>OZ035956.1:32463057-33779464 GCA_964034955.1 Orchesella flavescens | reverse complement strand
TGCTGTTTCCCCAACAAGAAAATCCATTATTTCAATGATGATCTTTTACCAAAAGAGGAAGAGTAGGAGGAAGCTGAAAAAAACTGATGTTTTTTTCTATTATTTCTGCATTTCTTCAGTTATTTATGCGGCCTACATGATAAATGCTATAACACCTGCTCACCTCCTCTCTCTCTCTCTCTCTCTCTAGCTCTAGCTGATGTACGATATACCATTTGAGGTTGTAATGAATAAAGAAATTGCATTTAAATTACAAAATCAAGCAGATTAGGTGGACAAACCATTGGGAAGAAACTCTTGGCTTTGGTATTTGGTGTGGTGATCGCTCATTCATGCATATATAGTATATACTTTTTTCTTCTTATAAGTAAAAGTGTGTGTGCACATGGATCGAGTTTGGGAAGTAGTAATAAAAATGACGCAAAATGGCTTTTCTTCGTAATCCAGATGTTAGCACCATCACCATTCACCATCCATATACTCTATATAAACACTCATACTTATTACCTATACATGTATATCCATGGACGACAACAGAGGTGAAAAATATGATGATGGAATGGGATACATTTGGTGAAATGGAAGTGGAAGAAAGAAGGAGATGAAAAAAGAGAAATCTGCGTAAAAAAAGCCCAAAAGAAATAGACATGGGACGGGAAAACGCCAACTGTTATTCAGCACCCAGAAAAGAAGAAAAGTGGTGGTATAGCATATGGATGGAGGATAGCGTAACGTAACGTGGTCGTCATATAATAGACGCCTTTTTTTCAAGACCCATGTGTGTGTGGTCAGGCCTGAGCCATTACTCAAACCTGTCTGACTGAATGATCGGACTTCTTATCAGATTTTATGTATGTTTCCGCTGCGGTGATCTTTCAAGCACATTGCAGCCTGCTCCCACCACCACTTCTCCTCTCGATCTCGATCTTGTTGGTGTCCTCTCACTTGACTTTGTAAATACTTAGGTTGGCAGCTCGTAGTTTACTAGCAGCAGTTTAGAGAAAGAGAGTATCCATCTCTTATATCTATAATGTTACCTTATTTCGATTCTTCTTCTTCTTCTCCTCCACATTTTTCAACTCAGGATCCATTTTATGTCCCCTGTTTTTAAACGAATGATAAATAAATATGTTTGTTTTATTGGAAAGTGTCCAAAGGGTTGCCCTCTCTATTTCGCTTTCTCGCTACAGCTTTTCTGATTTACGTAATATGTGTACGAGCGTGAGACTTTACACATACATCTCACTTTCCCTCTCTCTCTCTATTTGTCCATCGAGGAGAAACGAATTTTTTGTGATATTTATCCAAAAACCTTTTCACCATCACTTATTTTCTCTTTCTGAGAAAGGACGCACATCAATATATATTTGGGGAAAATATTTGAAAAATAACTTGTATTTAAGATTGAGAGCAAAAGAAAACTAGGAGAAACACAGATATTATATTTGACTATGAGTGAATGAAAGCATGAACATTATGATTTTGAGCACGTTTGATATTTTTGTGCTTTTGGCACCCTCGACAACTTGAGAGTAGTAGGAAAGTTTTATGAGATCAGAAGAAGGAAAGCAAGAAATGAAATACGCAATGTTTTGTAGGTTTGTAAAAAGTCTTGCTGATTACAGTTGTTCTTGTCGATGTTCCATTGGATCTGACAATTTTATGAATTTTTCCCCTCGATTCGAATTGAGAGAAAAATGAGATTAAAATTCGGGACCACATGCGTTGCAATGAATACCTCGTAATCGATTCTCCTTTTTTATTTTTCTTATTGTCACAATATTTTATTGTTGTTCCATAAAACCAATAAACCATAATCTAAAATTGCTTCATTTATTTATCACACAACGTATGTACATAAAACAAAAGGTGAAGAGAACGAGATGAGTGAAAAAAAGTTTATTTCTTTAAAAAAATCACAACTGCTGTTCCCTTTAAAAAATATCACGTTTGAAAAAAGGGGGGATAAAAAAAATAGGAAAGTAAAAACAGGGAGAGATGAAAGTCAAAGCGATCATTTAGTAATTTGAGATTCTTTTTAGATCTAAAGTTAAATCGAATGTTAATGTGAGCTTATTGAACTGAACTGAAATGGGATTAGAACGGAAGGAGTAGGGAAACCACCACCTTTTTCTCTCACCCTTTTTTTCCGTCCGTGCACAACGAGTTAAAAAGTTGGTGCCGAGTATACTATTTTAAAATGCATAAAATTCTGGGACTAATTTAGGAACGGTGAGGCATACTTATATATATGTACATATACAATATCATGATTCTATATGCTATGCTATATAAAAAGTTGGGAAGCTTTTCGAGTTGTAAAACTACAAGGAGAAAAGGTGTAAACGCACAACGACTTTGTATTCCAAGCCGTTCCCTTTGTAATTCACGTTTTCTCCGTCAAATCTCATCCTCTTGGAACGTTAGACGCTAAGCCTTCTTTATTTTATGTACGACACGGGCCACTTAATGCATTGCAATAAGGATATAAATCTTTTGAAGAAAAAAGGGCAACTCATAAGTGAAAAAGAGGTAGTGAGACGAAGACGAAAAGACTGAGCTGAATATATACCAACCATCCATGCCTGTTTTATTCCTTCTCAGTTCTCACAGAGAAGAAGACAACGCTAATGAAAAAGGAAACTGATGGAACATATACGACGAAATTCAGATGATGATTTAAGTTATATCACCAATAAAGCATGAAGAGATGCTAAGGAGTTCCCGTCCGTGAGAGGCGAATCATGTCTTATTCATGTGGAGCAGTAGTATTATAGCTCTACTTGAACTGCTCTCATATACTACTTCCTTGTTTCACTGACAATGGGAATGAATCTACTATATACTGTGAATCCTGGAAAGAAAAACGGACGGGGGATGGGATGACGTGCCTTTTTTATATTCCATTTAAATCTTGGTCCCTCAAATCGAAAAAGAGGTTACGGTTACAACAAGGAAATGAAGCTAATCCGATTTTACTCCTTCTTTATTTCAAAGACACATGTAATAACTTTAATCAAGCTGAACACCAAACACCACCACCTGCTTCTTGTAGCAATCTACCTGCTATTTAATCTAGAGTAATAGGAAGAGAAAATGCAAAAGAAGAAATGCTAAATAGGATGTCTGCCTACATGTGTAGACGGATGAATTTCAAATTTTCACACTTATTCAATCCCATTTTCTGATTGCTTTGTTTCCTCTTTCTTAACTTTTCTCTCCGTCTTATTTCCCTGAATGGGACACATGGCCCACATAAGAATACGTTGGAGGATGAGGGGAAAGGCACACTGTTTCTTTAGAGCCCAGTTGAATTTATTCTTTTGGAACATGATCATTCCATCCCATCCCACACATTTTGTCCTTCTCGTGCTCCTATCTATGTCCCACTTGCTTAAAAATTGAGTAGCATATTGCTGCTCCTATTTCTTATATATGAAGACGAAAGAGAAAGAAAAGGTCCACATGAAAAATCTTTCGCTTCATGAAAGAAAAATACTTTTTTTGTATAAAAACGAAAGAATATATAACTAGCCAGCTTTTAGTTATTTTGCAGTATAGCTTACGTATATGACTATGACCGCTTTCGCTGCAGGCTGTTGACTTACTACGCTTCCTACTTGTCGGACTACCTTTTTTGTACATAGATGAGGGTGTGCTTGCGTCCAGCTCAGTGAGATAAAATGAAAGTAGGAAATATTGGGCCAGTCAACAAAGGATGTTACACAATATTTTGAGTCCCTCTGTTACCACGTTAGAGTTTTTTTCCCTTCTCGCCCCCGTCCCGTTCCTTTTCTGACCATATTCTTCCGTTTTGTGGATTAAGGGGAAAAGAGTGAAAGCAGAAAGAAATGGAAACGAAATGAAAACAAGAGAAGTGGAGAGAGAGATATGGATGGAGCGTCATCATTTTCGTCACAGTCATATGAGGAAATACACACGCAGCTATATATAGTATAATGCGAGATGAAAAATACATGTGCATTTAAAGATATGTTCATTCGTCTACACCAACACCACCACTTTCGCTAGAGCTACGTTATAAAAAAGTGAGAACATATGAACCGGACCATTTAGTTTGACAAAGTTGAAAATGGCAAAAGACGACGGGAAAGTGAGAAGAAACTGTTGTGGCAGGCGAGAGCGACTAGTAGGCTAGGCGGCAGGCAACAGACGAGAGTCGACATTTAAGGAAACGAATGGTTTAGTAGAGCAGCATCATCAGATATAATGCAATTCCGTTTCTCCAACTAGGCCCGATTTTTTATAAGTTGTGCACAACGCTACACACGACTCTATATACTTATTTCCCTCAACTCCCAGTATTAAAAAGTACAATGGTCCATATGTGTAAAAGCAGTGAACTAACTGTTTTGGGTGCTATACTGGATACCATATGGGGATACTGCGTGCACATGCACACATATGTGAGAGAGAGAAGACAAAAAGTAGAAGAATAATACTATTTTTCACTTTCTGCATTCAACCCCCTGAAGAGAGGGAGTCGGATGTGTTGGGCTGGAAGTGGACAACATATGATGGGGCTTTGGAATAGGTCAAATGGACTACTTTATAAAAAACAATTGAAATGCGACGATGCACCGGCTATGAGTTACTTTACAAAAAAATGAAAACTTTACTAACTGCAAGTGCAAACTAGCTAAGTCACTATTGCATTTAGGTAACTAGAACTTATTTGTATCTATCAACTTATTAATTTTAATATTTTTTTATAAATAAATTACAGTGGATTCAAGTATACACCAAATTGTGTACAATATTCATTCTTTCGATTCATTTCTTTCTTCATTCATACGACATTCAAACACAAGCCTTGCCATTGCAAAGGATTTAGGCCCTCTTCTTGCTTAAAAAGTGCGTAGAATTTATTGTACATAAACAAATGCATAAGCAATACAAAGGGAAACATTCAAATCAAGCGAATAGACTACTTATAAGGATGAATGAAAGGAAGCAATGAACATTTTCAGTGAGAAAAGAAAAACATTTCCCATTTCCGTCAGCATAAAAAGTCAGTTTTTTTCTCTCTTTTGAAAGTAGAGTAGGTACAATTGTTGGGCGGAAGACAAACATGATAGTGGGTAAAGATGGGAGAAAAACAACAATGTTTAACTCAGCAGAGTGTTTCTCTCTTTTCAACGATCCATGTATAAACTTTTTAAGTTGTAGTAGCACACAATTTTTATATCAAATACATAAACATGGGGGTATATATTTTTACATAACACACACTTATCCATATGCATCCACATCCACCATATACCATAATAGCTCGTTTCATCTATACATTTTAAGAAAGTACCAAAAATAGTATAATACTCGTGCCTCGTAAAACACTGAAAGGCACTATTACAACTGCGTTTTTCTCCTTTCACAGAGTCATTTCAGATCTCACTTGTTTCATTCATCTTGTTTCACACATTGGGCGATTTTTATCCTTTCTTTCTGGATTATATTAACTTCACTCACTCACTCACGACGACTCAACTTCAGTTGAGAGTGTATGTCTGGAATACAGAGAGAAGAAATAGCAAAGGAACAAAAGTCCCATGCTTTCACTATATGAATGACTATGTGATGTGATATGTGTGCGTATCAGATATTAAACTGATATACTTTCATGTTCATGAACGAATCACAATGATATGCATGCATTGTATCATGATAACATTTTACTTCCCAAGTATAAGATGTAAGAAAAGGAGACCAAGAAAAAAAAAGAAATGTTTGAAAACAACACAAAGATAATACAGTGAAAATAAGAAAAGCTTGTCCCATCTTTGCATCAAGTTGTTTTGCTCATACATGCATTTAACTTGGCTTCCCATATCAAAGGATATTTTTTTTCTTCCATTCATTCCATGTGGTATGGGATGGTAGCCGTGCATATGGGTAGTAGTAGCATCGGGCGCATCTCTTCATTTTACCAGATGAACTATCTGAAATTGTAGAAACTATCCAATGCCGTTGTCATGATGTCTCATTCTAATGTTACATGTAATGTTCAAGATGGCTACTTGAGATAGGGTATTTTCCACAGTTGTAATGTCTTCAGTCTCACGACATTTGCATACTTAGCACATTTTCACCCCAGACTGTGTGCCGTGTGTTTGGGCTGCTTGCAGAAGGACTGTTGGAAAGTGTAAAAGGAACTGTTTAGTGGTAATATGGGAGAGAAACTCATTCTAAATATGTATGCATATGGAGATGATGCGATGATGAGGAGAAAAGAGCGACATGGGATAAGGATAAGAGGAGAAAGTAGTAGTAGTAGATAGATTCAAGGATACACAGAGTAGTAGTCTTCATGACAAGATAGACTGTCAGTTTAGTTCTCATTCTTGAGTCTTGAAATACTGTCCAAGTCCAACTGACTCACTCCAACTGCCACAACAGCCAACATAACTGCACACTGGCTTTTTATTACAGAGTTGAAGCTGGTTTTAAGATGATTTGATGTGATGTGATGTGAGGTTCAACTTAATACTTTCATTTCTTTCAATACAATGGAATGAAATGAAACGATAATATATGTATATTCATCAGAATGCAACTTTTATAACAGCTCCGTTGGAATTGGGCTTAAAAAATAATAATATTGCTATCTACGCAATTTAATGCTCATGTTTCTATTTTCAAAGTGCTAATAATGATGTTAAATGTAGGGAGAGAAAGCTTAGTCGTGTAAAATGACACAAAAAATAGAAATCTCTGAAAAGAAAAAAACGCTTATAAAAATCTCCCCGGTTGGAAACCCCATGATCGAAGAATGGAAAAGGAGGAAAAAACTGTGAAATGGATATGGAAAGGCGGATATGATTATTGTGTACATGATAATAGTCCCATTTTCAGCATCCCTTATCCCCCCAAACTTTTTGAAACTTTGACAGCTTGAACATTTTCACGGTTTTATATTGCTCAACATTTTGAAGACTTTATTATTCGTAACGATTTCTTTCAATCCTTGAAAATTTTCCTTCCATATCTTGTTCCAGAGTTGACTGCTCATTTCATCAGTAGCATATGCATTGTTGAACATGCTGCTGTCGATGCCAATAATATAGCTATAGGAAAGCTTAAGAGTTTGTGTGCCTCTTCCAACTCCAGTCAAAATGCAAAAGTTCATCGCTTATGAAGTCATTGTCTTTTGCTGTTGTTCCTTCAATGAATACGTTTAATACCAAAAGACTTCAAAAATAACTTGGTTGTTTTCACAGGATTGAAAGGTAGTGCGCCTTGTTTTTATGCTAGATGCAAATAATGTACTTATGCGAGTGGTGCGGTGGTGCCAGTTACACAACGATAATTCTGTCACTCTTCCTTTTCCTTCTTTCTTCCTCCCAGAAAAAAAAAGTCGAATCGGAATTGACGGTGATTTTCAAACAAAAACTTGGTGAAAATCTATGATTATGCATTCAATTCCATATGCTGCGTGACTGACTGACTCTCAACTCTGTGAGAGTTATTGTATATAGGTGCACACCAATATTTTCTGGAATGGAACTGGATAAAAAACAAGTCAACTTTCCCTCCCTGTGAAAGAAAGAGTAAGTGTGAACGTGTACGTACATTACGTACGTAAGGTGGTACACTTATTGGTGGTGGTGGCGGTACTCAACTCAACTCCAGTTTTTTTTGACATTATGATTCCCCCTCCTTATATTTATCAACCGATCTATATTGCCATAAATAAGAGCTTAAAAAGTGAAAAGAGAAGGAAGGAAGACCATGATGATGGCTTTCATGTTATATAGAAAGAAAAGTACACATTTGTTAGTTTCTTTATAAGGTAAAAAAGGCACAACTTGACTTGCATCACTCTTCGACGACAACAACTTATGCTCTCGGAGAGAAACTGGGGAACAGAGAGAATTGCTAGATATATTTATGCGTGATAGGCATAAGAAGACCATGTACGTAGTTCTGGGAAAGGTGGGTAGTGGGTAGGAAGAAACGACAGTTTAAGGGAAGAGGTACAACTTTTTGCCAGCTTTTTGAATGCTCTCTTCTCTTCTTGTTCTAATATGGTTTATATTACATATGCGTTCTCGTTCTCACACACCGGGCCCTACTGTCCGTCCACTTTTTCGAGTGTCAAACTTTTTTCAAAAGTACTTTCTTTTATTTTAGCACCACCACCACCACTTCTACTGCTGACTGTATATTCATTCACATTATTTTCTTCCCCTTTCCTTCATCTCACACTTTTCCTTTTGCCTGTCTAAATCCATTGGACTCAAAACAGCTTAAGTTTTTTTTTCAAGTCTTTACACCTCTTCTTGTTCTCTGTCTATATTCATATTATATATGCTCCCCTTTCGGAAAGATGTGTAATATTAAAGGCATTAGTCTGCATCCTTCAATGATGATGATGATGATGATGCTTAGTCCGTTGTTAGCTGTTGACTTTCTTCACTTCCTTTTCATTTTCCCCTCTCCATCTTCTTACTTCTTACTTATACACTCCTCTACTACTTATATACATTATTCTTCTGTGCCTTGTGTACTTTTCCACTTATTGTAGAAGTGTGTGAACTGCTAAAAAGTGTAGAGTAGAGTATTACTGGGAAAACGGGGAGAGGTGGTGCACATACTGCATGGACATAAGTACATACACAAAAATATTCTGTTTTTTTTCTTTCTTCTATAGATGCTAAATTACTATTCGATTTCATGGTAGAAGTTGTCACCATATCTTTTTCTGTCGATTTCCTTGTCCAGATGAGACGCATAAATTTTTCTTCAATTTTCAAACCCTCTTTCCATTCAAACACCCAAAAAAAGTTGGAAGTTTGAATGGGTAATTCTGAAATTTCGCACGCTTTTTCCTTCATGATAATGATGATTCTTTAAGTTTGGGGAAAGTGTATAGCAAGTCGTAGCAGTAGAAAGAAAAGTTTGACTCATTTTTTCAAAATTACTCCAATTTTCGTGTTGAATCTATACCATATAGTTCTTCAAAATGGTGAGTGCCTTTTCCGAATTCATATTAAAGCCATGACAAGTCGGCATGATCATCTTTAAATGTGCAAAGTTTGTATAATTTCTAGAAAATTCTCATGAAAAACTAATTTGCAAACGTGTTTTTACATTAGTACCATTACATGAAGCATATGAACAGAATGCCTCTGAAACACACTCGACATCTATTAGTTTATCATGTTTTTATATTCATTTACAATATATTATGAGCTATGAAGTGAAACAAATATTAAGATTTTTATTATGCAACTGTCACGAATTACAAGGATCATAACGCAATCCTTAATTTATGAGAAAAAGTCAAATCTCAATCTCACCCCGTGGAGGAAAATGCATCTATTATACATATATATGCATAAACATCATCTACTTCCTTGTGATCACCTTTTTATACTACCCTTTATACTCTGGCGTAACGATAAGTGGCATTATTTCTATTATTATGGTGTAAGCAAGTGAATGATGTTACCTGGAGAAGCGTAAACAGGAAAAAGAGTAGGAAAGTAGAATGGAAAAGGGAAAAAAAGAGTAGGGAGTAAGAAGTAGTGGAGGTAGTCAGCAGTGTGTGTAGTGGAGTGAAGTTGTGGAGGCAAAACCGTACAGCTATTAAAACCCTTGTACGATTATGCTCCAGTGCACGCAAGGGATTACACGGTATTTTCCCATGTTTGTTTGGTCGGTTCACCCTTTCTTCTATGTAGAGATATTAACCTTCTCTTTTTCCCTTGGTGGTGGTCCTTGTTTAGTTGGCAGTAGTAAGTAGCTTGTACAAAAAACAACCTAGACGCTTTCAGAGTCGTCAGATCAAGGTAAACTTGATGCAATGTCTTTGGAAGACTTTTACCTTTCGTCGCTTTTATTGCTTGCTACACAAATGTGTACATTGCATTCCTTTCTTTCGAATAGCAGTATAATATTACTCTTTATTCGATCCGCCTTTGGCATTGCATCAGACTATAGACTAGACAAAGTGCATCAAAGCTGCACAAATGTAATATTCGTAGATACTAGATAGAGAGATGATATGCAAGAAAGACTTGTAGTATTTTCTAGAAATGGATAAAAAAGGCCGAAAAAACTCATATCCTCGAAGCAATAGCATTCATTCAATTGTAATAAAATTGAAGATTCGGTTTGGATTATGTATTTGACTAAACATACTTATATCGATTTAAATAATTTAAAACAAATGAAATAAATTTTTAATTATTAACATAATTAAATGTAATGTAATATTGCATACAGCAAATAAGCGTGTAAACCATCACCGTCGATTAACCTATTTTAAAATGGAATATTATTATGTACTTTTACAGTGAGTGTTATTGACGGCGAAGTATTTCACATCTTCAAAGTTTCAAGATTGCACATGGGGGCGTACTTGTGCATAGCATCAAACGGAATTCCTCCAAGTATTTCAAAACGCATTGAGATGAAAGTCCAATTCCCGCCCATGATGACCATTCCTCATCAGCTCGAAGGAGCATATGTTGGACAAGAGGTCACATTGGAGTGTCACACCGAAGCACATCCAAAATCAATCAACTACTGGACAAATGAACGGGGAGACATGATAATTTCAGGTAAGTATCAAAAACATTTGATGAAGCTTAACAAATGAATATATGTAGTTTCCGATGGCTAAAAATTAAATCGACAGTACTAGTAATAAGACGGAGAGTTTAAAACTTGAGTGCTATTACACATTTTTCAAATGACTGACTGTAGTTGTACAACCTAAACCAAAAACTATCAAGAAATAGTAATTTAAAGACCAGTGTATCTGTCTATAAGAAATGCCAGTGGGTGCAGCGCTGCAAGCATAGTATATGACTGTTGAACATTGATAAATCAGACACTTGAAATGTATCTATTGAACTTTATCTACAAACGATCTACATACTTGTCCTCACAACTTCCCATTCTTCTCCTCACTCACCTATGGGAGGTTGTCAGGCCGGAAACAAAGGAATTTTCTATGTAACGCACAGTGCTTGTGAAGAGTTTTGATAGACAGCTCCAAGAAGTAGTTGTTCCGCTAACAAATAGGTGATTGATGACGAGATCTCTTGGGACCAAAGTGAAAAATCCTTTCTTCTCTGAAAACCACAAGGCAAAGTTAGGTTGCGCTTCTTTATGTCTTGTAACTTGTAATGCATGTATTTAGTCGATGATGCCATCTTCTACTAGCTACGCAATGGAATGAGACTATTTCTTCTAGCATGGGAAAGCCCTGTTATATAAAATGGGCATAACCACATTCACGCAATTCCGATGTTTTCACTCTTCCACGAAAGGAATTCAAAGCATGTTGAGTATGCATAGCCACTTTCCCAAGAAATCTATTCATTCACTTTCTCTTAGCCCCCTCCTCGAGTGTACTATAAAGTTTGAGCTCCTTATTCACACGCTCTTCTAATTAATACCACTTAATTATCCCTATGTATACATGTCGACAGATTTCTCTTTAACCTGGGCTCTATATACTGCGTACACACTTTCCCAACGCCAGAGGTTCCCTTTATCAAAGACCGACCAGTAATATGTATAGTACATAATATAGTCCCTAAGAACATTAATAATAATATGTTCCTTAATATAGTAACTTCAGTTCTATGAAAGAAGAGTTCATTTAGTTTTAGTTGATATTCTTATGGAAAACCTTTAGATTAAATATACTCCGCCTTGGTCTTGATTTACTATAGATATATAGATCGATCTTCTTTTAAAAAAGCGAACATTTTAGATTTATTTAGTTGGAACTCTGATGAATATATAGAATAAGAGATTCTTAAGATTCATAGTCATAAATTTCATAATGATGCATGCACTTTTATATGCACATACGCACGGATGTCACAGTGCTCCACACAAGAAGAAGAGGAGGAGGCACCAACTTTTCAACGAGCAAGAATGACGAGACTCTTATACTTATTCCAAGTCACCCTAACGAGATCTTGCCTAATAATATGCACACAGTTCCAGAAGCAATAAAGTTTTTGGATAAGTTCCTTTAGAGATGGTACATGAGCGATGAGCATTTCTTGATAGAAGCTTCTCTTCCATATAAACTATAAACTAGATCGTATACATGCATATTTTCTCCATGAATCAGGTAGCATTGTGTGCATTGCAATGACTTTGATTCTGTCTCTGTTGATGTGATGACCTAACGAGCTTTTTTCAAGTGGTGCTGGTACTGCCGACTACTACTACTACTATAGGATGGTATGGCATCATCACTAGCTGAGCTTGAATGTCTCGTTACAACTGAGTTTTTAAACCCCTCCATTTTTTAAAGTTAAAGGTTGTTTCTCAAGTGCATTGCATACTGTGAGCCATAGTAAAAGGTAGAATAACAATAGTTGCGAGTTGGTTTGGTAGCATATATTCGTATTGGATATGGGGAAGGGGTATAATATGATCAGCTTGACTTTGCCCAGCTTTGCAATCCACTTTGCCTTAAGGTTCTGCCGCTTTTTACTACGATGTGATATTTCCTCTGCAATTAGTGGAAAAGAAAACATGTGCTTCATTTCTCGCGAGGAACAATATGGCATCATCATCACGATCACCACCACCACCACTCCTTTCCCGATTTTATTATTATCACACACATACCCATGTCGTCTCTGAATGCTCGCATTCATCAAAAAAATATTACAAAAGTATTATGTGAACAACGGTTGGATTGGTTCATTATTAAGAGAAAACGAGTCTCTAGAACTTTTACCGACACTATTATTTTTCCTTGAATAAAACACAAAAAAGATGGGAGAGCCATGTAATAATCTTATTTTCCACCTTTGATATATCCTGGCCGAGACTATATAAAAACGGTTGCCAGTGAAAAGCACACACTTGACCCAGTATTTTTTATTATTATTCAAGTGAAAGCGAAGCAATCAAAACTGAATGTTGGGAGATTAATCATCACTCACAAATCATTTGACTTGAATTATTGGAAAAGTATTGAAGTAGGAGGCGTTAACAAATGGGCTGGATTTTCCCTTTTTTCTCAAATCCATGATCAACCTTACAACTAACATGCATGCATGTTCTCCTCATCCTTTGATGATGAAGATGATGATAAATATATATATCTTGAGTTTGAAGGGTTGAAAGATATTTGAAAAAATGGATAAACCAGGCGAAAAAAAGGCTTAAGTAACAAGAAGGTAATGTGTGTACATGGCAAACGGATGATAAAGGGATGAAAGCGAGAAAGATGAAGTGAAAAGGTTTCTCCAATCCAACCAACACATTCAACTCCAACCCTACTATTATATAATCAAGAGACAAGGAGAAGAGAGAGAAGTAGAGAAGAATCATCTATTTTTATCAACAAGAAGTGAAGAGATAGTTACATTAGATTCTCATAACGTGTGTATGATATTATGATATGATGAAACACAGACAGAAGTGGAAGAAGGAGAGGAGAAGAAGAGTACAGTCAAAATAATTTGTTTCGGATTCGGGTATGTATGTATGTACTATGTATTTCCAGTGAATTCCTTTTGGTTGCTCATGTCTTGATAATCCGAATTGCATTTAGAAGTTTTGTGGTTTACGCATTAAGTAAGTTAAATGTACAAGGGTTTCACGGTTTGGTTACTTTACTCACAAGCTTTTTGCTTGCTATATATTTTCTTTCTTTGGTTGCATGCTATGATGGCATACTACCAGCTACAGCTACCCACGCCAGTTTTCAAAGTTGATTAGAAAGGATAATCTGGTAAAGCGCTTACCCATGTCGTAGTCCTCCCTCTTGGCAAAAAGGAATATGACAGTGACAGACAACACATCTCTTAAAATTGTATGTAGATATACAAAACAGAGGAAGAAACAAGACAAGAAGTAGAAAGAGAGAAGGGAAAAAGATGAGTCAAAAATGGAATTTATCCAACAAAAAAAACGTGGGAGTCTATAATATAACGAAAGTTACAGGGAAAGGAAAGAAACGGGAAAATGTTTTTGGTTCATTTCTGTCTCATAGATTTTCCGAAAAGGTATACATACGATGTACACATGGGATGGCAATGTTGAGGAGTGTGAATGTCGTTCTTACACTGAATAGTGGAGTGTGGTAGTATTAGGGTAGAAGAGGAGAAAAATGAAATGAAGAGGAAAAGTGACTTATCAAGTTCTGCTGTGTTACATTTGATACTTCTCTCTCTCTCCTGTCTGATGACAAATAAATGTGTTGCATTGCAAACCAATCAAGAAACTGGATATAATGTGTTAAATGTGTTCAAAATGTAGTTTCTTTTCCTTTCAACGTTCTACATGTAGCTTACCGTGTTCGTTCGTTCATGGATTCTCCTGATCTTTACGCGAGATACGCTGCATTTGTATTACTATACTTAATGTATACACAGCCAGCTATAAGTATATTATATATTTGGTTATGTAAGCCTTCCATGGAAGAAGGAAATGTGTAGTCACTTGATGTTGACATACAAAATGACTTGATTTCCCCATATCCCGTCTCTCTCGCTTGCCTAATTCATTTACTTTAGCTAATGCATTGTTTGAAAGCAATTAGACCCGATTAACAGCTTACACCATACCACCATCATGAAACCTCATAATATGCATTGCATCAACATGTCTTTCCATTTCATACTATTTTAGCGTACCACCACCCCGTCATCCCTATAGATTGTATGTACATTTTCTATCCATCATTTTCTTGCGATTTTGAAGGGGAAAGGGGATGAAACAAAGACAAACATTATAGTTGCTTCATTTGCTTCAGGAAAATAGATTTTTATCTATATACCTACAATCAATATGTCTGTGTAGAATTATTGTGCTACCATTTTTAGGAACGTACAACAGGCTTAATGTTACAGGCTAATGTAGAGTACATACGAGTTTTTGTAGCGACATTGTTTGTTATTTTGATTGCGGAAGGCAACAAAAGAATTTTTGTGTTGATCTTTTATTTTTTACAATAAATAATTCACTTGTACGAAAATATTTTATGCGAATTTGCTTTTCGAATATGCCATATCAAAACCAAATCGTAACTGGCTTAATACTGCACTTGGAATTTGCAATTTAAAAATGGATGCAAGAAAAGATTTCTTGTTCTGCACAAGTAATGCAAGCTTCTTTGTTAATGGAGTCAACTAATTGTTTGAAAATTGGTTGTAAGTAAAGATGATCAGTTTTATTTAAATTAAAACCATTTTTGAATAACAAACAACCTTTCTGACCAATAATACCACACATTCTTTGATCGGCAAATATGATGCTACGAACATCTCAGATCTACTGTACAGTGAATTTAATATTAAAAAAAAATAGAGGAGTTTTATTTAGGTGATTGTGTTTATACAAATATCAATGACAAACGATATTAGTTTATCAAAATTATGAAGACATGCAAAAGAATTTGCTTCTTCTTATATTAGCTCAATATTAGCTTATGGCGTTTCGAGCTGTATGGTTTCTATTCTCTACTATATATAGATCTGAATCGCTACAAAAACGTGTTGCGGTAGGGGGTTGACAATAACTCTGCTTACATATTTTATTCTACTCATGACAAACTAGAAAGAAACCGTTGAGCAATCACTTTATGACAAAAGATAGTAAAAAATATATAATATTATGAATACTCAAATAGAATATAAACACAAAAGTGCGTAAAACTAGGTATGTGGCTTAAACTGAACATGTCTCAAACTTTTATTTTTTCAAGGCCATTTCATGCGAATAAAAAGACAAGGGAAATTTTTATGCTTGTAGTTTAAGTAATCTACATAATATAACGGAAGACATCACAGAAAAAAGTTGTTGGTACATATTTCTCAACGATTTTTTGGGGAACACATGGAGAAAAGTGTCATTTGGTTATTGTCGCATCTACACTTTTCCCATGTCTATGTCTTTTTCTTTCTTCTTCATCTTCTTATTGCATCAACTCATCCCCCTTTTCACGCCTTCCAGGCATCTGCTTACTACCTAATCTAACGCTGACTTTCTATATTCCATCATATACATACACAGAAAGAGAGACAGACATACCAACGATCATTTTAGTTCTGATATCCCATAAGTCGAAATTTTCATCTCTCTCCATGTGTTTTACCTTTCCCTTACCACCATACCAATAGTAAGAATATATATCTACAAAATGCTTTTCCGGACACAGATAGGCACTTGTGTCCCAACAATAAATTTGTATGGATTGCTAACAGTTGCATTTAAAATAGTGGAAATGAAAGTTTGCCCATAACGGAAGGAAGAAAATGACTTTCCAGCTGGTACACTCTAACTATTATATAGAGTGTTAAGCATAATGTCCCCCATTTTCACTTGTCTTGTACAAAAACAAGCTAATAGCTAATTACCTAAAGCGTTTTTCAACTAAAGAGTATTATTCATTTTTAATTTTTGTAATGGTTTCTTCTCATGTGCTGTTCTGGTGTGGTGTGGTTTTTTCTTAAAGAAATAATTCTAGTAATGCTTATTGTATGTATTTCTTTTTAATTTATCAAAAAATGAGATCACAGTTTCAAATCTGCAATTGACTAAAATATGGGCTTCATCTTGACACAACCACCATATGAGCCACATTAAAATCTCAAAACTAGCATGTTAAATAGCAGCTACGTATAGCTATACTAAAAGTATTAGTAAAGAGGGAAACAATGCCAATGATTTTTAGAAAACACATAGATAAATAGTTGTCCTTGTCCAGAGGAAAAAAATTACTCATTATGTTTCCTTTTCCATTACACTTTACTACCTCATGATCAGAGATAACGGACACCCAGAGTAATTTACAGGGGACGAAAATGACGACAGGGAAGATTGGAGTAAAATGTGTACAAGTAAGTACATACTCACATACAAACACACATCATGTCATTTAGGGGGTGGCAAACCAGAAGAAACTGGAAGATATATTGGTTGGGGATTGTGCTTGTATATCTGTGTATGTACCTCTGCATAAAAGTCTGTAGTAATAATATATATCTTTGGAATCTCTTCTGGATGATGTGATGCTCCCTTTCTCACACTTTTGCCTGAGTTTTTCTAACTTGTTATATGCATGGCTACTCAAGCCATGCAATAGTGAGGGGTAGAGAGAAAGAGGAGCATCCGTCTAGATTTATGAACAAGCCTATTGCTACCACTGGTTCTGGTGCCAATTACGAGTCTGGGGAAAACCTTGAAATAAGTTTGAAAGGAGAATTTTTGTTGGATATAAAACTAACCCGTGAAAAAAATAGGATGGTCATTTAGGAGGGGTATTGTGATAAAAGAGATTTTAAGATATCATTATAATGATTACAAGGGAAAAGCCACGCCACCAAGGAAGGTGGTATATATGAGCATGAACGATGTCAGTTATTGTGGCGTGGCGTGGCGTGGAATGCTTGTTCTTAACACTTTGGACGGAAGTGGAAGAGAAAATTTGATAACCTACTGGCTGCTACAAAGTATTTGTGCTGACCATGAAGATGACTGATTTTTTGGTAGTAGTAACAACATGACAAAATCATTCCAACTGTCTGCCTCCTACCATGCCAAAACTTTTTATTATAAAGATAAAGGTTTTGCTTGTCAACGGTTTGTACATGTGTTTAATCATGCAGGTGGTTTTAAAGTAAAAGTTTTGTTTTGCGAAAAGGAAATGAAAAGAAAGGAAGTGAAAAAGTAAATTTGAAATAAGCCTGTCTCGGCGTTTGGGTGCTTTTATAAGCAAATAAAAACATTTGATTTGTCGAACTCGCTGACCAAGTTAAATAAACTAAGGTTTTACGGGGTGGAAAAAGTAAATTGTATGTAAAAAGGTATATACTTGATTGTGAAACAAGTGATGACTAGGTAAAAATGAGCAGCCTTTGTATTTTATATATTTTACACTTTTTGAATGATTCTTCTAGGGTGTGGTAACTAAATTCATTTGTACTGATAATGCTATATGAATCTTTTTGCTTTGCAGGGGAAAAATTCGAGTCCGTTTTAGTTGACTCAGGGTACAGGAGTTTTATGCGGCTGAAGATCAGAAACTTAACCAACAATGACTTTGGAACGTTTAAATGTGTAGCTAAGAATTCATTGGGAGAGACTGATGGAAATATCAAACTTTACGGTAAGTTTCCTTTTCTTGATTTAAAAATTGGTTCTAGCATTTAAAAAGACACGTTTGCAGGTTTGGTTGTTAAATTCACATTCTTGGAAGCAGTAAATATTACATGCCTTTCCAAAATTACCGAATGATTCATTACACAAAACCAAACCGTCAATTTCCAATTCGTATCTCCTAAACGGAGCAATTAATAAAATCCATAAAATTTACATTTTGACGTTTTGATCTTCAAATGTGTAAATCAGGCTTCAACCCTCCAATTTACTCTTATGAAATCCTGAAGTATCCGTTTATCAATATAAATAGAAAAGTTTGAGAGGATTTTTTTTAAAGTGTAATCTTGCCGAGCTTTCTGTGTGTTACCTAACACTTTCTTCATAACTAATACAAATATAGCTTACACAAATATAAATGTATATCAAACAATAAGTTATGGCCAATTGACGATAATAATTTTATTAAACTTAAGAAACGCATCCTTGAATGATGTTATTTACTTTCACTTACGTAGCATAAATGACTGATTATTACGATGATGGATAATATGATGATTCATGCATTGTAGTTGTGAAACTAAAATATGTTTCATTTCACCACCTTTGTTTGCTCAGATATCTGATCTAGACAAGTGTTTAATTACTATTTATCTGTCTTTTCAAACTTTACGAGATTCCAAGTAGTAGTGTTGTGTTGTAAGCTGAGAAAACTGTTTGCTCTTGTTTTTGTGGACATGTCAAAAGAATAACGGATGAGCTATCACATGATGATAGTCATTATTATCCTCCTCATCATAAGAAAAGAAATGATGGGATGGAGGAAAGAAGAAATGATGCCATATTTTGTCTGCTCCTTCTTTGGGAATGGATGGGGGAATTGTAGTAGAAGAATTATAGTAAATACTATCACGCATAACATAACTATACTAGTAGCTCACGTCGTCGAGGGTAAATCCCAGTGGACTCTGAAGAGAAAAGAGTGTAGCATAAACAGAGGAAAAAATAAAAGCTTTTTGTACAGGAAAATAGAGGAAGAAAGACAGATCAGGGACTGAGACTAGTCATAACAGATTTCTGCTTCGATTCCGATCAATCAAGATTAAATTTAGACCATCCCATTCCATGTCTTCACTTAATTGATTTGTATTTGGATCCTGCTTTTCTTTTTCTTTTCAATCTTCTTCTCTTGATCGTTAAGTTTTTTTCTTGTTCCTGCTTCATTTTCTTCCTTCTAAGAAAAGAAGGACATAAACACACATACCACCATACTCGTTAGTATCTGCCTTAAAGCAATCAAAAGTGAAAATGATACTATCCCGGTACATTTTGTGCAGCACAGTGCAACAGATAAAAGTGAAATTAAATGCATGAGGTCCTCTAAAAAAAGTTTCTGTTTGTATAATCAACAACGTGACTTTGAGATTAACTAGTGAAAATGTACTATTTTTTTCGTGGAAGACAGTGTTTATGTATATATTGCTTGCTGCAATAATGTACCTTTCGTTCTCTGAAACTTTCAGAAATTCCAGCCCCATCCACAACCACAATTGTCAGCATTGTAAGGACCACAGTTTCTCCACATCGGAAATACAGGAAAAATAAAGGTATAATGTCAGATTTTTTGGCAACTGCACGCTAAATAGGTTAAAGACTCGCTCAGCTTTGTGACACAGTTTAAAGCTTACACGAGCGTTTCATCATCACGTAGTTGCGTGTACGGGCTGCTGTAAACATGAGCAGACATATATCTATCTATCTACAATATAGAATGAGTTTCCTGATCTAAGTACATGTTATTCCACGCACTCCGTCAGTACACACACGGAAGAAACTATGCTGCATTGGGTTTTCGATTATAAAAAAAACTATACCATATATTACGTCACGAGGAGTCACTCAAAATCATTAAAAAATCTGAACACATCTTGACTCCAGTAAATGGTCTATTAAAAGACTTTTTTTTAGATTGATGTTTATCGTTCACGTCCATTTCATAACTTCTCTCAAGTTGATTCGCAGAGTTTACTATAATGTAACATTTAAAAGGAAAGTTGCAGAGACCAACAACTTTCTCCAAGTATGCACGTGTGCGTAGGTGCTGAGGATTTATGCATTTCGCCCCAAACTCCCAGAGGAGCTTTTTATTTATTTCTTGTTAAATGGGACAGCATTAGGAGCAAATAAGGGACGAAAAATGTTGTTAAAAAATATAGGGTAACAGCAACTTATTATAATGCTAGAAAATAAAATACAATACTTCTAATTATGCTGAAAAATCAGGAATACAAGAATAGTATTTGATTTAATGTACAATTTGAAATTTTACCTGTAATTCTAATTTTTCTGAACTTGAATCGTCGGCAAAGGTAAATAATTTTATTCGCAACATCCACTGTGCATCTTTTTGATTCTCATATTCGGATTTCACATCTTAGAAAATCTCGTTTTAGTGGTTTATTTTTCAAAAACTAAAGTACACCCGAACCGTAAGAAAGTACGAATCCTCCATTATGCTCAAGGTCCTTATACTAATTCGCATTAATCTTTATACTCCTTGGATTAATTCTTACTTTTGCAACCCATATTGCATTGGACATTAAAGTCCTTCTGCCAATAAGTGGCCTTGTCTAAACTAGTCTACCCTACACTTGAGAGCATTATTATAACGTACGCCTTCACATTTCTCTAACAAAAAGGCACAATGCTTAGCAATTCACCTCAGGATTTATTATTTTTTCTAGATAAAACTATAAATAACGAAGTCGTATCAGATTCCGAGATCGACATTTGGACTAATAATAAAGGTAAGTTGTAACCTTCGTCTCCATTTTAAATTTTTTTAGCTACTTCACTACTCTCCTACTTACTACTTTCACATTCCCATTAATTTCAATGCTTCTCCTTTTACCAATGTCCGCATTGACCTTTCCAGTCTGTCGGTTGAAATGGGCTATTTATCTAGTTGTTGCAGCAGCAGTTAGATATATGTCTTTTTGTTGATAGTAGCATAACATACGACACAGTAATGGATACACAGCAATAATAATAATTGAGATATCTACTAAAAAATCCTCGAATTACGAAGCCTGACTCTTGCAAAATTTTCCAGCTTTGCAGGAGAAAGCAGCACAGCGTTTTCTTTTTGAGTATTTTGTAATCATGATCACTCCAAAACATTTCTCAGTTTTTTCCTGCGCTTCCCACGTTTTCAGTATTATGTACGAATAAAACTATACCTTCGTCTGTACGTACATCAAATGAGATTTAGATCTTGTAGATTTATTTGCTTTTTTCTACTGTTCTGGTTCATTGTACAGAATAGCTGTGGGCATTTTAACCTCATTTTCGAGATACGCTCTTATTTAGCTTCTCCATTCTCTATTCTCCTGTCTTTCCGTTTCCTTTCTTTGTTTGCAGGGTAGAGAATAAAAAAAAGGGAAAGCACTCACTTTTCGTTGACTTAAATTGCATGGCGCACTTTCCCCCTTAAAAATTCAAGTGAAGCTTTCTTAATAATTAAATCTTTAGAAATTAACGTTTCAATTTTACAAACCAGTTTTTACTCATTTTTCAATGGGAGTCATAAGTTGTAAGTAATAATGAAATTATTATTAACCTTTGGCTGCAATTTTCCCCGAATCTCTGAGATTTTAAACAATGCAAGTAGATTATACACACAAGCTACACGAGTGCAAAATTTCAGTTGAATGCATTTCTCTGCTCCACTCATTTTCAAGAAATATTGGCCATAGCATCATCAACGGTCTTGATCATAAACTGTGAATGCAACTTAAACGTCTATGCACATCCTTTTTGTTCTCTTATAGCTTGTAGTTTCACTTCCCATAATTTAAACTTTATGCATTTTCATCCTTGCTCTCATCCTTGCCTTTTGCCTTGACTATATTAGTAGTGTACCAAACTCAAAAGTTTCGTCAAGGGTAAAATAATCTATTAAATGCTGACTCTAGCAATGTGTACTTTGCTTGCATGGAGTGCATACATTATATTATATTATATTATATTATTCAACTAGCTTAAAGCATATTATCTGCGTGTGTACATTTGCTTAATATCTCTCTCAGAGCTAGTCAAGAGAGACTTTGTTTTATATAGTGTTCTGGTTTGTTTTATGTGTCTTCCATTGCCCTTGCATCTCATCTTCATTTTCATGTTCTCTTGCACAAAATATACTTTAATACTTTTCTTCCTAAACTTTGCTGGCTTTTGTGAAGCGAGAAAGGGAAAAGGGAGTTGAAGAGATAATATGTAGTAAAGCTCGTAAGAAGTGAGTGTAAAATATATTATGCGTTTGTATAAAAGGGAAAAAGGAAGGAAATCAGCAGAGGGAATGGCTAATTAGTGAACAACAACAAGGGAGACTTCTCATTACCACCACTGTATGCTGCCCATGATACGAGGTATTAAGTGTAAATAAGCCTTGTAATGGGGAAAGCATAGCCACAGACCCCAACGTGCCACTGCTGCTGTTCCTCTTCCAAACATGGTGATATTGATATATATATACACGCACTCACTATCTCTTTTGGCTTAGATGATAATATGGGGAGCAAACAACCGGCAACGGCAACCCCAGTTCTTGTTTTGATTAGCCCCAAAAATACACTTGACCAAGAGAAAGAAGACATATATACTACATATTATGTGTAGCTTTTGTTGGGTTAGATATACGTAAGCATATAAATGGATGTGCTTATGTAAGTAAGTAATATTGAAGATCTAGATAAAATTGAAGGTTTTTATAGGGGGAGAATTTTCTCCATTCACTTCTGTTTTCTACTCACGGATATTTGGGTGACAGATATGTAAGCTATAGGACACTGCACTGACACAATAATTTGTAAAAATGGACTGGTTGTAGACAGTGGTGGTAGGTAATGCATTTCTAAATATAGAAATCCTGGAAACTACACCACGAGATTATGAGTTCATTAACTTGGTGTAAATCTTTTGGCGGACGACCATGGACGAATATAAATGCACCTACAAGAACAAGATATCTTTTTTTACTACTGAATTTAGAGTACAGTTAACAACTTTAGTGAGTGTACATGTACAGACCATGCATCTTAGGAAAACGTAACATTGTTTTTCTTAGCTTTTCCCTAAAAACGCCGTTTTGTAGACAGAAAGGTGTAGATTTTACTTTAAAAAGGAGAGAATTGGTAAATGTGGTAGGTGATTTTAGCTCACGTTCGTCTTTGTCACAAGCTCCCATCGTTTCGGCCCGTTGTCCCGCTTTTCCATTTGTTTTGCCAATCTTCGGGGACTCGCAAATCAAACTTTGATTTAAGACCTTTGCGATTCTCACCTGAAGTGAAAGGGCTTTATACACACAGATCCTTATATATAAAACTGCACTCGGCTTGATTTCAAAATGTTTCTTTCATTCCACCTCAACTATTTATGTACCTCAAATGCAAAGTTTTCCTTTTACGTCCATTCCCATTGCTCGCTCCGCTGCACCTTGGCTTGTACTCGAACAACTACGCTGAGTAACTTTATACGCTTTCATGCATGCATGTAGCTCACAGTCATTTGACGATGTAACCTTTGGCATACATTTTTTCATTTGATTTTTACATATATGGTTGCTGCTTCTTTGCTTGTTTGTTCATAATCAGTATGTAAATCGGCTGAATATACATATATGACAACGTAAAATCTTAAATACAGTTAAAAAATTGATAAAATCTACATATGCAGAGATATTGTGTTTGCAATTTGTGATGTGTGTAAATAATTAATTTAGGATGCGAACTGTTTTTTATGTGTTGACTTTTCTGATTTCTTTCTCAAAAATTTCAGGTCATCTAACTCCGAATTTCGAGGATCTTCGAAATCATCGTCACATGCCAGGGGACAGCTCCTCCAGTTCGAGTAGCAGCAGTATTATCATGGGGAGCAGTGGTGGTGGTATACGACCAAAGTCAGTCACTGCAGGTGGTGGCAATGTAGTCTTCAGCCTTGGACAAGAGTTGCCACCTTTAGCCACGCTCCTGAACCGTATTTTCTCCTCCACCGTTCAACAACATATCTTCTCGTATCTAGTCGATTTCCGCAGCAGTTGTGGAATCAATCTAATGTGCCTCTGCGTAACAACTTTGATTCTTATTCATTTCCATTAGGAATAACTTAAAACTTTAGACAGGAAATATATATAGTGTAAGGTAAAATGCTCTATAATATGCTGCTCTACGGAATGATTAATTCTTGCGAAAAGTCTTTTTTCTCTTACTTTTTAATTCTATTCTCAACAAGACGCTAACAAGCAGAATGAACGGGAAAGGCACTAATGACTAAAGCGTAAATTGCATTTTCAAAGTAAACAAAATGTAAGCGCGATACCATCCTTTCATGATTGGATTCTTAATTCTTATGAATTCACTGTGCATCATGCATCACTTAGCCATGAAAATGATTTAATGTAACATGAAAGTGATTGTGCAATGCACCAAAGTATATTAAATGATACTTATAAGATTATATAGGTATTATAATGCAAAATGTACATAAAATATAGGGCATGAATTTTAATAGTAAGGAAAAAGCATTTAATTAATGTACAAAAAGTATATTTTATTCATAAGATTCACAATTACAACGGGCGGCAGTACGTATGCTTTAATGTGTGTATGTACGCATATGTCTAGACCTCGAGTACAGTACTTTGAGTATTTTGCTGCTAAATTTAACTATATATGTTAGGATGGATGATAAGTATTGTGAACTACAAATTAAAGTAATCTATGATGCTTTGTTAATATTTACTGGATCGATCTACGTAAATTAAACAAAATTGGTAGGGGAATAAACTATAAGTCAATGCAATTTTTTATGGATGTATTAAAATTATTTGAATGCTTTGTGCAAATACTAGAAATTACTTAAATTAAAGACGAATATTAATTACCTCAAAAAAGAGATTTAATGGAAGTTTCATATTGATAAGATAAATCGCATATTCTATGTATGTATATTAGGCTCTCAGCCCAAGTATTTTTTAGATAATGTTTAAGCTAGCAGATGCGGTCAATTCGTTGATCAATATACAAAGCACAATTCTAATCTCATATTGCTTGTACCAATAATGTAAGCGGAGAAATATGACCTATAGTACTACATGATACTAATTTTACTAATCGATACAAATTATTGATTTAATCATTGTCAAGTGTATTTCACACACGACACACACTTGCTTCATTCCAATTATGTAGTTAATTACGTGCAGATGAAGCTTGAAATTCCTCTTGTACCCTTTGTAAGCAAATATGTATGTACACAATATGAATACTTCTTCAGAGAATATTTTCTGTACAACTTCGAATTATAATCTCTATATTTACCAAATAAATGTAAAATGTTAGTGTAAAATATTTAATTCAACTTCACACCTCCAACAACTGACCTACTCATAAAAATGAATCAGATTGGTTGATAAATGAACATTGGATTGGAGATAAACGGGCGTGGGTTGAATAATGGAAATAATATTGATAAACCAAGTCACATATAGATAGTAAGAAGTTCTAAAAAGTTTTTTTTAGATGAAACTGACAAACTGTAATTTGCTTTCTACTTGAATAATTTCACTTTTACCTTTCGGAAATTTCAAATTATGAATGAGTCTACCCACAAAAAAAATTGCAATTCATAAATGGATGAAATTCGAACTAACACTGATTTGGTGTGATTGAGTAACTTGATTTATATCATATTGTGCTTTAAACGTTTGTACTTTTCATATATTATTCGTTAAAAGAGCATAAATAAGAACTTGTATGGTAAGCGCTAGCTGTAGTAGATACACTAATAATGGTAGATAAGGGTTTTGTACCTTAATAGGTCTTCAAAAAGTATACGGAGAGAAAAATGCAGTAATTAATTGTGTAATTCATGTAAATCAAAAACTACTTAATATCTGATATCATGTGTAATACTTATATATATAGCAGTGAAACGGAATAAAGTGAATATTTATATGAACTACGGTGAAACATATGTACATGTAGTGTATTTTAAAAAAATACTAAAGAAAACCTTTAAACAACAGTATTAGGTTCATTTAAGGCATTGCTAATAAAGTTTGATTTTATTCATCATAATATTGAATATATTCTGACAACTAAAAATGTGAGCAATAATACTACGAATATCGTCTCTACCTCGTGTTGGTGCTAACAATTCTCAAATTACAACCAACTAAAAGCCTCAATACGCACACGACTAACAATAATCAATTATTATTATTCTAAGCTAATTTCGAGTACCATTTAACCAAATTATTCGTATTCTTAGTTCCTGAAATTTAAATAGCAAACAAATGCAGAAAACAAGGTACCCGTCAGTATCACAATGAATGAAAAATTTGTTTAAAAGCATTCAATCTTTTACCATAATTTTCGTCTAAATGTAAAGAAGTGCATAATGGCATTGTTAAGTAGTTAAAGCTTTTCAAACCCCTATCATGCAGTTTTGTTATTCAATTGATTTGTATGTCTAATGGAGGATTAAATTTCCAAACACAGTCTTCCGAATTTTTCCTATTACATTTGAAGTCCACTTTGTATAGTCCAGGAACAAAAAATATCATTGACAGGGCATGCTGAAATGAGCTTCCTGGGCATATCTGCATAAATTGTACAAATCATACATAGTACCATATCAATAATAGCTCAAGCACAATAACTACACATTGATGTCCTCTAAGTATGTAATTTTTTTACCTCTGGAATCAGAACAGAATCATTTCCAATGACTGCAAATCTTGAATCAAGTTTGTAATTGCACCTTCCATTTTGATAATCCTGGAAACAATCAAGTGACAGAGAGAGATCTTCGAGTGCTTCTTTCAAATGGTTACGGAGCCAAACGTTAACACTTATCATTTCCCCAGCATCAAATCTGATTTCTTCCGGTTTCACAGCTTCCCCATTTATAGTAATATCTAAAAAGCAGAAATTTTAATTTCGTAACTCATGAGTAGTTAATTTAATTGCTATATTCAGTTTGATACTGTTATGTGAATACCCCAATGTATTGGGCTGACGGTGACCAATTGCAGTGACGGTGCTGTTAATCGTATTCCTTGTAAGGTTGCTTTGCCAGAACATTCCGGAAGCACCCACTTCAAGTCAACATTTGTCACTATATGTTCGCAACATGCTTGCTCTTCTTTTCCTGTTGAATTAATAGCAAAACATGGTATATGGTGACTCACATAGACGTTTCTTAACACACAACATATCTCCAACCGCCAACTTACCTTTCTCAACATTTGCAATTGGACATCGATCAACTGGTACAGGTATTCTGCAAGATTCTGCCTTTTCTACCAAAATTGATTTATTCTTGGCATATTGAACTTCCATTTCATTTTCAGTAGCATTCCATAAATCTAACACTAGATAGAATTGAGCTGGACTGCTCGCAATATAGAAACAACATTCGTTAGACATAAATTGCTACATTTTAACATTAAAAATCGTGTGTACTTACGATTCTCCAGGAAGAGTATCCCACTTTGTAATATACAATGTAGGAGACACTTCCACATTAAAAGCAATGCCACATCGTCGAAAGTGTCCAGTTTTGTTACCTGGTCCTCCGGAATACTTAAGGTTGAGAACTGCCTCATAATTCTATTTTTGAATATAAAGAAAAGAATTTACAAACACTATTTAACGTTTTTAAATATCTAAACAAACAGAAATGTTTAACGCACCTTTACGTTAGACGCCAAAGACACTTTTGGACTGCGAACTGGAAATGACAAAACACTGCTACCTCCTCCGCCACTTTTCACACTTGACCTGTGAAATGATAACCTCTTTTAATCAAGACATTACTAGCTGTTATATTTACGTACTGAAATGGAAACTTTCTTACCTATTGGATGCTGAAGACTCTGTTCTTTTAGGACGCAAACGATCAGATATAGCACCAAGCCTGGAAGGCAACGAGCTGGGTCCATCAACTGAAGGAGCATTTGATACAGGGAGGGATGAAACACTACTATTGTCCACAGTATTACTATCTGGTTGACCGATAAAATCTCCAACGCCATATATGTATACTGTGAAGCTCGCCGATGCCCCTGGCTGAATGGGAAGTTGAGACATAATGTTGTCTTCGCTCCATTTAAAGATATCTAAAATTTGTTTGTCTAAACGGGAATCCATTTTCATTTCTAAAAGTTCAATGGGCACTTTTCCAGTGTTTGTTAAAGTCACAGTGCATTCCTGCGTTTCTCCCATCAGCAACGAAATACTCGCACTCGTTACAACAGAGTCAGAAAACGAACTGAAAAATTCTGATTTCGGTTTGGAGGTGCTAACCTGAAACATGAAGGACAATGAAAGATTATAACATGGGTTTACTTGCATGATAATATCAATCACTATACATGTTCAAATAAATTATTACATCTAATGACGGGAGAGCAGGAACGATTTCAACATCTATGTGAGGAAATACCATATTTTTCATGTTTTTCAATCGAATGTTGGACTTTACACCCAAAGTGTATGTGGAATATCCTAAAATAAGAAAATCATTTAATTTGTCAATATATAAATAACATTCTTTCTCTCCCATTTATAACAAAACTGAATAATCCGTAAAACATTTTATATTATTCGAGACATGCCTAAAATTCTCAAGGTTCCCGGTTCCAATGGTTTTCCCGTTAAAGTCGCTGGAAACATGGAAGATTCCGCAGGAATGGATATCACGTTTGAGTTCACATGAAATTTTACTCCCTCTGTAATTAGACACTGAAACGCAAACAATGTTCAAGAAACTGATCAGCACAAGAAATTGAATAAACAGTAAGATCTGTCACTTCCCCAACCAAATACATATTATTTAGTATTTAGACATACCATCGATGAAACTTTTAATTCAATTGGAAGAGGATTCTCAAGAATGACATTAACTTCACAAAGTTCTCCTTCCACCCAACTGAAATCTATAATAAAAAAAATAATACTTTCTATAATATGCCATTCACTCACGTAGATATCCTTGCACAGAAACTAGTCTACCAAAGATGGATAACGTACCTGCTTTTGTTACATCTTTAGCACCTCTATCTCTGTGAGCACTGAATGGGGTGTACACAAATGGACTGACTTCTTCTAATTTTTTATCTTCAAGCTTTTCAGGTTTCAAATGTGGTGTAGGTGGAACCAACTTAAAAACCCTTTATAGCCAAAACAGTATTGATTTACACAATGTGATAAATTGATCAATGACGCTGATAAGCTCATACGCTAGTCATAATGTGTCTACATACTTTACAGAGGGGGTGTGTTGCAGATGCACAGGCGGAACAATCAACCCATTGTCGATAGCTAATGGTACAGGTAAACCTTCGGCGTCTTTAGATAACGATTCCAACTGCTGTGCGAATTCTCGTCTCTCATCCCGGCTCATCTAGAAATATTTAAGATACAGAAATTAAAGCATAAAATCAATAACAATTATGTTTTAACCAATGTCATTACAAGCGAAAACGGGCTTACATGAGGTAGCATAGCGTGAACCAAGAATGTCATATGACGTGTTGCTAGTGCATTGTTGCCTTTTCTTTTCGCAGTTCCAACTAATTCTTGCATAACTTGCATTTGTAATCTTGGCCATCCATAAAACCGAAATGTTGAAATTTCATTAGGATTCAATGACAATTTGTAACCTTCCAAAAGGTGAAGAAGAAGTGAATGGCACAGCGCCCAATTAGGGTGCGGATTATGTGGAGAGACGCAACGCATGGCAGCTACTCTTTTAAAAAAGGCTGCCTTTCGATGAAATCCAACTTTTGTATAGAGCTCAGATAGAGCATTAAATCGTTGCATCTGAAATTTCGAATGGGATTATTTTTTTTGTAAATTAATCATCTAACACAAAAACATGTATAACTAACTATATTTCATACTAGTGCATCTTACCTTTTCATCTTCCGTGAGTTGCAAACTTATGAAAACTGCATTTTGCAAGAAATCAGCTGCATGTAACGTTTGGCGCTGCTCAATAAGCACTAACGCCGCTTTTATAGATGCTTCTGTTTCTATTATTCCAGCCTGGCGGTACTACATATATCAATTAATAGGACAATTAAATAAAGTTCCCAGAAGCAACTATGTAATGACACTATTACTAGTGTTCACTTCACAATAACGTACCTTTCCGTAATGTGTAACGGCTTCGCGATATTTCTCCAAAATTTCCGCAGGTGTTAGACAATTTTTTATCATGGGTTTATATCCGCCTATTTGCTCAGGATCCAATCCTGGTGGAAGAGAATTTGTTGTTCCAATTGCTGCAACTTTATATTTTGTTAATTCACTTCCTTGCAACGAAGAATTTCTTTGCAAAGTAGGAGATCGTCGCAGCTGCGGATACAGACACGCTACAGATGCAGAGCACATTCCTTCCAAAGCACCTAAAAACGCAACATTTGACGTTGAGAATGATTACTCAATCACTCTTAATTAAATGCCTGTGGAAGCAAACGTATATTATTGATTATTGCATATATGAGCTATCTACATACCTGCTAACCAGAGCCAGTCGTTGACTGACTTTAGAATATCAGCCGCAGAATGATAATGAGAAATAGCTTCAGATAATAAACCAGCTTGTAAGCTCAAATCACCAAGCTGCTTTTTTAAGCGACCATCAGCCCTTCGTTTGTTATTTTTCGATTCTAAATCCAAACCCACAAAATCCTTCTTTTCGAATGGAGCACAAAGTGAATTTAATAGTAGATGTCGATCTGCTTTACGGAGCCTGAAAGTTACAAAAAATATTTAACTAAATTTTATTCTTACTTCCGACAGTTAAAAGTTAATGTAATAGTGCAAGCAATATAATCTACCCTAGTTTATCCATTCGCTTTGATTCCAGAATCCAAAATAAACTGGCAATAAATTCTTCAATGTCAGTTTCAAGGGTCTGACTATGCTCCATAGTGGGATAGAACAAAGTTCTCGCTTTAAAATTAGTTGGTGCAATCAAAGATTTTGGCTCCGTAGACTGCTTATCCACTGACTGCCTATCAGCATTAACTTGACCAGCAGGATCTCCATGTTCCATTCGAGCATACTGAATAGTACCAGAAACTGATTCTGAGCGTGAGCTGGAGTCCTCGCTGACAGAATCAAAAGTGTCCTCATTTGGGGTTTCCAAGTAATTTTGCAATGAATCCGAACTAGTAGACTTTTTAGGTATATTTATTGTTCCTCCAATCTGCAAAGAGTAATCACAACAGACAATCAGTTAAACCATACTTAAATCGACTTTTAAATGAATATATTAGCAGTGATAGTACTAACACTACTTGGTGCTGAAGATCCCGCCGAATTTGAACAAGACTGGAGAGAATCTGGCATCGCAGTTGAAGATACTGCAGAATCCCTAGGACTTCCAGAATTGCTTTCATTCTTTTTATGAAAACCATCATCCGCTGGGTCCACACATGGGCTAATGTCTGATGAATGAGATTCCTCATACAAAGTGCCATCCTGATTTAATCCAAATAGTATACACCTTGAATCATATAGTGTAAACGCATAGCCCACTTTCAAGGATTCATGGATTCTGCACAGCTCGTTGAATTCATCTTGAGAATTGCATTGTCCAACTGTTATCAACCCCAACGCTTTCCGATGAGTTTGGAAATCTCCCCAATCATTGTTTTCCTGTGGATATCCTCTCAAATACCTGATCCATATGTGACGAGCTTGATTTTGTGAATCAAACACCTTCAACTGATTGATTCTTGATATTCTTTCGAATGCCCGATTGAACTGCTTTGTCCTCAGCTGGCGTCCTACACATGATACAAGCCAGTACATTAGCAATTAATAATTACCAGTCTAATTAAGATCAATACAATTAAGAAACCACTTCTTACCTATATGTCGTACCACAACCAAAAGGGATTGATGATCCAATGGGGTTTGAGAGTAATCGGGGTATGACATATTTTGCTCAGGAGCTGTTCCGGACAGGATTACACTCACTGCTGACCTCATTTATCCTTCCTATTCTTAGTCTCAAACATTAGAAATAAAATATGACCATGTGTGACCCCCTGAGTGACAAACTTTTAATTTTTCCTTCACTTCTTCCAACTTCAATTATTAAACGTGTTGCTTCTGTAGTCCTAATATTAAACCAACAACCTCGCTTCTCGCTTTGTTTAATCTTATTTCAAATTTAAATTCGCCATTCTTACAAATCAGAAAACTGATAAATATCAGTGCTTATCAGTTTCAATTTGATTATCATCCCACTGACACTGCCAGCAAGGAGGAGATATATGCAAGACAAGCTGATATTTTTGTTTTGACAGGATGTATTTTCAAGTGCATTTAACATAGCCCGGTTGAAAGCATCTATTGAGAAAACTTTATGCACAACGTTCTCCATCTGTATCTCTGCATTGCGTCTGCAAAGTTGCATTCAAGTTTTCTTGATTTTTTTAGCGCATGCATGTTTTATGGTTGTGCAAACAAAATATCGAATTTTAATTTCAGTTTTATAATTTTCCTTCGTGAAAATTTGAACTGTAAAATTTTTGCTCGGTTAGAGTTGGGAGTTTAGGCTGATGATGATGGGATCGTTTTCGTGTTATCCGACGATAAGCTGTGGCAGCAGTGTGAGTCATATAATAGTGAATGAATAGTGCTAACTACGATTTGTGTGTGTGAATTTACTTCATTCATATTATCCGTTTCAGTATCAGTGAGAAAGTTAGAGATATGAAAATTTAATTGCTTCTTCTAAAAGCAACTTTTTGGGGTGGTCTAGAGAAAATTCTCTAAAAATTTCCTATGGACCGTACCGTACCCCTCATCGTTTTACCTGTGGAGAGGTTTGATCAAATTTAATAGGAATCATACAAGTTAAGTGGTGAAATTGCAGGTTATGTACAATGTACACACGCAACGCACACGCCTCATGCATACAATGTATAATATGCAAGGAAAAGGTCAAATTTTCAAGGAGAAATGCAGATGAAATCCTTTATGAATGAATGAATGATATGAATCGATGATATGAATCAATTATTATATACCTTTGAAATCCCTATTTATGAATTTCCACAAGTTTCAGAAATTCAGAATGATGCAATATGCAATTAGGGATTTATGTTTCTCACGCCCCAAGGTTTCATCCGTTCTCACCTGAATTTTCTGAAACGTCGAATGTGTGTGCACAAATGTTTATTAACCAGTTGAAGGAACTATTGACTATTAATAGAATTTCATTTGGAAAGTTTAAATTTTCTTCTGTCGCTACAGATTATCTTTAGGATTTTCATTTAAATATATGCTTTTTTTAAACGATTAGTTTGTAGCCGAATGTCACCTACTACAATTACGGTTAAGTACTTATCACGCATACATATGAAGTAGATAGCAAATAAATCGTATTAATGTATGCATTCATTATTTAATATTTGCTATTTATCATGACAGAACAGACACAATGTATAAAGTATTACCAATTACCACATATATTGGCAAAATGTTCTTTCATATAGATTTTCCTGCCACTTTGTAGATGTATACAATATTTATAACATAACCGAGGATAAAATAGGTAATTTGCTACAATTATGACCACTTTGCCCCAACATCATATCAAAATTACAGATATAAAATGAACGAAACATGGCTCACATATTGGGCATCAATATATTGTTAAGTTAGGTTAGATTTTTGGCTGTGGCCATTATATTGATACATTCATATTCTACTCCTACTCTACTCCCTTGCAATAAATGGGAACTGTAAAAATTCATTATACGTAATGTAATTCCTATAAAACTGAAGAAGAACAGAATGAAAGGGATGTGATTATGATGATTTTGCTCTTCTTGGTCACTTTCATGTCTTGTCTTCCTCTAAATACGTTTGCCTATGATGTTGATGAGGATCTTGTTAGCATATTATAATGTTGCTGCTATATATGCATTGCTGGCTTTGTTTTGCAATCTTAACTTTCAAGAAGCTATCAAGAAAACAAAAGTATGATGAAGGGGAAGGGGCTATATTCCTTTTAAAAGTAACTTGGCTTCTCAGACGAAAAGTAAAGAAATTAAGAAAGGGAAGCACGCGGAAGAAGGGACAGCAGCAAACAAAAAAAATCGGCAACAGTATGCAAGTCTTGACAGTCAGACTTGTTAGGGAAATTGGTGAATAAGTTGGTTGGTACGTTAGTAGTTGCGGCTTATTACCTATATATATTTCTTAAACCTTATCAGCGATTCATATTCATAGCTTCAGGGTTTCAAAAGTAAAACCAAAACAACTTGTTTGATGAATCTGACAATCTCCTATTTGCTGCATGTGAAATGCACATCACATCACATACTTACATACTAATAGGAAGTTTAAGTTTACATATGTAAAGCACATCCTTATTGTGCCAGTGCCACCAAAATCTTAATGAGTTACAAAGCAAATATTTACTAAAACAGGTCAATACTCCTTAAATACGTGTACCGGATAATGCAGAATTTCTTAAAACTTCATCAGTGACGAATCTATTTTCAGGTCGAATCAGTTACAGTGAAGTTTCATTGTGCCCTTATCATACATAAGAACTGAAGAAGTAACTCTAGTTAGAGTCCTTTTGATCACCAAATCTCACCTGACCCTATATGCAAGGTGCATTACGTCAACTTAGCTACTTAAAGTCGTTAATTGTGTCATTGGTGGCTTGCAGTTTTCATTATTGCACCTGTTAAAGATTCCTGAAATAATATTCTTGGACTTCCTTCTTGGGCTCCAGGAACACCTGCATGAAACATTCAGCATTATAAAGGTAGGTAGTATGTTAATTTGAGAAGAAACAGGATAATAGGTTGATGCGTGTCAACATTAAGAGTCTCGTGGACAGTCTAGGCTGCTGCTGCACCGGAACCCTGATCATAAGAAAATGTGGGCTTTTTTGGTCTAATAGCATTTCGTGTCAACTAAAGAAATTGATCATATCTAAAAGTTTTAGTTAATGCAAAGGCCTGACCGTTTAGCCATTAAACGTCTTCCAGCGATGGAGATTTTACATTATAATGAATACAAAAAAGGGATCTAAATAAAAATTAGTTTGGTTCCCCGCAGTGTGCACAGGGAAGACGAATTTTTTGATTAGGTATTACCAGTAAAATATTTTTGCACATATCACTACCATTACATCACCGCTAGGACTTCCGTTTCACCGCACCGTGATCACATCAATTGCACAAGTGCAAAGTGCCATAATCATGCTGAATTGCATGCTACAATTGCTGAAGTGTGCAAAATTGTTTTAAAGTTATTTTATGACAGGCCGACTAAGATATATTGTTCATTGTCAGTGCATTATGCGTCTTACTTTCTATTACAAATATTTTTTTAAACTGTAAAGAACATGAAGAAGCTGCGTGATCGTCATACGATCTTTGTAAACTGATAATCTCAAACAATGAACATCACACATACGTATGTACGCATTGCTCAGTAAGTATTCTAGAAGAAACCTTTTGTGTATCTTCAATCCATTTATTAAATGGTCTGCCAACAACATGCGAAGGGGAATCTTATATGCAGTGTGTATATATATAATTTCCATGCTATAAATGTGAAATCGCTGTTTGTTTATGTCCAAATTTTCACCAATACAAATGAACACATCAATAATTTTAGTAATTTTTCGTCTAATCGTAGACCTAAGTAGTACGTCACTGCATATACGAAAACACAGCATATTATATTATTTGTCTAAACTGCAGGTAGGCAGTGTAGATTTGTTATTTGCACTCAACTGTAATCGTATTGTTGTGTTGTTCTTGTTAGCTGAAATATTATATATTATCTGTCATAATATGGTAGATAATGCATTAGTATATCATTAAAATTATTTGCATTGGACAGGATGTACTCAAAGAATTAACCCAATGCATTTCTTGGTATGATATATTTTCATTGCAACATCAAATCTAAAGGATCAATAATTACAAATGTCTTCATTCCTCTATCACCATTATCTCATAGACTTATCTACATTTTTTTAAGCACACACTCTAAATTTGAGAAGAAATTTTACATGATATTATGATATATTGTAATGTATAGCAAGTTGACTCGGCTGGGATAGGAAAGTGAGGTGTACTGTAATGTAATAAAAAATTCTCAGAGTATAGTCAATTTTTTGTCGGTGAATTGAGATGCAATATGCATACATATGAACGATTAATTACTAAATGATTGAAAAGATCTTATATAGGTACTATCGGTCATTCATCCCATCTCACTTTCAGGCAATATTGCCCATACATAAGTATCGTTCGTCTGTGATCGCATTGTACGTACGTGAGTGCGGTGGTCTTGCATCATTTCTTGTGTGAGGGTCATCTCAGGAAAGTCTGCCGGTAAAACTTTATGATCCCAATAAGTTAAATTTTATGGTTCAATGAATTCATTTCCACACGTTGTTTCGTATCTGAAATATTTTGCTGGAGTTGCGTATTACATTTTATATTGCTGAATCGCAAGTACATACAGCACAAGAGGTTTGAGTTTGAATAGCTTTTTTGGATATCAATAAACCTTGACATATTTGACAAAGGCATTTGAATTTTTGCCATTAGTCAAGATGAAGCACATTTTGTTGCAATGTCGCATCTTCATAAATACCATCTTCAATCTTTGATAAATGAAATGTAAGAATCCAACGAATTGGGTTGCCACATAATTTAAAATGCATTAAAAACTCATTGAATTCAATTCTGTGACATTGGACAAATTCAATTGTACATGTTTCCGCTTACATATTACATACAGGGTTGAAATCTGGGCCATACATGGTGATGAATGGCCTTTTCACGTATAAACGTCATTCGAATCTTACTTTCAGCCATTTGTTGAACATGCCTACTGTATTTTTCTTGCAATTTGCTGTTAATAATTACTTTGACACAGAACACAGTCACCGTCAGTACAGTCGTTGACATTTTTATACAAAATACTAAAGCTCAATGTTGCATCTTGCATCGTTTATTGGGTACACCGGAACAATAGTCTATAATATTCATATTTATAAGCAAAGTTCAAGGTAAATGGCAACTATGTTTGAATTGAAATAGCAAACGGATTAGGATTCGCGATTATTTGACAGGAGCATAGGAGCCAGCCTAATAGTCTCAATAAAAATTGAAACGATGTGAAATTTGTTATCCAAAATCGGGGTGAAAGGGTGACCTAAGCTTTTTTTTTATTATTTCCACGCGTTGAATCAAAACCTTGAAATTTACCTTGATATCCTGAAAATTCAAATAATATTATCACTTTGTTTACAAGTGATACAATCAACATTCTTAATGGGAATTCATTATTTTTATCATAAAATAGTAGTGTACATGTTCTTCTAGGAAAATTTGATTGGCAATTGCATGCGCCTTTATGTGTCTGAGTTGAGGTAATAATATACCAACTAACATCATGGGGAACATGTTGGTGATACCCTAGTGTTATTTTGAATTGAAAGCTGAATTTCTATGTTTCATTCTGACATTTCAGCTGGAAATAATATGAAATTTAGCATCTTTCAAGTTATCAAATTACGCAATAGCACGTGAACAGCATATGAACATAAAAAACGGTGAAGCTGTTTTCACAGGCCACAAAGGTATCGACAAATCAAACGCTTCTAGTGTAAGTGGATTGTAGTTCTACCTTTATTCGGTAAGTTTCCTAAAAAAAACAAGTTTAATGCAATCAGATATTGCTCATAAATTCCCACTGTTGCATTACGTACAGAGTTATTAAAAAATATTTATATGCCTCAAGACATGTACTATGTACTTTTACATAATTAGCCTTCTTTCCTCAAACAATTGAGTTTATGTTGATCTATCTATCATATAGCGTACGCGTTTTCTCTAATATTCATCAAGCATACCGACGTTATGCATTATATCCATCCATAAACAACAACTAATGATTATGTACATTTGCAGCATTCGAAATTGATAAAAGCGAGAACTTTTTTCTGTAGTCAATTTGCTGGAAAAGAATGGCCTCAAAACTACTACGTCAATTGACAACATATTATTATATTATACTTCACTAAAGGGCAATGTTGCATACATGATTTTATATTATTGTAATTGAAACTTACGCATTTGCAGGCTTAATGGAAGTTTGAAAATGGAGACAGCCAGTATTATCTCGTCTAGTCGGGATCCCGAAGACGTGATACTTCTCACGGTGATAAGATGTATTGGTCTATTTTATGGTTATTACCAAATTCAATTGGTATGCAATTTAGGATCTAAATACACTCTTGGTAAGTAAACGCAAATGATGAGCTTTTGAATTCCATAATGAAAAATGAAGAGAGAGAAAAAAAGGAAGTGTTTGTATTTTTAACACTATACATAATATGCTTGCTATACATAATTTTGCTTGACATGATTATATGAGTCATTAAGTAGGCAGGTATCAGTTACAAACATCGTTGTCAGTTTATAGCTTTACGATTTTTCCTATCCTTAGTTCAGATCAGACTCAAGGCATTATCAAGAATGGTCGTTTTTCAGAAAGTCGCGGAGGTTTACTCTGGACTCTCATAGCACCTATATAACTTCTTATTTCAGTAGTGCAAATACCAGTTTCATAAGTTTACTGCTGGATTAGACGTTTTTGCTAAAGACGACAATGAATAAAATATGAATGAAACTTCGTATCACACCATAGATCTTCCTATGTGGTAATAGTTTCTCTGGGGGTTTTCACACGTACTCAACATCGTTTACTTTTCTTTCTGTTGCAAAAATGTGAAGTATTGTTGATTCAGAATTAGGTAAGCAGTAGGCACAAAACTTGATGACGTACTTACTCTTAGAATGCTTTTATTCATTCATAATATCGTTTTTTACTTTACTTATGCGGATGTTGAGAACGGATTTCATTCACGGAAGAAATGGCAGCCTAACACAGAAACCTGAAAATTTCACATACTAAAAGGTTGTCACTTCGATATACGCACGTCACGAGTAGTTGAGCTTACGTGACTTTTCAGCAAAAGTCTTAAAAATTGATTCAAAATGCCCCCTCATACATATATAAATAGATTTGAAGCTTTTAGGTCTTCGGTAGCTTGTCCAACGAATGATAACTTGCTGTAGGTTTTTTTGTTACCGTAAATGATAGCAAAGTGGCTGAGTAATGTTCACGAAATGATTTGCAAATGCTGACGCAAATTAAAGTGAGATGTAGCAAGATATATGGTTAGGTAAATGAATATTTAGAATTGTAAATTAATTTAATGTTTGTGTTTTTCAATTTATTTAGCAATCACCAGCATTTTCCCATTCATTGGAAGCATTATTTTTACTTCGCTCGCCTTTGTGCTTCCGGAAGAATTCGATAAAATCCCGTATGAACAAATCCATATATCCATAATATCATATTCTATGAGCATAATAACATCCTATTTACGTATGAAACGATGATATATTGGATGTTAATAAAATATTTGGCAATTATTGCAGCGAAGTATTATTTTACTTCCTCCTAATTTTGGACCTCCCCCGAGCATGTTTCTTGGCCAGTATAGCTCTCCAGAGTTCAGAATGCTGTAAAATTGGAACATGTACTTCCAGTATATTTCAAGGCGTAAAAATACTAGCGCCGTGGCTGACAATGGACACAGTAATCGAATGCGTTGTGCTTTTGCTTGGATATTATTCAGGCATTCCACGCCTGGAAGCATTATGCACATTTGTATACCTTTCTGTAGTTATAAATTACGTGGTGGTATTAGTAATATTTCCAATAGTGCTAAGAATCCTACATGAGGTACATACTATAAGAAATAATATAGGAGAACGATAAATTTATGCATTTACTTGATTGAGTTACATACCATAGTCATTTGTTTTTACAGCTCATTAGTGCATCTAAAGAAACAAGTCTTAAGGATAGACCCAACTTCCCCAAAGATATTTTGTCTTCTAGCAGCAACAATAATTTGTCATCGTCATCATGCTCAAAAATGGACCAGCTTCTGTTAACTTGGGGAGAAAAATCTGTTTACATAACACACAATTTACCCACAGAAGTTTGCCAGCTAATTCAGCCCAGCAGTATACGGCTCAGAGGGAAAATCCTTTCTGCTGTGATTCTCGCACTGGCATACGTATTTGGGTAAGCAGATGGATTTTGTTATTCGTTTTAATGAAAACCTTACTACTTAAGATTGGTGTATTGCTTGGTTGAATGGTTGGTAGGGCAGAGCTATAAGTGTGAAACCATGCATTTAATACATTGACAATGGTATTAGCCTTTGCCTTGTTGATCAATTAAATTTTCGTTTTGTAAATGACCAATAACAAACTAATCAACTAAACTGAAATTTGCTCAGCAAACCATTGACATGAGTAAAGCACAATGAATATGAATATGATTGTAAGTAAGCCGTCACTGTCCATTAAAACCCGACCTATTCAACTTATAAAATGCCCTTCTGCATGTGCATGTTCATATATTAACAATCGTAAAACAGTGAACTTGTCCTTTTATCAATGACAGTTAAAATATCCTTGACTAATTGGTAATTGGTAGAAGGAAGTCCAGCAGACGTGGAATAATATTATGAATCCAAGTGGAAGCAAGGGTTTAATTCAGAAAGCAAAGTTAACTTGCATTAGTTGGTTCTGTGTATTTACCACTTCTCTTTGAGGAAAATTCCGTTTAACTTACGTAGCATTTTTGTGAATAAAATATTTTGTTCAAAATCAAAACAAAAGTTTTGTAATTTACGACACGATAATAAACTGATCGTATAGCCAGAGTTGTTTGCATTTGAAATGCTGCTATCCTGCTTCCATCAATGCTGTTTTTGTTGATAGTTTTGTTTCTGTATACTATGGGAAAAGTGATAATACCTGGGATTTATTTATGTCTCTGAGGATTCTAATGACGTAAGTTTTAGCAATTAATTCATGAAATCATTTGATTTTATTCATGAAGCCTAACAAATCACACGTACCATACAATCAAATTGTTTTGCACTAAACGAAATGGAACTGAAATGCAAACAAGTTGTCCGTAGTTATTCAAAGTACATGCATAAGCTTCACTTTGCAATATTTACATTGAAAGTACTTAGGTTTTGCATGCATTGGCAAATAGTTTAACGTAGAAAGTAGGTTACCATCTATGGAACCAGTTTGGTTTCAGACGATCTGAGACTGCAAATGATCACCTAAATAGTTACAAGATTAGTCATCCTTTACAGAAACTGAATGCCACGTGTTGTGTCAAATGATGGAAACAGGACATTTTCAATAAGATTACAATTGACAACCGCCAGAATTCCCAGAACCTAAAAATCTGACACAAATGATTGTTATCGCTATCACCTAAATTTTAAGACTTATACGCACTCTCCATTATATCACGCATTTTAGTGTGTTTTAGATGGCACAAGGACACGCACAGTAAAGTTCATTCAAGAAGTAATAAGAAGAATCGTTTTTCTCGGAACTAAACAAAACTAGCCGTCTAAAGTTTGGATGTGTAACCTAGATAGTTTGACATGTAGTAATGCTTAAGGATTTTTTTAAAATTGTGAACTGGGTAAATTGTTTTATTTTTAATGGAAACGTATAATTTACATAATATTTCATTAAGAATTTGTATTCGACCAACTTCAGCTTCTTAAAGTCGGCAATAGGCCTACAGGCCTTTTTCCCACGAATTCCTGGAATAATTATAGATTCATCATAGATACCCTAACATACAAGTTTTCCTTCTGGCTGGATGCTTAATAGGTTTACATTAGCATTATTAGCAACGAAATTCAACGTACATTAAAACAGGTCATTCAACTCAAAGAGTCGAGCCTCTGAAAGATATTTTTAAATGGCGTACAGAGTAAAGATCTTAATCGTATTGGCAGTTTTTCTGTAAACTTCCAAAGTATAGAAAATAACAAACTTTTATCTTATTCTTTGCTCCTCTGTTGCTACATGCTGACTTGTAGTAAAATTCCAACTCACTACCTAGCTTCATGATGAGAATGTCACTTTCATGATGGTATGAATCGAACCGAAAATTTAAAGACGTAAACGTAGTAGTAAGGCTGCTTCAGTATAACAAAATAACTAACTATATCTATATCAAGCTATATTGTATTGTATCGGAACTTTAGTTTCCTTACTTGCCTACAACCGCACATTTTACATGATGCGCATAAGCGAATTGGAAATGAGTAAACCTTTTACAATTCGACATTTAGTGATGGAGCTTTAGGGGCTACTGACTTTATAGAAATAATGTTATCGACGACGTACGACCTACCTCTGCTGAATTTTTAAATTTCAAGGTTTCCAATTTGTTTGTTACGTGAGAGGTCAAATGTTAAGCTGAAGTTCATTTTGATGTATCACAGATTCTACCTTACTATTTTTAAAAATGGTCTAGACTTTTGACTAAGTTCCGATTTGGTTCTTATAACTCATCTTTTGCTTTGAGCTAGGATACCGATTAGTAAAAATATAATTAAAGTCAAGCCGTTCAAAAGTTGAAAGTTATCGCTCCCAATCGGACGACGGACGTTATCCTGAGTCTTTTCATTATGTACCTATTGGTACACAATAAGTTGTTTATATGATTACAGGAAGATTATACAATTTTATATATACGTGGCATGGCATCCAAGTGCCTATTGACAAAGAAGCTTTGGCTTTACTTTTTTAAATATTTTATCTTCCAAATCTAGCTCTAAAAATACATAAATCTATTTTAAGGGAGAGATGGAGTCAGATTTTCACTTTTTGTGATTGGTTGGGGATGGCTGAACTATTACCTACCCTCATCTTTTACTGCTGTAGGCAAGCTAATTCTAAAATGACTTTTACTTATGAATATCAAACAAATGATAATAAGACTGATTTATATCAGATGAAACTGAGGAGTTTGCTCAATTTTGTTGTTTTACCTATATGGCTTTATGGTATAGTCCTGTTCTGGTGATGTTGAATTTGGTCAAGAAGTCGTAGAATAAGGAAAAGTTTGTTTCATTTTAATTTGCCTATCAAATATAGGTAGTCAAGCTTCCATTCAATTTAATACTGTTCTAATATATGTTTTAAATTTCTCATATCAAATTTTGTGAATGTATGTTTACGCATAATGTTGAAAAATATTTTCATCCCTGTAATGGCAAAAATTACAATCGTTAACATTTTATTACCTCTGAACTTTCTAATATCCATTCAATCTGTAACCTTGTAGTGCTGGTCGTAAATTGACTTTCAATTGACCGTTTGCTCGGTGGATACAAAAATATTGCGTATCAAAACCGAGTCTGTGTACTGTAGTATCTACATGATTTCAGTTTTCCTTTCAGTAGAATATCATGAACCACTGCCGTGCATATTCAAAAAATCTGAAGATCAAACAGAGGATGTTGATGTTCCCTCTTAAAAGTTACAATCATCATATTGATCATCTATCTATCTAACTACGTATTTATTCATGAAAGTTCAGCCGTTTGTTTCATTTCAAGAGATGTTTTTTTCTTCTTCCTTTTGCCTACTGATTTGCAAGATTATCAAAGGTCACATCTTTCTTTTGTGGTTGAGTCTAACCCGCCTCCCCCACAGAATGCTGTCACCTTCTGTTTATGCCTTGAAATACAATGTAAATTGTAAAAAATAAATATTTCGGTTACCCTAAATTGAGTTTGCTTATTCCACACCACTCGTACATATTGCCTACAATACAATGTATTAACTTTTGAACATTAAAAACAAAATAGTCTGAATTTTTTGTTGAGAAAATTTCCTATTTATATACTCTTTCTACAAAAGAAATATTATTACACGTAGTCTTTTTTCTTTTCTCTTTGGAGAGCATTTTTTTTTACATTAGGACACTGGTAAAATTTATTAAGGTAAACTAGATTGGCTATATTGACTACCTCACATTAATGGAGGCTTCTTCTGTGTTTAAATTTTTTAACAGAATTTAAAAAATGACTACCGACGAATGGGTTGCTTGTACATTATGATGATACTTATATAAATACATATGTATGTTTCTATATTACTATATGAAATTGATTATACATTTATTATTGTTACCACCTTGTGGTTTGTGGTGGTTTGGGGATGGAAAGTGGTTTTGTTAGATGTCACCAAGTGTGTATTCATAGTGTAAAAATGGTTCACCTTATTGAGCTCGACAGGGATGGTGGTACCAAACCTTTGTTGACTTACTAGTGATCGTATCTCAAACTGTTCTCTTGTGAGACTACCTTTCTTGGCTTCTTTCTACATATTATGTATTATAATATTTTACCCAAAAAAATAAGCAAGTAGAAATACAATGACAATGACGCTCTCTAAAACCGACGCTTCGTATCTCATCACGTAAGCACGGCTTTATATATTGGAAATACCATACAGAAACTCAGATTCCATCATCATAAACATGTTATTCTGTTATTGTTCGTTAAAATCTTGGAAAATGGTTTGGTGGGTTTTAATTCAGTGTTGGAGTCCAAAATATTTCATTCTTGTCCTAGTACTCCGAGAGTGAAATCATCAGTGATTGATGGTCTACACAAAAATAATCCGTCTTTACTTTATACAAAAAAAACTACAAGTTTTGTGAAACAGGTTGAAATAGTCTTTCCTTTTGTTGCTACCAAATAACAAAACTGTATGTAAACTTTTATAAATGACAGTTTTTTAAGCATCACTAGTGCAAAATGGAGAAATCGAACAATGTCCCTGTCCGCCGTATAAGCGGCAAAGATTTGCACGTTCCTGTGCGGAGAATTAGTGTGACGAGCTATTATAAACGGAATGGGGTTTGTGCTCGTCGACGAAAAAGTTCTGTGACATCAATGAAATCCGTGTCTAAATCATATTCCTTACCTAATAATCATCCGATGGGTTATGGATTCCGGGGTCTTTTCCTCATGGCCGTGGTTTCATACTACAGCCGAGCATTTTACCCAATCGAAGAGAATAATGGTGGTACTACCATATTTCCTAATAAGCCCAATGCGGATAGCATTTTTGGTACACTGGAGACCCTTGGATTGATTACGTTTAATGGAACAAAGATAACTGTAGATGCTTTCAGGTAAAAAAATAATTTTGTGCGATAACATGCAGCATTCATCAGATGTATGCACAATGTCTGAATTCATTTATATTATGAGGTTTTGAAATAAGAAATTAAATCAAGTGGCTAGCCACGGCTAGTCACTGATTCCTGATTGCGTATATACAGATATAGGTATGCTCAGTTGTATTTGCGTACTTTAAATTCTTGGGCGTACGTAAATACGGGTTTCATTGACGCATGACATGACACTTAATTAAAATGTTACGAAGTTGTTTTTAAATTTGGCTTTAATTATTTGCTAACGCTCAGTTTAAAGTGTTATTGACCTTTTACGTAGATATGTTTATGAAGAGATGCATTGTTTCAAGCAAACAGTACAGGAAAATTCAAAGTAAAATAAATTTTTCTCAAGTCATAAACTGGGATTTGCGATGTCACTTTAAACTCTGCCTACGTAAAAGGTAAATGTTAACTTCTGGTATTACCCAAAAGAGGAATGGTCTAGTACAACTTTGAACTTATCATATCAAAATGATTTGGCAGTTCGATTTAGTGGTTGATTATATGTAACTTAGCACGCAGCTTCTTCTCTGGTTTGTGAAATTTGATTAAATGAAACTCAACACACAAACTATCGTGCATGTTCGGGTGCATGAACAGTTTCAATGTAGGTTGTGCGTTTGTTCATATATATATACATACATCACCAACATCGCAAATAACTTTAATTGTTATTGCAACATTTCAAGATCAAATCTTTCCCGTAATAAGCATTATTACTTCACAATTTATTTCGCTTTGAAACTACGTCTACATTCATTTTGCACAACCATCTGAAAAATAATCGGTCTCCACTTTCCTCCTACTTTGCCACGTATGATGGCATAAGAATTTGAAACAAAATTTTGACCTTTACATGAATGCTTAAATATATATATATGGCTCTCCCAACAGGTGGTTTACTATCAGTGTGGATCAGTTGGTTGTTCTCAGCGTTGCAGCAGCTCTTACAGTTCGCTACCTCTTTTTTGATGATAAAGCTGACCGTTTCCAAGTTTCTGAGGAGTCTACCACAACCACTACTACAACCGTGAATACCGTGTATCTGGACTCGGGAATTTCGACAGGAGTTACTGCAAGTAAGTTTTTCACACACCAATTTACTGCTCCATACATTTGATTTTATGCTGCAAACTAAAACTTAGTCAATTACTAATCGCAATAATTTGGTATATGGTGAGAATTAGTTGCGAAATCTGAAAAGGATGTAGATATTAATAGCAGTAAGTATCTTGCTTCCCCTGGCCCGTGGTCATTTCATTATACTTCTTTTTTCGTTGCACATAGCACAATCATTAACGGCCAATGCGATAGGGGCTTCTGCTTGCACATCCTTGGCCAGTTCTAACATTACCACATCAGTTCCAGTTCCCACGCCCTCACAAAGGAGAAGAAAGATGCCAGTTAATGCTAAAGAAATTGAAATCCTTCTTAGTCGCAATAATTTATGCGAGGCAAAGAACAATGGAAACGATTACCTTGATACATGCTCCAGTCCGGACTCAGGTATTTCCAAATCTGGCTCTGTAACCCCAATCACTTTCAGCATTGGAGATCATTCGGAAAGTGATGACGAAGGGGATAGTGAGGATTCTGGGCTCGCTATGAAAACTGAAAACGCAGAAACTCAAACAATGTTGGAAAACTTGAGCCTAACCCAGAGAGTTGAAGTGGATGGGAGATGGACGGGACCACCAAGACCTTTGAAAGAGTGTTTAAATCTATATCACTCAGATGATGGAGTTAAGCAGCTTTCAGATGAGGAGGTAATTAACTTGGTGAACGCTAAATTCATTCCAGCATACCAGTTGGAAAAGGCTGTACAGGATCTGGAACGTGGAGTTGCTATAAGGTAATTCAAAGTTTAGTTTTTCTATGTCACAAAATTGTCACCGGAATTTATGTGACGTTTTTGTCTCATATCTAAAACCATCATTTTCACCATCATAGGCGAAAAATTTCCTGCTTGCAAAAGGATATCAAGGGAGCTACTCCAGATATTCCTTACAAAAACTACGACTACAGTATGGTCCAAGGGGCATGTTGCGAAAATGTGATTGGCTACATCCCAATTCCAGTTGGGATTGCTGGACCATTAAAGTTGGATGGAAAGTTGCATTACGTTCCAATGGCCACCACTGAAGGTTGCCTTGTTGCCAGCACAAACCGTGGTTGTCGAGCTTTTATGCAAACTGGGGTCAGAACTCGTGTCGTTCATGAAGGCATGTCAAGAGCTCCCGTTGTGAGATTTCCCGATGCTATGCGAGCAGCTGAAGTCATGTTGTGGTTGGCAGAATCTGAAAACTTTGAAGAAGTCAAGCAAAGTTTTGATGCTTCAAGTCGATTCGCACGGCTGATCAAAATTCACCCAAGAATTGCTGGCAGGTACCTCTTTATCCGATTTGTGGCAAAGACAGGTGACGCTATGGGAATGAACATGATTTCAAAGGGTACTGAAGTGGCTTTGCAAGCTATACAAAATCATTTTCATGACATGGAAGTTCTTGCTTTGAGTGGAAATGTTTGTACGGACAAAAAACCATCAGCTATTAACTGGTTAGAAGGGAGAGGAAAGAGTGTAGTTTCTGAAGCAATCGTACCTGCCAATATTGTTGAAAATGTATTGAAGACCACAACGGCAGCTTTGGTGGAGTTGAATATTGCAAAAAATCTAGTAGGATCTGCTGCTGCTGGTTCAATCGGGGGATTTAATGCACATGCTGCTAATATTGTTACAGCTATCTATATTGCATGCGGCCAGGTAATTTTTATTTCCTTTAAAATGACGTATGGTTACGAATTGCGATACTTTTTATCAAGCAAAACCATCAAATATATATCATTATTATCTTATGACTCATTCCAATCTTCTTCTTTGGGTTCCCAGGATCCAGCACAAAATGTATGCAGCAGTAATTGCATGACTATAATGGAGCCAAGTGGACCAGACGGCCGTGACCTTTTCATTTCATGTACCATGCCATCCATTGAATGTGGAACTATTGGTGGTGGAACAATCCTTCCACCTCAAGCTGCCTGTCTGGAAATGCTGGGTGTTAAGGGAGCCAATAATGAGAATCCTGGAGAAAATGCGAGGACCTTTGCACGTATTGTTAGTGCCGCTGTCCTTGCTGGAGAGCTGTCTCTAATGTCAGCATTAGCTGCTGGACACTTGGTTAGGTCACATCTGAAACATAATCGTTCCGCCACATTGCTCAGCGCTGTTGCCCTTGAGCAACAGGCTGCTAGTTTTAAAGCCGCTTCTGGTCCAGCTCTAGAAATTCTGTCAGGTTCCAACAGCTCCGAAAAAGTTGTACAGCCCATTAAAAACAACCTTACACCTACATTAAAGCCTGGAAGTGCGTTAAATGGGAATGGAGAGTTGATAAAGCGGAGCTTGAGTAGTAAGTCTTCCCCTGGTATTACGACAATGGAATTTCTTAGCGTGCCTGACTGCAAGCAAACATAATGTAAAAGAGGGGCAATATGAACTAGATGCCTTTTGGTGATATATGACCTAAAATATAATGTATAGTATATTGTAAATCAAAATTAATTATCCATATTATTCATTTCTGATGATTATTACTTTCTATGAGTAGGTTCGTTATCATTTTAAACTTCATGTTTTAACAACTATGAACACTAATAATAATGGCCAAGCCCCATATAAAATATCTTGATTAAGATGTGCTTTCTGAAAATCCATGTGTAGCATATTAGAATATTTATTTGATAAATGTTAAACTTATAATAAAAAAGCTATAATGTATGAACTCTTGAACCATCTATATTTACTGCTTATCCCAAGGCCAAAATGCTGGTTAAGAATCATTATATCATGTTATGTTGTATGCAATTGGCCAAAAAGTAGATTTATAGTTAGTATAAAAAAGCTATTTTGTGAGCTTTATTTTTGTGAATAAATAAAAGCTTTAAAAGTTATTACGTGCTAAAAAAATGAAGTTGAGAGTTTTATTTTTGAAGCAGAGGTATTATATACGGTATAGATAGGTATTTAAATATATTCGATAAATTGAAGTTTTATTTGACAAAAGTCGACTGGATCAACACATTTCATTTTGGGTTGCTCACTACAATCTCTAGTTTGCTCTACGGTTTAGTATACATTGATATAATGTTATGTCATGATCATGTTTTTACATCAACTCGCAAACATTATATATTTTCAACTTTATGTAATTTTTTACTTCTCAAATATGAAAAAATATCCTCGGAGGGTGTGCATCCTTTTTTTCACGTAATTAAAACCAAATATAAGTACATATATAAATATATTGGTTTTGGAAACCGAAAAAAAAGAATGGAAGGATTCTAAAATGTTTGGAAATGTTTTGTTTGTTACTAAATATTATTTTCAGTGTGTATATATATAGTATATATATGTATGTATGTTAATATGTGATGAATATATGTGTATCCACTTTTGAGTTGGGGGAGGGTTCACCAAAGGAACTCTTCAGGAAAATCCTCTTCAAAATCTATTTCTGGTACAGGATTTCGCTTAGGTCAAGAAGAAGCGGAGGAATCTTTGCCAAGTACGGCTTTTAGAGGTACCCTTTCAAAAAGCGTACCTGTAACAATCAGTAATTCACACAAAAAAATATGTTTTTAGAAAAAATGTACATCACACGGAAAATCCATGCAAAGTAAGACTTTTTGTTTGCCAAAGAGAAAGATACAGACAGAAAGAGAGAAAGAAATGAAATATCTATAATAAAAAAATTCAAACTCGCAAATCAAGTCTTTTGCCTAAAATACTGTGTATCACACACGTCATGTCAACGATCGCACCTGAACTTTTGGGATTGTGGGTATCAGCATCCCCACCTGAAGACTTTCTCCCACTGCCAACATCACTGCTTCCGCTTCCGGTAGAAGATAATGTCAGTGAAGATCCGTACGGGTCCAAATTTGTAGAACTCTGAACACTCATGCTCCTACCTCCAGCACCTCTTCTAGGTCGATGCGGTGAAAGTTCCAATGCTACGCTGCTAGGATCAGCCTTTCAGAACAAGGGCAATATATAATTACGGTTTGCATATTAGATGCAGTATGTCTGTTCCATAAGATTTTTGTGTGTCATCGTCTACTTTTACAAAAAAAAAAACTTATATTTCTTGAACAAACAAGTGTCAAATAAATTACGTGATATCCAAAGAGGATGCAGAGAAATAGCATAGCATGCATCCACTTTGGTGATATCTAATTCAATTAAAAAATGAAAGCTCGAAGCAAAAAATGGACCAAGAAGGAAAATAATAAAAAAAACTCATGAAATTTTAGGTGCGCCCCCTCCGAGTAAAAATGGAGTTTGACTATTATTGATTTGACGTAGAATTTGTAATAATAATTAGGTGGATTGGATAACCAATTTAATTCAATATTTATAATCCTATCGTCTTTCTTTCACCAGAATGTATACACTTTTTTGTTACAAACTAAGCGTCATCATTTCGACTTTTGTTTTTGTTAAGAACTCTCCTTTTTTGTTTCGGATTATTTGCATAGATAGTAAATAGTATAAGTATATTTGTATGGTAGTTGTATACAATTAGTATTGTTAGCACTTTATTTGCATAGCGTATTTGGAGTATGTGATTATTTTCTTTGGTATGCTAATCCCATAGTTTGTCTTTCTAAGTTAGTACTTTTTTTAATATAGTGTATTGCATTTTATTTTAAACTACAGTGCATCTACGGCAGCTTCCTAATTTTCAACCTCATCATCGTCGTTCTGAGTAAGAGAGCTGACCTGATAAGCGAGGGCATTCATCACGATGTGGTATGGAACTACCCCGAGGGGATGAATGTCTTTCATCAGAACGTTTGCAGGAATCTTGTGAAATTGTATGTACTCAAGAAAGTTTCCTAAAAAATTAATCAATAACCAACAATTTTATCAGACAGACATATATATTTGCATTTACTTTAGGTATATTGCTTTCACTCGATGAGTTTTTGAATGAGTTTAGTTGTTGACACGTTTAATTTCCTCTCCATTTCCTAAATTCCTTACCAATAACATCCTTGAGGTGCAGTTCTGGATTGTTGTCGCAATACTTTTTGCTCCACATTAATGCAGCCTATTAATTGAAATGAGTGTGGAATTCATGATATTTTTTTGATATAGATAACGAGTTTGAGTTTTGCCTAAAGGGAAGTTGACTAACCAACCTGAAATTTTGTGAATTCGTCCGCCTTAAGCTCTTCCCTTACAAGAATCAAACGCACAACATGTTGTGGAAGCAATGTAAATGATCCCAGGTTTAAAACTTCGGTCCCATGTTCGTCCACAAACTCTAATACCTATATGTAATCAATAGAATGAACAAGAACTTTCTTAATGTTTAAGCAGCTTGAATACAAGCTGTTATGATGAATAACTTACTAGAGGAAAGCCTACAGCTACAAGGTAAAAAAACTATGTAATCCTGCTCACCTTTTGTACCAAAGATTTCGTACATTTGTACTGGATATACCTTTCAGCGGAGGCTAGGAGAGCGCAAACAGTGTCAACATTAATACAACTTTGAACAAAGCCTGTACAAGCCTTTCGAAGTTCTTCCAATCCATAATAATCCGCAGCATTCATCACCCCTAAGTAAAAATATATAATGAGTGAAAACATTAGCTATCCTTTCATTCATCCTCAACTTATCCTGTCTTCCCGTTGTTGTTGTTGTTTATGACATTTTACTTTCAAAATATTTTGTGAAAGCCCATATAACAAATAACAATGGTGAAAGGTGCAAAGATGGTATACATAAATACATACATATTATATGATAATGAAGATCATCACAATCATCGTCATCACCATAAATTCATACCTACCTAATAGTGTTCGTGGCTGCAACGTGACATACCCCGTATGAATATATTCAATCAGTTGTCGGAAGACGTCGGGCTCAAATTCTTCAATAATGAGCGTTTGATGTTGCTGCGGCTGTATAAAATTTGGAAGAAGAGGAAAGAGAAACCGTACCCTGAACATTATTAAAATCCTTCTCGTTCGCATTTCATGAAAATAGTTTTAATTTTTGCTTCATAACTCCGTTTGTGTATATCAAACGGGGAAAGAAGAAGTTCCATTCAAACGTACATAATATAAGTAAGTATCTACCAGTTAGAAGAGGTAGGTTTAAACGTACATGGGAAGTAGGGAAAACGAGGTTTTGAGTAAAAGTAAGTTCAAAGCGAAAGAGATTGAGTCTATATAATAGTACATATATGGGGAAACTGTACTATACTGCACGTCTATATAGTTTTGGCTGTTATTATTGACGTATATAATGCATTCATACGAGGAAAACATACTAATATCCGTTCATTCTGGTCATATTATTAAACGGAAAAAATTTTGTGCTGCAAGGTGAATACCTACAAGAAAAGGATGTCGTTGAATGGAAAGTACCTACGCCTGCCTTGGAGGTTCACAAGGAGTGGAAATTTTTGCTGGAGTATGATCTCATCTCCTGAATATTCCATATATCTTGCTCACGACAGCCACAGATAGATATTATGGATCTTTATTATGCGACTGCTGCTGCTACTGACTGAGTGGTTGTTTGCTCAGTTTGATGAAATAAACATCAAAGAACGTTAGCAAATATTATATGAAACCTATATACATATTAATACCAGTCAAATGAACGTAACTTTAGCTAATGAAACGTATGTGAATTATTTGCAGAAGGATTATTTTTAAAAAGCATGAGCACACAAATAAATATCTTTCTGCTCTTTGCGAAAAATAGAAAGGGCTCTACCCTAAAAAAATTGGAAAGCCAGCACTTTCGGGGGCATCCTGATACGACTACATATATTCGCATATTATTGTTTTCATATGCTAAGGTAAGTAGGTGAACACGTAATTTATTTCATGACACGATCCATCAAGCACTCAAAATTGGGAAAGCTTTCCTCAAGTTAAACGAAATTTCAAAACCAGACACAGCAACATAACAGTGGGATGTGAGAGTAACCCAGAGAGCTAGTTAGTTGAACAAGCTCTTTCTTGGAAATTTCTAAATGCAAAAAGTGCTATACTATATAGTACCGAAATCTGTAAGAAATGAAAGCTACGAAAGGTTTTCTAATTCAATACATGGCACTCTTTAACAGAAGGACGAAATGTACTAAAACCTTTCTGAATCAAAACGACTAAACCGCCTAGACCAGCTTAAATCACAGTAATATTACGGGGAGAGGTGTGAGGCATTGAGGAGTAATAATATAAGTACGTGCATGTTTTTAAGTGAAGGGAAAGAAGATGAGTTAAGTGATTGCTGCAGAAGCAGAGATAGATTCACTCACTCTTTTTTTTGGCTTAGATGAAATAAAGTCAGTACGAATTCATTCCCTGAAGTATCTTATTAACTCGACTCATTCATACATAGAGTTGTTAGTTCATCATCATGGGCACAGTAGATAACATTCAAACCTAACATAATTTCACATATGTTATGTATGTACTCTATGGTATGCTATATGGGTAGGAAGAAAGAGAAAGCAGTGTTCACATCGTGTATTTCTGTATACAAAGATGAGCACATGAATAGGAAGCACTATATATACAGTCTCGAAATTAATGAGACAAAGATGTACAAAGAGGGAAAGAGAAGAAGTATGTTTTTTTGGAAAAGAGAAAAAAGTGTCGAAGAATGGGTGAAAAGAGTGATGACGAAAGATAGACAGGAAGTAAGAAGAAAGAACCATGTACACATACATACATGCATACATATTAAGTATGTATATCACATCATCTAACTAAAAAATGTACATTTAATACGTTTTCATACACTCAACAGAAGAGTATGTAATGTTGAGAGCTAGTGCGAGGTAAACTTTTTTTTTGTCTTTCTAGATAGGAAAGCAGACGACGAGAAAGAAAAAGTAGCATCACATTCACATGAATGAGTACGGAACTCGGAAACATACAACAATCATGTAGAAGAATACAAACGTACAAGAAAGAAGTACGTACGTACGAGACGACGACGACATTACTAAATACATATGTAACTATTATAAGAGCTGTTTATGCTACTTTATATGCATATTTATGTATTTTTTTATGTATATAAAACAGAGAGAAAGAGGAAGTCAGAAGAAGTCACCTCGGAGATGGTCGAAAGCTGATGTTGAAATCCTCGCTATAATGTCATTTTCCGTGGAAAGGACAAAATATATATATACACACACATCATCATAAAATGTAATTATTTTAGCTCATTTGTCTATTTTTTATGTACCACACTCCTCTGCTAGAATAGAAAGGGAAAAGAACTCAAGTCAGAAAAGATGATGATGATGTTGATGATGATGATGAAAACATGAAAGTAGGACAAAGAGAGTGGAGGAAGTTGCCATTAGTAGTTGTAGTTGTGAGGAAAAATGTCAATATGGCATGTTACACTTCATTTCATTATCTAACGATAAATGACTTATATACTGACTGAAAATGTTAACTTGACGGTGACGACTAAAATGGAATCACGTATAAAAGTATACGGATATTGGAAAGAAAAAAATACATGTTCAAATACGTCTTCCTTTGAGTAATTAAGCAATTAAAGGTTCTGCGCTTTGCTAACTAACTAGACTAGTGACATACGTCATGTTGATGTTATCAAACTTCATATTTCATCCTTGAAATATTAGTTGGTTTGGTGAGCACAAAATAAGTTTAGTAGTCGTCGTTTTCTTGTATAAAACTACGTCAAAATATTTTTGTACAAGGATCTACATTTGTATATAGACACAACATATTAGTGAAGTATGTATGAATGTTATAAATGTTTACTGATATGGGTTTGTTTGTGGGGTAATGTATTAATTATGTACTGTGGAATATGGAATATATATAGCAACACATACATATTAAGAGACAGGCATGGAAGATAATAATTATTATGATTCCTTTATAAAAAAACCTTTATATTTTTTGTGGTTTTTTTCTCAACTAACTAATGCTTATATTGGTTGAGTATATTTTATAAATTGGATAATTAAATCATAAATATTGAACGTACTGACGGTTTAGATGGAGCGTTTTGCATGTTTAGCAATGGTTCCGAACTCCGCTTCAGAAACAATCTCAGCTTGTTTTCACTCCGTGGAGGATCCTTCTTCTTTTGAGGTGATGGTTGCTGGTATAGCATTTTGTAAAATACCCTGAAATTCACAAAGTCATGGTTGAGTAGATTACAAAAAGAACCAATGAAATTCAAGGAAGGTTGAGAGAAAAGTGGGACTTTAAATCCTCATTGAATTTGTTCATGGGCATGGGCCATGTATAACTTGTAGAAGTTTACCGGAAATCACGTTTAAAATGTCATTTGGGGCAATTTAAACAAATTTATTGATTTAATGCTATCATTTCAGTGTTTTTAAGGCCCTATAAACTTGATGGGCACAAAAATATGAAAATATATTAGTATTTATGTTTTCAAACAAGAATTTCCATCCACGTTCGATAGAGACGTACTTAGATAAAAGCCAATTTAAAACATGATTTGAGTGAATTAAGATAATATTCCAAACCTGCTTCTTGCAGCCAAAACAGCTCTAACAGCACAAACAGGCTCCCTAGTTTCTCCAACCAGGAACGTAACGTCACATAGTTCCGGCATGGACGCCAAAAACTTCATGTCCTCTGCCAACCCCGTTTTATTTTCGAACGTTGAGAAGTCAGGTTCGTCGCCCAGAGACTCCGCCATCATGTAAAATGCTTCACTGAGCATCCCTCTGTCCTCTTCGGTGTACTCGGACAGACTGCGAGCCAAAGTGAAGAGAAATGGGAATGAAAATGGGCAAGAAAGAAAGAAGCGGGGTAGTGGAATGGTGTGATGATGATGATGATGATGATACGAGTGTGCTTTAAAAAGGGACTATAATGTATGTATGTATATAAGTGCTGGTGGCGTGTGGGCAGCTGCTGGTACTGAGAAATGTAAAAAGAATACAAGTTCTATTAAGCAACAGATGTGATTTTTACCATTGCGCTTTAAACATGGAAATAGAAAGGAACTATATATACTACATAACAATAAGCAACCACAAAACAAGAAAACCTATTGTATGGGCTAATTGATAACTGCTTTAAGAAAAACTTTACACCAACAAAAGAACGTTATGATGTCTTATAAATTCATGATATCTTTTCACTTCAGCATATATTTGCATTATGGGGATATGTATTAGGTAATTAAAAATGTATGATGCTTTTAATTCATCTCTGGGAAAAGATGAACCAAGAACTACTGTGCAAACAAACTGGAATTAAAATCTAAAGCGGAGGCAACTACGCATACATATAAAAGTAGTGAAAGCAGAGGCTGAAAGATGTAGTAGATTTCTTTTACGTACCTTTTTATACTATATATTTTATATAGAAGGAAGCAATCACTCTAATTCCACACAGTCCACAGGACAAAACCACCCATCATCTTGTAAAAGTAGGTCCTAGCTCCAGGACTTGAGGCAAACAAACATATGCGTCGAGACAAGTTGATAATGATATGAATACAGCGTATACGTACTCCGTCTGGATAAGCTGGCTTAGTCTCTCAGTTTCCAATATTATATACTTCTCTCTTTTCTAGATTATTATGGAACTTGTCACGGACATGTTATAAGAGAGAGATATACATATATAGGATTTCTATGCTGGGAATATGTACATATAGTGCTTAGTAAATCACGCTTTTGTGAGAGAAAATCTTCGGGGTTAGATATCCAGGTGCTTTTGTTCCATTAACGTGGTGCACATAATGAACAAACCTTGCGGGATGTGGTAGTAATGTGGTGAGGAAGGAAGGAAAGGAGAAAAAAGGTATATAATATTTTTTATCTTTCTCAAATATATATATGATACGTTTTACGACTACTACGTTCCTACGTTTTTACGTTGCTACTTCAAAACTCCAAACGAATGAAATGGTTGGGTCCGAACTCCGAAATGAACTTTATATTCCAGCTATACAGGAAAAAACTGTAACCAAATACGCCCCGAGTTCTGTATTTTTTTTTTCAAATCAAAAGGTGAAGGATGCAATTAGGATAATTGAAAATGGGTAACGTGGGAAGGAAAGGGATTAGGGAGAAAGGAAAAGCAGCTCCGGATGTGATGTGATACGATATGATACGTTGTATTTTTCACCTTTCACAAATTTTTTGTATCAGTATATATATAGTATAGTATTAGTTTCTAATCTGAATTCGAAATCCGTAGGAAGCAACTTGTGGTGTAAATTACAAAATACTACTTTCTCGGAGTTTATTGTCTGTGAAAAATAATGAAAACAGAATGAGTTTTCTTTTTCAATCTCCAAACAGAAACACAGAGTGAAAAGAATCAGTGTGTGTATTTTTAGGAGTAAATGAAACTGAGTCGTAAGACAACATATGGGGAACTGACTGAAAGAGCAAAGGAGTAAAGGGCAGATGACGGTGACCAAACTAAAAGTATGAGCAAGAATATAAAAGTACATGTAGTCAATGGAAAGAGAAAGTGGAGAAAGCATACTACTCGCTCATTGTATATGTATCATGTATAGGTTCATTCGTAATATAATATAATAATAAAATACAAGTAAGTATAACATACCTTTTACACATGCAGCATGTGCCTATTCATTCACAGTGTGTGAAGGGAAAGATCGATAGTGTGGTGCAGCAGGTGGTTCTACCATCTTCGGGTGAGATGTTGTGGCGCAAGCGAGTTCATTTGTGCCAGAGCGTAGAGCACCAGTTGGACTCCAAAATGTGCACGTTGTTCCACACAGGCAGCAGCAGTTGTGACCTTTTTTGAGAAGTGGGCTCTCGGGGAAACTTTGTCTCAACATCAGGAGAAAGAAAAGGAGTCAATGCAAGATGGTACGATATTATAATGCATGAAAAGTTTTCTGAGAAAACTGGGGAGGAAGATTGCGAAAGAACATCACATCACAAAGGATTCACTGCAAGCAGCCTTCCTGTTTCCTTTTCTTCTACGGGGAAAGTTATTTTGGGCTGCTGTTGGAATTTTGCTGTATATGCGAAAAACGAATATATATGTATGCACCAAAAATTTAAATTCGATACGTATCCCTACCAAATATTTACTTACTACTGCTCACGCGTACACCTTCATGTCAATCCTATAACTTTTAGCATTGTAATACGTGTCCTTGTCGGTGAAAGCACACACATCCTGTTCTGTGCTCTGTCAACTGTAAACCGTTTGATGTGAAGTCTAAAAAGAAACAAAATCTGTCACCAACACAGTATGGGTGTAGATATCACAGTCGTCAGAGTTGGGACTTTTCAAGCGTGACTTATGAGAGCAATCTCGCAACAAAATATGTGACACCATTCAAACGTTTTGAAATGTGATGCAACGCTCATGACGTGCATACATTTAGTTTTGACGTTGATACACTTCAAAGATTTTGTGTGCTACTTGAACAAAATGGATCTTGTCTTGTCAAACTGTCACATGTCTGGAGATTGAGGACTTATTACAAGAGAAAGACAAAAAACTCGAGAAAATTTTAAACTAAAAATAAAAAATGGATATAAAGTGCCAATTTTTAGAAAGCATCGACGTGATCGACGGCCTTGATGGGTTGAGAATGATTCAATAAAATCACAAAGTATTAATTTTGATCTAGTTAAAGTAATTGAATGATAATTATGTTTTGCTCAAAGTATTACATCATATTGTGTAGCTAAATGAATTAAGTTTCTTTCATCATGTGTGTAAAGCAAAGTTTTTTTTCTCAGAAAGTCGAGCTGCTACTTCAAAATCCTTGTAATCTTCAAAAATCCTTTAAAATAAAATGTTACTACGCTCAAATATTAACCATCCTTAAGAGTCATAAGCAAATTATAATTTATGTTTATATCCACTTATAAGTTCTTGGAAAAGCGAGTAGCATAACATAACATGCTTCACCTCATTTTGTTTCACCCAGTTACTCGGAAAGGGATCAAAAAAGGGTTTTGTCGAGTAAATCCCAAAGGGCAATTTGATGAGAGGATGGAAAACCAAAGTCTAATGAGATTCTCAGTATGAGACTAACCTTGAACTAAACCAAGCAAGAACAAGTTGAAGCAACATCATCATAACATAACATAACAAGATGAACATGGTAAAACGCATGTTCTTTCTCAATATTAAAATCAAGATCCTCCTTAATATTACTGATGATGACGTATAGCACCACAACTCCTAATGACCTAGCCTCCTCTCAATCTATGAATGATGCATATTCTCATTTCTGAATGAATAGAAGATGATGATGACGATGTTTGAAGCAAGAAGGAGAAAAAAATATAAGCATTTTTTCTTAGAAAATCTTCACTCGTTCGTAATAGTTCACATGAAATACCGTTATTACATGACACACATTGCAAAAATGTATAGTGGTTTCGGAGAGAAAAGAAAAAGCCATTACGGCTCCGTGTCACTTTTCTCCCATTATCAACATCAGCCCACACCAAAACCATTGAAAGGATGCAGTTGTTTCCTTTGCCACAACCAAAATCACAGGCTTTCATTATGGTTGAATAGCAGTGCTAAGTACTAAGCGTAGGAACTGCATCGTTTTGAATTTTTGGGTTTATATGGTATATGGTATTACAACACAATATTATGACACTGTTACTACTGCAGAACTTTTAGCTTTGCCATTGTAGTCTTTTTATGAAAGCCAGTCTGCTCACGCATCGTATCACATCACAAGTATTAGAGAAACTTAGCAATCGTTACAGATTCTCAATCCCATTCAATCTCTTTTAATGGAGGGATAATGCCTTGAAACATCGAAAGTGTTGCGGCTTATCTAATTCCAGTTTAATTCACATCCGCTGTTCCCACCACTCCACTCCATCATCTACCCCATTTTTTGCCGCTGCCACCTTTTGTGGTATCCAAAAATGGTGCATTGTATCCATTTAGGAACCCTGAAAATGTATAACGTTTCACCTTGACTTCTTCCATATCAACAGCACATGACATGTGTAAAATGTTCACGTAAATATGGATCTAGGCGATTCACCCCAGTAGCCCGAATGAGTAACTTGCCCTTATCACCATTTGTGCCCTAAATAAATAGAACCTATTAACACTTGTCACTATTCCGTACAAAAAATCAAATTCTATATTCCAAGTAATCAACTAAATGAAATATTTAATAGCAGGTATTCGTAGTTTCCTTCAAAAGGACGATGCCTGTTCTATAAAAAAAATTCAAAATTAGGAATTTAATAATTATTTTAAATGTAAAATTTGAATTCAACAGATGAATTTTCTCTACAAAATAGAAGCAAGTGATCGTAGTGGGTAATTAAATGGTACCCAGAGGACAAATGGTCATAGGGGTTTATGACCGGGTGTAAAATGTTCGCGTACGTTTATGTATCTCGTCTAGAAAAAGAGATAAACATGGGAAACACGTAGACAAAAACTTTTTCCTCTTCTTCCACACTTCCAACATCTTTCTCTCAGCCAGACGACAGGTAAAAGATAAGCTTTGTGTGGTTTGTGTGTATGTGCTCCATGCATATTGAATGATTTGGTAACGATGTCATTCACAATGATGATGATGACGGTAGTTGGTAGTGGCACACCATACATACACCATGGATTTACAGCACTTTATGTATATGTGTCCTTGATAGTCCCTGGCGTGGAATGGATTACTGTCATTAATAGTTCATTTATCCCATTTAGTTGGCCATTAGATGAGTGCTATGTTCCGATTGAGAGGAACTTGGTGTGTCCGTAACCATTTACCTTCTTCTTCTATATTGTACACTTAAGTATACGAATGGTTACTTAACCTGTCCTCTGTTCGTTCATTAACTTTTTAGACAGGTTCAATTCAACTGGTCTATAACTTTGTTATCTCGTTCTTGTCCCTTGCTTGTTCTTGTTGGCTACTCGTCATTTTCGTGTCTGTATTATTAGGACCTGGGATTTTAGTTGGACCCATCCAAATCCAACCAAAGCAAAGGCTAAAAGGAAGAGGAAGTTTGTTGAGTAAGACATGTCATCAAAGAATCGCAAGACAATACACAGGGAATAAATGATAGTAGGATGTGATGTAGGACTGTAGTCACCACTCCATTTATGCCGTTAACTTGATAGGATTATCCATGGAAAAACTTTTTATTCTGAAACTATCATCATCACCGTCAGGAGTAGGAGTAGCGGAATGACAGGGAAGCATACATATCATCAGAAAACTTTTGGTGAGAGTTAGAACTAGAAAGCAAAAAAAAAATAGCTTTTGGAGCTAAATGCTCATTGCCAGGAGTTTGATAGGAATCGATGGAGCGAAATGGCAAGCGAATGGCGATAGTAGTGTAAAAAGGATTGAAGATAGAAATGGAGAAAGAAGAAGTAGAAGAAAAAAGAAAGTTTAATCTCATATCACGGACAACATCAACAAACTAGCTGGAAGGGAGATGTGTGTGTAAAATATATATGAAGGAGTTGAAGTATAAAGATATTGTGACAAAGTGCAACTCAGTGAATGACTGAGTGAAAGTGAACAGCAGAAGAGCAGCCAGCCTAGTCAGCCACTCTAATCATACAAAGAGACTTGAGATCGTCAATGGAAATAAATGTCTCTCTCTCTCTATGCTTGAGGCACCCACACACACCCCTTGCAGAGAATAGTTGGAGGAGGCTAAACCAACAATGATGATATGAAAATGGGATGCATACATACATACATAATCAATCAAACCCTAACATGGGTTTTATTTGCTTGTTTAGTCCCCAGAAAGAGAAAGTATCTCTTTCCCCGTTGGTCCCAAAAAATACACTTAAATATGCAAGAGTGGAAACTGCCTATGTAAATACATGTACATTTTTTTACAAACTTTGTTAAACGAGCTGAAGGCAAACTACTACTACTACTACTGCTGACTCTGTTTTTGGGATTCACAGTCAAAACTGTAAAACTTTTTCCCTGAAACTTTATTTCCATCCTATGGCGACTCCGATTATTTAGGTAAAGTGTCGCCCCACATTTCATTTTTTATCGTGTGGGCAAACTCAAACTGCTCCATGCCAAAAACTTGTATAGAATCTGATTTGGCTTTGGGTACTGGACATTTTTATTTTTTTTGCATTTTATGGAAGGCAGTATTTCCCCAATCAGAATGTCTAGTACACCTGGAATCTTCTGCAATTGCAGACACGTAATTCACAGAAGGATGGGCAGAATAGATTCATACATTGTTAAAAATTCTAGTAGCGTGACGTTCCCGTTGTAGCTTTCTCCGAAGTTGTATAATATGGTTCCCGTAACGGCTACATGGGTACATGTTCTCGTGTAATATGATGCGACATAAAGAATTACATATTATTAGGTGCTCTGCTCCATCGTCAGTGATGGTTACAATCACAATGGAGTAGGACGACAAGTGGAGTTGATTTTTTTCACGAAAAGAAAAAATCTTCGAATCTTTTCATAGACGACTGCTCTAATAGCCATTCAAAAATTTTGAATGGAAGTCTCGTTTCCCATTACTCTATTCAAGGGAAAATATACACTGACACAAATTATACGAGTACAAAACTATAGGAGAAAAACGTGGGAGGTATATGGGCATAGTAATTCTATAAAAGTCTTCATGAAATAGGACGAATTCGAACAATGACTCGCTGCGAACATAACTCCTTTGATTGATCCAACAAAAGGATAGCTTCCTGGTTTAATAATGCAAATGTATGTATGTATACTGCATGAATATATGGAAAAACCTTCTAGAGATGCTTGATCCACTCTCTTCTCTTCACTGAAAAGAAGAAGAGCAGCAGCAGTAGTAAAACTAACTGATTTGTTTCTACACCCTCTGATCTGGTTCTGGTATCTCTTGAATAGGCACGCCATATGAAGTAGAATGTTGGTGAATGTGAGTGAAGTTCACGAGTGAAACCAGAAAGATTCGTCGATGTCGTCACTCATTCAGTCGCTTGACGCCTGTATTTTCCATGCTATTTCATCCACCGTTTTACAAACTCAACTTCAGTTGACTGAGCATCATCATATCATCATCTCCGATGCTTCCTAATTCCAAAGCATCCAACATTCATACATGCATACACATATACATACATAGAAGCAAAGACGGGGAAACGAATCTTTTGAGTATTATGCACACAGTTTCGTTTTCGTTGTATGAAGGAAACTATTTCATCTTTGGACCCTTTTTTGGTATGGCCAAATTCCATAAAACTGTCATTCGGCATGGCGTGCTTTCACCAATTCACTGTTTTCTGATTGTGCTTTCAGGACCTCAACTTGAGCTTGCGAGTAGAATGATTCTCTCATTGGCTTTCCTCTTGTTACCAAACTAACTGCTACGTGGTAGGTATAGTAGGTAGTCTTTACATTCATATATATAAGATATATACAAAATATATTATGCTTTTGTTATTCGATTTCACATCCAAGTGCCGCAGCAGGAGTGAGTAGTAAGCAAAAGAATGGATGGAACAGGATAAAGGGTCCACTTGATTGTTATTGTCAACTGACAACAAAAACTCCAGTTTAGGTAGGTATACAACGTTTGGCATTTGTGTATTACCAACGTACTCTGTTCTCTTACCTTCGAAACTTACTTACTTGCTAACTTTGGGTAAACCTTTTTATTTTTTTCAAGAATTCTTCGTTGGTAGCCAACAACCTTCAGCAAATTTTAAGGCTTTTGACGTTATAGTATCCTCCTATCTAATGTAGAAAGCTTTGTGTGTCTTATGTTCATCACCAGCATAATATTGACGTTCCGAATCCCAACCCCATGTTTGAAACACTTTACGTCACTTTAAGAAGAAAAGTCATGGATGAACTATATAATAGCCGGGATAGCTAGCTAAATCAGTTGGTTGACAAAAAGGGAAAGTTGTCTAACTCTCAGTTTTGGAACTTGAGAGGTTGGAATCTTGTTTCAAAAAAATGAGTGAAAAAAGAGAGTTTATTATGTACCTTTTTGACTCTTTCTGTTACTTGAGCTCGTATCATAACATTAAAAGCCTTTGGAGAAAGTATAGCCAGAAGGAAAAATGCAAGAGGAAAAAAGGAACGCTTTACGCTTTAACAATTCAGAGGAGAAAAACTTTACTTGTACTCTTGGAAAATGCGAAATGTAGGGAATAGGACTGACTATTCAATCCATTACAAACGAAATTTGATGAGGTTTCTGTGCGTGGGTATACTCATGTGTAATATGTGCTCTCAAAATCTTACGTTACCCAACCATATCGTGTAATATAATATACAATATCAGGTATAATTTCACCATATTTTTCTATCAACTGAACATGTATAGCATGTCATATTTATTGTTGTGCATGTATTCTTAAGCTGGAGATTATCCGTGTTAGGGGCCTTACTAAACAAATTTTGTATAACAAACAATTTCAATTGTCCTTTAGTCCTTTGCTAGCTTGTAGTTGACCCACATTTTTAGTTTTAATATGTTCCAAAAGTTTAAAATTGGCTACGAATTTTTTATGCTCACATTTTTATGCGGAGCTTTTGTTCGATATCATTATCATTTGGCTTCATCGTAAAAGGATTCACTTTTTATCATAATATAATGTAACCGTATAGAGTACGGAATATGAATGCTCATTTATATCTTGATGCATATTATAAGCTTTTTTGTATCAGCATGGTCGTCATTATCTGCTTCCATGTTATTGTATAGTATATCCATACATACATTATAAGAATATATCCATTGGGCAAACTGCGTGTAGGAAATTAAGTTGGCTGGAAGATTTTGACAGCACGTTGAAGCATTTCCTGAAGTGACTGCCGTGACATGTAGCCTCACTTAAAGTTGTCCAAGAAATTTTAAAGAAAACCCTCCAGTTATCCATGTCCACTTTAACCAAACTTTTCATTTTCTATTCTTAGTACAAAAGTTTGCGAGTGCCGGCTGGCATCCGCTTTTCATTAGACAACTCTTTCCAACTCAATTTTATAATGTCACTCATTTTTCGCAATAACCATTAGGCAGCCTTTTGCCTTACAAAGATAAGTCAGACCTTACTGTAAGAACATTGGTGACGGAGAATAGTAAAAGTTTTGTAATGATATTAAATGGCTTCATAATGTAATGAATTGTTGTTGTACATACATATCTGGGGTAAAGGGACTTTTTCACTAATCTCAATAGATTTCATTGTATCTTCGTTTTTTATTAGAGACTTTTTGGTAAAACTAAGCAAATCTTGCAAGTATTCATTCAGCTTAATTGACAATATTAAACATTAAAGCACAAACATAGTGTAGCAATAGCGTACAAATCTCTTGGTATAATTTACGTGTTTCCCGATGGATATTATTTTGCTGGGCTAGAAATTGAAATTGCATTAGCTGTGGAAAAACCTTGGCAAGTCATTTGCAGAGTAATACAACGACGAGGATACAACAGTGTGCATATATATCTCACTTGCATTCTGACTTTCTGACATGATCTTTATTTTAGACAAAGCCAACTCTCTTAGTACAACTTTTACTGGGGCCCTAATGACTCCTTCCCACTAACTATAATATCCTGCCCGTTTGGCTTCAACACAAGCTTATAGTCTATCTATATAGCTACTATAATGTTTTTTCTGTAGATTTCACAGTTCCAGTGCAAAAAACTTTATACACTACACAATGTCATTAAAGGTACTCAGACAAAATACCGAGTAGGTTCGCACGGCGTTGAGTATCTTTTCATTGCCAACCAGCTTATAGTCAAGGCAAACTGCATTCGTGTTTAGCCGGCGGTATAGCACTGTCTGAGCAATCCAATTTTTCATTCTGATTCTCCATCCTCCTCCTTCTACCAGTAATGTATCTAAAAGTTGTGAACAACGGGAAAAAGGAAGCCTTCATCAAGAGCCCCTTTTCATTTCCCTTTCTTATACTCTGAACAAAAAACAGCGAAAAGGCTTTTGTGCTGGCGCTTGATAATACACCGTATCCGTTGCATTAACATGTCATGTGTGTATATATATGTGTATACCGAACGGAAGCTTTGGAATGTACATATGTCTTAATTTGAACATTACGAAGAAACTCCTTGCCAGTTCAGCTTGCTCCTATTAACTACTTGACAATAGTAAAAGTTGGGAAAATTGTAGGGTCAAAACACACAAAGGAGAAAGTACCGTAGGCAGTAGTAAGCAGTCAAGCCGTCAGAATAAAAGAGTCGAAAACATGTAGTGCAGCAAGCAGCATGAGAACGGTATAGAACGTGTGGGGGTTACGTCATATGATGTATCTATATTCGAGTGAACTACCAAGCTAGTTAACTCATTCACCAAGTTTTGGCTTATTAGCTTAATCCCATTCCTTTCTCACGCATTGTAATCCATTTTAACGCAATGTTAATCAAGGAAAACTACGTTTTGGATGGGATTTCTCGGTATCGAGTTTGTACACTATAGTTTTACTGCTTTTCCTCTCCATTTTTTTTGAACTTGTTAAACCTCATATTTTCCTTCCAAGAAATTTCACTTGCAAATTATTATATTTCTCTTCCTGTCCTACTGTGGTTTTTGCCTTCATTTCCACAATCCAAAATTTGACTATAATCTAAAAATATACGGGGGAGTTTTTGCGAAACAAGGGAATTACTACTTTCATTTAAAAGCAAACAAAAAGTCACTATACAAAAAATCATTTGGCTGAAGCGAATAATTCAGAGATACAAGGAACCAAAAACTGCAAAGTCCAATAATAAACCTTTTTTTCATTGTAAAACATTTGGCTTAATCATAAACATGTTCTTTGCGCTTAATGCGGATTATTCAGTTCAGAGTAGTTCAAATGCACTTACATTTTATCCATAGGAAAACATAACTTTGTTAAGATAACAGAAACAGTTAAATTTCCCCAACCAAATTACGTAAAACTTTTTTATTCAGTGTGAACGAGCATTGGGGAATCAGGAGGGAGCAGCACAGCATTCACTAACCAACTGAAATCGAATGCAGTGAACGTAAAATATGTTATAATTTTTCCTCATTCTTTCGCTTCCTGGAAAGAAATTACATGCTCATCTTCAGTTACATTTTCCTTCCTTTCTGGGTCCATCATGTAGTGTAGTAGCATCAGGATCCCACAGTCTTTTGGGGGCACAAAAGCAAACAACGCAATATATAGGGAACGTCTGTTAGTGTCACATCACCAAACGTGGAAAAAGTAAGTTGGGATGAGTGGATTTAAATAATGCATGATATTATGCATAATGCTTACCACGAACTCGTTGAAACTCCTTACACAAGTAAATACCTTATACGCTATACTACTAAGACTCTACTCCGATTTTGTGTCATTTTGCATCCTTTTCCCTCTCTCTCTCTCGCACTCTCTTCCGTTCTTGTACTTTCATTTGCACACTAAGCATTATTTAGGTACGTACATATTGCTGATGCAAATACAGTTTCAGTTTTTTCCCCGTGAAGCAACAGAGAGAAAGTAATCCATGAGAGAGATCATGGCTTATCGCAGAAACCAAGTGAAGCACTTCTTCAAATACCCTCGAGACTTGCAGATGTACACGAAAACATTTTCATTATTACATACTTTTTTTCTGGAACAAATAGTGAGTAAAAGTAAATGATAAAAAGGTCCGCAGAATAAGCGCATGCATATATGCAAAACATTCCCATCTTTATCCTGGTAATTACATTGATGGTATAATGTTGTTATATAGATGATGTTACATAAGCATGGAGTGTTAGATACTTTGCTAAAGTACTGCAGTGAAATGATTGTCACTTGAACTTTTTCAAATGGTTCAACTCTCGAGACAAAGAGAACGGGCAATGCCAGGCCAGACCCCGAAAAAATATCGAGTAACGACTACTTATATGGTTTGGTCTGAATACGCGTGAATGTAAAAATCCAGGCAATTTTATCTTGAATGCCCAATTTCTCCTTTCAAATGGCGACAGAAAGTTGGAGTGAAAGACACACATATATAGCAAACTAGCACCCCACATGCAATGTAAACACATGCATACACATACTTGACTGCATCACCAAACCAAACCACCACAATCATGCTTAACGAAGAATAAGAGTTTAAACTTGTAACATTTTCTGCGAACTAGCGAGTATGTGTGTGTCCGATAAGGCACACACATTATATGAAAAAAGGATGAATCGTACGTAAAGTGGGTAAAATTCTCATGGGACGCCACATCAGTCTTTATAGTTCACACTGGGTTTTCAGCTGTTTAGCAAGAAAGAGAGCAGCTTTTTCCTCCACTTTGGGATTGGATTTGCTATATGGGGACTTTTTTTAGAGGAGGGAGTGAGAAAAAAAAGAAGTGAGTGAAAACTTGGCTGACTTTCCTTTACCTTCTTCATTCACACACAAAAGTTCAGGACTCACTTGTTTGAGGTGATTGAGTGTGAAAGCTCAATGCTCGTGCTTTAATACTTTTACTTTCCTCTCGCTTTGGTTTTAGTCACTACCGGTTTTTAGAAATGTGTGTAGGCATTCATTCTCTTCCACCTACCTATTTATGCATTCCGCATCTTTGAAACTCTCATCTAGTTACTTTAGTTGAAAGACATCTCCATCCTGCTGAGAATCTGCATCATTGCCTGGATAACTTATCAAACGTGAAAGACACAAACGTAGTAATACACATTTCTGTAGACATTTTACAAATGGAAAGTGAAAGCCATTTTATGCTTCCTAGACGCATATTTCACTTTTTCAAAAACGTGAAAGTTGCCATCTAAGTCAAAAATGAGTTTTAGCTTAGCTTCTTCTTCTTCCCGTAACAATCGGTTGATTTGGGTTGGGTGGAGGAAACCAAATTTTCCTTCTTTTCCATGAATAAATGGCATTCAAGTGGTGTTGACTGTTGACTTCGTGTGTTCCCAAAGGGTTTTACCACGATGTCTGCTCTAGCAATTTCCTTTCTTAACCCATGCCTAGCAGCTAGCAGCAGACATTTCAAGGCAAAAACAAAAAATTTTGCTGGGACGGAGGAAAGAATTAATAGTTTAATGAAATATAGTAAATGTGTGCATGCATCATTGACTGCTTTTAAAGGATCGTTTGGGTGGCATAAATTGAACTCTAGCTTTTACTATGAGCTCCCAGCCTTCGCTTTGATGTAGATAGGAGGGGAGCAGCACACACGTAAATCTTAAGTGTTTTGGCTCCTGCTATATTTTGATGTAAAAAGCGATTGTGGAGGTCTGCAGGGAAGCGTAGAGCGAAACGATTTCGACATGTTGTGCATACCTATGCTATATTATGCATGGATAGTTGGATATGTACAATGTATATATTCTGAATATACTCCTACTTCCTTCATCATTTGAAAACTTTAGGTCTTCTTCTTTATAGGTTGTAGTTGTAGGTAGCTGAACTCAAACAAAAGAGTTTCCCACTCAATGAACAAGCTATGATGTTGTTGTTAATGAAGATGCTGATGTCTTGGGACCCGCACCATCCTGTTTCTCCAAAGCCTAGTTTTTTGGGAATGGCAAAACAATACATAGAAACAGGAAAAAGAGGAAAGCTTCCGAAAAAAGAAACCGCAGGAATTGCATGTATACCACGTGAAAGTTTTTCCCTTCCTCGTTTTGTCTTGTATGAAACAAGAGCACACATATACACACAAACAAGGATGAGAGGAGAGTGAGTTGGGAATTCCACTAACAAATTCTCACTTTCCCCATTGCGCCTACCATTTTTCTGACAGTTTTTCTCTCTCCTTCATACTTGCCACTTCAAAATATAAAAAAAGGAGGAAACCCAAAATATTTTGCAAATGGTAAAACTTTGACTAAAACTGACAAGGGGATTGGATATGAGGAAGAGAAGAGAAAAAAAAGTTCAGGGAGCAGAAAAAAGTTGGCCTTCTTCTATTACACTTGTACAGTTGCTAAAAGTGTTGTCAGCACAAAATATAATATCAGTGCAGAGGAAAGAGAAACGAAAAAATTGACAAAAACCTCTTACTGACTGTTTTTCATTTCATATCCTTTTGTCCTTGTCTGTCTCAAAACTCAAGCAAGACGAAGATTGCAAAGGGAAAAGAATAGGATGACTAGGACCGACTGGCTAAAAGTATTAGTGTTTGGCGTCACTCTCGTCATCATCACCACCACCACCGCGTCTACCATCACGAGCATTTTGAAAACAACGACACGCCAGGAAAATGAAATGGGGCCCTTCATCCTTAAAGTTTTTTTGTTTCCTCGATCCCTCGCTTCCTCTTCTCAATTTTCGAAATGTAATGTCCCACGCAGCTGATATTTCATATTATTATATTTCTATGTACATACATCCATCATCTACCAGTGCGGGTGTCGTAAGAATGATGATTATATATCCTTTGTGTGTGCCGTTTCTATTTCTACGAAAGATTGGCTCGTTTCTCATATGAGCACAACCTCTCATTGAAAGAGGAAGCAACGTGAATAAAAAAATAAAATTCCTTATGTTCCTTATTCCCCAAGAAGTTAACTAGGACTTTGAATGCTACATTTTTTTGCTTATATGGCTTCTAAACAAGATAGATATCCGTTTTTCCCAGTTGTGATAATATATTTTTTTCCTTCGATTTGTATGATGATCACCAATCTTTATTTATCTGCTACATGACCGATGAAAAAAGGAGTGAAAGAGTGCTCACTCCATATTTTACTTCCTCTCCATAAAGAAAAGACCTGGTGGAATTCAATTGTGTGTATGTAGTTGTTGTAGTTGTACTATGGATAAAGATTACATGCACTTTGTACATCTTTTCTAAGCTCCCTTTGGCAAACGTCGAGCTTTTTTGCAACCACATTCTTACATACATTCCACTCCATTAATATGCGTAGGTATATTCGGAGCTGGTGGTGGATAAGGATGGATGGATGGTGTGGGATAGGGCAGATAGTAATTTTACTTTCACTGGCTTTTTTCTTCTTATTCAGTCTCCTCTGTATCTCAACTTGGTTTGGTTTGGTTTTTTTGGTGCATGCAAAAAAACAGGACTGAAGCTTGACGGTTTGAGAAGAAAGAGCAAAAGAGGAGAGAAAAATATTATTAAGTTTATATTGATATAGGTAATATATTATACATTGTATTGTATGTATATGTTTGAATATGCTGGTACGGTGAAAGGAATCTTTCGTGATACTATAAAAATTCAGTCCATGGATGAAAAATGACCATTGCCAAACCACTAAGAGGAAATTTCCTTACGTTGTCCTAATGGATTTGGCAAGAATTTCTACGCTTTTTTTTTCTCTCTCTCTCTGCTCGTCTTCTTCCTCTTATTCTTTTACTATTCATTCTTTTGTGGTTTTGTAGAACGATGTACAATGTTCGATTTTCTCCCTTTTTTCAATACAACTTACACTTTACACTACTGAATGGATTCCCATTCTCTTTTATCTTCAAAAGTACATATTCATGCACATACCATATAATATATGTATATAATACATGTTGGTTCGTAGTTCATGTCTTCTTTTCTGTCTGGGGTCTTCCTTACATGGGAAAGTTATGTATTGAATGTGGTCGCCGAAAGAAAACATAGCTGGTGGTGGTGGTGATGTGGTGAACAAAAAAAGTGGAGTCCATAAAAGATGTTATGCATATAGAATACTGAAGATCCGGTTCCTTTTTTCTCATTGTATTAAAACATATATACATACATATATTATTTTATTTTTGTAACAAAGTTGGATAAGCTGTGAATATAAGACTTTTATGGTATGCAGCAGGATCGGAGATGGAATGGGATAGAGAGAGAGAAAAAGAGCCAAAACCAAGGACAATCAAGGAAAAGAAAAGAAGAAATATGAATAGATCCAAGTGGGTGTGTACGTTATCACTTATTCTTCCACTTTCTTTCCCCCTTATTTCTTTTCTGTCGTGTATCTCCATATCTTACATTTCGTCTCGAGGACGTTTTTTGCTTGCTTCTTCTTCTTCTTCTTCTTCCCCAACGTATTCTCCCTTGGCTCTCTGGCTGACTTTTGTAGCAAAGTGAATTTTTATTAGTTTCAAATTTTCAAACAGGTTATACTCCAGTTTCAGTTGTTCTAGGCAAGAAATTACATTCAATTTCTGCACCCTTCTATGATTATGACTTTTTGAAGTATATATATATATATGTTATTTATGTGGGTGTATGAGCGTATAGCTAGCTCTCCACTACTTCTTTAGAATCCGCCGCAGTATGTAATACAATGTAATAATGTGTAATATATTTTATTGCAAAGGAGCCTCTCTCTCTCTGTGGCTAAAGAATAGAAAAATTTATGATCCCACATTTTCATTTCCGTTTATGTAAATATCGATTTCATACAATTTCAAAATGGTTTCCCTGAAAATCCTAAAATGGCCAACTCACGCCCGGCCTTACACACACACACACGACTGACAATAATGTTGTAGGCTGTGTGTTCTCTCCTCATTCTTGTTCATCCTGGAAGGAAGTTGTGAATAGCAAATGGCAAAATATAGCAATTCACTGGAGGCAGAGGCACTCTTGGAGACGATGGTTACGTTACGTGTACATAGATAAACCTGTATATGATGATGATGCTTCGTGCCAGCCAGCCATGGAATCACATTCCCTTTTCCTCCATCTCATCATTTTCATCCTACTTTCCTCTGTCGACTTTCTCCCGTTGCTCGCTCCCTCTTATCATAAATTACAAACGATCCTCTGGGAATTGAAAGGAAAAGCAAGATAGATACAATCTCTGATTGAATGTAAGTGAGATGACGGTGAAGGGCGAGAACTCCAAGCTAAATAAGTGTTTGTGGTAATCGTTATACATACTTTAGATTTTCTACCAGTGAAGAAAATGATCAGTGGTAGAGATATACATACACAACAAGATCGAGTGTGCTTTGAATTGACGAACATACTAACTTATTAAACATTCTTCCACTTCTTTCAAGCTTGCTCTCTTTTGTATCTCCGATTGCTAGAACTTCATCTTCCCCAGACGGAATATGAAATGAAAGGAAAACACATTGAAATTGGAAGCAGGTAGCTTTAACTGCCTTAAAATAACCAGAATGACAATATCCATTATCATGTTAAAACAAGCTTCTTCTACTTTTCCAAACTTATTTCCTCTGCCTCTTCCTGTTCATCCTGAGTGTATGGATGGATGGAGAAAAAGTTCATCATTTCATCAGAGGAAGATCCTACATAGATATATATATAGGTAATATTATCATTTTATTTTGATATGCTTTATTCCCAGCTCCAATCTCTTATCTCTGTTCTAACAAAAAATGTTGAATAAAACATTAACCTCCATTGCACAATGTTATTTTGGTCGTTGTAAATACAGTTTGTTTAATAGTTATAAGACGTTATAATGCTCAAGAAAAGAAAACGATGATGGTGATTTCTTTTTTACTTCTCGGCATTCCACATCACAGGAGGACAGGCCAATATTGAGGTCATCAGATAAAGGAAGATCGAGTAACATTTTGAACCTAATTGAATCCATCTCCAACATCTGCTACTCTCTCTCTCGCTCTCTATAATTTGAAAATTGTGAGTCGTGTTGAGCATATTACAAAAACTTTCTTTTATTCAAAGTGAAACTTTTTGCAGTCCCATTTTTTTTGTATAAAAATTATACATTTGGGTTGTGAAAAAAGTTGAAAAAAAGTTGGGTTATGATTAATAACGATGTATATATGTAAGGGGAAAGGAGCAAAATTTTGGAATTTTGTATTCAATGTGCCATTCTCCTACGACCAGCATCAAACAAGATCAATTCTTTGTCGGCTAACTTGTCTTTCATCTAACAAAAGTACGTAGGACGAAAAGTTAACTTTATATTGGGTAATGCGATGTACAAACTTATTCGAATTCATGAAATCAAATGTCTGCCTCAAGTCACAGAGAGCAAAGCCCTGTTTACATTTCATATGAAAATGGGATTCACTTCTGGCTTTTAGTTTAATTCAAGAGACTCAATTCCGTTCTATTTCTCCTAATGCTAACTTTGTTAGGTTTTGAACAGTGAGGAGCTGCAGCAGCAATTTATTTTAGAAGACGAAAAGGAATTTCATCCTGTCTCATTGTACAAGTGCATTTATCAACGACCAAAGATTTATCAAGGGGTTGATTTCAAACATTACTACTTACCACATGTGATGTGAGTGATGATACTGAAATTAGACATGGGGTACTGCCCAAAGAGAAAAGAACAAGTTTGGGAGAAGAGAAATATCCAGTGTGCTCGAATCCTTTTTTTTATTCTTTGGCTGTAATTATTCTAAGGAATGCGAAATGTAATCCGTTCATGTCGTTTTTGTGATTTGTTGGCTAATACAATTTACGATAATATAAAAAGTGCAAGTCGACTCGACGATGACTCCCCTTTTCCATCAGCATCAGCAGAAGAGCGGTGGTGGTACTGCTACTACTGCTCTAGCTCTAGCCTAGCCCAACTTTTGGCTGCAGGTTAAGTAGAGATCAGTATGCGGAAGGATCTTGCGTATTTGGTGATAAAATGTGATTTAGTGCACCAAAAAAAGGATTTTTCTACGTCAGTCAGTGAACAAAGTTTTTTGAAAGTTGTTAAACCCATCTCAAACTCCCTCTCTTATATCATTAGAGATATTTGATATTGCTCTCAAGCCACTACTAACACACTTATATTCGTTAAATACGCTATAAAACTTGTTTATATTTGATTACTCTTGTAAAAGCATGTGTGCATACGTAGAGCTTCATCTTGTGTATTTTCGCTACATATGATTTCCTCTACTACTGCTACTAAAGCCAAAAAAAACTCTTTTACTCTTGGGGAGATGAAAGGAAAAGAAGAAAAGAGATACAAGTGGGCTTATGAGATTACGAGCGCGATACTCTTACTTTTTAGAGGAAGAAAAAAAAATCCCAGATTTTTTTTCAAAATAATATGCCTCTCACCATCAACACGTATAAGCTATGTGTGATTTAAAACTTTGCTTGCTTTTCCACAACAATTTACGTCCTAACCAAACAAATTTCTTTGGAATGAATAATCTTCTGTACTTTCACTCCTTCACTTTCAGCCTGTCTCTCTCGTTCCTTCCTACACCCACTACGCGATGTGATAAAGAGGTACATGCAGCAGCAGTGCCTGTTTTGACTAAGCATAAACACATACTCAATTTTGACTATCACCCAAACTTGCGCAAAAATAATATATGAATATGTATACACAATTCAGGCATATTAAGTCTAAATAAATTATTGTAAAAACAAAATCATCATCATCGTGATTACACTTGGCTTTCTCTTGGAAACTTTTTTTCTTCAGAAAAAAATATCCCCGTACTCCCCTCAACTCTTGAGCCAACAAAAGAAAGATTCCATTCCTATTGTAGAAGGAACGGAAGAAATATTAAGCATTATATATATAATATAACATAATACAGCGCACAATATAAAATAATAACGCTGAAAAGAAAGTTAAAGAGGACTCCAGAGTTGAGTCAACGTTTCATCCATTATTGTGTGTGGCAGTGGCACTAGCTTGACTCGAAAAGAGTAGTATGTAGTTGTATGCATAAAAAACTGAAGAAAAAGGACGTTTTTCTCCATTTCCGACTTATTTTTTTTGCCAAATAGAGGAAAAAGTTTGCTCTCCTCTTTCTCTGTTTGTCGTCATCTTCAAGTCAAGTACTCCCTCCGCTATTTCTACATATCTAGCAGTAGTGTAGTGTTTGCCTTCAACAGTAAAAGAGTCAGAGTTCGGATATAATGGGGACTTTCTCTCTTAATATATATTGAGTGAGGGTACATGGTGGAACGAATGAATGTGATGTTATGAGAATATGGTATTCACATTTTGGCATCATCGCGCATCTCAGCCCATTGTTGTCTCCGCTTTTTTTATTCCCGAGGTCCTCCTCTTCTTGTAGTGTGACTGGTACAATAGATACAAAAAAATAGGTAAGCAAAAAATTGTACGTACTTTCTCTTGCAACATGCTCGACAATGTCATCCACTTTTTGGCATATGTGTACATAATAATATACGTAATGTACATATTGTTCACTGACTCCAAAGATTTTACCTATGTACATACCTACTAGTGTATTATACAGATTTTATAGGCTTCTCGAAACTTTAGCCATGCTGCTGCACGGAGAAAGAACTTTTTTTCTTCTCCATTCAAAAAGGATTGCTCGGCATACAAAATAAAGTTGAATGGAAATGGCGTTGCTGCTGCTACTGAACTGAACTGATGATGATGCATGCTTTCTTGCTCCATGTATGTTCGCCTTGACTTTGGTTTTTTTTTGTACATTTTGGCTCTATTGTATGGTAGTTTTCAAAATGTTTGCTTGCGATGAGGAAAATGATAGGATGATATGCCTTTGGAGTTTGGATGTCGTCACTTGCATCCAGTTTTAGGGAAATATTATAACATGTTATAGAATCTTGTGTATGCATCCATGCACTGCTCTAGACTTACTTATGTGAGTGAGCCCAGGACAATTTTTATCTTGTGTCTTGAGGAGCTGCAAAATGTCGGTTACACCACACCACCACCACCAGACACCAAAAGTGGGGAATGCAAGTAATATGATGTCATTGCAGCAATATTAGTAGTCAAGAGGGGGTGATCGATATAAATTGCAGTGAAGGAGAAAGTAAAATTGTAAGAAAATCTTTTGAACGAGGATTTACATATTATATTTATCCTGACAATGACAATGTAATGCATAACAATGGATGTGGGATGAAAGGAGAAAATGAAGATGAGACTACTTACAATTTGCACTATGATGATGATCATCCTTTTACTTCTATTTATAATGAAAATCTCAAAGAACATTATTTTTTTCCTTCTTTTCAACAGTAACCAGTAGTGCAAAAATTGTCTTTGCAATTTATTAAAGCAAAAGTGAACAGAAAGAGCTAAATAAAATGTGTTGTGTTTTTATGAATTTTCGAGGACATTACATACATGTACTGCATTAGAAAGTCAAATATTTAGTAGTATCTGTTTTTTATTCTGTTCTTTCCCTTATTGCCATTATGTAGAGAATACCCAGTCACTATCCATATAGTATCCATATATTAAACAGCCCTCCTGTTGTTCCGTTCCGACACAGTGGGGCTATAATTTTTTTGGACCAAAAAACTATATACATACATCATAAGTAAGTATATTTTTTAAAATGTAACTTACTTGAGTATATATAGGTTCTTGTTGCAACGCATTACATATTCTGCATATGTAAGTACAATTCTTTTTTTTATTCTTCTAAGGATATTAAATACATATTATCATATAATTTTTGAAAGTTAACACATGCATAATATACAATACAAGTCAGTGGATACGATAGAGCTTATACACATTGTATTTTGTTTTTCAAAGTGAAGTTAAGTGTATACTATACACACATTAAAAATGAAAAGTGAAGTGCTATGTTTTCCATTCAACATGAAGGAAACATATTATACATAGAACAAGTTATAATTGAAAAGGGACTGACTACTACACATTCTCACATAAAATATGGAGTATTATTACATGGCAAAGATGGAGTATCATTTTTTCTTATTTTTATCGCTTGATATTTCGTTACAGAATAGCGTGAGTTTTGCTAAAATCATTAACATTTCACACCTTCCCCTTTATTAAAAAATGTAGCTAAGAAGAAGAAGAAGAAAGGAAGAAAAATGGAAAGAAACAAACGGAATTCACTATGGGGCAATAATATATTATAAAGAAAGGGTTATTCATACAAAAACCGATTGTTTTTTCTTGACTCTCCCCTTTCTTTCGTTTTCTAGTAGAAATTACAATAGCTCATTGATTTTCACTTCTATAACAATAACTGCACAACTGTTATAATTTTTGTTTAAGTTTCTTTTCTATGATAGCATTGCATTATATAAGTATACGTGTAGGAAATAGAAGAGCTGAAGACGCTAAGTCTAATATCAACATGTCATTCAAAATAAGGGGATTTTGCTAGCACCGATCCTTTTACCGTATAATATTAAGTATGTGTAATGTAATAGTTAATTTATAGCTTACATAGCTGTCATGTAAAAATAACGACTATCTACACGAACAAGATAAACTTGACAAATTATTATTTTCCTTGTATTTATTTGGCCCGTCCATTAAACCTTATGAGGGGTGATAGGAGGCTGGTTGAAACTGACTGGAAGTTGTTGAAGGGAGTGTTTTTGTGTGATGTTGAATGTTGTTCATTAGTTAGTCAATAGGCACACACATTATTTCCGTTGTTTTTGTTGAAGGAACAAAGAGAACGCAGCAGACAGTATTTTCCCAGCGGCGATTGTCATTCAAGTTTGAAAAGGTTCGGTTCCGAGAAATAAAATAGATAGAAAAAGAAGAAGAATAGCATCATGAGAAATTGATAGCAGCAAGACTTTGGGTATCAATTCGAGCAGCTAATTTTTACAATGAAAAAATTAATTGGAAAGTTTACTCGAGAAAGTTGTCGAGTTTGACAAGTTGACGTTGACATTTTCTCTTGTGATGTGACTAGTTTTTAAGTGATAACAATAATAATAAGGGGTATATTTTTTTACCTGTTAGGTGGCTGCCCAGGACCCATCATTTGAGATTGATGAGTAGGCTGTGTCTGTTGCTGCTGCTGCTGTTGATGTTGATGTTGCTGAAGTTGAGTTTGTTGTTGAGGTTGAGGTACAGGACAAGAGCAGGACGGTCGATTCAGGTCAGCCATAAATAATTTCACGACGACAAAGGCCACCACCCGAAAAACAAGTTTAATGATGGCTAAAACAGCGACAAGAATAGCACGACTTCCTTGGAAATTCTTCACGCTGAATATGAAGTAGCAGACGATAAGGAATTCAATCACGGTGTACAAGTCGAGTATATGAGCTCCATAAATCCATAGTTGACAATTGCCCAAGACCGTCTCCGTATCAGTCTGCTCCATTATTTAAAAGGAAAAGAAAGAAAAACAGAACAACATATTCACTTTCAACTTGATATGTACTTTTACTTTATACTCCACAACAATGCACACTCACATTTTACGGCTCAACCAACTCCAATAATAACGGAAAAATACTACAAGCAAGCATACATATCACAACATTTATATTGGAACATGAGAAAATGCGCTAGTGAAAGTACTTACAAAAAAACATATTCACAATTTCACTCTCCCACACACACGTAAACATAGTCACACACTACTCAAGTAAAAACAAAAATTACATACATGTAAAATGCCAGAAGCAGAGAAAGCAATTTAGGAGTTGCACACACAAGGCGAAGCCATTACACAACTTTTTTTTTCTTCTTCTTCTCCCTTTGCCAATTCCTTACTTTTTCTTCGTCTTCAAGGAAAGACGACAATAATATCCTCACTCTCTCTTATATATTCAGGTATGCATGTACCAACTTTTATATTATTTCATGCATGCAAACCCCATTTCTTGTAATGGATGTTGTTGCTAATGTTTTTACGTGCACCAGCAACAACAACGGCAGCCTATCCGTCTCCTCTTCACTTCCATTTTTCCTCACCGTTAATATCTCAGCATCTGTCAGTATTACACATTCATGAATCTCTCACCGTAAAGGACGTGATAGGTCCTTTTCCCCCCTGATCTTCCATCCATATTGAATTCCCTTTTTTGAGTTATACACATGATGTGGAACAAAGACAATGTCTCACTTTTATTTCGTTTTCTATCTGTCTCACTTTCTCTTTTCTTGTCTTCATAACGGCATATAATATTTATGTGGTATGTTGCTCACTTTTTTTTACACGAAAAGGAGAAAAGGGACTAGTGTGCACCCGTATCATTTCCAGTTGCTCAAGCACGGTAATAATAATACTATGTGGCCTAAAAGACACATTTATACATGACACAAAACTGTCGAGAGAGAAAACGATTTCATGCTTGTTTACTTGTACATGCATAAGGAATAGGGTGGCGGTGCAGATGCTGCACCACCAAACCAAGTATGAATAATATTCGGAACATTTTCTTCGACATGTCATATGTGTTGTTGTACTTTTGTAGTAAAAGTACCTACTATTCTGTTCATGAAACTTATTATTACGTTCGTTCGTTGTTGGCTGTTTCTTGTAAGATAATATAATAATATTAAATATCGTTTGTTCATTGTTAGATTACCCCTGTCTTGCCACCTCGCTATATATATCGTGTATCAGCTTGTGATGTGATATACCTTCAACGTGTTGTTTTGGGCTGCTACTTTTTCCTGACACTCACACCACCAGAAAAAAAACTTTTTGAGAATATAGGAAGGGTGGAGAAATCGTAAAGAAAAAGATGCCTTAGTAAGTACACGATATCGGTTACATGCATTCTCCATTTCCCATGGTATGTTGTTTTGTAACTGGATGTGCAAGACGTTTTTAGTCACACACACAACACATCGTACGTAGTACCCATCTTAAAGACAGGGCATGAGAAGAGATCCTCTTCAGATGAAAGGAAAAGCACTCAACAAAATCATCTTTCTTTTTGGCACAAGACACATTTTCTAGGGATATACATCTGTAGCCTCTATTTTGCAGTTGGAGTGAGAAATGGAAGATTTTTTTTTCTTCTTCTTATCTTATAAGAAAAGAAAAGTTACTAAAAGCATATAAATCCATGCTTACTTGGAGGGGAGAAGGAAAACGTTAAGAAATAACAAATATTAAGACATGTGCATCATTCCCTGGATCCAAGTTCACAGCTTAAGGCTCAGAGCATGGATTCATATATTATTTTCATATATTTTATTTCATATGGTTTCCGTCCTCCTCCTTCCTAGTTTCTGTCTTTGCTCAGCATTTTGTTGTTGGTATAAGGTTAGTTTAGTTAGTTACGAGTTTGTGTTGTGATTTCCTTCACTGTCTGTCTGCTAAGACGAAGATATCACGGGAAGAATAAATAATAGTACTTCTACTACTATGTGTGTATAATGTACTTTTACTTGTCCCCATCCTCATGTACCACTTTAGTTATATATAGGATTGGAAGCCAAAAGAGAAAACATTCCCGTTATCTTTACACGGCAGAATGAGCAGTTGAGTTGAGTAGTGTTCGCCTCTTGCTCCCTTTTGTTGCTTTATATTTACTTATGTATCATCCTCCCATCCCAGTCCCAGTCAACCCAGAAACCTCGCTTATAGTTTAGCTTTGGCTTAGCTCTCTCCCTCCCATTTAGGATTTTCTTTGGCTTGGCAAAGAAAACTTTTTTAGGAAATGATCATAGGTAACAAAAGCGACATGACCCGGAAGCTGTGGGCAGTCCTCCGAACAAACATGATTATTATGATTATTATTACGGTTACAAAAACAGCATGAGAGAAAGAGAGCCTCTGGAAATATGATGATTATGAACCAGAGCAAAGTTTCGTCTTGGTCGGTCGGTCGAGAAAGAAGAAAAACAAGATGAGAATCCACGTGATTGTGAGGATCATGATGATGATGATGATATTGCTTGCAGTTAGCTTTGTTGATGGTGCTTCGCTGAGTCAGGCTTTGGCTTCGCTCTTTTCTCAGAGCCCTCCTCTGTCCTCCGTAAACCTTTTTGGTTTACTTGTGTTTCTAGCTTTTGCATTTTGCTTTTGACATGTTAAGTGTATCCCAGTGGATATATCGGTGCGGTGTGAGGAGTTTGGATAGCCGGTCGATACTACCCATAGTATATAAATCCTTTCATTTTCTACTTTGCTTTTATGCATTATTATTAGTAGTTTATTACAAGTTGGTCTTGGGATTCCAACAGTGTAGGGGTATTTCCCAAGACAAATAACAAAAGCAGCGGGAGCAAGTACCACGCTAATATTAGAATTAGGTAAAGGAAGAGAGAGCGAGGGAAAAAACATAGTGAACCGAGACGACAAAATACGATATTATGAACACGAGGCAAGAGACTTTCACCAGGAAGGATTGAGTTGATGATGATGATCATGATGATATGCTATGGTAAGTGAAGTGAGCTAAAGGATGCGGACCAACAAACCATTTTCTCAAACAAAAGTCGTAAAAACTGTAGCTTTAAGCTGATATTAGCATGCACACCATGTTCAATGTTTGCTCTTGGAGGAGGTATGCTGCACATCATGATGATGGCAGTGACGTTGATGATGATGATGAGCAAGATTTTTTGTTCTTGTAATATTATTACATTACACAACATTACGAAGGAGAGGTATGAGTATATAAGTATATGCAAGCAAGTTTTGTGGTGTGGTGAAAGTGAGCAATGAGCCCAACACTAGGGAATGACAGTGAAGTTATCTGATGGAGGAATAGAGTGGGTTTACCAGATCTCTAATATAAAAAACCTCATTTTCTTATAGCACCTAGGGAGCACAGGAGCGAAATCTTTTAATATTGAGGAAAGGAACCTGGCTCACTTATCCATGTTTTATCACTCTCCCCGCAAATTCCAGGAACCATGTCATTTTCGTCTTAAAATTGGAGTGTGAAAAACTGAAAGGCCTATGTACTTTGTATATATCGTACACGTGTTCAGCTCAATAATGTAAGGAAGAAACTTACTTATACTTTTTGAATGGAATACATATTGCATGAATTTCTCATCCACTACTTCCTAGATTTATAACCCCTCACCATTAATATTTATTTGCATTCCTTTTCCCTTCCTTTCTCTCTCTATCTCTGCGGATTTATAATGCAAAGGGAATAAGTCTGAGGGAGATTATGAATCGTATGAAATTTTCAAATGACAGCCGACCATTTAGCCAACCCAGAAAACACGAGATGGTTGGTTGGTGGATCGCGGTATGGTAGATGGACGGATGGAAAAAGGAATATGATGCGTGTCAAGTCGGCTCTTATGTCTGTTATTTTTTGCTTCTGTACTGTGGAAGAAAGTTGAACCGTTGTTTCCAACAATATGACCATGAAGAGGGATGAAAGTAAAGATTTTTTGGGGATTTCATTCACGTCATCTGAAACGAGAACAAAAATGACAAAGTTTTTTGCCAGCTCGGTCCAAACCGGCTATTTTTGGAGAAAAGAGGAATAAAGAGGAAGGGAGAAAAAAACATATTTGCAATTCTATTTAGGTACTGCAAGTTAACCAAACCACCAAGCTATCAAAACCAGAGGGAAGCGCGGAGAGAGAGAGAGAGATATTCAGATAGTGAAAGGGAGATAGTTGAATATATAAGTTGAAGTTGAATTTTCTCTCGAATATTTGATGTATTTGCTCTCTCTCTCTCTCCAGTTACGTTACATGAAAGTGAAGTATATGATAAAAAGAAATAGAGAAAATGGATGCCTTTGTCACATGCAATGAAAATGGAATTTTGTTGGCAATCTTCTTGAAACTTAACCAGCACAAAAATGAATGATGATCGTGAGAGACACGCAGAGTGGCAAAATGATCGCGTGAGAGTGTCGTGTCTTCTTTCTCTTCTCAGTCGAGAAGAAAACAGATTGAAAGTGTTCAACATATTTTCACCATATGTTGTTGGGAAGAAACGTGTGCATTTCAATTGTAGATTATATTATATATCTTCCTTCCTACCTACATGGGAAAACAGTTTAATACTTGTGAAGCGGAAGAATTGGAAAAAAATATGATGGAGTCATAAACATATATGTACCCAAGGGGAAAACACGCTGTTTCAAAGAAACAAGAGTGTACATTACGCAGACCAAATAATAAATCAAATATTCACTTCAAAGGAAGAGGGGTTATGTGGTCAAAATACAAAAACTTGGGGAGAATTCGTGAGATACACAATCCTGAATTTTTGTGTACACACAAGCCTCTCTCACGACTCTACAGCAGGCATAAAAGCCTCTCTCATCAAACGTGTAGGTTTGTATCATGCATATTAATCAATTATTTTGGTGGGCAGGAATTAATAACCATTAACCCTTTTGAAATTGAGCAATTACCCAGCGGAACAAGGCGGCGCTATGCAAGCAATGTATTAAACCTAACTAATCTAATTTATTCACTCGTTTTCCACCTCTCCCTCTACTACATCTTCAAAAGCTTGCATATATATACCCTGATCTTTCTCTGCAACAATGAAAATTTATTGCCACCTCGTAACTTTCACCATTCCTCTAACGATCCAATAACGCGAGGTCTAAATATAATACTCAAAACCGAGGAATAATGGAGGAGATAATGAAATATAAATCTAGGGCATTTATTGTATCAAACTACTAAAGGAAATTGTCACCGTCGTCCCCACTTCAACACACACAATCAAATATATTACTGCCATCATCATCATCATCATCATCATGACTGTCATCCTGTCAAACATACATCATCAACTTGGTTGATAGTCAATCGAATTATGGAAATAAATGTGCCACATCCTAACCACATCATACAATAGTGAAAGTACATGGTACTATTATATCACTATCTATGTAAATATAAAATTGCGACTCTCTCTCTCTTCTCCTGCTCTTGCGAACTTGTAAATTTTTACTTACGTAAGTACCTAAAAATTTCCCTTTCTAAAACGAACCCAGCCATTGCAGCAGTAGACCCTAATTTTCCTATGAATGTTTTGTATATTATCTGTCCATTTATACTTTCTAGGAAATGCCATATTCATCACAAACATTTTTTACGTTGTCACGTCCCCTATTCACAGCATGGATCCCCGTGACTGGCTTTGAAAGCAGTTTTTTGATACATGAGCACTGAGCTGACAGTTTTTGATAACAAGGGATATACGAGTAGTGTATAGTTTGCATTCTGCAAACGTAAAATAATATGCATGATGTATTTTATATTTTATAACATCATCTCCTACTACAATCTAAACCAAAAAAAGAAGCAAGCATTTTTTGAAAGAATTATAATGGCCAATAGGATATTAAGTTGGCAAGTCTTTAGAATGATGATGCAGCTTTTTTTGTTGGTTATGCTGCATCTATCTCTTTCCGTCTACCATCAACCAAAACAAGAGAATATTATACATACAGAATGACGATGTCAAACACAGTGATGTATTATATGGCAAAATAAAACTAATATAGTCATGAATTATGAAATCTTTTTTGATCGACATAATCCGTCTTTGATGGAAATGTTGCGTTGCAAAACTGTAAATTTGACGACATCTCCCCCTTCTCTGTTCTTTGTTTCGCTGCTGTGATCTTGTGTGTGACGGGTGAAAGTCGGAACATTATATGACATTTTCATTTTTGCAACATGCTGGACCATGGTGAAAAATGACTCATATTATCATTACCTACTACTCCTCGCTTCCACTCCAGGAAGCTTAGTCCTTTTTTTATCTCACTGAGTCTCCGCTCCCCGAACCATATCATCATGCATACACAACTGCATTATTCCTGGTGACCCTTGATATACAAAAGCTATACAACATTGATATATGCCATGCTATCTCCTCTATTGTATACTAACCCTATTATGAAGATAGGTACTACTCTATATTACATTCAGAGAAAATTTTGTAGCATATTTTGGTGACAAAATAAATCTGTCCCATAAACTCTCATTGAAATATTGGAGCAATAAAGCAAACTAGTGGGTATATATATACACTACTATGTATATCTAGTGCAAGGACGGAAGAGAAAAAGGAAGGGAATAGGAAGCTCAAAGAAAAAGCGGTATTTTTTGGCTTGGTCATGGGAAAATTCTATAATTTATTGCACACCCATTTACCCAATGATCTACATTACAATGTATTTTATTATATATCTATCTCAGCAGCAGTTTTTAGCAAGAGTGAAAAAAGAACACACAAGAGAGTTCCTAAAGGAAATATAGTATATACTTTAATACAGAATAGAGAGAAAAGTTGGGGTTGTTAGTGTATGTGTATATTAATGAAGGCATTGTTAGTGTTGACTGCTCCCAACTCGCACTAACCTTTCACTCAGAAAAACTCATTCAGATATACAATATGAAAGACACAAGAAAATGCTGGTTTCTTACCTCTGGTGGCTGCTGTAAATGTGAAAAACGAAAGATAGATGTATACATATGTCCTACACAATTTGGTATGTATGTAAACATTTAATAGTATATATGTATATAGCTAGAAGAAAGTCACCAAATATATAATTTGTGTTTGGGACAAAGGCGAGAGAAATGTAATAACTTAGCAGCAAGCAATAAATACCAGATGCAGCACATGACACACGTATTATATATTAGCACATGAACAAGTGGTGAAAGCACGTCGATGGTGAAAGCTGTGTTGGACTTAATAATACAACTTAGTTTTAAATGGGGCTTGAATTAAATTCTTACCTTTTTTGTCCCAATTATGAGACCCACTCCCATCAGCAATTGACATACATACGCCGCCAAGAAACCGAACCATGTCCAGAGCAACGAGACACGATCTATTTATGAAGAATTTGTTCCGACATTGTTGACAAAGGGATGGTGATGGTAATGATGATGATGACGTTGCAGATAACATAGACCGAACAAGCATACAAATCAAAGTCAAACCAAAACCACACAACAACAATGACACACTATTATCAGTATTTTTTTTGGCGCTGACACAGCATATTGTACATGGCTGGCTGACAACATATGTACATAAGAACAAGATGAGAACTAAATAAAAATACAGTTTTTTTCAACCATGAATAGAAAAAAAGTGGATAGATTTTTCTTCCTTTCATTTTCCCTACCACAATCCTTTCTCCCCTGTCGCACTTTTCTATCCATGATAAAGTAAAATGGGCGATATGAGAAAGGCAGGGGTATACTTTCTTTTCAGTTTGGGTAATGATGACGCAGGGCAGTGAAGTTAGTGAAGCAATAGGGAATAATATTATTTATTAAGTCATTTCATGGACGGGGTGGTTATGTTGGGAGAATGGGAAAAGTACGAGATATTGTGGTTAGAGATTTTGCTTCTGAGAGAAAACTGCATCATCTATTCTTTCCTACTTTCTCCGTATATATGGGTTAGGTCATATACGGAAGATTGCTTTTTTATGACCATTTCATTGCAAGCAAATCGCTTTTAATTAAAAACCATGTTGAGGAGCATATATAAGATCATTTGTTTTACGACCTTTCTCCAACGATAGTAGTAGTCCTTCTCTTTATTGGGAAAAAGAGGACGGTAGGGAATGAGAAAAGGAAAGTTTTTTTGAGCGAGTAAATACTCAACCAAAAAGACTGAGAGGGTACCTACACGCACTTGTCTAAAAAAGTATATAAAAAACTGTATGTTGCTTGCTACATGTAAGAAAAGGATGTCGCATTTTCGGTCCTAGCTACTATGCTGGACTGGGTTGTTTACTTCTCCCGTAGTAGTAGTCCTCATCATTTATCGCCTTCACACTTCACCTTTTTATCCCACGTTTTACTTTATGCATTAATGTGTAACTTTGTACAATTTGATTGTGAAAAATAGGGGAAAGTTCTATGTAAGTTGAGTTCTAAAAAAACTTCTTGTCGTTATAAATAAAATGAAGCGACATAAGAAAAGAAGTAATTTCACTAAGTTCTTAGTATTATTTGTGTATCTCTTTGAAAATGGTTTCAAGGTCATTCTTAATTTTTCTTGGAACAGATTATACATAGTTAGTCTTCATTGAGAATAATTGGACGTACCTTCCAGCTCTGAATTTGGCGGCGTGTTGCTGATACGTGCATCCTTGGCCACGTAATAGAAGAATCTACCACATATCAGGACGGCTATGACCTAAAAGTACAGAAAAGGAAAACCAACATGAGATCCACTGAGCCTGACTGAGCTCTACTCTCCTGACAACTGAAGATGAAGAAGGAGAAAAAGTGGCAGCTCTTCTTGGAACAGCTTCATCTTTCTTTCACCCAGCTACCAAAAGAGGTGGAATGGGAAAAGAGACAAAACTAGAAATGTAACGAAATGAGTACACGAGATGGAAGCTACATTCATTTCCCATAAATATATAGCAAATGGATCAACCAGATAAAAGGGTGATGGTTGGTGAAGATGCCATACATACTACAGTGATGGTGGAGCCAGTGATTACCTACATAATATATTTGAATATATAAAATATATATGGAATGAGCATAGAAGGATTGTTAAAGAATTTCAATTACGCAAATGCCCCATAGATTTTCATTCCCAGGAAGCTTTCGACACCCATTCTTTATTGCATAAGAAGACGTGAAAGTGGAGTTTGCTCCCAAAGTAAAAGTAACCTAAAATATATGTATCCATAATGGAGAAATATACACACATATATATATATAGCAAATATCAAGAGGTATTAGTAAAGAGGCACATCACAAATATACGTACATGGTAATGTCTCTCCTAAGCTTCCTTGCATGCACCATTGTGAAAACCATTTTAGTGGATGGATGATGGTTAGAGCATGAGAATTTTCGCCATTTTCTTCCCTTCCAAGCCATTACCATTGCTTAACACCGCATCATCGTGTGTACGCTAAGCATCGTGTATGCATAATATAATGGAAGTAGAAATTTTGAGAAAATCACACAAGGACGAAGTGAAAGTAAGTGAGAGTATATTTTTCATATAGATTTTTTTTTTGGCTTTTGTTGCATCGCCTTTGGTAGAAGAACACTTGAAGCTAATATACTTCATCCCATCCCAACCCAATACTACTATCATGATATGAATGAAGTATCATCACATCACATCACATTGTAAGAACAAACGGTTCTAAGGAAGTACGGTCTGGCAACAGTAGAATGCTACTTTTTCAGATGCAATGGTGAAAGTGGAAAAGTGCCAAAAATCAACCCACAACAGAAAAAAGGTCTCTCCTCTTTTCAAGCAAGAGTTGACCGATACAAATGACTGACCATCCGACGGAAAGACATCCTACCCTTATTTTCCTACAGAGAGAGAGAAAAGGAAAGGAAGGCAGGAGGAACTTTGCTGATATGCTTTCATTGTGAGAGGTTATTTGTTGCTGACATGGCCAGCTTACTTCTAAAGCAGTCATAGTATAGTAGATAGTGGTGGGCTCTGGAGAAATGTATCTAGTCGAAGAGTGAATGAGTACAAAAAACGAAGCAAGGATTATTAGACTGAGCCAGGCAAACAAACTGTTATAGGACTCAAATGTGAAAGAAACTGAGAAAAAATATTGTACACGAAATGCTTGGGGGTATTCATTGTCTGCTTGGTTGGAGGGGAAAGGTATCATAATAATCGTTTGCAAAACCATTAACTAAAATCATTGCTTTGTACTAAGTAACATGTGCTTCAGTAAAATATAAATCTAGTGCAGTTAATTAAAATGACTGGTAAGCATGCAAAGAGGAGGGGCAGAGTGAGAACGATAAGTTAAAACGAAGCAATCAAAAGTTCTTTCGGGTCGATGTCGAACCTTTGTCAGGACAAGTTTTACCACTACAATTAAGAGGTTCGGGGGTGATGTTAACGAAGGAAATGTGTGCCTAGAAATGGATTTGCGAAATAAATTTTTTGAGTATTGCAACAGCACCTTGCAATTATGTTTATCGTTTCAATCCTTTCCTTTGACTTGTGAGTGAGTGACTAAAAACACTGAAAGCAAGCATTTGTAATAATAATATTGTATCGTGCTAACAAGGTCATACTAATCATATTTTTGTCAGGAGAGAATGTTTGTTCTCTCCGGATGTAAAATGCTAAACATGAGTTTGCCACGCGGAATGAAATTATATGTCACAATCATACTGCGGCACATGTCACCGTGCTGTTTCACAAATTTTGGAATATTAGACAGATTGTATCAACTGCCGCTGCGTGAGTAAAATGTACACATCTATATATGTCCTACATCACATTTCAAATTGGTGTGGCACGGTGGTGGTACACGGATCATGAACTTTTGCTTTTGCAAACGAAAGTAAAAAAAGAAGAAGTAAGTATATAGCATGTTCTCTGGCTCAAGCAATTTCAAAATCTCTTCAGTCACGACTCATGAAACGATTTCACTGCATTCAAAAAGAGAAATAAATCCTGCAAACATAACGTATTGACGTGGTAATTGTATGGAAGGAAACATGTTGGAGTTTTTGGAAGGGAATGGAGAGACAGAAACCCATTGGGCTATGTTATGGCATACACACACAAAGCTCACAGAGTCCCTGGGTAATAGACAATGCTGAGCCGACGAAATAACTTCAGCTGCATTTACATAACGTTTGCGGTACCCAAAAAACTGTGGAAATATGCAAACTTCCTACTCTACACCCTAGTGAATGCCTTATAACTTATAACCCCAAAAAATAAAAATGGGATGTGGCAATCTTTAAACGTCTACATTCAAAATGGTGTCTACGTACAAAGAACCTTGCTCCTATATAGATTGAAGTGGAAGAAGCAAAGAGCGTAGCCTACATAATAATAATATGATACTTCTGTTTGATGCAAATGTCATAAAAGTGCACATTACTTATATACACACATAGTATTGTAGTATAGTAGGTTCTAACTTCATTTTATATATTGGATATTTTACAACATGAAGATTTTTTTTAAATCATGCAGAACCCTGCCGTAACCTCTTTCTTCCCAAGAAATAAATCAGCACAATACTACTACTAGTTACTACAGCTCGTAAAGAGCAGGCAAGTTCAATCCCCAACTTTTCAACATTTCTATATATTTTCCTATGCAATGCAAGTCCGACTTTTTTGAGAAATGAGTCGGGAAATAGGGTCTAAAAAATTGGGATAACAATGCTTCGTTTTGGCACACACAACACACACGATATCCCATCGTTCACATTGATTAAACTGTGTAGATGTGTACTTTGAGTATGTGGCCATATTTAAAGAACATTTTACTAGTTCAATTACATTATTACACAACTTCAAATAATAACGCAAGCAAGTTTTCCTTTGAGCAAAAATCAAGAAAAAAAGTCAGTCGTCACCGTACCGTCGTCACCCACCATCGACTAATAATATGTTTTCATCTCCAGCTGTAACCGTTAAATTCACATGGTAGAAGTAATGCTCTGTTTTTAGGTACATGACTTGTACATAGGCTTTTAGCGCAATTGCATGAAAGAATCTCGGTCGGTATCATTTCCAAAAATATATACCATTTACAAAGCCATATACATAAGTACAAATTGTAATGATTTTGCAATCTGCTTCATTCCATTTCACGTAGCCGCTCCATTTACTCCGTGATAATGTTGAAATATGTTCCATATACATTTATATATTCCTGTAAAATTATTTTCTATGCTTATCTCTATATTATGTTATGTTAGAGAAAGGGAAGAATGAGAAAAACACTGTTTATGATACGTATCATCATCACTTTCATGAAAATGAGGACCCGAGGAAAATGTAATGTGACACTCGTTGCTAATTTAAAGTTTTTGTTGGTTCCTACACATAAATGTGATTGCTACTTTTGTTTTCAGTTTCACATTTACAGAATTGCTCTCCTCTTCTCTTTCACTAGGAGTAAAATGGAACGTAAGTGAAATTTATACTGTGTCCACAGGACATAGACAACAATTACCAAAGTAGCTTTTGCGTATAAAGGGAGGAGGTATAATCGATTCATCCTTAATATCAAATTATAAGGACATGCATACATAAAGAGAGACTCAGGGACATGATAAACTTCATTAACAAGCAGAATATGCTTAGTGTTGCCCTTTTTGTAATTACGAGATTACTACTAAACTTGCCAACAAAACTAAGTTACGTTTCTCTATATAGGAAGCAGGAGTTGGGACTTTGGGATGCTGCTGCTGCTTTCTGCTTTGTCGTATTACTCGTATCTGTTATATTGCATTCCAGCAAGCAAACACAATACAACACAACACACATCACTACCTCATATTCACAACATCCATTTCTGTTTTCTGGCTCGTTGGTGAATGTTCTAAAATGATTGGACGTTAAAAGAAAACGTTTTACATGTCATTTTATCGCCTCAATAGCATACCAAACAAATTTATACTTTGCTTGTCTGAGAAATTAACGGAATTTCCCTTTTATTCCCCTATCTGACATAAGTACAAATGATAATGTATATAGTACTGACAACCGGCACATCATTATATAGGAATGCATGAATTTAATGTGTGTGATTACATATGGAGTTCTGCTTCACTTGGCATATTCTAGCAGCTCCGCTCCGGTTGAAATTAGTGTAGTGTATTCCTTATAGAATTCCAAGCACTAGCTCTAGGCTCACATTTACATTAAACATATTTGGTCTGTGTGACTTGCCGTTTGAGTTGAAGGTGGTATGGTGGGCTACTACTTTATTGGAAATGCTTTGTCTGTCCCTTCCCATTTATTTTAATGATGTAGAAATTAGCTATTGTACAACAATATTCCAGTATTTCTGGTCTGAATAAAAATTTGCCGATTTTCGCAACACAATGTTACAAACAGCTATGGGATCTTCTAAGCCTACCTCTTATACAATAATTTATAATATACTATATTGGCGTGTAACACATGCACAAGCCTATTTGACAAGGAATTGTATAGTTGTTGTGCTCCTTCATTCCATTCATTTTCTTATTAAATCTAATTTGCACTCCAGTTCAACCACTGATGCTAACTATTAAGCTTCCACCACATAGTTTCCTACTTGCTCCCAACACAGACACCAAGTTAAAATAGCCTGATACTTAATTGGAAACTTTGTTAAAACTAAAGTAACTAGTCAACCGAGGAGCAAGGAGGTATAGTAAGCATGCATATAAACAAAACGAGATGCTAGAAAATGAACTTGTTTCAAATTGGTTGGTGGCTCACTAAATTGCTCATGATCCATGACGGAAAATGTACTCTAGAAGATGAAGCAAAATGTATAAATATATATAAGTTCAGTTCTGAATCTTATGGCATTCCCATTCCGCCATGTTAATAGAGGCACTTTTTGCACATCTACACACACAAGCACTCAAGTATAAAACTGAGAAAGAGGAAGGCAAAACTTGTAAATGTTGAAGACAAAGATGGAAAATGAAATGTTCAGAAACAGGAATATATATTTTTCCCCAGGGAGCGGGTGGAAGGAAGGAAGGAAGAGAACGTAAAATTCTCTGTGGTTATAGATCTAAACCGTAAACACCTGAAGAATACAAATGACTTTACGAATGTCTGGAACACGCAGCATACAATGGATACTCTGTTGGAGCAATATAGTGCAGTGGTGGTATCGTATTGTAGTACAAATGTTTCGGCTATGGTAATATTCTTGTATAACAAAACTACAAGTTTACAAGCTCCAACAACGTAAACATTAAAGGTGGTACAAATGAGCTCAAGATATTTTTTTCTTGTGAAAGTTTGCTTTTTACGTTGCAACATTTTTATGTGCTGTGTTACATCCCTTTAAATTACATTCTTGAGTAGTAAACGATCCTTGAAAATATATAGGGATAGACGTAAACAAAATGAATAGGAGCTACTTGTATACATAAACTATACTACACAAGAGTACTTTTCTAATTTCAAAGTTTTTACAAGAGGTTGATAGAAAGCAAAGCTGCTTAAAAAGAAGATTCTTCCTCGAATGCTTAGAGTCCAGCGGAGGATTTTTCTCCGGAATGTTTTTATATGGGCTGTCTGTCGTGAATAAAAAATTGTTGGCAATAAATACAACATTACATCATCTTCCTATCAACATAAGTATAACAGCTACTACTAGCTACCCATTTACAGGAACATTATACCCGTGTCAAAGTCATAAACACATCTTTTCTCCAGCCTGAGTGTGTATCAAGGTCTTGCCTAAAAAGATTGACGGATGCTCATAAAACTGGATTTTTATCTTGCAATCTACTCTCTACATGACGTGCAATTTTCTTGCCACTCTCATTCTCATACTTATATTACACCCGATACCATATACTATATACTACTACCCATCCAAAGTTCGTTATACATTATTCACTTAGTTTCTTTTACTTTTTAGAGAAAAAGACCATCAACAACCAGTGGTAAAGTAAAATGTATCATCTTCTACGAAAAAAAAATTGATATTGCTATGTGTAAGTCAAAAGTGATCCCCGTTTTTCTCCTCCTTTTCTTCTTGTTCGTCTCTTGTTCAAAAACCCTTCATCAATCTTCACAGTAATCCATAACCACTCCATCATTTCACCCTCATCTTGTGTAATGCATTCATGCTCCTTTATCCCTCAATCATTTATCATTCAGCAAAACTTTTCGTTTGCGCTCTTTCTTCTGAAGGAAATCAGTATAAATGTGTGATATTTTGTTTTGAAAGGTTGAGAGAACAAAAAATTGAACAAGATAAGTAGAGAAAAAAAACTTGGTTCCATACTTATAAGTTATAAATATATATATTATTATGATTCCAGTAGTTTCACTTACACAATCCAAAACTGCTACGACCCAAACCCATGTTCTTCTTCTGTAGCGATTGAATTCAGGGTTCACCTGATACGGAGGGACGACCTGGGGTGGCTGAGGACACTTGACTGTAGCGTATGGAGTAATTTTGGCGGTTTTCTTTGGGTGCTTACCACCCGCAGTGTGTTTTCCGATGAGGAGAAGAAGGAGGAGGAAAAATGACAAATAACCTCAAGAAAGCACGCACTAAAATCCGAAGAAACGACAAAATGCTTGGGTGACGGTACTTAAGAAGTTGCAATTTCGTGTATATGGCACATTACACCGAGACCAATGTTATGTACATACATATATGTATATAAATGAGAAAAAAAGAGGAATATCTCGCCTTTTCTCCTTTCCTCTCACTTCTTCCTGCTCCTCCGCGAGCTCACGTAAAGTTCAGTGGTTATCAATTACTCGCAAGCTTGACATTCGCAAGTAGCAATAAACCACATGGTACGTATAACGACATTACTCCTCTCTCACATTTCACATGGTAAGCGAAATCCTTTGTTTACTAAAGTATCCCGTTTTGTCTTGGATCAACTGCTTCCCCGTTTTCACTCAGGCTTTTCCCCCCGTCTCTCCCTAGTATTTAATGAGCTGAGAAAGTTTTGCTGGAGCTACTAATACAACTATCACCGCTTTTGTGACTGTTGACAGCTAAAAGTATATAGTATCTAAATGGGGAGCAGCAGGATGGTAATGAATCCAGTATGTGACGACGGAAGTAAGAAAATGTATAGATGAAACACACAGCTGAGCTGAGATACTACTTACTTTCTCCTTCTTTCGCTCCGTGGCATAGACGTTTGGTCTTGGTCCTACTGACAGCGTTCCTATATTTTCATGAACTATTATTTCCTGTTGTTTCCTCTAGTTGGGTAAAGGAATTGAGAATTCAACACTTTCTTTTCTTTTCTGGCTACTTTTTGGTTTGAAACATGTGCATGTGAGTGCGTACCTATATATGTATGTTCTAGTGAAAAGGTATCCTTTTCTCAAGGTAATGATGCCACCACGTTCTCACAAAAGTTGATTCTGACTCTCATTTATCTAGAAAGATGTAATGCTGGTTGACATAAAATAGGTTTATAATCACTGGAAACAACGTGATCCTCTTAATACTCTTATAAGCTGCGTACTGGGCATAACTATAGCGTGTGCAACACTTTAAACAGGTAATGATATATATCCCTTTTATAAGAGTTCATTATACTGACATTGGCTCTCTGCTGCTGTCCCCCTCTCCACCAAAACCAACCACCACTACTGTGAGAATACAGGGAAAGGACCGGATTCTGCTGAACCGAAGACGTTGTTAAAATTGTCTCATTGTCCTCTAGAGTGAAATTATGGAGTTCTTTGAAGGCAATGTTTGTAGGTGATGGGGATATATATAGATCTAAAATTGAGCATAGAAGCACATAAAAGACTCTTCTTTTAGGCTTTGATAAGAGATTGTATTAGTAGTGGCGATTGCCCATGCCTATAAATGTTGCTTTTTCTCATTTCTTCGTCTCCAAACTATTCCCCTTTTCACCAGATCCTTTTCCAAAGTCGAGCTTCAGCTTTGTGTCATGTGACATGGAAGGGAGCACGAACAGAGCTATCGAAATGGGAGAAAAGTATTAGCAGAAAAGTAGTTGAGATTGACGAGTTTTTCAATTATGTCAAGAGACACTGGGACAATTCCTGTCTTGTGCTTTTTAATCCAAAGGCACACATACACACAAGATTTTTTCGTCTCTGCTTTTTTCTTCTTCTTTCTCCAGCACTTACTCAGTCAACAGGAGAGCACAAGCATTCCTTCACATTGTACACGAAATTTCACACACTTGAAGAGTAGAGACACGTTCCTCGTTGCTTTGCTACTGAAAATTCTTGAGATGAAAATGATTGCTTTTGGCTGATGCTTTTGATCGTTCCTACTTCGTCTTCGTGTATATATTCGGTGTGTGTGTGTGTGTGTGCAGTGAGTGCACCACGCTTTTTCAGCTGGTTTATCTTGAGGACAAGTAAGTTATGTGATGTAATGTTTTGGTATGTAATGTAGGTAGCAAGTAGCAGTAGAAGGTACTTATTTTCTACTTGCTATTCCTTCTAAAACAACTGCTTGTTTCCTTCCTTCCTCTCGGCTCTTCTTTTCAATTCGGTTGAATCGGGTAAACTGGAGAGATGGAAAAGAGGAATGAAAAAGGGAAGAACGAAAATATCCAATTTTCTATATATCTTTTAAAGTCGTCTCCACTCAACTGCTGGAATGCATGTGCTCGTGAAACAGGGCCCACGCCAGACTCTTATATGCTTTTTCTACGACGCTCAAGACTTATGCCAGCCAAGCAGAGTTCCCTTTCCCTACTCCTTTTCTCTATCTAACGCAATAACATGTGCGGTAGTTCTGCAGCCTTTTTTTGCTCCTCTTCTCTTCTCTCTCTTTCTCTTTGCTGAAGAAGTTGGGGGAAAGTCAGTACGACGGCTAGCCATATCTATTATACCTTCCACCACTACTGCTTCAACGGAAGTATAGAGTTGTGCATATAGCAGAGGCAGAGGCTTTTGTGATCTTCTTGCTTTTCTGTTGAAAAACCTTTACATACGTACTACCACACACACACGCTCATAACATCGCATCGTCGTAGGCTCCTCTCTCAGACACCCTTTTCTTTTTCCACTCTGTTTTCGCGCATGGAGTGCAGTTGGATGGAAATGTGCACACATTACAATGACTAGCTATTACTTTGCTTCCCAACTTTGTTAAGAGAGGACAAAGTAAAGCGATATAGTGTGAGAGTCAACTAGGAGAAAGGGAGAAGGATGAAGGAGAAAAGGGAACTCCATGAAGCTTTCTCTCTGGATCACTTTACAACGAACCAAAAAAAACTTTAGTCTTATCTCACACGCTTTTCTACTTTCCCCTTTACTTACTCTCAGCCTTCAAAATGTTCTCTCTCTATCTGTCGTCCCTAGTCCTTCTTTGTTGAGTCTACATGCATGCATGGACTCTGGCTCACTCTCGCTCTGCACATTTTCAACATTAGTTTGTGTAGGGACCCTGTAGTTTCTACAAAGCAAAACGTAAAATGAAAAGTTTTTGTGAGTTAGCAAGAGAAAAAGGGCCGGCCCAATCAAATTTTGCAGTCTCCCGATTTCTGATTCACATTTTAGGTGTGTTTTTATGCTTCATGTTCTCCCAAGTCTACACCATATATATCTATATTAAAAAAGTATATGCTCAATATAATGACATATGCATACAATATACATACTTTATGTACATGCATATCCTCTGCAGTAGTAAAGTAGATGAGTGGAGAAGTGAGTAAAAAAAATCTCTCTTCAAAAGTTGCTCCTGTTTAAGTTCACGTAGTAGTAGTATAGTAGTAGTCTTTCGCTCTTCTTCACAGCATTTCCTTGTGGCTGGGCTGCAGCATGGCTTTCTCAACTTTCTCATCAAGTTATTATTATAGCTTCGCTCCTTCCATATTAATAAACGGTTGGATACATTAGGATCTCACTAAATAACATGGTTCCCTCTCTCATTTTGGATACATCTTATTATTACTTTTTCTTCGTCTTCTTTTCCTCGAAAATACATGCACTGCAGTGAAATAGGGTTGTGTGGAAATCGATTCAAATCAGGATTGTATCAGAGGAAACCCGTATTTTTTACAAACTCTTTTTGTAACTGCAAAAACCGAATAAAGTGAGCAATATAATGTAGTTGTAGCAAGAAGGGGGATAATAAAAGATAAAAAATACATTTTATGAATAGCTCTTTTTCATTTAAGCCTCCTTTTACATCCATCCTTATTCTAGTATTAAGTAAAAAAAATTGTTTCTACATAAGTAGTAAGTAGTCGTTCTATTATTAAAGGAGATTTGTTCTCGGTACATCATGTATTCTTGAGAAAAAAAGGTAGTTAATTGCGCACAGGGTTTTAAAATATGTACATTATTAGATTTATATAAGTTGATCATCATATCGTATCACTTATTGCCGTTAATAGCTTACCGGGCTCGGTTAAAACAGGAACATCAAACATGGGTGGGCGTGTTTAAAACATTTCTGAAAAATATCTCAGAGTTTTCGTGAAAGTATCGAAATAAAACTCGTATGTATAGTACGATGTGTACTCTAGTGTGTATATTATGTAATTAATTTCATGAATACTTATAATATGTAGATACAGCAAACATGTCAACTGCTCCTAGGCAAGTACGAGCTAAGACCCGCATACCGAGAATGTTATATGATACATTATAGTGGATCATCAAAGAGAAGGCGTTAGTTAACTAACAGGTTGGAGCCGTGTCTAGTCAGTACTTGGAAGGCATCACTGAATTCATTAAAGGAGGAGTACTTTACGCGAAAGCTGAAGAAATGAAAGAAGCTTTCAGATTTTTTTTATGAAAGTGCTATATGTACATGTACTATATAATATGTATATTATAGTCACGTACTCGTTGAAGAGAAGTAAGAAAATGAAGTTCTGGAATACGTGCTTTCACACTGATTTGTTGAATGTATGTTAAGGGGCCTAATGCGCTTTCACAGAATCACTGAGCCCTGTTTGCTTTTCCGTCAGAATATGAATATAAAGATGAGTATGTTAAAAACAGGAGCTATTCAATGTAACTATACAGTGTGGCAAACACGGCAAATGTTTTTGGGTTATCTAAAGAAGAAGTGGAAAGGAGCCCGAAGCGAGAGCAGAATACGACTTAATGAATTAAACAGAACTGATTAAGCTTAATGATCAAACCATGTTGTAAGGTAACAGTAACAGTTTTATAGACTACATAAGAAAAAGCAAAAGAATGTTTAAATAACTTGAATTAGCAGAAGCCATCTGTCATGGATTAGGAATAAAACCATTAGTTGGACTTCAAAAAATACGGTAAGGTTTAATCTTCCAGTTCCGAAGAAAAACTGCACCAGTTTAGGAGTCCTTTATGGAGTAACTGACATGAAAAGAAGAGGACTGCATATTTTCCAGAGAAGCAAAGGAATATTTACTTTAGTAGTATCAGTATTGCAAACGGTTTTTCCACACGGCATACTTGAAAAAAAAAAACTTGAAAAATGGAAGGAATTCATAGGTTTGGAGCACTCTTGACAACAAAACAACCATTATCCCGCTTTCTTTATGCAACCTGCCGGCCGGTGAATTATTGGTAAGTTGTATGGCTCATGAAAGTCACCAGTGTGTTGTTGTGCATGTACAATGTGCCATGACCAAAAGTAATGTATGGCCCACTCACGAAATTCCTTAGACACTAACTACTGCTGCTGCTACCATCGCACCATCATCCTCATATATACTCCTGCTTTTTGCAAAATGCGTGAAAAAAGTAGTTTGTATCGAGAGAGATCTTTGTTGCACTACATCTACATTCAAACTGTCTTTTTTTCCTGGAGAATCTCGTATGGTAAACTTGGAGAAGCTTACGGTTTCCCTGCAATTATTTTGAGTAGATATGCACGAGTCTCCCATCCGCTTGTGTGTGCCGTTATAAAGTTAGTTGTGGTGTCTATGATGCGAAGTCTAATACGGAGGAAAGTGGGATGAAGAGCCTGGACTAAAGGCGTCAAGAGATTCATGCACATACAAGCTCTTTCAAAGAAAAATACGAAATGGCAGATACTCAGGGAAAATCTCTTTTTTTTACAGAAATTCTCAAGCATCTTACAGAAACTTGCTATATTATACTATATATATAAGTATTCCAACTTTGAAAACGGGACTTGCTCATATTATGTGTATTGAAGTTTAGTAAACCAATGTATTTTAAACAAGTTTCAGAAAGTTTACGTTTAGTTAGATACGTTTTTCGTATAAACATATGTATACCCACATTTTAAAGGGAATTTTGGACGTTAAAGGATTTTTTCTACTTTCCATAATACTATATCACATCTCAATAATCGTCTTTCTCATATGCGTCTACGTCTTTTTCTCTTTTTAGGTACTTTTCTCATCGTAATATACTAAAAGTTTTATTTTATACACAAGCGACTCGACATAATAGATATTCATCGCTGAGACAAAAAAAAACAACTATCATTGAATTTTTTATTCCATTTCGTATTTCATAACTAGGCATTTCATCCCATTTTTTGAAAACATTATCATGTAACAAGTTTCATCTTTGGAGAAAACAACCTATACAGTGGTCTCTCAGAAAGGGCCATTTGGTGGTTAGCTTTCATCTCATTCTTTCTTATATGGCTTGCCCATTTATTTGGTTTCTATTTATCTCTGAGCATTTTTTGAACGACATGAATGAAGCAGTAATTTTCTTCTCCTGGCTCCATTCTAGGTAGGTACCTTAAATATAAGGTCTCCCCAGTCGACTCCGCTATTTGCAATAATGCACACGTATAGCGAACCAACCATATGCAGTCTCAGCATCCGCAACGAAACCAGAATCAGACTCAGGCATCATTGTTGATATCTCAGGGTACTCCTTCTTAAATTGACTTTTCCTGGACTTTTACCAGCTACGACAAGGAAATGAGGGGAACCCACACATTACATATATCCATGCATGCCTGCACCCATCATTCCCACTGCTCGACTTCAACTCACAGTCAAATGGCCATGGATAATGTTTAACATGTGGGCCCTTTTTGTCAGAAAAAAACTGGGAATAATAGTCGTTGAAAAAAAGTCGTTGTGTTTGTGTTCCCTGTTCTCTTCTCATATATAGCCGTAGCCTGTACTTATGTGCCATTAGCGTCGTGCTAGACTTTACTATTATATTATCTACAGTACCCCATCTCTGTACTGTAGTATTACATGTGTTCTTCCATCATCTCTACGACGAAGCAAGAAGCCATGTTCAATGTTCATATTCCGAACATGGATTTTTCATGTAGAATTCAAGAAAAGTAGTAGAAGACTGCTACTATTCTTCCAAAAAAACGATAGTTATCTTGCGACCTACGGTTTTAGTAGACATTAAGGACATACATCTTTGTTCTCATTTTATTGCTGGCTTTTGTACAAAAGTCCAATGAGAGCTTTTGCATACTTCCGTTAGACTCTCCACTTAAAACGAGTATCGTTCACTTCTCCACAAAGTTGAGTAGCCAAGTAGCCACTCCTGACAAGAAAAAAGTTTTTCTCCTAGTCTCCAAATCATGATATGTGTATAAATGTTGTAGCTGCCTCTTTCTCAGGTACATTTCTTTATAGCTCTTGTAATGTAACAAGGAGTTGCTCAAGTATACAAAGTAAAATGACTTGAGTAGTTGGCTCACTTGAAATCAAATTCAGGTGATGGTGAAGTGATTGAGGATGATGAGGAAACTCTAATGAAAACGTATATATTTGGATGTAAAGGATACATACACATAATCCTTTCCAAGTATTCTTTCGTTGTGCACTTCACAGCTCCTATACCTCAAGTATAACAGCCTAGACTGCAGTGCACTGCAATGTAAATAGTAATATAATTTGCAATTTGCAAAAACAGATAGCATGTGAATCCTTAAAGTTCTCAAAGACGTTTTCATATAATTATTACATGTAAACCAAATCCAACTGTCTACTACTGCCTCCTTCGAAATTCTATTTCTATATTAGTTTAATCCGAAGACTTACGAGAAGTTTTGGTGTGAGTGAGGTTGAACAACGTTATACAGTGTATATATAATATGCTATGTATGTGTGTGTATGTCCCTCGTCAAGGATGGAAGGGTCTACTTACTACTACCAAAAATAGCATTATATATAATATCTATTTATGGAGACAGTAAGTGTATAAAGGAAGATATGCCAACAAAACAAGATACGGGAAGATTATGTTGGTTGAGGAGCTTGCCAAATCGTATTGTAATAAAAATTCCTTGTAATTCCTAACAAATTGTTGTAGGATAGGATTCCCTTTGTGTTATATTGTATAGTCAATGGTAAAGTCAACAACCCACATGACCTTTTCTGTGCGAAAAGGGATTTGCAATGAAGTACAGAACTACCATTTCAGTAATGGGAGTAAACTGTAATGTAATGTAAGGTGGGAGTATATGTAGTAAGAAACTAATTGAAATTCATAGTGCGGGGCAAAAGAATTTAGAGAAAACGGTCACGACGTTATTTTACATTCTGTCCTGCCACTGCCACTTTTTGTCCTGTCCTACTCACTTTATCATGAGTTTCAGTAAACGATGCACTCTCTACTCTGATTCTAGGACAATTTTCAAGGAGTTTCTAATAGATGTGGAGGCACTTTACGAGTATCATCATCATGGCAAGTAGGCACCAAACAGAATTGTGACTTTCATGCTTTTTCTTTACGAACTTCGACCTATGCCTTGACTGGAGCAATGTAATATATATAGATTCAAATGGTAGTGGTGGTGTCAAATGTGTGTTCCCTCAGGAGTAGAAGTAGTTCATTCCATTCATGCATGCATTCGCTAATATGAACTTTTTGCTAAAAATCTTATATATATGTGTGTGTAAGTAATATGAAACTTAAAAGACGTGATCATGCCAATTTGAGTTTGTTTTACTGCTTGAGAAAACTGAAGATGAGCTGCACTGCCTTGCGTTAATTGCTAATGCGTGCTTGAATCATAAAATCAATTTTTCTTGGTTTGTAGCATCTAGAATCTTAGAATCTTCTTCCTTTTAATTTGTTGGATATGCTGGTAACTCTACTAAAGTCTGCTACTTGAATTTGAGTATGAGTTAGGGATGATTGGATATAACCTATGATTTTCAGTTCCTAACAAAGAAATTTTAACTTAGACCCTAATCTTAGCTTCCAATTTCTTTGGTCTTTACTTTTACTAATAATTATGGACATAAGGAACATCCTGTCAAATATTTTACTTGTAACAGACAGACCTAATATTTAGAAAAAAACATCTCAACTTTACATGTATAATATGAGCCTAACATAAATGTTTACAGAAAAAATAAGACTTCAAGGAAGTACTAATCGCAAGTATTATGAGGAATAAAAACATATTCTAATGGACTGATAACACCATGCAGCCATTAATACTTTCAGCTACATAACAATAATATGTACGTCTCATGACGGTGACGCACTGAAACCCAAGTCCCAAACCAAGTAAACAACTTGGAAAAAGGTAATTTAGTTTTTTCTCCTCTCGATCTTTGCTTCTTCATTTTATGTGTCTGTAAAAATGCGTTTGGTAATGGTTGATTGAGTTAATCGTATTTTGCCTCTTGTGTGATACTGATAATATGATTGCGTGCTGGAATTGCTCCTTCACTGGCCTATTCTGTTATCTTTCAGCTTTCAGCATGCACGATAGTAAAAAATATTGTTCATGCATGTTTAAGTTATATGGTACAAGGGATACTACCACTAAAACCATGTAATGTAATAATTGCTTGTTTTGGACAGATTATGTAGCAACCTTTGCTACAGCGTATAAAAATTGGTGTTTTGGCATAGGCATACTCGCATACTAAGAAAAACACGGACTACGTCGTCACTAAAATATATTCACATTACAATGAGCTTGTAGCAACTTTTATTGCCAAAACTTCATAATTTAAAGAGAAACTCGATTGCTGTTTGTTGGAGACTTCTACATATATACTCACATGAATGAAGGTCATACTCATATGCAACGAAAATGAATGCATTTAAAAATAATTATGCGCAGTTCAACATTATGGCCAGATTAGTTAACTTGATGGTATTAATTAATAGTCAAGGATAATTGCTGTTTTGCTTCATATTTCAAAAAGTTATTAGAAAAGGCTTTTAGCTGGAAGTGAAAGTTAGGAAAAACTTCGTTTTACTAACAATTATTATTATTAAAAGGATGATACATGCATGATTCCGTCATATACTTTATAATCAACACAACAAACACGTACACATACGTTTTCATCATTAAACGTATAGTTAGTTTACTTATCTAAAAGGAAGAAGAAACGTTTGTTATCAAGTTTTTGCATTGATAGTACCATTGAAGTGCATCTGCATCTAGATACATGTAATTTGATAATGGATGACGCATTGCACCTTGCATCCTGTTTACTATATATGTAATCCAAGACTGAAAAGATTTCTTGGAATTATGTGTGGTGTGGTTGTGATGAAAGTCTTCGACTCTGTCATCAACACGCCTTCTATTATCTACCTAAAAATAACAACCACATCATAATGCAAGCAAACTCGTGCAGAATAAATGAGGTTCACCACAACACATTTGATTTAAATACTGAATAAAATCATAATGCCAAACGTTATCATGTGTGAAAGCCTATGATGTTTCAATATTATTTGTACTGGTAAACCATTTCATTCTTCTGATGCAATGCCGACATTCCACATTTCAAAAGCTTCGGAAAAGTTCAGGGTCAAGTCAACCAACAACAACTCCATTGGGATGGGATGATTCAATTTAAGCAATAGAAGAGAAACTATTTCGTTTATATTGCACTGGATACTCCATCTTACTTCAAACATTGAAGGCTACCACAGACCGGGTGGTTTTCGTGCAGTGAACAGGGTAGGGTAACTGAGGTACATAATTTTCCATCTCCATCCACTGATTCGGTATGATATAGCTTAATTTCTGAAAATAGTTGTTACGGAATGTATGGTTTTAATAATAGCTGCAGTGCACTAAGATGCTTTAAATGATTTTTAAGTGTAATTTTAATAAGTTTTGAGGTGCAGGTAGTTGATTGAAAAGGTTGGTGTTAAACGTCTGATTTCATTGTAAGTTCCCATTCATACACTACGACTAAACTTAATCTGTAAATCAATGCAGGCAATCACGGGATAATGTACTTTCATTACATATAAACTACGCATCATTACAATGAGTCTAAAGTTTATTCATTGTTTTGGTGACTTCATTTTTTATTATATATTATATATATATATATATATGATTTTTACTATGTCTATGTCTCTATAAAACGAATATACATTAAATTTCTCTCAGACTTAATTATTAAGTACAGATAAATTACAATTATTGCAATTTAAATTCAGAACTGACACGATATCCTTCTCACTAACTTCCTTCTAGAAAAAATAATCATGCAAACTAACAACAGAAAATAAAAGTTCTTGCAAGACAAACTAAATTCTTATCTTAAAAGTACACTATGTCGACCATTAAATTCAATTTTTTCGATCGTACTCATGCAGACAATGCAGGTAAGTAGCTATTAAAGTCGAAGATGAATACGGAGATGAAAGGGAAGTCTAGGGTGAAGGAGAAGAAAACGTCAGAAGATTTCAGGTTATGAGGAATAAGACATTTCGATCAGTTCAGGTTTCATGTGGGTTTCGAGCAAGCCATTTCGAGGGGGATTCAGGTTCCCTAAATGAGCAATGTATATATACTATAATATATTTTTAATCCTGTGTTATACAATATTCATCCCATGCATCCTGATGAAGAAGTAAAGTATGATAATTGTAAAAAATTTACGATCTGGACTGACGCGGCTTCTTGGACAGACTAAATGAAACAGTCCCAGTTTCAGAACACGCTTGAACAATTTTGTTAAAACTATTAACAATGTTTGGAACTGCAGGGCTTTTTCTAGCATTGTACCAATTGTTTTCCTTTACTACCTCGTCATTTTTATTGGAATTTTCTTTTGACTTTGAAAGACTTGTGTCCTCTTGCAGTTGCGGTAACCTTGAGCATTCTGTTTCATTCTCATTATTCGTCTCATTAATAATACCAGTCTTAGTCTTTTTCGGTTTGGTGGGTGTGGAACGTTTGCGAGTGCGTGATGATGATGATTTTCCCTTTGGAACAGGGACACCCTGAGATTCTTCTACTGGTTTTACTGTTTCAACCGTGCTGCTCAAGTCCAGCTTAATTTCTGGATTCAAAGAATTTTCGACTAAAGGAAGATGAGGTTCTGTCTCTGACTTTGTCTCATCCACCACCGTTGCAACTTTTGCAGCCCTTTTTCTCACAACCCTCCGTTTTCTAACGGGCTTTTGCTGAGACTCAACCTAAAGCCACAAAACAAACTTCCAGTCAGTTTAAATTGTTACATAATTGTCATCAATTCGGAAAGCTATCAATCAACTACTTCAGCAACGCCTGAATTAAATTATTATTAACCTTGGAAGCTGATGGTTGAGATTCAGAACCATTCTGATTTGTCTCTGCCACCTCCTCTTCCTCAGATTCCGAGTTGTCAGGTCTGATAATTTCTGCAAAGAATCATAATATAACCAATGGGTCCCAGCTCACGGGTTTTGAAAAGTGTTCGAAACCTCAACCTAATATCTCGAACACTTACTTGAATCTGGATACAAGTTGATCGCAATCAGGAAAAACATTTTGTTCTTTCCCGAATTACAAATAAATGGATCTTTAGCAGCCTCCACAGTCCTGGGGTAAACGTAAGAAGATTTATTTTTCTCTGAAAATAAGGAATAGTTAACGTTAATTAAAATGTACTTCATTTATGATTGAATTTCTAGCCATCTAGCCGAAATAACCTCCCCGACGCAGTAATTAATTAAGAATATGCTACTACTTTGTCAGACCCTTAAACAAAACAATACATGCATGCCGTACTTGATAAGACTAACTCTTTTTCCTTCTGCCCCAAAAACTAAAAATCATTAAGATCCTATTTACATCATGTCATGATGACTCTTACTTCGAATCACATGGCCATTGTTCTTGACCCAAAGACGCAATGACTTTTTGACTGGAGCTTGACGGTGCGGAGGATGAGACGGTGGTGGAGGCATGTTTGTTCTGTCTTTGTTAAGGCGAGATCATCAAATCAATATCAATCAAGGTCAACGTCAACAATCGTCGACTCAGTCAAGTAGCACACCTCCGCTGCTGTCCGTGTATGTGTGGGTGTAAGTACAGTACAACACGCCACGGAACCAGGTCAATGTCACCAATGGACAATGAAATGTCTCTGAAAAGACACCACACCACCACCACTACTACTGGGGTATCCTTGATATGGTTGTGTTTTGTTGTGGTAGAATGGAACAAGAGTCAATGTTTGGCAGTGATTGTTACAATCTCACAACTTTCAAGTGTCAAATCACAGACAACAACAGATAAGAAGGGACTCTACGCAGGTACCCGACCATAAGTGGTCATTAAAACAGTTTCGAAAAGCAAGTGTTTGTTGTATATTTCCAAGATGATAGGTCTCCTCTCCTCCTCCTTCCAACAGCACTGCGAGGACTGAACTAGAGTAGAGCAGAGAAGAGAACTATCCGTAATGTTGAGAAATGATGAGGAAATATAGGGGTTGTGGGCAATGCGAAACAGAATGCTTATGAGCTCCCTTCACGAAGACAAACAAGAGAATAAGAACAAGAAGAGCTGCTATAAAATGCTATAACAGCAGCAGAGCACACTGTTTGGCTGTGGGTGGATACTGGATGGATGGATGCTGCTGGCTGGGTTCTTGGTAGGATGGAATCAAATGAAATGGATAATGGATGTTTACCAAAGTAGATGTAAGTATTGAAGTAATACTTCCACGAAAAATTCTTCCAATGTCTGAGAACAATTTGACCTCCAACTTTTTGAAGCTAGGAAGCAGTACTCAAGAAATTTACGTCGCTTCGATTCGATTTTTACGATTAGCTGCTTTGTCGGTTCTCAATGTAGCAGGCAAAAAGCATTAGTTTTAATTTTGTTCTTTGAACCATTATTCCTGGTAAAGGACATGCATATGGATGGTTATGTAATTAGGTATACAGAACACCCAAGTACACAATATTCGTTTCGTAATGTTGTCATCGTCATCGTTATACGATCGGTTTGACAATGAGCAATCAATGCCTGTTACGCGATGCAAACGGCTATTATTTATTTTAATGTTTATAATGACATCGTTAGTAAAGTAATGATATAAATGAAAGGATCCGATGAGCAAGACCCAGGGCAAAGGTTGTAGGTGGGTTTGTTAAAATGAATGCAAAAGTGAGCAAACCGAGAACTACATGCTAATTTTTATGGATGGGGCAAAACTATATATTGATGATTGTGGCTAAAAAAATCTTTCGGAGAAGTAGGATGTAATCGATACGCTTGGTGAAAATAGAGAAATAAAAATGGTTGTGAATGATATGATGATTGAAGATTGAACATTCAGTTTAGAATAAATCATTTTTATTCTTTATAATCATACTAACAATTATAATACAATAGTTTGTTCGTTTACAATATTCGCTTCTGCTATAAATTCTATACTACCTACAAGTAATTTATATATATACATATCAAAGTTCGAAACTATGGTTAGGATCCTGACATGAGGCATACTTTAACCTCGAACTCTGTTCTAACCAAGCACCAAACAGCTACTACTTTTATCATCAACTCTCATTTTATTCGACTAAACTAAAAGGTTCCTTTAAAACTAAGGTGTATTGTGTTGTGTTTCATTTCATCGATCTCAAGAGATTATAATTCGTTGGATTTATTAAGCTGCATTTTCAAATTTTTCAGCCTTGCATTTCTTAGGTATAAATTGTCCACTGCACTACTGTATTGGCATATAACGCTACATAACATCATAGTGTAGTTTTATGGTCATTTATTGACATTGTCAAACCAGAAATTGGATTTGATAATATAACTTCATTATTACTTGCTTTAACTTCTACAAAGCACTTATGTGTAAAATGATACAAATTACCTCGTGCGAATTGGATTAATATAATATATGAAAATAAAAATACATCAACAATCTACATCTAGACTAGACATATACATTTTGATTCATTACTCAAAAGTACTAGAAAGACAAGACTAGCATAATAAACCCAGTAAATTATCAACTCTTCATTCAAAAACGTCGTCTTCACCTTCCTCTTCTATGATTATTCTTGGGCTTTGGAGTAAAGGTTGACTTTGCATTATCTCACTGTATGCTACATCTGTTCCATTCGTGGACACGTTGAACTGCACATAGTCCTTTAAATAGAAATTATAACTAAATCAAAACTGCGCTTTAGGAAATCAAAATGTAAATTGAATTTAAACACAAACCATAAAGACTCTTACTTGACTAGTACATTGAGTGAGAATATCTTCGAAAAACATTCTTATCGCAAAGAAAGACGGCCTGCTGCTGAATTCTGCTTTCCAACATTCTCTCATCAGGTCATACCTAGAAATTATAAGCATTTCCACATTTAACTTATCAGCTAGCCTGGTTTTTGCACTTTGAGATATCTTATTGGTGTCAAGCAAAAAATACAAGTTTTCATTATTATTTGTTCCTTTACATTTCAGATGTTGCAAATTTCGGCTTCCCAAGCCTATGGCCCAATGCCAGTGTTTCAACAAATTCAGCACTCCAGCTGCATCCTGAGTATGGAACTTCCGCTAACGTGAAAAGTTCCCAAAGACAAACGCCAAATGACCAAGCGTCACTGAGGAGGGCATTATAGGATCATTCAACGAAACAAAATTTAATCGAGTGTTGAGAAGTTAAAAATGGTTAGTTTCTTCCATAGATTAAATAGTTTTATAGCTACCTTTGAACTGAAAATTTCATTTCAGCAAGCGATTCCAAGCTCATCCATTTCCACGGCATAGGACCCTACACAAACAAATGTCATACTAGAAATTATAAAGCTGCAGCTAACCATATATAGTATTTATCATGTTAGTACACCTGCATGATTTAATTTTAATGTGAACACTTGCCGTTTCCTTTTGTACATAGTAGTAATCAACTAATTGTCGCGATAAACCGAAATCGCTGACTTTTGCAACATGATCCGCTGTCAAAAGGATATTTCTCGTTGCTAAATCCCCATGAATAACCTGAAAGGGCATTGAGAAACTTTACCTTAATCATAAAGCATACGAGACGTCTTTATTATCATATTATGAATGAAGATTTCGTATTGGTCCAAAACAAAATGAGTAATAGAAATAATTATACTATGTAACCTTTTTGCTTCCCAAGAATTCCATCCCTTTGGCTGTTTCCCACGCCCATTTAATCAAGTCAATCGTCATAATGTTCTCACTGGATGATGACAGCTTTCTAAAAATTGAAGCAATCATTCCATAAGTGCATTTAAGATTCGACGTAATATACATAGCAAATGGAGAGCAGAACTGGCATAGTAAATGAGATTTCAAGCATTTCTCAAACAGTACTTCATCCAATATGACTTCACGTCTTCACGATTGAATTTTCCAGGTTCATATATGATGACATAATTCATATATATGAAAGTAAGAGCTCAATAGTATTACGTACAAGATTGCATTAGAATGAAAATGTATTTTTGCGAATTTCTCCATTTTGATTCAATTTACGTACATCACAGTCCTTTGACATTATTACATTAATGCCATCATCACCAATTTTAAGCAAATTGTGTGCCAATATAACCCTATATAAGATGAATACGCGCATACATAAAATATGCATGATCTCCCGTTGATGGTGATGCAATTTGGAAAAATTTTATATTGCAGAGTGAGCATCGAGAGCAAACATGTACGTTTAGTAAGAAGATTCACTGGAATTGTTTACCTTATAGGCGTTTCTATTACTAAAACATCGTTCTCCAGTTGATTTCTAAAGGTTTGCCGGTGTTGACGGAGGAAATTTTGCAAGTTACCGTTGGCACAATATTCCACGCACACGTATACCTCTCCTGTAAACAAGAGGAGAAGAAAAAAATGAAGTGGAAATGCGAGAAAGTAATTCAATATCCGGTTAAAGCCTACTTTAATACACATAAGAGGTGGAAGAAAATCAACCTCTAAAATATTCTCCCCTTATGTATATATATGTACATAGATTGCAAAATTTAATACTGAAAGAAGAAAGGCTTTGATCAAAAAAGGAAGAAAGGGAAGAAGAAGGAGTAAATGCAAAGTGCTCTATATTTTCATTCATTCTTTTAAAAAAGAAATGTAGACATATCATATTTACCTTTGCCCATCTTTTTTGTACAAGCGCCAATAAGATTGACTATGTTAGAGTGTTTTCCAATGCTAGCAAGAATCTTTAACTCTGACAGCAACGCTTTGAGTGAGCCAACATCGACTTTGGTCTTGAGAGTTTTGACTGCGACGTTAATTCTCACTTCACTCCTCAAGTCCTTCACTACTCCTTTGAGGACTACTCCAAAATGGCCATGTCCCAACACTGCCGTCTCATCTACATTTTCAAAAAGCATTCCAATAATTCCCAACAGTGGACCGCAAACCCAAACCCAACTCAATTTATTGCTGACGTTTAGAGTTTAGGACAAATAAACAATACATGCAGTGGCACTTCCAACTCTCAAAGCTAATCTAAAACGTGTTATGTTACTATGCTATTGCGTACATAAACTTACAAATACAGAATGAATACAGCACACATACCTATTAGGAGTCGGTCTCTCTTAATTTCATATGCTGTGTCGTAAACCATTTCATAGCCATTTTGAAGTTTTATGGGTTTATTCTCTTCTGAAACGCTGCATCTTCGGAATTCGTCTATTTCAGAGGTTGTGAGGATGTTGAGTCTCCCAGTCTTTTTTCCAATCCGAATCCACAATATCCCAAACATCATTGCCACGAGGAGAGCAGTCAAAAAAATTGTTACACTCACTGCGATTATGATATCTTCCGAAATCACTTCTGTAATGTTAGCCAAAAAAAAAATAAACAAATTGCGAAATATGTTTAGAAAAAACACAAGATGTAATATTATGGATGCAACATTCTTCCAAGAATCGCATTACATGAAATAACTTACCTTTAACGGTAAGTTCTCTGGATTTATTAACCCATTCAAAACTGTTCCAAACTGGGGCAAGGCAATACACTTTTTCTATACTTGTGGAAGTAATTGGAATAGTGGCTTCGTATACCATTCCTCCGGTGGTACTTCCATGCTGATTACCATCCGTATTCTTTAAAATAGCTAAAATCATATTACAAATTGCGCCATATATAATTTCCGCAATTAACTTTTTTGACATCATCATCATCTATAAACATGAAAAAATTATAGAGTATTCTTGATAAAATATCTTGTCAAATTATTTTGTCCCAAAACCTTTTATGAAAGTTAGTTTATTCGAGCCTTCAAATTTCAAGGCCAAACGCGTTCCCCCTGCAAAATAGTAACTTGAAACGTTGCACGTCACAGTAAGCTGCTCTCCCAAACTCACTTCTTTGGGAATTTCACTGAGCCACATCATTTCGGAGGGATCGGCATCTTCCATTCTAAAATCTGATGAGATGACGGAGAGAAAAGACAAATGGCATGGTATAAGACTGATATAATATATCTCCGTCTTACAAGTAATAATTTTATAAAAATAATTGACAGGTTCAGGTATGGAACATCAATTACATCATGAATCATGTCTGGTAGACTAGCTATGTGGCAAATGTAAGTATGTATGTATATAGCATATTATCTTATGAATAATACATTGAAAAACTATAGTTTCATTGCATCATTGACTTTTTCTTCTAAACGCATCAAGAATCACATGCTTGTTGAAGTGAGCAAAAAAAAGGCAATCTGTATATTACATTATTAAAGGCTAAAGGAATTATTTTTTCATGCATACATAATTTTGCTGAAAAGTTTTGGTCGGGAGGTGAAGTGAAGAAAAACAAAAGTTTTCTGCCATGAGATTCCTCTGACCCACAACCAATCACTCCTTGAGAAAGTCGTAACTGTCTGCCTTTACAGTCTATGCATGTAAAATTTTCTCGTGCTGGTTGAGCACACCCGGAAGGCTGAAAATAGTGAGAAAAAAATGAAGGAAGGATACATCAATTTTGCTCCAGTAAATAAACATATACGAACACATGTCTCATCTCCCCTTGCTTGCGGTATTTAGGAACAGTTTTCACGCGTACATGCTTGTTATAGAAGAAGGTGATACATTACAGGCAGAAAATTATATATTGTGTCAAGAAATGTTTTATTACACTGTCATTTCAGTTTTGGAATGAAAATTACATGAAAATCTTTACCAGTCTCGAGTTCCTGTAGAGGTTCAAACATGTCATGGCGTTGGCGCATTGATGAATGAATCCTATTGAGGAAAGCGTCCCATCATTCTGCTCACATGTGAATGTCAGTCGAGAGTCGACAATGTCCTCGTAAAAAATTCTGTAATCACAGTCTTCCTCAGAGTGAAAAGGGCTTTCACTGTCATTCCCAACAATATCCACATCAACTTTTCCAGAAGAACCTGGATAATATTAACCCGTATGTTGAATGTAATGAATATTTTCCGACATGTACATAAATGCAAACATTTCCATGAAACCTTATTTAAAACCTATGTGGTGGCTTTTATACAAAAATGTGTGTCAGGTTGGGCAAACAATCTTCGTTTTTTGTAGTGCCACACAAAAAAGTACTCATGATGGCGTATGTGATTTGTAACATGCAAGCCTAGTCACGTCTTGTAATGTAATGAATATTGGTGCCCCATTTGGGACATGAATACACATGCGAGAATGCAAATAAAATAAAATAGCTCAGCAGCTGTACCTGGTGGCGATGATGTTGATGACACTTTTTGCTGGTTTTGTTGGAAGCGGTCGAAGATTTTCATAGCGATACCAACTTCTGGATTCAAATCAACAATGGACGTAGTGAGGCAATGAGGCTTCACGATTGATCGACAGGTACCATTAATATCTTTGAATCCTTGGTTCTTTTTGTAGCGAACCCGAGTTGATATAATGAACCGGTATGTAGACCGATCCAAAATATCAGAGACGGAGCGATAGATATGTAAATGAGCCGTTACAGGTTTGGGTGAGCCTGATGGAGCTTGATTCTGAAAAGACTGCAAAATTTTCCATATTATGCATATTCATGAAGGCATAATTACCAGCAAAAGTTTACAAACATGAAACTATGATTCTATACTACCTAAATGCATAACTTACAATTGTATCAATTGAAGGGTTATTCGAAATCCACTCAATGGGGTAAGGTGCGACACACTTTAAAAAGAACATTTCGTGGTCAAGAACTTTGTCTTCAGGGATGGAAAAACTTTTATTGAATGCTTTCTCCCCATGTCTCACAGTGATGAGGGGATATTCATCATGTCGAAAATTAGAACAATTTCTAGCTTCCATTGACCGTTGTTGGAATAAGCACGACACTTGTTGGAATTGACTTGAAGCCGTGACTATCAAAACAAACCAGTACATGTGAGAAATCCTCCAACTCCTCCAAAAACTTTTTCTAGTGCCGCTACCACCACCACCACTGTCAGCAACAATGTTAGCTCCAACTCTTGCTCCCTCCAGACTCCGTCCTGACTTCATTCTAGGGGGGATATTTCAAGGTACAAAAATAAACAACTCGTGTTGTTTTTTTCCTTAACTGTAAAAGACTTGCTGACTTTTCATATATGATTTCTCTTTTTCTTTTCTAGTTTCACATGATGATGAAGTTGTCAGTTTCACTAGATTTACTGGGAAATCACTCCAAGTCCATTAAAAAGCAAGTTTTTTTCAGAGAATGTTATTTTAAACTTGTTGATAAAGACGTGATCGTTCGTGATATCCTTCCTCTTGAATAGGGTAACGGATTTATTATAAAGCATCTCTGGAAAACAAGGCAGCTGCTGATTTTCCTTTTGCAAATCTTTCTCCTAAAAAATATGAGATTTTGTTCACTCACTCACGTGCACTAGCCACAAGCATATAATTTCCATCACTCACATCTCATACTCTACCTCGAAACCTAAATGGTGTGTGGTTTCGCTCAAAATATAGCGTGAGAGAAAAATCCAAGAAAATATGATGATGATACGTTTTTTTGGGGCAACTGAATTCATGTTGAAAAAAATATGGGTATAAATTGCTTCCTAGATTTTTTATCATCACACACACACACATACACAACTACACAACTATGTACAACCTGTTTCTCGTTCTCTTTCTTTGATAAGAATGGAGTGAGTTCAGAGTGAATGTCAGTTCGCTTCTGGCACTGTGGTTCAAAGTGCTTTGGAGTATAAATGTATACAGAGATACTGCAAAGTACACAGCGCATTTACAGAACCAGCAGTTTACCATTCTTTTCTTACCCTATCACTCTCCTTTTTTTCCTCTCGCTTTTCAATGTTATTATATGTTTGCAAGTCTCAAAAAAAGTAAATGGAAGGATGATGTTGGATGTCTAGTATTTCTTATACAATGTAATATATTCAGTGCTGCTGGGCTCATCTGCCAACAAACTGTGTACAACAGCAAAGCAACAGCACATTTACACAACACCCACGATGTTCGCAGACTGCGAGGAGAACAGTTTTTGCATGTTCAGCAATAGCAGATAGAGCCACACGTAGTAGTAGCTCATGTCATGATCCAGTCTGTAGAGGTATTGAAAGTCTGTGGAGAATATGGAATTGCACATTCATTCTTAAATGGGAAAGCTGAACGAAACTTGGTTGTGTTGTTTATATTGTACTGTGGAGAGAATAATAGGGTGAAAAGCTGCAAACGATGGAAGTATACGCACTGAGAAATCGAATACACAATATTGCAACAGCATATGCTCAATGCTGCTTTTGGTTTGGCTTGGCTTGGACTGCTTAAAAGAGGATATTCTCCGTTCACTCACTCACTCATTCACTCTTTTTCTGACACACCATTTCCCAAGTTGTTCTCTCTTGTTGCTTTCTTTCTCCTGGGTAAGTTTTCAGGATGAGAAAGTCAAGGGAGAAAGTTACAGAAGCACACACATTTGCACTATTATCATTACAACACCAAACTGATTGGGTTTAAATGGGATTTACACTTGTAACGCATCACATCACAAGCCCAAGAGCTCAGGTTGGCTTTATTATTTGGCTAGGGGAATTGTATATATATATATATATTATGCACCTGATTCTTGCTGGATAGAAGGAAAATCATAGTCATTTTCAGTTTTACGGCTTGCTCAGCCTTTTCCATCCTCTTTTTTTATTAAATCTCAACTTCTTTTTTCCTCAAATAGCCTCCAAAATACTTTGATGCTCCTTTGGTTTTCTTTATGAAGAGACTACATATAGTGGGCCATATAGTATAAAACCATGTTCTGTATAATTACGTTCAAGTGTTGTTGACTCTCAAGATAATATCCACTGTCTGTCCATCGTCCGTATATATCCGTAGTGAACAAACTATATGATCAACTATTTACCGTGGAGGCTCTGCTTGTACAAGCTAAAGTAAATATATAGAAAATGCGGGCTCTTCTTGTTGCAGTATTTATTAAATTCGCTTAGGTACGCATAAAATAGCAAAGTAGGTGAGCTACATGTGCGGCTTCTGCCTCTTACCCTCATATTTGTTATACTTAAACCTGTAATTGGAAAAAAGGTGTAAGGTCAACGAGATTGAGTGCTGGTAGACGTGTGGCTAACGGATTAAACTCACTTCTCCATAATGGAAGGATTTTCTAACACCAAGTTTTACTGCCGCTGGTCTGATGATGATGATGATCCGATGAAAGGTATACAAATAAGGGTGCCCTGGTTCTGATAGGATGTGTGCTTTCTCCATGAAATATTTATTACGTACACATGTCATAAATGTATGAAAAAAGGTGCATAATGTTCTGAGAACCGATACGACTTTCCGGACACCGGATTTACTGGTACTTTTATCCTGCACTTTTCTTTTTGCACATTATACATAATGGGAAAGGTGGGGATTTAGTTTCAACACATTAAAGCATTAAATTGATGAGATGTTGCATGAAAAACGAAACATATGGACATTTGCTACTCATCCGTTTATTGGGTCGAAAGTGGCAGATCAATAACCTCGATCGCCATATAGCCTTATAATATATAATGGGCTAGTTGAACTGTGCCTCGAACTTCCATCAGAGAATTGAATTCACTCGTTTATTGTCTAGCTTGTTCATACAAACAAAGGGAAACTTTCATTTGTGCGGGCGTGAATGACTGACATATTCATTATTCCAGTCGCTAGTTCAGCAACCAATACCAAAGAACACACATGCTTATAAATATGTACATAATCCCGTATGTTTAGTCAGTCATAGAAGTAGCACAGATGTCTTTCACTTTCTCATCCTCAAGCTAGTTTTTTATTGCCTTGTACATTCACATAAACAATGCAAACGTACTTTATTCTTACATCTTGCAAATCAGAAATGATTCGAATTTGATAAAATACGTATTCATTTCACGCATATGGATGTATGCATACACGCGCCTTGCGTACGGAAATGTCCTTGGATTTTCTCCTACTGTATGATCGTGAGCTTGATTTCCATCTCATTAGTACAAGATATCATTGTGAAAGTGAATGTTAAGTAAGAGAAAACAATTATTCTAGACACAAGCATAAATTAGTCCCAGGCTAGAAACAGGAAGGTTGCGAAAGCTTCCTGTTCTTTTCTGCTGTATTCAAACCGTTTAGGTGTGTCCTAAATTTGAGCCTAAATTGGAGGATAAATCAATTCATGCAAAATGTCTTGATTTCAGGCATAGTTATACAACATCATTAACTTTTCCCAAGAAATCCAAGTGGGAGAATACATTTACGTCTGCACCACAATAAAAAAGGGTGGAAGAATTAACGTCATAGCCATAAAAATTTTCTCAAGGGATATCAGTTTCCTTCCTTTAGATTATTCCCCAGACTGTTCCTTCTAACTACAAGCACTAGATTTGCTTAACCGTGAAAATTTGCTTGTATTCAACAATAAATTATAGAAAAAGACGGCATTCATTTTCTTTACATTAGTTTGCTTTCTCTTATACTTAGCGAGGAAGTATCGAACTCGAGTGCCAACGAAAGCTTGCTATTGCGTAATCAGTGTATGATGGTATACATATATACTTATACCTATATACATTACGATCATGTAATTGCGATGATGTATTGTTTAGATGAAGCCAGTATAATGATAGCCTAGCATCATATTTTAATATGTTGTTCTATAAAAACAGAATATTTCATGAGAGTACTTCATCAACGGCGATGATGCAAATTAAGGCTATATACGTCTAACTAATCATCATGCATCAACACCTACACGTAACTGTCAATTTGATGGTTTTCAGAGTTTTCGTTGGGGTGCACTGAAAGTGAAATTTCACTATTCATCATCAGCCCTATTCACTCATCGTCCCTCACTAAAAATCTCATCTCACTTTCCATAGGATTCCTGCTAATCATCATTGTTCGTTTTTAAGTGGAGCATCGAACTGTTTATAATAATATCAAATAAAAATGAGTGCTTTTTGTCAACGTTTTTTACATCAAAGTATGATCAATGCATCTCATCCATTAATTTTTTTATAAATTGCTGACAGATTTCCACTTTCATGCCTACATTTTCGTAATTACACATATTTCTTTAACAACATGATGTTGATATGATCAATGATATGGCTCTACATAAATGTAAGCAGTCAATCAGTGTCGTTCCTTCATAGAAGCCCCCATTTCAAAAAATAAAAATAAAAATAAACTTATTTGCACGTGTGCATGAAGCTGCTAATGATGCTAGGCATTTTTCTTCTTCTAGCAACAGCATAATATTCAATGAAGCCACCAACGCAAACATGAAAAAATATAGCTGGGGGAAAGTTAGTCCAGTGAATCGCGTATCCTAATTTAGTTACATTTACATAGCTTATAAGTACACAATTTCCAATCTAAACACAGTTGATCAAAAGCACCAGCAGGACTAGTCGCTGCTCACAACTTTTTCTTTTTTTCAAAAGTGCTTTAATGGAATGCAAAGTTTCAAAGAAGAGCAAGAATATATTGTATATATAAAACTTTTTCCCCAATCCTTTGGTTGAGTCAGTGTGCTTTTAAAATTTCGAGGAAATGATAATAAAAGTCCTACCACTGACTTCAGAGAGATTAAGTGGGATTCTATGCTGGCTAATGGTCGTCGATTGCAATGCCAATGCCATTTCTTTACAATATACACGTCGAAGCCAAGTACGTGCCTTCAAATATGATGACTGGTAAAAGCAACAACAAATGTGTCTGGTCACTCGCCCACCGCTGATTCAATTTGAAAAGTAAACATTTCTCAAGGAAAAGACGACAAGCAAACTTTTTGCTCTTACATGAGATCCCTTTTATGGTCGAGCTTTTCGTTTTACACTTGAAACAGGGACATTTCACATTCAATTCAAAGAAAACACCGCAACATTTTCGTACGTGGATGAAAAAACCTTGAGCTCGTAGCAAAATGAATAGCACAATAATATAATATAATCTCCTCGTCGAGAAGTTCTCGTTCTGAACCTAATCCACTGCCTATCATGTTAAACAGCCAGGAGCGAAAGAAAGTTTATGACATTTTAATGTCAAATTTCTATAACAGTCAAGTGCAAGTAGATAAAATAGTCTACAACCATAGCCATACATGACATTGAAAAGTAATGAGTTTTTTTTGTATAAAAAACGTTGAATGGATGGAACTTGAAATGAATAGGCGAAAAGATAAGAAAAATTAGTTGATATACACTTGAGACTTGTCCTTGTAGATGTCAGCGACTTTCACTCCAACTCCAATATCATATCATTAGGTTGCTCTAATTTGTCTGTCTGGCTGAGTATATGTTTTCTTACTTTCAATTACTACATGTCTATCAATGTCTCACAGTTTTACTTGCTCGTGTAAGCTCCTATAATTACTTGTATATAAAATTTTCCCTAAAAACTCTTAATAAAATGGAGTAGTACACTGGTAAATAAGTAGAACTCGGTTCCATTGACATTAATAGAATTCTATCACAAAATTAGTCCACACGTGTTCCCCACTGGTACGTAAATGCAACCTGGCCGGAAGTTTTATGAAAGAGAAAGTAAGGAAGTTGCGCGTCTCACGTACACTTGTTTCCTGACATTGATAAAGACATATACATAATCATAAAGTAAAATGTTGAATGTGTAACAAGCAACTGCGTATGCTGGATGAATTAATAAACAGCAGTGATGTCGCTTCGTGTATTCATCAGATGGATGCGCTCCTTGAAATATTTTTGCGGGTATATAAGAAGAAACATTGAATAGCTAAACGCTTACCCTGATTAAGCAGAAATGAATTAACTACAGAAATAAAAACGAAAAATGAATGAATAAAGTCTACTTGTAGCTGTTTGCAATCAGTAGTAAAAGTTCCATTTTATTTCATTCATTACACTGCAATTTCATGTGACAGTCACCACCACCACCACCGCCACTTCCACGAACTACCTCGAATTTTCCATGCAATTAATATATGCAGTATCCATAGACAACTTTTACTGGATGAGTGATTTGTCCTATAAAATTTAAAATGCATGAGACCTCCTACCTAAACTTGGGTTAGTCCATGAATGTAAAACGCAAGTGTTTGGCATACAAAAGTACGAGTTTTACGAGTAGTTGTATCTCCAAATAGGATTAGAATTTGCATACATATAAATGTCTACCACGACTGAAGGCGTGGATCCAAAAGTTCTGCCAGCAGCTTGTAGAAAAGACAAAGACGGGAGGAAATGCTACGCTGTGAAAGTCTGCATTGAAAAAAGTCCAAGGCACGGATCAAAGCCTAGATCCACTTGTCAAGCTGGAGACGGCAACACTCTTCTTCTTCCACCATTCAATGGTCAACTTCAACATGTATGCTGCAAGCCAAGACGAAGAAATTGTTCCACAAACAGTAGAAAATGCGACCAGCCAAGAATACGAGAAACGCGAGAATTCCACACAGATACACAAAGTGATCAATGGGAGTGCAAAAGCAAGTGTGACAAAATCGGTCGGCAATGTCAAACAGATACGGCAAACAAAAGCTGCCAAAAGATATTCACCGAGTCACATTGCCAAACAATCAATGGAGAAGTCAAACAATGTGGCTTGCAAACGTCAGCAATGTTCACAACCTGTACTAAAGAATGTCAGACTGACGTAGATAGAGCTTGTAACGCTGTGGGTGAGGCACACAATAGAAAATGTTGCACTAAGCCGTGTTGCAAAGCAAATAATAATACAAGATGTAACACCACCTCAAAGAACCGTTATCCTCATAATCATGAATTTAATCAAATATCGTGTGAAAGAAAGCATGTGTTTCCATTCATCGGGAGAACTCCAAGTGGGAACCTAAAAATTCATCCAAACATGGTACATATTTGTTGATGTTACATAAAAATAACTACCACTAATGATGTTCGAACCTTTGTTTCGAGTCTATAATTACCACTAATTTATTTTTATTTCTCTGCTGCAATGTCAGATTTCTTATGAGCATAGGGAATTTGGAGTTTTGGTTGCAAACCCGGCTAGCATTCATACAAGAGTAGAAAAGTTGACTGCAAGGTGTGAAAAAGATGTGCCCGTTTCTTGTCCTCAGCCAGTTCAATTAAAACCTTTCCCTGCCCCACCAACTCCACCTCCTCCCCCACGTAATTGTTATCCTAAAGAAAATAGCTGTAGGCCAGCAGCTAATTCTTTCTATTCAGACCGACAGCATCCGGCACCAAGTTTCCTTAAAGAAGAAGATTACGCAACTTCATCGTCTCCCCATCCGGCTCCACCATTCAGCCATGAAAATCGTTCTAATTTCAGTAATAGCCCTAGAGAAAACTGCAACTGCCATGGAAGAATCCCTGAGCCAATAAAGCCTGACTGTTGCAATAAAATAGATGATAGCTATAGATTTCCTCAAGACCAAGACGAATATAGGAATAATGGCCGTGGCCATATAGATGAATGGACTTACGTTAATCCTTCATATCTAAAAAAGCAACCACAAAGTTCCAGGGGTGATGAAACAGAGTTTTCAGCACGTGAAATAGATCACAATTCTCAGGGAAAAGGGAGGTCTACGGACAGGAATAGTGATGGAGTTCGCCATCAAAGTGCACAAACTAGCATCAACCCGTTTGAAGAGCACCTTAAGAACGGTATGCAAGAATCTTTTGAGCCAAATGACATGAAAGGTAATTATAGCTATTCAGAAGGGAGCCATAAGTCAGAATTATCGAGGGGAAAGCAGCCTAGTGATGAAAAGAAATATAGTGATGATCACCACCAACGTGCGCCATATACACCTCCGTTCTTAAAACGGAAGGAGGAAAAGGATCGCATGTATAAGTTCTCATTATTTTTCAGAAAGCTTAAATTAAATTTTAATTCATTGACGTATTGACGTTGTATAATAATAATGACTACATTTTTAAGGTCAGATTCGGAACATCGGACACCTATTGAATCTGAAGCCACAGATGTTGACGAGAGCAGTTGTGGGTGTGCAAAAAGCGTAAAAAGTGAGAAGCCACATTGTCATCGTCATCATCACCATCATCGTAGTCACAAAACAAAGAGTGATGACGAAATGGTTGGGAAACTTCACTATTTACTACACGGTGAAATGTAAAGTAATTTCTTTACGTTGAAAAATTAACTCATCTTTTCATCATCATTAAGGAATTCTTTTATGTTATGTATATTTTCTCGTTTCTAACATAAAAGAGCACAAAATACGACTATAAAGATAGGAGACACGGAATATCCCATTACCTCTGTAGTTTTTGAGATTCAGTCAAAGGTAATTCAGCCTGTGAAGCATCACGTTCCAGAAGATATAGTGAAGGACGTGATATTACCAGATTTAAATGAGTTACCCCATAAGTACGTCTATGACAAGACGTTAACTTTAGAAAATACTGAAAGTGAGAGCACGCCAGTAACCTATGAGCATGAGCCCTTTCAAGAAAATGAAAAGATGGAGGAGGATCAACAACAGCTACCAACCATATTAGTAGATACTGTTCAAGATGAGCCAGAAACAGAAGAACCAGAATCTGATGAATCAGATGAACCCGAACCCGAGCCTCAACCCGAACCTCCTACACTAGCACCACCACCAGAGAAGATGAAGAAGAGAGTGACAGTGGTAGTTGAAAATGATAGTGAGACTGATTTGATGAATTTCTCTTTGAAGAATCCGGACCCTGTGGAAACCTCATCACCTGTCATAATGCCAGCCGATACTAAAGACACAGTATTTAAAATAGTCGAATCAAATTACAATACTTCCCATCAAGCCCAGCATGAACCTGAGCCCAAGCCTTTGCCCCATAATATTTCCTCAGTAGCAACGAATCTAACAGCCTCCACTTCAGCAATGGAAACTCCAAAGACGATAATGCGGCGATCCTCAAATATTAATGAGGAGAGGCAGAGTAGCGTTCTTCTTAATTTGGATACACAGCGAGGAGCTGTATTGGTTGTTGGAGGCATTAATCCAAAACTTCCATGTGGTCCAGGGAACACTGGCAGAGATATTTTTATGTATACAATCGATGCTGACATGTGGACTCACGTGGGCGTTTTACCACATTCAAGGGCTCATTTTGGTCTAGCTCGTATTGATACGTTTATATACGTAGTAGGTCAGACCATCAAGTACATATATAGCTTGTATGATAATGCATATTATATTATATGGTTTTGGCTTGCCTGATCTGATTATTATAATGGATGAATGTTTGTAATTGATATTCTACCTTCATTCCGAATTATAATTTGTGATGGATCGTATCATATAACCACAGAATTCATATATTCATTTCGTTTGACAGGGGGTTCAGATCCAGAGCAGAAGGATCCAAACGGAAAGAACTTACCCGTACAAAGTAATTTGAGACTGAATTTGCGAACCGGAGAATGGGATGCACTTCCTGAGCTAGAAATACCAAGAAGTCATTTTGGCTGTGTTGCGTTAAACCAAAAAATTTATATTATTGGTGGCAACGTTGACTCTAGGTAATCTCCTTCTAACAATTATTGAGTTATGAGCTCATGCGTTGACGTTTTCTAGTTATTTTTGGAAAAAGAAATAGTGAAAGCAGTAAAAGCATTTTTTTGCGGCAAAGTGCATAGTTATGCTAAAGTTAAGTATATAAAGTTGTTCTTGTTGGGATTTAGAGCTTCATCCTCTTGTCTAGTGTTCAATATTGATAATCGCAGCTGGAATCCCATTACTCCGTTAGACACAACAAGGAGTAATATGGGAATAGCTGTATTGGATAACAAAATTTTGGTGGCTGGAGGAACCAGTAAAAGTGCCAAAAGGCCAGTGCTTGAAACTGTAGTCTTATATGACCCAGATTTAGACAGGTATTAAGCCTATATATAAAAAAGTAACAATAATAGACAATACAAATAAAAGAGGTTGGATGAAGAAAACAGCTTCCTGCTGTTTTTGATGTTTCCTACGAAAACTGACCGATTTGATATCATACATCCGTTTCTTAGTTGGACAGCTTGGAAAAGCCTTCCCACTCCAAGAGCATTTTGTAGTTTGGGAATAGTAGCAGGGAAAATATATCTTGTTGGGGGTGCTGGCATAAAGGACTTGAGCAAACGGAGGAATACTAGCTTAGCTGAAATTATACGGTATGAAGACGTTATTAAGGAGTGGGTTGAAGTGGCATCTCTATACAATCCTCGACATGGACATGCCTCTGCGGTTTCAGGTGACATAGCAAATCCCATGAATGAAAAGGGCATGTCTCAGTACAGCCAACTAAATATTTATTAAGTGCTAAATTACATTCCTAAGCTGATTTGTGGCTTCTTTTCCCACGTAGGTGACAACATTCTAATTGTTGGTGGAGTGAGTTCTCATTTTATGGGACCGTTAAGCTCAGTTGAAGTGTTTTCAGCAGTTAGGTGGGATGTTCGGAATGGAACGAGTCTCAGCAATAGTTATTCTGGTGTGATGGCAGTAACAATATAGAGCTGAGATGAGATGCTATACTTTTCCCTTATATGTCGTTGAGCACGTTATTATTAAATTACAAAGTAAAAGCAAAAAGAACTACAACGCAACTGGCGTATTTATAAGATTGACTATAGATGTTATTCCCTTTTACCTGCACAATACAAATACATAAATATGTCAATCTAATCTAAAATATATAGTTGCTTAAGCATTATAAGCATCTGCGGAAGCTCGATTGGTTCAGTTGGGGCATCCTGAGATTATCTTAATAAAAGGATTATTAGTACAAGATAAAGGGTTCTAGTACTATATATATAGCAATCCACGATAACATTATATAAATTTAGTAGTTAATTTTCTATTCATTTGTTCATATTTCCGTTTTATGCACTGGTATATCCATCCCAAGTGTACAGCAGATTGCACAATGTTACCTGAACCGGTTACGCAAAAATTCTTGGTAGTAAAGCGTGGAAACTAACCTTCATGCTTTGTTTAATCTTTTGAAGCGCAACCTGTTGTATGATACTATATTCCCACACCACATCACCAACATTCCATTTTATTACTAGCTTATTACACTAACTAGCATGCACAAAGACAAAAAACCTGAGCCCAAGTGGTAACATTCTTTTTTTACGATTTCATCACGTTAATGAAATGCCCAAATATTAGCATAATGCAGTCAACAGCGAAAATTCGTGGCATGCTGTGTGAAGCTTTCTACAAAAATGCTTGTGACGTGATCTACAGCAAAACCTACTCCTCCATACAATACTTCAAAACACAATGCTTATATACTACTTCCAGCTTCCATCCGACAACTCACTCTCACACTAACATATTGTTACCTAATTTTAATACCTCGAGTCCCCGAGAGCTTCCGTACGTGAATACTATACGTGAATGTGTGACGGTCAACTCTCAACAACAACGAGAGGTAGGTAGCCACCCAGTAATGTAATTCACTTCTAGATGACATGATTTCCTTGTAACATCATATCATTCATGTCTCCTCCAATAAACTGGATTAGCAAGAAGGGATTCATCTAACTGGAATAATCTCTAAAAACGTGATGATATGAATTTGTGTCTACTAATAAAACTTATATACTTTTGCATGCATAAAGAACAATAATACAAAGACGCATAATATATTGTTGATAACATCATTATGCACATCCATATGTACTGGATTAGCGTGTAATTAAACTTTTTCCGACAAACGACAAACATTGCTGGAGAACAGACTAAGGACGTTAATTAGATCGTAAAAGGGAGATTACGACGAGTCACGTTATTTGGAGTAAACAAAGACAAGCTACAGCCCAAGCCCCTATTCATTTTATTACAACTACTTATTCTTCAATCCGCCTCTTCTCTTGTTAAGCATTTCATCTTTCATCGCTTACAAATCAACATTTCAACACTTTGCTGGAGTTCATGGTGTGGTTGACGCATGCATATACTTAATTGTACCTTCAACTTTGAATGGAACATGGAACTACTACTGGAATCAAATCAGACACAAGTATTAGCCTGGCTTTGACAGAAAATTATTCATACTGGATTGTGTACAAAGGAAGAGGAATACACTTTACATTTCACATAATATATTCAATTTCGACTACCATCATTCATATCACACACGAAGAGCTACTACAATCTACATGCTTTATACTCTACTACTTCTACTCTCCTAAAACCATTAGGTACATATATATACCTAAAAAGTTTCTATGATATCATGTGTCATATGACGATGATGCATAAAAGGAGAAAGATAGAGAGAGGTGTTGTTGAAGTTGATGTTGAAGCATGAAAATCTTTATAATACGAGATATATGTAATGTATACTTTACAATATGTATGGGTTTAATAGTAGCGTGATACACGAACTACGAACACTCAGCGATTGTTATTTCTGTCATAGTCATAAGTCCATTTTTATACATAAGAGTATGGGTTACCCTATGCGTATAAAATATATCGAGATTTCCTTTCATGCATTCTGTTCCATACGTTTCGCTTTTGTGGTTTTTACATACTTTAGAGGAGATAGTGTTTGTCCCGGCCCACTTACATTCAGCTGAATGAAAATGACGGACTGACTGGATGTGGATGTTGAAGAATAGAAGGAAGGATATTTCTCGGCAGCAGGTATTTTTCTCCAACTGTATGTGTAGTACTTAAAAACTAATGACTCAAATTGTTACTATATTTATCAGTTGATACCTACAACCTACGATTCGTATGGTTTATTGCTAGTTTGGGGGAACAATTAAGAACTACTGACTTGTGTGTGGAGGTTGGAGAGCTGAAGGCTGAAGTAGACGAGTGCACTTCTTGCAAAACTTAAAAGTGAAGGGTTAAGTTAAACCTTAAAAGTTAGAAGTTGGAAGTAAATCCGGTTGTTCAGACTTCAAATTGCTACAACCTAAAACATTTCAATCTGTTCGGAGGAGCGACAACAAGAGGTGAGGTTATTTCACGTTAAACTTAAACTTTAAGGGTGTTGTCGTGTTTTAAATTCAGGATCTGATATTATCTTGATGATTTTAAAGTTGAGTTGAGGGTTGAGGTGCATGAGAATTTTCTTTAAAACGTCTGCCATAGGTGCTTTTTCTTGAATGACACATGGAACCTAAATGCACATTTGATGCACGTCAAATTTTTACAAATGGTCATGGTGAGAAGATAATGATAAAGTAATGCCAAATGGTGTAAACTGTCATGTAAAACATCCATTTGAATGTTGACTACGGTTCTTGTAAAAATAATACCTCCTCCTGCTCGTGGTTATCAATAATTATCACGAATCAGTCGAATGACTATTAGGGTACGCTTTCGCATGGAAACTTCCACGTACGTTATCTCTTCCAATCTACGTATTGATAATGAGATCATTGGCCATTTCTACGTTTGTTTGCGAATAATAATAATTTGCTTTGTGAGATTAAATCAATGGTTGACTAAAGGTTTTGTAGGAAAATTAGTCACTCTTATTATTTTAAATAGAAATTATAATTTCACTACTGTTGGCTGTACTACGGCATTAAACGATTCCAAAACGGAAGTAACAAGGCCAAAAATGCATAAATGTGCACTAAAAGTCAAATGACCCCAATAGCTAGGTGAAGATTAGGTAGAGTTTTAATGATTTTAAATGTAGTTTGGTAATTGCAAATGGGGAGTGCTTCGTGACAAAGTACAATCAATTGAAAAATTTCTGACCGGAAATTAATTGGAAGTGATTGTGGTGTTTTTTTCATATCCTGCTCCCATTGAAATGATTTTGTATTAATCTCACTATCTTTTTTGGTTGAATTTCTAGATAACTTAAATCAATATTGGTGTTAACGAAAAGACCTCATCCGTTTTATACTAGAAGACAAATTGTGACACAAATCCTACTACTGTGAAGTTGAAAGCTCTCAGATAAATTTGCTGGAGCGTTGGAAATTTTAATTGGATCAGGACTTTTAGGCCTTTTAACAAAACTCGTGTGTTAAAATGTCGGGATTTGACGATAACCCTTTTGATGATAATCCTTTCCAGGTTTGTAGCGCATAATCTATTTCGACTTTTAAATCTACGTGTATCTGTAAGCATATGTAATGTATATTCATGTTCATTTTATTTTTTAGGATCCATCAATTCAACAAGTTACAAAGAATACTGTAAATAATGCTGCTAAGGACCTTGAAGATTACAACCCCTTCGATGATACACCTCAAAGGCCAACCACGGTACCTATCTCAAGTTCTTCAGATGCGTTTGACCCCGTAAATGTGATATTATGGAAGAGAATAGCAAGATTTCTTTGGGTTTTTATGTTAGTATTTAAATATGGTTGTATTTAGGCTGTTAGAGGTGCAGCTAACCCCCCACCCTTTAGCGCAGGAGGAGGAGGGGATACATCTAGGTCTCCCGCTGTAATGTCTCCTGTCCAGGACTATACACCTGCATTTGGGAAGCCACAACAATCTGCACAAGGCGGTCCGCCACCCATCTCGACGGAAGAACTTCAACGAAGGCAGGAAGAACTTGAAAGAAAAGAACGTGAACTACAAAGACGCGAGGAAGAACTTGGAAATGCCCCTTATAATGGTATGAATGAATATGTACATTATTAGTTGAATTGCTCGCATGAAGAAAGACGCTGTAATTAGCATATTCAGAAATCCATGTTAGGGTGAAATTTCCATATCTTATAAGATTTACATAATATCGAGTTTAGTCAATATCTAACTTCAACTAGCACTGTCAATGAATCGTCTTGCCTTTAAGAAGGAGTATACCAGCAATAACATACCTTTGTAGAATACCAAAGAACAAAATATAGTTTATTTTTGTTAGTATTGTGTTGAGTGTTAGTACTGTTAGTTAACTTTGCAATTAACTCTATTTATTGGAAGTATGCATATAAAATCACCTTCGGAACATTTTCACACCCTTCGAGATGAAGAAGATAATATACAGGAAGCTACATCTCAGAATGAAAATGAAAGTATGTTTGTATGTTATGATAGGCAAGATTTTGTGGGCCATACAGAGTTTGGTTTATAGTTTATAGTAAGGTCTTTTTCAAGTCAAAGGTCTTTGTGATTTGTTTGGTATCCTCCCTTTGGGTTTTATGTGCAGTTTGTTGCATTTTGAATTGAAAAAGTGTTATTACTTTTGATGTTATTTGGTGATATTGTTAACAACTTGAACTCGATTTAAGTATCAAATAATTTTATAATTAAATTATTACTTTTCTTTTACTTGCAGCTAGAAGAAACAATTGGCCCCCATTACCAGATAAATTACCAATTCAGCCATGTTTTTATCAAGATATAAACGTGGACATTCCAGTGGAATTTCAAAGGATAGTACGAAACCTGTACTACTTGTGGATCGCTCATTTTATGATGCTTCTTTTGAATTCACTCGCATTCCTTCTGAGAATTTGTACTATCGGTAGTATGGACGATTTCATTGGGTTCGGATTATCTTTGTTTTACATTGTCATCTTCTCGCCGGCATCGTATGTGTGTTGGTTCCGCCCAGCTTACAAAGCCTTCAAGTATGTCATTTCATTTGAAATATTTCTAGAGTATATCAAGAAGATTATTGTGTGGAAATTATTTAAACAAAATAACTGTTTGTTTTCATTGCAGAAGCGACAGCTCTTTCAACTTCATGGTATTTTTTCTCTGCTTCATACTTCAAATCCTCTTTAGCGTACTATTCTGCTTGACCATGGATGGAGCAAAGTAAGTTTGTGAATTTATCCACATTACATTATTGCAATTCTATTAAGCTTATTGACTTATTGTTTATGACTTTTATTGACTCTAATCCATTTACAGTGGCATTATTGGAGGCATTAAGATCATAAACTTGGGAGGTGCTCTGCATATTTTCGTTGGAATAATAGTCCTGATTGTTGGAATCGGATTTGCTGTTGGTGCTGCATTTGATGTCATCATGTTAGTCAGGGTAAGTCAACCATCAACAATTACATTTCAGAAGAGCTTTGGGTGAAGAGAAGTCCAATTAATTTGTGAATTTATCTATTTTTTTCTGTAGATACATCGAATCTACAGAAGCAGTGGAGCAAGTTTAGCCAAAGCACAACAGGAATTCACAAGTGGAGTCATGCGGAATGAACATGTTCAGGGAGCAGCTGCGGGTTTGGCAAGTGAAGCGTTGCGTTCTCAAGTAAATCGGACTACTGGAGGGAATGGTAATGTTCGGTATTAAAAATAATAATTCGAACTGTCGTCCCTACGTCGCTTTAAATTTGGTTGACATTCTCGTCTTTATGTTTATGCATCTAGAAAAATACTTACTACCGTAAAAATTAATTGTTAAGCGTACTAGGTTTAAAGTGACTGAATGTTGTAATGAAGATAATAATAGTATGTTGTGCAGATGTATTTAATTGTTTCATTCAATTTCAATCAAACCAATCAAAGCCAGAAATGACTGAATATTGTATGTATTAGAATAGTAATTAGAATGTATTAAGCATGTATTTGTGGAGTATGGTGTTTGAATGCTGTATGGATGTAAAGAAAAGGAAAATTGTGGATGTCAAGCTTTATATTATATTCAATGTTGGGAGTAAACTTAAGATCTAACAGTTCTTAGTAGCCTGAAATCATATATTTTAAGCACCTAAAATCATTATCATGACTACATCGTCGCGTTCATTGAAAATACTAACATTCAATTCCTGCAAAACTCGTGAATGTTCATCGAAATTCTAATGCTGAATATAACCTGAGATCTACAACTTTTGAAATACTTTTAACTATAAGTGCTGTAGCTGCGATTTAAGAAAAGTCAACATAGTAAAGTTAACAAACCTATGTTTATTCCAGACAATGACCTTGCCCTAAAATTGTATAGTCAGTAACGTGTGCTACGAATCAGCTATTAATTATTGTCCAACAAAAGGCTTGATTTCCTCCCCCAAATGAATTTTGTTGCTCTACTAGACGTTGTAAAAACTGCATGCCCGACATTACATTACATGTATGCGTATGTGTCGACAGTGTGCAAAGTTGAATAAAGTTAGATATCGCCGTTTGTTTGTATGTATGCGTAAGTTATGCATTGAAAATTTCTTTTTATATTTCAAATATAAAATCAATAGAGGTAATGCTCACGTTTATTAGAGCTGATGACAACTCAGTACATTTTATTTCCAAAATACAAACAGCTTATTTACTGGAAACAGATGATTTCGATTCTCTAAGAGAAGCAGAGCGCTTACGACGCTGTACTTCTTTCTGTTCCTTAGCTTCCTTTTGACGCTGGGCCAACAATTTAGCATACTCTGCAGCTTCGTGCTTCCTCTTCTCTGCACGACGGCGCTTAAGTGCAATAATATGTCTCTTGCGCTACAATAAAAAAAAATATACACAACAATTATGAAGCTGAAATTACAAACACTTTCAGTCTTACAATTCTAAAGCATCTGGCTGTTTTAATAACTAGTTCTATTTCACTGGTACACTGAGCTACCCTTGACGCATTTACAAGGGAGCTCAAATCAAACAGTGAATTTACTTTACCACACCAATTGAACACTGATATTCAATAGATATGAGTTCAGCTGCCTGGTTGTGGAAATGAGTTTAGATATGCATATAAAATAGTGCATCAGTACCTGAAGCATAACTGGTGTAATCAGGCGCTGGATTTTAGGAGCCTTGAATCTTTGCTTCTTTCCTTCCTTCTGAGGAAGTGGACGCTTGATTACGTAGGACCTAACATCATCATCCTTATTCAAATTAAAAAGTTTCCTGATCTTAGAAGCCCTCTTAGGTCCCAATCGACGAGGAATTTGGACGTCCGTAAGTCCTGGAATTTCCTGCACAAGGGAAGAGAAAGCATTATTAATGATTTTCAAAGTTGATTCATTAGAGCATTTAATCCTATTAGTTAGTCTCGGCTTAGAATTGTACTTACCCCTTCGCCCTTCTTCACAACGGTCAAAGCGAGGACACTCAGATTGGCATCGACAATGCATCCACGAACAGACTTACGCTTACGTTCACCAGTACGACGTGGTCTGTAACAACTATGACCCTTGGACAACAGAAGCCGAACTCTTACTGTAATAACCAAAAAATGAACAAATTAGTAACATATTCATCATTCCTCACAACTACAAAACTAATATATAGCATTTCTTAATACTATTATTGTAAGTACACACACGTGCCGAATGCGTATATTTAAAACAGCAAACGGTATAGCAGGAGCACATTGTTTAATATTACAGTCAAAAACGCCAAAGCTATGCATTAATTAGCATACTTGGAGCTGGGACTGTATATTTAGATAATACATAGTATTTGACTTTACTCCTAAACACATTTTAATCGTTCATTTCTAGAATTAAAACGTGAGCAATTCAAATGCCCTCAATATTTTTCGCACAAACTCACCGTTAGAAAGAACACCCTGCTTCATGGGGAATCCTTGTTTGTCGTTTCCACCAGTAATACGAAGAACATAACCCTTCCATTCATCTCCAAGAGAGTCGACCTCAACTTCAGCTCCCATACGCTTCTCATAGAAGATACGGACCTTGTGCTCATCAAGAATTTCGATGAGCTTTTGCGCCCCTGTGGAGGGATACGCCACGTTAATCTACATAAACCAACAAAAAAATCCAACATACATTAGCATCTCATTAACTGTTGCAGTAAATGTTGACAATTTAATCTAAAATTCCACCTTTCATCATCCATTGACAACTTAACTTCAATTAAAACCTAAAGGCCTACTCTCTACTCTACTCTACTCTACTCTAATACCAATGACCAACTACTAACTAACTAACGACAAAGATCTACATACATCCAAGTGCTTTTAAAATCCAAGAAAACGCAAACTGCTGAAACAACCAAATAAGGAGCTACAGCACTTTCAACTTTACTGAAAATAAAGCTAACAAAAGAAACTAAATACTCTTGACTGGCTATACTACATTTAGGGTAACTTCCAACTTTTTGACTGCTGATGTTGACCATTATTATCATTCACAATACAATGTTTAATACGCGGTCTAACATATGACCCCCAACTGTCTAACTTAAATTAACTCAACTCCTTAAAACTAATCAAATCTATTACAATATTTTTAAAAATTCACGAAACCACACAATTAATTAGTAATAAAACTTACCTTCATTTCGAACTTTTAATTGTTCCGTATTCCAAAATATCTTGCTGATATGATGTCAAATCTACAGAAGACGAGGCAGCTCACTAACCAAATGAAAGGTAGCCGAAACAAGAAATTGTGTGCATTCAATGCAATGCTCTCCCATGCCTTTAGCAAGTGAGAATGAAGGAAGCAGAGGCACGCCGCACGGGAACTCTCGTAATGCGAGCGCTTTTGGCCTAAAAGCATGTGATGAGACGACCACCAGCGTCCCGTCAGATTTCAACTGTGCCTAAAAAACAAGAGAGAGATTTTACTCTTTTGACAGATGTTGGCTGGGGCGAGATGAGACGTTACAAAATAATCATAATAAGATTCTCGTTCTTTACCATCTGTTTCGATAGGATATTTGGGATTTGTTTTCCATATTTCGACCCACTTTTCTCTTATGTACATTTTTATCATCATTATCATGCAAATCTTGTTGATACAGTTTGCAGGTGCATGAATGAGGAGGGTGCATTTTAAGTGCTTTTATAATTAGCTTTCACCCACCAATGTAATGATGTGAATGAATGTGTACTTTTAGGAGATTCGAAGAAAGTTTGAAATCCTTTTGGTAGTGCAATAAAATCTGAAGTGCTTGTGGAAATCGGGAAGCAAGTTTATTTTCATCTTTTTTGAAGAAACAGGTGATTAATTAGAAGGAGAAGATACAAGTTCTCTGTGTCATTGTGTTTTACATACAGTGTACAGGCACGCTTACGATTAGTTCATAGTTTATGGATTAGATTAGAATACTGTTTAAACCTAATCGTAATAATGCTGCTTTTATTTGATGTTTTTAGACACAAGAGAAAAGACAATCATGGATCGTTCAATTAATGATGGTTTGGATTATTCTGGAGATGCAGCTGCAGGATCTTTTTTCAGCTCGGATTATAAACGGTACCATGATCAAGATCAAACTAATGGGTGTTTTTTATTATTACATTTAAGACAGCTAGCCAACAGCAGGAAAAAGAGATTATAATACTAATCCCCTTCTTTGTTAAATGTACTTTAGTTTCTTATATCTTACTACGTTACGTACTGGATTAGGATGTGTAAATGAACATGTTCTGCGAACACTTCTTTGCTAGGTGCTAGTAAATATTTATGTTTCCAGACCAGTAGTAGGTGTACTAACTGTCTATTCTTGGTGTAGAGTTTGGTCGTTTGAGATTGTGTTTTACAATTCCTTAACTTTTCAAATACATTTTGTCGCATTTTAACTTGTTTGTTGAAAAATATTCTAGTTTTAGCAATTTTGAAAATTTTGAGCCAAAAGTAGTTTTCAAAATGTTTTCCGAAACGGACGAGTTGATAATTTACGACGCTAATGACGTGCCATTAAATCCGTATCTTGATGACTTTATAACTCCTGACATGTATAATTGCAATATGTTTTTCAGACATGATGACTTGAAGCAGATGCTAGACAGCAATCGGGATAACTTAAAGTTGGAAGCTATGAAAAGAATCATTGGGGTAAGGAAAAAGGAAACCTATTGAAAAATATTCACAGTCAAGCAGTTATGCATTACGTAAGTCGTAATCATTTAGTTATGACATGATAACTTTCAATTATTGACCGTGTTTAGATGGTGGCGAAAGGACGAGATGCTTCAGAACTTTTTCCTGCTGTGGTAAAAAATGTCGTTTCAAAAAATACAGAAGTTAAGAAGCTTGTGTATGTGTACTTGGTTCGTTACGCAGAAGAGCAGCAAGATTTAGCCTTGTTATCAATATCAACTTTTCAGCGTGCTTTGAAGGTATCTTATATCTCACTATTACGGAAAGGGGTTGAAAGCGTTGTGTATTATATGAATGTTTTTCTATCAAAGGACCCCAACCAATTAATTCGAGCAAGCGCCCTGAGAGTACTCTCCAGCATTCGTGTTCCAATGATAGCTCCAATCGTTATGTTAGCAATACGGGATTCTGCAGCAGATATGAGTGCATATGTTCGTAAGACAGCAGCTCATGCCATTCCTAAACTATACAGGTATAAAGATGTGTTGCTTACAAACAAAAATAATATAGTTATGATTTGAGTATTCAAAGTAGCAATTGTTTTAATTCTAATATGCAGTTTGGACCCAGATCAAAAAGAAGAGCTTGTGACAATTTTGGATAAACTTTTATCCGACCGGACGACATTGGTGGTGGGATCTGCGGTGATGGCATTTGAAGAAGTATGTATTAAACTATAAAACATTAAAAAATATACATTTTGGGGCAGATACAACACATACCTGAACGAATAATTTATTGGTTTATAGGTTTGTCCTGAACGCAATGATTTAGTCCATAAAAACTATCGTAAATTGTGTGCTTTATTAATGGACGTAGATGAGTGGGGTCAAATTGTGATTTTAAACATGCTGACGCGTTATGCGCGTACTCAATTTCTGGATCCCAACATTGGGGTAAGATTAATGTGTTATTGTATATATGTATTTAAAATTCTTAAATCTAATGACTATTATGACTATGTGATACAAATGTTTGTTTAACTTTTCAGGATCTAACAATTGACGGGGAAGAACGGCCATTTTATGAAGATGAGAAGGACGAATCCGAGGAAAGTGATACTGAAAAGCAGAAAGGAAACGAAGAAAAATCAGCAAAAAAAGCAGCAATGGATACTGATCACAGGCTTCTTTTGAAAAACTCCAAGCCACTACTGCAGAGTAGGAATGCAGCGGTGAGGAAAGCATTTTAATTTGACACACCCCCACGAAAATAAACAAAAGTTATGATCACGACTTCACGTGATTTCCTTCATGTGTGTAGGTGGTAATGGCTGTTGCACAACTATATTATCATTGCGCCCCTCGTTCAGAAGTTCCTGTAGTTGTGAAAGCTCTTGTGCGCCTGCTGAGGTCGCATTCAGAAGTCCAGGCAGTTGTATTGACCTGTATTGCAGCAATGTCTACAGAAAGAAAGGTAATGTATGGTTTAGCTTTGGTCACTATTAGTTGACTTTAATTAGTGAGAGTTGTCGCATATCGATCCTCTCTTTTCTACATTTTGCAATTTATTTGTATATTTTACTTTCACAATCACTAGTTTTTATCTTATTTTGGAAACAGCGCACACTCATTTAAAATACTTTAACTTGTTACAATCGTTGTTTCATTTTTACTATTATTGCTTCAAGTACACTCCTGGTTTTAAGATATCTCTTCTATTAATGATAACAACATCATGTTGCGCTTTAGTAGCTTCTTACTGAATTTCTAACTTCTATTTATCAATGTATCCATCTTTCCTCACCATTTCTGTCGTTCCGGATATTGTTAATCAACTGTCATCAATGAATCTACTATTCCTTCGTGCTTTATCGATGTCGGGTTGGATTGGCTTTGCAGAATATTGTAAACAAGTTTTTTATTGCGAGAATGTGGTGCTTCTTTCCTAATCTTTAATATAATTTCATTGTTTTTAATACTAACTAATGTTAACTTCTGTTTACTTTTGTTCCACATGTATTTATGTTATCGTTCCTGAAAAACTCAATCGAATGTGCTGCTGGTGGACCATAGTCACTTTTTGAGCCGTATCTGAAGAGTTTTTATGTAAGAAGTAGTGACCCTACACAGATAAAATTATTGAAGCTCGAAATTCTTACAAATATAGCCAACGAAGCCAACATTCCACCGATTCTTCGTGAGTTTCAAACATACATCTCAAGTCATGACAAGGAATTTGTTGCAGCTTCCATTCAAGCAATAGGAAGATGTGCTTCAAACATTAAGCAAGTTGCTGAAACTTGCCTTAATGGCTTAGTTTCTCTATTATCTCATCGGGATCGTAAGTGCTAATAATGCATTCAATAATGATATTTTTGTGAATCATGTACTAAATGCTTATTCATTTTTTTTTATTAAAAACAGCGGCAGTTGTAGGAGGTGCTGTTGTCGTTGCTAAAACTCTTTTACAAAGTCAAAAGAGTGGCACTAAGCCAGTTATCACACAGTTGGCGAAAATGGTGGACCGAGTCGTAGTACCACCAGCTCGAGCGGCCATTCTATGGCTTCTTGGAGAACACTGCGAACGTCTGCCGCACTTACCTCCAGATGTTTTGCGCAAAATGGCCAAGACATTTCCAGATGAGGTCAGCTTCCAATTAAAATATTATGATCTGTAATAAATCAGCAGGTTAAAGCCACTTATATATGCTTTGCTGTAAACAGGACGACATAGTCAAGCTTCAGATAATCAATTTAGCCGCAAAGCTTCATCTGACAAATCCAAAGCAGACTACTCTATTGTGCCAATATGTATTGAATTTGGCAAGATACGATCAAAGCTATGATATTCGTGACCGGGCAAGGTTTATTCGTCATTTGCTCTTCCCTGAAAAGCCAGACTCCAAATTAACCAAGTATGCAAAGAAAATACTCCTCACTTCCAAACCGGCACCAGTGTTGCAATCAAAGTATAAAGGTATTAAACGTAAACGCTAGTATTTATTATTGTATTGTGATATTGAAAGTTCAAACTAAATCATTTTTTCTGCCCATGTACATGAAATTCTACATAGATCGTGATCATTTCCAGTTGGGGTCAATGTCACATTTCTTAAATACAAGAGCAGCTGGTTATCAGGACCTTCCTGGCTATCCCGAAGAAGCGCCAGATCCTACAGTCAGAAATGTTGAACCTCCTCCTTCAAGTGTATCATCAGAAACTAAGATTTTTGATTTGGACATTGTTGCAAAGAAAAGCAAAAAGAAAACAGTAAAAGGAAAGGGTAACTCGTTTTATTCGGATACTGAGGGATCAGGGAAGTCGGCATCGGGGTCAAGTGAGTCAGGAAGTGGTAGTGATAGTGGGACAGAAGATTCTGAATCAGACTCTGAAGATAGTGAATCTGGCAGTGGTAAATCATCTGATTCGGCTGATGAAGGAAGTGCGAAGGAGGATGTGCCAAAGAAAAAAGTTGATACAACGACAAGCAATGGTGTGAATAATAATAATAATTCAAAGAAGCAACGAAAAGTGGTGCGCTACAATCGGAAGGAAGCTGTGACGGAATCTGAGTCGGAAGTATCTTCAAATGAAAATACAGGCACTTCCTCTGAATCAGAGGCGGAATCTGATGATGATGATGATAAGAAGAAGGAGGTGGCTACAAATAGTACGAACCACAAGCAGTCGTCAGGAAAGCGGAAGGAGACAGGAAATAATGCCACAGCTGGAGGGACAATTGATATGTTATTAGATCTGGAAGATGTACTAGGAAATGCTAATTCCAACATCAGCATGTCTCCCACACCTGCAAGTGCTATGTCTGTTTCTATGAGCCCTTCACAGCCCATTGGAAAGGCTAATTTTCAGGTAGACTATACATTTATTCAGCCAAATTGAATGCAATATATAAAGCTGTATTTTTTTAAAGGACTTTCATAATAGAAATTATTGTTTATAGACTGCAAGCCCTGCTTTTATTCCAAACAAACTCATTGAAATATTGACAAAAATCGTGTCAGGAGGACTGCAAGTTAGTTACAGATTTCCCAGATCCCCATCCATTTATTCCCCAAAAATGATTTCCGTTGAGTTGCAACTCCAAAATCTAGGGAAAGATCCTGTGAAGGAAATTCGCATAAACCAACATGTATGTTTTAAACTATTATTTTTGCTTGTCAATCACCTACACATTACATTGGAAATATTTTTTAATTAAATCGTATTATTATTGTTTGTTTATTAGATGCTCTCATCTGGAATCAAAGTCCATGACTTCCAGCCGATATCACAATTGGGTGTGAATGAAAGTTCAGTGGTGAGTCTTGGCATGGATTTCAATGATACTACTCAAGGTGCTAAATTAGAGCTTGCGTGGGGGACGGAAGTGGAAAGCAAAAAGCATGCAATCACAATCAGTGCTCCAGTTGGTGAATTGATCCAACCGGTATCTATGTCCGAAACTGTTTTTATTAGTGAACAAGGTAATTTAAAATTAATTTTTTAAAAATACCGACATGATACCAGACTATGACTACAACTTTCACTCTTGTATAATAGGTAAACTAAAAGGAATGAATGAACACGAGAGCAAAATTAGCATAAAAAGATCGTTGCTGCAACAAGGTTCTTATCAATCATTGACCACTAAAATTTACGAAGCTGCAAATCTACTTCAAGTTCCATCAACAGGAGATAATCTTTTGAGGTATGCAAGGCGTTGATTGTTTTTTAACTTATTAATTTAAACTGTCAACATGAAAATAATTGCAAGTGCTGAAACTGTCTACTAAACAAGTTTATTTTACTTCCTTTGTGCAGATTTGCGGGACAGTCTGTCTCCAGTGGCACACTAGTTCTGGTTTCGATGCACTTTGGTTCTGATGCAGTTGTAGACCCAATCGAGGCTAAGGTTGTTGTTAACTGTGAGAAAATCGTCGTTGGTTCTATGCTGCTCCAGGAAATCAAAGAATCATTTAAATGATTTTTCGGGTTTGGGTCACGAGTTCTACTTACTAGCATTTATCTTTATTTATAATCCTATGTGTCTTTTTGGTTAAATACAAGAATAATATATTCACATTTGATATAATGTGTGCAATATATAATATATGTGTATTAAGCTTGATGAGTGGAAATTGAGCAAAATTATTTTCGACGTTTGTGTCATTTTATGTTTCGGATTCCTTTTTCTTAAGCCTTTTGAAAAGATACCACAAGTTTTGGCAATTTCCCTCAGATCCGCATCCAGTGATTTCCCAGAGCTTCATTCTGTCAGCGGGATGCAAGTCCAAGTACTTGCTGACAACTATCAGAAAAATTATGCAAACATTCAATGGAATTTCTTCATTCATGGCATGATAATAGATTAATTTAATTTAATTTTGTAGAAAGGATAGGAATATGATCGCTTGGATAAATTTGCAACGCTTACCTTTTTGCATTGACAGTGAAATGGGGAAGCTCAATCCTATGCTCTGATTTCCAAATTCCAGTAACAAGTCTTCGATTGAGCTTAAAGCATACCCATTTCGTCTGCAAGGGTTCCTGATGAAAAGTGTGTCAAGTACAGCCATACTATACCATTCCATTGTTTCCAAATCTAGTGATCCTAATGAAGCATAAAAATCATTGTCAGCTACGGTAATTTGCATAGAGTTTGATCATATTTGACTTAAGCTGTAGCCTTTCGACAACAGCCGATCCTTTATTTTAATTAACAATTATTGCTTGTCTACAGTAATTAATCGTTAGTCTAAATTGTGAATACTGATTCCATTTGATAAAGCTCCTAAGCTACTTATCATTTCATAATGCACTGTGTTGACTTAAAATGTAGGATATTACGAAAACACAGGATTAGCACAGTTTTGAAAATCTCATAATTATTATTTTAATTTTACACTTTTAGCGATGATGATTTTTTTTCACCTCTGGGCTTGGCACTGTAGAACCCTGCAGCAGCGTTCTTAATCCATAGTACTTTTGAAATATCAGTTTGTGGTGGCAATGCATATTCCACTTCAAGCACATCCTCATCATCAGATACTTTGTATTCTCTATACAATATTTGACTCAAGATGAAAAGTACAAGCCAGTCGGAGGGACTTTCCACCTACCCAAAATTAAAATACATGATGAGAATGATGTGATTATGTGTCCTAAGCCTAAGCCTTAGTTTACTTAGTGCATTCTTCAGTTCAGAGTCCGTATATTATGAGAAATACGAATACGTCTTGTCTAAATGCAAAATGGTATAACTTACTTCCCGAATCGTATCATCATGATATCAGATTATCCTCTTGCATGCGAATCTGCATTAACTTTGTATATATTCATTTTTTATTAAATGGTAGAAAAATAGTAAAAGCTTTACCTTGTGCCACCCATCCTCCTTTGTCTCATCGTGAAGTAGTTTTTCCAATTCGTGATACGCTCCATTGAGCAGTAAAGCCGCAGCTGGAAAAAATTAACAAAATCAAAGAAAATGTTTAATGCGTAGGTGGCAGTGAATGTCTTATCATAAGAGAATGATTTTGTGTTTTCACAGAAAGAGGGGTCCATTTCATTCATTCATCATCACATTTGCATACATTCTTCTTTATCCTAATTTCACATGCAATATTTTGGGTCAGTCGGTTTGGATATTCTGATATTTTATAGACTGCTCATTCAATTGAAATGTGTAGTTGCGAATTACTTAAAAAGGAGAGGGTCCGAATTTCGAATTTATGTGTGTATTACATAACAAAAATGTAATATTCATGCAAAGCGTATTAGTCCAAAATTTGTGCAGTGGATATACTGCATGAAAGTATACTAAACTATGTATTAAAAGACGGGGAGAAAAGCGTGTTGCCTAAATTACAAATAATCATACAAAATGGAACTTTTCTCGTATACACTTTACATCATCACTCGGAACACTAAATGACTGCATGCTTTGACTTTCACTCCTCTCAAGATCTTCTTAATTTAAGCAAACTTGTTGTAAGCTTGTTCTCGGAGAAAGCTTTCGCTTAGTTTTCTCCTCTTATCATCATGAATTTTAGTGGCTACGAGAACAATTTAAGTAATTGCTTTTAATTACAGTAATTAAGTTTACATTTGTCACAAGAAGTGCACTTAAGGACGAAAACTTGTTCCAGATATGATAGCTCGTTATGACGAAGTTGGTCCTGTTGAGAGAGGCGTACTGTGTCTAGCGCTGGGATGATTAGAACAAGGCTGGAACTCAGAGCATCCTTAAATCCTGTCTCAGCTTCGCTAACGTTTATGACTTGTCGACAGCTTCAAACGAGAGAAAAAGTATTATAGGAATTAAAGGAATTAAAGAAATATGGATATGAAATTAAAAACTTTAATATATATGATGTTATGTAACATGTATGTATGAAACTGAAGTGTTCTGTATGCTGATGTTAAACTTGATAACAGAACTAATTAAAAGGAGATTTCATCTCTTTTATAATTGCACAATTTGACTACACACGTATGTGGTGCTAATGCTCATCATAATAATTTGTAGGATAACGTTTATGGAACATTCAACATTGTCTTGTGTGATATACATTTTGTCATTAACGAAGATGAGCTTTAGCACTCAACCACTAAAACCATTTGAATCGAATATGAGCAGGAACGCCTAAATTTTCATTTTGCAAAGTTATATAATATTGATACTAATTTATGAAAATATAACTCACCGTTCACAGCCAACGATCTCACTGGTCCTGGCCATTTTCGATTTATTGAATGAGTTAATGCGGCTGCATAAGTCTTAGCTTCATGTAGTCTCCGATAACTGCATTTTTTATTCAACAAAAATTCACATTATTGTTTGTATTAAAGGCACTGGAGAAAGCACAAGTAATGTAATCTGCGTTTCACAATTTCCCAAAACACACTATATCTGTCTGTTTTCACGTTTTTGTGAACGAAAACATTACCAAGTAAGCTTGTAAGTCTGAATAGAGCGTGTGCGGTTGTGTTGTGAAATACTTTTCGCAGTATCCTGTATCGAATACATACAAACATATGAATCATCAGGACCCCATGATACATAAAAGTCAAACTAGCACTAATGAACTCTAATCAAGAGTTGTACTTCCTTTTCCTTATAAAATGAAGCGCTTAAAAAATGTAGCGAAACCCAAAATGAAATTTAGTTTACATGTCATGTGCCATGCAGCATACGATAATTATATTCACACATACATACATAGACTCACTACGGAGACAGCAAGCAGACAGACCTCAATGGCAAAGGGACAGTTGCTACTACTGCATAGGATTGCGTGTGTCACCATTCTATGAATACTGCTCAAGAAATGGTGCATGTGTAAATGACAATCCTACACATAGCCTCTTACTTTGGTGGGTCCATAGACGAACGTGTTCGTCATTCGACCTTGGCTTGTTTAGTAGCACAAATACTGAAGATTTTATTTATAGCCAGGTTTATTTTGTTCCGTGTTTTTTCTCAATATTACGCCAATGCCCTTAGTGGAAACAAAGTTTATAGCCATTATATAATGTCAGTATAATTAAAACAGTTGATATACACACAGATACGTATCTGCTGTGTATAACATTTAACGTCTTTGATAGTCATTAGCTACTATATATATGTAACATAATTGTCATTAAAGTGGTTTTAGCTTAACATTGAATATTAGGAGTTGAAAAGCTGTGAAAGTAGAGCAGAAACGAGATGAAGATCTTAATAGAACATACAAAAGAAGTCCATAATATCTACTCCAAAGTTAAATTAATAATACGAATTATGCAAATTAGAACAGGCAGCTACAACTCATCAGATCACCACTCATACTCATTCACATGTTAAATCATTATGAAAATCTTAATCAGACTTCAAAGTTAATACCACTCTGTAAGTAAGCCAAACTACATATCTTTTCATGTATTCAATTTCCTCATTAAAAGGAAGAACTACATGGAAGAGACAAAAGTAAGGTAAAGTCTTAAAAATCGTTTCACTCCATAAATGTAATGTTGAATGAGTCTGGATTACACTGTGTGTACTATGTCCCTATCATTCCACGTAATCCCCAGCAGTTGTTAGCCTACATTTTCTTTCTGCTATATGCTCGTGTGATCGAAATATTAGAGTGACTGGAAAGAAGAAGCATGAATGAGGAATCATGTGCATGTGGTTTTGCAAACCAAGTAATAATGACCCATGAAGCGGTAGTGTACATTTTATGTGCCCATGCACACGTTAACGGTGTGGGATTTCATTCACCTCAATAACGTATTTTGGGGCTAAGCAGTGCAAAAGTTAAACCTTGCTTAACTTACTTATCTATTCATTCATTCACTCTTTCCAAAAGCTTTAGACTCTTTTGTCCCATTACTGGGTCAGTATTATTCCCTCAACTCTTATTACAAATGGCCTGAATTTTCTAAAGTACATGTGAATGTTATATAATATTACATGTAGTCTAAAACTGCTCTCAGCGAAATATAGCCACAAGCATAATAAGTAGTAGTACCTTAGTTCAGTAACTTTTATAGTAAGAAAAGTAACCCCATCCAAAAATCTAAAAGACTAGGACGCGACATGACTTTGGTCCTCATAATAGCCACTAAGAATGACTATTCCGTGGTTCCGTTTTCCTGATACCGGTTGAGATATATTTTCCACTCGTGTTGAGAATATCCGAGGATTTCCCAGGATGTAATCGTATTATAGTGGCAATGCATTTCTATCCTATTTTGGAAAACCTTTAACAAGTTTCTTTAGAATACACACTTTCATATACACCCTCTATGTATATCTTTCACATATATGAATGTGTAACAGTTTCACAATTGTTAAATTCTATCCATTATTATTGCTAACTACTATTATCATTCAAGACATGCGTATGTTTCTTTCTATATGTGTGTATGTATACCAACGCATGTCTGATATGTAAGTCCTTAAAATTAGAAAAAATGCCGTGTGTGTGTGTAGTTTGAGTCCAAAGTACAACGAGTTAGTAATATACAGCAAAGCACGTATTACATACAACTTGTATAATGCTTGTAATAGCAATAATGTGTAAGCTGGAAGAAGAAGCGATGGGATGTGAGTCAATTTATTAGAGCAGTTATGCACAAAGTTGGACAGAATTGATGGGACGCATTGTCGTAAAAATGTCATCCGATCCACGAGCTGAGAATGAGAATGAGAAGTGGCTCCAGCAGTCACGCCTCACTTCAGCCCAGCTTTCTCCTTTGCCTCCCACCACTGTGTAGCAGCTTTGGCACATTGGCTCTATCTCCGATTTTCTTTGTTGAGCCAGCTTTTCCTATGAGAAGGAGCGGTAGAGCAAGGAGAAAGTGAGGGTACAGAAGAAGGAAATGTCATACATATATTTTTGCCAACATGGCTGGTAAAATGACGGGAACTAAGTACGATACTACTGAATAAATATGCTAGCGCAACATGAGAAAGTAGCTAGGTTGAAACCAAAGACGATTTGTTGAGCTAGTTGAGCAGCAGGAATATAAAATCTTGCCTTGTTTTTACCTAACTTTATTTTCGATATTTTTTCGTAGTTTTTTGGCTTTTTAGTAGTTGCGTGTATAGTTTGTCCAGTTGAGTAAAATGTTGTAAGTAGCCCCAGGTAAGCTAAATAATATAATGCATATAGACAAGAGACAACTGAAATCTCTAGTCTGTACCAATCCAGTGTAATTTCTGTTGATTGTTCCAGTGTAATACGCGTCAAACCTATAATAAGTTGTCTCTGTATTTCAATCTGGAAACTATTCGATACTTTAACAATCTTTTGCAATCTCTTGTGCCACATATTAGATCTGAATTTAAAAAAGTATGAATTACTTTTCATTCATTTGTTGGTAGTTTAATAAGAGACGCCTGAATTAAAATTGAAACATCTTAGTTTGTTGTATTCCATAACTTTTTAATAAATCTCAATCCACTCACACATACATAGAGAAACTGGAAAGGAGTATGCAAATAATAGCTCCACGAAGGAGTTTTCATACAGGCTTAGTGAAGCATAGCCACGCATCTAAAAATATGCTGTTAAACTCATAGAAATATACTATACACTGCCTGCAGGCCTATGTATAAGAGGTGTGTTATTGTTAGCATACTTTTTTTCTAAACTTTCATTTATTTCACCGTTTAACAAAGATAAAAAGGACTTTGGGGACAACTGAGCAACAATTTCAAGTCTCCTAAAACATCTGTGCCTTTACGAGCTCACGAAATGAAAGCAAAATAAATATTCATGTTCCTTCCTGATTCGTAAAAAGCTGCAGGTAAAAACTTTGTACACGAAGAGAAATAGATGTAGATAATGTTAGGTACATATGTGTATACCTTGCTGTTTTTATTGTACATGGTGTCAACTGCACGTTCATTATTTGGACAGAAAAAAACTCACTACGAATGATGCATAATTCCTTACTGTATTATACATGTTTTCTCCTGTGTACCAATAAAGTCTACTTCCTGTTTGTTTCATACGATTTTCCGTCATCATTTTTACACATTCGGGGAGACTTGGGATTGAATATTACGACTTGACAAAATAAAGCAACTATATAAAGCTTATATATAGATGTGCGTAGTATTTTTGATATGACACTGTGTGTATTGTGGATTATTATATGGGTAATAAAAACGTGATTGTGTGAATATCCTTTTTACATAAGGAAAATGTATTAGTTATACAAAAATTTATTACAAAAGCAACTACGCATTCGAGATGAATGTAACACAAGATGAAACAGAAGAGAAACTGGAGCCAGAGAACTTATACGCTCTGCCTTGACCAAACAAGGAATTTAGATAAGGGAAGAGCTGAGAGTTTAAAACGGGGCTTACTTACTTACGTATATGCATTTGTTTTATGACTACGAAAAATTTCCAACTCTCTTGCATTCATGAATCTTTATATACGAAACTTTCTCTTAATTTTTATATGCTTGAGTGTCAGTCAAAAGTGGAAGGAGAGAGAGAGAAAGGAGAAAGCTATACTATACTATATATAGTGCTTTAAAATGTACAATAGTACATTTTACAACCAAGAGCAGAGTTTAAATTGGGTAATCTATTTAATGCAAAGTGGAAATCTCAGTGCTTATAAAACATTTTTCTTGTCATTATCTGAAAGAATATCTTATTACTGCGAGTCCATGAATGAAGAGTGGAAGTAGTAGTACCTCTACAACTTTTCAACCTTTTTTTTTGCCAAACGTGCAGATTTCATGGGAAAGAGCTCCACGAAAAGGACTGTATTGGATTTAATGTAAGCTCTGGGACGTAGGCCGTACTGAAAAAAAGGTCGTCTGGAGTAATTGATTTAAGCCGGACTTTTTGAAGGCCGGCCCACAAAGCCGCGTGTAGTTATTACATCTGGAGCCAAGAACGGCCAAGTGGCCTTTTTTATAAAAACGCATGAGAACGATAGAACAGAGCAGCAAAAAGCTTATACCACCCAATAACGACTATAAATCACCAAATTAAACTTTACAAATGAAATAAAATGACAGCCTTCCAAATTAAAAACATGGACTTCCAAAAATAAACCATAGACCACAAGCATTAATAATTACCAGAATAAATCAATAGACCACCAAATTAAAATAACAGACCATCAGAATAAAAAAATATCAAATTAAAAACACATTACTAAAATAAAAATATTTGCTATCTATATAATACAATAAATCAAGGGAATAAAATAAAGGACTACCAGAATGTAATAAAAGGCTACCAAAATTAATCAATATGCCACAAAATTAAAAATATTTACTACTAAAATAAAACATTAGACTACCAAATTAAAACTTTAGACTCAAAATGAAAGTAAAAGGGTACAGGAATGCAATAAAAACTACCAAAATAAAACAATAGACCACACCAGAATAAATCAATAGATCACACCAGACTAAATTAATAGACCACGCCAGAATTAATTAATATACCACCAAAATAAAATAACAGACCATCAGAATACAAGATTAAACCACCAAAATAAAACTATTGACCTCACCAGAATAAATCAATAGACCAAGCCAGAATAAATAAGAGAACACCAAAATATGGAATAGTGCAACAAAAAACGAAATTAAAATATTGTCCACCAGATGTCCACCGGAGTTAAATAAGGCTAAAAGTATGTGGACCACTGGATTACCATTTTTGCCACCCGTAATTTACAGATTGTAGATTACGTTCTTTAGATCAGCCTTACAATAGTTTTAACAGTATTTGAATAAATGATCCAAATCTATGACCCAAATCTATTACACTAATGAAATTTTCCTTCATTTTTATTACCCTTGGTGGCTTCAAGACCATTGTTGGCACTTGGGTAACCTGTTACTACGTTACTACACCCTCGAACCATTCTGAGTATTTATCACAAAAAGTTTTTTTTGTAAAAGGTGTAACTACTGAAGTAAACTCATCCATACATCTACTTAATTGAATTGAACGAATATCTGAAAGAATTTTATCTCGCAAATCATTAGGAATAGATTTTAAATACCTGTTTTCATTCAGCTTTCTTCTAAATTACATTTATGCCTTCAAACACCATAGTACGCTAAGATTAAAAAAGATATGAAGTTTTATTAAAAAAGTGATAAAATATGCATTTTCGATTAATGTGAACTTTGGGTGGGCAAATTTGGTAAAAACGGTGGCACTTTAAATACATCCCTTAAATAAAATACCGCTAGATAAAAACAATACACGACCAAATTAAAATTTTGGACCACGCCAATAAAGTAATACACCACAAGAATAAAATGAAAGAAGATTAGAATAAAATAACGGACGATCAAATTGGAAATGGAGCAATTTGGTGACACATGGACTTGGAGTATTTTGCAATTAAACCTTTAGAATATGTAATTCATCTCAGTAGGGAATGTAACAGTTGTTGTAAGCAGGCCTGGAGACGTAGCCAAATACATTAAAACACACTTAAATTCCTTAATACGACTTTCTGACTGGTAACCAAGTCATTTGTAACTTTGGAATGCATCAATTTTATGCAGTTTGTAATTTTTTAAAGTAATTCATAATTTTAAAAATCAATTTGAAGGTAAGTTGCAATTGTAAAACTCAATTTGAAGAAATGTAAATCGTAATTTTAAAAATCAAATGGCTATATCCTATCACATTAGTTTGGTGGCATGTTCTATTAATTTGGTAAATATGTTCTATTAGTTTAGTGGCATGTCTTGCTACTAAAGCGGTGGTATAGGTATAGAATAATCTGGTAGGATAACCAGTGTAGTGACATATCCGAGTGGCATATTATCCTAATTTGGTGGCATATTTTGCAAGTCTTGTGGCATATGCGGTGGTCAAAATATTGTGAATGGTCTTTCCTAAGACTAATTCGGACAGAAACCAGTGTAATCTTTATTATATCCGAAGTCCATGTATGAACGCACTAAGTAAGCAAAGAAGAGCATGCTAAAATTTCTAGTACGATAATTTATTACATTATAATGGCAGTGGTAACCATGCATTTGTCTGGTAAGTACAGTCTGACATTTGACCAGATCGGGGCAAGCTTTGGAATGCCCTAGCGTCTTCAGTGATACCATTTATTAAAATATGAGAGCAGATATCGATTCTTCATAAAATTTTGAGTCTGCTTAACCTAAAATCTCTCAAATAAACAGAATTTTTGACAAGGTTATGACATTCCAAAGTTTCCACTACTACCAATCAGATCAAATTGCTCGGGGTGGTCGACGGGAAATTTTTGGAATGCTGTAAATTTTGTTCGACTTAACTTGCACAAATTCTGAAAGCAGCGTCAGACGCAGCGTTAAATTTTACGTCTGCTTAAAAAATAATAAAATGTTGTTCATGAAAGACTTTGACGCTAATGGGTTCCAAAAATGACACTGTCACCATCCCTATTGTTCGTAATGGTAACGGTGGGGAAATTTTGGAATCAAAAATTTACGGGTGGATTTGAAAACTGAAAACGGCATTATGCTTCCCATACGTTTTTCTATCTGCTTAAACTTACTCCGGCAACTTTGATAAACCTTCCCAGCCGTAATACAAAATCCAATTCAGGCCTTTAGCGCTCAACCATTTATTCATTCTGAAAATGGTTGTGAGGAGAAATAGTGAAAGTGAAAGCAATATCTCTGAGAGAACGTGCGGCCAGTTTTGGGTTGTTTCATTTACTCTTTTTGACTACTACGATACGAGCTGTGATAATAAAACATTTTTCTCACTTTCAACTTTCTCTCTGAGTTACGCAAAGGATTTACATGTAATATCCATTTCACTTGCTTGTAAAATATATACTTTTTTATTTTGCCTTTACGGTTAATGTAGACTTGCATTTGCATACTTTTTCAGTTACACAATGAGTGCGATAAAAATTGCGTGGGATATAATATACTCACGTAAAAACTATAAACATTGCCACATTATACACAGGTTTTGAAATGTAAGCATATAACATGAAACCAAATTCTGACTACTCAAAATTTGGCTAGAAAAGTTTTGTAGCTATCCAGCTACAAATCACTAAAGCAGAAAGAGAAGACTGCAACTGGAAGTCGAGATTCCTGTAAATTTTAACAAAGTTGCAAGTTCCATATATATCACAGATGAAAGGGCTGCACTACAAAATACATATGAATGAGGAATGAATAAGCAAAGCATTTTATTTTATTTTTGGAGACCTAGTTTACGCGTAGGCTTTTACAATCATATTCAGTGCACAACCCCAATAATACCTACCAGCTTTCATAAAAAGGACATGCATTTTTTTCCAGGTCCTACGCACGACAAAGCGATGTAAATGCAGTACGTCAAACTCAGGTTGACATCTGCAGAATAACATAAATATGTTTAGGTAAGGTGAACAATCCGTAAATTTAAAAGGAAAAAAAATTGGCTCTTAAAAGTGAAAACCCAAACACAGGTTTGTTTATCCAGTTCATTCATATTTTTTTCAAATAAAAAAGCAGAGAGTTACTGTTAGGCACTTCAAACGTATGTACTTTACAGAGAGGTAGATAAACTTTTTTATGACGAATTCAAAAACCATCAATTCTGGAGACGACGGTTCCACATGTTCAATGCATTTTCTGCCTAAAAAGTCAAGTCATAAATATGTCACACGTCAAATTTGTTTAATAGTAAATACAAAAACAAACAAACATATTTTGGATTGGAACAAGCAAGCCAGTTGTACTCTCCTTTTTGGGTCGACTTATAACTTTTGAAAGAAACTTTCTCTGTATTTTGTAATGTGTTTCTAGAAAGACACTACTGTCACTGTTACTGTTACAGTTACATGCACCAACCCACCATATACCTCCTCCTGCCTTTGACAGGGAGTTGGATTGTTGAAATCTGTAGTTTTTGACGAGTGCTCAGTCAATACAAGTTACTTTTGCCAATTGCTTGACAAACAAAAAAGGAAAGCAAATGGGTATAGATACATACAAAGAATAGTATGATGGAAAATAACTGGTCCAGAAAAAGTAATATGACAAGTAAGTGTGTGCAAAAATAAATACATTGTTACTTTACCTACATAGTTCTGGAATCACTCACTTCTCTACGGGAACTGTTACTTTTGCCACACTGATACTGGGAAACTTTCTTCTGCGCGACGTTCCCTTAATTTGAACGAGTAGGTAGTGCACTATTTGTTATACAAGTTTGTTGAGAGGCTACTACTACGGACTATTTCAGAGCATGACATAATTGCTCACTTTGCTCCTTATTGACTAACTATGAGTGAATGGGTTTCTTAAAATGGTGGTAAGAAACTTTCAAGAGTTCCAAGGTCCCGTCAGTCAACCGTAAGAAAAAGGAGCTATGAAATATATATGATGGGTGAAATGGACAGCGATGCTACAGCTACACAGCTGAATTCTAACCTTGTCTTTTCACTTCACCTTTAGCTATACACATGTATCCATTCTGTTTAGCTCAATACCATGACGTGTCATGTTCCACTGCCAATAAAACTCTGTAACCTACAAACTAAATGTCAAATACTTTCAAAAAAAGGGGCCGCTCGTGGCTAAGCCATCCAAAAACTTTTTTTTCCAAACCACATTTGCTCTTCTTCTGGATCGACTTTTGATTGAAATGCTGGAGAAATAATGCAAAGATGAAATAAATGGTTTATTCTTACGGCTATATTTTGCCCTTCTTCTTTGTGTTTGTGTTCAAATCTGGCGTATCCAGGTTATGTGTATATAGTATTATACTTAGATATATTCTGTTACCATGTGCTCAACTACTAAAGTATGTATTGTAGGGTTTCAAGCAAGGTGGGTATAGCTTTTATGTTTTAACTTTAACAAGTACTGGGTCAATTGTTAGCAATGTTGGGATAGGCAGGGTAAGTTGAAAGTAGAATGACATGCTGCTTCAAAAAACGCAAAAGCCTTTATATGTTTCAAGTTGTGACTGAAACACTGGCAGGTTTGTTTGGTTGATTGTACTCAATTCAAACTTACCTTTTGACAGATAGTTCTACATTTCAGATTTTAGTTGTAGCCCTATGTATTTATGTATTACTCGTCTATTATGTATGGCAAATTGGATATTTGATATGTTGCAAATATTAGCTCAGTGCTTTAGTAGATAGATTTAGAATGAAAGGTTACTTTGTGGGTTTGCGTGCAAGCTAATGTAAGTAGACTTTAACATGACAGGGTTTTTGAGCCTGTCACGAATGGAGTTATTTAGGGTTAGGGAGTCTCATTTACCTGTTACAAGGCAAGGTTATATGTACATACTACATACACATCTGCGTTTTAGCATAACTGCAAGGCAAATTTCAAGGACATGCAGCTTCAAGCTGTAGCGAGCGAAAGCAATTGCGATGTTTTGAGCAAAGTTATGGCCCTATAGTTTATGTGTAAAAAACATTTATATGTGTTTTGAGACATGATTTCAGGGTATAGAATTTATGAAAATGAAATTTGTGGGCTTATTTTATGCATCAATAGTTTAAGAATTATTATATGAAATTCATTTATTATCTTAACAAATTATATCTTCGATTAATTTTGGTTTACGCCAACAACTTGCATTTTTGATTCAGATAAAATTTCCTCATAATATTTTGAAAATATTATAAACTTTGATAGGAAACGACCCATCGTATCTTTGAGTCATTATCTCATTTATACTGTTTTATCAAAAAATATTAAAACTTTATACAGCAGTCTTTATAATGTACAAATAAATAACATTCATCATCACGGGAATTTGAAATTACATCCAATTCTAATTCAATGCGCTATAATAATCTCATTAAGCTAATTTAACATTGCTTTGTAAACAAATAAAATTTACGACAAACTGACAACCATAATTGGTCTCTGTATTTATACTACGTTTCTTCTTACTTGTATGCAAAACAGCAGCAAAAACTTTAAGCGTAACATTGACAAATGGAATTCACGCGCTCGTTTATACTTCATAATAAAAATCTGCGTAAACCTCTCCGTTTTTTCATTTCCCTATTTACGATTCAGATTTTACTACGTGCAATTGGAATCCCTATAAAGGGGAACTAAATATATGAGGAGCATTAGTTACGCGCACCCACATTTCAAACACGCATAAATGTAGACAATAAAAAATGCAGTGGAGGTTTAACAACCATTTCGACAGCTATTTGTCATGTTTCTTGCTACAAGGCGAGCTTTTAAAAATACAATGAGAATTGCACAAAACGATTTATGTCCTATTACATTCATCTCCACGGGCTGAGTCACGACCGTATAACATGACTTGCTCAATTAAGCACACATTCTCATACGACATACCTTACGCCTGCCGCACTAAATTCCAGAACGAGCATACAGAAACGTCTAATATTAACTTATTATTATTCCATTTCACTCAAGTACTTTCCTCCCACCCTCACTTCTCCACTCCAGTTGTTGCTTGTCTGCTTCCGCATGTAGCTACATGAAAGACGGATGAATAACTGCATACAAAAATACCAATGCCACATAATGACCCCCAAATATTTCCCGTACGCACATTCACCACGAACATATTGCTCAATAGGTTAAAATCGTAGCGTAAGTTTTTGGGTAGAGGTATTTATGTAAAGGAAGAAGAAAAGAATGATTATATTACTACTTAAATACATATGACATGGGGAGAAAAGGAAGGGTAAATCTTTTGGTATTGCTATTGCCACAGGCTGTAAACTGTGTACGTTTTATTATTAGCTTCATAACTTCCATAAAAGTCAGCGACAGACAAGCCAGCTCATTCAATTTTCTCCGTGTGTCTTGTGGAGTGTACTTGTAACGGAACAATCACTTTTCTTGCTTGCGTTATATTTCCCTTGTTCGTCTACGATGCCACACGCCAAGCCACGCCACGTTAGGATGGGATGCAACATGCTGCAACAGAAAGGCTTGTCTTCTTGTAAGTTTTTGAGAAATATTATGACTGAAGCTGACTTTGCTCTAGTTCCTCCATCGAGAGAAAAAATCCTTGGTAAACAAGCTCGTGAAACATATTACTCGTTCAAATAACTTGTACAAAAATGTACAAAAAATGTACTCTCCGAACTGTCTACGTCTCTTTCTTTCTTGCATTTACATCAACATCATTCATTCTCTCTTTATTATTTAATTTACCCTTTGCAAGGGATTTTGTATGGGGAGACTGTGGTCTGAATGGACTAGGTTTACGTATATTAACTAAACACATTACATCTCCTCCAACTCTGATGACAAACAAATTGCGTAGGTATGTAGCTTTGTTTTTCGGTTGCGAACACTGAAGTTGGTAATAGGAACAAGGGGATCTGAGCAAAACCGCCACCATTATCAAGACAAAATGAAAATGGGAAATAAAATACGAAATAAATAAATAAATGAGTTTTCTTCTTGGAAATGTTCTTCCTTCATAATATTTGTACACAAGGTTTTGGAGGATGATGTGTGTTGTGGTGGTGGCTGGTAAAAAGGGGATGATGAAATATTCCGTGTGACGTGACCTTGGCTGGCGTACCGTATCCTACCGTTGCGTTGTAGCTAATGATATGTGTAGCATGATGTATGTTGTAGTTGCGGTGAAGACTTAAGTTATTCAATAAATTATGGATGTGAGTTGTACACACTGAGCTTTTTGTAGATGTATTCCAGTGGAGATGAGGCCCCATTATGAGGATTCTTGTAGCAGCATTAAGGATGAGGATGAGACTTTCCCGTAAATGATGTTATTAAAAGAGGGTTGGAATTGATGAAGTTTACCAGTAGAGCATCGTTAGGAATGACTGTTGTGGAATGTTCATGTTTATTACTCCCCTTTCCGCGTCTTGGATCGCGATTTTGGCATCGTACCGCAGCCTGTGTGTAAATATATTTATAAATAAAGTTGTTGAAAATCATATTCCATAGCATAATAGCATTTGCTCGTTATTACTCAACTTTTACAAATATGTCATGTAATGAAGTGGAGCAGAAAGGATAAAGTTTGTCGCTTTGCTTGTTGGTGGGCTAGAGTTTTGGATTAAGCGAATGTAAATGTTTACATAAATCGGTGGTTGGAAGAGAGCAGAATAAAAGAAAACTGTCTTTAGGGTGGGGCTTGAGGAAAACAAACAAATAATAGGAAGTTTCCTATTCATAATAATTTAACACGAGTTTATCGAAAATAGTGTGGTAGGTTACGCACACAAAATCAAGACTAAATTCTATTATTTACATTGCCCCAAGTTTGGTATTTTTTAACCCTAACTTGTAATTACCACTTGCGGTACAAGAAAATGGCACTAGCTTTGCAAAAACTGTCCATTATTATCTCCCCAGTCTAGTCCACTTCAATTACGTCGTTAATGAGCGTGTCGGCAAATAATGCATTTTGACATGTTTTTGTAGAAAGAACAAATTGCGTGCAAATAAGAATATGAGAGAAAGTCAAACATACTTATTGAGAACCACGATGGCGACTCCATTATCGGGACGAAGGAATGCAACAGTTTGCAAACCTCTTGGAGAAAAGCTGTCTGCAGTCAAATCTATTCTTATCGAATCCGGTGGGACAAACTTAGACACATGACCAATGCCATAGTAAATCGGTTGTTTCAAGAACTCATCAGCAGTGGCGTTGACTAAAATGGCTGCGTCAGCCTTCAATTTTGCCCAATTTGGTCCACCTTTCAAATCTAATGCCAAGTTCCAATCAATCCAGCCTCCAACGTAGTTTCTTGAATCCTGTTAATAATAATAATAATAATAATAAAAGGAGAAATATGAAATAGAAGGAATATTTTCGTGGAAAGCTGCACTCGAAGAATATATTGGAAAGGGGAGATAAGTATACACTAAAGAATCTTTGACACCATCAAACCATCACTTCGACATTTAAATCATTTGTCAACCCATCCTTGCAGTTGCCGTCATACACATCATTTATCTTCGAGGTCGTCCCCTCTCCATATTTGTCAAAATGTATTTTGGTCTGTCAAGTAAACAAGATGAGATGGGAACCCGCACCGTATTATTGCTATTGCTACGCTAACGCTATGTATGGTCTCCACTCGTAAAGAGAATTCAGTCAAAAAACCACACAATGCATTCAGACTCCGCAGTTTTGGGGAGGAAAGGTAAAAGTGGTGCAATCGCATTTACTTTAATTCAGTTACGCAAACTAAAGTATAATCCTATTAAGAAACTGCTAGGAATTGCGAAAAGCATTCATGATATCGGAAATTTAATATGTCTCACGAGGAAATGACTTTGTCATCATCAGTCAAACGTAAACAGATGGACTTAAAAGTTATTAACTGAGTTAAGTCCATGTGCTACTACGCTTTAATTTCATCGATCCACTTTCCCTTAGGCTTTATAAGAAGTATTCCAGGAACTCCACGTTTCCTGCAATAGAAGGACCAAAATATGGTGGTTGGCAGAATTGCCGGATAGTGCTAGAGTAGGGTGAAATTGATGCATTTCGATGTAACGTAATTAGTTCTCTATGACGTTATCTTATTATATGATTAATAACAATTTTAGCTGGAGGAAGAAACTAGGATTTAGAAGTGCAAGTAGGAAGCATGTGTGTATACCACACGACTGCAGTCTGCAACTAAAGACAAGCAAGCACATACATACGTTGCTAATCAAGAGTAAAATATATATGGGATGGAGATGGGCACTAACTAAGCTTATTATCCGTGAACGGAACGTAGAGAATGATTGGAGAAAACACTTTTCCTCCATCCTTAACTGTGGCTTAATGGAATAAAGGATTGTAATTGCAATTTCCTGCATTATCCTCGAACGTGTTTATGTGAGTCGTTACATTGTTCTGAAGCTTTTCCAATTTTCCTCCAATTTACTTCACTTTTTGTGAGGAAAGCGTACATACGTTACGTATTATTTTTTACGATTTCTTCCTGAAATGTGTGACACACAAGGAGACTATAGATTCTATTCTCTTCTCAAAACCATATTTCTTTTAACTACCTATATATACCCCCCACTTTTGTGTACATATTTGTCCTGGACAAGAAAAATAGTGTAAGTTCCACTAGTTTTTTTCCTTCCTTTCTCCTGCCTCTCACCCACTACTTTCTTTCTCTGGAGAGAGAAAAAAGTCCAAAATTTGCACTGAAACTCCTCCACTAATCTGAGGAAATAATCAGGAAAATTTATAATACACAGTTCCTAATCGAGATATCTAAATGGGAATTTTATAACAAACTCTCAAGAAAAACTTTTTGCACATCTCCTGAAACAAAGTACACTTTTTGAAACTTATCTGGAGAGAAACGCTATAAAACCTAAACGCTGCTGGATACTGTCTTTCCTTCGTAATGTAATGTAATGTACATTGTACATGTTACGTTACCCTGTTACAGTCCAGAAGTTGCAAGGTAAAGAGAAAGAAAGAGAGGACCAGGGAGCAAGGGAAAATTTCTGGAGTCTTATTACTTATTTGCTTGGCCACTTGAGACTAGTAACAAGTTAACCGTGTATAATGTATGTATAAAACAATATCTAAATTCTACAAGGTTTCTCCCAGCTTCTTTTCGACCTGAATCTTTGTACTTCCCTTTCCTCCTTCCCTACCACACATTACACTTCGATATGCTCCATGAGAAATGTCCAAAGTTTGTCCCATTTAGGACGTGACTCAAGGGTTGAGCACGCGTTTCTCCTTAGCGTTCTCAAAGACAGTTTCAAACGGATAGTGTAAGAGAGAGAGAAACAGAAATTGTATCAGGGCAGTATCCGCTCTACTCCTTAGGAAGAATTTGTCCAAAGCTGAAATGTCCTTTAAAGGTTTGTTCCTATATAAGAAATATTATGTTTGTGCCTATATGCATGCATATATATACCCACTCCTGTTTATTCCTCCACTCCACTTTCCCTATTTGAAAGGAGGAGGACTCCAATAAACTTGTAACAGTTGAGAAATAAGAAAGGGAAAAGGAGTGAAAGTAATTTTATAGACAATGAGCAAGATAATCTTGGTCCCCCTGTAGCCTGTCCCCCATTAAATGATTTGAGTCGAAAACGATGGTAATAATAAAAAGAAATAATATGAAAACTGTCAAAAGTCAGTGAAAAACTTTTTTCCTTTCTTATTCTTTCCACCAAGGTAGTCACTGTATGGGTGCTCTTCGTGACTAAAACATATGCCTCGTGTGTGTGTAGTCACAAAAGATTTTCTCTCGATTTCTTCCAACTTCTTCTTCTTTATATATGTTGAAGACTGTGAAAAACGGGAAAGAAGAGGAAAGAAAAAGAGGGTGACTTGATTTCCCGAAAAGTTGGCAATGCGTTAAATTGATGACAGTGTAGGAGGTCATCATCATTGTTAAAGTTTTTCGCGAAAAGACGTGCTGAGTTAAGATTTGAGATATAAATTCACCAGAACGAAAGTTGCCCTTCATAGAACGAACGAACGAATGAACGAAAGTGATAGCAGTCAATATATATAACTGTAAACGAAATGAAGTCTTGTTGAAATGATCGATTAAAAGCTTGTTTAATGTGAGTAGTATAGTAACGTAGTTAGTTTTTTCTGTGCAGAAAAAAAAAGTTCTTCTCAGATCAAATCATCATGTCACGGGAAATAAAATCAAGGCAACAAAGGATGATAAAAGATAGAATGCATTTAAAATGTCTGAAAATACAATTATTATATACCTGGATAATAGCTTCCAAGTATTGTTCGCCACGTTCCCAATTGCCCAAGGACACTTTCTCTCGCTCCCACGGCGTGAATCCTTCAAAATAAATCCAAAAATGGGTTTTCAACTTTTTACTCAAGTTTTCATATCTCATGCATCGTTTCATAACATTTTTAAAAGTTTGACTTGTCATCTGTACAAATGCTTATAAGGCAATTCATTTACTCTTTTATATATATGTACAATGGATGCACATATTAGCATTCACATCTTACCAAAATAACCCACTTCTTTTGTGTTTGAACACCACGTGCGCCACCAAAGTCAAAAGCCTCTTTTCAACTCAAGTCCCCTTTTTTCAAGTAACCATTGTTATGTTTTACATAAGCCTCAATCCCATTTTTTAGAATCGCTTATTCTTCGGTTTATTTTGGAGAATGGGGCCAAACATCCCACTAAAAGGCTTAGAGATTCATTTCACCTTTCCCTAATACCACTCAAAAACTGGGACTATGGGAGTCTTCTGACAAACTGCAGCCCACTTCATTTTACTTTGATAACAAAAAAAAAATTCTCAAGTTAGTTCTTGCATATATATGTATAAAAGCTAGTTACGGGGTTAAATAACCTCTGTAAACAAGGGAAGTGTTGCGAGTAGTTGTTTTAGGAAGATGCAAGAGCACAATAGGGTTAAATAAGCCAAATACAACGCAATAAAGAAAAAGACTTGGTTTCTTGAGTAGCTCTAAAGTGGTTATGTTCAGTAAACAAAACCAGGAAGAGAAAGGCACTCCTGTGAATTTAGCCCATCGTCGGATGTCAAGGATTCTTTCTCTTTAGGTGGAGTAGAAGGTATAAAATCACAAAAGTTAAAAGTAAGCATATGAATGCAGTTTAGGTAAACTGTCTAAGTAAAAGTGAGGTCTGGTAAAATGACATGTGATACCTTTTTCCTAGAATTAATGTCTGTATTTTGAAAAAGAAATTGTTGAAGCCTAAAAGTATGTCTCACTGGAAAGGTTATTGCACCTTTCATTCATTTGAAGCCCATTGCATACACCGAAAAATTGAATCTTTTCGTAGACCGGCTTATAAAAATAGATAAATAATAATAATTGGCAAACTAACATGCCAAATCTTTACACAATTGCAATTCAATCGCTACCAGATTCATATGAATTGATTTCCTATTACTACTTGAGACATGCCAAGTATCCGTTGTTTCTTTATATCTTTACGTATCGGATTTTAACTTAAGACGTATGTGCACAAAGGATGTTTTGTTTGCTTCAATTCTAGTTTTGAACGGCCTGAAGTCTGAAGTATAAAATCGTTCTCTTAATACCTTTTCCCTTCTCCTTACAATCTACATCCAACTCTATACAAAACGGCAGCTCTTATTGCTGTAAGCGTATAGCTTACCACAATATATATTTTGACTATTGTAAAATTGGACCCAATCTGGCCAACTAAGTCTACAGCTACACTTTGCTTTTTTGTTGTCCGTGCTGTTCTAACAACAACCAGCTAATACTCTTCTTCTTATCTCTAGTATCATTGAAAAGGAGAATAATAAGAAGCCAACTCAAATAAGACGGATGTCTTTGTAACAATATACAGTTACGTATTCAGCAAAAGCTTTCTCTTTGTTGACCGGACCGCTTCTTTTCTCTATAATAAATACATAGTGAAAAGTTGGTAGTTGCTTCTTAACTTCTAAAGAACAAAATATTAGTATACATTTTAGCATCCTAATATTACACTATTTATTCTATTGTCATTGGTTCTTTTGTCGGTATAAAAAGGAGTTTTAGAATTGTGTGACGTAAACATTGTTATCATCCCTCCTATTTGTATTGCATTATACATTTAGGTCATCGGGATTTCTACCATTGCAGCGTAAACCCATGCTAAATAAAGGTGTCTATACATTTTTCCTTCTTGTTCAATCACAGCTTAATATATATCTTCTTGGAATTTTAAAATCTATCCTGCTAATCGCTGGAAAATTTATTTTTGGTTATTTTAAGCATTTTGCATTGTATCTCCAAACCAGCAGGTTCAGATCTTACATTTATTGCAAAACTGAAGAAAATGTGACTATAGAGCCCTGAGTTTCCTTTCCTAACGGTTTTGTCTTTGTCGACGTCTTCCATCTATCCATATGTTCCTACCCTAAATCAATTTTGGTGTAGTGCATTTAGATCTTGATCTTATTCTTCAACTTTCAACCAAAATTACATCTTGTTCAACTTTTTTTTCACCCTCAGATTTCCTCACTGCTGCAGTCATTCATTGTCTGTGAATTGTGATAAAATTGAATCCTAATGCAAGATTTTGGCAGCACACACAAAAGTCGTTAAGTGAATGCCCGGTAACTCGATATGCACTGTCGATGTCGATGTCTTCTCTTACTATAATATTACAACTTCCTTCTTACGGCATAATACCACGTCGCATATTTGTACATACGTCTCATAGCACATCCCATTACTATCAAAAACTATATACTTATACATATATCTATCTATCTACATTCATCCCTTACTTGCATTGTATGAATCCTCAACCCATTATTCTTGCAAAAAAGATGTACATATAGTTAGTAGAGGGATATATGTATTGTACATACTCCTCACATTAGCTGGGATATCCAGTTGAGTACTTCAAAAAAGGGTAGCATGAAGAGCGCACTGAACCACACAAAAAACAGTGGCCCGCTTTCCAATAAAGACGAATAAAAGACATGTCATAATATGAGAAAGGATAAGTAAAAGTAGCGTTTTGGTTCAAGACGACTAACATTGTGATGTCCTAGTCCTTATGCACTACTAGTACTAAAGCTGGTTTGAGAGAAAAAAGCCAAAGGATGGGATGAGTGGTTATTACGTACATTATGTACATCTCCTCTGATCTGGCGGAGTGTCATTTTCCTCAACGCATATAAGGAAAATCGTCGATGAAGGCTGAGTACCATCATCATCATCAACAAGCACCCAATACGTTATTGAATCACCTCCCCAGCTATCTTTCGATTATACCTACCAACGTCATGCATACAAGTTGCAACTTCAAATTCAATAATGGATGGTACTGAGTAGTACAGCGGTGTGGTGTGGTGTGCCAATGCTTCTTGCCATGGTCCCACAGTGGGGCAGCTGTCTGGAATGGAATGTTGTACTACGACACGACTACATGAAATGAAGATATCCAGGCAAAGAATCAATTTTCTTTGATCAATCTCAGAGATTTACTTTAGATAATGCAATCAAAATTATGAGAGATTTAATAAATACAATGTCGGGGTTAACTAACAGGGTTCAATCTCAATGTTTTGCTTCTTGTTGAGGCTTGAGGGAAAAAAACAACTTGTACCAACTCATTCTCATTCTCTAAGCCCTATAGGCACTATTCACTTGTCAATTAATGGGTGGTGGAAAAGTGTTGGAATGAACGGAAACAAAAAAATGTATCCTACGCATTCACACATTTCTCTTCGGTACAAAAAAGGGTACGCTGAAATATCACCACACCATAATATGATACAATACAAGGAATAGTAGCAAAGGTAGAATAGCAGCTATGGTGTGGGATAATACATATTTTTTAGCAAAAAAAATTTGCTCATTTCGAGCCCGTAAATCTTGAAAAGAGGTCTAGCTGTCGAAAAGCGACAGGGTCCTAGACATTCATTGGCAAATAGTGAACCTGGTGAGAGGCTGCTGGCTTTGAATCTGACTGAGGGAGTGTGTGATTCTCCTCCTGCCTTCTGCGATCACAATATATGGGATGGTGAATTGAAATATTGCTTTATGGAAAAGGAATATCTCTTCTGTTTCATGCTCTTCGTCTTCTTGATACACTCATACTCATACTCTCATTCTCACACGGACTGGGACATTGGGAGAGCTTTAAGCAAAAACCCTGTACATTTTCTTGTACCCTTAGCTTTGTCTTGTAAAGCTGATCTGGTGAATATAGCACTTTTACTCTCACCCGACTGAAAAAATGAACAACTGTGTGTGGTAGTAGCAGAAGTATGGATGGCACAAAAAAACTTTATCATTTCATAATGATACATGAGCAATACCTAAAGTGGGGTACACTTTGAATTGAGTCAGCTAATTCCAAGATCATGAAGAAAAAATGGGAACAGTAGTGTGTATATTTCATTTCAAAGCCACTGGTTGTGGCATATCCGCCATTCGCCGCCGTCACCACACCACCACTACCACCACTAGTGCCACCACATTACTGCATACGTTTGTTATAGGATCATCGGTGAATTTTTTTTAGACTCTGGTGAAAATATGAACATTATTATTATGAATATACGAGAGTATTATTGATAAAAGTTTAGGCTTCCATTGTCAAACTGGGGTTGTTGGAAAGGCGGCTCACAGTGTACTATTATGTATGTGTGTGCGTTTGGGGAGAAAGTTGAGAAAGGGACGAAGAAGAAAAGACCATGTGCCAAAATTTATGTTATGACAGATAGATGGTCTCAAGGCGTGGCAAATGGAAAGAGAGATGGGCAAAACGGGAATGTAGATTATTATGAACGCATCATACATGAATGTCTACCCTCAAGACACATTGCATTCGCCGCTCTGTACCTATATATAACCACATTTTATACTTAAGGGTATAATATCGCAACCAGCATAATACTAACGTGGTGTTCAAACATTATTCCTAAATATACACCTCATACATATTCACTCTCACTTATAATATGATAAAATATACTAAAAGCCTTCTTCCCTCTCCGCTCTCTCTCTCTCTCTGAGTCGAGAGTGTGGTATTCCATATTTCATGATGGCATTAAAAAGGAACTTACCGAGACACGCTTCAGTTTGCACGATGAAATAATCAGGGTAGTTGTTGTGAAACCTGGAGAGAACATCGGGGCTGGTCAAGAAGTCAAGATACCAATGCGTTCCCACTCCATGAACATACTGAGCTGAGTCGTTCTGGCTTAATATCTGCGATTGAAAGTAAAAGGGTCTGCTTAGAATTTATGCACATATCTCGATATATATACATACTCATCCTATCATCATATTATTCCCATATATATCCCACTGTTGGAAGAAGAATCGTCATTTTGTGCAAGTCCCCCTCTTATTTCTTGTTTCCGACTTTCCCCAATATTTTATTATATTATAAACAGCATGTATTTGCTACTGCTGCTACCTCCACAAAATACAATTTTCCAACCTAACATCACTGAAAACAAACAAACATGGCATGGGGAGATTGAGAGAGAGAGAAAGAAGAAAGAAAGGAAATAAGCATTCATTGCTTTCTCTCTTCACCACGTTGTGTTTCCCGTCTTGTTCCATTCACTCATTTATTCAACCCCTCTCGAAACTCATTTTACATGCAAATTTTCATGTCCGTTTCCAATAGAAAACGGGAAACTGGGAGTTGAATGAAAACGATCGAAATCGCGTTTCGTGTCATTGTTATTTGTTGATCTTATTAGAAAGGATATTTTGGAGCAAGTTAACTCTAAGCATCTCTCTCTTCCTCTTGCTAATGCTCCTCTTTCACAGTCGCACGCACGCACCAACCAACCAAACCAAGCCGTAGTACTTTCTAGTTTAGTTGCCTGCTGTTTTTCCTTGTGGTGTGGGTGAATCGAAAAAGCAATTGTAGCCTACTATCTGTATATTTGCTTTTGGATTTACATTCAATAATAATGATATAAATTCTTCTTTGTATCATGTAATATTCTTCTAATGCCCAGAATATTGAGGGAAATTGGGCTGTTATGTTACATTAAAATTCCCCTATAATAACAACCCATGCCATGCCGCCACTTCAGTACTTCACCAATAGGCATCCCAGAGAAATAAGCACAGAGTGTCTGTAATATAATGTAATAACACCAAGTGAAAGCCCATTACGTCCTTGCCATCCCCATTTTCTATTGCTATTTAGAAAACTAATAGAGATCATTTTCAAAATAAAAAATTGCTTGTTTTGATCTGGCCGGTTGAAACTAACCCAACCAACAAAACCGTATTGGTATTGAGAATGAATCGAGGTTTTGGCTCCCTTTTCTATTGTGTTGTTGTTGTTATTGCTTTCACTGCCACCATCAGTGAAGAACTATATATATATGATTTTTTGTTTGGAACTGTTATTCCGTATCTTGTATATAGCCGTTGCTTCAATTTGAGTCTCAATAATATTCTATCCAATCCATATTCCATTATATGTTTATGATTTTGTATAGATTAAGTATATGTAAGTGTAGAGCAATAGTAGCAATAGTAATGTAATATGTTTGTTCCCTCAATTCAATTTCACATTTGATGCTTTATTTTCTCCCATATAAATACCTACGCTAACCGAATACTGAAATGAAGTAATAGAGTGAGCGAACAGCCTCGTTCAATTTTTTTTCTGCAAGAGAGAACTTCATTATGTATTATTATGAGAATTATAGCTAGTCCTTAACATATGCCAGAAGGGCAATGGACATTATGTACATCCTCACTCAACTCAACTCTGACGACTTGTTTAAGCAACACCTCGGAAAATTTCATTTCAAACTGTACAATTCTGTATATCATTCCATGGCCATGGTCTTTTTATCCATCCATTTTTATTCCAAGGGAATACGAAAGACTAACATTATGCCTAGATTTCTCTCCACTTGATGTTCTACGTGATGCACAAACGAGCTCATATCTTTTTTGTCTTGAAACTTTTCAGTAGTAGTTGACGACGGGAGGAAGGAAGGAAGCTTCGCCGTCTAAAAGCGAGGCTTCATCAAAGATTTTTTTTGTATTTGATTTTCTCCACTAAAAGAAACAAAAGTAGCTCTCTTTATGCTAATAGAAATGGAAGGGGAATGGGTAATAAAATCAAGACGCTTGACATTCAATCGTCTTCTTTTATTATATGCGCTTTTCTCCTTGTGAGATGCATTTTTGTTAGGTGAGTGGAAAGGTAAACAGTCAATGTTGATTTAATTAGCCATTTCCTAAATGAAACTTTCCTATCACTTTATCGATCACTATTTCCAGCCAATTATCACGCACGCTTTCTCCTCCTGATAGATAAACAGGCACATTTTTTTTGCTTACTTCCTTAGCCCAAGATTGAACGCTTCCCTTGTTGTCATCCAACATAATTACACGAGGGTCAAGTTTAGCAGCAGCCAAACTGGGTCCTAAATGATTGGCTATGAACCTTCTCATGTCGGCTGCCTTCCATCCCATACAATTAAATGGCCACATTGGGATGAACCCGTTGAAAGGCTCGTTCCCTGTTGTGATTCCCCAAACATTTACATCTCGGTCTTTGTACTCTTGGAGGAATCTAAAACACATTTTGTTTTATAGGGTATTAGCAACACATTCCAAGTAGTGGAATTATCCTAATTTGGATAGATAGTTGGGCGACGTTGTTGTTGATTTTAAAGCTCATAAAATCCTCATCAACATTGATAATATTGGGGGAAATAAGTATAAGGATGAGAAACTTACTTGACAAAATAATCAGCCCATTCCTGATAAAACTGTTTTTTCAATTGACCCATTCCATGAAGTTTTCCACTGGTTTTCATCCAACCTGGTGCGCTCCAAGGTGACGCTACAAGTTTCACCTTGTTGCCGCTCAGTTCCTGTGCCCAGTGAATGTATGGGATCTAATTAGAAATAGAAGGTATGTTAGTTTAATCATTGATATTATCATCGTCTTCTCTCATTTTTTTTATATCCAAATGTTTTCAGGAAGCCATTTTCAATCATCGAAACAAGATCACACATATTGTTGCGTAAAATTAAAGCAGGAAGCAAAGCCAAAATTGGTTTAGTTACATAAAAAAGGTTTTGCCACTTCTTTCTCCTTACGATCGGTTATTACTATTACCAATCTGCAAAATATTCCGCATACGAAGATGCTTTCTTAAAACCCACGCATTTGCTTCCTTACAATGCATTACGTTATGAAATGAAGCTGTATAGCTGCAAAAAGGCTCCATTGATGTCGAATGTAATGTTATATAGTAAAAAACGAATTTGATACAGAAAAACTGAAAGGGTTGATTAAACTTCTGTTTACAAACTATTTATGCGAGTGGGTGTTCTGTATATTTCCATTTTTATTTGAAAACCATAAATTATATACACAGGAAACTATAGCGCGGAGATTTCTTTGAAAAGTGGATTGTTTGTCAGCTTCCTTTTCAAACAACTGATTTCATCCAAGCCACTTATAGATCATTCTTGTGCTAATTGTTTTCTTTCATTCTGATAAAATATGTACATTTTGGTAGAATATTGTTGTGCATAGAATTTCAAAGAAATGTTTTGATTTGATGAGATACGCTAATAATAGAACCTGGAACACAGATTGGTACCTATTATATCTATCAAAGGAAAGTTCTAGCAATGCAATGCAAGTTAGGATGAAGAATCACCTAGTCTAATAAAAAGGTTCTGGAATGTTCCAAATGTTTTCAACAACAATTATATGCATGTATTATTCAATTAGATGAGTAGACGAATCGTCAATAAAACAAAAATAAAATGAGCTGGCTACGCATTGGGCATTGACATTACCCCAGAAATTCATTTTACTTTAAGTATAATGACGACCATTCTTTATGCAAGGTAACGTAGGTTGTAGAAGCAAAAAAGCAAGTTGTAAATGGAGAGAGGGGGTAAAAGAGTAAATATTTACTTTCAACTTGAAGTCTTCGGGTTGCAAAGCGAACCTTGTGAGGTTGGCATCCACACCGCCAAGATCTTGTACGTCATCATCATATGTATAGGGTCGGGTTGAGAAATCTGTACCACCGATTGGAACTCTGCCCATACTGTAGTCAATGCCATCTTTTCCGAAATACGACCTGGAAATAGGATTGGTCACAGAAAAAAAACACACAGATTGATACATTGCCTGTTTCAGAGTTGACATTTAATGTCCAAGGAAATTGGATGCACCTCAACTTTCGTTTTTTTTCTTCTGATGCTACTATACTACTCTACTTCAATACAGCTCACTTTTCCTTTCCACTTTCTTTCATTGTCCTTTTACTCTCCCTTTTCTTATGCATTTAGCTCGAGTGTCTCGGTGTTGTAACAAATGTTGCTTTTCATGCTTTAAAATTTACTTTCATTTCTTTTTCTTAAACCATTCCACTCTTCTTTTCTTTAAGCAACAATATATTTTCATAGAATGTGTACTCAACTCAAAGCAAAAAAAGACAAAGATTGCCTATATCAATATGTTTATATAGGTATATAGCACATGCAAATAACAATGTCTGATCCATTTTTTCTCTTGCTCAATATCCCATAAAAAGTGACTTTATTTTTTTGCTTCCTACTTGGAAAAGAAAATGGCAAAGAAAGTAAAACCAATATATTGAAGTAATCTTGTGTACATATACATTTATGTACTATAAATGCATGTACATACGTGCCATCCCAACCCACAATCAAAATATAATAGTATGAACACCAATGAAGAGGAAAATGGAACGGTAAATGGATGGACATGCAAAAGCGATCCTATTTCCTTGACTAAATCCAATCCTTCCCACAAACAACCCTTTTACCAACCACTAACTTTGTAAAAAAAAGACTGAACTGAACTAAACACACAAAGTAAACTATACGATATATATATTTTCTACTACTTGCTCACAGTTGTCATTTGTACTCCAACCACACTCAGTATAGGTATATAGGCCATAATGCATTTTACATGTATAAAAAGAAGAAGATTCATAAATTGGGTTGTACTTTTATAATACGTATGTATGCATGCATATGTACTATGTGAGTGAGCTAACCACACAAAAGTGTCTTTGAAAATGAAACAAAATCAAAATTCACAAAAGAAAAATCAAAATAACACAACAAAAAGCATAAAGGGGCACAGTATAGAAAGGGAAAGACAGGGCAAGAAATGGGGTTTCTTTCTTTCATTCAATGCATCTTGGCGGTGAGTGTGTTTGTGTGTGAGAGAGAGGAAGGATGAAAAATATAGTGATGTGATGAGGATGATGATGAGTAGTCAATTCCCATAAAACACTCTTTTATCAAAGATACAACTATATAGAGCTTTACTCATCGTCAGTTTTGGTTCTTGAGTTTTTGAATCAAGTACTTCGTCGTCACAGGCTATTTTTTCAACTTCAACAAGAACGAATCTCTGTTTCAGTTTTTGAAGTCTTTTACAGTTCTACAACACAAAAAAAAACATTGTGTCGGCCGACATGAAGAAAAGAGGAAGAAACTACAGAGTCCTCAATGGAGCCCGCTACCTAAAAAAAGAAAACTGCCACACAACAGATTTCTTCCGTTCTTTTCTTCACAGTCTCCTATTTTCTTCTCTCATCTTCTTGTCTTGTACCTCTCTCTCTCTATCTCTCACTCTAACTCTTTCACTCTCTTTCTCTCTTCCTCCTTCTTCTCCTAAATCTAATCAAACTTGGTTGACAGGGGGTTCGACAGACGGACACATATGCATCCATACATCATATTTCATTTCCCCAATTTTCTTTCATTCCATTATTTACAAAAAACGGGGACCTTCTTTCTCTCTCTCTCTCCTGCCTGTTCTCGACTACTGCTTTACTTGCTATTTTTTGGTTGCGTGTCCCAATTTCTTTTTTTGTGGGAAGGAAGCTGGTTAAGGAAGTTTCTTTTTCGTTCACTCTCTTTCTCTTCCATATGTCAGATGATACACATGATGATAAAAAAGTGAGGAGTAGATATTTTGCTGAGCATACATTATATTTTATGCATACTACAACTTAGTACAACTACATGTTGTGAACATTCACGGTAAATATTCTTTTCTAACAAGTTTTCTCTAGTAACCTAACGTAACATGCAGAAATATGTTCATGAGAAGCGAGAGAGATAGTATAGAAAATAGAAAGGACAAAAATCCTCAACTTCACAATAGTTGTGTTCTGTGTGTAGGCGATGTGTATAGGAGTAAATTGGTAAAGCCATATATTTTATTACTTACTTCATGAGATTCTCTTGAGTTGGTTGACTGAGCATTCCGATATTAATCCCAGCCGCATCGGTGAATGCTCCTCCATAGCCCAAAACTTTTTGATACTGGATATCCCGACGGACTGTGAATTTGGTCAGCTTATCTGGTCGTGGGTAATCTCCAACTAGAAATAGATACATATACATATTCATCAGTACAAAAGCGAGGAGGAGATGATAATATATAAATACTTATATATCTTTCGAGCATTATGTGTGTGATGATAAAGATATGATTTTCAAATCATGTCGGCATATAAAAAAAGGTCAAATAATTTCCAAAACTAGACAGCACAACCAACCAACCAACCACCACCGCATATATAATATAGTAGTAAAGCCATAGCCGACCAAACTCTTTGAGAATCATTTAGTTTTTTTTTGTGCAAAAGTAATATGCGTCCGCTAAAGTACAGGGAATAGAGAGAGAGAGAAAAATAAAACGATAAAACTATGCATAGCTGTTGGCGATCCATTTTTATCCTATTACCAATCCCATGAAATATTCACTCCGCATCATTTATACTCTATTTTCACTTTTCCAAAGTAAAAAACATTCAACTAGAGAGAGAGAGAGAGAGAGAGAGAGGAGAAAAAAGTTGCTGTGTCAGAGTAAAATGTTCCTTGCCTCGAATTTTTTTCTGTACTTCTTTTTTTACTCCTCGTAGTTTACTATTGGTTTGCACACTCACTCACTCAGGAAAAAAATGAATATCCGACGAGAGAAGAAGCAGAAGAAGGAAAATATGAAGGAGCGGCATTCTTTCATATATTATATTTCCAAGGATTTGCTTCCTACTTCCTCTCTGGTTGAATACATGATGATGATGACGAAGATAGAAATAGTTTAGGAGGAGACCACGCAGAATTATCATCCCTTTATATCTATATACAAAAGGGTTTAATATTAGACATGTGTCCATGTTCTATATTATGTGCATTGGTCGTCCTCTTGACTTTTCTTCAAGTAGCAATTTCCAGTTGTGTTCTGATAAGTACACTCATTCTTATTCCGACACTGAGACATTGTTGTTCTCCCTGTATTGGGATAGTCTTTTTTGTAAACAGGGGATGGATGGATGGTCACACAAACTCGTGTGTTTCTTTCACTGCTTCTTCTGCTCGTATGAAAGTGAAACGGAAATGGAAAAGAAATCTTTTTGCAGAGGAGTCTTTTTTTCTAGGAATTTATGGGACTTACGCACGTCATAAATAAATGATAAATACTTTTCAACTTGTAAAAATGTAGAGGAAAAAGAAAGTATTTTCCATGTAACTGTGAACTGTATTCTACTTTACATTATTATATCGTCTTTATCAGTAGTAACGAAAAGTCAGGGGTAGCGGGGTTCTATAAATTTTGCTCATTGTAATGTAGTAGCTGTGACCAGTCATTTTGTTGAAATAGGAGACCACAGCAGGTCCTGTATCCGGTGTCCCTTAAGATACTGATTCAGATTCGAATAATTTAATATCGATGCAAGACACGCGCACACTAAATTCATCAAATCAAACGTAACTTTTCCGGCCTATGCATTATTCACACATTTTTATCTAGATGCATTTTTCGCATGCTGATTCTTAGTACCTAAGTAATTTTCACATCAAAAAATTTATCTCTTCCCCAGTTTCTCTTTCGTGGCCAGTTATAAACCAGTAAACAGTTAACCTTGTTCAGTGGGTGGTTTACTTAAAAATATGAGAGTTATTATTCATTCAAAATTACAAGGCTGGTCGAGCCTCTAAGCATAATATTTTTTTATGAAACTGAACCGTTCTACAGAAGGAAATGTTAGTGCATTTCATGAAAACATAGTCTTGCAATCGAAATTCCATGTTATTGTACCTTATTTCCTTTAGCCCTCCAACCAAAAAAGCTACTTATAATTTGATTCCAATTTTCTATTTTCAGTAGCTGCAACCACAAAGGGGGAATGCGCAATAAATCAAATGGAGATGTTGAAACTTAAGCCTAAACGTAGTACAACGTATTAAAAGACCTATCACCATATCGTAGCATGTTCCCTGCAAGATCTTTTCTTGGTGTATGTATGTGATGCTTAAGCCGACGGTGGACATGCAATAGTTTGCTACTGAAAAAGAGAGAAGGTTTTTCAAAGCCTTGAAAACGAGCAAAGCTCATGGAGTCTGGACCTTGAAACTAAAAGTCCTTTGAACCGGAAGAAGATATCATTCATGTTGATTCCATTCCAGGTATTTGAAAATAATGTATGACAACCAAAAAGATCTCAAGATGCACCAAAGCCTCAAAACATAAATACCATACGCAAGAATAAATATGGGAAAGGAAATCACCTCGTGACGCGTGAGGTGCCTCCGTAATGCCCCGAAGGAGATTCACTTTGTTCACCCAGTGTGTCAATGCCACTCCTTCACGTGAAAGTGTAAACAAAGTATCTGAGAGAGGTGACTGGAAAAAGGTGTGTAGCAAACACACAAAATTACTACACGATCTAATCAATACTTTTCCCATAAATACTCATTAACTCGCTCACTCTCTCACGCTTTACCACCGGAAAACCAAATCCCATCCAGTAAAAAAAAATCTTTGCTGTAATAGCACCAGTATTCTGTAGTGGATGGGTGGCATGGCATGGCATGGCATGGCAGGTGTAACACGCAAACTAGGATGCTACTATACCAACTACCACTCTGTTTGCCAGAAGGGTTGATGCTGATGTCAGTAGTGCACAAGATACATCAAACCACACACGAACTACAGCAAGGAAACGCAAAAGCCTTGTTCTTGTGCAAAGCCAAGTTCAATGTCTCGCTTGGCTAATTCCTCAGGGCTTAATTTTGATGTGCATGCATAAAGCTCTCCTCGTTTTCTTCTTGACTGCACTCATTCCACGTATGTTATGTGTTTGTGAGAAATAGAGTGACTGAGACTGAAAGCAAAAAATCTTTTTGATCTTTTGTTTGTCTTTGGAAAGATTCTTCTGATAACATCACATCACATCACAATATACCATCATCACGCTTCCCAACTAACTGGATGTACATATTATGTGCACGTAGCAGGAGAGAAAATGAAGGCGAAGGTTAAGTAAAGTTCCAAATTTCTCGACAGGCAAAAGAAAACTTTTCCCAGTTATGTATTGAAAATCATATCATTTTTTTGTCAGAAAAGGTCTGATGATGAAAGATATATTCCAAGTATTGTTTTGAGAGAGAGAGAGTGAAAATATGACATGAACTTTTGATTAATATAAATGGTAACGCTTGGCTTGGATAAAACTCTTACTTTGAGTTGCTCTTGCTCGCATAGAAAAACAATATTTCTTTATAGTTGATTGAAGTGCGAATGGGCAATGTTATATATACTTAACAAAAGAGAACAAAAACTTTTTTGTCTCGCTCCAGGAAAATCTGATCATGAATAGATATTTTTGGAGGCTGTATAATATTGTAGGTACACGTTCATTAGATCAACATCTGCACCTGCCATAACACGTGCCTATGTATTTCTACTCCAGCTCCGCAAGGCAAACAAAATCATTACCTAAATGGTTCACTTCCTCTTCACTGGAAAGCTTTGTCTAGCCATAAATTGCAATGGAGCACAAACCAGTGATTAAACAATGGAGACTAGCACAACTACTGGATTTTGTATTGTATGTAAAACCCAGTGCATTCTAACGCATTACCTATCATAATATGCAGGATCTATCTGCATCAAAGTATTGATACTGATATTATGACGAATAAAAGGCATAGTCCTCATTAAATTCATTGACACAATGGGCAAGTGCCAAGTATGAAATATGCAACTATATTGTCTGTCTATAATATTTATCTGATGCACATTTAGGCCCTTGAACCATTAATATCATGCAGCATTTTATACAAAGGGATGAGTTTCAGGTGCATTGTTTTGTGGTCCATCAACCGTGAAATGTACAACTACCTTGATCTTAACATTCACTGGTGTCGATGTCGACATCGTCAGAATCATTATCATTATACAAGATATAAAATGAAATATATGGCATTGAAACTGAATGTGTATTAGCAACAACTTCTTTGAAGTACTCCATCTAAAGATCTACTCATCACGCTAAATTTGTGAAATGATGAACCATGTTATGGAAATGGAAAATATAGATAGGTCAGCATCAAAAAGGCTCTGAAGCTATATCCTGCACCATCATTAAGCCTTCTTCCTTCCGCTCAAATGAGTCGCTTTTTCCATCCAATTTACAAAATTCGATAGGATGTGGATTGCGGTGCAGAGTGAAGGTCTATTCAATATGGATGAATGAGTTTTTGCTTTGCTACATTGCTACTCATACATTAATCAAGTGCATTGCCAAACTGATATGTTATACAACTATTGAAAATGATTTGTATATCAAGGAAAAGTGCACTTGAGTAGCAATAGCAATATATGGAAAGCAAAGCAAAAAGAGATGTATGGAAAATGGATATTTTATACATATAAAAATATGACGACTTACAAAGAGCAAACAAGTTGAGATCATTTGGGTATGTTAGGGGGACTTCTATTTCAGTGATCGAGTCCGGGGTCCAAGGCAAGGTTGCATTGATTGTGAAATGGATCAATAGAAAAATGACATCCCATGAAAAGATGTAAAGGATCGTGTTGAGAAAAGTCCCAAGTCCAACGCGGATCAGGTACGCGACGACAAGGATCACGGGTAAAAGTGAAGATGTTCCCAATTCCATCCATTACAATGACACATGACATGTAACAAGAGACAAACAAGAAAGAAAAAAGACGGAAAAACATTATTAAGTATGCGTGTTAGATTCCTATAAAAATAGTATTAATATAAAGCATTATGTAAACAGGATTGATGTGATAGTAGGACAAAACTGAAGCTGTAAAAACATGTCAATATCATCATCCCGAACGAAAGAAAGAATAAGGTAAGGAGGGCAAAGAGATGAAATATTGACAGAAGAGAAACGACAAGAAGAAAAATCCTAATCATGCATATATATAGAGAATGGAACGTAACATGTATTGCAATGGCTTCTCAGAAAAGGGGTAAAAACGGTAACAGTAACGGTAACGGTGTACATACATATGTACTTATTGCATAACGTATAAAAAACTCATCTCCATCCTCCAGTCCCATTCCACAGAGTTAGTTTTTTGGAGTGAAACAAGGACATTTTTAAAGATAAAGAGTAGGAGGAAAGTAAAAACGGGTGAAAGATATATATCATCAAAGGGATTTCTATTGGAAAATTTTTCAAACAAACAGCGAGCAACCTTGAGGGGAATATCATATCATCATCATCATTGTCGTCATCATATCACGCGAATAAAATGATATGATATGAGAACGAAACGATATATACCCTACCATGCAGTACCACATCACATCAGAGGAAACCATACAAAAAATCCTCAAAAAAGTATATTAGTGCATGCATCATCCCGTTATTCCCGTTAGTATTATTTTTTGTTAGTAGAGATACTGATATGGATTGGATAGCATACGAAAAAAATGTTTCATATTGTGTGTCTGTGTGTCTGTGCACATTTACTTATACTCACCATTCGAACGAGTATCGAAGAGCCTTTGAGATCGACTGGAGGTGAGAGCCGATTCCAGTTTAGTCGCTCGCACTATGAGATCATCGTGACGGCTCAGCAGGTCGTCCCTAGCGTAGGGCTGCTCTGGATCGTTGTTGAAGTGGACAATGGATTTATGAAGACGTGAACCAGTTTTGGTGGAAGTAAAGATTTGCACTTGTCCTCGGTAGTCTGACTCTGATGCTGCTGCTGCTCCTGTTACTACTCTTCTTGTTCTACTCTTCTCATCAAAAGTCTGAGCGGATGGAGAGCCCCTTTCTGATATTGTCTTTAAAGTAGTTGCACTACTACTACTACTACTCCTAAAAGTTGAGGTACTTGGAATGCTGGACAAGTGGACGGAGGAGGGAGGAATAAGAGGATTTGCAATTTCTTTGGGAATTGTGATGCTCACTGTGTCACAGTATGTTGAGTTACAAACGCAAACCACGCTCCCTTTACCAAAGTCCCGAGTAATGCATGGACGAACTTGTTCCTCCGGTTCCTCTGTTATTGTTGGACTATCAAGATATTGGAGGGATAGTCCATCTAGCTGAGATATGCTTTCTTGTGCTTGAGGAACTTCTTGGGGATTTGCACGGATCGTAACTATCGTATAATCAAATTCCCAATTCTCTTATTGTTAGTTACAAAAACACATAGTAGTACATCTTCAAAACATTTACCCAACACGCCATAAACTGTCATATTATAAATTTGTATGCGAGACTGTATATTAAACTCCCACGCTTTTTGGTAAGGAGCTCGCAATCTCGCAAATAAAATTATATTCCATCCAGTTGAACTCTCTTATGGAAAGATTCAAATAAAAATAATAATTATTTCATAATATCTGCTTACCTGAAACCAGCACGAATGCGGAAAGATAAAAATTAAAAAGGTTACTGGAACTCATGATGAATCACATATAATTTGACTACTTTTATGTTTTAAAAAATAACTTAACACTCTTAAAAATAAGCGAACTGCATGCTTATTTGCGACAACACACTAATACAACTTTTCACTTCACAGCAGTGGTTCAGCAGCACTAATAAAATCAACTTGGACAGAGGGATGAAAAATTGATCATCATCCCCAACATGCAATCTGATTATGAGTCACTCTGAAACTCTCAGAGACTCTTTTTATTTAACTTCATTTAATTTCCAAGAACGACAACTTAATATCAGATTGTTTAAAGCAAATCATTAGAGTTGATTATCCAAACCACCAGCATCCTCCAATAGTTTTAGGTAGTTTGCTGGACATGGACTTATCCTGGCTTTTTCAGAAAATCAGGATGTAAGGGCTTTGCTTTGCTTAGTCGTTCTTCCTTCCTTCCTTCCTTTTTTCCAATTGTTGCGTTGCCACAGCGGATGGGCAAAGTCACTTTTTGTTTTTGAAGACGCTTCTTTTCTGCATGAGCAGTGACCTACTCCATCCATGCAAAAATATGTTTTGCCTGCTGTGTATCATGGCTCATGTTATGAATGTGGCACTTTGATTTTTGTTATCTTTGATATTATATATTCATAAGTACCTCATCATATCATATCATCTCCGCACTAACAAAGTGTTCACGTAATGATTACACCCAAAAGGTTAAGCAAGGTCGCAATCGTAATAAATATAGCCAATATATGCAACAAGCAGAATAATATAGATGCTTTGCTGTCTGCTGCCTCCTCTTTCTTGTCATACAAAGATACAAATTATATATTACGCGTACATCCATGCTGATGATGAAGACTCCTCCTGATAGAAGCTTTGAGCAAGCTACATACAACAATCGTTAAGTTGCATAATTTAGGCAGTATAATGTTCTATCTGTTTCGTTCAAGTTTTAGGAGCACTTAACATTGTATCTTGTATCCTTTACTTTATGGATGGATGATTGTCAGAAGCCGGTAGCTGAAGTAATATATTTTAACATCACAACACCCTGTGCTGCTATGTCTTTTAGTTTTAGGAGTTGAATAATAGTCAAAATAGTCATTTATTTCTTTCCGTTTATGGCTGAATTATCCTTATCATTTCCTTGATGTTGATCATTCTCTTGGCAATTACATACGCATATAGCTTCTGGAGAGCGGGGAAAATGGGACGAGGTCGGAATGTCGAAAAGTCATAACATATTCTTTATGACTTTCGATAGGTTTGAATGAAAGGAAACATCTGTGTTTATGGCGCATTCGTCAATGAATAAGAAATCAAATGTGTTCCCAATAAAGATGTCATTTAATAAAATAATTTGTCAAGCCATCAACGATATTTGATATTATGATTTCCAAAATCTCATGCATCCATTTCTGGACTGAATATACACGATGCGGTGCGATATGTGATGCAAGATAATCTCAGTCGCTCATCGTTTCAACGAGGTTGTATTTAGTAACAAAGCAAGATAATTTTGTGTATCCTAATCATCCATTACCTTAGGCTAGAGAATTATACATCAGATTAGTTTTCTGATCGCTCATTACAATGACACTTCTTGCAATTTATGCATGCATGCGTGTAATGTACCTACATAATAACACACGTGGTGGCTACGCCTTCATAATGCTCATTGCTACGTCGCTAATCTACCGTAGAGTATAAACAAAGCATTGTTTACTGGAAGATAGTTACCAAATTGCGTTGTTTTCATAATATATAATCGACAATCACGTGGACGTAATTAATCTTTCAATCCAGGATAAGGAAGAGCTTGTTCCTTCCGTCCAAACAAAAAATACCTCATATAAGTAAAGTAATGCACTGCACTGCTACAATGTCATTATGAAGCCCTCAGTCATTCAATGTCAATTATTCGAACTGTGTACGTGCCAGAGGATAATAGTTCATGCATTCATAACATATTATTAAGCGATTAGCGTTTTTATAGATGGGAATTACATGAAAAAACATAGGTTACCAACATTCAATGTAATTACCCGAATGTTCGTTTTTTTGTGATTGCAACGGCATTCTTTATATGATCTCACACTTGACCCAATTTTGGGTAACTTGTCGAGGAAACTAATCAGGTTTGCTGCATATTATGAGTAAAAAGGTGATGCATTCATTACGTCGCGTAAGTGCAAGTTGATATTGTGAAGGTAAAGAGCAGACAATGAAATTGCAATAATGCAATAATGTTAGTCAATACATACGCACAATGTCATGCCACTTTTTTCTTTGTATCTGAAATTCCTGCACCAAGTGTTTATCTTGGGTGGGAATGAGAGAGCAATTTGAAGATGATGCATAGGAAAGAAACCTCGCTTGTCTTTCAATAAACAATTTACAGGAAAACGGAAGAATCATCAGAAGATGTGAAATGTTATAGCATTCATGTACTTATACAATAGTAGACAAAAGGAGATAATATATATATCTTCATGCGCTTCTTCAAATGGCATCCATGATTTTACATAATTGATAACTTGCTTTTGAAATTACGCTCAGAATGGAGATTTGGTTTATAGGTAGGAACGAAAACCATTTGTTTCTTAATCCAAAATTCAGACAGTCATTGAGCGACCTTGACTTGGTCAAACTTCCACCGATGATTACGAGTTAAGTCTGTGTAAATATCCTCTCATCCAAAGCAGGTTTCTGAGTAAGGGAACGTAATTTCTAATTTATACAATTTAGCAACATGTGCTACACGCTAAACCAATCCAAGGTGATTGCATTTTAGGTGGATGCCTGCCTAGCTAACTCCTAACCCAAATGGCTTGATACGAATAGGTAGAAAATATCTATTTTGTGTTTACATTTTAACAGGTTATGTCCAAATGAATTTCGTCATATCCAAATGAATAGTTATTCAGCTCTGTGTGTTAGCATGTTAAGAAGGTGTGAGGTATACTTCACAATTGCTTCCGAACATAAGTCAGTAGGATCAATAGCATATTAATTGCTACTTTTGTTGGACTACACTATTTATGTTAACAAGCCGATATGGAGCCTGTTTTGCAACAGCATTTTCATAATTGTTAAAGAAGAATTAGGTTTGGTGACATAATAATTATGCGGCTTTAACTTTCAGATGCGCACCGTATTATGGCTTAACTTTTTATGAAAAAATTTAACGTCTATGGATAATTGAAAGGGTACAAGGTACATGTATGTGCCAACGTCGCTAATTAAACGCGTGTGGTGCGCTCTAATAATAGAAAGAAAGGTTCCTGTACATTATACTAAATAATACAAACAATAGAGTGGTGAGCATCAGGTGAAAAACTATCACGAAATCCTGACATTAAAAGTATAAAGAGAATGGTTGATGATGAATAGATGTTTTCGGATTTCGTATGTAGAAATACACAAACGAAATATGATTAGATGTGCATGAAATATAGTGTTTCCTATTATCATTGTCAAATTAAATCATCATTACTTGGAAAAAATATTGATCCCTATAATTAAATTGATACTTGCACTACCTAAAGATGCTCAAATAGACAGCAGTCTTCACCCCAAAACGTTGTAATCAATATCTATAGGAATATAGACCAAGATCATTAGGTCAGTGTCATATATACGATGTTTACCATTCAGTTATGAAAAACTCTGTAAATTGACAGTGATAATATTAGCACAGCTTTCTGTCATTGTTAAATTGTAGTTGTATTTGCGTATCCATTCCTCTGAAATTAACAGTCAACAAGTTTTGTAATATCACAGATTTGCTTTTAGAAGATCACCTTGATTAGTAGCGAGGTGCGATGCAATGCAATGCCAACTGTGAAAGGCTAGCTAAAACATATACCTTACCTGCTTGCGCACTTCAAAAACCAAAGTACCTCAAGTTACTTGCATACGTTTCTTACAGCGCAGCATACAGAAGATCCTTTGTGCTACTAACGTTTCTTCCTTACGTCATTAACTTTCTGTGTGTGGGAAGACTAAAAGTCCCTATGATGACGCGCTATGTGCTATTAACTTTTCTGGAAGTATTTTCTGTGCAAATCTTTCAAACTCAGACTCATGACGCAGTTGTAAACTTATCATTGTAGTGCCACAAGTTTACAGTGTAATAAAATTATTAGCCCATAATAATGATGTTACAATTTTAGACTAGAAATTCCGTTGATTAACATTCAGGAAATCGATTTCAGGAAATGTATAATCCATTTGTAGCTGAAAGCGAAATCATTTGAGATCCTTTATAATTTACCTTTAACAAGCTCAAAGCTCTATTGGTTAACAAAGCGAGAATATAGCTAATAGAAAACGAAAACAAGCCGAAATGTCTTTGTCAAGCAACTTTGTAGCATGCCAATCCTTTACCTTGATTGATATCAATTTACACTAAACTGAAAACAACACCTGGCAATCATATCATGACATCAATTTGTAGAGATAATCTAGAATTAGTTGATTTCTGAAAGCACAAACACATGCCACATGCCACACGCTACTAATATGATCATCTAGGGTGCCCAAGTCTATGAAAGAAAGCATCCGTATCTCCAGCAACTGGAAGAATTTCTAAAGTAGCATGAAATATTTATATTTTCTCAAAATAAGCAACAGCGAGTTTTTCGCGAAATAGATGATTATCTTCCCAAACTTTTTTTATCTCTCTCTCTTTCTTTTTAGTTGTTTGTTTACGCGCGGCAGATGTAAGTGACAGTAGTCAGCACGTCTTCGTTTAGCAGACGCCCTTGTAAGCATGAGAGAGCACAGTCAACGGAACTTGAGTGCTCCAGAAAAAAACACAACTTTTCGCCGTCCCATTGTCAGAAAATTCTTGGGAGGAAGTGTTGAAAACATTTTTTCTGCTAAAAGTACGCGTAGCCAAGGCCCTTACTTAGCTACCTCGATCTACTTCTACTACCTCATCCATATAATGGACAACCAACAAGCTGCTATTATTGGAGCAGTTACTCAGTAACTCTCTGAAATTCACTATCTTATATTATTACGACACACAACTCTTCGGTTTCACACTCTCATTCCATCTCTATCTCATTTGTAGATCGCGGAAGAGTTTTGCTATTTCTTTTCAAGAAAAAAAAATATATGATAAGACGAAATGGTCACGCTACAGATACGCGAAAGCTAACTAATAACACCCATAGAAAAATATAAGGGCAAAAAACATCTGTATTATTATTATTTTTTATTTACTTGGGATCATTTAATGGGGAAAAGTATGAAGAAGGAGAGAGAAAAAAGAGGTTCACACAGCCAACATAACACTTTCTTTTGCCCTCTGAGATGTGATGGGATGACACAAGCTGAAGACGAAAAAAAAGTAGTCTGATAGTAAACTTCAAACCCACATTCCACTATCTTACGGTTACGTTTACAGAAAAAGGAAGGAACACAACATTTATATTTGTACAACTTATACATCCATTAAGAGAGAGAACCTGAGCAAAAAAAGTGTGTTTGTACTAAAAGAGACAATAAGAGCCCCAGTATAGAACTAAAAGAAGAGGATATTCTTGGAGCGACGACGAAGCAGCATTTTTTTTCTCTCTTCTTCTTCTTCATCCGATTTGAAAGACTGAAAAACATGGAATAAAAAGAAAAGTATGGAAGGTTCAAACGAATAACACTATTTCCAGTCAGGACTACATAGAAAAGGAGACAGTGTTGAGCATATCGTAGTCATAAATCTTGCAACTGTTCAACCATCGAATATAAATCATGACCAGGGGCAAGTAAGCCTTCTATAGAAGTCTGTGTATGATACCCACATCATCATATAATATGTATCAGAGAAAGAAGAGGGGGGCTCCACCGATGTGGGCAAAATTCAAGCAAAAAGTGTTGCAAAACTTGGTAACTCTCACTACTACTCCTTCCCCTGTAAGTAAAGTTACGGTTGTGGTATTATAAATTAAAGTGCATACGCCTGTACTCCTCTCAAATGATATTCTAAGGCCCCGGCCATGCATGGCAAAACAAGGAACCTCCAAGGGAGTACGTACTACGTACTACTGAAAGTTTATAGTGAAAGTGAATAATATTGTGTGCTTTGTGAGAGTGGTATATATAATAGTTGCTAACTATATAAGCTGGTTTAGTTGTGTTGTATGTACTTAGGTATAGTTGAAAGTGAAGATGAACAAAATATTCGTCCATTTCTTAAAGACGGGGGTATAATACCAATATACATAATTCACAGTCAGAAGAAGGAGAAGAAGAACAAGTCTCCCGTTTTTATATATAAGTAGTTAGGCATGGGGATGTGATAATATGATGTTCTATTAAAAGGAGGATGGAGGAAATGCTCAATGTTCGTCTTTGTCCTTCGACATCACCGGATTATTAAATATACTAAGGCTCCCTCCTTCTTCCCCGGCTTGAGAGAAAGAAATAACAGGAAAGCCGTTTGCTTTCTCTTTGCTCTTTAGTCTCCTCATCTCTTGGTGGTGGTGGTGGTAAGTCGGCAAATACTTAAGCAAATATAGTCAAAACCTTTTTTCTTATGTGTTTCTACACACACTCCTCCACCAATTTTGTCCTCCCTACTTCTTGATTTATACTCGATTTTGGCTCGCTTTCCACCACCACCACCATCACCAATGTAATATTTAGTAATAACTGATAGTGAATGAGAATGACTCAAATTTCAAACTATTATTTATTCCTTCCAGGTTTTCCTTTTGCATCTTTCCTTTGCCTTACTTTTTTTTCTCGTAGCCAGTAGCAGTAGCAACTATCACATTATATATAGACCCATGTCTTTCGAAGTTCACGTCAAGGAGAAATGGAATCGGGATGGGACTGGGACTACAGAAAAGATAGAGAGGAGATGTGTGTCATTTCCTCCTTTCTCCTCTTTCCAGAACAAAGAATTGAATAGTATATAGGGTGCAGTGGGTACGGAATAATAAAGCTTCTTATTCCCTTCATAATTTAATACGGACAACATATAAGAGATGACAGATTACTGAATCATGTAATACAAATACATAAGGGCTTGTAAATTGATACGGGCGAATGAAAAAGAGGAAATAGAAACGGACTATGTACTTTGCCTTAAGGAATAAAACAATCATATTATTATTTACAAGAGTTGTTAAAAAACAAGCAATCCGTTTTAGGTCCTTTCTCTTCGATTCGCCTTCAAGCTTTTGCTCAAGTGCCTAATACAATGCCCGCTTGTATATATAGGCTTTTGGAATTATCTTCAATTGGACCAATACCAATATTTAGCACTATATAGGTTCTTGGTTACGACTTACGGAATTGGAGAAATGTCACCTTTTTCAATTGAATACGAAATAGGATTTGGCTCGAGAATCTCTTTTCTGTCTCAAGATCATGCAGGCATACTTCAGAAAACGACGGAAAATGGAATCCGACCTAAGCATATGGAAATAGGGTAAATATATATAGGGAATGACGTAGAAACGTTTGTACAATACAAATACAAACCAAACAAAATGTGATTACTCTTAACAAAGTTACACAGTCATTCTCTCCACTTTGAACTTTTCTTTTTCCACCTTTGGTGATCTCATTTACGCCTACTTTGCTCCTTCTTAAGCTCATTCACTCATAACTTTTCATTTAGGAGGAGTGGGGCTCTCATGTCGCATTATTTTCCTCAAGGCCCATAAAAAGATTGTTTTCTTGCGATATACATTGGCAGCAGCAACTCTTGTGTATGCTTGACATTCGACACATAACATACAAAAGCATAATATAATACTATATATATAAATGCTGAAAGATGTAAAAATGGGATAGCGTATAAAAATGAAGATGGAATCTTATAACAGAAGAATACAAACATATATATTTGTTTGTAATACCCTTGCGATTCCTTGTGGTGCGGTTTGCTAAAAAAAAGTTTGTATTATTCTGAAAAATACTAAGAAAAGTGCACTGAGTGGGGAGTAGAGACGATAGCATGATGACACAGTTACAGTTACTTTTAATTTTTTAACATAACTTTTACCAAAAACCTAGGGAGGTTCCCCTGCAGGGCAGGGGACAGAAAAAAAACGTGAAGTGAGAACACGAAGAAAAACACCGGAATGGTTTTTATGTTCCAGTTTTTTCCACACAGTTCGTCTTCAGCTGAATTGAATGTATCAAAAGTTACGGCCACCCGGAGGGGTATAAAAATGTACTGTGAGGAAAGAAAAAAGTCCTACTGGGCTAACAGCTCGGTAGACAATTATCATACTATCATGCAATTTGTTTGCATACATTTGATCACATTCAATTTGGAGTTTGAAAACAAACTTGGAAAAACTGTGTTTTTTGTATATGTACACATTATGTACATGTTGTTTATTACGTGTGAAGGGAAGTACTTTCTAAACCCATAATTTTTGCATTTACCTAAATGTTAGTGGTGCAGATGTTATTTATACCTTATAACTGCATTTTTAAAGTAAAGTATGAGGAGGTGTTGTTTGTTTGGAAAGGTCAAAATAAAATAATGTATTTCAATGATTTACTTTATTTTTGCCAGAGCGAATGTGAATAAAAAAATATTTTGTTGTATTATTTTCTAAAAATCTATTGCATAACTGTACTACACTATGCAATGTAGGAGGTTCCTAACTTTCAAATTTCAGTAGGGCCAGCCCAAATCTTCGTGCATAATTCATTACTAAATTATCACAGTTGACAAATTAAAAAGTAACTGGAGGCTTGTTAAGCTCCTCGTCTTCACAACCCAACCAAGGTAAAAAAATAGGTGAGTCAAATGTGCCATGTGCCAACTTCGTGCATTTCTTATTCCATGATTTTAATAAGGTCAGGGAACTATGGGAAAATGTAAGGAAATGTGGTGTTGATTTAGATGGATGTGTCTTCATATAACATCTTTTTATTTCACATGAAATGTTATTTCATCTCCGTGTCCAAGCTATTCGCAAGTAATAACTCTGTCGCCGTCTGAAGACCCGCGTATGTCTCCAAATAATTGATACAATCTAAGTGACGGAGTGACAATAATCTCCTGAATCCCTTCATTACCTAAAATAAATATCTACAATCCTATTTCTCATATATTCATGTTTATTTGCCTTGCTTAAAGCATTCTGTAAAAACTACTATAACTATACGTGCACAAAAGTATATGCAAATATGTTATGTCCTCAAGTCCACAATCACAGTCTGAAAATCAGCATTCCAAAGCAGCAACCGCATCTTAAATTCAGTAGTTCCGCTTGCATTTCAAGAGTTTATTGCCATAACCCATGCTACTTTATTGCCCTGTGAACTTAATTTAAGTTATTGTATGGGTTATTGGCCTTCTGTACTACTTTATTTAAGACCAACAATCAAAAGTATATAGAGCTAGAGAACAGCGGTTATTGAAGCCTTCGCACATCTCGACGCCCATTTATTACCCACCAGAACATTTTCCAGTGAACCTTAAGCACTCTCTATCTGCGCCGTGCTATCTGCATGTTTATGCAAGTGCTTCTACTTACTTTTCAAACAAATATATATGGCTTTTTTGGTTATATTGGAAATGGAAACTATTACACACTCTCTATACACTCCAGAAAGAACCTCTCAGTTTAGTCTTTTAGCTCAGTGAGCAAAAGACAAAAGAAGCCTCTGAACAAAATCAAGAACTACTTAAAACCGCAAGGAAAACTTTTGTCGCAAAATACCGTCAAATTTACTTTACTGCAATCACTTATTCCACATAGGATTACGTCCATTGAAAATACTTTGTCTTCTTCTGCTTCTTGTGCCACCACGGCACGGCACACACAAATTCACGGTAGCGTGGTACTGGTACCTTGTTGCTGTGTGTAGTTCGGTTACACAGAAGATCAGCTTAGAAAAAGTTGGAATAGAATGCAGAATTAAAAGGAGCCTTCAGTTACTTCAACTTCTCTCTCTCTCTCTCTCTCTCTCTCTCTGTTTTGGTAAAAGTGTTGTACAGATATAGCTACTACCACTACCCGAGTTACTTTTCCTTCGAGGACTCACTCTCCTTTTTGGAAAGTAACTGAGAGGCTATACAACACTTTTACTTTACTCAAACTACAGGACAAGACAAGAGTTTCAGTTAAGTTGCACTCTCTTCTTCTCTCTCTCTCTTTGATTCACACACATATATATTGGATGGCACACTAAGATTTCAAAACAAGGACACTGAGCCAAAGGCAAAAAGGTATTAACAATGCTAGTAACTGTTAAGTAGTATATGGGATCTATTCTTAATACTGAGCTCTGTTGTGTGTGTGTGGTGAAAATAATAATATCTACACCGGAGAGAGAGAGGAGGAAGTAAAGAAAAGAGTGAAAATTATGCTTCTCCTTTCTCCTTCACCCATTTTGTCTCTTGTTTAGTTTTATACAAATATGCTCTTCCCGTATATATGCATCGAGATTTGGTGGAAAGGTATTTATGTATGTAGAGTAGATGTGTACAGCACACGTAACATTCGAAAAGTAATGCGGAAGATCGAATGGGAAAGGGAATGTGTGTGTTTCGGTGTTTGTGTCTCGCCTAATAAATCTTGGTAAATTACCCCAACACCGTGCAATGAATTATCCGCTCGTTACAACGAAATGCTATCAGCTTAAGAATAACAAAGACGAAGAAAAGTTTGTCCTCCTCTATCTTACTCTTTCTCTCTCTCTCTCACCAGAGCAAAGCACTTCTACTCTGTCTATAAAGTCGAAAAACAACATGAAAGATGAAAGGATGAAAGACCTGCTGCCTTTGCATACGGATAAGAAATACGAAGGTATACAAACCTATATGCATTTTAGCCATACGGCAAAAATTACATGGGGAAAACCATAACGAATAGTGTGTGTGTCATCAACATGCACCATACCCATACCATTCAGGTTCCCCATTTCTTAAACCAAAACAGAGTGGGATTATAATGTGCATATGCATAATGTATTCGAGTTGATGTGCTCCTCCTGATTCCGTGGGAGTTGGAAGTTGGAACGATGAAAGTAGTAACAACGGTTCTCCTCAATGCAGTTGTACATAATAATATGTTTCTATTGTCATTGAAAGTCTCTTTTCTATGATCCTAATTGAAAGTTCTTTTGTATGTTTTATCAAGCTCAACAACTAACGCTACGCTGCATCTAATATGGTGAAGTGCAGTTGTAGGAATTCGGAATAATATAATGCTAGCCCATAAAACACATACAGATATTATATTATTATGCAGTATATACACTCTTGATGAAGCTTGTTTTCATATATATATGGCCTCGATTTTTTTAACTCTTTTAACTAGAGTTGTAAACGAATTTCGTGTTGAATCTATCTCGCCATTAAAATCCAACTGGCAGCATACACCATACAACTAATTTAATGGGGAAAATTTTATTTCTCAAAAGGAACAGTGAGACATCATTTGCAGCAAACAAAAAGCAAAATTTTGGAAATAGAGGCTTGGCTTCTCACAAGTAATTTTCATTTAAACATATGCATAAAACTACAATAAAGCACACAAGTTTTCAATCCACAGCAGCAGTATTACATAATATAATATTATATATTTTGTTGATGAACGATGAATGAGGTTGTTTTATATTCTACTGTGTATATAAGTATAAATGCAACGGGAATGAGTAGTATATCAAAGTGAGTTGTGAGCTACTTCGGATGTATATGACATGATTCAGACTAAGTTTTGAGAAAAAGTTTCCAGACAAATATACATAGCACAAAATATATGCTGAGAGGGTGAGCGTTTGTCGTTGTCGTGCTTTATATTCATAAATGTTTTTTGGGAAGACATACTTAACATTTGGTGTAATTAATAGGGTAAACAAGTGTTTCAAAAACTTTGATGGCGTGTGTATATACTTCAAGTTGAGTATATGAATGGTACACTGCTTTTTCATTAAAAGTAATGCGGGGATGAAAATGAAGCTCTGCTAATTCCAATATAGGTATATTTTTAGCTTTCTCCGATTCTTCCAGATTCTCCCACTTACTCCAATCCACCAATAAATAGCACCAGTGGCATGTTTGATGACATTAAACAACGTAGTTCAATCGGGAGCTATATACACATCCCTAAATCCAAGTCCAACATTAACAACATCACCATTTAAAACTTTTTCCTCTCGCCCCACTACTTGCACTCCCACTCCCTCTCCTGTACTGTATTAAACAGCTTGGAAATTCCAGCGAAAAGTAAAGCTAGTTTGCTGCTATAAATGTAATGAAATGGGAATGGAGAACGCCTAGTAATAACTAATCTAAACGTAAACTATATTATATACCTAGTAGTAGAACCAGACCCTTAGGTTTTTTGTCTCGTGTGTACAAACTAAACGATGGGATGCCCAGAGCTGGGGGACCGCGGTTCAAAATCGGACCGCGGTCTTTCGGTTCAGGTCTCGGTTCAGAACCGAGACCTGAACCGAAGACCGAAAAATAATTTGGAAGAACCGAAGACCTGAACCGAGAACCGAAAGGTTTTTTAAAAAGAACCGAAGACCTGAACCGAGAACCGAAAGGTTTTTGAAAAGAACCGAAGACCTGAACCGAGAACCGGAAGATTTTTTCAAAAGAACCGAGAACCTGAACCGAAGACCGAACAGGTGTAGGATTTGAGTTAAAAAGTTAATAAATTGCACTGGTTCATTGCGTACTTACTTTTTACACTTAAAATATGAGTAAAATATGAATTATTGTCTCAGTTTTAGTAATCCTAACGTCATTATTGACAATTTTCGGATTTTTTGTGGAGCAATTTGTTTTTTTTATCTTAATACTTGAATTAACTATATTATTTTTTCATTAGTAAGTGCAAAAAGCTTATTTTACCTGTCATTTTCGCAAAAAAAAGTGAACCAAAACAAATTTGAAAGAACCGAAGACCTGAACCGAGAACCGAATTTTTTTATGAAAGAACCGAAGACCTGAACCGAGAACCGAATTTTTTTATGAAAGAACCGAAGACCTGAACCGAGAACCGATTGTTTTTGTAAAAGAACCGAAGACCTGAACCGAGGACCGAAGGGTTTTTGTAAAAGAACCGAAGACCTGAACCGAGAACCGAAAGGTTTTTGTAAAAGAACCGAAGACCTGAACCGAGAACCGAAAGGGTTTTGAAAAAGAACCGAAGACCTGAACCGAGACCGACAAGTAGGTCGGTTCCCCAGCTCTGGGGATGCCATGTGTCGTACCGTCTGCTCTGGTTTTCCACAGCCTTCTCTCCATCCATCCGTATGTGGTGATGTTTTTAAGCAACAGCAGGTTACACATTATTGTGGTAATCTCAGTAGTTTACAAAATATTTTCACAAGATTTTCATGTCACAAGATTTTGCTCCATACTTTAAAAACCAGTTGACATTATTTCTCTCTCTTCCCTCACTTCGTCCTTTCATTGTCTCTGCTGTGTCTTGTATTATCTTTCAAAAAGAATGAGAGACCATGTTTTCTAACGTGGTATATGGGTTTGTTATAAGTTTAACCACTCCTCTCCTATTTACTCTTTTCTGCTTTGGTGTTGCTGGTCTCATGGTCTATGGTCTTCTACAGAAACTTTTCCTATAAAAGCTACACGCATATTATCTATAAATATGTTGTTTCCTTTAAAAGACTCCAGTCGAGGCTCCCTCTGCACTGGTTCAAGTTGGCTGAGCGAAAAGTTTAAAACAAGAAACATTATTTTGTGCATCGAATAGGAAATAGTTGGAAGTAATAGTAATATGCGGGATGAACCGTTATAAGAATCATAAGATATGGAAAGGTTGTTTTCAATGGGGAGGCAGAGGAGTAGCAGGACGAAAATGGTCGTAGTATATTATTCCAGACGTGGCAATGGGATATGCCTAAACTTAGCCAAACCAACACCAATGCTTGGAGTTGTTTTTGGTAGAATGAAAGCAGAGAGTCATTCGGATTCTCATTAATTCTTACGACACTGTATTTTGTTACAACAACTCAAGTGGAACTTGGATGTGCCATCACAGTAAACACACGGCTGGAATCAGAAAGTAGTTGCAAAAAAAAGACGACGATGGTAACAACAAGGTAAAGTGTTTATGAGAGTAGTTAACATGCGTCGTATAGTATATTGGATTAGTAGTTAAGTAAACTGGTGGAAAACAAGGAAAAAAGTCATAGATATATAGACTGTATACTCACCTCCATATTTTTTTACCTGCGCTCATAATAGGGGTGGTCGTGGTGTGGAGACGAACTCATATGGATGGACCATAGTTCAGTGTTCCATTACATGAATTTACGCAGTTATTTTGTAACCTGACATTACTTTTTTTTTACATTCCATTCCACGATTCTGCACCTTCAAACAATAGGTCTATTTCTGCATAAAATGTGGAAGGGGAAAAAAGATGTTTTCAAGGATAAGTTTTTTTTTATATATTTCGACTGGTGATGTGATGTTGATGCTCAAATGGCTTCAGTATATGACTCATATAAAGCTTTCGGTTTGAGCAAAATACGTTGAGCGTTGCATTCCATCTCACTCAAAGGAGAGGAGAGAACACAGGTAAAAAAGATGACTTTCTTATTGTGTGATAATGTTAGTAATAATGGCAACAAAATAGTTGGATGGATGTTGCACTCAAAGCCACATATAGTCAGAGATTACGCTAGTTTTTAGCTGGAGGGGAAAAGTCGTCGTCACCTAAAGCTTGAAGTTGAATGACTGCACCTTTCCTCCCCATATAATTTCTAAAGTTAGGGAGGAAAAAACTGTGGTGCTCTTCTGTTGTTCCATTATCTTTAAATTTAGAGGAGCTGTAAAATCATCAAAAGCGGGAAGGCTGTGAACGACTCCCTTGCGAGGTATGCCAGCTTTTGCTCCCCAGCATCCAAAGCTAATTCAGCAATTTTTTTTAAAGAGAGAGAAGAAAAAAGGAGGAAAAAGAAAAGTTGCTTTGATGGATTCCATCATCTTTCGGCTGGAATGACTTTTCTCCCTCGTTACATCTTGAGCAGGGAGCGGAAGAAGAAAAAGCAATACGAAAACTGGCAACAAAAAAGGGGGAAGAAAACGTGTAATAAATGCAAGTATAACGTTGGACAAAGAGAATTCAAAGGGAGGAAGGAAGGTACGATCTGACATATGAACCGTTGAAAAGAGTATATCAGTAAAAAAAAGTGTAAGAAATATCATTACGCTAAAGTTCTTTTTTCTTCCGTTCTATCCTTTAGAATGAGCTAAGCCAAGATCTAGTTACATCAGGATAACTTATTTTTTCACTTGAAGTTTGCATCAGAAATCATTATTTGAGATAGAAAAATGGATAACATTAGAAACTTTTCTACTTATCAACACTTCTCTCTCTCTTTTACTTCGTCACGTTGGAGAGCAACAGCAACTATTTATCCTTTATCGCTATGTATTATTCTGCTCAAATGCTGCTAATAATGATCATTGAACACAGCGTAATGCCTTTGAACCCCCCATGGTGTCTACCGCCTACCCCTTAGTGAGCTTTTAACAAGTTTCATGAAGTATGAAACGCGTGTATTGGAATTGAAAACAAATAATGACTTTTCTCCACGTTACCTTGATGGCTTCGATGTTCGATTGATTTAATCAAATTGGATGTCAGATGTTCACGAGCATAAAGCCGGTCGAACTGGAACTAGTCTAGGCGATGCAGAAGGCCACTTCACTGTGTGGTCTTCAGCTGGATTAGGGTTTGGGGAAAAAATGGCCAGTTTGTGGGCCAATTGAAAGTGTGGACCCTGGAACTTCTTTGTAAAATCGAAACGCCTTTTTATCCTCGCCTAGTTGTAAAGCATTGTGTGCAATTGAACCGAATGCTCTAAAACTGATGAAGCACAAAGTTTTCATACACATAAGTGAACTTGTAATGGTAGTATAAGGGCTGCTTTGTCAAGTCCTGATGCTAAAACATATCGTACGATATCGTATAGCGTTTAAAATATGTTATATTTGGACTCATATGATTTTAAAACCTAAACTACATGCATCGTTTGGACTTGAAACAGTTGGAAGTGGTTGGGAAAGAAATTAAAGTTTAAGGTAGCTCTATATGCTATATATATTGTGTGCATTAAATGCAATGTGTTGAAGGATAACATACGACTGGGAAAAGTGCTGTGAATAAGTGTGAAATCGTAAACACTTTCATAAAGTATGTAAAACTAACCATTCTGTCGGGCAGTTACAGTTTATATAATCATAAACTGGGCTTACAGAAGTTATAATATGAATGGATCGGAAGGAATCTAGAATTGAATGAGGACTATATATAGTATATATAGTTGCATGGTTTTGGTTGATAGTCAGGAATAAAAATCTTTGCGTTAGAATGTGGAGAAAGGCAAAACGAAACATTAAGCACATCTGCTACCTTTACCCAATTGATTCTACGTGATAGCATGATTACCCTCAGTATCATTTTCGTTTCTATCAAAGAAGCTTTAGCTACTTCATGGACATGCCAAGTCTGTCGTCTGTTTTTCAATGTCAAGAACGAACCTAAATTTGAATCTTTTGGTCTCTTGTCTAGTCTCTACAACACAATTAAGTCAGTCAAAGTGACATTTTTCACCTGCGTTACACATCGTATTATTGCGTTGGATATATTTTCTTGTATTGAAATCAGAATAAAAAATGAGACAGCATAATGTGAAGCACATGTCGCTGCAAAACGAGAAAATGAACAACAACTTCCTCGTTACATTTTGTTTTCACGTACACCGTTATATCTTCTCTTCTATATTCTATATTAAACACATCAAAAGCGGAGAGAACGAAGCATTTTGAATGCATATATACTAAATATTAAAAACGCAGAATTGCTCCAATCCAATGTGATGGCATATTGTTATTTCAGTTGTCGTATCCCAACTACCAACCTCGACTCTCTTCCGCTTCTGTTTGTGAAGAACTTCATATTAATGATTGTTATGGGGCAATTTTCTTGCGAATATGCACGCCACAATCGTCATCGTTTATGTACGCCACACCAACAAACAACAATCGTAGAATCTGATTTGCCTGCAGCAGACTGGAATATTGGAATTTGGTGAAATTATGAGAAACGATAATATTCCAATGAAAAACATTTATATCGTTAGTGAACAAGCAGACATTGCAACATTTCGTTCTTTCTCATTACTTACTCCACTTTCTCGAAAATGTGTATTTTACAGCTCCAACTCGCTGCTGTGAAATTTCATAATGTAAAGTCAAAAGTAGCAAGTTGCGAACAGCGTTTGCGAAGCGTTTGTTCGTTCTACAAAGTTGTGCAATATTTTTCTGCGAGATATGTATGCAATATTTACACATGCAATTATTTTCTCCATTTAATTGCTAGCCCTGATCTGGGTAGGCCACACCAACATGTTCATATGAGAACTATAAGTTTTTTAGAAAATATTTTAAAAGCACTTTCGTCCAACTTATAGATATTAAAAAAATGTTGATCCAGTTTGAGTTTTAAGGTCGAATTAATTAAAACTCTTCAAAGATTCAACATCCGACCATGAAAACTATTTCATCCGATGCTGCAAGTTGATAAAATAGTGTAAAAAACTTATATCAATCCCATACGTGTGATGAAACTTTTTACTTTTATGAGATTGTGAAGTAGTAGCATCCTTTCTCTTGGTGATAAAATATTGAATCAATAACAACAACAATATGTGCCTACTCAGTGAGGCAAGGTATAATTTATAGTAAACACAACAACGGCAATACGGCAAACTAAACTACTGCGTTGTGTGAGTAGCAAACAACCAGAGCCAGACTTTTCAGTAGTCGAGCAGGATCCTACCAACTAGAAACTTTTAATCCACAAACTGAAATCATTTACAAGCTTTCCCAAGAAACAAAATGACTTTTCACGCATAATGTTATTTATCAGAGAGAGGAAACATGTTTGAAGTTGTGGTGTGTGATTGCATCTCACCGTTATGTTATTTCGTTGGCTTCTCAGAGCTATTGAAAGTTGTCACGTTCTTGAGTTGGTTGGGTGTGTGTGTCTTGTGTGCAAGTCACCAACTTCTAGCATTTTCAACTCAATCATTTGTATGCATCCATACCACAAAGTGTATAGCAGAATCCCCCAGAGATTCTACTTTCACCATCTACCAATATATAACTATCATCATCATCATCATCATCAGTGTGGTGTTGTATCTGTATTGTCGTGTATTTTAAACCACATATATAACCAGTTTCAAAACAACCACAAAACTAAAACCAAGAACAAAGTTTTAGTTTAAGTAAGAAAATAAGCATTCAAAGTTGAGGAGGAGAGGGAGAGAGACGGAAAACTTAATTTTTTGTTGTAAAAACTAACAATACACAAGTTATTTCTATTTTACTAGTTTATGTGGTACACTATATAGATATACCTTTTTCCCCGTACCGTGTTCATTTAACTAGGCAAGAACTTCTATATGATCTTCATGGATATTATGGTAGTGTAATTGTAATCATAATAATAATGTTCTGTCTCTCACTCCCATTTCGGTTTACTCCCCAACAACTGCTACACAGTACAATTTCTTGCATATTCTTCATCCATGAAGCGAATCCTTCAAATGTTCCTAGTTATATTATAGTTGGTTGATGGTAGTTAGCTTAAGCCTCTTTTTTCCGTTTCGTCTTCAAAGTTTTTCCTCTCTTCTCCCGTTGTGTCTCCCTTTTCAAGAAAAAAAGTAGAAAAACTTTGTTTCCAAAAAACAAAGATTAAATCTCAACGGATTTCTATTTGTCTGAAATATTTTTTCCTTGTTCGTTATGCTTGTTGTTACAGCTTTATTTTAAAATATATGCATTATATTATATGGTGGTGTGGTGGTTTAAGGCAAAAAGGGGAAGAAAGGATGAAAAATAAGGATATTTTGAATCTCACTCAAGTTTCGCATTTCACAAACTTTTTTCTTCAGTTTCTCTTCCTTTTCTTTATACACCATAGATATGGTTGTATAAAATGCTATGGCTCATTCACCTATGTGAGCATATTTTATGAATCAGTAGAAAAAATACGTAGAAAATGGTACTTTAAGTAATTCGAAGGGAAAGTATAAGTAAAAATGCATAATGAACTTGTATGAAAGAACCTGGGGAAGCATAAAATTAGAGAAATCTTGAGTACAAAAATTGAGCAACAAAAACTTTAGCATTATGTCTGCATTCCATTCCTTTAGTGTGGGAATCCGAAAAACAGATATGAAAATGATGCTTTCTTTCATATCGTAAAAGAGTAGTAAAGAACGAGGAGAACCTTATGGTTACATAATGGCATCAAAGGCTGCTAAGTGAGAGTTACTTCTATATATTATGTACATACACATGTGGTGTGGCAGCATATTATTATCAGGGATAAATGTACAATGCCAAAACGAGTGAGAGAGAGAGAGAAAACCACATGTTGTGATGACTTAAATTGTGGAAGTGGTGGTGGAAAAATGGGAGCGAACCAAAATGGATGGTAATTTGATTTTACAAGGTACTTTCAACAGGGGAAAGAAAAATATATAAGTGGCGGAGACTACCCATACTTATGTATAAGAATATATATATATACTTTTTAGTGCTTCAAAATAGAGGGAGAAGGAAAGGAAAAGTAACTTCCCTCGACGGTCCATTCACAGTCCGATGCTTTTGATTCTTAAAGAAGGAAAACTGTGAGGAAAAAGACTAATGCTTAAACTTGAGCACTATCATAATATTACGTACCTCTACTCTCCGAGATCACACTATCCTATGATGCCATACCACCACCACCACCACACCACACCACTCTCGCCTTTTTATGCTTACTTCATAACTTCACATCTGGCCCTTCTGCAACTAGTTGTGCATGAGTAAATATAGATGTAATAAAAATTGGTGCATGGGATATGATACGCATATGGATGTATGGGATGAAGAGGGGATTTTTTGAAGTATTAAAGCATGAGGTTATACCAAATAAAATCTAAATAGACAAAAGATGGTGAGAATTTACGTAAATTCTTCTTAATACATTTTTTTGCTTATCTCATCTTCTGACGTTGTGTTTTTTTCCTTCATACGTATTTTTAGGCATAATTTTATTATTATTCATGGATTTATGTTCTGGAGGGGACGGAAATTTTAATTTCATTGTCACCACATAAAACTAACACAACTATAGTAGTATAGTAGTAGTAAGTATAGTGAATATGGCGCAGATACTTAATTCAAGTTAATGTGTGTGTTATAAGGTAGAAAATATAGTGCTACTATTTACTAAGAGTAGTTTCTTACTCAAGGACAAAAGGTTGTCGGACAATAATTTTGTCCTGATGTTTCTGCCTCATAACAGCTACTTTCCTCCCATCTTCACTTTCGTTTCCGTCCCCTCTGGGTCCGTCATGTTGATGTTGTGTTAAGAAGAAGAAATAATTTTACCTTTCTTTATCAAAAAGTCTGTCTCTTGCAGAACCATTTTTCTTTTTCCGTTTTCCCTTCCTATTTTTTTGAAACTAACCACTTCTTCTTCTTCTTGTTCCTTTTAGGGAGAGTGAGATCTCACCTTTTTACGCACAATCATGTGCACTAAATTTGAGCACAAATGTAGCCCAGCAGGACTCAAAAAGATATAAAAAGGGAAATCATCCAAAATGCTCAGTTATCACCTTTTACGGTGCCACGATTTCCACCAATGCAGGAAATTACCCTTTTTCTTTCTTCTTCTACCTTTTCCCCTTTCTACTTTCGTTCCTTTCCTTCCTCCACATCTTTTCCCTTCTTGGAAGAAGGAACTTGAGACGGAGACATACTAGGATAGAAAACTTTTTTGAAAGCGGCTGTAAAGTGGCCTGGCAATAAAAACTTTTTAGACAAAATATTAAAGTCGGGTGCACGCAACACAAAGAAAACGAGCCAAAAAGAGAAAATAAACTTATTACACTACATACATACAAACAGAAGCCATATTACAGAAGAAGCTTTTTCGTATTATTATTGCTCTTTTGCTTTCTTTTGGAAACTTTCGACATTCCATCAGTGAGAACGTGGGAAGCATCCACTTCATTCAGAGTTTAACAATAAATGGCAACTCTGATAAAGGATACCGATGACACCATCAACCTCCATTTATAACTATAGGTGTATATTATGTTGTTGGTGAGTTAATAACAGTTATCCCCTATCTCCTTACCCAGCGAAATATATGGACTCACTGATAAACACTCTATCTAATATAACGCTTGATGTACTTTTCCTTTCTCCTTATATATCGTATCAAATGATATACGACATCGCTTTTGGCGATTTAGTGTTTAACAGATAATTTCATAGTCACGTAGCAAAAAAATTGTTTGTTATATTATTACGTTTAAAGAAAATATGCGGTTGAAATTAAAAAACGAGCTGCAATTTATCGCCCTTTGAATTATACTGAAATCAACTAATTCATATACTCGCTCATAATAATTATGTACTTATCATATTAGCGCTAGGTACTGTAAATGTAGATATCTAACTCTGCAGATGTCTAGTCTGAAGACAAGCAGCAAACGCAAATGAGACAATGGGTACTACAGCTGAATATCCTGAAACATGATGATGAGAACTATGAGGGAAAAAGCAGAAGAAAAGAGATAATTGGGGAAGCTTTCTAGGTATTAAAATTTCACAAACTTTTGTGTAGCCTTGATTGTTATCAGGGGGATAGAAAATGAAGTTGGTAGAAATCAGGATGAAACCCTTTCGTTAAATGTACACATTTAATGAGGGAGTGAAAAAGAACACATATGCAACAGAACGTAAAATGCCGTGATTTCATTCTCTGCCGTCTACTTATCAATAATAAATATGAACCTGTGAAGATTCAGGAGAGTTTGAGGGAAGCCAGTATCATATGTAAGGCAATGCATAAATAAACTCAAAATTTTCGTTTACGAGCCGACAATATGCATTTAGCATTCTTAACAAGGATTTCTACCATCTTCATCATAGAGTATAATATACTAGTATGTACACACGTACACTGGATTGCAGCTACGTAATAAAATAACTTTAGGGTTATATAACTGCTCCTGTATGCATTTTTGATACTGGATGGTTGCATATATACTACTGACAGAGAATGCCAATAACCTTGCTCATCTTGACAGTTGGGTGTTGTAAAACAGCACAAATGAAGTGGAATCCCTTCAGTGATGTTAGGGATAGTTAGATCGATCGAATGAACGGGTGAATGAAGCGTAATCTAGTCGTACATATATTTCATATACATATACTAAAACCATATTCGGGTAAGGGAGGTAACATTTTCACATTCCCCAAGAAAGATAGATAGGTGTGCTTTTTTGTGCTTACTCCATATTATGTGCCTCATTTTAAAAGGTGTCGACGGGATGTGGAATAATACAATGTAATGTACATGTCCTGTGTACTTTGTAGGTGGTCATGTTATCAACTTTTGGTTAGAAGGTGAAGAAGGGAAGGGATAACTGGACCAGTCTGTCTGTCTGGAAGGAACGTACAAGGTATAAAATATAAACGGATTGGAGAACAAATTGCATAAACATTTCTTTTGAAGGGGAGCAGTATGTGAGACTGAGACTAGTAGTTTCATATATATATACATTCTACATACATACATATCGTTGTTGCTATATATTTTTTGTTGGAAGGTCTAGTAGTATAGTCGGTTCGTCTCTACGGATTGCCACTTGCCACAAAAGTCATTACCGCCAAAACCCCCCATTTAATCAGTACGGTAGTTAACTAGAATCGTTTCCGTAACCTCAAGGTTCGTATTTCTTGTATAACGACACATGTTTGGTTCTATATACATACATATATGGTGGCGGTGCTAGATTATACCGGGAATTTGAGTACCTCAAAATGTACATGCATTCATAAGTACCCTCCAACGTTTTACTATTTGTATAACACCAGCGTGAGAAACAATGAGAATGGATGCGTGCTTCCCATATTATATGAATGTATGTATTGGTGTCAGGTTAAAGGGAAAATTGAGTGTCTTTTCCGTTTTGGAATCGCTGGTTACAATTGAGAAGGAGCGAAACCCTGGGACAAGAGTGGAGAGCGAGAGTGATGGCACTGAGATATACCCAGTCAAGCCAAACCCAGCCTATCTCCGCTCATCCAACATTGTCTCACTTGAGGAAATAAAGTGGGAAAGCAAGCCATTTTTCAAAGTTAAATGTATCGTCTACTTCAAACCTTTTCTACTACTACTACATGAGAGTACAACTAGTAGTATTATGTGAGAAAGAGTAGTAGCAAAAAGGAAGTAGGCACTTTGTTTAAATATTATGCATACCACTGTTTTCCCTCTATATATACATATATGGTTTTGACTTTGACACGAGGGAAAACATACAAATTAAACATATGTGGTCAGAAAAACGGCTTTTTAGGAAAGTAGGTGGGAATACAATGTTGTTGCTGCTAAGCACGTACATATATCTCAGTTGTTAGTTATATTACATACGTCGCTGCTCTTTTTTAGACTGACTGCTCTTTCTCACTGATGTTACTCGCTGCGTTGCGTTTCGAGTATAAATGCTTGTTTCCGTAAAACGTGGACATTAGTCTACTTTCTCTCATCAATTCCTTTCTCTCTCCCTCTCGCCTTTCACTATTTTCTCGCTCTTTCAAGGGTAATTCCCATTTCACCACTTTCACCGAAAGCACTTTGAAATGGGAGAAAACCCGAAAAAGCATGTACGTGGACAATGGAACTACACATGCACGCATTACTCTGGTTAAATATACATTATAGAGCTTGAAGGCTGAAAGAAGAAAAGTAGATGTACAAATCGTCGTCATATAAATCCTTGTGTATTTATCAGTTTCCGGACCGTACCTCTCTCCTTCGCTTTCCTACGTGGACAAAAACACTTAAGACGATCATGATGTGGCGGTTTTCCATTTGGTACATTTTGTGGATTTTGTACAATGTCGTGGAAAACACATTGTACAAAGATTTACTCCCACATAACACAATAAATGGGGAGAACATACTGAGCTAAGTAGGTGCCTTCTTTAAATGTTTCATTTGTTCCATTGAACCTCGTAAAGAAAATGTATACAAATACAAACTGGGCTCCTTCATATAATATTCTCGAAATGTCGTTTGTGATCAAATATGTGTGTGTGTAGTGTATGTATGTATTGGTCTATACATATTATTGCTGAAGCTAGAGTTCAAATGGCTGGAACTGACATTTTGCCTCGTTTTAATGTATGTGCCGATGCAATTGTCTCCCATTATTTTCTTTATCTCAGAGACCATTGAAATATTATATCCTGAAGTATTAATGCAGTTTCTTGAGACGCTTTATGCCACTTAAATATACTTTCATTTATAAAACCCCTTTTATATGTTTGCCCTCGTTTCCGTCGTTTGGGCGGTTGTATTGTGGAACATGATCTAAGTTCGTGCATGGGAAAAACAGTCAATCTCTATTTAACCCTCCTTAAATGACTTTTCCCTTATAATATGGTGGATATCAATCAGTTGGCTCGTAAAAATGTGACCGTTTTCTTCGTTTTAAGTATTAAACATCATCACGAATCATTTGCTCACATATTTTTTCAGACAGTAAAAAGTTGTTCATAATGAAAGCATAATTTTAGGTTTTTCTCTTTGCACAGTCTCGTAGTTTTAGATAGACATAGACACAATGAATGTAAAAGAGTAGACTTTTAAAACGAAAGTAATAGTGACAATTCCCAACACAAACATATATCATAAGAACATTTAGAGGTTAAGGGCCAAAAAAATCTGGGCGGAAGATGAAAAGTCTTAACAGTGGACTCGCAAGATTCGCAAATGAAAACAATTTAGTTTCTTATTAAGAAAAAGGTACTTAACCTCCCTCCCACCACTTTAGGTGTTTTTAGACATCATAGCGCTTTTGTAATCACAAAAGCACATATATGTATGTATGTGTGATCCATAATGAAGTTTCCCGAACAAAAGTAGAAGCAAAGCTATGATTACACTAAATCTTTAATATGATATTCTATATTAGATTATCTTCAAGAAAAGTGACCTTGTATAAACCTCTTCAGTTTTACTGCACCCAATCATAAATGATATTTTTGGTCCTACAGTTTTGGGAGAATCGATCCACAGTTCAAGAAACTTTCTCCTTCCTTTACCCTTCATTTTTATTCCACATGAATTCCATTCTAATCCGTAGGATATTTCATTTCTTCATTTTCTTTTGCCACATCCTCCTCTCTGATTCTAATATTACACTTTTCTTGCCGACTATTTTCCCATTTGTATAGAAATAAGACATATATTTAAGGGCATAAACCTATATAGATATGCTTATGACTATTTCGATTTCTATTTGTAAAATCCTTCATTTCAGCTGCAGCCCAGATGTCGAACTGGACGGAAGAAGGGTTAGGTTAGGTGCTGCAGTGATTTTAGAAGCACATGCTACACAGTACAAGGATGATGCTACAAGCAAAAGCAAAGCACAACAATCTTGTTAAATTACCACATTATATATAAATCAAAAAACGATATAATGGAATTGCAGTTATAAAAAAATCAGATTGATATTACAAGAGAAGGGTTGGTAGTGCTGCTCCGTTTCAAAACCAATAATAGTCTGGTTTTGCAGACGATGGATATGATGATAATACGATAAAGTCACATAATATGTATGTATAACATATAGATTTGAAGGCACATATAGAATCTACACATAATCAAGTCTGTAATGTGTTCTGGCTCGCAGACCAAGTTCAATAAACGCAATCCCAATTTTGAATGGAATTCAGGGACACCAACGAAGTATTTTATGCTTGTTGAGTTGTATGATGTTGTTCGTTGGATCGCACCAAGCCTGCCGACCATAGCTTAATGCTTTACGGAGAAGCATGTATGTTCCGAATCGTCGTGTTTTATGAAAAGGAAAGCATGGATATTTTTCACGTGAAATTATTGAACTCCAACTTTGTTTTCTCTCGATTCAAATCATATTTATTCCGTAATCTTATATTTGTATTACTTCAGCTTCAAAGACGGCTGTACTGAGAAAGCTACTCACTCATGTGTGTGCATAAATATTTTTAGACATTCAATAAGCTTATTGTTTACAGCACTGTTTAGTGTGTAGTTCTAAGGAAGCGGCAAGTTTGGTGCTTACAAATGTACTTTCTCTTTTCCATTCTTATTCTCTCATACATTCAGCTTCAACTAATTGTGCTATATAGCCAAAGGCATGGAAATTCTCATAACCGATCGGATAAATAAACCGGAGCGACATGAGGTTCAGTGATCTAATAGTTTTAATATGAATGCCGGCATCATCGAGTGGGATGGGGGAAATATTCTTTATTATAACTATATCACAATGTGTATGTGATGCTCCGTTCCGTGTAGTTGAACGTGATATGCATTTGAGCTGCTGGAAAAATCTTTTGGTAACAATATAGACGTACACATACATACGTACTACTAGTCGAAGTGAATCTTCCTTTTCTGAATTACCCTCACTGCTGCTACCACTTCCTCTTCATCTCGTTAGATTCTTCTTCTATTTTCTTTTTTTGCGTCCCATTTTTCAGGCCGGAAGCTTTATGAGTGTATTTACGAATATGCTTGAGCGGACACAAAAGTGTATTGATGACTGCATTGCAATAATATTATGTGTATGTGTATACATATTGGTTATGTACACACATCGACATCCACAAATACATGTGAGTGAAGGAAGAAGCCATATAAAATAAGAAAAATAAAGAAAATTGAACTTACAAGTAGAGACAGTAAGAGAAGAAGCAATGGGAATGAATGCAGGTTATGAGTGCGATATATGCCAAATGTCACGTCGATATTGGACCAAATAATATTGCGTCGTTTCCTTCCCTTCTTAGTTTCCTCCACTGGATCTCTATATAGCATTAAGATGTCCGGATCGTCGTCGTACAAGTTTTTTCCTGTCTCTCTCTCTCTCTCAGCTCCTCTTCTTCCCAGTTGAAGATGACTTTTATCTAACCGGGAGGATGATATTAGTTTTCTTTCTCCAATTCATCTTAGCTGCTCAGTTACTCAGCGATCAAGTGTTTTTCCACTTTCTTCCCATTGTCTTTGTTGTGACATTCCATGGAGTGCAGTGCAGAGAGTAGCTTTGTCACGATTGTACCCGTGGCTCCTTTTTCCCTTTATTGGATTTCAATGTAATATAAGTGTAGTGTGTAGTTATATGTACGTCAAATGACTCTGAGCTTGCATGCGAATGTACGGAAAAAGTAAAATTCTTAGTAAAATATAGAATATTTCGATATTCCAAATCTGCTGCTCTTATTCTTTTTTGCTGAGAGAAGTCAAAGTGAAGAAAGGCTTACGAGTAGAGCGATAACATGTCACTAAGCAGGGTGGAACGGATGCAGTAGAGAGTAGAGGTACCAACCAATATTACATCTTTTTGCTGAATGGTTGTAGTACCCTTAAGTAAACGCTTAATATCTATCAATGGATGGATACATGAGACAAACGTCCATGTCCTTTCTCCCCTCCCACACACTTTTCCTTCAAATTTTTGCACGCAAAGAATACCCCCACATGGATGGACGGCTTACAGGAAACGGTATGTTGTGTTTGTTTGGATATCCAAAAATAGAATTCTGGAATTTTACCGTATGCTATAATTCAATTACCCTTGTTGGACTAAATCCGGATTCCATAAAGATGTATGCATAAAAATAAGCAAAACAAAAATCTTTTCCACAAGCTCATATTATATATGATATGTAGCCGTCATCTTTTTATCATTGAATGAGTGCTTCATGAAAAGTATACTTGACTAAATGCAAACGATGTCCAATGTTCGCCATGGGCGAAATTTAATAACAACCACTTAATTTTTTAATAACCCATCACACATACAAACAATAATATTATGCTGGTATCATCATACACTATGCACCATATGTATATAGTAAACGTGCGGAAATCAGGAAGTAAAGTTAGGTCAAAAAGTACAGAGTACAAACAGACTTGGTTCTACAGTTCACACCCTTTGCAATTTAGCATGAATAATATTTTTTCTCCACATATTATTATAAAAAAAGTTTCTAGAATTTACCGAGAAGCGAGTGAAAGCGTGTGGTCGTGGTCCTAAGTTTTCCTTGAGTTTATGTTGGAATCCCTACCTTCATCATACCAACTACTTTTTTTCTAGAGAAAATTCAATGTGGAAGATACATACATGGTTGATATTTCCTTCAATTTCTACAGCCTATGTAACTTTCGAGCTTGTTAAAAATTCTAGAGAGACCCTTCAATTCATCATTTTTTTCTCAGCAGTGAAAGTTTATGTCGTTCATTATAAATTGCCAATCGTGGCAATCTATCCGGCTTTCGGTTTGTGAATACAAATCGATTCATTATAAAATGTCAGCCGCCCACTTCCTACCTTCTCCCCTGCAATGCATGTAGGAGAAAAGAGATTCCTCAAAACTCAAGAGCACAACCTTGTGTGAAGAGAATTCAAATTTTGTTGAGACCCAAAGAGTAAAAACAAACTGTCAGTTTAAAAAGCAGAATAATTACAAGAGGATAAAGTTTGTTTTAGCCGAGTCCGGTCTGGAGTCTAAAAGTCAAAATTTATGTTCACACTATCCCTACATGTTATTTATTATGATGGGAACTATATACTCTTTTTTTAACAAAGAGAAACGGGTGACAGGTATCAATGCAGCTTGTAGTATTTTATTAATTAAATAATACTCCTACGCATATACGGAAACGATAAGAAATGGAAACAACTGGTAAAAATAATCCAAAGTGTATAAATGTTGTCACCATCACCAAAGATCGAAAACTAAATTTGATGAAATGGGAGTTTTGCCATCTCAAATTTTCATTTTGCTTTGCTTTCTCTTGTTTGCATACAGATTCACACCATAAATCCTCTTAGCCTCCACTTCCCACTTGAATATCTCTGAAAGTTCTATCTAACAATATTGAATCCTTATAAAAGTGGCATTTTGATAATTTCTAATTTGGTATTCTTCACTTCCCCTCTTCAGTCCACTCCACTCCAACTCTCAAATCTCCAAGAGAGTGAGTTGTCGTCACTCGAAGAAAATTAGTTTCTTGTGCCTTCTCTCTCTCAAATGCTACAAATGGATGAGAAATATTGAACATTCAAGTCAAGACATCCCAGTAGTATGCACAAGTAGCTGCTGGTATCTGGGAAAACTAGTGAAAGAGTGAAAGGTCTAGATTCTCAATCCAAGAAGACTTGAGAGATAAAGGTCTCTCTCTCTTTCACTCCAAAGTTATTAATTATGATTCTTGTCAAAAAGCACTGATGTTGCCACTCGAATTACTAGCTGATGCAAAAAGATAGAGTTCTCATTTCCTGTGTAATGAAATGAACAGTTTTTAACACATCGTGATCGTGATAATTGATAATTATTTGTCGATGTTTTTGTGGATTTTTTAAATTCTTTTAGCTAGAGTTGTAAACGAATTTTGCTATTAAAGTCCAACTAGCAGCATACCATACAACTAATTTAATGGGGAAAATTTTATTTCTCAAAAGGAGCTTCTACTTCTTGGACATGCAAGTCTGTCGTGTGTTTTTCAATGTCAAGAACGAACCTAAATTTAAATCTTTTTTTCTCTTGTCTAGTCTCTACAACACAATAAAGTCAGTCAAAGTGAAATTTTTCACCTGCGTTAAACATTTTATTATTGTGCTGGATATATTTCAAAGTATTGAAATTAGAATACAAAATGAGACAGCATGTGAAGCACATGTCGCTGCAAAACGAGAAAATGAACAACAACTTCCTCGTTACAATTTGTTTTCACGTACACCACACCGTTACATCTTCTCATCTATATTAAACACATCAAAAGCGGAGAGAACGAAGCATTTTGAATGCATATATACTAAATCTTAAATACGCAGAATTGCTCCAATCCAATGTGATGGCATATTGTTATTTCAGTTGTCGTATCCCAACTACCAACCTCGACTCTCGACTCTCTTCCGCTTCTGTTTGTGAAGAACTTCATATTAATGATTGTTATGGGGCAATTTTCTTGCAAATATGCACGCCACAATCATTGAGTAGACTTTGTTTATAACAAAAGTCATTGAGAAATGAGAAAACGGCTCGATGGGTCAAAGCGTGTGAGTGTGACGTCAGTGACGTCGTTTTGCCTTGTGAAACGTGTGATGAGAGAGAAGAAGCGAGTGAGTTGAGTGGAGGCAAGTCAACTGAGTATTGACAATTTTGTGTGTTCGAGAGTTAGGTAAGCATTGCTTTGCGTACTGTGTTCGAGATTCAGTTTGAGTAGAGTTGTTGGGAATAGCAGGAAGCGTTGAAGCGAAGCGTGTTGAGTGATTAACCTGTTATTCCAGATTCGAAAATGGCATCCCAGAAGATTCGTGCGGGTCACAAGAACCCTTTGTTGGTTCCCGGAGTTCACCGTTTCGGTCGCTCTGTCATGTACCACAAGCGTGGTATGTTCGTCAAGAGGAACTTGAAGACTGTCCAGAAGAAGGTATGAGATTAATGTTTATGATTATGTTTCTTTAACTATACTTTTTTCTGTTGTGCTAATATGGACATTGTTTGTTTTTAGATCGCTGCTAAGAAGCCAGTTTTCGTTGAGAAGCCATTGGGAGGCGCCCAAAATGGACAGAAGAGATTGGTTCAGGTCACGAAATCCAAGCGCTATCACCCAACTGCTGTCGGCAAGATTCGTCGTACTGTTCAACGCCCCAATGTCATTCGCCGCAATAGGCTCCGTGGTACATTGAAGCCTGGTACCGTTCTTATTCTTGTTGCTGGCCGTCACGCTGGAAAGCGCGTTATTCTATTGAGACAACTTGAATCTGGTCTTCTTCTTCTTACCGGTGTGTACTTTTGTGAATTCATTAGTTAGTTTGTGTGAGCAACTAGTTAAAAAAAATACTTTATTGAAATTAATTTTTATTGTTTGTATAGGACCTTTCAAGCTTAATGGCGTCCCACTTCGTCGGATCAATCAGCAGTATGTGATCGCTACTTCAACGCGTCTTGACATTGCAAATGTGAAGGTTCCTGTTACCATGAATGATGTGTATTTCCGTCGTGATAAGAAGGCCATTAGGAAACAACGTCAGCAACAAGAGGGTGAAATCTTTGCTTCTGTTAAGGGTGACTACACTCTCACCGAGACTAGGAAGAAGGATCAGGTAATATGTTGCTAAATTCAGGACTGCCATTCTCCAAGTTTCATTTCCTAATACGGATGATGTTACTACAGCTTTTAATTTTTTAATGTTTCAGGGTGAACTCGACAAGCAGATATTGAGCGTGGTCAAAAGCAGCAAAGACAAGAAGTTGCTTCTTAAATACTTGGCTTCTCCTTTCTCCCTCAGATCGGGACAGTACCCCCATAGAATGAAGTTTTAAGTTTTCTCTAAGATCGAATAAATGGTTCGTATGACTTTTTAAAATCAGTGGATTTCTTGCATTTTTTGAATCATTACGTAAAGCATCAAACGTCCTCATAAACATGCATAAACTGTCTTCATTTATCATCTACAAGAAATACAAGCTCATTCCTCTTCAGCTTCCGGATTATATTTTACCACTATAATAATTCCCTAAAAATAACCAGAGGCATAATGCTTCACTTTTAAAAATTTAAATTTGCTCAGTTCGAGAATGCAACTTGTGATGATACTTAAAACCTGGTGCACATTATCATTTCAGTTTACTAAGTAGCTAGGTCATTCCTCCTTCTTTGGTGGCACCCACTATAAAATCACTTACATTTATTGCTCCATGTAAATCATTATTGCTATCCGTATGATGTCATTGTCAGAATGTCGTATTTTTAAAGATTCTTCAGTTTTTCATTGCAGCAATATGAGATACTGCGTATTTACATCGGTTTCGTGTGTGATATTATGGTCATTACATATTGCATTTATTTCTCTGGAAAAACTGCTAAAAGAATGATAATATTCACGGAAATACCGGACTGTAACTTGTATGTGCCTATCGTTATACAGAAAGATTTTAACAATTATGTATGTATACCTTCATTATGTATTAGTTGGGTAAATTCTTTCTCCCCCCAAAAAAGAAAGAAACTAACGGAGAGAGTAGTGAAAAGAAATCATAAATCATTTCCGCATTCTTTCACAGCTTTTCGTCGTGCCTAGTTCTCGAGACATTTTTCCCTTTTCATTTCCTACTCTTCTTGTGTTTTGGTTGAGGGATTTCCATTTTTCATTAAATATACCTTTCTTTCCAACTACCGATGCTGCTCCTTTTTAAACAATTTTTCTCTCTGATGACGACAATGATGCTGATTTTCTCTTTTTTCCTGCTCCAAAGTTCCTTCTTCGCAAACTGCTGCACGTACTTACATTGCATTGTACTCAACGTCGGTAAAAATGATTCGGCTCTAGATTTCACCCAGACTCAACGCGTGAAAGCACTTGAGTGTACTTAATAACGTAAAAATAAAAAGTGAATGGAATAATAAAGCATCCGCAGAATTCATCAACACCGAGAAGAATTATTTCTCACAGAGGGCTTTAAATTCGACTTGGTTAATTTACAAGGAAAGCTAGTTAGGTAGGAAATGCATTTCTTTTTAGCATTAAAATTTGTCTTGTCAGAAAAATCTCTACGCGTATTTTGAATGATTAACGGTGTACGTATGTCTCAATTACCAGAAAACCCTTTCTTCAGACTTCAGATGCCGTAGTGGTTGCAACTGCATCACGTACGAGTGCTAAAAATCCTTTCTTTGACGTTGCCTGATAAAGCATTGAAAACTTTTTCTCCCTTTGTTTGCCTCATACCATTTATGAACCAGCAATGGCAATATAATGTATTATGCAAATCAAGCTTAATTATAGTTACTATGTATGAATATACATTCAAATAAAACATTATTTGTTTTTTGTGGTAGTTGCTCAGATTAATAGTGTTTATCGTATGACCGTCAAAATGGGAATCATCTAACCGTTTGTGTAAATAAGTGTGTGACACCTCGTAAAACTAGGAAGTGTAAAAATGAATCCTCAAAACAGCATACTTTGTTAACGACGGACTCTTACTCTGCCTGCGTTGTAGGATAGATGGAATTCAAACTATTTAGTTTAGCTGATTTTCCTCTTTCTGAAACAGATCAGCTACACACTAAATTTTGGTTAACACTATACCATAGTTTTACTGCACCAATCTACTTACTTTACCGATTGCATGTACATAATATTGTTATTCAAGCAGCTTCATTGATCTTTTTGCGATCACCTTATCTTAAAAAGTATAAAAGATCTTGCAATGTAGGCCAGGGCACAAGATTCAGAAGAAAAAAGAAAAAGTAAGTGAATGAAAAGAGAAAGTCTAAAATAAAAGAATTATAGCCCTCTGGCTTGTCCCTCTTGTTCCTTTCTTTATCATTATTTTGCTTCTGTACGAAAAATACCTTGATGTTTTGTTGGACAATATAAAAAAGTGTGCAGGTACATATATAAGTAAAGAGCCGAAATTCTTACTGTTTTAATAGGCGCATACAAATACAACAAGCAACCCGTTTTTTCTTAAATGTATTTTTTCATTGTATGCATCCAAAATACATTCGATTTCATGAAACATCCCAATAATGTTGTTGCATTTGGTTGTTGGTTTGATGGTGGTTATAGTTGTATTTGCTATACAGTATAGTACAGTCAACAGTGAAATTCCACTTCGAATAGTTTTTATATATACCCATATATATCCGCTAAAAACTTGTTTTTCGTAAGTGCCCGTGGGTCGATCATTTCTTTTTTTGTTTGTGTGTGAAGCAAAGACAACCAGGAAGTATCAGAAGATTGGCTAAGACAAGAGAAGAGAAATAGGAAATTCGTATTGAATCCAGAAAACTAAAAGGGATAAAAGTAATCTATATAGCAAGCATTATATTGTGGATAGTATCTAGCAGTCACTAGTCATAAGCTCTTCTATATGATTGAAGTTCTGGCAATGTAAGTATTTTGGAGGTCTAAAACGTGTAACAGTAAGTAAGAAGCAATATAATGTTTAGGTTTACGTACGCAGACAAAAGAGGATAGAATTTAAAAAAAGAGCTTGAGAATTCAGTCTAGAGTATATGTACTATATATGGATTTGCTTCTTTCTTGTGAATCCTCGCCGTATCTCAACTTGGTGAGTGAGCCGAGAAATTGAAGTGAACTATATAGTGTTCAACATGAGAAAGTGGCTACAAAGGAAGTAATGTGGATTGGATAGTGGATATTGTATGTATGTAGTTGGCTTGGCGGTGTTACATCCACCATCATCCGACCTGGTGATCTGCTTTCTTTTCGACTTTCTTGAAGAGTGTAATACACCCATAAAACCTAGTGTGGATGGCGAGAAGAAGAGCCAATCCAATAGAAGCTGAAAGTCTGTTCCATTTCTCCATCCGTGAGAAGAGAGCAACCTTCACAAGGGTACAATAACATTATAAATAGTGTATAAAGTATGGGAATAAGCGGCAAGATCAGGATCAAACGCATTCAAGTCTATTTATTTTCTGAGAAAAAGTCTACCTTTTAAAAGCCATTTTACATACATTCGTATTAGATCCATATTATACCTATATATGTGCATTTCTTATCTGTATTTTTACTCCAAAAGCATTTTGCAGCTAGTCGTACAATGCCTTCCTAATCCAACGAAATATTCACTACCCATTCCATGCATCAGCAGCATTCCTCATCATGCCCAATGTTATACAACAAAGAAAGTTGAGAACCAAATTTATGTATATAATATATATGCATGTAGGTATTCTTTGAGAGAGAGAGAGAGAGAGAAAGAGAATGGTAAGGCGAAGAAAAGTTTTTTAAAGCGTCTCCAAAAGTAAAAGCTTTGCCAGTAACTTTTATACTTGATGTTGTTCATGTAGAAAAGAAACAATGGGACGACGTTTCTTTTGGCTGGAAAATTCACGCAAGTGTAATTGGCAAGATAAAAGGTCTTAAAGAAAACGAAAAGTTGGATATTTTACCTACCTACACACACAGATACATGAAGACACAACACGGGAGAAAAAAACTTTGACTCTTCTTCTGATAGCTACTTGTGAATTCTCTCCAGCTTTCAAAGAAATGAACAAAAAAAACTTGTCTTGAGTGAGTATATCTTTTCCAAGTCTAAAATGTGCACGCATTCAACCACAATTCATTACTTAATTCTGGCCCTCTTCGAGTTAAAATTAAAAACACTTGACTGCATCACCGAGAGAGATTGGATACTTATGGTTGGGTAAGCTCGAGGGAGTACAAGAGATAAATTAGGATAGGATGTAAACTCATCTGACTCATCTGTATGGGTAGCTTCATAGTGCTCGTTTGTGCATCCAACACACATTATATACGAGTCAAATATATTTTTGTCCAGTTGTCAGAAGAACATTGTTTTTCTCTTATCCCTTTCTTTTGGAAAGTCCAGTCCAACCCACTCAAATGGGTTTGTAGGTCATTCCTCCTTCTTTGGTGGCACCAACTATAAAATCACTTATACATTTATTGCTCCATGTAAATCATTATTGCTACCCCTAAGATGTCATTGTCAGAATGTCATATTTTTAAAGATGCTCCAGTTTTTTCATTGCGGCAATATGAGATACTGCGTTATCTATTATTTACATCAGTTTCGTGTGTAATATTATGGCCATTACATATTGCATTTATTTCTCTGGAAAAACTGCTAAAAGAATGATAATATTCACGGAAATACCGGACTGTAACTTGTGTATGTGCCTATCATTATGGGTATATGCATATACGTCAATATATGTACGTATGAGCACTTAATCACTATCACTGCACATCTTGTGGGTAATATCAGTATCATCAACTTATATAAGGAATATGTATGAAACATAATCATAACTACCCAGTTGAGGAATTTCCTTTAATAGGCGGAATCCCATAAAAATTGCCTCGTGCAAAAAAAAATGAATGTATGTAGATGTACATTTTCAATATATACATACGTAATATGTAATTCGGAATGCAATCGACCACCGTGAACGATAAACTTGATAAATGATCAGCCACATTTCTTGAGAAGTGGTATTGGTAGCAATAGTTGCTCGTAACACATTTTCCTGAACGAGAAAGAGAAGCTTGTTCCTGTGGTTTTCACCTGTAAATAATGTCGAGTCATAAAATCAGCCATGAATTTCTTTTTTTTCTGCTTCTTCCTCTTTTCTGTGCTCACTAGGTTTTTATTATTCCTCCATCTCAAGTTGCGTACTTCTTTTCTCTACTTCTAGGCAATGAAACATAATAGAATGTCAGCAAAATAATGTGTACAAGTACTCGCAAGTGTGTGTGAGTGGTGCCATGCGATGAGATGCGAACGTATCGTAAGTCTACCATCACCGACGTTTCACTATATTTCTAATATACAGTTGTTGGTGGGCGAAGGAGCGAGAAAGAAGGGTTTTGATTTTTCCACAGTCCATTAAATAAGAACATTACGTGGTGAATTTAGTGGAGGTGGAAATCATCTACGAATCTTTGTATTTTATTGTATTTTTTCAACTACGTACCTATATGCAGCTATATAAATATATAGTATACATATTTTGACACAGAAAAACTTCCTTCCTCCGTTTTTTGTACTTATTATTACCAAGGTATGAAATAGTAACAAGCAGAAGAGCCAATAAGATTCGATACATACAAACATAAAATATATATTATCATGCACACTGGAATAGTCTAGAGGATACTTTTGATGCGATCATGATACTTGAGACTGTACGTCTTATACATGTGCCAAGGTAAGACGAAATGGTTGAATTTCATACATCTTTCTTCCTTCTCAGCAATTTATTGCATTATTATAAAAAGTATAAGTTTCATATTATTATTAGGTTTGCAGTTGAAGTGGGAGAGCTTTGATGGTACTCGTGTTATTATTTTCTTTTTCGAATTTATTTGGAAGAGGCACGCGTTGGAGAAATGACCTTTGAAAATAAGCGGAAGTAGCAAATGCATCAGAAGAAAGGCAGGAGGAGATATGTGCTTTGATATAGTGTTATTACTACAAACTATAGTATTTCCCACCGATCAGGTATACTGTAGGATTCACCTTTTTTAAAACTTAGAATAGGCTCATCAACTGGCAAATTGCACGTAACTTTTCAAATAGCACAACCATACCAGGCTAAATAACATTTTGGCAAGCAAATAATACTTGTGTACACAAAGCTCTGTAAGGGCTGAAAATAATGGAGGGTTTTAAAACGTAAAACTCTTATCTGTACAGGGAATACGGTCAGAGTGAGAAAGAGAGAAAACTACTGATTATAAAATAGTTTTGAAAAAGGCGAACATGAGAATTGCTAAAGTGGGTGTTATAGTTGTGATGTTGGAGGCTGCTGCTGGTAAAGAGAGCAATGGCATTGCGATGAATTCGACAAACTACTTACTTGGTTCATCTTACATTCAATGTATAAGACTGGCTATAGTTGGAGGAAGAGGAGTAAGCTATATACTTAGACACACACACATCTTTTACCGTTTTTTGTTGTTAGTACTTTTGGTGCGAAAGTACTTTATAACCTTATTTTATGAGAAAATTTACGATCTAAATATCATTGGCTTCTGATAGGAGTTGTAGAGTCGACTTCCAATGAAATTACTTCTTTCAGCAAAACTTTCCAAACCTATTAGGACTCACATTGAGCTTTTAATGTGTGTGTGTGTTGGATGGAAGCTGAAGCATCTCCTCCTTGGCTTTGAAGATGAGTGGAGGAGCTCAGCAATATTATAAAGCCGATATCAATGTGTACTAGACACTCGCTCGCTCTCCACTTTTTAGAATGCTTTTTGGCTTTCAACTTTCAAGTTGTATAATGTGTGTATGATACCTTCAGTTTTCTCTCTCTCTCTCGCACACTCTACAACTGATGTGGCCTTCCTGATAGCAAATGATTCTGTAGATTATTTTACTGATTTCCCACAGAAAGCAGGAAGCATCAGCAGACGCAAAGTATCGTATCGTATTATTACCAACCACAAATGTAAGTTGCAGAAAATAGAGAGAGAGAGAGGGAGAAAGTTTGGATGAGAAAAGAGAATGAAAAGTGGAGGAAGTAAAAACACACTGAAAGCAGAAGCATCCAAAAGGGAACACTTCTTTCCTCGTACACTGGTGGGTTGGTAATAGATCCGGCTTCGGGATCATAAAACCCAGGCCTTGAGTGTGAAATAAAAATAGTTTGCTTTTTTCCCTTAAAGCGCTATATTATCAGCTAGAAGTCAGAATTATAAGTCGCCGTCTCTTATTATTGGTAGACGCATCTTGCTATATAATGGAATACTAACCAGAGAATTACTACACATATATATATACAAGATACCTCTTGATATCGTTCGTATCGTATCACAATCATACAACCGCTTTCCCTCGTTCGATTATATGGCCCGGCGTTGTTGCCGACTATCTGTCGAAATATACAAAATGATGCAAGCTGCTTTTCCAAGAGGGGAATTTATTCATTGCTATTGCAATGGGTTTTGACATAGGTAAACTAGCTGGAAAAATTGCTTGTTCCATCAACTATATACGACTCCATTTCATTGCCGTATCATAATGTTTATGTAATTAGGGTCGTTGACACTGCTACTGCTACACACACGTTCCTTTTCTCCACAAGAAATGAACGTCTTTTTTTTACTTATCATGATTAAGGGAATGGCAATGATGGTGATGGGAGGGTAACATCTTTGTTATCAAGGTTCGTTGCACAATGTGTGTGGTAAATATTTTGTTACAAGCCACATAATATACAAAATTACTCCATCACTTTCACCTTTTCACGTTGATGGGGTGGGAGGGAAAATAACATAAAAACCAACAAAATCAAGTCATCATATCATGATCATGATCATCAAGGCTTTTGAAGTTTGCCCAAACCATAACAATGCGTTTACACATTTGTTCGTTCAACTCAACTCAACAAAACAAATGTAAAATGAGAAGGTGCTCATTTCATCCAGGCAGAACAAAAAAACATGTCAAAATCCTACGAGGGTGGTGGAAGCCAGTCGTTGTCGTTTCATTTTCCCATTTTCTAGAACTGCGTGTTTTGTTACTGTCTTGCGTGGATAATCATTAACTCACACCGTTGTAAGCTATATAACCCACACCTTTCTTGTCAATGAAGGTATAAAATGTTACCTAACTTATGTAGGTAATCGTAACTTAAGAGGTTTATGATTTGTTCAGTTATTTTTAAACATTTCCGGCGCTCGTTCTGCTCGTGTGGGCTCCAGTTTCTGATACCTTCTCCAGTTTTACAAATAACATGTACCTACACATGTAATTTGAGAGTTCTGCACTGTGTAAGACTTTTGTAGATCGAAAATGTTACAATTTGTAAGGAAAAAAATATGTACACATGTGTACGTAAGATATGAAGGAGACCATAGAAGCAAGTATCATAATATCATGAGGCATATTATTTACTTTTACTTTTACATGTTATATCATGTTTCGTACGCTTTTATCCAGTAAAGTGGACCCAGACCTTGAAATGCACTCTCGACTTTCTTTCTCAAAGGAGCAAACTATCAATTTCGTTGCGGGCATAGTAGAAATAGTAAAACCAAATATCTGAAACATCCAAACATCACATCGGTAGTCTAAAAAAATATCCAAAGCTTTTTACAAATCATAACCATGAATGGGTACGATCTGCTGCACTGGACTACTGGGAATAGTATCTTGCATTAAACATTTGTTTCGACTCCAATAACAAGAAAAATTTTGATGGTTAAGAATATTTCTGAGTTGGAGCTCTCTAAGCTAAGCTGTATAAAACCCCATCTCATGTGTAGTTTCATGTATTATGCATGGTAGCCAGAATACAATATTCATTATGGTTATGGTCAATGCAGTGTAGTGTAGTGTAGTCAGTCACAAATATTACAAAGAAAATGGAAAGAAGAAAACGGTTTAGGATTAGAAATTCGGATAGAATTTGTGTAGATAGAACCAATGAAGGGAATGGAAGTCAAAAAGCCGACTGAACAATTCATTTTTCTATACCACGATTTTTCTTCATGACAAAAAACCTTGATTTTCACCCTCTATATTGAATGAGACTACCAAACTTACTGATGATGTTTCTCTGGTTGTATTCAGCTTAATATTTCCATTGTTCAACTTTCCCAATATCTTTGCCTGGGAAAGAAAAAACTGAGAAGAAAGCTCTACGCAGTTTTTACCGATCGTCGACTGGCTTAAAGCATTTACATAAAATGCGAAGAAACAAGCTGTCGCATTTATTTGCTTGCAGTTTTGTAAGCACTGCAATGCAGCTACGAACACAAACCATTGCCAATGCCAATATCCCCGTCACCATTATATTTTATGCACAATTGAGCATGATTACACTTTCTTGGTATCGTGGACAAAGGCAGTTATCACAAAGCAGTCATGATAGATACAAAGTTGTGCGTCAGTCTACCTACAGTTGTAATAATTTTATTCAAGCTTTGTTTGCATTGCATCTTATCTTATGGTTTGAATGTTTATTCATTGTAAATCCAGTTATTAAAAACATGAGGTAAAGTTTTAGCAAGTAAGAATGTAAGAGGTGCTTGATTTTAATATTTAGCTGGAAAAGATTTAGGTTTTTTGCATCAATCCCTGTTGAAATGGGCCAGACATACTTTATAATCTTGATAATTCGTATGTAGTACCTGATTTGGCGTTTCAATTTTTCGGACATCCTGTGCTACGTATTACATTATGCAACCTTTTGATTTGTTTGAAGTATTTTAGAATATCGTAGTATTAAATGCATTTTTATAAAAATTAGTGGAAAAGGTAGTTGAGGTCTTTAGGTTATATCTTGGGGCTAGAACTCAATTTCATAATTCTATACCCCTACCAATTTTGGTAGCCTGGTAAGACATTTCTGAGAATGAAGCAAACAACAGGAAGTGGGAATACTTCAAATCCCAAACTCAAATGACGAATTTTTTTTATTGAAAGCCTTGCAACCTGACCTTTCTATTCAGAAAAGGAAACCTCAATTACATTGAGAGCCTTTTGATTTTTGCATAAAAAGGAAGTATGAACTTCCATTGCAATGCTGCGGAAATGAATGTATATTGTATTTTGGTTAATATTTTAATTGTTGTAAATAATTGCATTTATCTATTCATTCATTCGGTGCAGTTTGATTTTGCGAACCTAGTTTATATGTAGTTTATCTTTAACTCAAAAGAGCCCTGTTTTTCTTGGATATTGTCCTACTAAAACCTACGATCAATCTGAATTAAAACCAGGCATGAGTGACGGATTGCGTAAAAGCTAATAGTTAATTAATACTTCAACATCCAACCATCGAATTCATTCTCAACCAGCAACACAACGGTGTATTTGTTTTAAAAAAAGAATATTATGCTGAGTCTGAGTGCTTACGATGTTGAACTTCTACGAACAAGAATACTACAGTTGGTCTATTCTGGATAATGATGGGGTGTATTGATTCGATTCCAGGAAAGTTTACCCCTAGCACCGTCTCTCTATTGTTTATATAACAGAAGTCACGCTCCGGGCCTGTATATAAGGACTTATTTATAGCGTTGTGCATTTTGATTACGTGTCTGCTTCATCTTTCAAGTGGGTGAAGACAGCATGATGGCCTGATTAAGATTCTAATCACGAGACCTTCAGGCACTCATAAAATACCTTGAAGCATTCAATGTGGGTCTCTATTGAACGGAACAAATCGAATGTTCATGCATCTCGGGCCTTCACCGCTTTTCCTTTTAGTCAGCAAAGGCAAACACAATTTTCGAAGGTCGGTGGAAGTGAAGCAATACAATAAGACCTACATTTTACCCCTAAAGTAATTGTATATGCCGAATGCCAACATTGAACTAAAGGGAATAAAAATGGGCCAGCAGTTCCATGTCCGCAAGTTCATATTTGATTCTGATGATGTATACAGATATAAAAGATATATGTGCAAAGATTAGACGTTTTTCCAATCCACCTTGGATAAAACATATATTATAGATTGTTCGCATGTGTCCAAAAAAGAAAGGTAATTTGGAAATACCATGTCAGCCAGTGTTTAAATTTCAAATCTGGAGCACCGAAATACAGAATGACGGTGGCTACTACAAACGAACTACAATCATCAGTAGTATGCGTACCTGGCTCTGGCATGTCAGGCTGAGAAGAGCAAGTTCAGCTCATCTTGATAACACTGCCCTGTATTTTGTGTTGGTAAAAGGCTGATCTATATTCACTCGGACCTACCTATTCAAAAAATGGAATTTTCGTAGCAGCATGAAATTCTGAATCGGTATTTTTGAAATGTTCTTCGCAAATGTTGACTGAGTAATATGTAGATGCACTTTCTATTAGATAGAAGACCGTATTACTTTTTTTTTGTAAGGAGGACACGAAGGATGACATGACATACCGCTATCGAATATTTAAAGAGTTGGGCTGACAGTAACAGCCGGTAGTTTAAGGATGGGAAACATGAAGTTGAAATATCGCTTTAAACTCCAGACACAGAGTTTGGTTGGGTAGAGCGGTACACTATAGCATCAACTCTCGGGAGTTTTTCAATATCAGCAGTAACTGCAACGTGAGTTGATGATGATTATAGGGCAGGAGGAACAAGTCGAAGGTGACGAGTCTGCTTGGAATATTTCATTCTCTTGGCTTTTCAAATAAAGGGATGATGCCAGTGAACCTGACCTCATTCCGCTTATGAAAGTATAGCCAGCAAGTCCTTTCTCATCCATACTATATAAGATCAAAGGTTTTACCAGGCTAATCGATTTTCTCATATCTGCTGGTTCCTCATGATGGTAGACAGACAGACGGACAAAAATGTTGAAATAAAACTGAACGTGCCTCTATCGGAACTGTCGGTCTGTGTCCAAGCAGAAAAAAATGCACAAATAATGAAGGTTTTTTTGAGAACCAGGGTTGAAGTAATAAATAAGAATGTTTTTCAAAGATTTCCTAGTTGTATCTCAAAGATCTCAACTAAAATGCGGCCATTACATTTTAACAAAATTTGTTTCACATTTTCATCCATTATACCGAGTCACAAGTTCATATTTCATTTATGCATATGGTCAGGAAGTTTACTGAAATTTTCACTTAAGCTGAATTTTGCTACATGCTCATGAATAATAATACAAACCCCCGAGAATGTCCTTATTTTTCAAAACCAGACAGCGCTTTTTGTTTTGCATTTATATATAATAATATAAGCTACCTTCTCATTGCATTGGATTGGATATAAAACCATTCTTTTCAGTTTTTGTGTTTATTCAATAGTCAGTATGGCAGGAGACGATATGGAGAAGGGAATATTTGCTACTGAAAAAGCAGTGCAATATTTATCCAATGGTTTTTACATGCTACGTTGATTACCACTGTGGTTATAAGTATGATATGCATATTATATGCATTGTGCTTGCTATTACGATCACCAAACACTAAAAGGCATATATATAACGTCTCCTTTCATGATTAAAAAGGAACGCCTTTCCCCAAAGGCATTATAATCGTCCCAAAGACAATAGTCGTTAACTTTCTAAAAGGGAAAGGGCACACGGAATCCCAAAGAAAATCGAAAATGCACTCCATTGTTATTGCACCTTTATGCAAAACGTCTTGTTTAAACCTGTTGGCGAAAATGAAAAGCGTTAAGAACGCAAATGCAAAATTATGCTAGGAAAACTATGGAAAGTGTGAAAGGGGGCGGCGGAGGAAAAGCCAACGTTTTCCCATTACATAAAGAAAATATGAGTTTGCGATTTTTGGGCCGTTGACCTGCATTTCAGCTGCTGTGTTCGTACATCTGATCTATACTTCCTCAAAAAGAGTAAAGTCAAAAGTTGAAGTTGGTGAATGAGATTTGAAAATGAAAGTTTCATGTGACTTTATATATATTTGTGTCCGTATTTTATCTGCATTTTCGTTACATTCTATATATCCTAGACATGAATTCATTGTTTGTTTGAGGAAGGATTTAACGGGGACAATGACGTGAACGACTGAATGTTCAGTGGAGAAAGTGATAAGATTTTAGGAGTAAAATTGTTGAATGCAAATTGTTCTGATTGTGGTGTAGTGGTGGTTTTGTGAGGCCTACTGTGGATAGAGATTGGCGGAACACACTACTGCAGCTTTGCTATATTATGTGCAAACTATCAAGAGACCAGAAATCTCCGTCAACGAGTCAGTCATCAAGTCAGTCGAGTGACTCAAGCATCAACCCATTGATTTGCATATGTTTGCTTTCCACCAACTTTCCCTGTATGTATATAGATGTTTTTGCACAAGCAAAACATTTTTAGGTGAGCTGATGCGACTCCCCTGAATTATTAACGGTTTCAAGTCCACAAAAACATTTTGTGCGAAATCAAGCAACTGTCGTTGATGAATGCGCTTGGCGATGCTCATAAAGGGGGGATCGATTGAAGTCTACTACAATATTTACGGTAAAGCCTTGCATAAATGAGTTTATCTAAACATACATAATACTTCCAAAGTAGTTATCTAAACTCAGCATTGTCTTGATTTGAATGTAGCAAAGCAACACTCAAAAAAAAGTTTCCTTGAACATCGAGGATGGAGATGGCGTGAAACCAGATTCAAATCAAGGATTCTCATCAACACAATCTATTTTAAAACGTGAAAAATGGAGCAACCTTCCTGGGAAAAACAAAATTGTCAAATAATGAAGGCAAAAAATATAAGAGATTTTTCCCCCAGAAAAAAAGTCAGCATGATGATTTTTCTTCAAAAATCTTGCTCCTTTATGTAATGCCACCGAACATTATTTCCTTATGTGTTTGTGTGTGCATGCATGTGTGTGTACGTGCCCTTGCCATTTGGAAACGGAAGATTGCATTGCAGAAAAAGGAAAGTTATATATATAGGAAAGGTAGTTGATGATAACTAGCTGACTTTTTTCTCTCAAAAGAACTACATCGACCGAGAATTGGTATAATGCCGTGAATGAAGTAGGATTTGAGGCGTTTTATAGAGGGGATAGAGGCGTGATAGTTGAGTTCCTACATAACATTTCTGGTTACTTGCATCCAATTTCTTTTCTTTCCAACTTTAGATTATTTCCTTTACTTTTTCTTCCTCTGTGTGTGACTAAAAGTTCACTGATTTAGGGACATATTTGAGAAAATAAGGTAGTTACTAACACCATAAAACTCCATTGAGAGCACTGTTCATGGGTGCCTTATTGAACTTAGCGTATTATTATTACAACGCTATAGTTTAGTGACTTTTGTGCAAAAAAAATGTAACGTATAACAAGCATATCATTTATAAAAACCTCTTCTTCTTCTTTTGGATTTTCAACTGGAGAAAAAACAGTTTAAAAGAGTGGAGCGTGCTATATACAGCTTGCACATAAGAGTCGTATATGCATGCAAGCAAAAAAAATAAGGAATCATGTAAAGTTGGTAATGGAATGACGGAAATAACGAGGAGATTTGGGAGAATGTGCTTGAGCAGCAAGTAGTAAATGCGCGTACAGCTACTCAACCAGCAAATATTCAGTGGGCAATAGGATATAATATGAAACGGTTGGAGTAACTTATAGATGTTGTGATTGTGACAACAACCACACAACCTGGTTAAAATAACACACTTCCATCACTATATACCAATGCCTCTGTTGTGCAACATAGGTTTCTTCTAACGATGAAGAAAACGTTCAAGAAAGAAAGGTAGGCAGCAGAAAAGGAAAATAATATAAGGAAAAGCGCATAACGGATATGGAGTGAGTGAGTAAAAGCATCTAACTTTTTACTTTAGAGTCATTTCATTTCTGTGTTTGGTCTTCTTGGTGGTTGGTTCGTGGCTCTTGAAGACGAAGATTTGTATACAACGCGGTATACATACTCTATATAGCTACTCTTTTTAACCGGTTAACAACAGCAGCTTTTTTTGTTTTCTGTAAGAATGTACGCATCTACTACTAACCTTTACTTTGTTGTGTGCACAAAATATGTACCTTTATATTAAATTTCATATAATACTCAAGCCTCAGTTTCATATTATTAGCAAGGCGTCTTAAACGGTTATTTTGAAACCTTCAGTATTTTATTTCCTCGTCCAGTTTATGCATTCACCATTTTCAAGTTTGTGATATAAAAAGAATAAAATCCAGAGGAAAAAAAAGTTCAACTCAAAAGTCAGCTTTCTACCTTAAAGCCTCACTATTTTTTTTAAACAAAATCTCTCTCGCACGCTTATTACTTACTCCAGTAATACTACTACCACCACCAAGTTCCATGACACAACAGAGACTTGAAGTGAACTGAAAGAGCTGCTATCCACCACTACCACCACCAAACTAGCATTTTTCAGGTATATGCTCTGGTGCGCCTTGCTCGCAGTCTTTTTTCTCCAGACCATAGAGATTTCAAGGAAAAAAGTAAAGGAATAGATGGCTGGCTGGCTGGTGGGATAGGGATGCTGATGCTGCTGGCGTTTTGCTGGCTGCTGGTGGTGGTGGTACTATGAAGCTGCTAAAAGAATACGCTGAAAATAACTGCTTGCCTCTATTCCCAACCTCCTTATTTCATCCACACTGGGTGGTTGGCATTATGCTTACATGCTTACCATTTAACGTTATGTACGATCGCTTTCTAAAACGATATGAAGATACCACCATACACACTCCTTGCTGCTGCTGACATTGCTCCAGCTCCTCCAGTGTTCTATGCAGCCTTAGCCCTAGTCCCAATCTCAATAGTGTTTACTGAAATGAATGTCGTGGTTCTCTCCAGCAGCAGCAGCAGTAATAGAACTGCACTCGGAATGAGGGAGAAGGAAGAGAGAGGCAAGAAGACGAAGAAGCAAGAAAAAATGTTCTAACTTACCCTTTCGCCGATCCTAATTCACTTTCAGTTTCGAGCGTAACTTGTTGGCGACAGCACACACAAGCTGCTGCAGCTCTTGTCTCTGATATTACTATGTGCTTTACACACATCACACATTACACTACATTTTCTATAAGATTCAAGCAGTAGTTGATCTTCTGTGAATAGATCCTGTTGTTGTTCTTTGCTACTGCTGCTGGTTTTCACAGCGACATAACTCATTCAGTGTCGTTTTTTCTTCTGTAAAGTTTTTTCTCTTCCTTTCTCCTTTACTCTTTATGCGATCAACATCACCATCATCATCATTATCGTCAACATCATTTTCTGTTGGCTGATCTACAACCAGACTCTATATTATTACACTGGTTTTACAATAAAGTCGCATTATAACTGGGTGCACACTTGATACTCAAGAATGAAGAAATAATAAAAAAAAACATGCGTTTTTCTTTTTGCAGCATTGCATTACCGAGACATTAAACTGAAACATTTTTCATGGGAAAAAGGAATAAATTCAAGGAAGAAGCCAGTTAAATTCAGCTTTGTGAAATCAATGACATAGAGACTCACTTTTTTGAGCAAGACATCAGAAGAACATCACCATTAATATTGTTGACTGTCGTAGTCTTCTTGTTCCCCACATGTGTTTCCTCTTTCCTTCTCAACTCAACTCATCAGCGTATAGGTACATTGCGTTACTACACCACTATTTTTTGTGAGTGATGCAGAGGGAAAAACAGGATGACATAATTTTTCATCTTGTTTGACTTGACTTGGGATACAAAAGTGGCAAATTTCTTCTTTTTTTTCGGTGATGAGCTTGGTGCAGTGTATATAATTTAGCGGGTGAGCAAGTTTTCACTCTGCAATTTCAACATTATTGACCGCGTTGTTGGTGTTGGTGTTGCTGCTGTCTCTCGTGAAAAGAAAAGTAAAAAGTCTTGTGTTTCAAATGCCAAAAAACTTCACATGAGCAGCACATTCCCTGTAGACTCAGACTGCACTTTAAATTAAATCAACGAGATACACTCATCTCACTCGATCTCTCGTTGTGTTGTGGAAAAGGAACAGTGTGTGTGTACATTAGGAAGGTACTTGTTATTTTGTTTGTTTTCTGATTTGTTGACTCTAAACTGGATGCTATGAATTTAATGAAAGAAGCGCTAATGATGTAAATGGTGATTTCAGCAGACTCAAAAGCTAGCCGAATAATTTTTTTTTGTCTAAAGTCAGAGTATATGTACATATTGTTCAAACGTCTGTTCAATCAAGGCATAGTTGGTGGGACAAAGTAAAAGCTACTGAGTGAGAGAGGCTGACTAAAAACAAAAGCTGTGGGGAGGAAACTTTTGATGGTAAACAAAGCTAGAATGATGATATTTTAAGGAGAATAAGGCACAAATAAAAAGTAAATTAGTGTGTCTGTGTTTTCCGGCGTTTCTCTTGTTAAAAAAAAATATCCAGCCAAATTGGAGGGCGGAGTGAAATAATAATGTAAAGGAGAGAAAAAAACATTTTAACTAAAAAAAAGTTGTGTGTGTACTCTTTCAACAAATTCAAAAAATTACTACGACGTTGCTTTTGACTTACACAGCAAAAGTCAAGCGTGTATGCACTTTGATAGTAGTGGTTTCAAACTGATTTGGGTTTTGTGTTGGAGAAAACTAACCTTTTTCTCTCTCTCTCTCTGTGTGTGTACCCACCCCATTGTGAATCTCATATACATATAGACATACTACCTGACTTGCTTTTATTGAGTGAGAGGACTCATAAAAACGAACCCTGTAGCCTTCTCGTCTACCCAACAAAGTTTTGTGAGTTGTCAGACTGTTTTATACGGCTGGCACAAACTAACGAATTCATTCACTCATTCATTCATCATCAAAGGGAAGCCAATTAATGGAAATTAGACACCGGGCTCTCATCTTTCACCACAATGTAGTGGGAAAAAAGTCAAGCTTCTCGTACAAGGACACATCAAAACTTACTCCAGCAAAAATAGCGTAAAGTTATGCCGTGACGGTATAATATTTAGTATACTATTACTATATTACTTGTGCTCTTTACAATATTCCACTAAACTCATTTTTCTTATATCTTCACTTGTGGTTTGGTCTGCTCTACATATACATATTATTCTGTGTTGAGGAGATAATGAGAAAAAAAGTGTGATGAAATAGGAGAAGACAGTATAAGTTGTTAGTGGTGTATGCACTTTGATTCAATCAGTGTTCAGCTGGGGGAACTAAAGAATTCTTTTGAGCTCTCTTTGTGTGTGTGTGGTACTACGCTGTCCATGCTTTGGGATGAAACAAGACATTTTCGTTACAGTCGTGTGATGATGATGCTATCATTTTACTATCAGTTTTGCATATGGTAACACTTGCTTGTTCCTCCGTCTTCTCATGACACACTGAGATACATGCATCGTGAATATTTAAGTAGTTAAAGAACCCGAGTATATACTTTTCCATCTCCTTTTTTTCTGGGTGAAAATAAAGGAGGAAACTAAAAGTTTTCTATCTCTGAAGCTGAGTCGACTTCCAGCAGAGACAACCGACAGAAAAGTGGTCTTTTGAGCTAAAGTGAAACGCTGGTTTTCTTTCTAAAACAGAAAAAAGGGAGCCAAAGCGAAGATCCAACGAGACTTTCTACTCTTTTCGACTTTTGACTTGAATTAAACGCAGCAGCACCACTACAGTTCTCAGAGTAGTTTCAGCAGTATTTTTCATGTTGTGAATGTATACTTTGTACTATATCGCAAAAGAAGACTATCAACTGCTGCATGAATGAGTAGTAAAAAAGATACAGAAAAGCGACGAGAAGAAGATGAAAAGCCATGAAGAAGACTTTTTTATTCACAAAAAAACGAGGGTATATAAGTAACCAGCAAGCGAATTCATAGTGTCTACACACTATCTTTGTCTCTCGCCCAGAGATTTATTTCCGGAATCCTTTTCGATAAATCACTCTTGGAGGACCATTTTTCAGATCTGCTTTCTGTTGTAATTAGTCAAATTAACTCAAGTGTAAAGTAAAAACGAATATATGCTTGCAAGTTCATGCACACTACATACATAAATACTTCCTACTATATTATACTATATATATATATACATAAACACGATCTGTTCTGCTTCAAGTCGGAAGACGACTACTAACCAATACATAAGAGAGCAAAAAAAAGTGAGTGTGAGTGAGTAATGTAATCCAAGGAGCCAAAAAGTAAAAAGGAGTAGCAAAAGACAAACGAAAAAATCTTGTTCTTGTTATTTCTTTTGTGGTTTATATTACATACTGATTCCTTCCTCACTGCTATCATCCTCCTTTTTTGTGAAATCGAATCTTCCAAAATTGATTCAGCTTCAACAAAGCATACTACCATACCAAAGGGAAAGTAAAAGGAGATTCTTCCAGATAGGATACTTGTGCATACGATACATACGACGTATTTATGTAACCGCTAATGTGTTTGCTTGGACTTTTTATGGTGAGTCTACTTTAATAAATGAATGTATTTTAAGCTTATATATTGTACCTATATCAAAAAAACAACTTTTGCATGTATTTTCTAGCATGTTTTTCTCAACGAAAATGAGAATTTTCAGGTATGCGGAACAGGATGTGTGTAATATGCATGGAGCTAGGTTTTCAGCTATCCATAATTTTTGCAGGTAAAAGTACGATAACCACAAGCACAAAAAGTTGTTATTAAAATGAATGTACCATGTAGTAGCATACCAAAACGGATAAAAGTTAGTCAATACATCATGAAAATGTGCACATTAATAAAAGCAAAGGGAAAACATCAGACGAGATGGTAGTTGTTTATTAAATGTAGTATGCTTATCCCTTTAAATATTGTGTGCTCTAAGCAAATAACTACCCACCTACTACACTTCCTCCTCCTACCCCAAAATTCTCTGGTAAAGCGACAAGGGCAGAAGTGAAATAAGTTGAAAATTGTTGACTCGTAAGTAAGTGTGCTTTATGGATGTATGTACACGTACATATGTAGGTGTGTGAAAGTATGTGCTTTTATTTTCAGTCTATGAGATAAAAACTCAAGTTAGCAAGTGAGGAAAGTTGATATTACTGGTATATTGAAGGTATTTTATATATGTATGTGTAATAGTGGAGAGTAGTAGGCTGAAGTTGGAGAAAAACTTCTCAAATTTCCCTGTGGCTTCATTTTCCCCAGAAAAACCAGAAACCTCATCTTTTGATGAAAAAGCTAAAAATCATGCGTTTCATGTTAAACTGTAGTTGAATGTTGGATCTAGGTACTAGGTACATATTAGTCACCACAGTAAAAGCCAAGTTCGTTGCTCTTCAAGTCCTTGGGACTTTCAACACCAACTTAACTGTGTTGCGTACTACCCTAGCACGGTGTGTGGTACACAATCAGGATGCTTTTTAACCGTGTAGTACATATAAGTAGTACACCTTTCCCCCACCTCCTTTTAAAGTAAGTGGGTAAGCAACTCTTTTTGTGGTCATCAAGTCACGTTCTTTCACCGATATGGTGGAATTTGTGTGTAGTATAGATTATTATGTGAATGTGAGGCATCATCATATCAACATATTGCATAATAATAAAAATACATGAGTCAACATGTTACCTTTGTCCTTGCGAGGGATTCAGCCCCTCTTTATAAGCATTAAGTAAGCATGTAAAGAACATGGAAGGATAGGGTATATTTTTTAGCAAAAAAAACTGAAATACTTTAGGAAAACTGACACTACAGATCTTGGTGGTGATAGCTCATACATTACACTCGAAAGTTGGAAGATATCAGGACGACAGATCTGTTGGATTGTTTCTTTTTCCCGGTTTTATAACCCGAAAAGCAATCTATAAAAAATTGAAACTATCAACGAACAACTTAGTTTGTATTAGAAATACTTCACGAGATGTGCCCGTAGACATAGCCTGTACATACGTGTAGACTATTTGGCTTCTTCGTTTTTTAACTCTTGAAGCCTTTTGTATTCTGTGGTAAAAAGTGTCTTCTGTCATCACCTTTATAACACGGAAGTACAAAGTAGAAAGAGAGGGGAAATAAAGGAAATAGAATGGAAGGAGTATGGAATATCAGAATGGAACCCAATAACTCGGCAGTGAATTCGAGTCTAGTCTAGCCTGATATAAAATTACAAGGTTCGTATTATGACAGCTGTAAAAAACACGTAAGTCTTGTACGATTTTTTGGGGGCACATTTCATACATAAAGATGTTGCACACACGAGCATGACTCGTCGAATTTCTTACAATAATGTACCAGAACAAAATCGACACGGCCGGAAAACCAGTAACGGAATATTCCATCTTTCTTTCTTCTTTGTAGTAAGTATATATGTACATATACTTTGGCTGCTTCTTTTTTAGTTATTTTATGAGAGAAAAAATACTCAAGATTCCATCAAAGATATGGATTGGATTGAAGTGCGCCCAATGTTTGTAGCAAGAGGAAGCAAAGGTCTTGTCTATTCCGGGATAAAATAAGAAATGGAGAACAAAGAAAGATGTAAGAGCAACTGTGTTATTCTTGGAATACAAAATACGATAATACTACCAAAAAAACCAAAAAAAAGTCTAGTATGAAGAAGAGCAGGAGTCAGTGGAACAGCCTTGTCATACGCACATGTTATACTTATGATATTAGACAACCTCTACCAACCAACCAATTCCAAGTCCCTTCAACAACCAAGTCGTCTCGGTAGATCCTTATTCCAGTTTGGTCTTTGGGCATATTTTATATGAGCAAGCAGAAGGCACCTAGTAATGTAGTAATGTAATGCTGGAGAAAGTAAAGTGAGAGAAAGAGCAAGTTCCGAAAGTCTACATCTTAACATGACCTGTCATGATCTTCTTTCCTTTGTGCCTTATGAAAGAAAACAAATATATAGCTTGATTCTCTCGTGTACTTGCTCTGATCTTCCTATACGTAGCTAGGAGGATGCCCCAGAATTAAGGAACTGCATGTTTGTGCTTTTGTCTGAAGTTGTTATTGGGACCATACCACTACCAACTACCACCACCCATAAGTATACTATGTCATACATATTTAAGTGGAGGGAACGACGCCAACGACCTAATTCATATTAAAAGAGCTCACATTACGTGTGTAGGAAAGGGAATGAAATCACATGAAATTGTGTCTATGATTCCATCCTAACATCACATCACATTGGTATGTGAAAATGTACCCTACCACAACATGCAAAATGATCAATAAAAATACACGGACCCTCCGTTCCTTTCTTCCTTGCTCCCCGTTCGTTCGTTCAATGAACGCTGGCAACCTTGTCCCATTCATATATATAAAATATTAAGGCACACACACGCGAGGAGAATACACTGAGGGCAAGTGACACAGAAATGCTGTCAGAGCATTGCCTTTTACAACGAGTGAGTGTATGTGTCTCCCTTTTCTTCTTTGCAAAATGTAGTGTAATGTCAATGACATAACCACCAAAGGAGAGTGGCTTCCAATGGAGGATCACACAAAGGAACCAAGTCATGTGAAGGAAAGTGTCGCTCGATGGGAACTAAGTACATATACACAGCATCATAACAAAATAATGGTAGAGTGTATATACTAGTAGTAGTGTGATGATCGTCACTCTCTGGAAGTAAATCTAAAGGGGCTTCTTACATTATGTTGTACACATATAGGTATATTTGATAATAATACACACGTTCCTCACGTCAGCCAAAACACCATCAAAAGAAGGAAGTGAAGAGAGATTCATTATTTTTGGCTTCGCCAAAAAAGAAACGTGCTATCCTTTCTTCATACCAAAACGATTTCGTTTTGGGTATAGTATATTTTAGGCCACATCACATTTTTTCGATCATCAAACCAGCCAATCAAGCATTATTGACGTGTGGTCGTCGTGGTTTGGTTGATGATGATGACGATGTGACGAGCCTAACCCAAGTTAATTAGAAGATGCCTATTACGGAAGGCATGTTTCTTGTACGGTAGTAAATTCGTCAATTCTGGAAGCATTTATTGGCAAAAAGAATTTCTGTGATGTTATTGCAACTTCCTTTTATACTTTTTTCAACTAATACCACACACTCAGTCAGTTTAGGTTATTTTGTGTGTGAGCCGCTCATGATATAATTTGGTAGTTGGTGCCTGCAATTCCAGTTCATATAGGAAATTTAATTAATTAGCCATAAATCAATTACCGTTGGGTTTCTTGTCAGAAAGGATTTCTTTCGTTATTTGACACGTTTAGTCAAGGCAAACCCAATAATAGACTCCTTCCATAAATGGTTCATTACTACATGAAATATCGCTAATGTAGGAAGCACAAGTTCCCATTTCAAAAGGCTAATGTCTCAAGAAAGTGCTTATAATATAAATTAGAGTAGGCATGGGACATTTTGAAACTTTAATTAAGATTTGATACAGTTATTTTTAGCTTCTGCTATACAACTTACAAGTCAAGCTAAGCTAATCTCGCAATGCCCCAAAGTATGAGAGATAAGCTTGTTCTTGTTAGCTGTCCAGCATGTAATGAATAATCTGATGAAGAATTCATTGAAAAGCTCAAACATTCCTGCAATAAATTTAAATTTGACCCACAGATTAGAGTCCAAACTCAATTGATATACATAGTTGATTCTACAAAAAGGATTTTGTAACCACAATGTCTGTTCTATAAATATATTGCTGCTTGTGGTATTCCAATTTCTATATCACAATTTTCCTTCACATTCCTCCGTTTTTAGTGACTGATGAAAAAGGAAAGAATGAAGGAACAAAAGAGAGAGAGAGAGAGAAAACACAATTTCCATTTGGAATAGTAAGTAGTACATTGGTAATCCTTCCTTGTCCCATTCAACTTGATTACCGATCAGTCAGTCAGCCAACCCTTTTCCCTTTGAAAGACAGTTTAGTTTCTTCCTCCTTTTTTCTTTAGTGAAAAATACATATACCACCAAAATATACATACACTCCGTACTAGATAATCCTCTAGCTTTCTTCTCCTGTCAGACACAAAAAGCTGATGGGTATATTACGCATTTTTATCTCTCTTCTTGTAGTAGCTATCTCATCTCTGTTTAATCAGTTCGTTCCAAGTTAAGCCAGTCGTATATCAACGTTGTGAAATGCATGGGCTATATACAGTTTAACCCATTTTCATTGATAGAAGACACATCCTAGATAATCCTGCGTACGTACTTATATTATTACATGGGGGAACCGGATGCAAACTCTTTTTGTACCATATTCTCAGTACTTTGCAGCTATCTTTGTCCCATATATCTACCTACCACTAGTCATCAACGAAATCTTGTGACAAATTCGCAAGCCTACACTTTTTCTACAGCCATCTTAAACTGACAGGGCGTTCTGGAGGATCACATCACATCACAAAGTTTCCATTTTCTTTCCTTCCTTCCTCTCTTAACACGCTCTCTCATATTGTTTTGAGCAAGTTCAAAAGGAAACTTGTATTAAGTAAAAGCAGGGTACTTACTTACTATCTAACTTTTTGGAATGGAAGAAGAAAGTTTGCAATGATGGAGATGACAAAAAGGCAAAAAGATTTACTGCTAACGAAACCACGCAGTACACAGCACAGTCGTGTTCACGAGTGAAGGACAGAGAATCCGAATGGTAATGCATAAGTGGTATATTTTGGTATATCAAAAAAAGTATATGATGATCATTACTACAAAGAAACTGTCAAAGCCATAAGCTACAGAAGACGAAATTTTTCCCTATAATACGTAATATACTGCATTTTTTTACTATGTTTTGCAAGCTGTTCTTCTCAAGTTACAACACAATATAATTATTATCGACATCATTATTATTATAAACACCTCAAAGCAGTTAAGTTGTTTTTAAAGGGGAAGAAGTACAGCATAGTTAGTAGTTAGCTTTGCCCTAGTTTTTGTACGTACTAGTTGGATTGTTGGACTCAGGGCTACTGAGAGTTGGGACAGTTGGGACTTCATTTCCGTTCGTAATGGATACATTCATAAAAAGCCTTTATCGATCCATTGCATGCATTCACAAAAACTTTATCTCTCACGTCTCTAGATGCATGTGGCTCAAGTGCAAAATGTATAATTTATAAATGACATATCCTATCCTCATCCCCTAATCGTAAGCCTAGCTTTTTGGATACATTCATATGCGTAGGATGATGTTACTTGTGCGAACAGAGAAAGGGGGATCTTTCTTTTTGCAGATTATACAAATGTTCTAAAGCACAATACGCAAGTTTTATGTTAGGATATGGTACAAATCCTTTGCCGAGAGCAAAGTCCTCTCTTGATAAAAGCTGGGTTTTGCGTAGCCTCCTTTTGAATAGATGATATGAGAAACACATAAAAGTATACGTTTCGTTATAAGAGAAAGTGTGTACAACAAGCTTCACAATGCGGATAACTTACAGTCTCTAAAGGATTCTGAATTAAGATGTACAAAAGATTTTCCGTCGGCTTTTACTACAAACCCGCTTTTAGTTCTCTCTAACTTTCTTTTCATTCATTTCATCTTTCGCCAATTTTAAGCTGATTCTGCGTCTGGAAAGATAGTAAAATACGCATAAATACAGAGTCCTTGTGAAGTTGCTGTTTTATCTCTCTTTTCTAAAATAATTCCTTCTCACGCAGGTTTTCTATTAATGAATACTTTATTGTAGCATCGTCGTCCCTATGTGGATTGAAGCTCTAATAATTAAAAGCATAATATGCATATAAACTCCACTAGATTTTCTGGGTAACTGTCAACTTGTCTTTGGATGGAAAATCCGTGAAATTCTGATTTAATAATAGACTTGGTTCAGACACGACTGACTTCAGTTTAATGAAATTTTAGTCTTATCCATTATGAACATATACACATGCTACTTTCCGTGAATAATTTATCTAAAAATACACAAGAACTGTTCAAAAACATTTCGCAAGTATTTTGGTTTGGTTTGCAAACCTTAAATTCAATATAATTCATCCCTTCCGTATACCGCACACCTTAATATTGTCACTAGTGTCTGCAGTGAAGGTGCATAGTAGGAGTAAAACATTCTGTATTAAATTTGTACCTTTTTGAGGTTCTCCATAAATCTCCTTGAAGTTTCTAAGCAAATATTAATAGCGAATTGTTAAAGATGAAGGCGAGACGGTTTATAAATAGCTTGATATGGTAGCGTAGCGTAATACAAGTAGTATATAAAACACAAAGTTTCCAGACAATAGTAACTTAACTAATTTGATTGTTTATTGAGTTTTGTCCCAGACGAATTTCTTGGGATTACTTTTGTAAACTACGCGTCAATTATTTGAAACCTTAAAACCATCTCACCTTCAGTGTCCTTCAAGGAGGTAAAAACACCATGAACCAAGATCGTCTGGCTGATGAACCTTAGAGATCTAATAATAAAAATATCAAAAGTTAAGATATTTTATTAGTAGCACTTATAAATGCTTTGATAATTAGAAGTTACACGTTGAATGACGAGGTAACAGCTTCACAACCAACTTTCTTAAAACTTGGTCTTTGTGATCTTTATTTCCACATCATAAGTTTACAGGTATCATTCTTAGAAACGCAAAACCGAAACCTTACAGAAAGTCATTGCGCTCGTGAACGTGAAGTTTATTCCTGTCAGGTATCACATGACGGATAACACTGTACACATTCATCGCATAAAAGGAAATAAGCATCGAGTGACTCATCAAAAGGAAAATAGCTTTCAGCAAAAGTTGCTATTTTTGGCTTCTCTAAGCACACGCGGAACAATAAACCAAACGTCATCATTGAAGGTATGAGGAAGTGCTGACTACTGTGAGAACTAAAAAAACATGCTAAACGAGCAGCTCACAGAGAAAAATAGAGTCAAACAGGGAAACTTTTTCTTTTGTAAATACGACTACCAACCAACCATCAGCTACCATACCAATACCACATCATAGAAAGAACCATGAAGGGGGAACCATGCACTCCTTCTTGGTCTGATAAAAAGATAATCTTGGAAAAGCTTTGTAAATCATCATAATAATATTCAAAAGCAACGAGGAGAGAAAGCAACTTGAAGAAAGTAGAAAAAGAAAGCTTTATATAAGATGTAGATGATGTACTTGGTTTACTGAAGTGCTCACTGCTCTCTGTAGAGTGACTGTGGGTGGTGAAAGTTTTTTTTTCGTTTTCAGAGTTTGAAAGATAGAGGAAGAAAGTTAAGAAACGAGTTTTTATTTTCAGCTTATACATTTTAGTTCACTGAAGAATGTTCTCAAGTAGAAAATGTTGTAGATGAAGAAGAGAGAGTAACAAGAGTGAGAGTTAAGTTTTAGCGAGTGACTAAACTTTGCTTGGTTTCTTTGGTAAGGCTTATGTTTGTAACAAAAGCACCTATATATTTATATGTCGTCGTGTGTGCTTGTTTGTTGATGTAGATGTGTACTTACGTACATAGTAGATTCAGAGATTCGCATACACACATAATATATGTTTTTTTCAGATGACTTGGTTGGCAACAATTTTTATACGATGCATACTGTGCGGACGATGAGATAGGCTGTTGGCAAACTTTATACACAGTCAGTAGCCCTGATATTCAGCCAGATAAGCACTGGTACTCGTAAGTAACTAACTAACTGCGTCGCACGCCCACAGCAGCATGAATTGCTTCTTCTGTCCACCAGACCAGGTTCATCATTGAGTAGGCTTTACAGTTAGTATAAGTTCTGGTTAGTATAAGTGATTCCAAAACTCTTTTTCATAAAATAGCAAAAGCTTTCTGGAATGAATGGATGCGGATGGATGGATGCTTGTGCTTATGTATTCTGCCCATTTGCATTGGCCTCTTGGCGGCGTAATTACAATAAAATCTCAGAAGATGAAGTGGAAACTTTTTCCTAGCTAAAAAAGATGCGAGTTGAAGAAGCTTTTAAGAGTCAAGGGGAGAGAGGGAAAGAGTAGTGGAAAAATCGAGTGTTTTCGTCTAGCATGTTGATTTTATTAAAAACGGGAGGGAGTTCTGAACCCCAACGAAAAAAAATATAAAAGGAGCCTAAAGTCATGGTTAACTTTAGTTAATTTGAAGTAGTAGAGATACGCTTTTAGGATTGGGACGACGGTGGAAACGGAATTAGAAAACACTGTCGTTTTAATCTTTGCAGCATAAAAAGCAACTCTCTTTTTCTGACATGATGTCTGATGTCTCCTTTTCATTTCATGCTCATGGTGCACTGCATATTTGCGCATGATATAACTTGCACGAAAAAAAAAAGCTTCTGTCAACGTCAACTGCTCATCGAACGGAACAAAAGTCAAAAAACTTAAAATGGGATGCAGATGAGCAAAGAAAAAAGTTTTAAGTAGCAAACAGCTATTTACTGGGAACGGTAGTAGTGTAGTCAAATTCGGGTTGCAAAATCCGGGAAAGTTAAGCGATACGGGTGACTGCTTTCAATAAGTAATGATGAATAACTTACCCGAAGAAAGTTTAGGAATTCCTGCTACTCTCCCAAAATATATTGTGTTCAACGAGCAGCGAATTCCCAAACTTTCAATAATATTGCTATTCTTGGATATATTACAAATATTTTTTTAATTTCAAGAGTTCAAAATTTTCTCAACATCTTAAATATTTTTGTAAAAAAATATGTGTAAAAGTCACGTTATTAAAAGTGCCATTCTCCTCAGTTTCTTTTGACGGAAAGGCGAAATTGGGTACAGTAAAAGGAGTTCAAAGTTCAAGCATTTTACTTGCAAATCATATTATGGTACGGTAGCGAGGAGAATAAAGTTTCAAATAAAATATCCTTCAAGATTCATTTTCATTCTTAGAATTCATTTGCAAAAAGTCACACATAAATAGAACTATCACGACACTGTTAGAACATATAAGCCTCTATATAGTATGAACCTCGTGCTTTTGCTCATTAAAAGATTAAATTTGATCAGTTGCAATGGCAGGCTCTTGTAGGCATTAAGAGGAACCTGTGGGTATGTTTTGTGCCATTGGTGCGTACAAGGTACAAAGTCTACCTAAATATTGAAATGGCAAAATTAAGCTTAAATGAATGTTTATGCCATATATATATAAACTCATACATAAGTATAAGTCAAAGAGTATATAAAACGGAGATGAAATGTTTTTTCCTCATCCCTCTTCTAGGAAGCGGAACAAAAGCCATTCTCGACTTTTCCTCTGTAATTACCAAAGAGCTTTCATCTTGTCCCGTCCTATTTATTACGGCACATAGTGAGTTAGTTAATGCTTCAACCACCGTCACTTTCTTTTGATGCTTTCTATGACGAACTTGTATTGTCACAGCCATAACGTATTTTAGTCAAATAAAGTTCCAACCTTCCAACTCGTCATTTTCTAAATTACCTACTATGTAACCACGTATAAGTGCTGATTTGTGATCTCTTGGCGTGGAAAACAAGTGCTGGAAAATCTAGGTTAATTATAGGAATCTTGAGCCACATTAACAAGTTTCCGATCTTGATTTTTTGGAAACCGGGCATTCATTAGATTAAATACGTTACACAAATAAAAAAAAATATTGGCAATGATGTCAATGATGATATTCTAGTTTCGGGTATTATACGGTTTAGTCTTAATGTGGTAACTATTTGATGGAATATATGATTATTAAGCTCATTTCCCAAATTGTCCTTTCATCTCAATATGTTTCCTTTTGTGGCATGCTATCAACCGTAATCTCATTGTCTTCTATTCTTTAAAAGCTTATACTCTGTAGTTTTGCGAAAATCCATTTAATTGTAATTATTACGTGTATGTATATAAAACTTATTTATTCTTGGGATTTACTTATTTTCAGTGAGTGATGTGAAGAAGTGAAAAGATCCAAAGAAGAAAAACAATAAGTAGATCGAGGAACAAGTTGGTGAAGATCTCTTTGGGAAATCTAATAAATACCAACAATGAATTTCCACGGAAGTCCCTACGTTTTCTTCCATCTTATTGTTCTAATACTTATGGAGTTTCTATTTTACGGTAAGACAAACATTTTATTTATACTCAGCATAGTGCTTGGCATATGCTTAATAGGTCTTCATATCACATGCTGCTTATTTGCTTGCAATTTCCATAAGCTAGCTTTGACATTTATTTTGATTCCAAAGCCACGCTTCCAAAAATATTAAAGCTTAAACATGATCCTATTTTCTTCAAATTATGCTACACACCAAATTGTGTCAAACGCAAACGATATATTTGTTTTCTTCGTCAAAAACAATAGATTTATTTGTAACATGTACTACGCAGATGTCATAATTATTAAGAAATCCTTTAGGGAATCTCTTTTAGCACCACTTTTAATGACGCGACTGAACGGTAGTAATTGGAATGTAATTCTTTCAGTTTGGTATATGAAAATTGATAATGTGTAACTACCTATAATGCTAGCAAATAGCAACTGCAAGTTTATAATTGTAATTTGAAAAAAAATATCCATCCGTAATGTAATGTGTGAAAGAAAAGCACATGAAGATAAACACGCTCCTTGTGTATGTGTTTGTGTGTGACTGTTACGAGCGTGCAATACTCATTAGTGTTCCTTAATCTCTCCTATTTCACCATCTCTTTGAAGTGGCACTACTACTCTCAGAGAAAAAGAAAAGGAGAGAAAAAAGGTTTAAGAATGTAATGACAGTCTCATCATCATCTTTTCAGTAGCATTGCATAATAAGCATTAGTCTAGAAAGGAAAGTTGACTTTATCTTTCCGTTAACGATACCTATAGATATGCATATAGCTGAGAAAGAAGGGAATAGTAGTTTGGCAACATCATCCTGATCATCACCATCGTCATCATCATCATCATCATTTTTTTTCTTTTCTAAGCATCATTTTGAAAAGGGTTGAAAAGAGGCAGTTATTCTTGCTTGGCATGAGCCTATTCCAAGAGATGAAATCTATCAAAGACACACGGAGAAATATAGTGGAGAAGATGGAGAGAAACGAAATGAGCACATTCCTTTGCTACCAACAAGAAGAAAAAAAACGACAAGCTAAGCACGTGTGGAACATTTGTTCTGTGTGTTGAAAAAGAAAAGAAAAAAAAGTACCAAAATATCATCATCATCGTAGACAATATATGTGCCTTAAAGGGATAATGGAATGATAGTGATATGATATTGGTAGAACGTTCAATACATGGAGCTGTAATATAATGTAGGGATGTGTAATGCAACCCCGAACTTTATACTCTTTCTTTTTTCAAAGTCTGTCAAAACAATTTCCTTGTCAGGTTTGGTTGCATTCTGTAAGTAAAACACGAAAAAAAAATTGTGTCTGTATGTGTGGCTTCATATTATATGGTATGTACCTATATAACTTATCTGTTAGTTTTCACTGGTTTCCTAATACCTATATAATACTTGTCGAGATGAATAGTGCCCTGCGTCTGCTTTGGTTTTTACACATATTCATTACAGATAATGGCACTACTTATAGCATAGTTTAAGTTTTTTTCTCCGGTTCTTTTCTCCCATCCCATTCGGTTATAGAAAGACGATGGCAATGGTATGGTACTGCTGATGGGATGGGAGAAGGCAGGCAGGCAGCATTTGATGCTGCTGAGCTTCTTTTTTTTGGAGAGAGAGAGAGAGCTTTATATCCCCTCTGTCATCAACAACAGGATAGTTAGTTGATTGTATGGTGAGTGGACCAGCAGAAACATCCCGTCTACTTTCCAAAGAGCAATAAGAGTAGTTGTTTTCTTTTGATAGGATGAGTAAACTTTTAAACTCGAATGAATTTTGTTTACAAGACTATGGTTTTACTTGCTCACAGATAAAAGTTGAGTCACTAATGAAAGAAGCGTCTATGACTTTTCAAAAACAGTTTTTTTCACTCTCATCCTCACTGTCTTTGGTCTCTACGCTTCTTTGTATATAGGATATTATGCTATATAGAAGTACCATACCACCACCACAGTTTGAATCGGATTACTGGCAGCTCGTCCACGCCTCGCGTCTCCACTCCTTTTTCGTTCGTTCCACAGAAAATCCTATCATCACCGTCTCTTATCATTACTTACTAAAGAGTGACTACTTGGGAATTAATACTGTATTATTTATTGTTCATGATGAAGACGTTTTGTTGAGATGCTTTGCTGGGGGCTTAAAATAAGCTTAGAGGTTGGACTTTTTTTTGTAAGGGTGTACAAACCGATACTTTTTTATATAGAGTTTTAAAATGAAAGGAGTAGGATTTATAGGCAGTCACACGAAAGTAAATTAATTTGGGGCAAAATAAAGGCTTAAAAAGACCTGTTGGATTGTTCAAAAAAAAAAAGTAATTCGTTTGAGGAAAAATGCTTTGAAGATGGTTATCTCTGCTTGCTGCAACTTTTCACAGTTTTTAATTAAGGGGTTGGGCAGAGTTAGAAATGGCCTTGTGCTTGTAATCAGCTAGTAAAAAATTGGAAGGAATTCGTTTCCAGGTCGGATGACATTTGTACATTAATTATGCGGATTGTTTGAATATTGAGCATAGACTGTGATTTATCTTCTTATTAAATCTTGATTTGATATTCCTTATCTATAAATAGGTATCGTTTGGTTAACAGCAAATACGAGGAATCGATAAACGGGCATTACGGGAAGAAAAGATATGTTTGTGTTGCCACTCTGATTTCCTTGAGCCGTATCAATATCGCTTTTCTCCATTGTTTGCAACTGCTAACTCCAGCGTTTACAAACATTGAATCAGTTGGTAAAATGGAAGTGGAAACGAGGGATAAGCACTCGAAGTTTTGCTCAGGTTTGTTAGCTGGTACGCACAACAGGAAAGAAAGAATGCAATGAAATGAAACTATTTGAAAAGGGGTAAGCATTGAATAACAACGGAGCAATACGTGAAGCCTGAATGGCAAATAATAATGCAGCAGGGAAGGCAAGCGAAAAAAACACTCGAGGGATTTTCTCAAGATTTTCAAAAGATATATATTCCCAGTTTCTTGATTTTGATACGAATGTATCCACATCTGAATCTGAATCTGAATGAATCTTGAGAATCGACTACTACACAAGCAGTCGAATTTGAGTTTACTACTCCTCCCTTATCATTGGATGCGTACCAGTTAGTTTCCTAACAAAAAAAAGGAATGAAAAAGAATTGTCATAATGCGTAGTCGTTTCCTCTTTCATTCCACTTCGTCTGGGGGCACTGTTGAAAATACTTAAGTTATTTTTGTAATATACCTAAATCCTTTTATATATTACTTCTTCTTCTAGCTCCGGAAAACACAATACAATTCAGAATTGCACTCTTTCCAAATTCTTGGGAAAAAGTTAAAGGAAAAGGCGTGTGGTCCGGAATGCAATATGCATTAAAAATTCTAAGATATTTTTTTACTTCTTAAAAAAGTAGCTATCAAAAAGCGGAACTAAAAAATTGCATCTAAGAAAAAGAAGAGAGAGTTAGACAGACAGAGAAAGACAAGAAAAGAACTTAAGCCTTCGCATCAACATTAGAAGCATTATGTTTGCATTGCTTAAAAGATAAAGGGAGAAAAGAATTGTAATGCCTCTTGATCCGAACTAAAGGTCGTGATATTCAGAAGGAAGGCATAATAGCATAAAACTTCTGTAAGGTTCAAGTTCATGGCACTCTCCATGCACTGCCACGCCGGCACAAGCCCAGTCTCTAAAAGCTGATGATTTATGAATTTTCCTGCATTCTTTTTAATATGAATTCTTCTTGTGATCGCATTATGCTACTTTATCATGTACATGAAATTATGTTCCATGTGAATCTACAATACACAATGCTTACTACTACTATCATGAAATGATTATGTATGTGAATGAAATGAATGGGATGCTCATATGCAAGTTCAAGACTAGATATGTTATGTTGGTTGGGTTTTGGTTGGAACGTAGCCTGATCACATCTATTAATGTCTTGGTTAAATACGACCGTCTCCTTCTTTTATGTTGTATATTGTGTAGCGTGTTGTCTCTTGCGTAGATTACATAGTGAATATTCCTGTCATGCCGAGAGGAGAATAGTAATGAGGACGTTATTGTTCAGTAGTTGCATGGAGGTATTGTTCCGAGAAAAGCAGCATGTATGTTCACTAAATGCAATGTTTTGTTACATACATATAGTTGAGTAGTACAGCAAACCGAAAAAGAAATTGTTATTTCTACGGCTTCGTTGACACAATCTAATACATTCATGGCTTGACTCAAGTTGTAAATAAAAAAAGAGTTGTATCACAGCAGTAAAACGAGGCACACACTTGAACAAAGACGATGAATGGGAAGAGCACACGAGAACACACAAAAAAATGAAATGAAGATCTGGAAATGCATACCAAACCATACCAAACGTATAAAAAATACCTCTATATAGATATTACTTCCTTCTCCCGTTGTTCGTTGTTAGTAGCCTAACATTTCAGTCAGTCAGTACACAATATTTTTTCTCTCTCGTATTTTATGTAATACGCTCCACAACTAAGTACAAGTACAGTTCAATGTGTGTATTTCGTATTTCTCTCTCAGTAGTTTGAGGCTGACATTGGTATCACAGTGAGAGAAAGAGAGACATTGGTATTCTTTAATGCTCATGTTCAACCACTTAGCTATCATGCTTGTGTGTCACGAGAAGATATAATGGTGTGTGTAATATTTATATGAAAATACACTACACTATTTCGTTTCGTTTTTTTCCTTATTTCATGCATTTTTTCAAGTCTGTGATGGAATGTTATGATGATAGTGCAATATCTAGTTTAGCTTTCGCCTCCCTTGAAAAAAATAAGACTGGTAGTAGAAGTAGTGGTAGCATGGTACTGTGTGGAATAGATGAGGGGGAAAGTGTTGAGCTCTTTGTTATTCTTGCATTGTCTTTGCTTTATCGCTTTTTGTGGCGCTCATGTTTTCTGAGGCAGCAGCCTTGTCTAGACTTTACATATTGTGGGTATAGTAGTAGTGTGTACGCAGTTTTGTGAGGAAAAGTGAGAATGATATAAATCTAAAAGGAGAGTTTTGAGTTTGCTCGAAAGAATTCACATTGCATTATATTGCATCGTTTTCCAGTAAAAAATGATACACGTTTTGGTAGAATGTATACTACATTACATTTACGGAGAAGAATTTGCAGATGAACTTTTTGTTTCTTCCGGACAAAAATATGAAACGCTTGTATGTTGTTATTACGGGATGTCGTGTCAAGTGTGGTTGAGACCTATAAATAAATTGCATGCTGGTTCTCTACATTATTAGACAAGATACGTGGAGATGTTACATACATAAAGACAAAGTTATCTTTACATCATACAAAAGAGCAGCATGAAATATTTTATGAGAACACATCCGTAAAAGTGGTTTATACGCTATGTTATTTCCGTTTCAACTCGGTGGCTTTTTTCATCACTAGAAGAATATGCTGTGTATTATAGCAGCAGTGACAGCAGGAGCAGTAGCAGTCAAGACCGTGAAAACAAGGACGTTTGAATAAATGGAGTTTAAAATTTGAACAAAATCGTTGAAAAACGGGCTTACAAGTTATGAAGAATTCCTTTTTTGTTTCTTGTATTTTCTTAAGTTTCCTTGCAAAAAGAATCAAGCATCTTTTTTTTCCAAACTGGAAGATTGAGAAACGATATGGGACTGCAAATGAACTGAAATTACACGCGTGTCATCAGCTCATATAGTTGTTGCGAAAATTTGTAATCTGATTTCCCAAACATTTATCCGGGTTTACCATTACCAGGAAGTGAAACCCTGTATTATATTTGTTGTTTGATTTCTTGATTGGATCACATGCTCAAGAAGTAAGCTCAACGTACGAGACTCGTGTTTATAAATATATAATGCGAAATTGGAAAAAGGAAACTTTTCTTTTTGTTAAGTTTTGCTTTTCATTTACTCTAATAGGATTGACTATGTATTAGGCTACTTTCTCCGGAATTGAGATTTCTATCTGGTAGGTAAATCGACAGTAGGAGCTAAGGCAATTAGCAGTCTAAGCTAACCTAAGCTAGCTTATCTTACTCTAATCCCGTATCCGGATATACTCGATACTTAAGCATTTTATGTAAATATAAAGGCAATTGTTTGTGTTATCTAGTTTCTACATGAAAATACATACAATACATGCATACCTAACACTAACCTAATCATGGAGGACCGTAAGCGTGTGAAATGTGGAAATATTTGAAAATGTCGCTATATAGCTGAAGTGGCTGTACCACCGCATATATATGTGCTATGCAAGATTAAGTACTAAAAAGCCAATTTTACAGTCTCCGTCGAGCAAAACTTAAGGAAAATAATCCTTTACATAGAAATGACTGCGTACAAAATAAAAGCCAAACCATAATACTACCATCTCATATACAATTCTCTGTAAATGATCTTTTCACGTGCTTTCTCTCTCTCTCAAAGTCATGGAAAAGAGGTTTCTTTTTTCAAACATGGCATTTCTTTCAATGTGTGTGTAGTACACAAGTCTCTGTTCTATTCTGTCTGTGACGATGTAAAAGTGTTCAAAAACAGTGTTGCATACATATGTACAATACACACGTCTGTACACACATGCAACATAACCAGACTAATTCATACAAGTGCAAGCAATAGTGCCGGCGTTGTAGTTGTATGCATGTGCAGATTGTAGGGATAATGGGAACGACATCAACACTGTGCTCTGCACTTTTACTTCTAATACCCCATCAAGCTTTAAGCTGGTGTAGATCGGGATCTTGTTAAGAGTACAAATATAGAGGCAACTTTAATGTTTTATGCATATCACGGACTTGAGCCACACTGCACCAGAGATAGAGAGAGAAAGTAAAGTGTATAAGAGAAGAAAAAAAAAGTTTGGAAGCCTTTTACTCTCGTGCTTAACAAAAACGGGATGTGTCTACACAAATTGCAAGGCTGGCTACGCGGCGGTTCTTTCATCTGTAGGGATATTATTTCAGGATCCACGGCATATGCGAATGAATTCAATATAGGAAAAGGAAAGGGAGTTGAAGTTGGAACGGAACTCAAATAATTTTCTCATTTTTCCACTTTCACTCGCTCCATATTAACTTTTAACTGTACGTGGCATCGCATCACATACACAAAAAGTTGGGCATATCGTTTCCTCAGCCGAGAAAAATCTCTGCTAGTTTCACTTTGAATCCCTGCCAACCTTCCATTTGCCAAATGGTCTGATGAGCACTAACATGCATTGCTCATATACATAACATGAGCATATTAATGTGGAGGAAGTATACATTAAACTTTTGCTCGTGTGTATGTTTCTGTAATTATGTGAGCAATCTCCCTGTTTTCATTCAACTGTCTACTAAATAGGCAGCAGCAGTAGCAACATACGGCGATGTGTAAGGGATGTGAATGTGATGATGGCGGTGCAGACGGTGCATTCAAAAGGTTTTTGACGGTTCACTCGCAGGAGCCTCAAAAATAGCAGTGGAAGTTTCGGCACGTGTCAATGATTATGTTGAATAAAGAAATCTGAATAGGTTGGGTTGGGATGAAAGCCCAGCACAAGTTTGAATGAATAGGTTATAGTGTGCATTATGCCGTGATTTCCATCTGTATCAATCATAATATTATAATAATGCCTTTTATGAGCATTTTACATTGCGGATGATGGGCTAAAATGTTAAAAGCAAAATGCAGTAAAGGGTTTTTGGTTGGTACTTGGAAAGAGGCTCTCTACTTAATTTCATGCTCTCAATAACCGGTAAAAGTTTGTAAACTATTTTTTTTTCATTGTAGATGGCTACAAACAGCAGCTTCGAAGTTGATTTAAAAAAATACTTTACTTGAAACTTAAGGGCCCTTGGCTTGGCATCCATATTCTACGTCAGTTTGCTTTAAATTTCCAGTAGCCTTTTGTAAACTAATAATGTAGTAAAAGAAAGAAATGTAAACAACATCACATTGTGATATTGTATAGTTGATGTTGATTTTGTTGATAGTAACAAGAAAACTCTCCGCAGTGGCAAAAAAAGCTCTAAATATTTTACAATGATTGTCTTAACGGAAGAATGAACGGCAAGGGATGACATGACGGGAAGAGCCATACCGGCAATCCAAGTGATCCCAAATGCATTGCGAAACAGACAAATTTCTTTGAAAGCATTAGTCGCAGCCATAGTTCACTCAAATAATGGGCAGAAAGAGGAAACACATGAATAGATGCAGAGACATTGGCATTGCCTTAACAAGCCGTATGTCTATGTAGCAACAGGAAATGCTGAGCCCGATGAATTTTTAACAAGACTAAATCGAATTCCGGTTTGTTTACCCTTTAACTCTCATGGCATTGGCATGGCTTTCTAGTACAGGCATCATGAATGCGTACACGGTCTCTGACTGAGCTGCTGGTGCCTCGTCTACTTTTCCCTTTCACTAGTTCTTCAGTAGGAGAGCAACAAAGCACAAGTTTCACGTTCCAGGAAGAGAAAAACACACGTAGTAGTAACATTCGTAACGTAGTTTTGAAAGGATCCTGATCCTGCTACTTTCAACTCATCCCAGCTTGTTTTCAAACTCGGGCCGGAGCCACGCTCGAGTCAAGTTTCAATTTAGAATCCCTCGTAACTGTCAGTCAGGAATCGAAGATGTTTATTAATCATGTTATTCTAATCTCGCTTGCCAATTTGCCATTAGAAGCTATTTCACGAATGCTGAGTTTTGTAGAATTAACGCATAATATATATATATATGCTGACAGTTTACGAGTTTACATTAGATTCTTTCTAATTAGCTTCGAGCATAATGAAATATAGTATTAAATCAATAAAAGCTGACTTATCATTTCTTAAAGCTTTCACTGATTGTCGAGTAAGAAGTGCGGGAAACAGCTATACGAAATAAGAGCGGAAACTTAAATCGTAGCAAACTATATATTTGTCTGTCTGTCTGTCTGTCCTTGACTAAAAGTGTAGATAAACTTGGGTGTTGGTGTTGTATCCATATATGCATCAATTCTACGCAGCGAAACTCCTGCTGTTTACTTTGAGGTCAACTTAAGCTGCGTCAGCCACACAGATATACAAAAAAAAAGGATTCTTCCTTTGGGGAGAGGGCTTTTCATGTTCACAGCCAAACTCCATTGAATTCATAATAAAATAAAGCCCAACGTGCTTTGCAACTTCCTTGTGATGTTCCGAAATGTACATATACCGGTCATGAATAAATTAAAAATGTTCTCAGCAGTAGACTTTTTGGCTGAGGCTTGGCACTGCACATAATAACCTAATAGGTATATATTTGTTCATATATATCTCTCTCCTTTGGTTTTAATTTGTTTTCCGATTCATGCACTCCGTTCCTTGTTTGTGTGCTGATTAAGATTGGATGAAGTATAACCACGGGAGTCTTAAAGCTCTATGAGATGATGATAGGCAGTGTGCGCACTCAGCATGTATAATTGATTATACAACTTCCTTTGACCCTGTCACTTTGATGTAATAACTTTCTCCAGACCAAAGAATATATGCATAGGTATGCTTTTGTGATAAAGCACATTTTGAAAGGCTGCTCTCTCTCTCTCTATAAGAATTCTCACATTGCATAACAAATTCTGTGGAAATAACCGCTTCGCATCCATATATATCATGCATCATAATGTTCGTATGAGGTATTTGCTTCCTTCCACACCTTTTCCTTCCTCGCTTAAACTTTTTTTGTTGGAGCAGCACAAATTTTTTTTACATGATTTAGCAAGCAAAAAACAAGTTTTTATACTTAGTTTGGTCTCATAAACAGGATTTCCGTGTTTAGTTCTTCCTTTTCAACAAAACTAAATGATGCACAGAAAATATACACATAAATGCTTGTTATGTTACAAAAAAAACACAATATATATTATTATGCTTAATACCATTCTATTAAAAGTATATTCATCATTATTATTATATATCTACGTGGTCGACTTTGACTTTTTGTTGGCAATTCAAAATCCCCTTTTGTACAGCTTTACGTAATATCTTTTTGTTGTTTCTTCTTTTCAAATCGCCTTATGGTTTTTCCTTTTCCTTGGCCTGCTTAGGAAAAGGAAAGGAGCATAAGTTATTTTTCCACTCTATTTTTTGGTACTGTCGTATGTTTATTTCCTCTTTTTAATCCTAAGAAATCGGATATGAATAGGATAAGTGAGGCGGTAAATAAAAAAGTGACCCACTTTTTGCACTGTGACTTGTCTGAATGGCATTATGAATTAAGTTTTCATTTGCTAAATATAATATTATCAAGTGAAATAAATATAATCACCAAATAATTTAGTTTGAATAAAAAAAGTTTTTCATAGAAAATATGGAAACTGGTGTATTTTATGCAAGATTGCTTCTAATGAGGACTCGTCGAATGAGCTCATACATTCGTAAAGATATGATTTTTTTTGTGTGAATCGTTTTTTTACAACTGGAAAAATTGCATAACGTAAAATGAAATGGAAATGAAGATTGAATGAATGGTAATTCTAAAGCCGTGTTAAGTTAGCGGAAAAATGATGCAAAAGTACAAAAAATGGTAAAGTAAAGTTTTTTTTCAAGAGAGAAAAAGTTACGTACGTACAGTACAAGGGGATTGGGAGAAAACAGGAGCAGTACAAGTACAACTAAATCACAAAATTTAGGGTATTATAAGGCATTATGGGGCAATAAATGGATTATTTCCTAAATGCAGAGCGCAAAGCCTGGCGACTCTTCCAGCAAACCAAACCGGGATATGTAGAAGAGCTGGGTAGACAGAGCAAGTAAGTTTTTAATAGGAATTTCCTCCCAGTAAGTTAGGTACGTATATACATACTCAATGACTACTTATATCCCGTGAGAGCTTGTTGAAAACTAGCTTATGGTAACAGTGTAGTGCACTACCATGTACGTGGCTTATAATACTAAGGGATCATCTCCGGCAATTCATAAAGTGCAACTCTTTTGGCGTGTTCCACTGTGGTATGGTATGGTATGGTAGGTCAGCCTGTCATGAGAACAAAAGAGGAAAGCACAGTGGCCAAAAATGTTGCATAGTATGTGGAAATGGAAACTCTAGGGGAAAAGAATAGGAAGAAAGAACAAAAAATGTTTCTTTTCCCCGAGCCAGAGCCTGGTCTGATCTGATGCTAGCCTGTCAGTCAACTACAATTCGTTACGAAACAAGAGCATAAAGTGAAATGAAGGCAGCAGAGCAATGGCATCAAACTCCCGTATCTCTTCCCTCTCTCTCTCTTTTTTGGTTTAACGTAGTGACTATAGTAGTCTGAAAATGGGCCACTTAAATTTTCGAACTCATTGATTTGACTGCCAGTTTGAGCTGAATGTAATGTAAAAGAAAGTGTAACATGCCAGAAGTAAGAAAATTTCACTCTCCGACGATCCAATCTGAAACTGAATAGCTGAATTGCAGTAGCTTCTAAACATGCATGTATGCCTAGATGAACTTACTTTTGTAGTTGGTTTGGTTTCTATATAGAATACAAATATGTATATATGTATTGTACTAATCGTAAGCATGAGCAAAAATACAACTTCCTTTCCCCCTACGGACATTTGCTGGTAGCTATTTATTGCACACTATATAATATACGTATATAGTTGGCTAGTAACTAGTATGTAATAGTTTTATGAATCGAAATATATGTGCTCATGCATGTTCATATCTCTGCAAAAATTAATGCTTCAATCGAGCTAGCTTCCTTGGGTCGTGTTCGCCTCTTCTCCAGGAAGATGTGTGTATATATTCCAATTCTGGAAATTTACCAGATCGCCAGCAGCAGCGGATTTCGTATGTATCGAGCTTGTGTTTTAGGGCACAAAGACTTGGGTTTGGCAGGCTACTTCCGTTTTATTTATGATAAGTGTATGAGATAGCCAAAATATATGTAACGATGTATAAAGATGAGAAACTAGGGCATCAATTCCTATTCTTATGCTGACATGTTTCTTATTATGCTGAATCTTGCATAAGACGTTGGACTTGCCACATCTTTTCTTTGTTAAGAGTGTTTATAGTAGTGTAGGCTGATAAGCAGTTATTCATAGTTTCAGCTTAAATACACACAGTAGGTAGAGTTGCTGCTGATGCAAGCATTAATCATTTAAGATAATGTCGTGCAGTGCAGTAAACAAAAGAATGATGATGACATCAATGGACGCATGCATCCATGAAGGGAATTTGAGAGGAAAGGAGAGGATGAAGAAGAAGAAACACGGGTTGTTACTGAAACGTTTAGCTAATTTCTATGTTTGTAGGTCCTGTGCTATATGGTTAAAGCATATTTTTCAGACGAGACGAATATTCCACGCAAATACAGTTGATAGTAGATTTTTTTTATTATAGATAACAATTTTTATATATTTGCATGCATAACTGCACACTGCATGAGCTACATGTGCTTGCATGGTAATTTAATTTGATATTTCATACGAATTATTCAAGCAATGACAGTGCATACATTGCAAATCGTTACGATAGAATAGAAAGTAAGAACCTCGAGACAGACATCAGGAAGACTGCTCAGTTTTCATGACAGACTTTATGACCTCAATAATAAGACCAAATTACCAATTTTGTCATACTAAAATTCTATGAAAGAAGGTTTCGCTTCGTTAGTCTGAGTAATTCGTTTAAGAATAAAAGTCGAACTTGGTTTGGATTTTGGGACATTCTCCTTGCAGCTAACCGGGTTGTATTTGTGTTCGGACCGACTTCCTTCTTAGTAGATCCGGAACTTTGAACAAATCACAATGTATGTGCAGGCCTAACCTCGTAACGGTATATCCTGTCTAAATGCACTATTCTGGTCTAGCTCAAATGCACTTCTCGAGTCTAATTTCCTACTAAATCCACTTGTCGCTATTCTACTTATCGAGATGCTTATCAGTACAATTATAGGCTCACGATAACAATTTAGAATAGTTTATTTACTTCAACAAATAGGCAAACAATTGACAATTTAGAATATATAGCAAAAATAGAAAGATGCAAAACGTTTGAGTGCACTTTTCAATCAATAAATTACAGTACAAATCAAAGACAATAATTTCTAGAATATTCAGACAACTGATAGAACCATATAAGACAACTGCAAGACAAATTATCAATCAACTCAGAGTTCAGCAGGTCATCAACTCGAGCATGCGTCCAACATCCACTAAACGCAAATATCTGCATAACAACTTGTTGGTACGGCGACGGTAAGAAGTTACGTACATGGTGCGGCGGTCGGGTAACTTGACGTGTTGCTCCCATGCATAAGGTTTGATAAGGCTGAACCTCAAGTTGGATTGGTTTAGAAATTGTGATAAGTTCACAGGACACGTAAAGTACGATTCTGCATCGAATGAGCCAATAAAATACTTTCTAAACCTTCACAGTAAGAATTTATCCATGAAACGGATACGGGATTTAGGTCGAATTTAACATATACGGAAAACTAATGTATTTAATATCTATCAGACACTTCACACAGGAACAATTTGTATGATCGATAAATGTATCTCCCTATGTTAAATTCTTTATAATTCATTTTGACTTAATTACCTGTCCGTCAAGTCCGTTTTCATCTTTGTCTCTAATTGCTGACGAACCTTCTTTGCAGTAATGGTGGTCAGATCAGCCTCATCAAGGATTTCTAAATGTACAGAATGAGTATAGTGGATTCATTAGTATAAAGAAAATTTGGTGAAGCTGGTGAAAGTATGCAAGTTTATTAGTGAAAGCATAGCATGATTTCCTATTCATATCATTATCATCATCAGTTGAAAAAAACGAGCAATTTCAAAACGTTCAACGTTTGAAAATACTTCCGGTATTTGGGTCCACAAATTACAATCTCCAACTTTGCGAAACAAGAGGAGGCTTTGATTGTTTTCGAACTTGGAGAACCGAACGAGCTCCCTTCGAAGGACTCCTCCAATCCACATCTTTGATCTGACCACCTGTTATTGTCTCTATATTTACTGAATACTGCAGCCTCGTGTGGTGGCTGGATAAATCGATTCCACACTAACATTTGTAAGAGTTTTCGTTTCAATTTCTGGCTACTTCTATCATCTTTTAATTGGAAACATTTTGTTGCTTCAATTTAAGATGAGAATTAAAAGATTCAGACAATCAAAAACATCCCATAAGTCCATGAATCCTTGGGATCATTCAGACGATCATTTTCAAAACGAAGGTCCCTGTGGAACTTGTGGAACCACCGACGACATTCCGGGTGTAAACTGCATTTACTGTGATAAATGCTTATTATGGTTTCACGGATCATGCGTTAACCTTCCAAACACTGAAATTCTATACCTGTCTTCCCCTTATATAAAATGGATTTGTCCTGATTGTCAACATCCGGAAACTACAAATTTCGAAGCATTTAGTACAATCGAAGCTCTGCCATGTTCTGTTCCTACTCCATCTTCAGATATCCTTATTTGCAGTCTTTGTCCTGGTGGAAAGAAAAGATGCAAAGGTTTTAGAGGACTGAGACAACACTACAGTCACGCTCACCCTGAAGCCCTGAGTGAGCTAACTCCTCCTTCGCTTGAACCCAGCAGTAATTTTCAAGAAAAAATAGCAGCGCTTAAATCCAATACACGGATTATTAAACGGATCCCTCAAGCAGCACGAAATCTTGCCTCCAAGATGTTTTCATCCGTCATTGATGAATGTATAAAAAAGAATGACACTCCTTCGTGGGAAAAGTTACTATCCTTCTCTTACACTGCTTTTCGTCTTCCCAACAATCAATCAAAGAAAATTAAACAGACTGCTTTGATCAAGTCAAACCTAAACGATTGGTCTCTCCCACTTGATGCCAAAGCAAAATTCAATCCGTCAACAATTGAAAAAAGAACTGAAGCCAAACTAGCAGACTTTGATACAAGAGGGGCTGTGAAACTATTGAGTTCAGATGACACAATGGCAGAACAAAACTCATCCACTTACACCAAGCTGCTTGATAAACATCCTGCGCCATCTCGAGCCTTGTCATTTCCGGATCCACCCCTTGATATTGCTCCACTCTCAGTTTCCACAGCGGAAGTAAGGAAAGCAATTTTCTCCTTCCCGAATGGTTCTGCACCAGGCGTGGACGGATTAACACCACAACATCTAAAGGATCTCATATCCGAATCCCTAGGTGAAACAGGCTCAACAACTCTTACCTCGATTACAAATCTATGCAATTTTCTCCTAGCTGGAAAACTGAACCCTTCCATCTGCCAAATACTTTACGGAGCTTCCCTCCTTGCTTTACTTAAAAAAGACGGAGGTATAAGACCAATAGCAGTTGGATCCGTTCTACGAAGGCTTACATCTAAATTGGCCTGTCATTCTGTTCGAGACGCCCTTGGAGAGTATCTCAGACCAAAACAACTTGGTTTTGCGACAAGAGGAGGCTGCGAAGCCGCAATACATTCCACTCGTTCATTTGTAACCTCAAAAAATAGCATTGAGAAAGTGATTCTTAAAGTGGATTTCAAGAATGCCTTTAATTCTGTTGAGCGTGATACAATTCTCTACCAAATTAAAGATAAAGTTCCTGAGTTATTTCCTTTCCTCAACCAATGCTACCATGAATCTTCCCTTCTCTTTTTCGGTGACAAAACCATCCCTTCACAGGTCGGAGCTCAACAGGGTGATCCTGCTGGACCAATGATCTTCAGTTTAGTTATACAGCCAATCATTGAAGCTTTATATTCTGAACTCAATGTGTGGTATCTGGATGACGGAACACTTGGGGATACTGAGGATATCGTTTTTAAAGATTTTGAAATGCTAATCAAAACTGCAAAAGAGTTTGGTTTGGAGGTTAACCCTAACAAGTGCGAAATATTCTTCTGTTCGGGACAAGTCAATCAGGATACACTCTCCAAGTTCGAAACCATTGCCCCTGGCATTAGGATTGTCAATTCCAATGAATTGAATTTGCTTGGATCTCCAATTCTTCTTGACGGTTTTATGTCTCATGTGAAAACTCAACTTGAAGTTTTGAAGAATATGTTCTCTAAGCTCCCAAAACTAAGAACGCATTATGCTTACTTCTTGCTGAAGAACTGTTTCGCAATACCGAAATTTACATATATCATGAGGACCTTCCCAGTTTGGAAATTTCCAGAATTTATGAGCACCATTGACTCATGCATAAAGAATACTATGGAAGAAATTCTCAACGCTCAATTTGATGCCAAACAATGGACGCAAGCCTCACTACCTGTCCTTTATGGTGGTATTGGAATAAGACAAATACAAGATGTAGCGCTACCAGCTTTCATTTCTTCAGCCTTTTCCGTTTCTGAACTCGTCGCCAAAATTTTGAATAAACCAATAGATGAGTTTCAAATCGAATATCTGGATGAAGCATTGGAATGTTGGGACAAGTTAAATGATTGCATTCGTCCACCAATCACACCATTTCAGAAAAATTGGGACATTATTAATACCAATCGAATTGTTAAGGATGATATGATTTTCGACAACAGCATTGATACCGCTCGCTTTTTAGCTCTCCAAAAACAAGAATCTGGAACATGGCTTCAAGCAATTCCTTCCCCTAACATCGGAACCTTCCTTGACGATCAATCTTTTCGAATGTGCGTCAGTCTAAGACTCGGCGCTAAAGTTTGTCGCCCACACACTTGTAACTGTGGTACAGAAGTTGATGAAAAAGGATTACATGGACTAAGCTGTAAAAAAAGCTCCGGTCGTTTTTCAAGGCACTCAGAACTCAATAATATAATCCAAAGGTCATTAAGAAGCATTCATGTACCTTCCACTCTGGAACCTGTTGGTTTATTCCGTGATGATGGGAAACGCCCTGATGGTATGAGTTTCGTCCCCTGGTCAAAAGGCAAATGCTTAGTTTGGGATGCTACTTGTGTTGACACCTTAGCTGCTAGCTATATTGATACTACTACGAAACAAGCAGGAGCAGCCGCTGAGATTGCTAGCAAACGTAAAGAAACCAAATACCAATCTTTGTCCCAAAACCATCATTTTGTCGCCTTTGCTGTTGAGACTCTAGGACCCTGGTCCACTGAAGCAAAAAGTCTAGTGGATTCTATCGGTTCACAATTAATCATTCAAAGCGGCGATCTACGTTCGAGACACTTCCTATACCAGCGAATATCTTTGGCTATTCAGAGAGGAAATGCCATTAGCATGCTGGGGACTATACCTTCCTCCATTCCCATGGAGGAAATATTTTATCTATAAATCTTTTCATTGTTATTTCCATTAAAATATGTGTTCTAAAAGAATGAAATGTTTATAATATATTGTGACATGACTAAATAAATGTTGTAGTAATAAAGGGTAATAAAGGGTAAAAAAAAAAAAAAAAAAAAAAAAAAAAAAAAAAAAAAAAAAAAAAAAAAAAAAAAAAAAAATTCATTTTTAAGGGATTTTTTATTGCTACATCTCATTTGGTAAAAATTGTAGAAAATTTCAAGCATTTATAAAATGTAGGTAAACTATCGTTTCACATGAAAAGCATATGATAATATTGACATTCAAAAAAATACTTGTCAATTGCAACAAAATTATTGTTAAATCACTTATTTTCAATTTAAAAAAAAGATGACTTGTAACTGGATAGCTGCTACTAGCTTGAAATTCATTTCTGAAACGAATGTGATAGCTTGATAACCTCAGCTATCATATAAAAGTATTCTTACATTTTGATGGGTTCCCAACAGATTTGTGAAACAGTTACATTTCCATCTCTCATACTTTTGTAATAGGTTGGAAATTCCTATGTCCAATTATCTTTTGGCCCAAGTAGTTGGACCATTTATGAACCCCTAAAAAGGCTTACAGGTATCATAAAAGTTGCATATATGAAGACATTACAACTTTGTTTTCCAGCCACTCACATAATATTATACTTGTTACGACAAGTTACATTTCTTTCCTTCTCCGCTACACTGCTAATACTTTGCATGCTTTCACTGCGGATGTTGTTAATATTTTGTTACTCAAATACTTGTCATATTACATGTCGCCGTTGACGCATAAAAGTTTATAATCAGCTTTTGACATGAAGGAACATAAAATTGTATGAGAGCGGAGAGAAGACAGGATCTCCAACTCAGATTTTCTTCATAAATTTAATACGCATATTTATTTTTACATTAAAAAGCTTGAATAAACAACATTTACACACACACACACACACACAGAAGCACACCTTAGCAGAAGTTCCATAAATAATAGGAAAAAAAGTTGTTACAAAAATGAAAAGGGAATTTTCAGTTTCTGACTGACACATTCTTTCACAACAGCGGATGGAACCACCACCACACCATATCGTACCACACAAAACAAAATACATGCATATTATTACCCTAGATTCCAAAATGACGTGGTAAAAACTTGTACCCCCATGAGACTGCAATGAGTAGTGTGCAACACAACGAAAGAAAAATAAAATATATAAAAAAAATTATTCCTAAAAATAAGTATACATTTCACATTCACAGGATAGGACGGTAGAAAAAGAAGGTCAATGAAACACAAGAAGAAAATTTATGAGTAGACTTTTTCACAGAAGAGAATTATATACATTGTAGCCCAACACAGTTCCGTAATTACGACAGGGCACGCGAATACTAAATCTACCGTTTTGAGTAGGTCCTTTCACTAAAGTCGTAACTTAATACGAGTTATTTCATACCTGTTTTCTTTTTAGAACAGAAATTGTTCACAACTAACTACATACTAAAGTTACTTTAGTTCAAATGCAAAAACATAGATTATAAGTAAAGTATGTAAGTATAATACATACCCCCATATTTTTATGGTTTGCACTCAAATTGAATCCCAACTAGTAGTTTTGCTCTTTTTTTTCTTCTGTTCCCTTGTTGGTCATTAAATGACGATATACCTCTTTTTTCTCTTTTGCTGGCTGGCATTATACTCTCAACTCAACTTACTTTTTCTTATTACCCTTTCTCTCTCTCTCTCTCTTTGCTCTCTCAAGAAAGTAGTCACTTTTTCTATGTGTGTGTGCACATTTCACAGGAAGTGAAATGAAACAAACTTTTTTCTTTCTTTTGAAGGTAACATAATATCTTGATGCAATATATAAAAAAAGTAAGTAATAAAATAAATGTCTTAGTAAATCTTTCTATCGTTTATATTATATTGTATTTTAAATGTGTTCTCGTCAATTTCTCAACTAATACATTTCACTCGTTCCTTTTGAGCTTTCAAAAAGAAATCAAACATATTTCAAGTTGGTTTCATTCTTTATATAAAAAATGCAATGGAATGAAATGAAATGAAATGAAATGGCAAAAAAATAAGTGTAGTAGTAGTAGTGTAAGAAAGAAGTGAGGAGGGTCAGTCTATTTCATTCTTGGTCGGGTTTTTCTATCAATAACGTTGTAGGAACCAACTGTGAACAGATTTATGGGATCATTTGATCCTTATCCTGAGAGACATTGAACATGTGTAGTAATAAATGTACCATGCAATACCATTTTCCACTTTTTAAATGTGATCTACTAGAGAAAAACGTGCTTTATACACTTGTAATAGAAATCACGTCATTATATTATGATTATTACAGGCACACGTGAGCCAAGGTGGTAGTAGTGTATGTACCTACTTACTTTTGTATGCGTTGCTGGAAAATCGAAATGGTATATAGTAGTTGGTCAATTGGAATCGAGCAGCTTGAAGATGACGGTGACTGTGCACTATAAAAGTATAGATGTTTGTGATTCACGGTAGTAAGAAGAAGGATGATGCAAATAACCTCTAATACATTTTTATACACCATTCAAAAATACAGTTAAATATTGGCGTGGCGAGGAAAGAAAAAAATGGATGCTTTTAGTCTTGTTAACTTAAAGAGATCGTGATATCTTTTAACAGAATGATTTATGTGATCAGCTCTCTCGACTTTATATGGGAACGGAATTACAAAGCAGCGAGAATGAGTCTTGAATCTAGAAAAATATTTGTTTCTAGTTTACATGTGATATAGATAGAAAGAAAGAAAAACTTTATCTTTTATACTTTTCCCCTTATTTCCGTTTTGTATACGGCTACATGGATGAATAGCCAAATTATTATTCTGTTTGATCACAATCGGTGATCTTATACAGTGATAGAGGAACACAGGTTACGCAGAAATGAACATATATACTTATATATGCATAAATAATATCTATTTTGTGTTCTCCTCCTTCATTTCATTGGCACAAGTAGGTATATGAGGATGAGGATAATGGCTGGAAATTTGGTGAGCGATAGCAGCAAACCATACGCATAAAGCGTACATAAACTTTCTTTCTTCACAGTTGATTTTTTTTTTAAAAAGGGTAGAAACTCTCTTTTCTTAACCGACTCACGTGCGTTGCAATTCACACGAGCAAAACGTGAAGTTTTACGGTTTCTTGAAAGAGGCAAAAACGGCCAAGTTAGACACGAGGGAAAGGAAGCGTGAAAACACATCATTCGTATTCACAGCACACATGCATAATATAATGAGATGCCATTGCCGAAATTTTCCATTTTTTTTCTCCTCCTTTTCTTTCTCTTCTGACCCATCGCAATAATCTGAGAGAGAGAGAGAAGAAAAGAAAAGGTATGAAAAACTACACGTATGTGAGAAAAGAAAGCAAAAGATAGAGAAAATACATATAAAAATGTTGAGAAAAAATAGAATGTTGGGCACACTTTCCACTCGTTATTAGATTTTTGTAAAAAAGGTAGGAAATGCAAATTGCACTTGGGAATATATACACACACGGTTTCTCGAGAGAAAAAATACGTCCTGTGAGTATAATATGGGATGGAGAAAGGTAGCGTAATGTAATATAATGTTGGAGTGCATGATGTTAAGGTAGTTAAACGGCAGACAAATGCTGGTGTATATAACATAATCACAAGTTTTTTCCCTCTCTCTCTCTCTCTCTCTCTTGTGTGCACCCTGCAGGCAATTTACTCACTTGACTTACATCCGAAAATATTGTGTGTACCTACATAATGTACACACAACCTCCTTTTGCTTTCTCTTGCATATTGATAATATACACATGAATATCACACTGGTTCTAGGAAAACGCCTCCTTTTTTTTATAAAAGAAATACTTTTGTAGCACCACCATTCCACCATTTCACCATCATGATGAGATGAGAATGTATGTTTATGTGTATTACTACTCTCCATTATAAGCTAAAAGTATTTCATATATATCCGCATACCATAACGCATATTAGATAAGTCGTAGAACGCAGGAAGTAATATTGGATGGGAAAAAAGGGAGCCAAGTGAGGAAGGCGAGACACGTAAATACCCGTAAAGTTGCAATTTTTGCAAGGCCCTCTTCAAAAAAGTGCTTTTGTGCTAAAGGATGCTTTTGTTAAATGAGCAAGATAATAGGAAAAGTTTTCATTTTCACCAGCACCACACACTCGCCCTCTCCTCTTCCTCTCTTTTTCCACTAGACCTCTAGCTCTCTTCTCAAGCTTATAACATAAACGTAACACATCCAACTGATGGAATGAGTTTTTCACTTTTTTTTCGAGAGAGAAAAAAAACGTGTCCAACCAACCAAACATCTACTAGACAAGTACAGCAAGCAATCTTCTCCAATGCAGAAAAGAAAAGTACCTATTGTGTATATAAAGCATACACATCACATGGTAAAAAGGTTGAAAAGAGAAAAATGTTTACTTTTAGCTTTGCCATTTTCGGCTGATTATTATTATTATTGCGGTACATGTAGGTCTTCCTATAAGATGGTTTGGGAAAAAGAGCAAGCAGGCCAGGCCAGGCCACTACTACTATATAGCTTGGTGCAGTCCATGTCCAAAGTTGGTTTGCCGTTGTCGTCGTCGTCTTCTTCCCCATTTTCTGCGACAAAGTACAGTTTAGTCGGAGAAGAGAACAGTGTGAAATGAGGACATGGAGAAAAGGATACACACATTTTTGTAGTGCAGAGCAGCAGAGCACACATTCATTCCACCACCGTGCAGGAAAGCGGCAGTAGTAAATCATGATGAGATGCATAAAGCAATATACATAATAGCTTGTGGAGTTAGCTGCCAGCAATACCAAGAAGTTTTTCTTGGCTCCTTCTTGTTCCTTTGTTGAACGAGACCTTTATAATTTTCGGTCGTTTTTCCTCTCTCTCTCTCTCTTTCTCTCCAGTCACTCCGTTTTTACAAGTTTTCAGACGATGAAAAAAATGTGTATAAATGTATGCCTATGTATATTTCTCTGCTCCAGATCTCATAATACATGCAGCTCACAGAAAAAATACGCGGATGACTAGCTCCCGAAAAAAGAGAGAGTGAGGAGGGAAGGGAATGAAACATACATTTGAAAATATACATGCTTGTATGTATGTGTCGTAAAGGAATAATAATATTCGAATTGTGAAGACGAATTCCGGATACATGCCTTGTTCATTATTAGAGCTCACGAGGAGAAAAAACCATGAGCTAGAGTGTATGTATGTAGTATGTAGCACATACTGATGTGTAGAATATAGTGGGAGTAGAATGTAGTACACAAGTAAAGCCTTGAGATTTACACAAAAGAAAAATGAGAAGGATCTACGTGTTCATTTTGTAAGCCTTCATCTTGAACGTTGATATTAGATAATTACAAGGGACCATTTTTCTCTCGCCTATTTATTCAGTCACCGTCCTCATCATAGAGGACTACAGAAAAAGGAAGCGTAGTAGTAATAGTAGTAGTAGTATTTTTCTGTAGAAGATTTGCATACACGACATCATGGCTTTAACTAAAGGCGGAGAAAAGGAAAGTGAGTAAGGAGGAGACATGACCAGAAAGAAACGATGAGAAGAATTGTACGAAAAAAACGCAACAATAATTTGAGCATATCTTTTCCTGCCATTTTCAAAGCCTCACTCTTTTTCCTTGTCTCCATGTTTTTTTTGTCAAGTCATGAAATGAAGTAAAAGGATGAAAGTGTATGCAATGCAATGTAATGTACGTAGGACGATAATATAAACAAGCTATTCAACATTACGACATGTTTTGGACATACAAATAGGGTTACATGGGAATTGCCAAAGTGGTTAAGTTGGTTTTGGCATACCATAACGAAAAAAAAGAGAAAATATGCAAATCACACGGGGATTTATAAGCTTGACATTTGACATTAGTAGACACTCGTAATAACTACTTGTACATACCAATAATCATGTACATGTAATAGAAATGTGAAATATGATGCTATTTACATTTTCTATTGTGTATTCACTCACCATCACGTCGCCTTAAACACAAAATAACGGGGATGATGGATGGATAACGCTCATAACAATTTATGTAAATATTTGTTGGGACACAAAAACATTCGCTTTAAGAGTACCAAAAGCTCTCTCTACCTATAATAATATTAAGGATACTGAAGCCATGTCTAATAGTCTAAGCCTAAGCCATGCCAAAGTGCTTGAGAGCAACATGCAACAAATCATACAAGCAAAAGCCATCATTTTTTACCCAACCAAAGGCAGATCGAGCGTCACTTGAGTTGAGAATGAGACTCACACCGATAACTAATCCTAATCACATATTAGCTCGATCCCTCCCTTTGTGCTTATTAAAGATAAACAAAATCAGTTAAGCTATAAGCAAAATGGGAAATAAGAGAGAAAAAAACTTTAGCTTAAGAAGGTGTTTGATGTGCAACAAACAAAACACCACGTACAAAAAAAATTTACAATACATCATTATCCTGCCTGTCAACAACACCATCCATAATACCCTTTTCTCTCTCCATAAAGTTGGCTGCTCCCATAATTATTTGCATTTCAAACTATATAGTGTGTATACGATTACTCCATAATCACTCACTCCGTCATCGTCATAATCTTGTACTACACAAACACACAATGAACAACCAAAGCGGTATATAGACAAGCCCATAAAAACTTATCTTTTCCCCCTTTTTGATTGTTTACTTGCTTTATTATATATTATGGATCTCAAAAAGAACAAAGTCGGTCGTAGTCGTACCTATATAGTAAAGTAGTGACTCTATAATAAATGTGGATATCTCTCGCTCTTGGCATGGTGGTTTGACGATAAACAGCTTTTCTTTTGCTTTGGCTTATTGCTTGATCATTGTCATCGTCATCGTCAGCATCAACAACATTATATGTACTCTTCTGTGGAGGTTGATGGTGTGTTCTCTCTCTCTCAATGTGTGTGTGTTGTATGTGAGGGTTGTTAAGGGAGTAGTAGTACAAGGGACGTGAGACAACGTATTTTTGAGCTGCCTTTGATTTATGACAACTGTTTATCTCCATTTTTATCCCCTTAGCTTATGGGCTTTTCCCTCTTTTCTGGCGTAGGACTTTTTTCTCATTAGACACAAGGATAACCTGCTCTGCTCTCCTTTTCTCTCTCTCTCTCTCTCTTCCTCCATCCTTCTCACTGTCTATCTCTGCTTGAGCAGATATTTATTGCGCTAAGGAGGTGGCATGGCATGGCATGGCATGATGGTGTGGTACCTTATATGTCCTTACATAAAATGGATTATTATGACGATTACTATTGCCATTATTACTTACTACTACTGTGAAACGTTTGCTGGAGAACATGGAGAAATAACAATAATAATGATGATGATGATGCTGGATGCTAGTAGAAGTAGTTGCAATAATAATACGCAACACTACTACTATCCTCCACAGAAAAAAAGAACCTCGCTTTTTCCCTGGAAAAGAAGATGGACATAAAATTTCATGAAAATGGGCCTACACATAGATTTATGTTTTCCTTGTATGCTATTGTAATTGAGATATATTATATTTTTGTGTGGTGTAAGTGGATGTGAAAAGCAAAACCTATTCCAATAATCGTGTGAGCCATCAAATGGTTGTGTGCAAAACAAGTTATAAAAGCAGAGAGAGAGAGAGAGAGAGAGAGAGAGAAGTTTACAATTGGTGGAGTCTCGGAAAAGAGTTTTACGTACCTTTCATTCGCTCAAAGCCTTCAGAAAAGGAAATTATTAGCTTTGGCTAGAATTTTGGAAAGTAGAAAAGAAAAAAACTGTGTTTTCGTATGTGGGTTTATTTTACGGGATCCTAAAATGGAGAAAAACGAATTTAGTGGTGTAATTTGGGTGTATGTGCACATAGCATATATAGCTTGTTTGCCAGCTTACTTCATACAAAGCACTGTTTACGTTTACAATGAACCAAAAAAGCCCATTTTGTCTGCACGATTACTTCAAACGGTGATAATTACAGGGTTTGTTTGTGGTAGGGTTATTTCAAAAGGCTGTTTGATCTCGATCACAAGGTTTGTACTGGTATACTTTTTAGTTAATTTATGAGAACTTAAATTGTGGGGCATTTCTTCCATATCTGATTCTTCCGCCGTGTTTCCTCCATAGTATACATGTATATAAATATATTTTATCTTGTATAGTTTGCTCAGTGTGATATTAATCGGAGGGCGAAAATATATTTTTTTATCTTACCAAAATAACTAGTTCCAAGCGTCTTTATTAAATCTTCTACGTCGTTACCTGCAAAGAGCTCATATTTCAATTTGGATATGATAGGTTCTCCAAACGCAAGGTTTTTTACGCAGCTAGTGTCTCTCCAGGCATTTTCTCCAAGTGGGTAAACAAATTTTGGCTTGAACACTTACAATAAAAGAAGTTTCCAGATGCACGCTTGGTTTTGTAAAGCCTATTTTCATGCTTCCGGCATATTTTTCTACATCAGAAACCAAATTTCAAGGTAGCACTGCGTCACTTTTATTTCTTGTTAGTACAGTGATCGGAATCAAGGCAAATAATTGGTTCTTGTTTTATTCAACAATGATATCAAACAACAGGAAAGGTTGACTTTCAATTCCATATAAAAAAAATATTTTCTTCTCTGATTTTACTTTTGATTTTTTAGCCCACAAATCTTTTTTTAAAGCGCAATACCACACAATGTGGGCAGAAATAATATTATTTTCCTCCGCCTACATTCACTGTGTAATAATTATGGAGAAGGAATTCTATTCTATATGAAATAGGTTACGCGGACTGCGAATCGATCGATATATATAGTCTCACAAAGAAATTATGCTGACGTGTTGGAAAACGGGAAAACATTTTGAAATAATTACTATAAATTAGCAGCGGGGCACTCTGAGAATTTGAAAGTAATTATACAAACTCCTTGTTTGTTCCAACTTTTCACATATTCCACATATAAAATGTACCATTTACTTATTATAAGTGTGCAAAATATCAAACATGACTTTATATTTGTGTGTCTGTCTGCTGGATTGAATGTACATACATACCCATACGTCTAGTCTTGTGTGTGTGCTACCTATTTATTTTTCATCGCGCTCTAATAATGTTACTCACCTTTTCAAGCATTATTCATTCTTCTTGCTTCATGTTCATATCACAACTTATAGATAAAATACACAATAAAAGTGTACGACCATAGTTAGCACACGTGCACTACTTTATTTTCGGTTGCGCATTTTTTTCTGAAGGTATCTCGGCCAAACCATCCCATTCCCTCCTTTGACTATGCGTACCTACGTAGATGCAAACTCTATTATCAACAATAAAGTCCTTTTACTTAAGTCTTCATTATCCTTCATTCCTCCCCATTGTATAAAATGTCAAAATTGTCCAACGGAGCATGCTTTGCATGCAAAAATAAAAGGAAATATGATATACAATTTGGGTAGAATGATGATGAAACTAACGAGGAGCCTTGCCTTTCACTTAACCCTTAGTTTATGAAAAAGCAAGGAAAGCTCTTTGTTGAATGAAAGAAGGTACAGAGATAAAGAGAGGAGGACGCAAAGAAGCCATATTTGCCATTTTCTCTCTGACGTTTTAAAAAGACTACGAGCTTTCTTAAGGGCTTCCCATTTTTTTCATGTCAAAAAACGAGTAATAATAGTAACAATAATGATAATAATAATAATACATGGCACTTGAAAATTCGCAATTACAAAGTCTGTCATTCCTAAAAGAGTTCCAGTGAAAGAGGAGTACAAAATGGAGATATATACTTAAGAGCGCACCTTTCAATTAAGAAAAATTGCACAGCTAACATACATATATATGTATATATATATTTGTATCGTGTCATCATCATAAATGCCTATGTAAATGCGTGAGTCATGTACACGTGATGTGTTCCTTAACGAGCCATAAAAATGAATAGGAGTTCTTTGAAATTGTAAAGAAATTCCTGGAAGACTTCTTTTCATAAGGATCAAGAAGATAGACATTAAGATAGTAAAATAGTAAAGAAGCTAAGACTAAATAACACCAACATGGGGGTACTCACATCACATCATCTCAAAATGCTGGTGACTGACTGTGTGATATGATAGGTGACATGTGATGTGATGTATTTTAACCACTGCCAAAATTCCCAGACCTGCTTGAGCCCTGAAATAAACCACCACCCTCAAAGAGTTTGGATGGAAAAGGCGCGGTGGATGAAAATGTAATGTAAATGTAATCCTTTTACTTTTAAAGCGATCTTTGGATCTTTTTTGGGAGAGAATAATATCCTTGAAGTCATGCAATAATAATTCTTAGCATTCAATCCTCCCACTCCTCCTCCGGAAGTTATGTGATGTGATGCAATTTGATGTAAAGCGGCAGCCTGAACTTTAGAAGAAGAGAAAAGCCATCAAGAATGAGCCATGGTTTTAACGATTAAAGCTGCTCTGACTCTGACCGTGCACGTGGCAATGAGAACCTCCAACGGAGAATAATACATGTTAGATCACAAGATTTAAAGCAAAAAAGACAACTAGGAAGTCCTGCGACGGAAGAACGATCTAACGCCAACGCACAAGTCTTTTCTTTACAACGCACTTTTTTAACGTAATGGAAATAGGAGTAAAATAAAAAAGAAAAGAGGAATTTCATAGGGATGAGGGATAACTGGATATCAGAGTTTTGTAAAGTAGGCATAGGCATGCATATTATCATCTTCTTCCTATGTATAGCCAAAAAATCTTTATGGTTTTCACTTCACATTCATGACAGAATAGAAAGTGCTTAAGCATCACAATGAGAAGATGTAGAATGAGTATAATAATGAATATGATAGTGGAAAGTAGCTATATAATGAATAGAAAGCGTATATAGTAGCTCTCACATTCAAAGCTTAGAGAATATATGTAGTCAAAAGAGTGGGGGAAAGTTCATTCGTCTGAACAATGAAATGGTGTTAGGAAAAGGAAATGTGAAATCTATCCGGATGGACTACAAAAAAAGTTCTTATAGCTATACATCATATGAAATTTAAGTATCAAGTAGTGTAAGGTGTGTGTGTGTGTCATGTACATGTAGGGAGTGAAAAGAGCAAAAACCCAAGCTCAGGCTGGCTGACAGGAAGGAAAGGAGAGAAGGCTGAAAAGTTGGACAGGTACAACTACCTTTTGCTTAGCTGTCTGTTTGTACTCTCCAACTGGTGGAACCACAAAGAATATGAATTTTAAATGAAGGGATTGGGCAAGAAACGTCCTCATCATCATGATACAGCTAGAGAGAGCTCTTCTGGGTTCCTACTTTATTTGAAAGTACACATGCACATGTTCGCATTTTTAGTTTTCATGAGTTTCGAGTTTTGCTCTTTGGTTTGGTGAGTTCTGCCAGTTGTCAGTATTTAAGTTTTACCTTGAATAATTTTGCTCACAAAAACCTACCTCTGAGAGAACGAGGGAAGAAGCAGGCAGGCATTCATCCTTATAGTAAGTAAAAGTTGGTGGTGAATGCAAAAAGAAGGAGACAGCTCTGCAGCAGGCATTTGCATAACTGGTGAGGAATACTTTTTTGTTGAGTAGAGTAACAAAAAAATGTCCGTCTACTCAACTCACCAGGAAGGATTTTCATCCATTCTTCTTTTGAAAATTCCATAAAAGCGGAGCTAGTTACACACAGTTTGTATGAATTTTTTGGGTAGTGTGTATTATTGTGTATCATATATTAGGTGGCAGGTTTAATGCCAAAAACACATGTACAAAAGTACAATGCAATAATGGTGGAGCAACTCTAGTCCACGCATATCTGATCTTAAATTGTTCCCGCAAGGAATGGAAAATTTGTTATGGACATTGCTCTGGGAGAGCAAGGTATGTTATGGTGTGCACTCGGTGCCAGTTACGTAATATAAACAACGGTTCTCCAGAGAGATGGCCAAATTTTTCAAGCCTTCTGACTTTCTCTCTTCCACCACCTCCACTTGCAATGTGGTGGTGGTAGAAGAAAAGCTATAGGTGAGCTTGATGATGATGATGATACTAGTGATAGCACGAGTTCTTTCTCTACTACTGTCCTCCGGTACAAAGAGGGTAATACTTCCCTCAGGTATTGCACCTCCACTCTTATAATATAACTCTCTAGCCAACATTTGGCACTGTTTTACAGCTTTCCTCTGCATACCTACAGTAATGAAATGCTGGAATGTAATTTAAACGGAAAATAAATACTTTTAGCTTTACTAGGCCATTTGCGCAATTTACATTACTACGCCATTCTCTCATCCCTGCTCTAGACAAATAAATTACTGCGGACTGTTCCAAACTTCAACCTCTCAGGCTTTAAGGTAGGTTAATGAATTTCTTGGAAAACTGACCATGCCGCACATCACTGTTGGAAACAAAAAGATAGGACAGGTAGGCTAAAAGGTAGTAGGCAAAATGCAAAGCGTTCAATAAAAGAAACATAGTACACCACTGAGCTCGTTAAGGAACATGCAGGTTGGTTCGGGTTGCTCTTTTCTCTGACTTTTTTATGATTCTCTCGCGAATGAAACTAACAAATACACGTTGCATTTTAAGGAGTAAAAATTCTTCAGCAAACTGAATATTTAAAGGATGCATTCTACATTTCGTACATATTTGATTCACCCTAAGTAATTTTCTCTCAAGATAAAATTATGTAAATCTCTCTCACGATTCCAAAACTCTTTGCTCATTTGTTGTATTGCAACATTATATCCACGAATTCTTATCACGAAGTCTACTCAAGGGAACATTGTGGATATTTTACGAGTCAAATTTGCTGTGTTTTTTTACTAGTACGCTGGCCTGGCTGCTAGTAGAACCAACTACTCCAAAAATATGTAGTCATGAAGGCATGTTGCAAAAATGGAGAAAAATATGTAGATGTAGTGAATCAAACTGCTCTCCAGTCTGACTCTAATAAGCGTCTACATTTGTGAGAGGAGGAATGCTCTCCGGGATTTTTTCTCGTGAACCAAATGACCTACCTTCCTACTACAACCTTATTCCTTGACGGCCAATACGTTTTGAAAAATGGGTTGCAGAGCAGAATAAAGAGGATTGTAAACTTGTACCAACATCAATAAAATATGAATCTCGGAGCGCAGCACAAGTGAAACTGCATTTACTCGGAATTTTATCAGAGTGCCGAATGCGTGTCTGGATGAAATTCAGATTGCAATTCTATTCTATCAAGCGACCTTTTGTTGGTCGTTGACCGTTGTTCGTTTGCTACTGCTTCTGCTGCTGAATAAGTTGGAAGTTGAAATGCGTCTCTACTACATACATTATGCAATGAATGAGCAGATTTGCACGAGAGTAAGTAACTACGACTAAATAAAAAAAAGAATGAAAGTTTTGTGCAGCCTGAGGAAATGCCTTCATATCCAGAGCCTTGCCTCGTGCCTTGTTGGTCTTTTGCAAAAGGAGCCCTTGTTAAAAGCATTCGCAATATGTGGCTAAGTTAGTTTGGTTTCAGTTTTTGCGAACCTATCGGCTACAATTCCAAGGTTGCTTTTGCCTTTGCCATGCCTGCTGGCGGCCGCATCAGTACTAGCATCCAGCCAGAAGCAATGATTACATGGCCATATACTGTGGTAACTTTATATGAATGTTCTAAAGGGAAGCTCAGCAATTTATGTCCGTCCTCCAGTAACATCTGTAACTTACGACGTAGTATACGGTAGTTAGTTCTCGCAAACGTAGTCAACTCGTCGTGATTCACGGCAATGGCTAGCTCCATTAAAATACATAACTTATACGGGAATGCCTTAAAAAAAGTAGGAAGACACACACACATACTGTATAAGTAGATAGGTATATATATTGATATACGTTGTAATATATATTTCCCGAAGTATGCGTTCCCTCCTTTACCACTACAAAATCGAAATTGTATCTTTGCTTGGTCTTGGTTTGGTACATACTTATTATATACTTTCTCCTATATATTTTAGAAACGATATTACCACTACCACCCAAGGAAAGGAATGCTTTATGCTTTCTCCAAAATATATGGGACTGCATCCAGTAATCAGTGTGGGTAGGTATAAAACCGGCGAGAGGATAGAATCTCCTTTTATTTCAGCCTGTAGAGGAAACTGCTTTATTATACTAAGTGTTAGTAGGCCATAAAATACATCATTTTTAGGTGAAAACGGTTTGGTACAGCAGCTTTGGCTCTACAGAATATGCGAAAAATTTATATCCCCTCGCATGTGCATGCATGTTCAAGTAGGCAAAATTTGGGCTCCATTTTGCATAGAAATTTTTGGTGGATTCAAGTTCATTATTTTTCTCACTACTTTTTGCACAAAGTCCGTGCCGTGGTGGTTGGTTGGTTGGAGTTGGTACGACGGAACGACGGCATGGCACATGAAGCAATATATACAGTGAAGTAGTTAAGAGTAGTGTTTGTAGTGCTTTAGAAAGCTGTATTTTATCCCGTTGCTGGTAATTTTTAAGCCAATATTCACAGTCAACTTTTACGACACTGGCCATTCGTTTAAAAGTGCCAGTTTTGTATTTATTTTGTCCTTCAAGATAAAGCCAGAACCGTGTAGCACTAGAATATGCATGAACTTTCCTTGTTGAGATGCTAATGTGGGAGAGTATAAATCGTGAAGAGGCTACCTACTTTCCTACATCCATATCCATGTTCCTTTCTCATTGCTTTACCTTCCGGTCATGTTATATTTCATGTAATGACTGGGTTGCAGTGAGACTAACTAAGTGTCTTGCTTAATACACTAGCGAATAAGTCTTTCTTTGTATACATGTAGGTAAGCTGGCTATGTTCTACAATCTACAACACGCAAATCTAATAGCACATGCCTACATATAACATACAACATACATACATACGCAACTTAAATATAGAAATTATTTATAAGAACCGACGGCTTTTATTTCCATTCACTAGTTTACAAGGGGGTCGTTTGTCATTCTCATGTCAGTGGACACATAATTCAACACTCATGAATTCGATATGTAACACATAAAATAGTATAACTGCTAATTTAGCTTGAAGCATTAAGTCAGCCTGGATGAAAGATTCATATGAGGAAATCACAACCACAATATTATTTGAAAGGAAAGTAAGTAACAAGATGTTTCAGACTCTTGATTTGATATTTTGTTTAGATTTCTGATAGCCGACGGCTTGAATATTGTAATCATGTGAACATAACACAGGTATTTAACAACTTCATTTTGCTCCTTGTACCTTTTCCTATAAACCAAGAAGTTTGACCTACAGTATAAAATCTTGAAAGTTTGATGACTGTTGAAATCGATCCCATCATGCTATAGTAATTTCTGGAAATGACATGACGTTCATGTGATTACCAGCGTTGCGAACATGTAACATTTTCCTTCCTCTCTCTCTCTCAATGATTCAAGTATAGCGTGCCACCATGTCTGATACTAATAGTAATAGCATTCCCTCGGTTGCCGCTACATGGAAGAGAAATATATGGATAGCGCGTTGTGGAGAAGGTGAAGTGACAAAAAGTACCTAACTATTAGTAGTCACGGACCATTTAACCAAGTTGAACCCATGAACATGCCATGACTTTCATGAATCGCATAATTCTCTTAATTTCCTACATTCTCCAGTCAACTCCGTACATTACGTAGAATGTGTAATATACACAGATATATTGTATATCCATCTGCAGTTCATTCCTGCATGTCTAATAATAATATACTAATGCATTCAGTGGTATCATGTTACATCGAGCGCATTGTAGCAGCAACTTTTCCGCAGCAATATCAAAGTGCAAAATCAATTTACTCATGAAATCTCTACGAGGCAGTCACTTTTGCAATCGTTTTAATTTTACTGGAATTACTGACTGTCATGTCATCCTGACCCAACGAATGGACTTGCTGCTGCTGCTTTCCCTCTTGTTCTGATTGTGATTGTGAGTTAGCCCCTTGTATAACCATTTTCTAATTTCTGATGATCCCCAGCTATAAAATGACTACGCTTTTTCCTAATCTGAATGGGATAGAAGGGAAGTTTAATGGTGGCCTCAAAAAACTTTGTATCTATAGGATTTAACCAGCTCAACATGGAGTTGACCGCAGTTCATAATTACTTGTGGTGTGGTGAAGTGAAGCTCGTTGCATTTTGAGCATGAGAATGTGAATGTAGCATGCATGATATGGTTATGGTATCCAAGACTGGATGGATAATAACAATAATAGTCTATCGTATAGTATAGAGAGTGACATGACCCTCCGGCCAGAACAGAACATTCTCTCTACCTGATATATCACCACAAAAAGAGAAAAGCCAAGATTATTTTCTACCGAAAATTGTGGCAGTCAACCGATTTCCCCATTTATTTTGGAGAAACGTGGAATTGGAACCATAAACTAGTCACTTTGGGTATTTAAATCACCTCTCTGCCCTACTTGGTCCTTTTCTCTTGTTCTTGTTCGTTCATAATGTTGTTCTCGGCTGCATCAAGATCCTTGGTTTCGTCTGGGCTAGGCGGTGTGTATAATGTAGTACATTTACAATTAGTTTAGCATACTACATTCATCTCCCTACTTGTACATAGATTGATGAATAGGATTTCCCTTAGCAATGTGCATGCCATGACTAAGATTTTTTCTTTCTTTTCTCTTCCGTCAAATTCAACAAGCAATGTAATATTATAGTGGGCCCCTTTTTGGTGGCCTGGCCTCTCTTTGAACCAAAACCTTCATTTGTAATGAATTACCAAAGTCTTTAGTTTTTACCCCATTATGCGTATGCAATGCACATTCAGTAAAAATAATCCTTGTGGTTGAGTTGAGTTGATGTGCCTATAGTAATGATGTGATGACGATGGTATTGGTTTTTAGGTTGCAAAAGTCTTGAAAAGGGGTCTTTGCCTTGCTCAATTTATGTTTTTCTTAATATACAAAGTCCATTATACATATATTATGCTATACACACTTTGAGTTTCCTTTGGTTCATATGAAAGCCGTATTCAATGAACTTATGAGTGAAGAAGCAATGGAACATTAAAGACGAGAAAAAGATAGACATGTGATGAAAAAATAGCATGAGCTTGAGCCTCCAAGACGACTTTGGGTTGAGTTGAGACTGCGAGACCGAAATGTTCATTTGCTACGTTTTTCCCGTGATGTGTATATGTTTGCATGCATACTCTCAAATTCTATATAAAAAAGGATATTTTTTTTCATTCCGTTCTCTTGCTTCTTCGGAGAAAATTAATTTTCTATTCTGGCACGATAATGTGGACCTTATTACCTGACGGTAATACCTTTACCTTCTTCCCATTTACTCATATTACAAAAAAGTAAAGTGTATCCGGAATTGAATGGATTCCAGATAGATATACCTGCCTATCTTGAATGTTGAACGAACATTATACATAAGTACATACATCCATATGAATGTCTGTCTACGAATAAATTGGTTATCGTTACTCGTTCCAGCTAGATCGGTGGATATATAAAGGGGGGAGATGGAATGGAATAAAGCAATGAAAAAATGATTTATTGAATCGATGTCGGGAAGCATTTTTGTTTGCAGAGCTCTGACAGAGAGGAGGTTCCATTGAGTAATTAATGATTGGAGTGAGAACAAAGGTGGACTTATAGCTTGTAATTTTTTCCGTCGGCTTACAGAAAAAGTCCTTTTTCTCTCGCTGCTCCTTTTCATCGACTATGTATATGCAAGACAGAAATTATGTTTGAGAGATGGGGATATGAGCAAACAGAGTACGTTTCAGGTCAAGAGCTAACGAGAAGAAAAGACATTGTGCGGGGGTTTGGTTACATAAGAATAAGAAGAGAAATGGAAGTCACATCAGTTACTTTACTTGGATCACGACCACACAAGAACAAGTTTTTTTGAGTGCGATTTGGCATTAGTATTGGTAGTGTTAAGTAACAATGGATATTACATGTTCATATAAATGTGAAATAAAGCATAAAAAATGCGTGAACGCCATAGAATTCTGATTGATGATGTTGTACTACAATACTTATGAGCTTTACATGCAATATTCGAATGCATCGTGGCATTCAAAGAATTTCCGATTTTCGCAAATTGAATAACAAAAATTTCCATTAATTTACAAACGGCAAACTTTGCAGTTTGCAAATACTCGACATGGGTAATGTTTTCTTCGCATGCCTTTACATAAAGTGGGTGCATTTTATTGGTTACATGTACAAACATCATGTCCTGCAGGTTTTTTGGCAAAGTAATTGTTTTTAAAAGAAACGATTTTCTATCTCCCAGAGACATTAAAAGTATTGCAATTTTGTAGGAGACGTGCAATTTCTTTTCCTACAAAGGAGCGCCAATGCAATGTATATTATATTGGTATGTAGTAAAAGCAAATAGTGCAATGCGAAAAAAGAATCCAGACAGGAAAAGTGAGCAGACGTGCAGTCGCCCTCTGAGACTTTTAGCGAAATCATGAATATATATGTGATAAAAACAAAGAGAATTATCAGAATATTTGTACTTTGTAAGAGTTAAACCCATAAAATATGGAGTCGTGGAAAGGATAAGAATTAGAAGGAGACTATTAACAAACATATAAAATGTACGTGGCATAAGCCTTAAAACATATATACAAAAAGCAGTATACATTCTTGAACAGACATGCAAGCAACTTTCTTAGAGAAACTTTCCTATTCATTCATATACTAGACGAGCCTTATGATCTTATAACAATAGCAATAATAATAATTCTACATATTTTACTTCAATATACGTACGTACAACACGAGAACGAGCTGAGAGAGAGAGACGAGAAGAAAAAAGGAAAGAAGTAAGAGCAAAAGGGGAGGAAATAAATCAACCTTAAACATTCCCTAAGGGCCATCCCCTCGAAATCTCTCTGGTACGTGTATTGAATTTATATGCGATTCCTGTGGCCATTTTTTAAACAATTTTTACTCAATGTGGTGGAATGGAAGCAAGAAAGAAGAGAGAGAGAGAGACTTGCAGAAAACTTGTACGCATTTACAACGTGCTCTACTGACTCTTTCCCTTCTTATTCATGTCGGTGAGATATCTCTTTGGTTTGTGAGTTTGCTTTGCCATTATTGTACAGCACCAAACCAAACCACACACATCTATCTATCCATTCCATCCCATCAACAGATCACAAGAAATAACACCCGCAGTATAAGTAAGTACAAAGTAACTTGAAAGAAAAATAGGGAGAAAAGCAAGCAAAAACGATATCGGTTTGGTTGGATTTAGTTTAGTTTGCTTTGGTTCATATGTGGATCTTCGTAAGAATCCAAATGGAAAAGTACTTTTCGTCTCGGCTCACTGCTTAGTGAGTGAGTGAGAACGCCCAAGATTGTAAGAGTCATTGCCATCCGTCGTCCACCACCCAAAAATAGTCGTACGTATACTTAGGTACACATATGTATGTACATAACAGCAGGTACCCGGAGTTCCGGGCCTCTGGCTGGACACTAACAATAAGAAAAGCATATATTGGAAGTATGTTGCTCTGTGTGCTTCCATTCCACGCAACTCAACTTAAAACAACTTTGCCCAAAGTACAAGAAATGAGTTTTGTGAAATTTTCCCGTATTTTCAAGAATCTGTGTAGCGGATCTATATCTTAAATGGTCAGTGGAGCAATTTTTCTTCGATTCTGATGCAAAAAGATCTCTCATCTTGTTGACTTGACTTTCTTTGCGTTTACGTTTTCAAATGTAAATATGTATGTGATCTGATGTACATACATTTGCTTTTATATATATTCGAAAAGAATAGATGCTGAAAATTCATTGCATTTTTCTGGTTTACAAAACCAAAATAACGTCAGCATCTCTTTAGGAGTGCACAGAATGTGACAATATTCTATGAGAGCACTTGGCTCGTTCCTTCAGGTTTCCCATAGGAATACTTATTTACTAACTCACCACAAAATCTTTTGTGAGAAACTACTCACAATTTGATCTTCGACATGCAGTAACTGATGTGCAATCAATAAAAACTAATGCATAAAGCCAACTCATTGTCAACTTGGAAAAAGGATTGAAGATTGAATGACAAAAAATACGTTTTTTTGAAAAAGTAATCCTTTCTATCTGTCAACAATCAATGGGATATAGTGTTTGATATGAATCTGTAAGCTGCTGCATTCCGTTTAGGACGTCGTGTCCACAACCCACAATCTACATAATACACGTACACCTGCTTCTGAGAACGTGAAAAGATGCGCTAGCAATTTTCAAATGTGACGTGATCACAAAAGAATAAAAATTACTGCAGTAGATGGCAACGTTTTTTTTTTGGCAAAAAGACATTTGAAGTTTTTGACTTATCATCATCATCATCCCACCAATTGCTCAAAGCCTTTTCCATTTCACCCTTTTAGAAAATTTGAATAGAATTGATGTTATCTGGAAACCATTCCATTTTATTTGACGTATCAGGTCGAATTAGAGAATGACGGTGACATGTGTCCTGCCATATGCACTGGATTTGTATCATCACAGAATCAGCTCTTGGTGCACATTTTACATACCAAACTCATACGCTCATAAGCAAGTACAATTACTCGATTCCCATTGATCATGAGATGTGCCATCGGTGATCAAGACTTATGTATCCTGTATATTGTTAATTTCCCTCATGATCTATCACAATCTCTCCAGGGCCCAACTTACACGCATGCATCTGTTCGGTTAAGCTATGGTGTGCTCTTTGTACAAAATCGTTCCTTATTGACGTAAGTACACGCATGCAAGTAGCAAGTCAACTACGTAATGCGTAATCTCCAGGCGCAGCAGCACCGTTTTAACTGTACTGTACTCTTTTTCTATATATGTTTTAAAGGGTACTAAACGAATGTACCAAAGTACCAAAAGTATTACACTCATCATCAATAGTATTTCATTTCATAATGCCACAGTACATTGATTCTGGGGCATTGTTGTTGACTAGTTGACTGGCTGACAAACGGGTTTTTATCGGAGGATAGAAGTGAAAGAGGAACAAACTTTTATGCAATGTTTTCTTTATAGATCATTATTATTATGTGTATGTACGTAAGAGTAAGCTTGTATTCAATGAATGATGCTTTGTGATAGCCTAATATAGCTAGCAGATCACCAGATCAGACACTAAAACGTTATGTTGTAGAAGCAAATAATTATTAGAAATTTTTCATGCTTCACGGAGCAAACCATCATCATCATCCTACCAAATATGATTCTGACTTTATATTTTTCACAATGCAACCGGCACGGTGACGTTTTTGAGTCTTTATTGTACAAAAATAGAACGGAGGAACTAAGGATTTTTATTATTAGTTATTTTCGGATCTGGATCGGTGGGTAATTTTCTCTGGTTTGGTGGAGTCCCAAGGGAAATCTCGACACTTTTCGCTTGAGATACGATTATAATAAATAGGAGCAGAGAGTGTATCCATATTTCTAGTAATGAATCAATACTTTATCTATACATTGACTATTTACTTGTATTATACCATCATGGAATAGAGGATTAAAACGGGCTTCATCTTCTTCTTCCACTTTCTAATAATAATGGAGGCGGATAGAAAATATTTGCTTGTGAATGCAATAATGCTCTCACCGTGTGTGGCATTGCATGGCATTTGTAAATGTTGTACTTTATTGAGAAAGAAGTAATAATGTGCAGTGGCTCATCATGTCACGTATCCAAGTAAAGTAATAACGGAGTGAATTGCAAAATATAATAAAACCGACACGCACTATTAAAGGAGTAATGTATTTGCAGTACACAAAGCGACCACGCACTTTTCCTGCGGACGGAAGTGATGCATAAATTCTTTACGGGAGAGAGAACGAAAATTCTTTTGTAAATCCCGGAGATCCTATGTGGAGAATTTAGAGAACAGAGATCCCACTGGAGTCCGTGGTGTATATCCAACAACAAATGTATTCTCAAATGCTGGATGCTGCCGTATTTCGATTTCATATCTGCCCCGTTGTGATATTATTTCGAAGCAAAACACAATAAAGTCTAGCCGTTTCCTCTGGTTTGGTGTGGTCGGTCGCACCTTTTTTGCCTGAAAATGTCCTAGGATAATGTTGCTTCGGATGGAGGCGATAATGAAAAAGGCCATGAATGAGTGTTTTGACGGGGCATTTTACATTTTATCATTATTAACACCGAATTAATAAAATATTAAATTTACATGAATCCTTTGTTCAGTTTATGCTTGGTCAGTGAAAGTATTCGTACTTTATTAGTTCTCCAGCTTCAATCTCATGTCCTGCCAATAATTATTCAGAAATTTAATCAGTTCGCTTGTTTTTGGGGCTGAAATATTCTTTGTCCAAAAAGTCAACAAAAATTTGATAACGTGGGAGTTCGTAGAAGTGCAGCATGCACTGCAGAGATTGGTTCTCTCAAAGTGACAAACAACAATGCCTAAACAAGGTGCACAAATTCATTGTGAGGAAAACAAACATTATTAAATATTTCAATGAGAATACATCACCTCTCGCATGTCACTTTTGTCCAGGAACCAATAAACCTCCCACATCAATATATATGTTTATAGCATGCATATAATGCATAAGCCCTTACATTTGTATATATTTACTTGTTTATCTTTATGTGCTCGCAACACGTAAGAGCATTAGAAAACAAAACAACATATATAAGCAGGACAACAAAGCCCATTATTTAGTTGCAGAGAAACAAAAGAGCATCAGAATAAAAGTACACAATAGTGCAATTTTGAAGAGAGGGATATATATTGGACCTGATGATGATGCTCCCACTGTTTGCTGCTAAGCTGTGAAAATATCTGCATAACAAGGAGTAAATGTCGAAGAGCAAAAGCTAATAGCTGTTTTAAATTGTATGTGCATTTCCCCTTCCTTTTGTGTGCAGTCATATAAGTAGGTATAGGAGATTTATATACAGATGGTGTTTTCAGGACGCGGATGCAAGCGCATGATTTAGATTGAGGGAAACAGAAGAGTATGAGTGTGTGAGCAGCTTACTACTTTAGTACGTGGAAGGGAGAGTCGAGGCCCAATTCACTTTTGTACACATTTCTCCAACAAATCCCAATTTCGGGTCAGAGCAAGCCTAAAAGCTTCCCTGTCAAATGCATCCATCCATCCATCCTCTTCTCCTCCTTTACACTTTCCTATACACACTTGAGTTTCTTTCCTTTTTTGTGTCAGACCTAAACATCATTTTGATTCGATTCGATTCTTTCATTTCGTCTAGTCGACTTCAATACAGTTTAGTCTAGCGTAAGGGTCGCTGCTCGGCCTGGATCGTTTTGTTTTGTGTCCTTAAATGAAGTAGTTTTTGTTACCTCATCTCCACCATGCATTTCTATTCTTGTCTTTTGGGGAGATAACAGTAAATTTTTCGAGTACTTTTCTCCAACAAAAATGTCTCCACTCCTGTCTATTTCAGACGATTGCATTTTTCTTGTTATGTTATATATTTGTTTAGTTCGCTGACTCATTTATTTATCTGTGTCGTAAGCAAATAAATGTACATATTATATAGAATATCACACCGAATATACATAGGCATAAGTATTCACACTTTATTAGATTTCTCTTTCCAATAACTTTTGTCTGAGCTAAAAATAAGTTTTTGTATGATACTGCGTTCAATTCAAATGCAGAAGGTTACGTATAAAGTCAACCCCATTTCAGATGCCTACTTTTGATCGATCAAAAATGAACTTGTTTCGTGGAGCCTCCATTTCCATTCAATATAAACAATCACAGGAGATAGGAGATGTCAGAACAAAAGAATGAGAAATTGAATTAGTCTTGAGTAAAGTGATGGTAAACGGATTAGATTTGGATTAAGGATTTTTGAACCGAGGGTGGCATAATGGGCGTAGAGATGCAGAAGTTGAAGTAGGAAACGAAATAAAAAAAAGAGAGATCGAGGTATCATCATCATCATCATCGTCCTTATATCATGTGTATGGAGTATGGAATGAGCTGAAAGTGGTTTATTATGGGCTGCTCAGTTTTCCATCCTACTTGCCTTTTTCCCTTCCGTTATCCCCCTCTTCTGTTTTTCCGCTCTTGTCCGGATCAATGTTTTGAGACGTAATCTGTTTGTAAAGGACTGGGATTTACACCATTTTATTATGAACATTGTTAGTACAATGGATTTAGTGATGTTTGATGATCCTTATATAATTAATATTGTATGCAGAAGAACCCTAATACAGTTTGGATACTACAAGTTATAAGGAAATAGACCTTTACAATCCAAGATTGGCTTGTATTACGCTCATGGTCAACAGAATCCTGAATGTTGCTTTGTGATCAAAATATACACGCTGTTACGATTTATGTACTATTTGGTGTGGTGTAGTTTTTGGTTTACGATTTGCATTCGCAGACTGAATTTTATTTCAATACATTTACTGAGATTAAATGACGTTGAATTTAGTAGGTACTATCTAATTTGGATTTGATGCATGTGAAATACAATATCAAACTTTATGATTTTTTTATTTAATTTAAATTAAAAATAACTCTTTGGGCAATTTATTATTAATAAAAAACCCAAAAAAAGCCTTTAAATGAATTACATAAAAACACGGAAGATAACCACCTCATATGCATAGGTGGTTGTAAATTGTGCTCGGGTTGTATGCATTCGCTTTTTGCAACTTGCTGTTTTTATGCCATATATTGTAGATGGTAATATTACAGTATGACTTGAAAAAGTTTATAATTTTAATTTTAGCCATTGAGTTTTTTTACCTAAAAGATGTCAATGAACGAATGACAGGAAATCGCTTGCTCTTCTCAACTATGCTCAATCTCAAATTATACTTTGTGTGTTTCGGGAATCTTCTCAATATTAAAAGATTCTGTGCTGTACATACCATGCTGGTCATATATGTATATGACCAGAGTAGTCATTCAATGAGCTGGCAAGGCATGAATCTGCGCTGCCAAGTTATAGTAATGAAAACTAATGGGTTGAAGCATGCAAACTTTCCCCAGAAACTTTGTTAAACAAATAATTCATTATTAATGACCCATTTAATTTGCCTCGTTTTTTCTCAACGGATATACATAAACCCGTATCCCCTCCCATATCAGGCAGCTTATTAAGGCTCCTACATAAACTGTCTTTGTAAAGGCTAATAACACAGCTGGGAAAATAACCACAGCGAAAGTAACAGCATCAAAAAGAGAAAGAAGAAAAATATATACGATGCGTGTAGTATATATAACACAATTTTCTTTGGTAGGAGAAAAGAGAACACTTAATTTATAGCTCATTAGTCATCTGTTCTGTTCTTGGTTGCTTGGGATGACTGGTGCTACTCCTGCTTAGCTCAGCCTTTTATATACTTGCCAAATAGTTTGGAGTCGACAATAGTCATATCAAGCTTTATTTTATTTTATGAGCTTCATTATATCCATACCCATTCTTTAGCTTACTTTCCTCCCGTTATAATAATCCCGTGTCCTTATATGGCAGAAGATAATCCGTGTGTCGTTTTCAGCTTTACGACGACTAACCACGACGAAACACATTCCATGGCATGGCATGGGACACGTCATCTTAACCTATACAACACGTTTGTATTCAATTCAATATGCAGTTAGAAAGACGCTTTTCTTTGTAGCCTTGTATCTTGTATTACACATTTCGTTTGCTGCACATATATCTCCGAGTCTCTTCCTTACTGCCCTTTAAATGTCAGTTGGCATTTAAACTTTTTCGTCCCAAAGGAAATATACTTCTCCACTAAAATTTCTTGACAACTTTTTTTTGCAAAAGGGGGAATGACTTATGTAAGTCAAGTCACGGAGTTTCAAGTGAAATTTAGAAAATGCATGCTTACCGTAGGACGTAGGACTAGAACACACATGCATGCTTTACACCACAGTGGTAACGAAAATGTATGCATACTTTAACAACGTTGGTCATTCCTTGTCGGTACTGAGAAAGTTATTGGGACCTAAATAATATGTAACATCCACAAGGTCTTTCCTGCCGTTTCGTTTCACTTGTTATGTTATACTTATATAGTGTTGTTATATGTTATGGGAGGAAGTAACATTATTTTTTATGATGGTTGATAAGGTTCGTATTTTTTTGCGTGCTAACGGAGTGATAATCACATTATTTTGTTTCAGCTGATAAAAAAGCCTCTTACTTTACAGGCGACAGCAGACTAATCTACTGTATTGCGAATTATGCCTTTTACTAAATGCAACTTGAGTTAGCGGCAATTTATTTTTATTCAAGGGCAACGCAGTTACAAGTATTATATTTTATTTCGCAAAAACCTTAGACCAAAAACTACGACGTATGTACGTGGAGGAATGAAATGGTACATGATGGGAAAGGACAAGTTTGTAATTTTCGTTTTTTTTTGAGATAGTGACTGCCCTTTTCCCTTTCTCTATGAAACTCCCTTTTGTGATTCTTGGTGGCTCAGATTCAGAACGTATAAGTAAGTAATAGGAGGTTTTTTGTATAGGGGCACACAATAGGATCCTTAAAAAGATACAAACTGGAGAAGACGCTACTGCAAAAAGTTTTTTCTTAGTTCGGTCCTTTCCGGCAATACCGGGAAAAGTAGATGTGGTTATGGTAAAAGCTCAGCAGCAGCTCTTACGCTGTGACACTGGCCATTTTATTTGCCAAATTTTTTTTCTACCTATATGTGTAGTCTTTGCACATAAACAATATTTGGTACAGATACATATCTTAGTTCTTCTGAGCTTTTGGAATAATTGCTTTCTTTCTCCTCCCAAAAGATGTAAAGGAAATGAATTTCGTAGAGTTCTTTTTGTGAAAGCGGATTTTCCTGTTATCTCGAAATACAATGAAAATAGAAACTCAATTAAAGGTCAGCAAAGAAAGCATAAAATCCTAGTGAAACCTTGAACTCTAGTTCCACACGGTTTTGACCGCATCGGGGTAGCCTATTATTCGATGGTGTTCATCTCCCGGACATGTTATATCAGTTAATGAGATGGAAATGACCATGCGGGTAACCACGAAACGGGCTGCATATGTCAGACCAAACGTAGTCGTTGTCGGATCCTCATGACTGGTGATGAATTACCGAGAAAGGAGGCTAGCAGCCTCCGTTGGTTGGTACAAATGTACCGGAAGGAAAATTAATGAAGTGACCTGGTTGCTGGTCGTTTGACTCGTGCATGTGCTTCATAATATGCTAACTATTTGAATTTATTTTCTGAGGTTTACGTACGATTTGTGAAAGAATTCATTACATCCGACTTTGTATAAAGTTACGAGCTGTGTTTAAATACGGCTTTTATTTCATTAAATTTCTAACAATAATAAGTTAATATTTTGCTTCCTTTTCTCTTTTCAAGAACTGTGTACACAAAGTAATCTCTGAATGTCGGTCAAGGAGTTTCCAAATTCGGTTGGTGAGATTTTGAATTGTCAAATGTTTAAAGTCAAAGACGAACCTTGAGAACTATTTACAAAAAGTACTTGAGTATTTGTTCGTGCACCTCCAAGCGGAAAAAGCAATTTGCTTTCCAACAATTATTACGAAACAATCCTAAAATTTGATTTCCATTTCTCAAATTGAAACGAATGTAAACATCAAGTGGAAGAATAAATATCCCTCATCAATAAGACATACGATCGCTTAGCTTTATCCTTTTAAAAAGTCAACAAGGAAAGAGGAGGAGAAGGAAGCGAGGAAAAATGTTTAGAGTTAGCATCGTACATGTAATGAGCCATGGACATATGTAAGTTAATCTCTATCTAATGACAGAGAAGTATCAATAATACGAAAGCAGGTTCGGAAAAAAATCTCTTTCGTTCAATCAATCTCGTTTTCCGGTTCAGTCCTACGCTCTGTGTTGAATATTTGAACTTTGCTTTGACTCAACACGTTTCTTCTTGTGAGAAGAAAAGTAGAAACACAATATTTTTCAGTTTCACCGATTGTAGACTTACTGACTTAGTTTTAGGTAACTCCTGGGAAAGGTAGGAGCTGGTATTGCATGGTACACTTTACTTCGCAGATATAGAGACATAATTTGTTTCCATAATGTAGAATCAGAAAATCTTATTAAGTCATAGGCATCATGAAAGTCTGAATGTATCCCATCCTCATCGCTTCTCTTCACATCTCTAGATTCAAAATTGTATTCATACGACCACGTAATACTTTACATTACATACAACGAGTTCGTGTGCACGCAGAAGATGGAAAACTTAAAACAACACGTTTGATAAACCTGGTATGAAATGCACCACGTTTGGTGCAACTGGAATGACATGCACCATGTTTGGTGCAACTGGAATGAAATGCACCATGTTTGGTGCAAGTAAAAGGACCTGCACCACGAATGAAATGCACCACGTTGGGTGCAGCGTATTTGAGAAGCACAAATTTTGTTGCACTTAAAAATAAAGGTGGGGTGCAATTGTAATGCTCATAAATCTTAGAATGTTTCCTGCACTGTTCATGGATAAACTTCATGGATTTTACTAATTGTGCTTAAATTCGAAAATAATGAAAATGCGTCCCTTTTTCTGTTCCGGTTTTAAGAGGAGAAGGATCGTAGAAATAAGAATAGAGTTTATAAGCCGCTTCTAAAATAAACAAAAAAACATGTAGCTTACATGAGTAAAGCACATTTCGTTACCAAACAAGGGAACTGAGCTGATGATACAAGAGCACCTGTTGTTACATTATGTATGTTTGTATTTGTGCAATCACAAAATGTAGTGCATAGATTTACTTAATAAAGAATAGACGGATGATTGGAACGTCCGGAAACTAGCGAATCTGCTTATCTTTTCTATATACATATGTGCATAGAGGCTTTCTCCGTTCACTCTTATGCAACGGGAATGTACGAACGAAATAATGAAGACACATGACATGGTCGTATTGTGTAGCAAACGAAAGGAGGTAAGCTGCTTAGTAGGGATTTGTATTTGGTAAAAACTGTTCTGTGCAATAAGATACTTAAAAAGTGGGTTTCTCTACTCCAGGACTGAGCCGTGTGTAATTGTGTCGACATCGACAATAATGAGACCGTCCAAGTCAAAATCTACTATGTAGCTCAGAGGGATCTTATATGGTTTCATACGGGTTTCTTACGGGTGCAATCCATCAATTTTTTTGGAACAGGTGTCGCCAATCATCTTTGCTGATGGAAGGGCTTAGCTATTATGAAACCGAAGCAGCAAATTACCGAAGAAACAAGTCATGGCCACATCCGGGCTAATCTGGTTTGGGTTTAAGTGATCACAAAAAACTGGGTTTCAGATAGGAGCAAATGCTCCAATAATAATAACTTGTTCTATGAATTTCCTAATTGGATTGGAAATGGAAAGTATAACAACGTATTACATGGAACCATATTATTAATTATTAGTTAACCGTTAAATCAAATTCAGTTTCTTGTTCAATAACAACTAATACAGCTATAATATCAAATCACTTTCATGTTTATAATATAATTTTTGGCATATTACTACTATTGGAGCTGCATGCACGTAACATTGGGAGCATGTCGACTTCAACTCAATAAAATTAGAATTTCAAGGCGAAAATAAAGTTTCCGTATCTTCTTGAGAGCTCATAACAGTAGATACTTTCACAAAGTGAAAAAGGTATAAATTGGAAAATTTCATTTTTTTGTGAAAAAAGTAGGACGTATAACCGTAGAAAGTTTTAAAAACTTCATTTTCATTCTTTACGTAGCTAGCTGCCCACGTCTCACACGTAAACTGGAACGAAACTATTATAGAGAAGCGATGGAAGATGTGTATCTTTCTGAACAAAGTCCATGAGTGAATACATGAATACAAGCGTGTACCGTCTATATGTAAATCTGGAAGTTAATATGGATCAAATTTTAATGGTAGAATTGTAGAAGAATGTCAGCAGGCGAAGTAGTGTCCTTCAAAACTTTCAGAATTGAAAGTTGAAGCGGACTACATCAACAACTGGCATCTACAATCTACATCGCATCCATTCCTATCAGCTTTTGTTTGCGCATTCATGCCCCTCTTTCTGGATTCTGTACTTTCATTCTACTTTCTACACTACATAAGAAACATCGACCTTGAACGATGGTTACTGGCTGGAATACTTATGCTTATTTATCGTAAAGTAAGCATGACCATTCAAACTCTGCATTAGTCGCTTTTATCAGTTTTAAAACTTTGTACATGTAAAACTGCATCAGTCACATAGAGAAAACTTTCACTTTAACCTCCATCCGAGTTTCGATTTTCTTTTGCACGTGGTTTCCATTTTGGCTGAGATAAAAATTAGACTTTCTCGGTAAAAGTCTGCTCTAACTAATTGAAATGCGGCTGGCGTTCTCCGCTTGCTTTTCTTTCTATCTATACGACGACCTTGTTCGGCTTATTATTTAAAAGAGAGCCATTCCTAACTAAAAGTGGTTTATTATTTGACTACCGTAAGTAGGTTATAGAAACTCTTCAATGTAAAATGCCAATTAGGGATACAATTGCTCGCTAAATTTCTTAGCCAATTTGTGCAACCTACTTTTGATAGCATGCACTTATATAAAGAATATCTACAAATATTTGCCGGATAGTTATACAACTCAACAACATGCAAACAAATATATGATTTTGAAATATAATGGTGGATTACAGTGAGTGTAAATAAAAAATACTTTATTTCTCAACGTTTCGACCTACACGAACTGATATGTTCTCCTGAAGAGGACATATTTGCTTAGAAATAGTAAAGTATTTATATTTACATTCGCTGCAATACACCCACCATTATATTTCAAAATCATAATGACATCCGAGTGGAAAAACTTCTTTAACAAGCAAATATGTTCGTATCATAAGCAAAGCATAATATTGTACATACATCTACTGCATGCGCATAAGTTTGGGATCGTTTTCTGTTAGTTGTTAGTAAATATATCAGTTTAAAACTACATTTCTGTTTTTTATTAAACGCCAGCGGGAATTGTGATAGTACATATATGACGTAAAATTTTCATTCAAAGTAGATTGCACAATTTGACGAATCTGATTTGAACTCATATATATAGTTTGTTTATGCTCACTCGTTAGTACTTTTTTACTAGTGAAAATGTAAAGCATTGGAAAACTCTTTACTGCCTTTGTCAAAAAACCCTATTTTTTCACAGCAGCAGCAGTTTGAAACCGCTAGTCATCCATGGCAGCATGATGATGCTCTATCGATTTGAACTTCAAAAAGGAAATGGGCTGTGTAGATGAATGTGTTGTAGTTTCTACTACAAGTACCGGGTTTCTATTGACTGTCACTCCACTTTGCTTTTTCATTCTATTCTGTTTCGCAACTTGGTTTGGAATATTGCAGCATTTTTTTGCGAATGATGTGGAGGATGTATGAAGCCCACTGTCAACATCAACTGTTAAGTATCATCTCAAAAACAGAAAGTTTGGGATTTGAAGGAGCTTTCTTTTTTTACAATTTTTATTTTCTCCCCTTTCTCCCACTATCCATTTCAAGTCATCCGATCACGGCATGCATTTCAAACTTTTCTGTGCTTTCTTCCACTCAGCTCATTCTTGACATTTTGCTTCGCCTTAGTCTTAACTTTGGGATATTTTCTTTATATATTTGAAGAAGTGACTCAAAGTTGAGAAAACGCCTTGAGAATTTTTTAAAGGAAGTCAGAAAGAAAAGTGTCGTTAGTTGAATTGCTTTTTCGCTTAAAGAGGATGAGTCTGAGTTGACTGTGGGAGTGGAGTGAGGAACGCGTGACTTTTCCAGTTGTCTCAAACTTATAGTTTTGTACGACGAGGACATGGCGAGGCTTCTAAAAGTGGGGAAAGGGAATTACAAGCGGAGGGGAGCGAGTGCAACATGTGCAGCGGTAACTAGAACAAACTTTTAATTTCAGCGGATCATAATTTTTACTAATTTGAAACGAAAGTTGGTTAGCAGCGAGTTTTATTTACTCTTCCTCCTTTTTTATTGCCTCTTTGATCTTTCGACTCGGAAATAAAAAAAAAACTTTTTTTGGAGGAAGAGGAGGAGGACATCCAGCTAGATGTTCAAGCTCATTTAATTAGTCAGCTTTTGTCTTTTCGTTACATGACTATGAGGTACAGTTCGTTTGAGTGACCTTTTCAAGAAAAAAATTCAATAATACTTTCTCTCTCTCCCTCTCTTTTTCTCTTTTGTATACTCAAATTAAAAAAACGTAGCGAAAAGCAAAAACACGCCAGTCATATAAGTCAGTGTGAGTTCATGATTGAAGTTAATTTTGTACGACAGTCACAGTCATTCATGAGCCGAGTGATGAATTGTAAATGTAGGCCAACACAAATAGAAAGTGATTGTGACAGAAAATATTTGAATCGTGTTTAATTTTCCAAGTTAGCCAGAGTCAAAATTGCTTGTTAAAATGCCAACCAAACCTCCGCTCCACTAAAAAAACAAACAACCCAATGAGCTCTGTTGAAAAAATTCATCTCCCTTCCTACTCATTTTCATAAATTTTCCCTTTCGATAAAATTGGACTGCTTTCGGATGATATTTTTCGATCTCATCATCAGCCTCTCTGTGTTATACTTGCTCATTCTATCGTAAACTTGTTTTCTTTAATACTTATGTGTGCATTCGTTTATGCAAAAAATTTTGCCAGTGTCAATTTGCAGTGGCGTTTATTATTATGAAATCGTTTTGAATATATATTCATGGGTAGGTTGTATGAAGGTGGAATAGTGTTCGCTTTGTTTGATGCTAGAACAATGTCATTACTCTCGTACTATATTGATAGTGGCCCTCTAACCAATACCATGTATTCATTCTTGTTAAACAAAACTAAAGCATATTTGCAAACACATTTCGCTCCCTTCGCAAAAGTGGAAAAAAAGGGATAAAAATGAAGAGCTGGAGTGTATCATTGTATACATATTGTGATACAAAGATAAACACACAAAAGCAGCACATGGATGAACTTTGGAGAGGGTAGAGGAGGTGCTCCTTGCATACATGATGATGTGATGTACCCGTAGCTTTCGGAGTAGGCAACCGTTTCAAACTCCATGCCATGCCATACCATCATCGTCATCATCATATCATTCCTTTCCCTGCTCATTCACACACTCACTCACGACCATAGCTTGGGCTCCTCTCTCTTGCTCACTTTTCTCCATTGTTTTTTTAAAAAGCAAGAGAAAAGATGTTCATTAGAGTGAAAGTTGTGACTGGCCAGGCGTAAATTAGGGCACTTCATCGCCTTCAGCCTTTTCTATTCCCTTTCATTCACTCAAACTCTCACTCTCTCTCTCTTGCCTCTATCGTAAATCGGGCAAGTATATATCTGTCGTAATACACCAACACTACTAACAAAATATCTGTACACTACCATTCCTATACTTACAGATATACTCTGACTGAGAGAAAGAAAAAAAACTAGGTATGTGAGAAAAAGTAAGTGGGAGCATGGCAGTAATCTGATTCTCTTTCGCTATCTAATATATTGCCTGAACTTTATGGTATATAATATACGTACGTTTGTAAGTACTTAGCAGACAAGAAATGCTTTTCCACACGTAGCTTTTTAATATGGTCTTGCTCTGGCCTCGTTTGGTCTTGGTCTGGTGGTGTACTTTCTGTGAGAACGGAAATATTCAATAGATAACCGTAAAAATATTCATGGCAGAGATAAATACATATACCAATGCCAATATTACCAATACAATACGCACGCTTTGGATTTTCACTTTTTTCTCTCTTGGAACATATAGAACATCAAGCTTGTGGAATTTATTTTAGTGCATACCTATACTATATTCTTCCTATTTTCTTTTTATCATATCATCAGATGATATTGGATTGTGAGATATTGATATTGTTTTGTTGCTTGCTACTCCATTTTCTCGTTGAGTTGTTGAAGCTTGTGTAAGAAGGAAAAGGAATTGTTAGATAGAGAATGGAATTACAAAAGCGGAACGAGTATATCGACACAATATGTATATTATGTACACTCGACTTTTGTTTTTTTGCGTACCAAATACCAATCAACTCAGAAATGGAGATGAAAGCTTAGCAAAAACTGTAATATTGGAGACAAAAAAAATTGCGTTAGAGAAACAAAAGCTTTTGAGACTGTGTTCTTTCTGCGATAGTTGAGCGTGACGTTTGATTCACAGATATTTCCCGAGAAGAATTATTGTTTTCTCTCAAATTAAACCAACTCGTCATTCATCCATACGAATACTTGTTATGACCAATCAATTTTTTATGCTTTTTGGTGCTTCATTTTAAACTTTTGTCAGAAAATTGAGCTAATTTAAAAAATAAATCGTGATTGTATTGACAGGAGTTCGATGACATCGTCGTAGATATCACTTGTTTGATGCCCACAACGAAAGAGAAAACTTAACAAGAAATATTACTTATACATTATAGAAAAAGTTATTGTATGGTTTCAGTTATCTAAGTTTGTGTTCACAAATTCAAAGCCAATGGAACTGGCTAGTGGAAATCATTTTAATTAAAGATGTGTGGTAGTATTCGTTTTTCTCAACAAAAAAAGTAAACCATTTCCTACAAAATACGAGTGGGTTTGCATATAGTTTGTACATTATGGCAGGAAACGTAATAAGAGCGACAAAGGAAAAAGAAGTACATACAATATTTTACTAACTAACTACACACCCATTTCCTTCACATAATCTCAATGCAAAATCTGGAAATTATTCACTTCTTTTTTCTCTCTCTCCCTTTCCCATTTTTCCCTTTTATGTTTGAATGAATGCATATTATCATCATTACTATTATGTAGCATGTGGGCCTATTGTGTCCACAAAATGAGGATTGGAGATGAAGCGCTGGAACTGGAACACAAGAACGAGCAGGGCCAGGGAGAGAGAGAGATATTGTAGTAAAACTTTCTTCATCTAAAATATGTAGCGTAGCGTAACGTAACGATAATATTATATAGCAAAAAAAAGAATAGAAGTAAAAAGGATCAAGGTAAGGGACTCATATATAGATTCAAGCAACATTCCATGTATTTGCATTCTACTAAAAAGGGACGCCAAAAAGCCAATGGCATGATGATATGATGATGATGGTTAGAAAGCCTGCTCTCTCTCTCTCTAGTTCTTTGTGACTGTGACACAAAAGTACGTCTGTACTTTGTCACCGCATCTTTTTTGCTAATTGCCACACCCGTAGCAGAATTAAAGTACCAGTTCCTACTACTCAGGAAAATTGGATATGTATGGAATTAATAGAAGAAAAAGTCTTTTGTTCCTCCCTTTTATTTGTTCCTCAATGATGCCTTGCCTTTGCTTTACACACTAAAGTTTTTTTTGTGAATAGTTACTCTATATATATATGCAGCATTACTATATATTCATTTAATACGGTGTGGTGTGGAAGAAACTTGGTTGGCGGCAATGGTCTTTTTCGCTTTGGCATATATGGATGATGATGATAATGATGCGGTGGTGGTGTGTGTGGTGGCAGTTGTGGTGATGAAGGCAGAAAGAAGGATAAAGGTACTTAGGACTTTTGGATGAGATGGCTTATATTATAACTTTTTAGGAACATTACAGTGGGATGTAGTTTGCATTTTGAATAATAAATATTTCTATGCAATGTGCCGAGTTGAAATGAGAGAAGAAGATGATATGTGAACTGGAGAATCCACTGGCTTTCACTTTCCATGATCGCGGAACTACTACAGCTTTTAGATATGTACATAACATATCACATCAGTTGATTTCCATATCCCTTTATATAAACGATAGACACGATCCGTCGTCTATGTATACATTTTCCTGCCTTGGCATGCCTATTTTCGTGAATGCGTGCTTTTATATCATTTCCAAAAGACATAGGCACGATGATTGCGATGCATTCTTTGCAGTGAACTGACACAAGATAAAAAGTTCCACCACACCATAGTTCGAGTTTATAATGCCGTTCTTCACTTCTAGTCGCCGTTGTTCAATTGTATTACATCCTTTCACCTTCTCCGCATGTAGGATTGCATCACATTCACATATTCTATATATATGTATCTACGCATAAGGTCATATGCAGCGAAACTCACTTATAGGGTAAACACATACATTTTATATATAATAAAACACACTCTCCTTTCATCTGTGACGAGTGAAAGATATTTGTCATTGTTTCTTCAATAGGGTATATTATATGTGAGAGTTTTGTAAAAAGATCGCTCTCTCTCTTCCATAATCTCCTTCCTTCTCCTCTCACATTTCAAAAGGGAACACACCAACAGTTCATTCCCACAAGTGTTGTCCTTGTCATCGTTTTTGCAATTTAGAAATCCCTTTTCAACTTCAGACTGTTGTATCACACTATACCACCAACTCTACTGAATACTCCAACACTACCACCCACCACTTACGTTCACCTTGAAGTGAAAAATTTCTTGTTGCATGTGGCTGTGGCCCCTATTTCCTTCTCCTATACATTCGAAAATATTGCACCTACAACCTACTACCATACCACTTCCTCCTTATAGAAAATGTACTTCTTATAAATGTAAATGGAGTAAGTGTATGGGAAGAAAGCAGAGAAGATAAGGAATTGGTTGGTTCTGTTCTATGAAGTAAAACCGTCATGACATATCCTCTTCTCCCGTCTGCGTAGGTATATATGGATTCTACCACAATGCCAATACCGAATTGGTGGTGGTAACGGTGCATTCTTCACTTCACACTTCCCTTTTCTTCTCCTTTCTTAAGAAAACACACATAACTTTACATTCCAAAGAGATGTCATATGATATTATTGGAACTCTATTCAACTTTATCAGATAAAATGTAAATATTGAGAAACATGATTTCTCATCTTGTTGAAAATTTGCCTTTCTCCTTTCCTCCACAAACTATTTCATGTCTTCTCCGTTACACACACTTGAACTTTTCCTGGAAACACTTTTCACTACTATATATGTACCATGTTTTTTTGGACTGTGTGCACTTTTTTGGGTATAAATATATTATATATACATGACTTATTTCAAGTGAGAGGAAAAGATACGTACATACGTACACATACTTCACCCACTATGAAAATTTTCTTTTAAAAGCAATACTCATTCCCCTCTCGATGAGGGAACGTACTCGTATCATTTTCTTGTCGTAGGATAGGTAAACACTAGAAAGTGGATCATTTCCATTTGCGTCTTCTTTTTTTGTAAATTCTCAACCAAATGTAAATATTGTATGCGTGGTTTGAATGTGTGTATACATACATGCATATACGCTAAACAAATAAAGAATATACGGTTTCAGACAGACATGTCATGAAATGTAGATGCATAATAATATGTGTATATGTCGAAGAATGTAATAAAAATATAGGACAGAGAGTTGTTGAGAAAGTATGCATGCGTATGACACAACTTTCACAAGATGAAAGTTTGGTTACTCCTTTTTCCTATTCTTTGAATTTCTTGGGACTTTGAAAGTGAGATGAAATCAAGATGGGATGAAACAGGAATAAGATGTAGGGTGCGTATAAGTTTGGATATTTCAATAGTTTGTTTTTGCAAATTTGTCTTTACTTCAGGAACAAAGACAAAGTCATCCTTCCTTTTACTATGCATAAATATGTATATTCTACAGTAAACTCAAACTAACGGGATGTGATGACGAAAGTAGGAAGGAAAAAGAAAAGAAACGTCAATATCTATGCATAAATATGTATTGTACTCCTCCATATTTATCGTCGTAGGAGCCGGATACACACGTTTCTGATTCTGCACGAGTACTTACCTTTTCACTGATTCTTAACAGTATGCAAATTTTTGAAAAGTGAATCGAAAAAGAGAGCAGGAAGACAGCAATGATCATATATGCGAGCCTCGAGGTAGGTTTTCCCTGGGAGGGTACATTGTCCTCTGGTTTGAAATATTCATGATGGCAGATGGAAAAAATACAAGTAGGGAGCATACCAAGTACGTAAAATGCAAACTCAAGTTGTCTTCCCCTTCCCATAGCATAAAATTCTCATCGTCACAGCGCATTGTCATTTGCAAAAAAAAAACTTCTTTCCGACTTGAGCAGATCAATTCTACCTACGAAGAATTGAAAAGGCTTTCATGTGTATGGCATATAGTCAATATATTTGCTTACTTAGAATTTCAATGGGTTTCTGTTTTTTCTTTCATTTACTGCTTTGATGGTAAGCACGTGCAATCGAATTTGAATTTCATCATAGATTATCAAGGATTTTACAAAATAACCTGTAATAAAAACACAAACGTCATAGCACTTTGAAATACAATTCATATTTTTCATAGAAGAAAGAAATAAATCCGAGAAGAAACGATGAGAGATACAATATCATACATATCTACTTTAATGATAAAAAACGCATTTTAATTTTTTTCTTTACCAATATGTTTTTTTGTTCTCACCAGTTTTAAAATGTTGGTTGTATCATATCACTCTTACTGCAGAAATATAACTAACAATAATAAATGGAATTAAAATTCTGGGAATTGGTAGGCCGGTAGCAAAGGAAGTGTGGTGAAAATTGAAAATAATGTGTTGGTTACTTGGTATTACGTGTTTACGATACGCATTGTTGTTTGCCCTTTACACTGATCCAATGAAGATGTTCCAGAGCCGACAGCATTTAATTTTAGATGGCAACTGGAAAAACCGTCATAATAGTCAGTACAACTTCTATTTCCCATGCATGTAATCTGGTTCCACCGCTTGGTTTCCTTTGACTTTGCTCTCCTTTTTCTGGCCTATTTCTGGGAAATGCAACTCGTCTGAAAATTTACATGATGATAACAAGTACAGTTTGTAAGCTACACTGTTTATTGTTACAAATGATTCCCAGAAATATATATGTATGGATCCTGACTGACTGACTGACTGATGTGAAATAGTGAGGCAAAAGGAACTTTGACATTTTACAGGAAACCCCGATGGCACATATGCACAGCGCATGACGAAACTATGGTCTGAATTGTAAAGTCTGACGAGAATGAAGAGTGAAGTTAGAAGTTCCAGGGAGGGAAGAGAATATCCAATATTTTAACATGTCAAACGGTATAGAGTTCACAGTGAATCTTTTCATCCATTCCACGGGATATATTAATTCTAAATTCATGCGTTCAAAGAAAAAGCCCTTGTTCAGTGATTTTAAATATGGTTTGATGGTTGCATGTGGTTTTCTAGGTAGCTGGTAAGTAGAAAACGTGATGGTTTGGTTGCGTTGCTCATCGCTCACGTGCCTTGGGGGATAACACCACCAAGACTAAAATATGACTTGCTAAATTGGAATTAATTAATCCTCATCATGTCCTCCGCACTCTTGGGACAATTTTAAAATATTTAATGCATGGAAACAGCGTAGAATGAATGAAAGGTTAGGTTAGGAGGTTATATTACGCAATATGCTAGCTCATTTCACTGAATTTTTAAATACTTAGACAGTCTAGAACTCCATCTACCTACTTTCACTTTTGTTTGGAAACTTGACGGTTTCTTATGCAATTTTAAAGTAGTTGAAAAGTGGGGCAGGCGTAGATAGTTTGTAGTTTTTGGCTCATTTCATTTGATAACTTGTCGTGAAAGAAAATGCAAAAATCTTTTCGAGATTCGACTATCTACCTGACTTCCAAATTGATATACTTATGTTTACTGCTGTAACAACCAAATATATTCTGTTCTGTTCTGTTAAAACTGTTATGTGATGCTGCTCCAGTTGCACAAATCTTTGCGGGATTTGTTTTCATGCTAATTTACTCAACAAGGCTGCTGCATTGCATACATCGCGTTCCATGAAATCATTTACGGACACGGTGCTCAATCTAATCGCTTCCTCATTACATGTTGAAAACGGGATCGTTTCTTATCTTCAAGCTTTGTCATCAAACCTACTTTAAACTTCTCTTGTTCTCATTTTGGCAAGTTTCCCTCTGGGATTTTGTCATGAATATTTATAAAGTTCATGAAATTGGACAGTATGATAACCACACAGAGCTAATGCACAAGTTTATTACTTATATATGATATGCTTTTGTATGTATTTATGTATGTATGTATGCATGTATTATTCTAAATCGTCCAAACCAAAGACACGCTTGTCACTCACTCATTTTAGATTAAAGAACGATTTCTCGGGAAACTAGGAGTGAATGAATGAATGGATGACAATTTATATATTTGAGCGGAGCCGACAATGTAAATTCCGTCCAAGTTTCTGCTAAATGAGAAATTCTACAAAATGATTGCCGTAAATAATTGCCTGAAATATAAGATTGATTGTGCTATCGCATCGCATAGCTATGTGTACAAAGCAGAGCTTTGAATGTTGGTTTTGTACTGTTTTACACACTTTGATTACGTCTACAGGAAAACCATTGAAATAGCAGCCAAGTAACTTTAATTATATATTCTTTGTCATCGACACTGTGCTCTAGAGACTCCTGCGGAGGAAATCGATTTGTTTCAAAGAACATTGAAGACTTTCATTCATTTCGGGAATAATAATATGCACAGCAAGACATATAGTCTGCAGTAGTGATGCAATCATCTAGAACTTGATTTCGTTTCAAGAGTTCTGTATTTAATTATTGTAAACGTGGAGTATACTATAAAACGTGATTTCAGTTTCACAATACGTATCACACGAAATGGAAATTTCGTGCCGTTCTATTTTACCATATCCCAGAAAAGATATGAGGTCTTTGGACTCGCCTGCAGTGGAAATACATACATGCATTAATGACGGAGTGCTTCGTGCTTCAAACTGGAGAAGCTCGAGAGAACTTTTAGAACTGTGTATACATGCATAAATGTATGAGAGTTTTCATTTAACTGCTGATGCTGTCAGATAACTCTTGGACTGATACCAAGAGCAATTCACAACAATAAAACAATTCTCCACGAGAGTATATGTAGGGATGTAGCTGTGGAGAATGTCAAAGTAAATTGTAAAATGTTGTATATTTCTCTTGATGCTGCTGGTGGGTATTATCCTCGGGAAAGAACCATCTTAAAATTTGTACTTGTTCCAGAAAATCTTGTGAATAAGAAGAAACTCGTGTTTTAAGTAATAAACTGGCTTTCATGAAGGTTGTTAAAATTTCATAAATGATAATAGCTAAATAAAGAGATCTTGATTAGCTCTTCATCAGCAGTTATTTTGTTGAAAGTGGAGATGTGGAAACTGGAGCGTGGTGGCATTTGATGATGTCCTTGCATAATGTGCTAATAAGAACCTTATTCATCATTTATAGCTGACAATTCCAACCCATTTCCTTTGTTCTCAGATAGTTTAGTGTATTTAATTAAAGTGGAAATGGGTTGCAACAGTGCTGGCAGGGCTTTAATGCATTTGATAGTGGCTTAATCCTCCTCATGGTTTGTATGAGGATGCGAAATGATGTGTTTGAGTATTTAAACCTTAATTTTTGCAAACATTGCACACTCTATTAACATTAAGTATCCAAGTCCTTAACAAAATTCTCATTCTGATGATTTCGTTCTCTTTAAACCCCGGAAACTGGATCAAGTTGTTTTACCCTGTAAAAAAACCACACATTGACGAGGGTTCACGTATGAAGATATCGGTTGTTGAATGTTTCATGGGTCATGCGTGTACATCACATCATTATAAATTTAATGATGTATTGATCGCGCTAATTTTATTACTTGATTGTGAACTTTATTAGTCTGGAGCCTAGAAATTTTTATATCGTCCGCGTAAAAATTTCACAAATGTTGACGTTTAACGAAGGATTGTTGAAAGTACAAACTTTTATTTTTCATCGCCCTCAATTGACTGGGAACTAGGTTAATTTTGTATAGCTGGACTAGACTAGTAAAGGTGAAAGGTCTTAATTTAAATACTCGTAGACGGCTTGATATAACTATAACACTAACAAATATGTCAACTTCGATTTCCTGAATTAACGATAATCAATGTTTTTGGGGTTATGCAAGAAAGACAGCAAGTCTATTGGGAATGTATATAAATTATTTCAACTGGTTTTAGATATTTTAGTTTTTAAGTTTGATGTTTGCCATGCTGAGGTATATATGTATTGTGCAAATATATATGTACATTAGGATAGGACCCGTCTTCATTATTAAACTTGCTAAAAATTACTTAATTTTGGAGTGATCCACTGACTCCGTGTTGTGTTTACCTAATACCTAAGCAATTAGTTCCTCATTAGGAGTTACCCCGTTACCCGCTTCGGTTGCTTTCCACATTTCATTCAATAAACTTTGATTATGGAAGAGATTTCCACTGCGAATTTTTTAATTAGAGTGAAATGAATGAGAATATTTCCCCCTAATTAAACAAATGAATTTTATAACGCTTTGCTTTCCCAATCCCAACCTTCATCTTTAGATAAGGTTTAGTCAGCAGTGATGATGATAGTGTGTTTTGTTACAGAAGCACATACATGCATCTGTTATACCTTTTATACTAATCAAATTATCATGCCTACACAATGTATTATTTGATATTTCTTATATTGTGTTGTAGGCTTACATTACGTAAGTACGCTTGATTTAACTTGCTTTCATCAGGAAACAAGATCAAATATCCAGCTTGTATAACGGGTTTTTGATACCCAAGAAGACGGAGTCTTGTACTGCAGCTACCTTCATAGTCAATTAAAACGGCTTACATTTATTTCCCGTTCGTTAGCTCTTCACTCCAGATCTTGTGAGTCAGAGTCAGCTCCCCGCGATATCGTTCTCACAAAATTAATTTTTCGGGTGTTGCTGGGAAAATGAGAAGTGAAAGAAAAGAGGAGGAAAAAGAGGGGAGAGGAAGAGCAGAGTGCTATATGATAAACCTACTACCTAAGCATAAGCTCATGAAGATAGTGATGTGATGATGAGAAGATGAGGTAATGTAATGTAATGGAATGGAATATGCATTTTGAATGCACATGCAGCTACTAAGTTTATATCTGTCGAGCTTTTGTGTGATGAGGGATAAAAGACAGAATAAGAGTACTTGAGAAGATGAAATGAAATTCAAGGGTGGCATTTAATGTATCATTCATAAGGATCAAGTTCCACATAATTTTCATGTTACTCGATCGTTACTCTTGTATATATAATATCATGCCAAAGCAGGCATGAATTGTTTATAGGCCGGGACGACGGGGTGAAATTATGCTCTGTTGAGTTAGCCTTTTGAACGCTGGTTTGCTTGATTCTCTCCATTCTGTCAGAATCATTTTAACGAATCCATTTCCCATGTCATGTAAATGTCAATGTCAGTTTCATTCATTCATGAAACATTGCATTGTACTGAACTCATATTCTAGGAACCATTATATGCAGTTTGAGCACAAGGATTGCAGCTCCTTTACGATTGCTGACAGATCACTTTGTTATAGATTTTTGTGTGGCTTGTACCCACTGTAGTTTTCTCGTCTGAGTGCATCTTTCTCACAGTTGAAGTCAAGAAATGATGTAAATCTCTGATGCAAAAATAGTTTTTGGATGGAAAAGCAAAATAAATATGTAGAAAATGCTTTTAACAAATAATCTCAATCCGGATTGCGTGACGTGGATCATTGTAATGGTTTTCTTTATTTTTTTATGTCTGCTGGAAATATGCACATATTTATAAGCTTATGGATGCAAATATGCTTGCATAAATTTATACTTTACTTCGATAATTCTGAAAATCTAAATATGTATGTTTTTTTCTATTTCAGGTAAGTCCGGAATTTCAACTTTTTACGGTTACAAGATAACATGTGGACGTGCATTCAACTTAAGGTTGAAGGCTGTGAGAAAATGAACATGCCCCCATTGCATCCAATTATAAAGTTTCTCAATAAAATACAGTATAGTCTAGTTTGTAATGAATATTGCATGCTTAAATTCCTTTTCTTTCTATCTTTTACACTTATTCATTGCTCAACTTTCAAAAGTTTTAATTTCGCGCAGGTGAAAAATGTGCACACAGAAAAGTTTAGAATCACTGTTATTAATTTCAGCTTGTTATTGAACCTGAATGCATTTATTTATTCTTTAGTGTCGGAAGTGTCGGAAGTATCCTTCAGGTTATAGTAGTCCTGTGCATTATCTTGATACCAACTAAAGAAAAGGGATGCATTGAGTAACTTGTGTTTCTCAGAATTTAAGATGGAATCCCATAGACCCCACCACACTGATTAGTCTTCGTCTCTGCCGTGTGCAAAAGGCGAGTCAGAAGTTACAGCCGTAATAACGGATAAATGTTCCTAGTTAGCAGTGCGTAAACCGGAGGCAGAGGAGGGATGCAAAATTTGGAAAGTTAATAAGTATAAAGGAAAACTACTTTCTTTCTCCTGCTCTCTCGTAGCGCAGCAGCCATTAGTGAAAAAAGTACATGATGCACATAACCAGAAAGCAGAGGAGAGAGAGAGAGAGAAAGTCCGCTCCGCAAACATTATTTTCTGTGTGTGCACTCAGGAAACATTTTTCCACAGAGGTAAATTTGTGCTGTTTTCCTGTTAGTTTGTAATTTGATGACTAAGAGGATTTACACAACTCGGTGAATACATTCCGTGAGCGTGTGGGGTTATGCAAGATAACTTAGCATTATCTCCACGCAAAATAAAGGGTAGTGAAGGTTCGTTCTGATAATTACTGCTGAAACTGTACAAGTCACGGTTTATTGTAGCATCTTTATATTACATATTTTACATCCTTATAACCCATGCTAGATTCCACACGCATAACTCTGTCCCTTAGAGTCACGGACCAGTCTCAGGTCGGTGTTCACTAGCAAGGCATCAACGAAGTAATGTCCCTCCCGAGCTCTTGGAGCTCGCCCTTTTATACCTCTCGGTCTTGGCGTTCTGACCACAGTCCAGTGGAACCAGGAACGTCGTACAATGCTACTTTCAGCTTATTCTATTTATAACTTAATCCTCCTGCTTGAGGTACTTGAACCCGGACAATCGTGACCTACTTATTACTAATCTTCTCAAATACATTTGCTTATGTACTAATCCCTAATCCTTAACTACTACTTAGCTTCTACTTAAGTACCTATTGTGTTGTGTGAGTGAGAGAGCGGAGGAACGAAGGAACCAAATCACATCTTTTAACATAATATTTAAACTCACTTCACTTCTTGAGGATTTCCCTCATACACCCCCTCCCCAAGCCCTGCTTCACCCTTTTTAACGCCTTCCTCCGTCTTTTATTCAGCTTTTTGGGTTGAATAAATGTGTTGCGGGGGTTGCTGCAATGTTTAGCGAAGTGGCCTGCTTCGCCGCACTTGTAGCACTCGTTCGGGTTGATTGGGAAAGCTGGATCTTGGTCTCGAGCTGGTGACACAGCGATAGTTGGGGGACTGAAATCCATCAGCCTCTTAAGGGCCCAAAACTCATCCTCTGGTGGAATATCCTTCACCACTCCATCGTACACGCTGAACAGCTCACCTAATGATTGTGGTGTTGGTTTTGGCAGACGTTGTAGAACGGAAGCGTGGAGTCCGGAGATCACCCAAGGAAAAATTTTGTTGTCTGGAATATCCGTAACCCCTCTCACTTCACACATACTATTAAATATACGCGATGCAAACTCCTGCGCGTGCTCGCCAGGGAGTTGCTTATATGGCTTCACGGGAACTCCGTGTAAATTTAAAAACTTTTTACAAACCATTTTACTCATTATTAATATTGCTTAATAGCTAGTATATTATTTAGAACTTAAATCTATTCTTAATTTCTATGCTTACTGGCTAGAATAATCTATTATTTTCTTAATTATTAACAACAAAAAAATCTTGCTCATCCGAGTCCACGGACAATTGCAAGAAGAATGAAATGAATTTTTTCTTACAACTAAATTTCTAGTAATGCTCTATACCGAGCCTGCATGCATTGTAGCTGCTCGCTACTTACGCTTTGTGAATCATCGTTATCGTCGACATTTGTATAATTGTGTCCATCTTCCATACGGCATTTTTCAGCCAATACTTCGGATGGCTTGTCGAAGTAACGTTTTAGGTTTTTGACATTGTGTATGCCTATACATTCCTTACCACTTGGAGTGGTCAACTCAAATGTAACATTACTACACTTTTTGCTTATTCTATATGGGCCTTCCCATCGGTATGCTAATTTCTTAGCAAAACCTTTGCTTTTGTTTGAAAGGAAATGTGTTCTTAGGAGAACCAAATCCCCCTCATTTGCAACGAACTTTTTATGACGCTTGTCATAATGTTTTTGTTGTTGCAAGTGAGCTTTGTCAATGTTTTTCACTGCTTGTGCATACACACTCTGCAGCTTGTTTACTAACTCAGTTTGATACTCAATTCTACTGGAAAAAGAAATGTCCTCATTTTTGAGCGACTCTAATCTATTATCAAAAGGTAGTCTTATTTCTCTACCGAAATTCATCATAGCAGGACTGAAACCTGTGGTATCTGAAATTGCTGTGCGCAATGCAAGCGCTGTAGATGGAAGAAACTCATCCCATTTGCGTTGCTTATTTGCAACATACGAAGAAAGAATAGCTCGAATATTACGATTCACACGTTCTGTTATATTGCACTGGGGATGGTAAGTAGTTGTATACTTATGTTTGGTACCCCATGCTTTGCATAACTTGTCCAAAAGGTTGCTTCGGAAATTCGTAGCATTATCCGAAAGCAATGCTTTTGGTGAACCCCAACGACAGAATATCTCCTGTTCAATAACTTTTGCTATTGTTGGAGCTTTTTGGTCTTTTAGTGCGAACAATTCCACCCATTTACTAAAGTGGTCTGTCACGACTAAAAGTACTGTTTTCTTACGTTGAGTTGTAGGTAATGGACCCATGCAGTCTATTGCTAATAGATCCCATGGCCCATACACCTTATTGCTTTGCAGTTCTCCGTGAGGTTTTGTACTAGGGTTTTTTACAACCTGACAAATAGGACATGATTTCACGTATGCATATATGTCAGTTTGTATGCCTAACCAGAAGACACGCTGCAAAACACGTTGAATCGTTTTACGTATCCCCATGTGCCCACTATGTGGTGAGTTATGGAAATAATATAAAATCTCTTGTCTTAAGGACAAAGGAATGTAAGGTAACCTTGCTCCTGCCTTGGTTACTTTGTACAAAATATCATTCTTCATCTCCATTCCCGGAGGCATATTACTTTTTAATACTTCAACTTCTTTGCATTGAAGTTGAGCTTCCTTGATTGACTCAAGGGATATATTTGAAGTGATTGTATTTAAAATTGAAATGTGCTCAACGTCCAGTGGTGGATGCATGTAAGTCTTGTCGACTTCTTCCTCTGCTATTCCAGCTGGAGCGCGAGACAAGGCGTCTGCTACTACGTTTAATCTTCCTGGGCAATGTTTTATGGAAGGTGCAAAATCTTGTATTTTTAAAGCCCATCTCATGAATTTCGAATTTACATCTTTCATGGTATTAAGCCAAGTGAGAGCACGGTTATCCGTCTCCAATATAAACTCCTGACCATCCAAATAATGTGCAAACTTCTCCAGATTCCACACAATACTCAAACATTCCAGTTCTGTGCTATGATATGCGCGTTCGGTTTTGGTTAATGTGCGGCTTGCAAAAGCAATGGGACGTTCATGTCCATCCACAGTTACTTGTGCAAGTACTCCACCCAATCCGATTAATGATGCATCAGTTCGGAGAATGAATGGTTTTGTGAAATCCGGAAAAGCAAGCGTTACATTTTCGCATAGCTCATGCTTCAAATTATTAAAAGCTTCTTGCTGCTCTTTTCCCCAGAAAAAATCTACCCCAGAGCGAGTTAAATCATTTAGTGGTTCGGCTATATCTGAAAAATGAGAAATGAAGTGCCTATACCACCCGCACATACCTAAGAACTTTTTAACTTGAGTTGCATTTTTAGGTACGCGATACTCTGTTATTGGTTTGATTTTTTCTGGATCTCGTTCAATCCCATTAGCAGTAAGTTTAAATCCCAAATAATCAATTGTTGTTTGGCCAAAGCTGCATTTCTCAACATTCGCTGTAAGCTTTGCTTCTTGCAATTTTTGAAGCACATATTTTATATGTTCCAAATGCTCAGCCCATGTCTTGGAAAAAATAATTAAATCATCTAGATAAATTTCAACAAATCGGCCACGTGCTGCGCCGAATATTCTATTCATTAGCCGTTGGAAAATGCTCGGAGCCACTTTTACCCCAAACGGCATTTTTACAAATTCATACTTACCTTCATCGCAGATGAAGGAAGTGTATTGGACTGAGTCTGCATGCATTTGGATTTGCCAGTAACCTTTGCGTAGGTCTATTTTTGACATAAAGCATGCTTCCCCGAGTCTTTGCATTAAGCCATCAATACGAGGAATGGGAAATGGATCACTTTTCATACGTGAATTCACCTTCCTCATATCGATGCAAAATCTGTAACCCGATTGTTCCTTCTTCATATGTACCGGAGAAGCCCACTCAGATTTAGAAGGACGTATTATGCCTAACTTTAGCATTTTATCTATGTGCTCCTTAATCGAGAGTCTCTTTTGGTAAGAAGTAGGGTAAGGTTTTTGAGCTATTGGAGGTCCCTCCACGTCTAGCTCACATTGTACAAGATTTGTACATCCTATTTTATTATTCATGACTTCAGGAAACTGAGATAGTAGACTGTCAAGCTGACCTTTTTGTCTTTCGTTCAGTCCCATTAGTGCACATAATAATGCATCTGCATTTGAAAATGAAACTTTTTTATTTGGCTTATCTGCCATGTAAAATTTACCTTCAGCAAGGTCTAATACTACTTTTGCGTAGCTTAGAAAATTTGAACCTAATATTATTTGAAAAGGAAGTTGGTTCATAACAAGAAATTTGAATGTAAACTCTCTGTTGAGCAGTTTAAAGGTAAGTGAGCATGACCCAATTGGTTTGACTGTGGAGGCATTTCCTATTGTTACGTTCGGCATGTTGTCCGTCTGAATCTGAGCATTCAATTTATTGGCAGCATGCAACGAAATAAAGCAATCTGAAGCACCAGTGTCAAGTAGGGCATGCAATTTTATATTTTTATTAAAATGTAAGTAAGCTTTTGGAGTCATTTTGGGAGCTGTATTAATGGGAAGCATGTGTGACTCCGTTTGTGTGGCTTCCCCATTCAGTTTCCCTGGTTACCATTAAAAGTAGCTCTAGCCTCATCTCTTATTTTGCTACGGCATTCTGATGTAGGATGGCCTTTGCGTTTGCAGTAGTCGCATTGCAACGGCGATCTTACATCTGGCTTTGCATTATTAGCATGCAATTTTCCCCCGTTTGGTAAAGCTTCCTTACTTTGGTCAGCTTGACCTTCATGCATAAATTTTCCCCTCTCATGCTGAAATGGTTTTCTTTCCCGATTTCCCATTGACTCTGTGGACGTAAATGGTTTATTTCCCATGCGCATACTTTTTAGGTCAGGCATTGGATCGGTTTTCCTTGCTCTCAACAAGGGCTTGCGTTCAAATGAACGTAGTTTATTCAACGTGTTTATGCTAATGCGTGCTACACGTACTATTTCCTCAACGGACTTGCAATTGTATTGCCGTACCTCATTTGCAATTTCAGGTAAGCAAGAATTAATAATACGTTCAATGACTAGGGTATCATTGACGTTTGGGTCTATCTTATGCATTTGCGTATGGATACTCCATGCAAATGTTTCAAATGGATCTTCCATCTTTTGCTTGAGCTTATAGAGGTTGTTCAGCATCGCGTCGTACGATGCATCACAATCCTCATAAGCCAAAAAATCTAATTTAAAATTATCCCATGATGTGATTGTTTGTCGTTTTGCTCTCCACCAGTTAGCAATGTCACTGGTGGGATCTAGCATACGACCAACAATCAAATGCCAGTTTATGACTGACGTCCCTTTTAATGTTAAAAATTCCTCGGCTTCTGCGATGAATGCACGAGGAGTCATAGAGGTGGGATCATATTTTGGGAATGGTAATCCATGAGTTGCGTCAACTCCGGTGGTATGTGAATTTACTGGTGGTGGAGGTGGCCCTGGCGGTGGTGGCGTTGTTTTACTACCCCCAGTGCTTGTTTGACTACTACTACTACTTGAGCTTATTGAGTCTATTTTCCCCTCCAGTCCTATTATTTGCCTCCCTAAGGTAATTGTATTCCCCTCGATTGTAGCTACTAGTTTTTCAATATTTGCTACTTTGATCTTGACATTGTCGACGGTCGTCTGCAATGTCGATAATTTGGTTGTTAGATTAGCAACCATGTTCGTGTTTGCGCTAATGGCTGTCTTGATATTCATTATTTCAGAGTCCATTTTCAGCTCCATAGCTGATAACGCATTTAAAATATCTTGTCCCGTAGGCCCTGACATTTTGAAGAAAGATTGGAAATATTACTGAGAAAAAAAAATGAGTGTGTGTGCAAAAGCTTCTTTTTGCTGCTTTCCGCTAGCTCTTATTACCAGTTTTGCTTATGTGAATGTAGGCATACAAAATGTGTACCTACAAAAAGTAGATTGTTTCAGCTACTTTGAAATATTTTTAAGTATATTTGTTTTTCTTATTTCTAATTTTCCTATTTCTAATTATCTCTAGCTTTCTAGCCTCGGTTTAGTTTTAATTTTCTTGTTTCCACTTTCAGTGGTTCCCAAAAATATTATTTTTCAGCTTGCGCTGCTTAAATCTTAATTTTGTGACCTTTTTTTGCACAGTTTCAGTTTTGTAAAAGAATTTTAAGGATTTGACTTGTAGGAAATTTACTCTACTTTGCCCTTATTCTTTTAACAAAAAATAAAAATCAGTACCGGAAGTTGGGCGCCATGTGTGGGGTTATGCAAGATAACTTAGCATTATCTCCACGCAAAATAAAGGGTAGTGAAGGTTCGTTCTGATAATTACTGCTGAAACTGTACAAGTCACGGTTTATTGTAGCATCTTTATATTACATATTTTACATCCTTATAACCCATGCTAGATTCCACACGCATAACTCTGTCCCTTAGAGTCACGGACCAGTCTCAGGTCGGTGTTCACTAGCAAGGCATCAACGAAGTAATGTCCCTCCCGAGCTCTTGGAGCTCGCCCTTTTATACCTCTCGGTCTTGGCGTTCTGACCACAGTCCAGTGGAACCAGGAACGTCGTACAATGCTACTTTCAGCTTATTCTATTTATAACTTAATCCTCCTGCTTGAGGTACTTGAACCCGGACAATCGTGACCTACTTATTACTAATCTTCTCAAATACATTTGCTTATGTACTAATCCCTAATCCTTAACTACTACTTAGCTTCTACTTAAGTACCTATTGTGTTGTGTGAGTGAGAGAGCGGAGGAACGAAGGAACCAAATCACATCTTTTAACATAATATTTAAACTCACTTCACTTCTTGAGGATTTCCCTCATAAGCGTGTAGGTACAAACAGTCATAGAACTAGAACCAAGGTGAATGAAAGAAAAGGGGTTTCTCTCTTTAGCCAAGCCATCTCCAGGTTTTTCATCCTGCGGCTTGAAACGTGTGTCTGTACCTACTACTTTCGTTCGTTAATAATCTTTCACGGTGGGCAATAATAATAAGTCTCTAGAGGTTCATATCAAATATTATGTGCTCTCCATGCAACTAAGACTTTCACTCTCTCTCTCTTGCATGTGGCTTTTGAAAACCTTGCGGATATGTGTAATTTGCTTCCTGCATACTGCAACAAACCCAAGCGGCTATTATACTTGGAAAATAAAGTACATTATGAGATGGGATATTTCTTCTCTGCGTAGGAAGAAGATGCTTCCTACTTTCTGTGAAAATAATATAAACTTCGGCTTAGATAAAGTCACGCAGCAGAACAGACTGGGAGAAGATGAAGAAAGTAGTGAAAAGAGTCTTTCTCAAAGTGAGGCAAAATCCAAAAAGCTTTTGGGGGAAGAGGATGAAAGTTAAGAGAATATACTTATACTACTGTCCAGTCCTCTTATATTATAGTCTTTCATTTGTTTACATTGATGCTGTGGTCAATTTAGCTGGACCTAAATATATCTCATCTACTTCGTAAGATAGGTACATATTTTTTCCTTGCAAATAAACTCTCTCGTTTACCATTAAACTTTGTGAATTCACAGCAAGATACTACTCCACAATTCTTTTAGTTGAGAAGAATATAACTCACAAGGAAAAACTTATTACATTTGCTATAATATTGTATGTGTGTTGATTTTAACCAGTAGTCGCCTGTTTCATCTCTCTCGTTCTCCGTATAAATACATATAATTTTCCAAGACGCAAAATTAATACCAACTTTTTTGCTAATCTTCTCTTTTCCTTTGCTAGCATGGCATTTACTTTCGTAAGAAGGGAAAGTGAGGATTTTTCTTGGAGATAGGAGAAACGCTCTCAAACTCTGTATAATTCCGCGAAAAATAATTCGTGATCACAATGTCAGAGTTACATTTAAGGAGATGAAAGATAAAAGTAAGTAAAATATATCAGCCAAGTTTCCTTTTCTCAAAACGCTCTCAGACATCTGCTCATCCATCTGTGAAATACACTTAAGAGATGATGGTGGTGGTGGACGCTAAAGTCGGTATCATTGTCCTGCCCCGCTCTCTAATGACGGGTTATAGAAGGGGTACTGTGATGTGATGAGATGATGGCACAACTTATCCTTCTTATTAGAGGTGTGTTGGTAATTGGTATAGACACAATGAGCATTTATATGAGTTGAGTGTATCTACCAACCACCAAGCAATTAGAGTAAAGTATGAAAGTTCTTTGGAAAAAGTTAACAATTTCCTCATATTATTTCCTTTCATTAGTTGATTTCTACCGATTCTCGGAATCATTGGGATTGTGAGCCCATCATCATCTTCTTAATTAATAGATGCCAAGCGCTCGCTAGCTACTACTGAGTGACTGAGTCTATTGAATTTATACATGGTCCATATCACAATAATAATGTAGGCCGCTGTGTAATTCATTTCATTGAACCATAATCTAGGGCTAAATTAATGGCTAAGGTTAACAAGTCCTCGGCTAATACCAATGTAACAAGTACATGTGTAACTCTTCTTTTACTATACCACCAACCACGTGTGTAGAACAGAATAGTATGATATGGCACATTGTATGCAAAGAAAGGCTTAGCAATATTACTACCAAAAAATTTAGGCGTTCGGTAAGAATATCAACTTCAACGGTATCCCCTATTTTTTTTATTTTACCTGTACGTTTGTCTGTTATAAAGAAAGACAAAAGTAGGTGGAATCTATTAGAGCAAACAATTTAAAAAATTATAGCCAATTATATAAGAGCGTTTTGATGTTAAACAATTTCTTCACAGCGGCTGACTTATCCAAGTAGTTTTTCCGCATGTTAACTTATATACATATTTATATCGATGAGTGTCAGAATCACATAAGCATAATACATCAAACTGCGTTGATAGAGTTAACACATTCGAAAGTTTTGTTGACATTAACAAAAAATTCATCCATCTTGAACTTTCTTTCGTTTCTTACTGTAATGCATTACTTAAAAGATAATATCCAGAAAATGGCGGTATTTGGATTTGTGGACGTATGGCGTGTGTGAGTGTTCCAGAAAGTTGAGCCCGAGTCCGTGAATGGAAACGCAAAATTTCTGTCAGTGACTTGACTTTGTTATCTCTAGATCTGTAAAGTACGTATATAATGTACGACTCGACTCTGAGAGAAAATAAGAATGGGTTCTGATAAGAATACTACTGTGTAATATCGTGTTATTCATGAGGCGCGTTGCTCCCAGTTCCCAAATGTACCTTCAAGCAGAACCACATCAGAACAGACACTGACCTCGAGTAAAGAACAAAGAGAAAAGCAAGTATTGCGTACGTATAGTGAAATGGAGTCCAGTCCTGTTCTACTTTGTTGCTCAAACTCTTTGTAAAGGAATGAATGAAAGTGCGTTCACGCATGAAACGGAACTCTCCCTCAGACACAGACAAGTTCAAGTTGATGTATCAATGTAATTTTATGATGATAAAGGTAAACTACAGACACGAAAGTGGATTGATGGAATGGAACAAGTTGACTGGCGAAATCATCACCAGAAGGGGAATCTACTATCTTTCCATCCATCTTAATGTACATCTACTTATCGAAACACCAACAAGCCCGAGCCGTCAAAGATACAAGCAAAGGTCTTATTCTTTTGAGTAAGGGAAAACCGAGAAGATTCTCAGAAATTGCATTTTCCTCTTTTCAACAGCGACATGGCATGGTATAAACTAGTTTAGCCACAAAGAATGCGCCACGCTTGATAAGTCCTTCCTGGTACGAATTTCTTGGGCATGAATTTTCTGTCTTATTTCCATCTTAAAGAGAGAAAACGTTAGGCATTTGGCATTTTTTGTTACTGTAAATACTGCACGTGCCTTGCCTTTTTCAACTTTTAGTAGCTAACAAAATTGAAATGAGACAAATTCCAGCATGTAGTTTACCTTTATACATCGGTTATTTTTGGTAGAATGGAGTTAATAGGAAATTTAGATAACTCATCATTTATTTAAGTTAAAAATATCTTTGTAAAGTCAGTAGTTCATCCCATCTACAAAATTATTGTGTTGGAAATTAAGGGGTAGGAACAGACAAGATTTATTAGTGTATCAACTTTTCCCAATCTTTCTTTTTCTTGACAACAAAGGAAAAACGTCTCCTTTCAGCTTGAAAATAAATGTACATAAATAGAACTCTCAAATGGTTTCTTGAAAGGTAAAACGCTAAAAAAACTTTTCAAAATGTCTGTTGTGTCCATCGTTGATTTCGTTAAAAATATTGAATATATTTTTATTCCAAGTACAACATATCAAATACGATGGACGCCTGTGTAATAATATATATACAACTGTAAGCCAATACATTCGTTTCTAAAGAAGCATTTCCGTCCACGCATTCATGCCTATTCATTTACGTCATATAAACCTATTCACAATCATCGATTAGTCCGAACCCTCAAATGCGTATTATAGTGTACATAATAATATATGTTACTCAGATCTTGACTTGAGTAATATGAAAAATAGCTGAAAACTGTAAGCTCAAAATTAAAGTCACATATAAAACGCTACCGAACAATATTAAATATAAGGATTGCATGGAATGTCACTATTCACAATTGACTGTCAGAAAATAAAAGTAACAGAAAGAGTAGTGAAATGATATTATACAATTTTGCATCAAAACAGGTTTGTAGGCTTAAAACATATCATACTTTCACAAAGAGGCAGATACTATTCAAATTTCAGAGAACATGCCTTGTCTCTAACTGTTTGTACTGCATATAATGTCTTATCCACGCTATAATTTCTTAGAGTCCAACTATATAATGTACATACAATATATGTATAAAAGGGAAAGCAGCCTCCGTTTTCAGTTCATAGGATGGACACAAGACATTTGTCGAGAATGAAATAAAAATGGGACGGATTTTGTGAGGAGTTTTGGAGGATATTATTTCTCTTCCATAAAATTACGTGTCTCCTCCTTTCATATCTTTTTGTATGGTGCCCCCATGCTCAAAAGATATTGTCCACATTCCTTCGAATAAGGTAAATGTGTTGTGGCTCTCATTTTTCTCCACTTGCTAACCAACGTGAAGAAAGGAGGTATAATAAGTACATACATGCCAACAGAAATTCACTATCTCTTCTTTTTATCTCTTTTCCCTTTCTCCATCTGTATTTCTTCGCCTTTTATGTCATAGCCTTGGGAATGTACGTACGTGTAGTAGTAGTAGCAGTAACAAGTAAAACAAAGTTATATCACAACTTTTCCAACAGTTCTGTCCCATTCCCACTGTCCTGGCAGCTCAAAATGAGGAGTTATGACCAATCCCAAGTTGTACAAGAAGCAATTCAGACTCTCCGTTGGTGGTGCTAGATGGCCTGTAATATGATGACTACTGGGCTGTGTGCTATGTGTTAAGCTTAGCACACACACACACATACAGCAGCAGCAGCATCACATCACATTGACGAAGAAAAAAACTTTGTCTAGTTTTGTCGTAGCTTGCCCATATTATATATAAAGTAGAAGAATGCGACTATTGCTATTATGCAATGCAATAGCCATTACAGCTGCCTTAATGTCACGTAATGGGTCAGCTCTGAATGATTTTGATCTGTCGGCAGTCCTCACTTTGATATGAATGGGATGGCGGAAGAGAAAAACTTTTTTTCGTACTTTGCTTCTTTTCACCAGTTAGGGCGACCGACTTTGTCTTGCTATTTCGCGTATATATTGCTCCCAGCAAGCTACCATTACTACACTCCTCCTGATGCTATTCAGTACAAAAAAAACTTTTTCCAGCAACAGCGCCAGAAGAAGACAATAATATTATTTTCTTGGGGTTATTGCGACTTGTACCACTTTACTATGAACCATCGGCTTCCACACTACGCCATCGTCGTTCCTTCAGGGTGTAGTGAAGCAGAGGCTATCATGAAAGTATAATAATATCCTAGTCGCCTCCTCCTTCCTCGTTCTTCACTTAGATTATGTAAGCACATTCACTAAATATCTTTAAAAGAAGGAAGAAACTTTAGTAAAAAGGGTGATATACATAGATGCTATACGAAGTTATACTCATGTGCTTTCCCGTAGTATTATGTATATCTGATATTACATAAAGTAATGTTCGTTTTTTGCACAACTTTTCAAGCAATTTTTCCTCTCTTCTTTAGTGTAATTCAGCACTAAGAAGTGGAGAAGAAGAATGGAGGAAAACTCATTCAAAACCATTACATCCATTGCTGATCGCACACGTTAAATCGGTATTTCCGCTTTCACTACGCCATCATATCATTGTGTGTGGATGTGTGATGTGTAATATAAAAGGGACATGAAATAAGAAAGAGAAAAAGCAGTTTGCTCATTTCCTTCACATACTTTTACAACATTGGGTGTGTGTGATATGAGCGTATTACCGTAGTTTTCAAGAGTTTTTCATGGGAAAATAATGAATCACATGGGACAAATATTTTCCTCCTTTTGATTTATCAGTAATCGATAAATGGGCCCTTTGGAACCCTTGCAAAAAAATCCAACGGCGGAGGAAACATTAAAGGACAGCAGAGATAGAGGTGGGTTGGATGGTTTAGGGAAGGATGAGAACAAGAAATACATGAGAAAATCCCTTCTCAGATTTAATTTTTGTAAAGCTATGAACAAACTTCCCTAAAAATATCTATAATATCGTGTAGTGTGTCCTTCCTTTACCTACATAACTTGAGACTAGTATTAATGTTATTCATGATGCAAAAAACAAGAAAAGAGGAAGAAAAAGTTTCACACATTTTATGTCCAACTTGTTCCCAATGTAAAGGGCATATGGATAAAAAAAAGTATATGAATTCCCTAAAGATGAAAAGAAAAGGTAAAGCCTGGTCAATAACTTGAAGGCTTTACATTTTTTATATTACAAGTTTTTCCTGTCTCTGTCCGTACACAGACATTATCTTTTACCAAAACCATTTTTTCGCATCGTTCTACACTATAAAGAGGGAAATATATACCTGGCCTGTGTGTGTATAGTATACACAAAAAGGAAGGCAAAGGTATACATTGTATACCTTTGCCTTCCTTTTTGTATGACGACCTAGCAATCTTTATTATTGCACCGTCGTGTGTACAATAAAGTGATATAGTGGGTGGAAATGAAAGGGAACGCAAGCCAATTTCGAGCTGCCATGCTTTTCTTATTTTTTTTTTTGCCAAACTTAAAATCTTAATTTAAAAGGGTGAAGTGTAAAATTTATGGACCATTAAAATCGATGGACCGTACCAAAATATTATTTTTCTCTCCCTCTCATCTTCTCAAGCTCACAAAGAGTCTGTGCTTCATCTGCGATGATGAAAAAAAAATGCTCCATGTATCTCAAAGAATCTTTCCCTATATCCTTCCGTCTATGCTCACTCTTCTATTATAGTTGTAAGATAGGTTTAAGGCTTGTAAAGAAAATATGGGCAAATTCGTTTTTTTTTGTTCACTTCTCTCAAACGATTCATTTTTACCCGGTCTGCCCTGCATGGTCGTCGTCCCATTATGATGAAACGCATGGAACTGGAGCTCCTATACTCATTCCACTTTCCACACTATATAACCCTCATTATTATTATGGCATTGCGGAAAAAGTATCTGCAAAAAATACCTTGGGGAACAAACAAGAGAAAAAGAGGAAGGCAGAACTAGTTGGATATAATAATGTAATAGTATGAAAGTAGACAACATTGTAGAACAACAGCAGGGGTTATCAAAAATACAAAAGGAATCATGCCATTGTCCAACCATGACAAACATTTATTCTTTGGATGTTTTTATGCCCTAAGATCCAATTGTTCACAAGAGCGACAATGGGCATAGGCATCTGCACATGAGTACACAGACAACGAAAACTAAGGAACAAGAAAGGAGACTTGTTGAGAATAGCTCTTTTTGTGCCCTTTCTCTCTGTCTCTCTCTTTCTCTATGCCTTTCCTCTGCGAGTGCAGTGTATTTGGAAATATATGGAGAACAAGAAAAAAAGCAAACCATGGGATTTGCAGTACGTTTACTCCAAATTCGTTTTAGTCTTTATATATTTTTTGAAAGAAAGAATAGGGGTAGCTCAGCAAACACTGAACACACCTGCGGATATTTGTAAAGGAGATGGATATGACAGGTTGTTACCCTCTGATCATAATTCTGTGAATCTCATACTGTGTTTAGTGCCCTACCGATTAAAACGATTTGGCAAATGGGAAGTGTGTATGACAGGCATCCTCAAAAATGTGTGCAAATGCGTAGATCCTTTTTGAAATGATTGACAAGTTGGGAACGAGTAAACGCTTAAGTAGATATAGAGGGTATATATAGTTGATTTTCTAATGAATATTTCAATGATTCTAATAACATAGATGAAGATGAAACTCAAACTAGAAGTTATAAACAACTACGTAGCAATTTTTGAAAAGGTGTTTCAAGGGAAATCATATAAATATATAAAAAGGTTGGCTTAAGCCACTAAAGCTAAATCCAAGGTCTTCCATTTTGATGTTTTGATGCTTTGCGTCCATTTGCAATAAATGATCCGTAGTTTTTTTTAGTTTTAGCACTCTGCTGCATTATTATTATGGTTCATTCATTCACGGTCTTTTTATTCCGTATAGTACACTTTGAAATGCAATCCACACACCAATGCACTTATTGTACAGATGGATATGTAGCCATCAAGAAACGAAATTCTCATTGGGAAATACACGCATTTATCAGAAAAACTAGTCAGGTATCAAAAGAAAGAGTCATCTTAGTATTCTGTTTGCACATGAAGCACAAATATAAAATAAAAGAAGTCGGAAAAAAACACACTTACTTCTAAGAACATTTTACTCTCCACAAATTTCGACTTATTCTGGTCAGAGCAAAGGGGGAAAGTTGTGATTTTTTTCTTATTTTACGAAGGAAAATGTAGCTGATGCAGCAAGAAAGTCTTTCCCATGGGATATACTTTTTCACTTCTTTATAAAAATTCTCAAAGGTAAAAAAAGTATCAGGAAAAATAGTTGCAGTGAATGCAAGTTATAAAGCATAGATACGTACGTGTGTAGGGAAACCATGCTATGAATGCACAAGGCAAGATGGTACAAAGTGTATAAACTGTACAAGTGCACGCTGCATGCAGCCAAGAAAAAAGAGTGAGGCGAGGAGATATATAAAATATTTGAGTGGGCGACGCACATGATCCTTTATATATTATGTATTACATAATGGAATATAGTAGAGTTGACTGCTCCAGTTAAGAATACAAAATGCGATATCCTTGTCCTTCCACTCTGATAAAGGGATAATACACGGGCAGATGAAAATGAAAAGAAAAAGAGGGAACAGGAGAGAGGAAACCATTCATGAGGAAAAGTGAAAGCTGATGTCTTACTGTGGAGAAAGAAGAGTCATTGCAAAGACCTTTTTTTTCTTTATTTGGTGGCAGCACAGCACCATATTATGTGAAGCTTGACAAGAAGGGGAGGGATTGTTACAAAAAAAATAACAAGCTATTCATGAGAGAACCATGCCAAAACAAGTTAAATCAAACGGAAAACCTTGCTAAGCCCAAAGAAGGGTTTCATAATACCGATATGACACAACTGAATGGGAAACGGTAGTAAGCTAAAAAAAAAAAAAAAAAAGAATCAGGAGCAGATTTTATGGTGTGATGAATGTGTATAGTAACAGGAGAAAAAAATTGTTGCAAAGGAAGTGGCTAAGAAGGCTAAAGTTAAACCGGCTATGATTTTCTTATTATGAAGCTAAAACCGATTTTTTTTATTTATGTATTTTTAAGTTTCGCATACTAATAAATATACTTGTACATCTGTTGAAGTATTGAATTCTGTAAAGCGACTACCAACTGATTTTTGCAATCAGCTTATTGTTTGTATAAATTTAATAAAATATTCCCAAAGTAGCATCGTCATCCTTTAAAATACAAGTCCGATAGTAATTTTCGGCAAGCTAAATGTGTCTTGCACTCAGCTCAATTTGACAAAATGTGGTGATAATTTTCTCTGATGCTGCTGAATAGCTAGAATTTTAAGTGCCTATGCCAAGACTCCCATGGAAAAATTTACAATCGACACTCTACAACCAGAAACAAGGGAACCATTTTCCTCATCTGACATGACCCCACAATAGTATATAAAAAGTACACAGTGGAAAAGCACTCATCCCCGTACCATACCACACTATATTAGTGAAATAAAGTAATGTAAATGGTACAACTCTATTCACTCATGACCTATATATAACATCCCAGAACTTTGTAATGACTAGAACAAGAGGAAGCCGTAAATAGGATAAGTAAATGGGATGACTATTTTTACGAATCATCATGTTATAAAAGGATGCGCAATGAAAAAAGAAGCACGGAATTTACAATTTCTCCGATTTAGTTGGCAACCATCCACATTTCCTTTTTGTATGAAATACTATCAGTTTCAGATATATGTATATATATTATAATATGTACTATTGTATTCTTGGAAGAAAAAAGAATTAAAGAATACGAATTTTTAGGCATCAAAGCAAAGATTCTGAAAGCTATCCACATATTTATTCAAAAAGGAAGTCGTGTGCGTGTTATGAAGAACAATGCTAGAAACGAAGCAAACCCGTCATATCTTTTGCCTACTACTACTTGTTTTTTTTCACGAATTCGTTTTTCCCAGCCGTCTTTTCGTCGCAACACGGCTGCGTATGGTTGTTTGTACGCGTGTGTGTTTTTCGTATGTTGTTGATGATTTCAATAAAAGAAAAGTATGAAACAGAGTGTGCAAATTTTTTTATCTATAAAAATGGGTTACCAACCCGGTTCAGTTTTTGTTTTTGTGTTGTTGTTGTTGCATCCTCAATTTCTGTTTTGTAACAAGCTTAAAAAAAGTATTCTTGTATATAAAGTCTGCGTACAATTTTTCTTTTAATGCTTTTGTTGCAAAAGTGCCATTTGCAGGAATACGGAAATCAGATATTTTTTTCTCCCTTCCGATTATGTCTTTCATCCTACTCAAATGTAAAGTGAAATGAAAGAGAGTGTGTAACAAGAGAGAATTTTGTTTGTGCAAAAAGGCGTAGTCAGCCTTACCAAAACAAAAAAGGGGGGTATAGGGCCAAATGGAATATTATGTTGAATTTTGTTGTGTTGTAGTGTTGTACCGTGTCGCCTACATGGAGAGAAGGAGAGTGAACTGTCTTCATTTACATTGTAAGGGTGAGGTTTAGGATGGAAAATAGTCAATGCTATTTTAGTCAATATGCAATGTATATGATGCCTCAGCCTAACATGGTTCTTTGGATACACAATGATCGAAGATCATGCAATTTGCAGTTGGGCAGTAATGCAAAAATAAATGAAGTTAAAGAAACAAAAGATTTTATGTTTTTACTCTATAAGGAAAAATAGAGTAGTCAAGAAAGATGAGTTTCTGAACGTCTCAACGAGGGAATCAGAAACTCATGTATTTTCTGGGAAACCTCAGAAAAGATACGCGTTCAAGGAGCAGTAGCAACTTGAGTAATAACAAAACAATAACTGACTTGCTAGCTTCGAAATTGAAGCTATTTATACTCTCACAAAGGTGCGAGATTCTGTGTTACGGAACTCCAGTTGGGGATTAACTTCCGACTGGGCAACTAGCTTATTAGCATAAGCTGAAAAAGTAGAGCATTCATATGCTTGCATAAAACAAGCATGTATGAGAATAATATTCCTGACAAACTCCTTTTCCCTAAATTAATAAATACGTAAGGATTTATTCAATTACAACACAATAAACCATGAACAAATGCACGTACAAACAGTATTCGCGTGTACTTATATAAATTAACTAATCACTCTCACTTCCATCAAGATATATTTTGTAATAATAAATTGAATCACTCATATTGCATTTCAGAATCAGATAGTAGGATTTCATCTTCGTTGGCTTTTTTGACAATGTCCGGGGTAAGGGGTCGTTGATCGTCATCATTGGCTCCAACTTCCTTGTTGATGGACATCTCCTTAAACTGGCCGAGACTGGAAGAGGGTGATGCTGGTTTCAAAAGCGATATTGCGTTCACTACGGAACGCATCTTTGGTTTTGGTTGGCGAGGCGAATCAACTTTGGCATCAGCAACTTGGAAATGCCTTGCCCGTTCAACTTCCTGCTCTCGTTTCCCTTTTAGCTTTTGTTCGCATTTTTCAATGCGTTTTTGAAGCATTTCTGCTTCCTTCTTCTTCTTAAGTTGAGCTTCCTCACGCATAACACTATTCCTTGCGTCAGGAGTATTAACATCCAAACATAGCACTGGGTCAGTTTGGGTACTAGTATGCACTAAGATAACTTTTGGCTTAGTGGAAATATTTACAGATGAGGTGGATGAAGCCTGCGGTTGAGTTGAGGATGCTTCTTGTGGGACACCTCCTTTTTGCTTGACCTCTCCCGACTTAAACTTGGCTGTTCTTGCCTGGATCTTCCTCAAGGCTGCTTCCGACCGGTTCTTCTTTTGTTTGGTTGGAAATCCACTCCATGGAGGCATCATTCCCTGTGGAATCATCATGGGAAAGAAGAACGGGTTCATCCTCTGCGGCTGCTGCCACATTCCTCTGGGTTGGTTCTGGTTGCTCGTCATCTTGGTTTAGTGGCTGAAAATAAGGAGAAAGTTCATTCCCATGTACTTTATTGATCTTAGCCCCTGAATTTACGGCTTCAAGATTGTATGAGCTTTTAGAAACTACGGAACTTACCAAATATGGACCTTCGTTTTTCTTAAGCAATGATGCCGTGATGCCTCGACTAGCGTCGGAAAGGAAATGGGTCTTGACCCATACAAGATCACCTTTTTTATAGAGCCTTGGCTTTGCTTTAGCATTGTAATAGCTCAAGCTTTTTGACTGGCTTACTTCAGTATTATCCCGTATAACATTATGGATAATACAAAGTCTTTTACCCACGTCACTGACATGTTGAAAAGTCGATGACTGCAGATTGACTAAATTATCAAATGGAGTTCTTAGCTCCCTGCCTAAGTTTGCATAAGCAGGGGAATAACCGTGGGCTACACTTATTCCAGTTCTCAAAGCAAACTCTAATTCTGGGGTATTTCTATCCCAGTCCTTGCATCTCTCAATGGAACAAATAATCATGTTCTTGACAATCTGGCAGTACCTTTCTGTAAGGTTAGCTTGTGGATGGTAAGCTGATATGTAGAATGGAGATATTCCTAACTTTTCACAAAAATTAGCATATTGCTTGGATGTGAATTGTGTGCCATTATCTGAAAGAATGGTTCTTGGTAATCCCCATCGACAAAAGATTAGCCACAGCTTTTCAATAATGGTCTCTGCTTTAGTCATTCGCAAAGGTATAATTTCAGTCCATCTTGTGAAATAGTCGACTACAAGAAGGATATGAGTACTTTGTTTTGCACCTTTGCTGTATGGTCCCATGATATCTACAGTAATTAGATCCCAAGGACCCTCTGATCGAAATCCTGTTGCAGGTACTGGAGGAAGCTTTGCTGCTTTGGATGCCTGGCATACTTGACAATGCCTAATATAGATTTGCACTGCGTTTCTCATATTCTTCCAGTACACACGCTGTTCTAGACGTGTAAATGTCTTGCGTATACCACCATGAACTGCAAGACTGTCATCGTGGAATATATTTATCACGGTAAGTATAAGGCTCTGTGGGATATAGACTCTCCAATGTAGCCTCTCGTCTTCCCATGGTTTGCTCTTGCACCCAACATAGCGCATTAGCATATTGTCATCAGTCAATATGCATCTTTTTGCTTCGTTCTTCACAGACTCAAGGAATGTTCCGTCTACATTATTGATGCATTGCTTTAACTTTTGTAAATGCTCATCTGCATCCTGAGCTTCAATAAGTTCTTGCCGAGTTAGGGACTTTTGAGGGGATTCTATATTCAATAGAACATGTTGAATACGGCTAAGAGCATCAGGCCCTTTCATTTCTTTGCTGGTACCACTACGATAGCATATAGTGAAGTTGTACATTTGCAACTTCATAAACCAGCGAGCAAGTCGACCAGCAGGGTCTTTAAGCCGATTTAGCCATGAAATGCATTGATGATCCGTCTCCACAGTGAAGTGACTGTATTCAACAAAGCCTTTAAACTTGTCAATAGCCCAAATCACTGCTAAAATCTCTTTTTCAACTGTTGCATATCTAGTTTCTGCCGGACGTAATGTACGACTAGCGAACCAAACCGGATGACGGACACCATCCACTTCTTGAAGAAGTATTGCCCCGATGGAAAAATCGGATGCATCTGTTTGTATAATGAATTCAATATCCATATTAGGCAAATACAGCATTGTGTAGTCAGACAAAGCATTTTTTAATGAAAGAAATCCAGTATTTGCTTCTTCGTTCCATATAAATTTAACGCCTTTGCGAATAAGCTTGTGCATTGGACTTGCATGCTTAGCGAAGTCGGGTATGAATCTCGAGTAAAACCCAACAAAACCAAGGAACCTCTGTATATCTTTTGGTTTTTGAGGAGTTGGATACTCGCGTAGACATTTTACTTTGTCTGGATCAGGTAAGCATTTTCCTGGTTCTACTACAAACCCGAGGTAATTGAACCTGTTTCTGCATAATTGTACTTTGGCAGGGTGAATAGTAAATCCTGCATTTTTTATGGCTGTCAGAACCAGACGAATGTGATGCAAATGATCTTCAAAACTTTTGCTGAACACACAAATGTCGTCAAAATATACTGCGCAGCATGTATATTTTAAGTTACCGAGTACTCTATCAACGCAGCGTTGAAATGTTTGTGGAGCATTAGTCAATCCCATTGGCATTCGGTTATATTCCCAAAGACCATTATGACATACGAACCCTGTTTTTTGGCTATCTTCCTTGCTCATGGCTATTTGGTAGTAGCCTTTTGCCAAGTCAAAGCATGAAAAGTAAGTACAAGGTCCCAGTATAGCCAGTATATCATCTATTCTTGGAATAGGATATGAATCGGGAACCGTGATTTTATTGATTGGCTTGAAATCAATCACTGGCCTCATTGATCCATCTTTTTTGGGAACTATGAAGGCATTAGCCGACCAAGGGCTATTGCTTGGCTTAATGATATCGTATTTTACGAGCTCATTGAAGGATTCATCAAATATTTCTCGCTTTCCTGGAGACATAGGTCTTAATGTTGTGGAAATGGGCCTATTTGTGCCTGTGTTAATGGTATGTTCATACAAAGTACATAAGCCAGGTGCTTTCGTAAACATAGGCAAAAACTGAATAAGCAGTTCATTGAGTTTCCTTTTTTGTTCTTTTGAGAGTGCCTTAGGCACCTTAATTTCGTGATGCTCTGTACCAGGGAACAAGGATTCTTCCGGTACTTTTGGTTGAATGGGGTCGTTGTCATTATTCACATGATCCCATGCGGCTAGCACTTGTGCAGGATATTTAAAATCTTGCATTAGAATATGATCATCCGTGTTATCATCAGGCGTGAGTTCTTTGATTGATGCAAGAAATGGAAACGATGTCCGTACAAAAGGAATGACATCTTTTGAGTCGGCACCAACAGTATAGCCTCCTTTTCCTATATGAACGGCTATCATTGTTGGTCCAATAAAATCTCTGCCTAACAATACTGTCTTGATTGTGGCTGGTGCTAGGTAAAATCTGTGTTTTAGCATCCCAACTTGGTAGTCAACATTCAAAAGAACAGACTGCTTGAGGACAAAGTTGCCTTTGAGGAATTTTATTGTCTTGTCCTCTTGTTTGCATTTTATGCCTCGATTTTTGACATCTGCAATCACATCATCTCCTATGACGGAAATGGAACTTCCAGTGTCCAAAAATGCGGGGTATTCCTTCCCCAATAAAGACACGGTAATGAATGGGCTTTTATCTTTATGCGCTAAGCAAATTGTATCTACTTCATCAGTAAATAATGATGCCCGTGATGGTGATGGATTAGGCAAATTTGACGCAGGTACAGGACAGTCACGTATAAAGTGCTGATCCGACTTGCAACGGTGGCAAAGACCATTATTACGGTTAGGAGAATTTTCCCTTGAAAACCTGCTATTTTGATTAGGCGAAGGAGATGGTGACCTACTTTGCCGCAATGGGCTTTGGATTCTCACTTCCTTTTTAGGTAATTTTCCATGGAAGTATGCATATGGATCGACAGAGGCAGAGTGTAGTTGAGGTGGCGTCACCACAACTTCTTGTATAATTGCAGAGCTAGGATTTTTATACCCCGATTGCGACATAGCTTGCTTTCCGCTTTGTGGAATTGGGTTCCATGCCAAAGATGGTTCTAAGCTTCCACTCACAGGAGGTAGCTTGTACAAACGATAATTTTTTATCATTTCCTGAGCCCTGTGAGCTGCTTGCTTTAGCTCATCCAGAGTATCAGTTTGCATCCCAATCAGGGCACGTTGATACTCTGGGTGCATTAACCTTTTTATTAATGCAACCTTCGAAGCCTCAGGAACAATATCACCAATACGCTGGTAATAATCTAATATTATACGAATGAATGTAGTAAGGGGTTCATTCGTGCCTTGGTACCGGCCATCAAGCTCACGCTTTAAGTCGTCTTTGTAGCCAATTGCCTGGAATTCATTTCTCAGGCGAGTTTTTAAATCATTCAAGTTGGCAAATGGGGGCTCGTGGCGATACCAATTGTATGCATCGCCAATTAACGACAGCGGAATGACATGAGTTAACATGTCGTTATTTGTATATCCTACAACGGCTTGGTATTTCTCAAGCTCGAGTAGGAAATCGTAAGGTGTTTTGACATCCATTGAGCCAGCGTACTGTGGTATTTTGATATCGCTGGTTTTCAAATGGTGTGTTGGTGGTTGTTGGTTCACTGGAGGTCCAGCTCTACCTTGCCTTGGCATTTGATAAGCTGGTGCAGGAGGTGGAGGTGCATGTTGTTGTGCATTCTGTCCCGCAGCAGCAGCAAATATATTCATTGCTGCTACGATAGAATCACGAATATCTCGTAAGCCTTGCATAGACTCGTGATGATGACGGTCCATGTTGTTAATGGTGGCATTTTGCATTGCCATTAGGTTATCAACATTAGCATGCAATATGTTTTGCTGCTGAATTTCACCCGGAGGTGGTTGTGGCATGTTTCCTGCCTCAACATCCACTACTGGCCTTTCTGGGCTATGATGGACAGCTCCAGCGCCTGCGAAAGGTGGTTCATCCCCTGCTATATCAGCATTAAGGGCACGGACACCTCTTCGTCTATTTACGGCCATTATGGTAAATTAGTACTGACCAACTTGTGTATCCTGGTACACTCGCCAATTTTGTAAGGGTGAGGTTTAGGATGGAAAATAGTCAATGCTATTTTAGTCAATATGCAATGTATATGATGCCTCAGCCTAACATGGTTCTTTGGATACACAATGATCGAAGATCATGCAATTTGCAGTTGGGCAGTAATGCAAAAATAAATGAAGTTAAAGAAACAAAAGATTTTATGTTTTTACTCTATAAGGAAAAATAGAGTAGTCAAGAAAGATGAGTTTCTGAACGTCTCAACGAGGGAATCAGAAACTCATGTATTTTCTGGGAAACCTCAGAAAAGATACGCGTTCAAGGAGCAGTAGCAACTTGAGTAATAACAAAACAATAACTGACTTGCTAGCTTCGAAATTGAAGCTATTTATACTCTCACAAAGGTGCGAGATTCTGTGTTACGGAACTCCAGTTGGGGATTAACTTCCGACTGGGCAACTAGCTTATTAGCATAAGCTGAAAAAGTAGAGCATTCATATGCTTGCATAAAACAAGCATGTATGAGAATAATATTCCTGACAACATATTATATTATTCCTAACTTGCAGTCTAGAGTAAACTTCAATGCAAAAATCTGTTCCTTTTATTACCAGAAACATAAAGAAAGAACATAAGACATACTACTTTTTACACCCTTTGATGCTCGTCAACGTGAGCTTTTATGCTCTATTTATGTTTGCTTGAGTAAACTAATATATAGAGATTCCATTACATACATAAAATGTTGTCGTAACTGGAGATTGGGTGAAGGGGGAGAAAAGCTTTAGTAGCTCAGCCCTATTATTTCTTATATTATCTTATGTTCATTTTCTTTCCAGCAAACTTTGTCATAATTTATAATTCCTCCTGCATTCATTATATACTTTATGTACTTAATGAATAGTGGATGATGTTTGATCACATAGTGCTTGCACAAATTACATTAGAAATTAAAATAGTTCCTGAAAGCAGCTTTGCATTATTTAAGGAACCTACATATATGTCAATAACGGGCTTCTGTGGAAAAGTCTAAAGTCGTAAAAAGCGAAAATCATGTTGTAGAGGGCATGGACAAGGACATATGCTTTAATAATACTAATCCTTTCTCAAGAAAATTAGTCCAAGACAAAATCATAGTAATGGCGAGTACGTAGTTCTCAAAATGAATAATTTAATAGCATTAAATAAGCTTTTATTTTAGCACAAAGAGAATTATCATCAAAATTCGCAACTTGTATTAATTCAATTGAAATAAAATAGAAACCTTTTTATTTGAATTCCGAAGAATTCGCAAGTTCAAGCAGCTTACTAAAATACGATGTTTTAATGAAATTCGATTCTTTGGAAACCTTGTAAATATTAGGGGGTTGTAAATCAATGGAGTCAAACAAGTATAATAAAGTGATGGTTAAAATATAAAAAGAAGTACGTAGTTTTATGAGAACTCGCAAACCCGATCGGATGACGTTGTTGGAATATGCATAGGTAGGTAACGTAATAAAACGTAAACCTTATAATATTTGTGATCCACACTTTTGCACATAGGATTGCATGATACGATCCTATTCCGGAAGTGAGTAAGTACATCAAAGCCAAAGCCAATCGCTTTTTTATCTTCTACGACTTCCTATTATCTTTTTGAAACATGCTGCGTAAACCCAAGGAGCATCCTACAATAAATGTATGATATCATGTTGGGGTAGTGGTAATCAAATATAATGGTTTATAGGATTTCCCATTTCACCAAAGATCTCACTTATCTCTCTCCAGTTATTCAAAATCCAAAAAGGTATAACAAAATGTATTAAGAATCTAACCGTAAAAGAAAGTAGCAGTAATACCAATATCAGTACTTCCTATGCATATGCATACATATAGCACTTTTAGTTTTTTTGGGTTGGCGTTAGCACACATTTTTATGTTTGCTCAAGGTTTCAATCTGGGTTATGTTCTGTGGTACGAGAATATGTAAAATGAAAGGTAATATCATTATGCAAAAAAAATTAAGTGTAGTCTACTCTCCTATTCTTGACATCATTCATTCCTTCTCAAGGATCTATATCGCTCATTTTCTTTTATAGTAGAGGATTTTACTGTGTCTACACATGAGAGAAATTTGGAAGGGTTGGTGGTTGTTGGTTCTATGTGAATAAACCCCATTTAATAACCTAATAGCTACAAACCCATCAAGGTAATTGCAAACGTATCCAAAACCCATATTATAAGAGAGTGAGCGAGAAAGGTAGGAACAAAGCGCTAAAATGGATTCCATTCCATTCCACCATCTACTTATTATATAAGCTCACCGAACCGATCAGCGATCAGTAGACAGATTATGAGCTCCATTACTACACACCATCACCGAAAGGAGACGAGACGCTTTCATCATTTCCATTGATGTGTTTTTGACATTTTTATCTATTTGCATGTCTGTATTCTCAGACCTTCAAATATTCTAGGTATTTATTCAATTCCGAAAGCTCACTAATAAAAATGATATAATTTCCTCCTCCACATTTGTGCACTGCTGTCTGCAGTCCCATCATATTCGTGTCATTCATAGCAACCTGTCTCATTTTCTAGGTGGAAGGCCTTAGAGCATCAGCATATTACATTTTACGGCAATGAAGATGATAAAAAATGCGCTCGTATGCACAACTTGCCAAAGCAATATTGTACCTGGATGAGTGAAACCATGTAATAATATTGTGGTGATCGATTAATCCCTGAAATTTGTTTTTCCACAAGACAAACTCAATAAACAATTTCTCCGTGGTTGTTGATGATCATATATGATTATGATCCGTATTACAATGATGATGATGATGATGATGATATGATGATTCACCGAAAAAAAGCTGCCAGTCGGATGTATGCACATAAGTGCATTATGGATTATGGATACAATAAACCATTATATGTCTATACCGCCAAAAGGTGGTTGTTTCTGGATATCTCTGTGTCTAGTGTCTATATAGTTTCTACCTTGTATAGTTTTCTTCTTGAGCGGTTTTACTATGAATATCTTACATCCCATTAGCATCATTCAACAACACAGTAAAATTAGAGTTGCTGTGCAAACAATAAAGTCTGGCTGCCTCCAACTAGTAAATCATTTTTGTTTATGGAGATGATTCCCATCTACTTTCCCTGATATACACACTTACTGTCATGCCTATGCTAAACTGTATCCTTGTATATTTTTCCCAACAACTTTCTCCGAATTTCATGTGTGTTGTGTGTTAGTCAGAAGAACCAATCTTTATCGAATGAGTGACTTTGCTCTTTTACTCTCAGTCAGGAAATTGACGTGGCCGTAAAAATAAAAATTGATCTGTTCCCCTTCATATCTTCAGACATTGCTTTTTTTCTGTTTTCTTTTTTCGTCTTTCTTCAAAGAATCCACTGTGCACAAACAAATACAATGTTCAATGTACGTAATACCATGCCATGCCAGCTACCACAAAACAAGTAAGTATATTGGAGGTGGTTCGATAGTGGTTTGGTTTTGGATATTTTCATCTCTCTATACTCTACCTACTGGAATTTGTTTGTTGCTCCAAGCAAAAAAAAAAAGATGGTTTGTTCCACCAACAGCATTATTTTTTCCTCCTCTTTGACTTTTTTCAAGCAAGTTGGCCAAAGCCAATACACTCTCTCCTACTTTTGTTTTGTGAGTGAGGTGGTTTTATAGTATGTAGTTCGTGTTTGTTCGAACTTCATTTGATTATGTTGAGCCGTTTTTATGTGTCTTGTTCCTAGTCTACCGTGTAAAATAACCTGTTCCCATCTCCATCTCCATTTTCTTCCATCCATCCATGTGTGTGTGCCATTCTATATGGTGTAGACTTTTGTATTCTTCTTTTTCCTTCCGGCTGTTGTCTTATTTATTACGGTTCGTTTTATGCAATGGTGTACGTACGTACTCTGTACTCATGATACACACACGCATCATTCAAAGCACACAACAAAACTGTTCATCATTCACTTGAATGGAATTGATATGCACTTTAATCATATTGGAGATATTTGGTGGCCAAGCAAGCATGCATGAAGGAGAAACATCTTGCTTTCTTGAGTTCTTAACCAGACACACACGTAACATCATCATCCGTACGTGTATACCTACCTACCTAAACTACATGAAAAATACAAAGGTTGTTTCGAGATGTTGGGGGGAAAACGAAACTTTTCTTATATTTATTCGTCCTTGGTAATGATTCAAGTAGAACATGATACTGATATATACTTTCTTAAGAATATAATGGATAGTGATGGAATGGTAGTATGGCTGGCAGTAATAATGGATCCAATATTACGGACTACTGAATTTACCCTGTAAGTATTGCCCTCAAACGACCCACCTTTTCTCTCTTTACAAGTTTCATTTCTGGTCGAGTTAGGGAGTTACACAAGAAGTAAAGAAAGAAAAAAGCTATGAAAAAGCGCCATCAACCCACGAAGTAAATGAAATGGGTATGGTTAGTTAAGTATATAGTACGTGGTATTATATAAATATTATGATGTATTAAAGGGAATTACAAAGCAAGACATAAATAATATTTCATTGGTTGCATAAAATGTATTTTCATTCTCATACACCGTTAATAATCCCAGTGGTTTGGCAGTAGAGAGAAGAAGAAAACTCCATCAACTTTTTTGTTGTCCACAGGGAATTGCCAAACGGACACAATGAGAACGTTAACGAAGTCAAATGTGTGTATTTAAAGATATATCTTAAGTATATGATATGAATATACTATACCAGTGGGAAGGTAGTATGCATGTTAGGTTGCAGTAGGTCAACTTCCTGTCGTGCCTTCAATTATTATATTAAGAGAAAGCTGAACCATTTCCCTGCTCACTCCTCCTACATACTACGTACTAAGTTCTTACGAACTTTACTGTATATTGTCTTTCGCCGGTTGACTAACTCCAATTTGCCCAAACAAACATTGACTTTGGCATGTCCGCCAGCTCGTTCACTAAACTGTAATGAATTTTGAACTAGCCAACCGTTCTAAGAAATTTGGAAAAGTCTCATAAAAACAAGGGAATCTCTCTCGGTCTCTCTTGCAGGTATTTATTTTTGCTGTAATCCTATACATTGTATGAGCAGATTGTTTGTGAATTTTTATGATGCTCCTCAAATACCATTTTTGAGTTGGCCATCTCAATTTTCCAATTTTGTTTTGCGAACTCTATTTTTCATACTTTCATTTTTTTCTCCTCCTTCGTTTCGTCTTCATCTTCATTCCAATGTGATTGGTTGGATTACATGAGATGCCAAAGATGCCATATCGTTTCTTCATTTTTCCTCAATATTTTATATAGCAACTGCCCGTTCTGGCGCATCTCTGCATTTATTGGGATGCCATAACTGCGTTTATATTAGAAAACCAGATGGGAAAAAAAGTTTTAAAATGTTCCAATTGACTTTCACAATATCAAGATATGAAAATAAGATGTCTGGAGATAAAGGTCTTGACTGTGTAGACTCACTCACTCATTCATCGTCAGTCAAAATGTATCTTTGGTAAGTCGTGTGTGTGTCTGTGTGTGTTTACACGAGTAGACAATCAAATTTCAAGTGTATCTCAAACATTATACAATTCTGGAATAAAAAAAAGCTACCATATCCTCCTCCTATCCCTCCCGTATGGGGATGGCATGACAGTCTGTAGTTACATTACATGGTTAGTAGCCCGGTTTTCGAAGATGGGGCCGTTTATTTTGATTTCCACATTTATGACAACAGCCATAGCCATCCAGTAAAAATAGAGGATAGAAATAATGCTGACCCATATATTGGATTGGAAAATTGCTTCATATCGTATGTTCTCCTTTCTCCATCCATTTGGGACGATGATACATTTTTTCTAATGGTCTCTATCCCTATTGCTTCACTACTACCACCACTTTCCCTTTTAAAAATCTGAAACCTATAGAGTGTATAGGTAGTAGGTAGATGTAATAGAGATGATAACATGATAACTTGAACGTATGGAATCCGCAAAAGTATGCAGACTTTTTAGTAGTATGCGGAAATGTTCAATTTCATCAATATCAATGCGCCTGCATATATTTTTTATGCCTTTTTTCTTACTCTGTGCAACAAAGCTGTACAAGTGCCGAATACGTGGAAGCTTTTAACTTTCTCTTTTTTTCGATTTTAAACAACTTGCTTGGGAGGTTTACTTAACGTTCACCATAGACAAATCACATCCATACATCCATACGTTTGTAGGATGTGTAGGAAGCAATCCAAATTATGCCAGTTTACATTCGCTCAAGTTCAATTTGACCACATCCAAATTCACAATATTGTTTGATGGAATGGCCGACATGGCGGTGATATGACATTGCTCTTCTCTCTCTCTCTCACCACTCACTCGCTCTCGCACTTTCAGAATATAGGAGATTGTCTTTGGCTTCTTTTATTGGAGATTGGAGACCAGTTTACCATTTCCGTCTTGGAATCCTTCCTTTTCTTTCTCCAACCGAGAGCAAATATTATGGAAAAAGAGGGAAATAAAAATGGAATAGGATGACTTTCATACGCTTCTTCATCTTGAGACAAAAAAATCAGCAGTTGCGTTTCGTTTTTACAAACTGGAAAATGATTTGAAATTCTAAACAACCAGTTTTTCTTGCATTTTTTTCTCAGAATGGACCAGTTGTAGTTTATTGAGAATGAGATAAGAAAAACATACTTGTACATATCCACAATATATGTATGAAGTTTGTTGAAAAAAAAATAAGTACAAACGATATCCTCCACTCGACTCATTCACATCGCAATATTATTATGTACCTTCACACATAAAACACAGTTGATGCTCAATGATGGCATGCAATATTTACTGCAATTTTTTTCCGTTGGTCTCGACGCGACTCTCTGTTTTATTCACTGGCTTTTTGGTTCTTCCCATGAAGAATATTTGGGCTCATAGTCATCATATTTGAATAAATTTTTACGTAAATGTGAAAAGGATATTGCAACATTATAACTTAAACTATTCCAATATTGTGTAGCATGATTCTTTCCTCCACATTTTTCACATTTTACTCTCCATGGGTGAAAGTTGATACATGAAATGTAGGTTTTTTTACTCTCATTTTTCCTGGGGCACACTCCATGAGTTATACGCAGAAAAGAAAGTTACTCCAACTTGAGCAAGAAGTGACAGTGTAACACACTGACTTGCAGTTTGGATGGAATAAGAGTAGTAGTAGCAGCAGCAGCAGCAATTCGGGAACAAGACGCATAGTCTCAAATCATACGTTATGATGAGTTATACACAGCAGACAGGACATACTGAATAAAAAAACTCATACTTATTTATAGAGAGAAGAAAAAATTCCAAAAAAATGGTGCAATATGTAGAGGATGATGATGATATGATATGATGGTAGTTTTAGGTTATGTCATGTATATGCACGTGGTATGGTGGGTAGTGGGTATACATATACACACCAGTAAAAGTAACATTACACATCAGCATCACTAATGGGACTTATGAATAGAGCTTCCATTTGTCATTGTGAAAGTATCATAAAAGTGTAGTTACACATTTGACTCTGTCAAACTTGCCTTTTCCTCATTCATTCTTGCTCCCTTGCTCTGCTCCGACTGCTCCCTTTGGTTTCTTCCTCCTTCCTTCGCTCCTGCCATTTCATCCAAAAAAAGGGAAGCAAAAGTGAGCTTTGGCCTAGATTCCATTTTTAAAGGTACCTATACCACACAATAATAGAATGAAGATGATAACTGCTCCAGCTTCATCTTCATCCTTGGGTTGGTCTTGGTCTTGGGTCTTGGTGCTGTTGGGAATGTACTTGATCGTACTGCATGCCGTGCCACAATCCTTTTTATCCCCCCCCCCTTTTTCCTACCTTCTTGCGAAAAATATATAGTGCGAATTTTTTTGCTTCGAATTTTTGCAAAAGTTGCTATTAGGTATATATTTATGTGTAAGTTCTACGCGAATAAAAGTGAAAGGAGATTCGGAAAGAATATGATGGTGCGGTGCTGGAGCTAGGAATGATGATGATGATGATGATGATGATTATGATACAAACGAAATATGAATGAAACTAAAGTTTTTTGGCCTGGGAGAAAAGTAGATTTTATAGAGGTACAACAGAGTTTTATTATTACATTAGCTCATCATAACATATCGCAAAAGCCGTGAGCACACAAAATTGTTCTGTGTGTTATGTTGCTGCTGCTGATGCTGTTGTCTATACATATAGTTTGAATGGGTTGATCTGGCTGGCGAAACAAGTAAAAGTAATATATATATAAGACATTCATGTAATTTACGAAATTATTACTGAGGATTCCAGTTTTGCTAGGAGCATCATCATCATCATCATCATAATCATCCTTCTCTTCTTCATCCTGTTTTATAACTTTCATGTGTTTATGAGTGGGAAAGAGTGGTGAAACTATTTACCATTATTATTATGTAGGGCAAGTAGTATAAGTACATTACGATTATTATTTTCTGGAGGGAGAGAAAGAGAGAAGGCAAGTGTAGAGAAACTTCACTTTTTAAGTGTCTAGTGAAGCAAGAGAAGAGAATAAGTTGGGTTAACTTGTGACGCTCGTTTGTTCATATGCATAATATCAGGATGATGATGATGATGAGCTGCTGGCTGGTTGGCTGACTTTTACTAAGATTTAAGGGATTTCATGAGGGTAGCCTGTTTCTGTTATTCTTGTTTTTGGACCATTATCACTGTATTATTGTGATGCGCCACTTTGTCATTTTCAATTGGTAGCAAAATGAACAGGATGATAATACGGCAATGTGGGAGGGAAAGCTTCCCCGTATATGCGTGAGTCAGTTGAGTAGGTACCAAAAGTATCTGACAATATTGTCATTTATAGCCGAGCGGTAGTATAAATGTCATATAGGCGTTTTATAGTCAAAGTTGTTGAACAATGGTAGATGGTAGTAGTGGAACAGTTTCATAGTGAAACGCCGCAATTAACTATGGGGCATGTGATATGACTCTCAAAGTGATTTTCCTTTTGTTGTAGAAATGTGTTGTACTAAATGCAAACACATAAGTGAAAGTAGATAAGCCAAAAGGCGGTATTAACAAAACAGCAGCGAACAACTTCATCATCATCATCATGATCATCATCCTCCTCCATAAAGTATTATCCTGTCTGTCTATCTGCTACCACCTCCAGCTCACTATACCTAATTACTTTTCACCCAAAGTGTGTATGTGTAACTCTTTTCTGCGTATTTACAAAGGGATGCGAAAAAGATTAAATGGGAAATGGTATACAACTGGAATATACATGGGCACTTGATACTCTCAAGAGCATCACACTTTACCCAGTCAACTTTAAATTCCAAAAGCTTACAAAACTTTGTTGCCTTTGAGCATCAATGAATGCATGCCTACATCTTTGTCAACATCAGGACAAGTTTTAAAAAGGAAGAAAATGATGATGATGATGATGGTTGTGAAGTAAAAAGGGCTCAAGTTGCGTTTAGTAACCTAATTTTAGTTTTCAAATCCTCATAATTGCTGTCACAAAAACAAGAAGAAAATGTAAAAGAAGAGTGGGGGTTAATGAGTGAGAGTGAATAATAAGTGAGCCCAGTCAGTAAATGTATTGGACTGTGCTTTCATCCTATTCTAATAGTGCAGTGGTGCGTGAGGATATTATTTGAGGAAAGTGAAATAGAGAATACTACTAGAGAAAGAAAGATTCTCATCTTTTTGGAAAATGTAATTGAAACAAAAGGCTTTTGTGATGTGGTTTTATGTGAACCTGTGAGATATATAAAAGCTCATTAAAAGGAGGAAAAGTTATTGCATGATGTAAATGTTGGATGAGTACCTTACACACGTATTAAAGCATGTTCCTTTATTTCGTTCGTTCGTTCGTTCATCTTGTTTGCAGTAGCAAAGTAGCTCTCAACACAATTATGGCGGAGGATACCAAACCCATGGCGCCTCCGTTTCCATTTTCATTGCCATCATCTTTTCCCCTGTGAAACACGTTACAGTTTACGTATAAACAGGAAGGAACATGAAATTTTCGTAAATCATTTTTTTGTTGTTTTATACTTATGATATTTATATTTACAAGGTCTTTCAAACTCTAGACCATCTACCTACTTGTACGCTAGAAAGTTCGGCACAAAAAAAATAAACTTTCTTTTTTCAATTACCGTTGTATATAAGAAATCCATGACTCGGCTTCATTTTACCTGACCCGAAACATGCACACGTCTTTAGACCAAAAAGTGGACTTGGATTTTGGATTGTAAGGGATTCACAATTTTTCTGCTATTTGCATGAACTACCTTTTACGTTACGATAGAGCGGTTGCTAGCATTTGTGGTTTGGTTAGAGGACAAGCTGAATGCTAATGGTTTTATGTCAATGTGCACTCCCGTTGATATGAAGCCAACAACTACGTATGCTACTTGTATTTGACTGCTATTGCTATTAGCTATATAAAAAATATGTTTCCCAGATGGATTTTTTGCAGTTGACTTCCTCTGCGGTTCCATTCCTGATAGCCCCATGATTATTCTGTTCCAGTTGACTGGTCATTTTCAAAAGGTCTCGTTTTGTGATAGAAAAGCAACCGCATAACTTGCATCTCACACATACATATGTCTCTGTTGACTGTTGACATCATCATATCATGTAGCAAAATATAGCTTTAGTGATGTGGTGGTGGTGTTGGTTGCAGTGGTAGGTAGGTGATAGCATAGCTTGGTTGAGATCACTGTTGTGTAATAATGCAACCACTGTACTATACTAACTACCAACAACCAACCCTTTTACAAACCACAGAGTTACTTCCCCATTGCTACTATTACTGCATTTACCAAAAATAGGCAGCTACACCACTCACATTCTCACAATCAAATGAAGAAATACAATGACCTATCTTGTGCACCCAGCAAATGTGAATGTACCCGCTATTGTTGTCCTTGTGAAAATTGTTACCTTTCGCAAGAGTGGTTGGTGTTGATGCTTTTGGTTAAAGGTCTAAAAATATCATATCATATCATACAGCTCAATCATCATGGTTAGATCTTTGTGGGTGGTCTTTAAAGTCATGTTGGGAACAACATGTTTGTGCAACTTAACCTCATGTCATGTCATCATCCCAATCCAACGTTTGCATTGAAGTGAAATCAAATAAAGAGACAACGCTGACACAAACAGGAAGAGATTGGTGAAAATATCAAAACCAAACCAAACCACTGTTTGAACTCTGTACTTTACTAAGAGCAACATTTTTATTCGGGAGAATATGGGGGAGGCAAGTGAAGCAGCTAACGTTTCATAGTGCACAAGAGAAGACACATTTTCCACTATATTGCACATTTATAAGTGGTTTCTGCACTCGAATGACGGTTGTTTGTAAAGGTTCAGAGCGCTTCTTGCTAACTTGCCCATTAGCTGAAAACGGCTTATTTGGGACGAAGCACTCAAGATTTATACCATTTAAAGTGTAACCAAAGACATCAAAATTGCAGCATGTGTAGCCGTACCCTTTGCTTATATGTGTGTTCTCAGAAATTGTTCAATAGCAACTGTGATAATGTGTTTCCAGAACTGTAATTTCCTTCTATCAGGTTAATATATACTTTAAACTTTTAGTTAAATTTAACACCATTTCCTTTTCACCTTAGCGTCCTCGGTCCCTCTGTCACAAAAGACAAAATTCCAAGAATTCTAATCCAATTGCGGAGAGATAGGGACGTAAAGTTATCTTTTCATGAAAACTGTTAAAATTTTATCTTAATTTTATTTCAGCGTTTATTTTATTTCCTTCCCAAACCCTTCATCGTCACGCCTCTTATCTCATTCCATCCCATCCTTTCACTTTCCTGCTTTCTCTCCCTCCTGGTCAAAACATAACTTTATGCTGGTTTATATTATGCAGATTAAAACTGTTAAAAGCGAGGCTATGATTTGTGTATACATACGTACGCTCATTTTACAAAGAGGGACACAAAAACTCATACTTTTCATGGGAAGGAAAAAGAAGAGAGGAAAATGCAACAGTGTAAAGCACAACAAAACATTTTGGTTATTATATAATATATACGGCACGGCACATGAAAAACAACGATGCATATTTTGAGCATATATAGTCAAGTCAAGTCACAGACTAATTCTTTTGGTACCTTTGGCTCTGCCTTTTGCTCAGAAAATTAAACGAGGTTAATCTTGTTAATTTAACAAAAGGGAGTAAAAACACAACTTTCACGCATTAAAAGCTTGCTCAGCCGTAGTATAGTTACCACCGCTTTACAAAAAAAAACTTTACAGCCAAGCTCAGGCACAATAAATGCTCATCTGCTCATATATCGAGTAGACCTCTTGCTCTTGCTCCACTATAAAATGTTAGCTAAAAACTCTATTGTTTTTCTCTCCCCATTTCTCATTCATTGCATGATAGTTTCAATGGGATAGTAGGAGGAAATAAACTTAAGCTCATACGTATTTCACAGTCTACATGCTTTTCTCCTGATAATAATATGGAGGGAAGCACACAAAGCATACACAATAAGAAGGGAAAGCAAAGACCAACTTAGGTAGTTAGGTATACATACATACATTTATGCGTTCAGGCAAGTAGGTGGTCGTCGTAGGCAAAAGTGTGGAGATATAGGGGAGACAGCATAAAATAAAACCCTATTTATTTTGTGTTCCCTGCTTTCTCTCTTCCTTTCGTGACACCTTATCAGTTGTTCACTCACTGCTACTTTCTCCTTCTAGCTGCTCTCCACGTTGTTTCTAAAACTTCACAACTTTTCATCAGTTATCTTTCGGATGCTTCGTCGTTGTCGTAGCTCTTTTTGTGACATTTCATTGTCATTTCCTCCCTCCGCTGAGGACACACGTATGCTGCTACTACAACTACTACTATTCCGTTATTACGCGTTTCATTTCATCATGATCACGCGTGTATGTATTTATGTAAGTTGTGTACCTACAAACAAACGGAGACACGTAAACGGAATGTTATACAGTTTGATAAAGGGACGTTTAGTTTTCCTCTTCCAGGAAATCTATTTTTTCCTCATAACAAACTAACAATTCCCTTTATGAAAGTAACTAGCGTAGACATACGTAGATTACATATACATTCATGCTTTACAAAAACCTTTATGCTACTCTACTTTATTATCTGGAGTGTACCTCAATATACTTTCCATATTTTACGTGAAGAGAAAGAGCCTGAGCTAAGTGTTCTCTCTGAAAGCTTACTTACGCGACGTTTAACAAACAATTTCAACTCTCCGAAAGGCTTATGTTTTTTTGCAAAAGGTTTTGCTGAAAATATTTTGAGAAAGGAGATAGTTGCTGAGTTGGCTTATTTATGCACAGGTACACGTACCTAGTACTACGTAGTGTGGGAAAAAATTATGGAGGCAGCAAAAAAACGAAAAATAGTTACTCAACCGGAGAAAGAAAAGAAGACTTGTTTGTACGCACGGTAAAAAAAATATTATCGTCTGGTGAAGGTCTAGGAGATCTTTATTGCAGAACCCATTTCTTCCAAATCTTTTTCTGCAGATAAAGCAATTGAAGGTAGATTTACTCGGGAGAAGTATGAAATAGGCTGATCATGTAGTAGTATAAAGTAAAAGTAACATGTTATCTAAACCTCTAGAAGGGTTTTTTATCCAATCCAATGGTGAGTGTATAAGCACACCTACCTAAAGCCTATTACCTGTGTCAACATTATGAAAATGGTAAGGTACTTCTCGAAAAGTGCTTCAATATCGTATGAAACACAATAATTGTTCAAATAGAAGTTGACGGGAAAAGTATAGTATCGGTTGGAGACTATAGAGATGATCAAGAGTCACTGACGAAAGGAGAAATCTGCTTTTGCTTTTTTGTAACTTTCTTTTTTGACGAATGAAAGAAAGCATCAGTTAACAAGACTCACTGACTAGACTAGAAATTCTTGAAGCAAAAGTGACTTAAAGTTTAGTGTTAACAGCACACCATGTTGTTGAGAGTGGGATATTGCGTATGAAAAGGCTATACTACGTTGGTCTAGAGAGATTTTTGTCTTGATAGACAAAGTTGAACAGTCCAAGTCCAACCAAAGTAAGTTTAATGGAGACAAAGAAGGAAAGTGAAAGTTGACTTGGCTCGCAGAAAAGTCAGCTACAGTTATCACCAACTATAGATACATACATTGTATACAATGTGTACCTATATATACCTCGTACCTATCAAATGAAATTCTATTGCTTATCCTGCTGTGTAACGAGGAGGTTGAGGATGAAAAGTACTTTTACTCCAGGCTACTAGTACTACTACGCCCTTGCTAATACTATTTTACTTGTTCTTTCGCTAAACTCTTTCACTTCCTTATCTTATGTTTTCTCAAGCTCATTTATATCCAGCCATCAACAAGCTGGCAAACTTTGTGTGATTTGCTCAAAGATTCCGTTTGTCTTCTCAATCCAACTTTGAATAGGTATATAAGTATTATAATATGTATGTTGAGTCCTAACCCTTGCTTTCAATCCATTTACTACTACTATTCGTTTAAATGTCGAATGACGGTTGGAAAGAAACTATTATGTGATTTTTTGCAACCACTTTGGTTAAGATACTCCAAAAATTATACCCTTTGCATGTGAAGGCTGAAGGTGAAATAAATGTAGGAAAAAATTCTTTGCCACTTACTCGCTTCAATGTTGAATGAAAAAACGTAACGTCCAAGTTCAAGGAAGAACTTTTGGGCTCTATGTTCATTTCCAGGCGGACAGATATATACAAAAAAAGTAGTTTATTTAGGAGTTAGCTTGTAGCAACATGATGAAAAGGTGGACTGAGGAGGGAATCAGGTAAATTGGAAAGTTGTGATGTTGGCAAGAAAGGGTAAAGGTACAGACAATTTCAACACGGTACCTCAGGGACTCCAAACTCTATAGATGCACACACATTAGGAGATATGGGAATCGTGCTGTTGGTCCAGGTTTTCTTGATGGTGATGGTGAGACACGCACCTTTTCATGTAATGTACATACATACATTCTATGTACCTAGTAAACTCTTCCGTGCAACAGTAGTCACTAGGATTTGTATATTCCAGGAAGTTTGTTGAGAGATATATGTGTACCTACACTCATTTTGGGATGAACTACGTAGGCAACTCCTAGCCTTGTGAGAAAAACTTGGTTGCAATCTGATTTAGGTTCTGTCGCCTTTCACTCTTCTTCCAATTTTCTCCTGTCACTTTGGCATTTGATTTGTGTTCTGTGCATTTCGAATGCATGTTACCATCCCCATTTCCTTTTACCATCGTTCTCCTATCAAGTGTGTGCCGCTCGTATGCTGCTACTATATTCTTTAATGCTGACGCTGTTACACTTGAGTCGACAGTCAGTTGAGTGTCGGCCAACGTCACGATATCAGGATTTTTCGTTTGTCGTTTCTGGGGGTGTGCTTGGGGGATTCCCTTTGCTTATGCTTGCGTAACACTTACCTTCTCCTGTGAATTTCACATGTTACCCCAAAAACTACTCACAATCAGCATATTGTATGTTTGCTTGCTTATGTACATTCTTATTTATTAAGGTAAACGTAAAGTTTCCTCTCTCTCTCTCTCTCTCTTTCCCCTTCCTTTTGATTGGAACATCTCAGGCTTTGACGCATTTATGGGATGGGATTGTCTTCATGTCAAACTTGAGCAAGACTTCATATTATTATTTAGCAAAAAGTTAGATCTCCTCCTCAAAAAGTTTCAGATTACTATTTTCCCAATTACTTGATTTCTCATAATTTTTTTTGGATAAACTTTCTATTACGATGCACAACCATGCTTTCCTTATTACGTCAAATAACTGTTAGCGTAACAGTAACGGTTGCATGATAATAGTAACTTTTAGCGTGGAGAAAAGTTTTAGTGACAGCAGGAGGAGTAGCAGAATTTATTTATTATTGGAAGAGATAAACAAGTTAATCAATGACTAAAGAGAGAGTGGAAAAGAAAATTTGATTAATTTTGTTGTTTGTCATTCATGTGGTGTTACAGGGGCCGAGACTTCGGATGTGCTCCCGGGAATCAACACATTCCATTCAGATCATGATAAAGGACGTCCTTACTTTGACGTAGTGGGAAGGCGGAATGTGACGGCGGTGGTGGGACAAGTTGCCCGATTGAATTGCCGTGTCAAGAATCTAGGCGACCAACAGGTAAAGACTTTTTTGTAACATGATTTATTTAAACGGGGAAATAAATTTATTTTTTGGAAATCAATTTTGGTATTCAAACCATATAAATTGTCCTATAAATACAATTTGGTAAACTACGCATAAAGCGATTATTCCAAGAAGCTCAAAATGTATTGCATTTACAACAAAATGAAAACTGGTCATTTGTAAATATTTAATTCTAAGAATAGAAAGGGCAACATCTTGTGGCTTGTGTGTTATGTTCATAACAAAAGTTGTGAAAAAAAACATTTCAAAATGTAATGCTTTCAACGCTTTTTTTTAATCCAACCACTTACTGTTTGGTTCGACAAAAGTAAACACGTAAAAGGTTGCCTCAAATCCAATATAAAGACATATCAAAATATTTGGGTTACTAGGTACGTACATCGACCGAGCATTGTGTGACGATGAGTATAATAGTATATGTAAACGATGAACGAATTCTTGTGAAGTTGAGCCTGATGCTATTTACCACTATTTGGGTTTCCATTTCAAACTCACTCAAACCACTCTTGTGCAAGGCCTGTTTTGTGTGGAGTTGATGTGAATTGACTTGACATGAGATCATCATCATTTCCATTTCGTTGCTGAAAAAAAACTTTCTCTTTCATTTGCTTACGTTGATAGTATTTGTATACTTTCAAAATAGCTTCGCATTTTGTAGTCTTCTTTCAAAAGCCATCAGAAATGTCTACCACTGCCTATTCACATATATAGTAGCAGCCGTAACATATTGGAAATCAATAGACGATCTTTTAAACTAGGGGCGGACGCGAAATGTTCGCATAGTAAATTGAATTCATTGCAGTGCTTGACAATGTAATAAGAAACCAAATATGTTAAGAAAAGAGTTGTATTTCTTGACCTATTTTTAAAACCATTCGCTTAACCAGCTGTGGGTAAACATTGAGAATATCTGGCCCCGAAAGAAATAGATATATTTGTTGTTTTTAACTTTTGTAAGAAATTCTAAAAACTCAATAGGTTCTGATTAAGATTCAAGCAACTCTCGCTAAAATCTTAACCATTTCATCTTATCACTTTGCATAGTTTTAAACTGAGAATTGTGGCTAAAATATCTCAATCTCAACATAGTAATTTTCTTAGTTTCAATCTGTATTCAATGTATTTTATAATACCGAGTTTTTTCTTTAATATCGGCGTACAAGCCAAATTTTTGGATCAACAGAATGTTGTAATTCTTTCTGTTGAACGACGTATGTTTTCAATTTGCAACCTACAGGATCATATGCAACGGAAAAACAACGGTTACAACCTGCCCCATATTGCAATTTTTGAGGATATCGGACTGCATCTTTTCTTTTTGAAATGCAAGTTGCTAAAAAAGACAACTGCTGGAATGGAAGTTGACAAAACTAGTAACAAGAGGAAAATTATTTATTCCGCTCCCGGAATACCAAGTAAACGAATTTACCCCGTTGTTCGCCAGTCCCATCCAAGTATACATCCTTTCTCTCCTTAGCCTCTGCACTTCTGCACAATCTGTGCTGTTGGTTGTGGATCCGAGTAACAAGAATCTATTTTAAACTTTCATTGTACTCTGTTCGTTTCCTTCACAGCCTTGGCCTAGAATTCAAAGAGTGCAAACAAAAACACACACACACACACACACAATATTAGCATATAAAAACACATGAGCGCAGAGCGAACCACACGCAGGATGTACAAATAATACCTACGTTTAAATTCAAACCCACTTTTACCACACAGCTTCCCTTCTTCTTCCGACATAAAATGGCTTTGTATGTATATATGTATATATTATAAGCTACATTTTAGACGGATGGATGCTATACAGGAAATCGCTATATAACTTTTGCAAAAAGAAAAACAGCGATAATAAGAACAATGAATCTGTAGATTCTTCATCCTCCTCCTGAAAATCTCATTCCTTTCTGTTCTGTTAGAGAGAGAAAAAAAACTGCTTCTGGCAGTGTTGATACTCCTTCCATTTTGCTCATCCATATAAAAGAATCCTACAAAAAATGTAATCTTCGAGAGATGATAATACATACACCTAAGCAAAAACTGGCAACTGTACACATGCATTGTATTTTTATATTATTATCATCCTCCTCTTCTTCTCTCTCTCTCTCTCCAAAATGTATTAAAACCTGAGAGTGAATATGTGAATGCAAATGGAATTTGGATATAATTCCAACTAAGCCGTTTATAGATACGCACACATTTGTGGAATAAGAGGCAGATTTTCTTTCTCTTTTTTTTCTGAAACTCAGCCAGGCATGTTTGTGCTCGAAGCTAGCATACATATACATTTGAAAGTTTTCACACGAATGGGAGAGAGTGAGTTGTGCCATAACACAATAGAATAGTACACACAACTCACACACATATACAACATCCTTTTCCTTGCACATTACATTGCACAGAGAATGAAGAGAAGATTTTTGCAATATAAAAATGATTACGGGATTCTGCAGACATGGTACATGATAGTGATGGTGCTATAGTTAAGTTAAAAGCAAAAGAAAAAGCAGCAGGCAAGCTCCCGTCTCAGACAATGATATATAAAGATTCAATGAAAGTGGGATATGTTTGAGAGAGTACGACTACATTTAAGCGCATAAAGAAAAACCAGGGGAATAAATCGGACCACCGTGCCACCATTGATGCTCAGCAGGAGGAGTGAGGACATGCAAAAGATAACAAAAAAAATGCACAATAAGACGATATGCGATTATGTTGAACATATTCCATTTTTTATGTGGTGCACTCTTCACCCTCATCTCTATACTTACATTATAGTAGGAGAGATTGCTTTCACAGAGGAGAAGAAAAAAAACTTATAATAAAAATGATGGACTGGCACAATTTAACATTGTGTTTATGGGACAATGTACGTACATTTGCGTTCAGGAGAGCATGAATGTTTTTATACGATGAGTAAAATGGTTTCACATGTCTGACTCGTTGCCAAAGATCTTGTTCCAATATTGGCGTCATCCAGTCAATCACTGAAGTTCTGGGTGAAGATGGATCCTCTCCTTCTCTGCTTGACATCCTTTTTTCTCTTCACTCTCCCATCTCTATTCTTTCTCAGCGCTCACGAACTAACATGTTGTACATCGGATGAATAGTAAATTTTTTTTTGCAAAAAGGAGTGGAGTTGAGTTGAGTTCTTCTCGAGTAGAAGAATACGAGTATAGTACTCTAAGGTACATTACTTTTTTTCATCCTTTTGGACTTGGTTCACTAGAGCTTGGGCATTGTGCTTTGGTGCTCTGTGTTGAGAAGCGAAAAAACGAAATAAAAAAAACTAGGTTTTCACATAATCTTCTGTAAAGATCGGTGTCGTTTTCATTCTGTGTCCTTCGGAAATTCTTCTCGCTGGAAGTACTCTTTTCTCACTGACTGGTTACGGACGACGGAGGTGCTGGTGTGGTGTTACTACTACTATATGCAATCTTCTCGAGGGCTTTCATATCGTTTTCCATTATTTCGGATATAGTTCCTAAGGTTAGTACCACTTGGTCTAAGGACCCAGTTTTAAAGCTGTAAATTACGTCATAAATGTAAGATAAGATGTACAATGTAGTGAACGAGAAAGATCGCTTTGAGAGCATTTTCTAGGGATTGAAACTTTTTTTTTTCTAAAATATTGCTTTCTTTTTTCTGTTCTTCATATTATAGGTCCGATATATTTTTTTACACTTTTGAGTTGAAGGTTGCAACAACTGGTGCTAAGTATATACTATACTATCACATCGTCCTTGGTAAATCCATTTTGGTGGTAGTGTGGTGGTGGTAGAGAAAATGGGTTCAGTAAGGAAAGACGAACATGCAAAAGATCCTGATCTCGAGCTTCCATCGTATGCATACTATTCCAAATTGCCAACGGCAGGTCGATTAGTTCTTCCAAAAGACCATCAAATTCCATACACCACTCCAGTTCCATGGAATAAAAGAAGGGAAGGAGGACAAGACTCTGACTCTACATCTCTTCAGACGAGAATTGCTGCCACCAACAGCTCTCGCTCTCATTGTCTCAACGTTGATCTGGATGAATCTTCAGGATCATATGCCACATACGTTCCTGTGACATACCAACTGCCACCTACGGATGAGGTTGTTCGTCGCTACATCAACACGCCGGTAATGAACGACATTGGGGACAAATTGGACATTGTCAAGGATGACATCACACAATCCATCAGGCGTCTTATGAAAAAAGGGGCACCGTGTCGCTTGTGCAGCATCTATGATCCATATGGGACGGTGACGGGAGCAAAAATGTGTGAACATTTCCATGACCGAGCAACCAGGACCAATTATGCAACCTACGATCCAGCGTCCAAGTGTGAACATGACATGACGAAACTGATGAGACGAGATAAGCCGATAATCCCACTGCCAAGGTCCTATGTTGAGTCAATTCTTGATGATGACTGGGAAGGATCTAATCCCATTCGCCGAGTTCACAATGAAATTAATAAAAAAGCAAGCGCCATGAGGATTGACTCCCTTACCATTCGCAGGGATAAACCCATTGCTGGAAGTGTTGGTAGCAGGAGCGCTGTTCGTGGAGCGAGACCAATGTCTCGAGCTGCGACCACGGCTATTGCAGAATCCAGTGGAATTAGCAGGAATGGGATGGGAAAGCCACAACCCGTTTTCTTTGGGGTGGAAGTTCCCATGCTTCCAAGTAAACCCAAGGTTCGTGTTCCCAACTATGCCCCTGATGGGTATCCCGCCACCCATTTACTCACTCGAAGGAAAAGATATAGCTTTGTCTCTTAGAAGAATTTATAGAATTCTCATAATCATCTCCAGAATAATAATTATAAATTTAGTGCTGTTTCCAATGCAAATGTGTCGTTGAGCTTCAGGATAATAATAATAATAATAATCAGCAGCAGCACCACCACCAGTCCTCAAATTGTGCTTGTGCTATTTTTCGTCACAATTTCAATGTGTACTACGTATGTACGTTAGGCAGAACTTTACTTGAGTAAATGGTATAGTAAAATATACTAAAAGTACTCTATAAATAGGCATGTATGAATGTGTTACTTTGTAAATGTTTCTCAGCAAAGAAAAATATTCACCAAGAAATTTAGCAAGACACAAGGAAAGGATCGTGACCGTGGGAAGAATCATCTTTCAAGAACAAAGTCGTCGTTCTAGTTCCATCTCACTCTCAAAGTCTCAACTCAACCTAAGTAAACCAAGATAGGGAGAGAGAGAGAAGAATGAATGGATAAAAGGATGATGATATTATATAATACTTTACGTATAAGTGTACACTCTCTCTATACATTACTTGTGTATGAATCTGTGTTGGAAATTAAAAAGTAAAATGTGTATAAAATGTAAAATGTGTGTCGTGGTGGTTTTCCTTTCGTTTCTCTTCATTTAAAGAAGAAAAAAAGCAGGTCGAGACCTAGCAGCTCTTAGTTGAGTCTTTTCTTCTTTCCCTTTCATTTTTCTCTTCTTCTTCTTCTTCATCTTCTTTCTTTTTCTCATTCTCTCATTGTAAAAACTCACATAGAATAGTAGTATGCTACTACTACTACACCATACAGAGAACCACGTACAGAGAAAGAAAAGGAAAGAGTCGCAAAAATTAATGACAGAAATAAAAGAGCTCATTCAGACATGGACTTAAAAATCCTAAGTTGACTATGTCTACTTGTAACTTCAGACTACTCTCGCACCATATATTTGTGTTGTGTACCTACGTACTGGGAACATAACAAACTTTGTTTTTCATTATTATGCTGCACTGCACACATTTAAAAGATGAAAAAGCTCTTGCCATTGCATCATCTGAGGCGGATCTTGCTCATTCATGAGATTTTTTTTTCTTTTCATCTTTTTTCTTTCTTTTTTTCATTCTTTGGCTCAACCAAACCAACTACTTCCTTGCTCATATTCTTGGTTTTGAGTACATATTTATTATAGGTTCATATATGAAAATGCGGACTTTGCTTACTCTAAAGTCTAAGCTCTTTTCATGTTTATGATTATGGTTTGTTAAAATGGACGGATTTTATATGGGGAGTTGAGAAAAAAAAAAGGAAAATAAAAAGTTAAACCATTTCAAATCTACTTACCATCTGTATACTTTCGACCTTTCCCCCTTGTTCTAAAGATAGGCACTCATTTTTTTAAGACTTAAGAATGTTTGTCATATAACTAAGCACATTTTAATAATCTCATAAGTCTCAAGTTTTTGTTCTAATTCTGTGAATATATGCTGAAAAACTGTTTCTCCGTCTCATTTGGGAAGACTTACATTGTCTTCACATTTAAAATTAGACATGTTCTTCTACAAATTACTGCTATTTGTCAGTTGTTACAGCGGAGAAGATTTATTGTAATGCTTCCCATATGGAATTTTAACAATGATGTCATGTGTATATTTACATTTTGCCATCGTCAGAAACTTGAGACGCAGATGATGAGCTGATTTTGCAAATGACAAACATACTTATTATGTGTATATTTCCATCTAACAATAAAAAGAAGGACCCACACCCACATACGTTTGTACGTTGCATTTTGAACTAAAACTATTTATTATATGCTGTTGAATGTCAAATAGTCAAATGCATTCCAGTGTAAGGAGGTTTCTAGAGCTGAAACTGAATTAACTTTTCTACCAGATTCCAAATGGGGACGACCGCCGTTCTGCGAGTGAATTTTAATGTGGACGTTGCAGAATTTGTGGCATGGCATGAGTTTGTCACCAATTTTTACAAACTTTAAAAAGTTTGAGGACAATACTTAAAGACGGGAAGAGTTTGTTTGGGGTAAAGGCTAAAAGAATAGCCCATACCATTATATGCCATTTTAGAATGGAAACAGGATTGCATTTTTGTGGCTGGAAATATTAGATTTAGAATGATAATGTCGTAACGACTATTTTTATGGTTGACTGACCTTTCATCCTGTCTTTCCTACTGTCAGTTGCATCCTTGCAGGAAGTTTTTGATTTGGTTTTTGCTTTAGATTACTTTTCTTCCATTTTGACTTTATATGATAAACATGCATCTTGTGATTCTTGTTACCAAAAAGCATACAACAAAAAAGTAATGAATGTGTGCATTCAAATGTATCATAAAACGTCATAAGTATACGGTGACGTGGCTCAGTGGCTCTCCTGGAAAAGACCTTGACGAAAATGAAACTTAAAATTTAGAAGAAAAAATAAATCTCATGAATATACCATAAAATGTACTGTAATATAATATGTATATTCGATATGGATCTTATATAAAATGTAATGTAATACCACAATTCAATATTTTGTATATCATGCTTTTATCAAAGTTAATCTTCCTTCCTTTCAAGTGGAAACTAAAAGGTTTAGTCTACCAAAATACGATTGATGTGGAATAGAATACAAGAGCAGTGAGCACTGATAGGGTAACATAAAATAATAATAATGGGATTTAGTATCGACCAAAAAGGTAAAAATAAAGCCTCCAGACATTATACAATTTTCAACAAAGGCCTTTTTGCATCTCTCTTTCGTTTTCGTTACACTATAGCATTACCATCATTCTCAGAACATTAAAAAGGTCGACTGACAATCAACAAATTATTTATGTTGGATAATATGATTTCTATATATATATATATCTGCAAAACTAAAGGGATGGGGTAAAATGATGCGTGTTTCATTGTCAGACAGGGCATCCTTCCTTTAATTGACAGGATCTGGGAATGACGCTTTGAAATAGAGAAGTAAGTATAAGTATCAGTATAAGGTTTGTTTCTAGCCTGTTAAGCAAAGCAACAAACATGGCAGACGTCACAAGACATGTAACAAAAGTTTGTAGTCTACATTGCCAAAAGACCTTGATGCATCACTCCGATGGAACGAACGAAAGCCTTCCCGTCAAAAAGGAAACGCACTTGAGAAGAGGCTGAATGAGCACTTGAGAATAATGGCCTACTGACTGACTGACTGAGTTGAATGAATAGTCAATACACAAATAGGACTAGCTACAGATAACACATTTCCATTTCCACAAAATTATTTTTGGAAATGTTAACAATTGGCTGCCTCTTTGGTTCTTATCATATCAACAACAACCTATTCGAGGTTGCGGCAGGTAATTACAATAAAATGAAGCTTATTAAACCGAAACTGCAGTGTGCTTCATAGTACCCAACTGCCAAGTGTCAGCAACAAAGTTTGTAAAGGTTTATATAAAGTTCTTCTTGAATCAGTTCAGCTCATGCAATCTTCAACCTTCAAAGAAATCACAGTAGTTTTTTTTTGGTTTTCCAGGAAATTCAAAATCTCAATGCATGTTTGTTTTTCAAAATCAAAATGAATCTATAACTTTTTCACACAATTCTCTTGGAATGCTTCATGCTTGCTTCCTGGTTTTGCTACAATCTTCACTGATGCCAAAATTCGAAGTAAAAAACGATTTCAAAGTACTGAGAATCCAGTCCTTTTCTTTTGTCCATTCTGTTCGGCGGTCCGTGAGGAGACACGATAACTCGAGAACGCTTTGACGTTTTTTAATTCTGTTTTCGCGAATCGATAGCTTATGAAAAATGAGAAATCAAGTTCAATTTTGGGCCAAATCGGAGTTACCCCTGGGGAGGAAAGGTCATACCCCGTCACGCTCATCTCCGAAGCTATCTTCAGTGTCAAATGTTATAACCTTTCCTTTTTTAAGCATCACCGTATGCACTTCAAGTAGGGAATCTCTTTTTATGCATTTCAAATAGGGCGTCTCAGGTAAATATTAGAGAATACCAACAACCATGATATGCGCGCTTATCCTGGATGTTACCTTAGAGGTAAAATGTCATAGTTTCCTTTTATAAAGTTACACTCCTGTGTTACCAGGCTTATATGCTTATGTATATATTCTTTTCGCGATAAAAAATAAGTGTTGAATTGGATGTCGATGGATTACGTGCGTAGTCTGAGCTTTCTTGATGATTATGACGTTTATTACAATTTTTTGTTGATCATTAAACCATTCATTTTTCACTACTTACATTTATATGATAGATTTTAGGTGTACAAGAATGCTAGGAAATCTTTAAATAAAAAATATATTTTAAAACTGTATTTATTAAAAAATGTCAAATGTTTATTGAAATTACACGAAAATTACAATTAAGTATTCGAGAAAACTCAATATTTTATAACAATACAGCAAAACAATTTTTGTGTAAGTAACAAACAACTTCATATTATCCTAACTAAATCTTCAGCTTGATTTCAACTGCAAAATAGACGCGGTTGTATCGAACAGCAAAAAGTTACATTACAAATATGAAAAAGTGAACATTTAAGAATTAACAACTAATCGACTTTGAGTTTGAGACCCTTATTTGAACCACATAGAATCTCTGCAGTTGAAAATGGTGCAACGGAGGAAACAACTGGGTTTGGGTCCATCATATCATACGCTGTGTAAATCAACAATGTTTTTAGCATTGGACAAAGACTCCAATACTTTTCCTCCAACAGCTTCTTTGTATTTTCTTCGGTCGGCATCCACTTTCTCCTCACATCCATAAAACTGAGCGGATGTGTCAATTTGAGCGTTTCCAGAGTAGGAAACCATTTCAGCATTTTCTTCACTACTACTGCTTTTTCCTCGGATGTTGGCATATTTATCCACAAAGTTTTCAGGGAAGAAAAATTAGGACACGCAGCTACTCGTATTTGCTCTACTTGTTGAGCCCAAAGTTGATAATTGTAAAAATTCAAAAATAGATCAACAAGGGTGTTTGAAAGGTTCAAAAGCAATTTAGGAATCATCCTCCCTTCCTTATTTGTTTTGTCATAAAAGCTCCAAGGTGTAATAGAAAGGCACTTTAATGATGGAAAGGTTGAGGGAATGCAACTTTGCATCAACGAAATGTGGGGGTTTTCAATCTTTAACCACTTTAGCTTGGGAAAACATATATTCCTTCCTTTCCAATTGAAGCCTTCATTCGTCACAAAACTCTCAAGCTGCTTGCAATACGGTGACACTATCCAATTGATCAATTTGAAATTCTGCCTCTCGTCGTCTTCGTCCTGTTTAGAGAATTCCAAAACATCGCAAACACGTAGGTACGTAAGATGAGGAAGTGGAGAAAGTGAATAATTGTCCAAGTCCCGTTTCATAATTTTGACACGAATTGAATCAAACTCCAGTGCCTTTAAATTTGGCGTTTGGCTCACAATTGCTGCAAACGTTTTTACAGTAGTATTTTCCCGCATGCCATAAAATGAGAGAGATGTGAGATGCTCTCCAAGCTTTGATGAGAAGCCAGCATTTCGCAGCATTGGTGTCATTTGGTTATCATCTAGGTACTTATCTTGGTCCTCATCCCAATGCCTCCAGCGGTTGATAATAAAAAGAGATTTTGTTGGGGTTTTGGTGCATATGTTGATCCGTTTGATGTCAAGGGTGAGAATAGGAAAGTTATATAGATTTCTGGCGTCTATTTCCCTTGCAGGTGCCCACTTTGTCCAGAAATCTACGCATGTCTTTTCCAGGATGTAGTCCATCGCTTCTTTCCAAGTTGGATGAACCAATCTTAAATTTAAAAGTTTGGGTATTGTCTCATAGTAAAGTGGATTTATATGTAACGCCTCCTCGTCCTTTTTGAATTGGTTCAAAATCATCATTAGCACCTGAATAATACACAAAAATAAAAAAAAACATTCAATGCTATATTTATTTAATCGCTTACCAAGAAAAAGATTGACAATTTACAATTATAAGATATTCGGATTCTAACCTCAGTTGGAAGTTCACGCCAGTCAACACCTTCAGTCAGGGATGGAGCTGGGACCTGATCAGTAAGCCTTCTTTGACTTCTTGTCAACATTGTGAAGAGTTAGGGGGGTTAGTGGCTAGCAAACTTTTTAACCGTGCTGTTGAATCTTGAATGAACAGTACGAGAATATTATTCCGAAACCAAACACAATATTCCTGTTGTGCGGAAGAGAGGAAGTGAACGTAACCACTTCTTTGAGTATGATAGCAGCAAAGAAGTAATAAACCTGACAATAGGCAGATATATAGGAACCTGCGATCTAGCATTTATGCTGAATAAAGTTAGCATAAGTTCATTGGTTTAAAAAAGATTTGAAAATTTTCATAATTGTGGCTGCTATTGAGATTTTTTTAAAAAAATTGACCTTTAATCGCTTATAGGTCACGCGGTGGTTATTTCTGAACTTTGTAATTAGCATAGTTGAGTTTTTCTTGAAAAATAGCATCATTTTGATGTATCATAAGCCATGTTTTGCTATTAAAATTTTTTGACCTTGACCGTTGACCCAGTTACCGTTGACCGATTTTGCTCATCTTAGAACTTAGCCAAGAGCTTGACCTAAGATATCGTTTAGCAAAAAGAATTTTTGAAAATCTTCAACGGTGTAAAAGTTATCTTGCGAACGGACGGACGGACAGACGGACAGACAGACTATGATCCATTCTAAAAAACCTGCTTTTGATTGATCTTCGATCGCAGGTTAATAATTTTAATTCCCTAACCACGCTTCAGCTAAAGAATTATTTGACGGGGCTAAAGCTAACTGCCAAAAGAACTCAGCAGTTAAAAAAAGCTATGCAGCTCTTGCACAGAAACTTTAGCCTATTATGTCTTCATAAAGTCAACTTTTGTCTCTCTCTAACTTTTGACAACTGACAAAATCCTGCTTTATTAACCTGCGATCGAAGATCAATCAAAAGCAGGTTTTTTAGAATGGATCTGTCTGTCCGTCTGTCCGTCCGTTTGCACGATAACTTTTACACCGTTGAAGATTTTCAAAAATTCTTTTTGCTACACGATACCTTAGGTCAAGTTTTGGCTAAGTTCTAAGATGAGCAAAATCGGTCAATGGTAACTGGGTCAAAGGTCAAGGTCAAAAAATTTTAATAGCAAAACATGGCTTATGATACATCAAAATGATGCTATTTTTCAAGAAAAACTCAACTATGCTAATATCAAAGTTCAGAAATGACCCCAGCGTGACCTATAAGCGATTAAAGGTCAATTTTTTTAAAAAAAATCTCAATAGCAGCCACAATTATGAAAATTTTCAAATCTTTTTTAAACCAATGAACTACACAGACACATAGCTTATGCTAACTTTATTCAGCATAAATGCTAGATCGCAGGTTCCTATATATCTGCCTATTGTCAGGTTTATTCTCCTAAAGCGTGCTCTCTCCTTCATACAATCAACGGACAACACGCCATAAAAACTAATGACAATAATAATACAAGCTCATTGTGAAGAGGTTGCTTGTTGGAATTTAGAATGTACCTCACTACTCAATAAATGATGTTAAAGCACACGAATAATGGCCAGAAAGGGATAGGGATTGGTATTTATTACAAGTACGTAAAACTGGCTGCTTCTGTGAAGCTTCTGGGTGGCGAAGGATGGGTATTTTTAGTTTGCGTTTATAGCATTCATTTGTGAAGTGAGTTCATTTGAAGGCATACAAGTACAAGTGCATACATATACATAATCATGGATTTGTCATGCATAGTATTGCATACATATACATAAAACGTAAAACATAAAAATGAGGATTAAAATAAGTAGCATAAGTTTAAGAAATATGAATGAACAATGGTCAGGACTGAACACATTGGCTCAACAACAACAAAGATTCAATGCTCCCTCAGCCACAAATACATTTATATCCCCATTGCATTTTGACGATGCCTTTCGTATCTACGTAGAAGCAAAGAACTGAATTTAATGCAGGGCGGATGCAAAGTAGTTCAGCACGTTAGCTTTACATATCTATGTATATCATTATCGTGCCTCTGCTATATATAAAATATATATTAGTCTGTGTTTCTTGCCTTTCATGTATATATATTTGCATATATAAATTCCTACAAGAAAAAATTCTGGAGGATGCTCAATATGGATTTTTAACAAGCAATTTATTGCTTGTTTATAGCCTTGTCCAGTCTTCATGTCGTTCCGTGTGGGAACACGATAATTCAAGAACGCTTTGACTTTTTTTAATTCTGTTTACATCAATGGATTGCTTAGGAAAAACCAGAAATCAAATTCAATTATGAGCCAAATCGGAGTTACCCCTGGGGGGAAAGGTCATACCCTCTCACTTTTTTTCAAGCGTAAGGTATACCGTGTAGCATATCAATCCATTCGACATTTGTGTCAGATGTCATAGTTTTTTTTATAAACCCTAAATTGCATGTTCGATACACTCCTGTCTTACCAGGTTTATTTTGGTTAAAAGGATCCCTTGAATTGTGATTGGGGATACGAAGCACTGAAAGAAAAACGCCCAAGTACCCATTCCATAAGTTAAAGTTACAGTGATAGATTTTCAGGGTAATTTCTGAAATCGCTTTCAGATTTCAGTTTCCCTTTTCTGTGGAAAACTATTGGATAAAAATATTAAAGGTTTATATATGCAATGCATTATCCTATACTGTGCAGCAGCAGTATACGTATAGTTGAGTATATAACAGACATGTATTTTTGTGCATAAGTAGTTCTTAGGTATTATAGATACGGTCTCTTGATGTGCGAAGTTGCTTACTCCCATCTAAGAACTCAACTCCTTTCTTTTGAAGAAGTATGATTTTTTTCTTATTTTTGGCCATGCATGCCCCGACACAGACATACTAGTAGTCACAGTTGCTTGCTTACATTACTTACCACTGGTTTTCCTTTCAATTCTGCACGTCAGACAGATATCTGAAATGGAATCGAATGGAAGGTATGTTTATATGCTACTTTTGGCACATCTTACAACTGCTGCCAATTCTCTTCTTTTTCCGGTGGCGTTCCTTCACTCTTCTTTCTTTTTTTCCTTTCTATTTTTTTCTTCCTTTCTCTTTTCTCTCCTTTCCTCCTTCTTCTTCTTCTTACTCCGCTTTTCTTTCCTTCCATTCTTCCCACTTTTCTCTGACTAAATTACGACACGTGAGTGGCTTGAAAAGCCAATTTATTACTTATGCTATGTACTTCTATATATGCTTATATCTTGCGGAGCGTATCTAGCAATTTATTTAATGACACAAATCTTTTTCCATCTTTAATATATAAGACGATAGGAGGACGAGGACGATAGATATTGAGTAGAACTGCATTTTACTCTTTCGTTGTATTTATAATCGGCTCATAATGGATTTCTTGGGTTCCACTTTTGCTCCTCCTTATCAATGTGAAAGAGGAAAAGCTTTCTTTATACAGAAACACTATACTATTCCTTTCACAAGAGTCACAAATCATATCTCAAAAATTCTATTCACTTAAAGCCGTTCCCAAAAACTGGAGAAAGGAGTGATAACTTAAGGTTTGGAATTTCTGTTGTTTCAAATTCCTAAAATGATTTTGCTAATTGAATGCATAAGTTGTATCAATAGATAGGAAAACCTTTCTTCTAGTTGCCACACGCTTTCATTTCCAATGTGTGACTGATGATGAGAATTTATATCATATCTTGAGCGTTACCTAAGGCCAAGCTGAAAAGCAATAAGTTTTCTAATCATCTGTGCCAAACTTGACAAAATATTTTAGCTCACACACAGCCTACAGTAAATGAATTGGAGCTGACGAAGTCCATTACCCATTGTTTTGTTTTTGGTGGTGATGTACACATTTTCCCTCAAAAAATGGTATAATGAGCTCAAACTGCTTTCTCTATTTTTTTGTTCTCGCCAAAATGCTTTTAATCTCTGTTAGTTGTAAAAGCATTTTGGGAATAATGCAGTGCCCAACTGTATACATACTTAACTTTCTCTCCCTCACTGCTATCAGAACGCATCATCATTTGCTGGCTAAAAATGAATAAATGAGTGAATGTAAGCAAATTGCATTTTCTAGATCCAAATAGTTTCGTGAAAAGAAAGGTCCCATGTGTAAACAAGCTTACTTTGAAAGCACACGTAGAGTATACATATAGAAAAGAAAATGGATCTAAGCGTTTCTATGTACTACATATATATACCCTATGAGCTTCACACACTTAACGAAGAAAAACTTAGCAATGAAAGAGCATTAGCGATTAGAAGAGAAAGCTACAAAAACGGTTTGTTTTTTGGTTGTTTGGAGGGAAAGCTTGGAAAAGCTGTGAGCAGTATAAAGCTCCTAGTTTAAGTAGTGTGAGTAAATAACGTTATATTATGACTTTGTCTTTACTTGCTATAGTTGCTAGTCCTCCTCTCTCTCTCTCTCTCTCTCTCTCTGTCTGCATGCATTCATGACCTAGTAGGAGTTTATGTGGTGTGGCGTGGCTTGCTAAAATACTTTCGCAATCATAATGTTCTTCCATTTCACTTAAGCTCTTTCCACGCACTCTGGACTCAAGTGGTCATTATGCAATCTGACGACTAGACTAGACTTGTTTGCTCTTACACCGCATGTTGGTTGGTGTGCTATGTTATGACGATAAGCTTGCAAGCTGCAGAACCTATTACTATTATTGCAACTACTACTTTTTGTTTTTAAGGGAGGAACACTATCTGAAGAAAGTATGATGATGATATGACGAGGATGTGATGATGATGGTATGGCATGGTTTGGCATTGCCTCTTGGGCTTTAGGTGGCACTATTGGCAGGTATATTTTGCTAGAGTTGCAAAATGGTGGTGGATTCTTGTTCCGTTGTTCCATGTGCTTTCGTTTTCCCATTAGCTTTAACCGACGCACGCCAAAAAAAAGTAGGTGGAATGGAGGGAACACCTCGATGAAGACGGAAATGTAATATGTTTCAACCTTCTAGAATGAAATGAAGTATGTAAGACAAATGTAAGTAGGAGAAAAAGAAGTAGATGAAAGAAAATTGTAAAAAGCAACAGTATAGAAAGTAGGTTGAAATGAGGTTGAAAAACTTTCTTTTAATATCCGTTGTTCCTTGCGGCCGCACTTTTCTAAGGAATTGGAAGCTTTTCTGTGTTATCTTTTTCGCTATTTAACCGCCTTCGCAGTGTATTATACATATTTAAGTAAAAGTATACATACATTCGTTGTCCCTACGGCTAAACTCTTTGATTAAGCTAAAAGGTAATAAATGTGTTTTGTCTTCAGAATAAAATCTTCTTAACAATAATACAAAATACCTGGAAATTTTAGTTGGTTATTTGGTTTTGAGAGATATTTAAGCATAAAAATTAAAAACGTGCTAAGAGTCAAAAACATTAATTCCAAATAAGAGCAAAAAGCTTACGATTAGATTTTCGGTGGTGTTTGAATGCAATCAAAATAAATCAATATATATAGCCATTGCCACTTTGCAGTTATTTTTGGACATTATCCAGTACGAAGAAGCAAGTAAAATATTATCTTATCTAAATCTTCCTCAAACGGAATCTCATGAAATGCCCACAACTATCGCCTTCTCGCTCAACTTTCAAGTAGTGTTGAAAGTCCCTTCTTCCTATTTCCTGGAGCACTTCGTTTCACTTTCTCTCTCTCTCTCTCTCACTCTTTCTCACTTCTCTTCCTTTTTTCTAACAACCAGAGTAAAATAAACTTTTAGTCCATGTAATCTATTACCACTTCCATTCGAACTGACTCTCCTCTCATCGAAAAGTAGGGAGAACTACTACAATGAAAAGATAAACACGTAGGCACACACTGTTTTGTACATTGAATTCTTATATAGTAAATTGTACGTACACTTCGTGTACTACTTGAAAAAGATACACACACACACACACATTCAAGTCGTCAAGCGAATAAAAAGAGTGCCTTGCTAGTCAATGTTGAAGTAAGGAAACTGTCTCTCTTCTCTTTTTTGTCTTCCGGTGTGATTGTATCTTGTCTTGCTCTATTGGTAGTGCCATTTTGGTAAAATTTATATCGATACTGTTTCTGATTCCCCTTGAAACTTTTTTTTCTCTCTCTCTCTTCTAACTAACTGGTTACTTTTTTCCTACAGTTTTTTTGTTTTAGACAGGTCTTTGATCGTGTATTAAAGGGGAGAGGGGTTATTCTTATATAGAGAAGTATGGTGTAAAGGCGAAGAGAATTTGATAGGGCTCGTGACACTAGGAAACTCTAGATGAAAAGAAAGAGACGACGAAAATGGATCAACATGTATAGACTGTGACTCCATTCGGTTTCTGGTCACATGAGATAGTACGTTTGGGATTTTGGCTACTTTTTCCCGTCTCTTTCCAACTTTCATGGACAAAGAAGGAATCCTCATTTTTCCTGCCCTGTCTGGATACAAGTATATGAGACGTAGGTAGTAGGTATATATTTTAAAGCATTTTTTGTACTTGACTACGGTCTTATTGTATATGGAAGCGATCGTGTAAAAGTCAGTATTTATTACGGCTAAGTTTTTATACGTGCCAAGCCAGTACTTACCTACCTGCATGCATGACCACTTTTTAGTTTTTGTCACAAAAAAAACTAATGTATCTATTCCAACTCCAAGAAGAGGATACTTGCTGGTTTTACGGGGTAAAGGAAAATGGTTAGATGACCTTTTACACGCCTTTCATCTCCACAAGCTCCGAAAACTTTGGCTTGATCTTAGATTCCGAGTGTCACTGTCGAAAAATTCGAATCCAACTAGAGAAAAAGGAGAGGAAATGCAAAAGACTTTTGCCAAAATAAACAAATATCGATACGGTGGGCTTGTTGGGAAACCTCTCTTGATTTCCCAGGATTAGGAATCTTTGCAGCTCATGTGGCTTCCGGTATAACCTTTAAGAGCGTGTGTTATATAAACATTGGAAGAAGAAGACAAAAACATAAGAGTCGACCTACCTTGAGTACTTCAAATCGGAAGCGCATGAATAAGTGAGCCTTGTACCGTGTATACATAAATACCATCCTTTCAGTAGTAGCAAAAAAGTAGTTTCGGAAAAATCTACTAAAGAGGACCAGTAAGATATCAATGGATTCATGATTCACTTTTTCTCATAAAGTTTTTCTCTTCTTTCCTATTCCCCTTTTTCTCCCCTTTTTTTCTCACACTAGAATAAACACTAGCCATGAGCTGGTGGAAAAGAGAGAGAGAGAGAAAGAGTATCCCAAAATTTTCTCGAGGAAGAGAGAAGAACAAAAGTTTTCAGGGTAAATTTACGATGACTTGTACGGATATCGTTGATATCATTGGAGAAAAGAGCAGACTAGAGAAATGATACACACTAGCAGCCAGTGTAGATCCATTCAAACACGTTGTATGTGCAAAGACATAAGAAATGTCGGGAGTTGGATAAATCAAGAGAAAGGGGAAACATTCGTATCAAGCCAAGGACCTTGAGTAGAAAAAAAACTATTGAAAATGAAGTAAGTTCGTAAAGGTGTAGCATAACACATGCATGGATAACAACGCAGGAGCCTTACAGTCAGCCAAGTATGTTGACTTCACTTTTACCTTCCAATTTTAGTCCCTGTTTGCTACATTGAATATAGTTAGTGATGCGAAGAAAACCAGCGCTACTTTATTTTTCTTTAGATGTTGAGTTGAAACGGTACTTTCGCCATCTTCCAGTGCCTGCCATCTGTTAGGCGATGTGGATGGATGAATTTAGGCGTCTTGTTTCCCTCGTTTGCTCTTATCGCCTTCCTGTTTGCACTTCAACACGGTTTTCCGTGAGAAATCATATCGATAATCAAGATATTTTCTCCATGTTAACTTTCTCTGATTTCTTTCGCATTCAAAATATTGCATTTCATTTGGCAGTAAATAAAATATAAAATAGTGAATAGATTTCAATTTCAGTTCTAAAAGTTTTTTTTATGAACATTGAGATAAGGTGACAATTCTTATGCATGTAACCTATATAGGCACTTGTAAAATGCCAATTTTTCGATTCCTATCATCCCACGCAGAAAAGTTCATTTTTGTGCCCCTATTCCTACAGCTAATAGCTTGTTAAAAAGTTTTCTAACTATACTATTAAATCGACCACATTGAAAGTTTGGAGTTGAACAACTACTCTACCCTGTTTGTGCAAAAACCCACTGTGGTTTGTGCTAATAAAACAAATAAAATGGGTCACTATTTGGGAATGGGAGTAAAATTGACTTCCAAGTTACTTTGATAACATTGTCTCATTAAATATAATGAAGGAAAACCTGCGGTGATTACGCGTGGGTGAATGTAATCATATCATTGGGAAAATATTACTTTAGTTACATTAAGCACGTGGGAGCAACCCTATTAAAAAGAGTAGACAATCCCACACCAAAGGGATGTACTTTTCTTCAGCTAATATTTTTGTCTAATATTTTTATTTCTATCAGCGACTTCAGTCATGTAGTTACTCGTTAACTTGTAAGAAACATATTTTAAAATATAACATGTTTTCTCTATCTATAAATATAACAATGCTAGAAAATTGGTAAAAGCCCACACACGTCGAATGTTTGATGATTTAATTGAAGGGAAAAGATATCTTCACGTGAGGTGAGTTTCACATATGCGGCTTTCTGGCTTCACTTACCAAGGTCTCCAACTGAGCATGAACTCACTCATATGTTGTTCTAAATATAAAAAAAATACATTATGCATCGTCAACTTGACTTCGACATGGTATTGTGGTTGTTTTTGTGTGTAGGCGTATGCATAAAATGATATAATAATGCAGTCGTCAATTTTCAGTCGGTGAAAACAAATCTATGCAAATATAGATAAGCCAAGTTATACTGTGAAGCCTTATTATCCATACTAAAGCGATCGCGGAATCCGTCTTCGCGTACATGTGTGTGTGCGTGTGTGTGCATATTCGGTAAACCAAGAAATATGTTAAACGGATGAGTATAATTTTTAACTACAAACGTTCACAAGTTTCGTTGGAATGTAGACGTAGGCTCAGTTTGTTGGTTCAGCTGCGTCAAAGTTTGAGTAACACGGATTGACAGCTGGCAGATTGCCTGGGATCCTTAAAACAACAAGAGGTTTTCTCCAATATTCCACTTATATACACAATGAGTATCATCATCCTTCTAATTCTGCCCTATAGCGTGCGTAAATGTAAAGATATCGATGAAATATGCAGCCAACTTGTGTGTATAGCATTTTACAAACAGATAATATCCATTGGCTCATCCATACACTCTGTTGATCTTTTTTGACAGGTCTCATGGATTCGTAAAAGGGACCTTCACGTTCTAACCTCGACCGTGTTCACCTTCTCATCTGATGCAAGGTTTTCAGTAATACACCCAGAGAATTCGGATGATTGGACGCTCGAGATAAAATTTGTCCAAAAGCGTGATGCAGGTATATAAATGCTTTCAAACACATCAAACAAGTACCTATCTATTTTAATGCCAAAGATTTTCATTCCTAATATAAACCTCTTTTTATATATCTGCAGGTGTATACGAGTGCCAAGTGAATACCGAGCCAAAAATGAATCTGGCCATGCTCCTCAACGTAGAAGGTATGAACGAAGGTGTACCTTTCACCTCCACTTTTCCTCCCATCTTATAATACATAATTTAATTTAATTTTCCTCCTCAACTATTCCGTATACTTACTTAACGTCAACATTTCTTTACTAGGCCTATATTAGTCTTCTCATTAGAGCATTATTTATTACAAAGAAAGAAAATCTCTACAAATATTCATCTCTTTAGCTATATCCATATATATCTTTTATCTATTCGAACATTTTCCTAATTAAACTTTTTCAATTTTCACTCTGTAATTTAATATAATCGAGCCTTTTCATTTCATATCATAATAGACATAAAACTGAGTCTTTTCGCTAGTTCTTTCTATTTCTCTCTTTCTCTCACTCCTTCTTTCTATCATAGTATGTATCTTTCTCTTCAGATCATTCATCTAATTAGCAGCAGCAGCAGCAAAGCAAAAGTATAATACTTATAAGCAAATAGCCTAATTAATCATTCGTTTTTTATCAAAGAAATTTTCTCTCAAAGTTTTCTAGAAGCCACCTTAGATCTATCTATATTATATAATATAATTCTGTTAGTCTTTTCAATTATTATTATTCTTGATGATTATTAATGAGTAGTCATTTTCAATGATACATTTAGTTATGTTAACTATATATTCCCATCAACAAGATCATCGACACACTAACAATTCACATGCACAGTCCCAACTCTCAGAAGCTTTAGTTAGTCACGGATGAGCGTACCGGATCCGCCTACTCAAAAAAATCTAGAAACGTTGGTTTTGGTTGGTACTTTGGTAGAATCCAAGTTTTAGTATTTTATTCAACAGTATATAATTTAAAGAACGTTGGTAAAAAATGTAGATTTTTAATTTTTACTTGATAAAAAATTCAGTAGCTCACCATCTATCTGTATGATATGATATACATTTATGTAAGGTATCGTGCATTTACATAGGTACAATAGTCCATTTAGCTATTATATTATAGCTGGATTGAAGTAGGCTATTTAACGTAACTTTTAACTATGAGTACTTAGGTATAGAATAGAATATAGAAAACTATCATATTATTTATTAATCTCTTTTTGTTTTCCTAATGCCACATCTAATCCACCACCCACCCATTTTCTTCTGTTCTTTGAATATCGAAACAGTTTCTATTGTAGAAAATGTGATGATTACTTCCGCATTCCATCACTATTGTGCATATTGCATATTATACAACACAGATAAACATTATACTATGTATATCACTTTGTTAGCTCACTGATGTGATATTCTAGCCAAAAATAAACTTGAAGGAGAAAAATTCAATAAGGTTCACAAGCTATACTATCAACTATGTGTGTGTTATATAGCTTCATCATCCAAACTACAAAACACTATAATGTGATGTCAGAGATGTGATAAGTGCTTCTTGAGTTGTTCTGGAATCATTTTCATTCATACAAAAGCTTTTCCAAAGATGTTGAAGCAAGATTTTTGGAGAGCCTTCTCGAAAATGGCGACTGTTTTGCATTAGGGAAAGCACATAAACATAACACACTTATACACACACACACAAGTTCACAAGTCATGGGACTCCAACAAAGAGAGTGTTTGCCACGTTTTCCAATGTTTATTGATTTTTCCAGTTTTTATGTCCATATCAATATTGTTGATGCTGATGTTGGGAATTGTGTAACTGTAACTGATCTGCAGTTAGTGTTGGTAGCCAAAGCCAGTGTGAGCACATCACATCACACATTGCGTGTTTTCTTTTTTTTCTTTTTTGGCACGGAGCGCAAAAGCTCATATTCTCCTAGTTTTTTTTGCTCACCAAGTTGAGTTACATGCTACAAGTCTCGTGATTTTTTTTGAAAGAATTTTTTTACTGACATATATAAGTAGCAAAAGCACTACATTTTATATAGAGCATTGTTCAAAAACTCTTCACACTTCACTTTTTTGCACTTTCTCATTTCTTTCTCTCACTTTCTCCAACACTTTCCCGCTAGCTGAACAACTTGTGAAGGTATAATATCGTAGTCAGAGGTATATGGAGTCACTGCACGACAAAAAATCGTAAGCAACGCACAACATAACGTGTAATACTTGCGTTGCAGCTGTTCAGCCAGTCCTTCTCCTACTTTTTTTTATTTAGTTTTGTATATGTTGTTGATGTTTTTTCTATAGCTCAATTTTCACAACTTTTTTTACTATCATAGTATGCATTTTGTATCTATACAAGAAGCATTGATCATTTGGCAATATTTTTCGGGTATACATAGATGGGCTCTGATTTTCAGAGAAAAGCATGAAGCAGAGAGTAATAAACTGATACACTTTAGATTTCATAAGAGCATTAAATCGCTTATCATGGCTCCATATAGCAGAGAAAAGCAGTGGCATTAGCTTGATTTGTGTGGGGGTGAAATGAGGTTAAGACTCCAACTACTTTTTGTGAAAGTGGTGGTGAAAGGTAAAGCCACTTTTGATATCTTTGACAGCTTTATACGCTGTGGAAGTTACCAATTACAGCATCCAGTATTTTTTCCCTTTGCGCAGAATGATAAATGGAGTAGGAGAAGTTATATGGTACAGTTTGATTCGAAAGGATTTGATTTTTTGGGAGCGTGACAGACAAGAAAGGTTTTAATATGTGTGGAGATCGACTTTTTGGGAAGATACAACCTTGAAAACAGGCACGGGTTTTATTTTCCGGATATTTAATGCTCCTTTTATCCTTTCCAATTGGGAATTTCCCCCATGATCTACTTTAAAATAGGATAGCGTTCAAAGAATCGATTTTCGTAAAGGGTTATAATAATAATAATATAGATTAAAGTCACGAGGTCATATCAATATCAACATTCTATTCCAGCACACAAGAGATTTATATTAGGAACGAAAATCATTGATATTAGAATAGATAGGTATCTGATGTGTTTGAATCAAACACATGAAAATGTACGCATGATCCCTATCGGCAAAAGTCGATATGATCGAAGCGAAATCGCACTACAAAATCGAATAACAAATCGAAGCGAACGCCATAATTTCGATACGAAGTCGAAGTCGAGCTAAAGCTAAATTTCCGCGAGGTCTAATCGACTTTGAAGCGATTCAGAGCAGATTAGTCGAACCGAAAACTTATAAAAATCGCTACGAAATCGCAGTCTTGTTTGGTTTATGGTGAATGCTTACGCTACGATTTCAAAGCGATATTGATGCGATTTCGTGCAGAAAAATTTGTAGTGAAAACAAGCATATGGTTTTCGAACATTTATTGTATACAAAGCAACTGTCATTAGTTAACAATTATTATTAATAATAAAATAAATCAATTCCACTTAATAAGATTCAAATTAAACAATATTCACATAAGTAGTCACTCCAACGCTCCTGTAGGAGAAGTTGGAAGGGGGGGCTGTTGGCTATGTGTTGTAGTTAGGAGCAGCTGTTATCCATTTTCTTTCCTGTTAGAATTTACAAGAGAATGCGAAAATTAACGGTATAATTAGTGAATGTAGCGTTCATAATGATAACGGATATTCTAACAAATTAAGTAAAAAAAAAAGACTTACAATTCTGCGATGAACTATGTTGTCAGCTTTCGAAATTACATCAGTTATTCTTCGGTAGCACTTGATGTCTGTGGGTTGACTTGTAGATCATCTGTAACATAAAAAGGAATAAACAATAAAAAATGACACTGTCATGCGATTCAAAATATGTTTGAATGCTCCTAAAAACACACAAGCACTTACTGAATTCCTGTTAATTTGATGAATCCCAGCTTTCCTCCCTTTAAAACTGAACTTTATCAGGTCAGGTAAGAATCAGCAGTCGAAGTGTCACCAGGTAATTGAACTTTTAACTTAGGTTTAGTGATAATCTACTTCAATCTTTGAGATCCAAGTAAAGAGAATGAATACTCACACAAAAACAGCAGAATGGAAAGATATTAGCAAGATAGATCATCTGCTTCTAAAATGACAATGGGTTTTCTACTCGTTCAACGCAAATAAACATGCATATCGACTTCGTTGCGATTTCTTAGCTACCTCGCTTTTCATAATGATACATAAATATGAAAACCAACAATCGTAACGATTTCTGTCCGAATGGGAAACTAAAAATATAATAGTATGCCGCCTATAGAAAACAATTTATGCAGAACAGAATGCAATAGAAAGCGCGAGGTGGCTCCGAAATGATAAAGAATGTTGAGCACATCTCTCGCCATTATTAGCTCTATGAAACGGGGGGAAAGCAAAGTGTGAACTGCGAATCCAACAGCATATTAAATCCAATCAGGGAGCAAAAAAGGCAGAGGGATAAACCCATTTCACATTGCGTTAGCTATTTGCTGTTTTTTGTATTTGATGTATTATTGTGTATGTAGAAAGGGAGGTGGGATGTTGCCTCGAGACTTGGGTGATAAGTAAATGACAGATGTGTGTGGTTCGGAATGTAAATAAGCTATGTGAACTAAAATGGTCCTAAATGCATACCAGGACACCAGGCCAGAGAGGGTGTTGGTCTTTTTGTCGTAGACTTTTACAATTGAAAATACACCGAATTTACTTCTCATCTTTCCAAGTCACATGAAGGACAAAAAAATATCCACAGATTCTTGATTCTTTTTAACCTACTTGTACACATTTTCCCATCATTCGAAATAAAGGCAGCAACTATGTCGAATTGTACTCCATTTTTTTTCCTCCGAAAATGTCCACTTAATACTGCTGCATATATGCGTACATACAATATACTTACTATATAGGCGCACACACAATCCTAATCTTCGTTTCTTTTTATGTGAATCCACTTTGAGTATTTGAGTATAGTGTACGTACATTTTTATGATGCACACACATACACACTATGAAACGAATATTATTTTAGTATGTGGCCCTTGCTTACTTGCATCATGCTACTTTTGTCATATTCTTCTTTTCTGTGAGGATTCAGCAAGGTAAAAATTGGCAAACTCGGCCTGCACAATAATAATAGCATGCCGAAGGAAAATGGAAGAAATGGGCTATTCTATTTTCCCAGAAAATGATGACGACGACCACACACACATACTAATACAAATACTTACAATACTTTCTCTAGTTTCATGCTGAAGGAAGAAGATGCCTTTATACTTTCTTTCATGCTTTCCCCTTCTATTTTCTACGTTTCTTCAGCTGAGTGGACACGACTCACTCACTCACTTAAATCGCTTTCTACCTTTTTTTATCCATATATAGGTAGGTACACAAAAATACATGTGTACCTACTACACCTTCACATTCCTTTTTGCACGAATGTGCAAAGTCTCATCCCTTCTACATTCTCCTCCTTTCCTTCCCATCCAAAACAGACTCCGGTGTTTGAGTTCTTAAACAGAGGAGAGAAGAGCAGGAAGGGAAAGGAACTCATGACCCATGTCATGTCATAATATAATGCTTCATAAGAAACGAAAAGAAAGGGATCCCTATGCAAACGGACATAAAGATTAAGAAGATGCTCATAGAGTGTCACGTAGGACTCATGCATATACATTCATTCATACATTATTATGACAAAAGGTCTTTTCTCTATTTTTCCTACAAACTCCTTATTATATAGGTACGTCCATCCATATGATGTGATCTTTTCAAGCTCAACACAGGAAAAAAAGTTTTGAAGTATGGATGATTTTAGCAAGCATTCCTTACCTCATTTTGCGTAACAAGTCACGTCTGACAAAAACCAACGAGAGTAATTTCCAGAAAGCTGAGTTGAGCTAAAAAAAATATAGAGAAGCAAAAAGTAAAAAAAAGAACTGTTTCCAGGTCGTAAAGCGTGCATGAACCAATAGTATCCTACTCCTACACTGTAAGTAGAATAGTATAGTCATAATATGATAGCAATGAGGAAAATAACAGATGTCGTTTTGGGAGGATATAGTTTTGTGAAACATTTCCTTCACAGAATTTGAATGGACTTTCACCTCATCCTCCTTTTCTCTGACCGGTGCTTTTCTCTCAGAAGCATATGAGTTGTGTATATAATGTATGTATGCTCCTCATGAGGAAACACTTATCATTCCTTATAGCATACATACATACATACATACATACATACATCCACATCACATAACCAACACAGTTTTTTAATACCTTCTCCAGAATCCAGAACAACTCTGTAGTTTTTACACCATTATTTCTCACGACCTGATCTGTGAGCCTTATGTAAGTATTTGTGTTGCTAGTAAACTAAAAAGACCTGCCAAAACCAGCTAGCAGACAATATACACTATATAATATTCCACATATTACGCCTCATTCATCAAATTACACTGTGGCTGCTGCTGCTGTACACACAAAAAATAACACTACATGCAACACATACGTTATTCTGCACTGCTGAGCCATTTTCTAGTTCATTACATCACATTAATATACTCCACCACTACATTATTCCTATGTCATATTTGTACTTATGTATTTTTCTCATTCAACTCAAAAAAGCTCCCGAGTTTTTTTGTTACTGTTGTTTTTATATTTATCCCGAAAAAGAGAGCAGGGATGAAAGTACCTATTCAAATATCTTTTTATATATTTCTCGGAACAAGCAAGAATACCTAGGTTTTATGATTGTTTGTGTAGTAAATTATGACAATGGAGTAGTAGGATTATCAGATGAAAGCGTAGTTTGGTGGTATAATAATAAAAAGGGAAAAACATTTTGTGTCATATTATTATTATCACTACACTACTCTATCTATTACTATTTAGTGTATACATTTTCCCAAATACGTTTAGTCTCTACTTCTGTTTCTTATATTTTTTTGAAAGCTGAGTCGAGCGCCTTTTCTGTTGCAGATCGTGAAATGCTTTCGGAACAAGGCATCCACTCTACTAGGCCCACTAAAGGTTTCTACATTTTTTCACTTTCTCTTTTTGCAACTTTCTAAACAAACGTGTGTGTATTAAAAAAATGTATTAAATATTTATTATAAAATAATTATGGCATAAGTTGGTTGGCTTGTGTTTGCATGTTTTGAACAGCACATAGTATGTATGTATGTACATTATTAGATTTGTAATAATTAATCACAGTTAAAACAAACTACTAATATAAACGCATATGCATGGAAGAGAATGGAATGGCATGACTAATGATGAATGATGTGATGATGGTTTTAATGTTGTTGAGTGCTCTTGACTATGGATCCGCTAATATTAATGCATCATGCACCTAAAAAAAGGATTTGACTCTTAATTGCTTGCCAAAGCAGATTATGGCGTGTGATGAAGTGTATTGTATTTGTATGCCTTTCTGTGCCATACAATAATAATTTGCACACATTGGTATAGCAAAGCAATAGTCTAAAATTTAAGGGATCCCGTGCTGAGACAGTTTTATGACGTGGACTTTGTAAACATGAAAATAAACTAATTTATTTCAATACAAATTTTAACCATGGAAAAACGTGGAGGAAGTAGAAACACGAGGAGGAAGAAAATACTTATTCAGAATGGCCAAAAATCAGATTGAATATTTGTGTACCTTTTTCCTCTGGGGTCAAATGCCATGTTTTCCATATACGTACATCCTAGCATGCATATAAAACGGTATTGGATAACATTTGAAATTAAATATTTATGACGTGGCATATTGTATGTAGTCTTTAGTTTCAACTTTTTACGTAAACAGAGTATTACAAGCTCTCTCTCTCAAAGAATTGCAAAGTGAATGGGGGAAGAGTGGGTAAAATACACAAGGAAAATCTTCAAACATCGAACAAGATTGAATAAAAATGTCTTATGAGAGCTACCTAGCTACTACCAACCCTTCTACTTTTAGTTGGCCGCGCGTGTGGATGTGTTTGAAACAAGCTTTTACCAAGTTACATATCTTTCCCATTTTATTCCATAACTGGAACGAGACTCCAGGGGGTTTTCTAATTTTTTTTCTTCTCCACTTTCTTTCCATGTGTCTACATAGCCTCTATCCTAAACCCAACTCTCGTTACATATTCACTACCTTATTTTCTCTTTAGTTTTTGGGAAAAGGGATTTCTTTGTTTACTTCAGCCACTCTTCCATGCAACAGTGTGTTACATTTTGAAGGTTTATTTCTTCTGAAGAGGTACACTCACTACACACATAACCAAAACCAGCACAACCATTTTGTTAAACCCGTGAAGGAGCGGCTTTCGGCAAAAAAAGTAACTAAATGAACAAGACCGTGGCCTGGTATCTGGCCACAGCCTCCTTTCCAAAATGTTTTTGAAGTTTTAGAAAGAAAAAAGGAATTTAGCTGGAGTCTATTGTACATAAGTAGTCTTTGCAATTTTCTTTTTTCTGAGCTTTGTTTTATCAATGATAAGAATTTATCATAAAAAAAGTGGTAGAAAAAAACAGAACTAGAAAGAAAAATTTGGATAGGATCCGATGTATTTGTCCACATTCATACATCTCCACATTTTTGAGATGCACGACAAAAATTCTTGGAAATTAATTTTCCTTTTATCAAACCAACACAATCGACACCACTTCTAATTTCTCATTTTTTTCTCCTCTTTTTGAAAGTAATTTTTTAATAACAAATGATATAGAAATGCTGGAGGAGAAAGGACAAGACACATGGTTTCTTTTACTTTTCACCAGTGATAATTTTTCACTCGTCAGATTCCCTTTTTCTGAAGAAAAGTTGTTGAATTAAGGGGGAAATCCAAAAGTTTCACAAATATATATGATAGCATATAGCATGCATATAAGCATATGCGACTGAGAAAAAAGGATCGTCTACTCTTTAATGTGTGTGTTTGTAATTTTGTGGCTTTCACAAGTGTGAAAATACGCATTGCATCATTGAATTTTTTGAATTAACTTTTTCCTATATAAAATATCTTTGTATATTTCTCAGCATCCCACATCCAAAAAAGAGAGAAAAGTAAAAGTATGAAAGTTTTAGTGAAAAAGAGAAGGAAACTTTTACCATAAATAATTTCGAACTGAGAAATTAATTAACTTGGAGCTTCTGGGAATGACGCTGACCTATTGCTTGCATCAACATACACATTAAATACTTGATACCAGTGTGCTCAAATCTCATTTCTACTTTTTATTCCGCTATATAAATATATGCTTACATTTAGGTATATAAAATATTATGTTATTTTAGGTATTTACATTACCACCACCACCATCTTTACACCAATCCAAACTCTCATTTCATGCTTTTGCCTCTCCGCCAAGTAGTTTGTATGCCTATAGCCAACTGCTGCGGCTTTAATAGCTCACTCTGCACTTTTCCAAGTAAACAAAACAAATTGACTTCACATTAAGCTGATTTTTTTGGAGAGAGGTGCAGCACTAGCACAGCCAGTACACAATGAAGTTAAAAGAATTGGAATGGGATGGCTTTGTGTGTGGCCACCATTAGGGTGGCCCACCACCATATGTACGTTTTTAGCTCAGACAAGATACTGCACGCTTAACTAACCGTAGACTACTTTATTCATCATATCACCACCATTTTTCCATGTGATGTATCAAAATCCACCAGTTCAGCTTAGCTTTAGCTTGTTCTTATTGGGGTTGAGATTTCTTTTTTCTCAAGGATTCTGCGGAAGGAAGTAAAAACTTTGAGTTTATTTCATGCCGCTTAATACTGCAACAACGGGGATCAAGATCAATGCATGAACATATAATGTGCACCAACAAATGCTTGACTTGGCGGTATCTTAAACGCATGGAATGAAGTTAAGCGGAACGGAATCCAACAAAATACCTAGTCAGTCGGACACCCTGTGGAGTTCACAAAGACGGAGGAAAAAATTTCACAACTTCCTTGACGATATTTTCCATTGAGTTTTGTGCTCTTTCTTGGAAACTTGCTTGCTTTCTGCAAAAGAGGAAAAATGATCCTGAACTTTGTCTCTCTCTCTCTTATTGCATGCTTGTGCTACCGTACCATATGCAATGTCTTTATTGGTGCAGTATGGGAACGCAAAGTGAAATGCAAGGGTAGTTAACACAATCAAAGAATTTTATCTTCCTCTCCAGTTTTTCTGGCCGCTGAGCCGCTTTTCTTGCTCCGTTTTTTCGTTCATTGTATACCTACACTTTTTATGTTGTAGTTGTATTGCATTGTAGCTGTTTATTGAATCACACAAGCTTTCATTCGAGTGCAGCTCCAAACCAAACCGTAAGTAAAAGCGTCTTGCTTTTGTCGCTATATTCTTTTTATTGAAGCGTGTGAAGCATTCATGTAAGATGGCTTATCATCTGGCATGACTTTTTCTGCTTAGTTGCCTACCGCATCAGCAGACATCACACCACACCACTGCACGAACTTTTTCTTTTTTTCATGCCTTTTTGGAAGCTATGCAGCTGTTTTTTGTTCACTTTGCCTGCTTGATGCTCTGACATTGAAATGTAATGAAATCATTTCTAGATTTATGGCGTGGGTTTTTACCACCTTGCTTGCTTACTTTAGCTTGTTTGTGAGCTTAACAAGTTCATTTCACCATCTTGTAACTTAACGTTCGACTGTAAGCTTTCTGAAGAAAAAATGTAAGAAGGAAGAAAAGTAATAACTCTCCTATTTCCCTTCTCTTTTTCTTATCTCACCTTTTCCGGTATTTCGTCTAAAACCTAACAAATTGCTTGGAGGAATTTTGTTATCCCCTCTCTTTAACATTTTTTTTACAAGTTCGGAATAAACAAAACTACTGATTGCTCAACGTTCTTTTTGATGATGGTATATATTGTATATTATATGTATGGTTGTAATTCTAAAGTAATATGAATACAAAACTATTTAATATGTAAAGTAATTTTGCTCATACTTTTGGTAACACAATGTACTTACACCTTTTTACCTTCAACTGCAACCTACTCACAACATAATATGCAAGTCATTTCCGATAAAACCCTTTGAGGAAATTGTTGTACTCAAATCAAACTAATCCTTGTAAAGTAAATACTTTTTTATATAGAGTGCATTGAACGGTTGAATGCATACATATCTTCCATTTTTGGTGTGTAGTAGTTTAGTGTAGAAAATAACAAGGAAATAACTAACTGCATGTGATGGAAAATTTACATTTTGGTTGTAGTGTTTACTCCTGAAAAAATGTTTTAGTGCTTCTCCTCCAATTTACATCGGTAATAAAAAAAACGTGCGTTTTGTTTGTGTTTGCATGCTTGTAAAAACGTGATTTTGTTTTAGTTAGAGAAAGTTGAAAGCACCTACAAACAAGTTGGAAATTCTTTTAAAAGTAAATTTGATAACAAGCAGCAGAAAGAAACCAATTTTTTCTTTAAAAAATACTACTACTACTAATATATTGATTGCAGCCAAACCTTGTATGTATATAGTATCTAAAAGTGTGTGCAAATATTGACTTTATTACTATACTTTGTACAACAACTGTTCTGTAACCTTTTCATGTATAGTATTACTATATATATATATATGTATTAGTTATGAATATGTATACGTACTCAAAGTATGATGTTGTTTGATCATTTGGATGGAGTACTTGAAGTCTAAGAAGAAGAAGAAAATAACTAATGTGATGTTTTTCTTTGAAAACTTTTGTGTTGACATTTTCAGAAGCACAAGCAAAAATTGCTGGTCCAGAGGAGGTGTACGTTAAGACAGGGAGCATGATAAGTCTGATATGTTCGGTGAATATCCACTCTCAGCCTGCGGGCTCAGTGACCTGGTACCATGGCTCAAATATTGTAGACTTCAACAGTCCTCGGGTAAGTAAACAGCTAGTTTAGTTACTTGTTTGTTGGGCTGCCATTAATATTCTTTCCAAATAACGTGTACTATACAAAATCCAATACGAATTATATTTTGAAGTTTGATATGAAAAATATGTCACCAACCTTAAACAATAAGATTCACATTTTTTTTCGCAGGGTGGTATCAGTCTAGAGACTGAGAAGACGGACGCCGGTACCACGAGCAAACTCGTCATTACCAGAGCTAATACTTCCGATTCTGGCAACTACACGTGTTCGTAGTCAAAATAGTTCAAAATAATAAAATCAATAGTCAAATATGAAATAAAATTGCAAGTTTTAAGTTAAAAAAATATTTTTTTCTTCAAATCTATAGGTTTACCGTCGAATGCTTATCAAGCCAGCGTGTGGGTCCATGTACTAAATGGTAAGTACTTCCTTTCTTTTGCCAACTTCTTTTTTTTTACTTTTGTAATACAATATAGGCTCCTATATATATAAGTATGTATGTATATTGTAACGGATCTCATTGAATGTCTGAAAGTAAACTCAGGCTGAACTGAACATCATCGTCATCATGATGATGATCATCATATATATGCCATTATGTGTGTTACTGCAAATAAAGCGCGTAATGCAGACAAAAGCCATTGCGTTATTCTTGTGTCGGTAATATCATCATCATCGCATTGCAGAGTAGCGGAGAGATATGTATCATGTCATTATACAAAGCATATGTGCGTAACATGTCCCATCTGTCAATAAAAGTCTTTGAACGTTTGCTCATTTGCCTTCATACAACCTCACTGGTTTGGAGTTTGGAGGAATGGTGGAACAAGAAGGGAAGGAAAGAAAAGTTGAAACTAGAGTAGTTTTTATCAAGCAAAAAACTTTGCTCTGCTTCCTTGGGCTAGACTTCCTTCCTCTCTCTCTCTAGCTCTTTAAAATACCTCTATCGTAACAACATAACGTAAACCAACTATTACATGATGAAGAAAAGTCTTGTGTTGGAATAATGATGTTACCGTAATGTCCTCCTCAACAACATTACATTTTTTTCTCTGCAAAGACTCTACCACGGTTTGCTCAATGCTGCTCAATGTGCTGTTAGCTTTGAAGCGGAAGTAAAATGCGTAATGGAATCTTATCCATACTTTACCTTTTTATGTTGCTCTGCAGAATCTGTCGCACACACTGTTGTGCTTACATTGTGCACAATGTTTGCAAATAGGTAACGTTCATGGTGGTTCAAAGTAAATATACCTATATGCATACACTATATACTACCAGCAGTCTCCTTTTATTCATCCTTTGGCAATGAAATTGTTGTCATTAGATGTTATTTACAAAAAAATGTCCTCATGGTCATATGTGTGCAAAAGCAAATCATATATGCTAATCGTGAGTAAAAGTAAGGGAAAAGGTAAGGTAAGGTATAAGATGAGAAAGAATAAGGCACAGCATTATTGTGTTTACCACCATACCATACCACACACACCACCAAATGCTTGGAGCATAAAACAACATGTGCTGCTATTCTATTACAAAATTTTCCATTTTTGCCGACAAATAAGCGTTTCCCTTTGTACATTACTTGTTCCGTTGGGTTCCTTCCTACGTGCTCAAGTTGACTTTCACTCAGGTATAGCTTTAACATGCCTAATATTATGTACATTTGTGTGTGTGAGGGAGCATGCGAGTTGTCTTTAAAGTCATAAAGTATAGAGCCATGATGTAATTTTCTACGCTACACATGTACCATATAATATAATATGGGATATAATTCGCATTTGCATTTTAGAACACTTTCTCCTCTACCTCCTGCTACTATCAAGGGATGTTTTGGAGCAATAAAGGAATTCCTTTGGGAGTACGCAGTGTGTTCCCACTGAAAATTATTTTTTTCTCGAGCTGCTCGGTCCCTCGTACTCGTACCGTTCCCTCATTTCGCACTAATGTGAAAGCAGCGTTGTTAGTTTGATAAGGAAATCAGCAAACAAAAATAAATAAACTTTTGCTCTCAATCTAAAAGACGAACGTACGTACGCAATATACACGATGAGCTAAGCTAGAAGTTACAAGGGTATATTTATTGTGTCATGTCCACCGTTGTAGTGCCGTTGGGTTAGTTCTTATAAAGACCAATGTTCACTTAAGGTTTAAGAAGCATGGAAATGGACTCATAGTACATAGCATACATATAAGGTCAACAATAGAAACCATAATGCAACACAAACGCAAACAATGACTCATAATGGTTATGTAGGTCGTTGGCTAAGCTGAGCCAGAAATTTCTTATAGGTATTGGATGTTTTCTTCGACATTTTCGAGAGGGAAGTGAGACAAGTTTCCGCTGGTTTTCACGGACGTAACGCTACATAAGTCTGTAGTACCGAAACTGCTTTATTACGCAGCAGAAATTGTTATGTTATCGTAATCAGAACAGAATAGAAAGCAAATGCCATTTTGAGTGTGTAACAGCCAGCAGCAGCTTAGTATATATAGACATAAATGAGTGGAACTTTTGTATGGTCTAGTTTCCTACTTTCGTGGGGAAAGCTAAAAAGCGTCTTTAAAACAACTTAAAGTAAACATCATACATTGCTTAAAGGATAACAAACATATTTTGGCCTATTGTTATATACATCTAATCGGAATTAAGTAGGGAACGTAGCGGCGTTCCAATTCTATAATACACTGGATATTTGATGCACGGGGCTGGCTCTGCCTCGTTGGCTAATGAGAATAGGATAAGATACCATTTACTTACTCCAGTTTGATTTTTCGCAACAATCATTCAGCCGCTTTGGAATTGGGTACTGGATTGATATTACAGAAGGATATTATGGGATAGCAAGTAGACAATGTGCGTCTTTCCAAATCACTTAAAACACACATGTTGTACAGTAGTTGGTGGCCAAAGTGTGTGATATATAGGGATATGCTGATGCCGGGAAACGCGTGTTCGCTTCGAGCCTGTATGTGCCAAGTGATTTAGAGGGAATTTATACGATAATTTTAATTTGAGCTTGTGAGCACAACCCATTCCAAAATATGGGACGACGTAACGCAGCACTATTAAGGGAAATAAGAAAATCACAAAACTACTACGAACTACGCAAACATCGTTGTTTTTTTGCTCTTTTCTCTTCTCCCCATGCCATATCCACTTCTTCTGAAGGGAAGTCTAGACTAGGAGAGAAAGTACTACTACCGGTTTTTTGTATGTTCCAATTGTTATTGTTAGCGCCTTCAAGTTTATTGAATTTCGTGACAACCTGTTATTCATTGCTTTTGTGTGTAATGTGAGCAGTGCGAGTTTTGGAGAAGAAAAGAGTAGGAAGAAAGTGAATCTCCATGTTTAACACCATGGCTGTAAATCTGAATTTGGCTTCATTCTGTCTGTCTTATTTTCTTGTTACATGCATACAAAATGGTGATGTATAAAACTATAAAATCGACGAAAATACGTACATTATTTGCTCAGTTTGAAGGCTTTTCAGTTCGGTTTTTTTCTTCTGCGTGTGTGTGTGTATATGTATATATAGTTTCTCTGAATTCATTCTTCACTTTCTCCCAGCCCAGGGTTTTGGCAGGTATAAATAGGTCTGCGGAAAGTAAGAATGGGACTTGCTTAAGTAGATTTTACTTTTGCTGTTATGCAAAGCAATATGGGAAAAACGAGTTGTAATAGGTGTAGTGTTGTAGCATAGAAAGAGACTCTCAACTCAACTGAATAAGCTCAACCCACTTTTTTTCAAGATTCACTTTAGTTTTCTCACATTGAAACTGGATAGCATAACATTGGAGCATTTCGATTTAATCATTTTTTGGCTCCGATACGTACATAATGGTACTGTCTTGGTCCAAAAGTCGTAGAGTAAAAGGAATGGCTATCAATTTCACTTGTGCGATTTTTTTCTTCTCTCTTTCTCTCTAACACTTTCCCTCTCGTTCCTTCACTGGGATTTTGGCAGCCACCATATGCTTCCTGACTACATTTCTTGCCCATACATATTCATGCGCGCTTTCACCTTGAGGCAAATTGCATATAATATATATTATAAAGGTATGAACTGGTTTGGTTTGGTGTTGAGTTGAGTTGAGAGAGACGCATAGGAGGAATGGCTGTGTGCATGGATGCACATTGCTTCATTTGGGTTTTGGATTTGTAGACTCTGAACAAAATGAGAGGAGGACCTCTTTGTGAGAGAGAATCAGTTTCCCTGAATTCTAATTTATTCATATACATTCAAAAACACTTGTCTTTTGTCTATTTCCTAGTTAATAAGTAAAGCCTTTAATTTTATGCATTGGAAAGTCTCCGAGACAGCACAGCAGCCATAGGGAAAAGAGGCATGGAGACTTTCTTCGTGGAATGTGGTTTCGCGAAATAATTCAAAGCAGATGAAAATAAAATGTATTTTGCGAATTGAGGAGGATCTGCGAGTTCACATACATATAGTACACAGTGCCAATGAGCAGAGTAACATTTAAAACGGGGGAATAACCTATGGAAATTGACTTATTCAACATTAAGACCAGTACTTTCTCTTCAAGTTTATTGAATTGAGCTCAATTTTACCCAGAGAGAATTGTGTTAAAAGCAAAATCTGAATTACCCCAGTTCTTATAATCTAAGCATCTTGAATGGAGGAAAATGAAGAAAGTCTAATTTTCACCAAAGCAATTGCTTGCGAACCCCGAACAGCAGACTTTCTTTTAAAAAAATTAACTCATGTAAATGAAAAGTATTCCGAGAAATATAGTATCAAACCAACTGCTGTATAGCATGTCGTATTTTTTTCTTTAAAAAAATTTCATTTCAGTCTGGCCTGCCTTTTTTCTTCATTTTTTTTTGTCTTTCGTAATTTTTTTTCGCCTTCTATTTGTAAAAGTTGGTACAACTGTACTTTGAAAAAGTTTGAGGTGAATATTAGTGTTTCTTTTCTCCACATTTTGCTCGTATTTTTCCCCGTTTTTACATTTTCATTGAATTTTTCTGACGTACTATATTCATACTTGTAACTTCTTTTCTCTCTATCTAGGAATTAGATTAAGAAACTTTTCTTTCCTTCCTTTTTAAAACTACTAAGACACACACATAGTCTTTGCACACACTTTTCTTTTCTCCAAACAAAGTTGCTGATGTGATAACGGGGGTATATGAAACAGGGGATGAAATGGAAACTTGCTAAAAACAAGAATAGTACGAGTAGACGTAATACCTAGTGGTGTAAAATGGGATAACTTTTGTAAAGAAAAAAGTTTTCATGCTTCGCCTTTATTTTTCTAAGAATCGTTTTCGCTGTTGATAAATGTTTTAGTGAGCTCGCTTCAACTGTTCAACGCAGAAAAAGGTATTGTATGCGTAGATCTTTATTGACTGCGAAGTAACAAACCACACATACATATTATGGAGGACAGTAGTTGTTGATGTTGTCAGGAATATTATTCTCATACATGCTTGTTTTATGCAAGCATATGAATGCTCTACTTTTTCAGCTTATGCTAATAAGCTAGTTGCCCAGTCGGAAGTTAATCCCCAACTGGAGTTCCGTAACACAGAATCTCGCACCTTTGTGAGAGTATAAATAGCTTCAATTTCGAAGCTAGCAAGTCAGTTATTGTTTTGTTATTACTCAAGTTGCTACTGCTCCTTGAACGCGTATCTTTTCTGAGGTTTCCCAGAAAATACATGAGTTTCTGATTCCCTCGTTGAGACGTTCAGAAACTCATCTTTCTTGACTACTCTATTTTTCCTTATAGAGTTAAAACATAAAATCTTTTGTTTCTTTAACTTCATTTATTTTTGCATTACTGCCCAACTGCAAATTGCATGATCTTCGATCATTGTGTATCCAAAGAACCATGTTAGGCTGAGGCATCATATACATTGCATATTGACTAAAATAGCATTGACTATTTTCCATCCTAAACCTCACCCTTACAAAATTGGCGAGTGTACCAGGATACACAAGTTGGTCAGTACTAATTTACCATAATGGCCGTAAATAGACGAAGAGGTGTCCGTGCCCTTAATGCTGATATAGCAGGCCATCATAGCCCAGAAAGGCCAGTAGTGGATGTTGAGGCAGGAAACATGCCACAACCACCTCCGGGTGAAATTCAGCAGCAAAACATATTGCATGCTAATGTTGATAACCTAATGGCAATGCAAAATGCCACCATTAACAACATGGACCGTCATCATCACGAGTCTATGCAAGGCTTACGAGATATTCGTGATTCTATCGTAGCAGCAATGAATATATTTGCTGCTGCTGCGGGACAGAATGCACAACAACATGCACCTCCACCTCCTGCACCAGCTTATCAAATGCCAAGGCAAGGTAGAGCTGGACCTCCAGTGAACCAACAACCACCAACACACCATTTGAAAACCAGCGATATCAAAATACCACAGTACGCTGGCTCAATGGATGTCAAAACACCTTACGATTTCCTACTCGAGCTTGAGAAATACCAAGCCGTTGTAGGATATACAAATAACGACATGTTAACTCATGTCATTCCGCTGTCGTTAATTGGCGATGCATACAATTGGTATCGCCACGAGCCCCCATTTGCCAACTTGAATGATTTAAAAACTCGCCTGAGAAATGAATTCCAGGCAATTGGCTACAAAGACGACTTAAAGCGTGAGCTTGATGGCCGGTACCAAGGCACGAATGAACCCCTTACTACATTCATTCGTATAATATTAGATTATTACCAGCGTATTGGTGATATTGTTCCTGAGGCTTCGAAGGTTGCATTAATAAAAAGGTTAATGCACCCAGAGTATCAACGTGCCCTGATTGGGATGCAAACTGATACTCTGGATGAGCTAAAGCAAGCAGCTCACAGGGCTCAGGAAATGATAAAAAATTATCGTTTGTACAAGCTACCTCCTGTGAGTGGAAGCTTAGAACCATCTTTGGCATGGAACCCAATTCCACAAAGCGGAAAGCAAGCTATGTCGCAATCGGGGTATAAAAATCCTAGCTCTGCAATTATACAAGAAGTTGTGGTGACGCCACCTCAACTACACTCTGCCTCTGTCGATCCATATGCATACTTCCATGGAAAATTACCTAAAAAGGAAGTGAGAATCCAAAGCCCATTGCGGCAAAGTAGGTCACCATCTCCTTCGCCTAATCAAAATAGCAGGTTTTCAAGGGAAAATTCTCCTAACCGTAATAATGGTCTTTGCCACCGTTGCAAGTCGGATCAGCACTTTATACGTGACTGTCCTGTACCTGCGTCAAATTTGCCTAATCCATCACCATCACGGGCATCATTATTTACTGATGAAGTAGATACAATTTGCTTAGCGCATAAAGATAAAAGCCCATTCATTACCGTGTCTTTATTGGGGAAGGAATACCCCGCATTTTTGGACACTGGAAGTTCCATTTCCGTCATAGGAGATGATGTGATTGCAGATGTCAAAAATCGAGGCATAAAATGCAAACAAGAGGACAAGACAATAAAATTCCTCAAAGGCAACTTTGTCCTCAAGCAGTCTGTTCTTTTGAATGTTGACTACCAAGTTGGGATGCTAAAACACAGATTTTACCTAGCACCAGCCACAATCAAGACAGTATTGTTAGGCAGAGATTTTATTGGACCAACAATGATAGCCGTTCATATAGGAAAAGGAGGCTATACTGTTGGTGCCGACTCAAAAGATGTCATTCCTTTTGTACGGACATCGTTTCCATTTCTTGCATCAATCAAAGAACTCACGCCTGATGATAACACGGATGATCATATTCTAATGCAAGATTTTAAATATCCTGCACAAGTGCTAGCCGCATGGGATCATGTGAATAATGACAACGACCCCATTCAACCAAAAGTACCGGAAGAATCCTTGTTCCCTGGTACAGAGCATCACGAAATTAAGGTGCCTAAGGCACTCTCAAAAGAACAAAAAAGGAAACTCAATGAACTGCTTATTCAGTTTTTGCCTATGTTTACGAAAGCACCTGGCTTATGTACTTTGTATGAACATACCATTAACACAGGCACAAATAGGCCCATTTCCACAACATTAAGACCTATGTCTCCAGGAAAGCGCAAAATATTTGATGAATCCTTCAATGAGCTCGTAAAATACGATATCATTAAGCCAAGCAATAGCCCTTGGTCGGCTAATGCCTTCATAGTTCCCAAAAAAGATGGATCAATGAGGCCAGTGATTGATTTCAAGCCAATCAATAAAATCACGGTTCCCGATTCATATCCTATTCCAAGAATAGATGATATACTGGCTATACTGGGACCTTGTACTTACTTTTCATGCTTTGACTTGGCAAAAGGCTACTACCAAATAGCCATGAGCAAGGAAGATAGCCAAAAAACAGGGTTCGTATGTCATAATGGTCTTTGGGAATATAACCGAATGCCAATGGGATTGACTAATGCTCCACAAACATTTCAACGCTGCGTTGATAGAGTACTCGGTAACTTAAAATATACATGCTGCGCAGTATATTTTGACGACATTTGTGTGTTCAGCAAAAGTTTTGAAGATCATTTGCATCACATTCGTCTGGTTCTGACAGCCATAAAAAATGCAGGATTTACTATTCACCCTGCCAAAGTACAATTATGCAGAAACAGGTTCAATTACCTCGGGTTTGTAGTAGAACCAGGAAAATGCTTACCTGATCCAGACAAAGTAAAATGTCTACGCGAGTATCCAACTCCTCAAAAACCAAAAGATATACAGAGGTTCCTTGGTTTTGTTGGGTTTTACTCGAGATTCATACCCGACTTCGCTAAGCATGCAAGTCCAATGCACAAGCTTATTCGCAAAGGCGTTAAATTTATATGGAACGAAGAAGCAAATACTGGATTTCTTTCATTAAAAAATGCTTTGTCTGACTACACAATGCTGTATTTGCCTAATATGGATATTGAATTCATTATACAAACAGATGCATCCGATTTTTCCATCGGGGCAATACTTCTTCAAGAAGTGGATGGTGTCCGTCATCCGGTTTGGTTCGCTAGTCGTACATTACGTCCGGCAGAAACTAGATATGCAACAGTTGAAAAAGAGATTTTAGCAGTGATTTGGGCTATTGACAAGTTTAAAGGCTTTGTTGAATACAGTCACTTCACTGTGGAGACGGATCATCAATGCATTTCATGGCTAAATCGGCTTAAAGACCCTGCTGGTCGACTTGCTCGCTGGTTTATGAAGTTGCAAATGTACAACTTCACTATATGCTATCGTAGTGGTACCAGCAAAGAAATGAAAGGGCCTGATGCTCTTAGCCGTATTCAACATGTTCTATTGAATATAGAATCCCCTCAAAAGTCCCTAACTCGGCAAGAACTTATTGAAGCTCAGGATGCAGATGAGCATTTACAAAAGTTAAAGCAATGCATCAATAATGTAGACGGAACATTCCTTGAGTCTGTGAAGAACGAAGCAAAAAGATGCATATTGACTGATGACAATATGCTAATGCGCTATGTTGGGTGCAAGAGCAAACCATGGGAAGACGAGAGGCTACATTGGAGAGTCTATATCCCACAGAGCCTTATACTTACCGTGATAAATATATTCCACGATGACAGTCTTGCAGTTCATGGTGGTATACGCAAGACATTTACACGTCTAGAACAGCGTGTGTACTGGAAGAATATGAGAAACGCAGTGCAAATCTATATTAGGCATTGTCAAGTATGCCAGGCATCCAAAGCAGCAAAGCTTCCTCCAGTACCTGCAACAGGATTTCGATCAGAGGGTCCTTGGGATCTAATTACTGTAGATATCATGGGACCATACAGCAAAGGTGCAAAACAAAGTACTCATATCCTTCTTGTAGTCGACTATTTCACAAGATGGACTGAAATTATACCTTTGCGAATGACTAAAGCAGAGACCATTATTGAAAAGCTGTGGCTAATCTTTTGTCGATGGGGATTACCAAGAACCATTCTTTCAGATAATGGCACACAATTCACATCCAAGCAATATGCTAATTTTTGTGAAAAGTTAGGAATATCTCCATTCTACATATCAGCTTACCATCCACAAGCTAACCTTACAGAAAGGTACTGCCAGATTGTCAAGAACATGATTATTTGTTCCATTGAGAGATGCAAGGACTGGGATAGAAATACCCCAGAATTAGAGTTTGCTTTGAGAACTGGAATAAGTGTAGCCCACGGTTATTCCCCTGCTTATGCAAACTTAGGCAGGGAGCTAAGAACTCCATTTGATAATTTAGTCAATCTGCAGTCATCGACTTTTCAACATGTCAGTGACGTGGGTAAAAGACTTTGTATTATCCATAATGTTATACGGGATAATACTGAAGTAAGCCAGTCAAAAAGCTTGAGCTATTACAATGCTAAAGCAAAGCCAAGGCTCTATAAAAAAGGTGATCTTGTATGGGTCAAGACCCATTTCCTTTCCGACGCTAGTCGAGGCATCACGGCATCATTGCTTAAGAAAAACGAAGGTCCATATTTGGTAAGTTCCGTAGTTTCTAAAAGCTCATACAATCTTGAAGCCGTAAATTCAGGGGCTAAGATCAATAAAGTACATGGGAATGAACTTTCTCCTTATTTTCAGCCACTAAACCAAGATGACGAGCAACCAGAACCAACCCAGAGGAATGTGGCAGCAGCCGCAGAGGATGAACCCGTTCTTCTTTCCCATGATGATTCCACAGGGAATGATGCCTCCATGGAGTGGATTTCCAACCAAACAAAAGAAGAACCGGTCGGAAGCAGCCTTGAGGAAGATCCAGGCAAGAACAGCCAAGTTTAAGTCGGGAGAGGTCAAGCAAAAAGGAGGTGTCCCACAAGAAGCATCCTCAACTCAACCGCAGGCTTCATCCACCTCATCTGTAAATATTTCCACTAAGCCAAAAGTTATCTTAGTGCATACTAGTACCCAAACTGACCCAGTGCTATGTTTGGATGTTAATACTCCTGACGCAAGGAATAGTGTTATGCGTGAGGAAGCTCAACTTAAGAAGAAGAAGGAAGCAGAAATGCTTCAAAAACGCATTGAAAAATGCGAACAAAAGCTAAAAGGGAAACGAGAGCAGGAAGTTGAACGGGCAAGGCATTTCCAAGTTGCTGATGCCAAAGTTGATTCGCCTCGCCAACCAAAACCAAAGATGCGTTCCGTAGTGAACGCAATATCGCTTTTGAAACCAGCATCACCCTCTTCCAGTCTCGGCCAGTTTAAGGAGATGTCCATCAACAAGGAAGTTGGAGCCAATGATGACGATCAACGACCCCTTACCCCGGACATTGTCAAAAAAGCCAACGAAGATGAAATCCTACTATCTGATTCTGAAATGCAATATGAGTGATTCAATTTATTATTACAAAATATATCTTGATGGAAGTGAGAGTGATTAGTTAATTTATATAAGTACACGCGAATACTGTTTGTACGTGCATTTGTTCATGGTTTATTGTGTTGTAATTGAATAAATCCTTACGTATTTATTAATTTAGGGAAAAGGAGTTTGTCAGGAATATTATTCTCATACATGCTTGTTTTATGCAAGCATATGAATGCTCTACTTTTTCAGCTTATGCTAATAAGCTAGTTGCCCAGTCGGAAGTTAATCCCCAACTGGAGTTCCGTAACACAGAATCTCGCACCTTTGTGAGAGTATAAATAGCTTCAATTTCGAAGCTAGCAAGTCAGTTATTGTTTTGTTATTACTCAAGTTGCTACTGCTCCTTGAACGCGTATCTTTTCTGAGGTTTCCCAGAAAATACATGAGTTTCTGATTCCCTCGTTGAGACGTTCAGAAACTCATCTTTCTTGACTACTCTATTTTTCCTTATAGAGTTAAAACATAAAATCTTTTGTTTCTTTAACTTCATTTATTTTTGCATTACTGCCCAACTGCAAATTGCATGATCTTCGATCATTGTGTATCCAAAGAACCATGTTAGGCTGAGGCATCATATACATTGCATATTGACTAAAATAGCATTGACTATTTTCCATCCTAAACCTCACCCTTACAATGTTCATCGTCTTCATCAAAGAAAAATTTACATCAGCGAACCTTTTCACTCAACATTATTAGCACTCGAGTGTATATAGGTTAAATTCAATCAGAGCACCTATGTATAGTATATAGTAATTAATTTGTTTGAAAAAAACACTTCAATTCACTTGGCAAAATCACGATATTATTGCTTGTTATCTGTTAGACCAGTCAACTGGATCCACTAAAAGCATACATATTTATGTAACTCTTTGATTTTTTCTTTGTTTTTCAGGTGAACATTCCGCTCCGATGCAACACGGAGAACATGGGTACGCACCAACTTTCTCCTCATCTATTGTTCTCACTGTCGTGATCCTTTTCATCCACTGCGTTATGACAAGGTGATAAGACAACATGCTGTCTATCTTTTTTTAAACTAGACATAGATAAACTATATTATACTTTGTGAATTCTCGATATATACAAACATACTACTTATAAACCTTAAATGACTAAAAATATACTCTGCATATTATATACATACATAAGTATATGTACTACAAAAGAAGGAGAGATATACATACTTGTAAGGTTGTCTATCGAAAATAATATTATAAAGGATTTTATAACGCGTCATCATGCATACAAATATAGAAGGTTTGCTAGTATATTTAAATACCCAAAAAATATGTGAAATACCTTTTACTGTTGTGTATAATACTATGATGATATGATAGACGACGTACATAGGTAGGAATAGGAATATATAATACAGAAGCAATCAAAAAGAAACGGTAGATGTACCACGTGAACTTTATATTAAATTTTATGGAAATTTTGTGTATTGTGTAAGGAACTGGAAAAAGTAAAGAGTATAGCAGTGCTTGTCTTCACAACAACTATATATTGTAAAGGTTAGTGCTATTTATAGGTAGTTTATATACATATATAATATAGTACTTGCGGAAAAGTCTTCGTTTCAAAAGTAGTGGTGGTGGTGGTGGCTATAGCTCCATATATATTTTTACATAAAAGATCCTACCTGAATGTTAGGGAACAGTTAGACGGAGACGAGCCATGAGTATTTAATGTAACTGTTTAAAACTCTGACGTCCCCTGAGTGGCATCGTTAACTTGGCTACCTTTTCAAAATCTCTACTGAGACGAACTTGTCAGACGGAGACTACTCATGTCTGAATGAGATGGACAGAGGAAAATGCTTCACAATACTCAAATTAGATTCAATTTTTAATTTTGACCCCACTGCTACTTTGGAACGGTTGATGTTTTTCCGTAAATATTACAAAAAATAACGATACATGTAACTTATATATAATTCCTTCGCTCCATCATCATCTAACATTTATGTTGTATTGTAGTACTTACTTATTGTGTATCAATTAAGTTAGAGATGGGTATATATGTCTACTAGGTACGCAATTAAATTGTCTTGAGTCAATCACCTCCAGCCGTCGTATTTTATTACTTCGTACATATATACCGTATAATATATTTCATATTCATCCAGTTAATATATATATATCACATCACTATATATTTAAATTAGCTCAACATAAAAAACACAAGAATTTAATTATTAGGCATAGTCTAATGACCCCATTGACCCCAAAGTACAATCGTCGCGACCGACTGACTTTTCAACTGTCCATTTAAAATTAGTTCCTTAGAATTCATCATTTATATATTTTCTTGTCAATGTCAGTCTTAATTTGCAAAATAATGGAATCCATTGATTATATTTCAGTTCTACTTGTAAGAAACCTTACACGCTTCCCAGCCACCATCAAACTAAACTCAGCCAGTCAGTTACCTTTCGTAAAGCTTTACTTAAGCTAATTTGCAACCAATTTCAATCCCACATCCCACTCGTCTTTGCAACTTCAGTCAGTCAACTATAGTTATCAATCAGAGGTGATGGCAATAAAAAAATACGAACCCGAATGACAATGTCACCATTGTCTGAAAGGAATGCAATACTTTAGAGTCAACTGATCAAGAGTAGCACCAGTGACACATGACAAGATTTAGTAATATATAAATTACATCTACATTATTAGACATGTCAAATTTTAACTGTGGAAAAACTTTTGTTGACGAAATTGGTTTTGAAATTTGATTTCTTTGGAATGTGGGAGCACGAGCAGTGATGAGAAAGAGAGAGAGTAAGGAAGGTAAAGCGATCTCATTTTGTAGGAAAGTCAGTGAGAACATCATTTTTGAAGGACAATATCCCAATTAATTTAATAAATTAACAACGCAATTTACTGTTGAGGATTCGTCACAAGGACGAGACGCAATAAAGGAGTACAACATGCAAACCAAACACACCTGTCGTATTATTTCGCCATAATGTTGTCAAGCCCGTCTAGTGATCAGAGTCATGTACGGAAAGGAAATAGGATATGATATTACCCTGTTTGTGGAGCAAGTCAAGCTGACATGCCGTAACAACCATAATATTATACCTTTCTTTTGTTGGATGCATAAAATAAATAGAAATTATAGGGAATTAGACTGTGACCAAGGAGGATAATGTGTACTCTTCAACTTCTACCATCATGAGAGTATGTTATACACACACACACACAAAGGACCGCTGTTGGCTGTTGCTCTTGAGTACGACTTAAATTATGCCAAGCAAAGATCACGATCCGTCACAGCTAAGGAAAGAGAAACTGTTATTGCTGGCACTAAAAGCAATTTCATATAGGAAGAAATCTGCATGCAATTAGGCACGACAAAGTCTCATGTGAGTCAAGTAGTTTTTTTTCCTTGGAACATGACGACAGGAAAAAGTAATAAGGACCAACTGAAAGAAGAGTTTGGAGACAGAAACTAACAATACCTTCCGTGACAGGGAACTAACCCAGATTGCAGCTACTTTCTTACGTTACTTACGGATACTATAAAAGCTTGTATAAATGTTTCCTATAATAACACGTTGGTTTCCGCAACTGAGAAGGAAGTATGGTACGCAGCACAGATTTCTTTTCTGATGGAACAAACACTGGATCTTAGACATGGCAAATCGGAGTTTGGTTGGAGCAATTAAGTTCTGCACATATCGGCAACTTTTTTTAGTTGGGTTTTACAAAGCTCCGTATCTACTTACAGATAATAGTGCTGCTCTGTGTTGTAAATTCTTCGGGTTGTATTCGCCATGAGCCATAATATAAAGCTGCAATTTGGATTTTCAGCTTATTAAAATAGAGCATAGCAAAGTAATACCGAATACTGGTTTATGATGAGTTGTTTCGGATTTATGCTGCACTCGTCAATTTAGAAATACCGTTTCTCCTATTTGCATATTGTATTACATCATACCTAATCACTATAATCACGTTTCACGTGAACCGGGTGAAAAATCTGTCAGATATTTCTAGATGCCTCATCTTCTGCTTTTTTTTAACTGCGTCACGAATTTTCAAAGAATTGTTTCCTGCGTGTCGTCAAGCATGCTGGTATAAAAATACTCGTACATAAACTTTAATAGTCATTATACTAGGAAACTGGGTTGAAGTTGGAGGTTAATACGATATTTGATCTGCAGAACCGTAGGCAAAGCGTATAGCAAGTTTACATTTTATGAGTATCTTGTTTACGTTCATATTCTGCAAAGTACAAGCTTTTTTGAAGCTTTGAAGTAGCATATTTTAGAACTTCGACCTCACTCTGCGAAACCCATGTCATTTTGCACCATATTTAATTAATTGACAGCGCAGTAGGATGCCATTTCAAAGAATCTCAAATTTCGCATGCATCCAGCTTTCAATTGTATTGCTAATTGCTCTTTGTTGCATTGCTTTGTTGCTTAAACGCGGAACGGAACCTGCATTTGACACCACAACTTAGTATATGGGGAAACGACACCCGACACATGTCGAGAGAAGGATTAATATACTGTTGCTAGAAGGGTGGCATTTATAACACAAAGTACAAGCGATGAAATTATTAGATCGAAACATTAGGATCGTGTACTTTCCCTAGATTTCAATGGTTTTAACATCAATGGCCACTTTTCGTCTTTCATTCGTTACGTCCCCTATTCAAAATTATGCAACTGTTGTGGTCATAATTGATTTCTCCTAGTAAAGGAAACATGGTTTCATTAGATTGGGACAAAAAAATGCTAATTTGTAGTTGCGCAAAGTTCAAAAGATGCGAAATGTGAATGCTACCAACAGACAGAGTTCAACTACGACTTCTAACAGGAATACAAACTGAAAAATTTCTCTTCCAATCTCCAACATAATTTAGCTTCCTGTAAAAACCTGTGACAGGTACGTCAACGGAAATGAATTCGCCGGAATTCGCGAAAATTTCAATTTAGGCCATGAGTGCTACAGTAGCCTTTTTTTAAATAAAAAAAATTAGCATCCGACCTTACACTCACAGTCTCAACATATATCATTTGAACGTCTTATGAATTCTCTAGATTAACATTCTCAAGCTCAGCTCCTAACTCAATTTTTGGTTCTTTCATTAGTAAATGATTTCCTTTTTCACGTTTCTCATTTTTGCGTAGGGAATAAGGTAAGGTGAAATCAGATGAACTAAGCGGAAATGAGAACACGAGCGGAAGGAATGAGAAAAAACCAAGAAAACAAATCCTTAATGGAAAAATGTTGCTGCGTGGAAATGTTCTACGCAACATGTCAAAAGTTGAAGTGCTACAAATTCTATGAAATAAGTTTCATCCTACTTAAAAAACTTCAACTTCATTACTTTTAGGCCAAAGAACTCGACGAATTTCATATTATGCAAGTTGTCACAATGAAATTTCTCATTTTCTCAGGTAGGAAATTTAACCTAATATTTATCTCCGAAGAAGCAAGTTGAACCTATGAAGATTTGCTCTTATGAAGATTTGAGCCGCTGGTGGTGTCGAAGCCGAAATAACACATATAATATGCAAATGGTTTATGCTTATGCAAAAATTCATCCATGTAGAAACGAAAAGGTAACAGAGGTGAAGAGTATTTACGTGTTGTGTTTTCATGAATAAGATTATTGCACATAGGTATTATTATTATATCCTCACCACTTTGGTAGAATGCATGTTTCCGGGTTTCCCATCATCTTATTTCAACGCTTTGTCTGCTATCACACAGTTGTTTGAAAGCATGTGCATTCATAAAAATAATGATAAGACATTTCTTGATTATGTGACGGAAGAAAAGATCACATGCATACCTATCTTCATGTGTACATTATGTTTTGGATAAATCCTTCCGAGAAAAAAATATGTTTGATGATAAACTCTGAATCAAGCTCATGAACTAGCACAAATTATCATCATCTTGAAATGGTTTTTCAGAGTCAGACTAAGACTCAAGACCTAAAACCCATACTATTCTTGTGCAATATGCCCCTTCTCATCTTTAGAAAGTATTTGTGTGGTGAAAGGAGGAAAAGGTATGGGAGAAATCTTGGCAGAATTTTTTTTTGCTAGAAAGGAAAAAATGTACTCATGGTAGAAGTGGCAGGCCAGAATACCTCAATGCTGTTTTGCTACATTTTTTGACGACTGGCTTGATGATCATCATCACATCACTATCATCATCATCATCATCATCATTGCCACTACTATGCCATGTTAGATCATCAACGATTCAACTACCCTTCTTCTTCTTCTCAAACAACGTTCTTAAAGAAACTATATTACGAAATGAACATGGAGCACAAGTACAAGAGTTTTAGCAAAACGGGAAGAAAAAAAACTTGGCACAGTTTTGACGGAAAGAAAGGCTGAGAAGTTTTTTTACTTGAATTTTTTGTTTCTCTAAGAGATCTCAGCTTAAGCTAGATGGATCATCATCTTCACAAATATATGTTTTCTTCCACATTCTCCCCTCTCCATTCATATTCATCTGTATGAAACATACTTTACTACTATTTTCAAGCGTTTTCCCCTTTTTTCTTTCTTTCTCTGGACCGAAGGGAATGTATATTTATGAGTGAAGTGAGGTGAGACCATGAAGAAACAGCAAACACATCCGAGACGAAGCAAAAAAAATCAGAAAAAATATAAAAAGATGAGCATGTATTCCGACCAAGGAGAATACTAGAGAAATACGCAAAAACCAAGGACCGGATATTGTGTGTGTGTTCTATTTTGCTGTGGTGTCGAGAGTTTTCTAATGTAATAAAAACTAGTTCTACCGCTTGTCACTAAAACTGGTGTTGTAACGACTACACTCTACCATAAAATTTTGATGTGTATTTTTTTCCTATCTCTCTCTCTCTTTACTTTTACTTTCTCCCAAAACTTAAACTCTCACATCCGAGTTGTGCTGTTGTTTTTCATTTCATTACGGAGAATCATGAGAACGACTCAAGATCAAGCTGAAAATTGACGGGATGCAAAAAAAAACTTTCTTTTTTATAATAAATAATATGATACGTAAAGCGAAAAGAGTCATAGAAGCGGGCAAAAAATTAGTATTGCAAATTCGAGATTACAATATTCATTCTCTGCATTTTACATCTTGTGTTCTTTTAGATGAGGAAATGTTGAATGAGCTAAGACGAAAGTATTTTTATTGTGTTAGTAAACTTTTTTCGTTGTCACGATTTTTTTATCTATTCTCCTCGACGGAAAGAAGTGATGAGATATGAAAAAGGAGCTTATTACAATTTCCTACCCCTTTCTACTTATTCCATTTTTTCTAAAAAAAAATATTAATTGTGCTACTGCTGTTCTTAGCGAACATGCAGATACTGAAAGATTTAAATATAAACTCTTTTCTTTCAAACTTTCTTCACTTTCCATTTTTTTCTTAAATCCAAGCCGTATGTATGCATCTTGAATTTAACTGCAAATTCTTTATTTCGCTCATCCTCAAACATAAACAATTTCATATTTTATTTGTTCAAACTGTTTTTTTTTTGTCCTATCTTGCATAGGAAGACTTTTTCTTAGAAATGGACGATTGTAATATGGCTGCATGCACACTGAATGATTTCTTCGTATGTGAACAGATAAATGCTATACAGATTATGTTTTTTGTACTTGGCTCTTCTGAGAAATTTTTGTTTGACGTATGCATCCTAAACCCTTGTTACCAGTTCAGATAAATTGTTGGTAAAATGAAGCATTCTTGCTATATATGGTTGCAATGTGCATTCGGCAATCTTGCGTAAACATTGCTCTCCTTTGCGGAATTACAAACTCCCATATTGTTGCTATTTAAAAGCTTCCGAATCGCGAATCCAACAATTCCAAAAAATATTAAATGTATTTTTGGAATTCGTACAAACTTAAGTATCTTTCGTACGTTATCATAATTTAGCATTTACGTTTCAGCTAGATTTCACTGTTAAAGGATGTAACAAATTCTGAACAATAAGCAAGGCCATCTGAATTCTAAGTAAGTTTTATATCAACGAGGATATTTTTGTTGACTACTAATCTACTACATTAACAGTAGTTCTATATTAGGTTCTGCTTATGACGTTGTGACGTGGGTTTACTTTTCATATAAGATCAGTGAAAATGAAGCTTAAAGCGTACACATAAGTAAATACTATATACTTCTGAATTCGGACGGCTGAAAGTTTCAGAGTGACGTTTGTCCCTTATTTGGTGAGTTGTGGAAAGCCCATTTACTACTGAAATGTGCAAATTCAAATGGATACATTCATACATACATTTTTACAATTAAAGTATATATGTGTTCTACATCTTCTATTCTATAACTTATCATATTATTATTATATGATGTTTACCCCAAATTCATTATAATGCATTCCATGAAATCAAAAAGTGATCAACGTTAAATATTGAATGATTGATGGTATATACAAAAAGAAGATTAGAGAACATCGCCAGACCACAAACATTTTAGCTACCAAAACACTGCGAGTGAAACGTGCGTGTGTTGGTTTTTCTCCTTCCCATTCACCATCCATTTATAGGCCACACGTCTTGCGATCGAGATCTAAAAATGAATCCCCCAAAAAATCTAGCACAAGAATAATTATCATGAGAAATGTATGTGACCTTGTCTTGCGTAGAATCATTCATAATATGTGAGTTATTATCAATTTGCCAAAAAAAAATATTAATCTCAGTGTGCTCATATATATTAAATATATATTTAATGTTGATACAATGTAATAGAGTTATTTCGTTGAAAGGGAAACTGATATATAATATGATACACAGCGTGACAGTTTTTATAGATGCGTATTCATACTTGATAGTGGCAGTGATATATGGGATGTGCACAAAAATACCCGATTTATAGATAGAACTAAAATTGTACGAGATTTAAGTGTACGATGCGATGCGAGTCTGTGTATATTTATATACATCTTACTGATCTTACATGTGGGTAAATGATAATGTACGCCTGTCTGGAAGAAAATTAATCGTAAATTATTGATAAACTTGAGTAAAATTTCATGTCAATTACATTTTACATATTGCGTAATTTTAAGAGGATACCTGGTTTCTGCTAGTGTCACGTGAACATGACTTCATGTTAGGTTAAAAAAAGTTAAGGTTATTTTTTGTACGTTAGTCATTGAGCCAGGTAGCCGTTCGTCCTTTCAATGTAATTATATTTTACACAGGTGAAAAGCTTGAAGTCCGGTTGGTGAGTGATGAAAGTATTATAAAGAATAATATTAACTTTTTACTACTTTGTAATGAAGTCTTGGGGCGAATCGTGACTTCGTTTATGTGTATCAGATTTCTTATTGTTATTACGTTGTGTTGTACATAATAATTCTACATTGCTGATACTCCTACGTCCTACATGTTAAGTAAGTGTATATGCTTAGCATAAAAATATTTTAGAAATGGTAGTAATTAATGGAGAATATATAAGCAATTTTATCACATATATGAAAACATACTGTCTGTTAAAGAGTATACATGATATTATACTAAATAGGATACATATTATGCGTACAGGATAAGTTAAGTTATACTGAATGAAAAACTGCGAATACATTAAAAACACGGTATCATCAAAAATGAAATAAATTTCTGAATCCACGAGTTTATAAATATGTAACAAAATCGTCTGCAAGTCTAGTAATTTATTTCATGCGTAGCCTAAGAAAAAATCATATCATACATATTTATATGTCTCATGTCACTGCATTCCACATCCGTCCATTTTAATATTCAAATAATATATAGGTTTCTGAATATTGGCTATGTTTTTGTCCGTGAGATCCCACACATATGCCACGAGAGTCAAATAGATGATGACATTTGCTGGTAACGTTAGAAAATGACACTCGTTTTCCAGAAAATCCTAAGGAAGTAGAAAATCTGGTAAGTGATTTGATTATAGGTACAAATTTTCATACACATATATCAAACTGAATGTCTCATTTGATTTAATTTTTAAATATGGCTCGTATTTACTCCATAGTATTTAGGCATTTAGCCTATTAGTGTAAAATGACAGAGAATGAGGAGACAGCCAAATTTTCAAAAATGGACAGAAGGTAAGTTCTCACAGGAAGAAAATGAACATGGCGTCTTAAATTAGGAGCATTTACTATTTTGGCCTGATTCTCCAAAATTTTGTAAAACTCCTCTTGCCATTTACGGAATATGCCAGTGATGCCAAGTGAATCAACGAGACGTTTCAAATTTCAGACATGGCATGCTATAATATAACGTTTGCAAATATATTGCATGTGAACCAGCAAAGGAGATTCAGATAATAAAAGATTTCAATGACATGGGCTGAGCCTCTGGTGATGCTAGACGATGTATCCACATTACTACAAACTACAATGTGTATGATCATCTTTATAAATGAATATTCATATTGGTTTTTATATGGATAAGTTTATACGTTTTGTAGTACCGGGCCAGTATTAACAATGCGAAGCCCACTCACATTTCCCTCCTTCCGTCCGTTTTTTCATGTGCATTTTCCCCAGTCTCTGAGAACGTCTCCATCTGATATGATATCTGGCTGAGGTTGCCATTTAAATTCAAAATTGCGTCGTAGTCCAATTTACTCGTTTTGGTTGGGCACGTCAGGAGAATGAAATTCTCTCACACAGCCAAGATTATAATACACATATACACTAGTACATTTGCATACAACAAATATACATTGTCACACAAAATTCTCTTTGCTTCCTTTTCCCTGCGTCCCGTTTAAATGTACGCATATCACATTCACATTCTTCCTGTTTGCCCAACTTAAAACGGGAAGATAAAAACTTGTATAGTTTGATAGTCTCCCTTTGAAACTGTTTTTAATGTTTGCATGAACTTGGAAAACATCATATCCACATTTAGAGAAATGAAATAGATACCTTTCCTTTACGTCCCCATATGTTTTCTCTCACAATTGCTATTAGTCACTGGGAACAGTTTTCTTGAGTAGGAGCAAGGAAGGAATGGAAAATAACGAGAATGAGGTTATGCAATATAATACAGAGAATCTGCAAGCTATGAGAAATGAAAACCCAAAAACCCCACGTAGTAGTATATGTGATAGGAACTGAAACCTACATTTCCATTTTAACAGATGAGTATTTTCGTGGGAAGCAGTTGCACCAAAATGTTGTAATAGGGAAGAAGTGAGAGCAAAACGGGTGGTGGTGTCTTTTAAAGATACTTGGCTCAGTGGAGCTTTTCTCTCTTTACTTCTTCTCCTTCACCTTCAGTCACTCAGTTTTCTTCATTCACTCCTCATCTTTCACTTCTTTTTCCTCAATCGCATCCATATGATGATGTATGCAAAGACGTCTCCAGAAATGCGATTAAGACCAAGTCCCTCGGGTCTTTCAACAATCCTTCTCACAAATCTCATCTCTTTTTCTAGCAAATAGGCTCAAGACTAGTAATAGTAATATATCAAAATATATGCATTCATGAATATACACACATACACACACAGTACATGCCTCAATAATATATTTAAAGTGCCACACTCAACGAGCGACGATCCCCTTTCACTTCACAATGGTAATAAAATGCGTTTCTCCTCGAAAAAGCAGTTTCATGTACACAAAAAGATTGAGATTTTTTTTTGAATCACAATTTATTTCATTTCATTTCCATTAAGTTTCTAGCATGACACTTGAAATAATATGTGTGTAATTTCATAAGACACCTGCTCCTTTCTTCTATTTCGTTTTCGTTACACTGCGGGAGGGAAAAGAGAGCAGGTAAAAAGATCTGGCGAGAAAAAGAAAACTACTTGACTTGATTTTCCCTTTTCCAAGAATTCGAAATCGATAGTGGCAGCTAGCTATCAAATTTCCAACTCAGGCGGGCTAATACACTTATGCATCTTATTGGTAGGTGATTAATTACGGAAGTATATATATATAAGCTTGTGCAATGCAAAGATTTTATTTATATAAAAACAAAGTTTATTTGAATCATTCGCATAATATGTAACATTTGTACATTTTCTTACTTTTCATGCAAAACGACATACAATGTCACACAGATATTTTCTCTACCACCAATATAGTCATATTTCAATAAAGTTGTGTTGTATGATTGTATGATGTGCAGTGTTGATGGTTGATGGTGCACACGAACAAACTTTTGTGTGTTGGTTAGAACTTGCACTTTCATTATTATCTAAAATTACGTAATATCTCACGGTATCAAAAAAAGTTGGTATTTTCTACAAGATAGGTAGCTTCAGAATAAACTATAATATATTATACACTATGGTACTATATATATACATCGATATCATTATGCACATTAGATCATCCAAAATACCAGACCAGGAATAAAGTTTTCACTTCACCATCATCTAACAAATCATTCACTTTCCTTAGCACTACATCACACAAGTCCTGAGAATATTTCATGTGATGAAGAATGCAACAATATAACACACTACACTACACTACACAAACGTAGCACACAACCTTCTGGAAGCCGAAAATGTGGTCTCCTATAGAATGATCCAATCAAAACTTTTTTCCCTTCCTGATTTATTGTTACAAGCTATAACTAACTGGTGAGTGGCAACGGCAGCACTAGTAATGAAGAGATTTTTTTCCCGATGGCCCAAATATTATTACTTTGCTAGAGCAAAACAAGTTCACATCACACATATTACATTATACTTTCAATCTAATATTGGCATATTGGTAAAATATGATATTTTTTGCTAGTTCATGTACAATACAATGTACACATGTGTATAGTTAGTTATAGGTAATAATAATAACAAGCATAATGATAGCAACGGTGGTGGTGCTGATTATCCCTACAACGGTTATTCAAAACTCTTGCCCACACACGAAACTCTGGAGAGAGAAAAAAAAGCTTCTTCATTCACAATCAATCTTTGCAGGAAACTAGTGTACAATAAGTTTTTCCCGGTAGTCACAAAAATAATTTCTATATTTCACACAATGAACATATATATATTTAATGCAAGTGCCAGAGTTCATATATATATGTATTTCTACCGAAATTCCAAGTATAACGCAAAGAAACTTTACATTACCGTTACTTAATCATGAAAAGTACACTTATCATAACGAGTCTCTTTGTTGGAGGTTCCATAAAAAATGTTTGATTCGAAGAAATCCAATAGTAGAGTAGTAATATGTACTAAAAACTCCAGTTATTTTTTTTTTACTTTACCTAAACAGCTGGCACAGTATCCAGGCTTGTGTTGAGGGAATGAATGGTTTGGTAATGAAATATGTACGTGATAAACGAAGCAAAGAAGATGGAAGTAGTTTGTCTCACAAAGTGAGTCCACGTCGGAAGTAATTTGTAAAAGGAGTGATGACGATTGGTAATGATGATTGTTGAAGGATCCAAGTAGATGCTAAATGGAGGTTTGGCTGTGACCCGAGCGGAGCTTGCGACGGATACCATCATTGGAACAGCTTCATCACTTTCTTCTTCACTTCGGGAATCTGGGAAAAAGAAAAGAAAGTTGGGAGATGAGAGATAATTTCGTTAAAAAGAATTAGTATTGCCATTAGCATACGCCATGTGGCATGGAATGGGTTGACTGCACATAAAAAAATCACCCAACATCTTTCTCTCTCCTACACACATACATACTACTACCATTCAAAGTGAGAAATAAAGTCGTCAATTTTTTAAATTAAACTCGGATTAAGCCAAAATTGGTACATGACAGAAGGACTGGATTTCCATAAAAGCAATTTTATGCTACAATTCCAAATTTCGGCTTTCATCTCACCAACCACGCCATCATCATCATCATCATCACCACCCGTCCAAAAAGATGCCATAATAATACTACCAACCAACCAGATATCCCTCTACATTCATCCCCATTGGTGATTATCATGCATTCTTTCCTCCCACAAAAAAAGTTTCTTTTCCTTAATGTGACTCACTTTAACTTGTTCCGGCTGCCCCTCGACAAAATTTTATTTTTTAGTGGTGTGTTATGCAACAAAATGTACAAGAGACAAAATTTTCTCTTAGCTGCTGCTGCTTCTTCTTCGTTCATTCATCAGTGAGGTGGCATTGTGCCTTGGACATTAATGATGATCTACATCTCCGATCTGGCCCCATTACACATCTCAACAAGGTTAAATTTCACTTTTGTACAAAACCATTTTTTGGGAGTCGTCTGGAAAATCCCGTTTCAAAAGTGGAGAAAGTGTATAATCTCTCTCTGGCAGGAGGCTTGTGTCGTGGCAGAACATTCTTATTTTTACAAAATGCATGTAAGCTTATAAGGGGTGCGGTGTGGTGCAGCAATAGAGATGATGATGAAGGTACTACTTTACGTGACTGCATTATTATACAAAAGTCATCTGTAGCTATCATCATCTCTCAGATATATGTAGTACAACCATCACATTAAGTAAGTAAAATTCAGGAAATCCTAAAACCTCCGTCTTATTTCCATCCACAAAAAAAACTCAAGTTTCTTTATGACTATTACCATAGTTTGTTCCTCTTTCCCCCTCCACCACTACCTTATCCCATTCCTCCTTTTCAGCACTTGAGCTTCTTGGTTCAATTCAAACTCGTGACTTTTCTCTTCCTGCATAATAATAATGCCTATTTTAAGATGATACAGAGAGAAAACCTGGATTCTAGTTAATAAATGAGAAACATTTCCTGTCACTTCCTATTATGTACTACACAGCACTTCCTATACTTTTGCTATTTCTGACTGTTTTGGGGAAAAGAGAACATACACAGAAAATGCATAAGGAAAAGTTTCTTCCTTTGTTATGTTATGTCCCTAAGAAATGCGTAGAGGGAAAGATGAGAAAGAAAGAAAGAGAATGAGTATAAGTCATAGTCATTGCTGAAAACTTGCTCACTTGGTCTCTGTAGTACCATCCAGAGCCAAACCAACGCACGATATTACACGTGCACCCGTAATTCAAGCTATTTTACAGTCCCTTTTTGTATCAATGTGTATCTGACATGCACATCAGGACAGGGCATGCTACTAAAAATGTTAATATTTCATCACCAAATTTTTTTTTCGCAGTTTTCCCCCTCTCCTAAAGTTATATCCTGTCTTATATATTGCAGTTTATAAGTCCCTCAGCTGTCATTTTCTAATGGAATCTGGATTTTAAGAGATGATAGCTTGCATGAGTGGTGCAGCCTTGATCCAGATGCTGCTTCATTGCGTAGTGTTGTAGATTGTAGTACTCACATAAAATTCCATGTTCAAAGTTGGCAAGAGACATGACACAAAATGCAAGGAGGAAGAAGAAGAAAACTACATGCTTATACACTTTGTAGTTTATCCTGGGCTGGTTTTATCACAAATCGTCACATTAATGCTAATACGACAATGAACGAAACAATGATGATGCAGTATAAGTTTTAAGATGTAAAATGATTTAAAGTTACTTTGCAAGTTTCATTGCATAAACCTATATACTTCCAGGAAACCTGTGCATCAGCACAGGCATCAAAATCACCACCACCACCACCACCTTTCCTTTGAAACTTTTAGAACTCTCAGAACTGTGTGGTGGTAAGTAGGAGACTTTCTAAGCAAAAGTTGTCACTTTAATAAACAGACTTTGTGCCATCGACCGACAAAAGTTTTTTTTTTCAATTTCACGTGAAAAATCAATACCACATTTTTCTTTGCCTTTTTCTCAAATTCTCAAATGACCGTCTCCCGTTTTTCTTTCTCTCTCTCTCTCTCTCTCTCTCTTTCACTTCTCCAGCTCAACGCATAATATCCAAAGCTGTCAGTAGCAGGTGTTAAGTTAAAAAAAAGTTAAATGACATGAAAGGACATGGTCATCAATATTGTACGCTTTGGCATTTTGTATAGTCGCTGTCGTTAACCTTCGAATCGGACGATGGGATGGACACGTTGCTGGAGATATTTTCTGAAAAGATTGACTACTTCTACCCGTGCCTATACCAATACCTCCACATTTAAGGCTGATGGTGCGGCATATTGTATGATGCGAAAAAGCTATCGGTGGCAGGCATCTCCCCCCAACAACTAGCTCAGCATCTTTCCACAGTCCCAACAGGATTCCCTATCAAGTGTTTTGCTACGGAATGGTCATATATCTTAATTTCAAAACAATAACAGCAATGACACTCTGTGTGTGTGCCTGGTTGTGTCATTTTCCTAAAGATTCAGTGGAGACAATTTGTTTAATAATTCACACACTACTCGGGGGACACCAACAACAAAAAAGCTTCTTGCTTTGATTCTTCCAAGGAGAGATGCTATCGTATTGGCGTATTCGGAGTCGAAGTGTTGATTTGTTCACATCAGTTACTACCCTCAAAATACCCATTTAGATTGAAATAGAATTTATACAGCAAGTACTGCACCAGTATGCATATCTACCTACTCGTTTCCTTCCTTCTTCCCTCCACAAATCCTTGAAAGTTGAATGAGCAAGTGTGGAGACGAGAACAAAGGAATTAGATGCAAAATTTGTATATTTAAATGGAATAGGAGGCTAACGTAAACTGAGTTGGTGGAGGAGAAGAACCGAACTAGATTCCAATCTTGATATCACACACACATTCGGCTTGGCAGACATTGAAATATTCAAACAATTGCATGGTGGATAGATACAGGGACATGAGACTTTCCCAAGAGATAAAGGAAGAGAAAGCAGGACACAGGAGCAGCATATATCTGTATGTATGTACATATACAAAGTAAAAAGTTTCTTAAGTGTGATCGGTAGGAAATGGGATGCATCTGGAGAGAGAAAGAGTCATAAGAATCGACTGTTTACTGTCGACAAAAAAGGAAAGTTAGTGATGCAGTTAAGTTTTGTGAGCTAAAAGACATTTTTTTCTTCTGCTTTCGTTTTGTGCTCACACACAGAGCATCTCTCTCTCTCACTCTTCAGTAACGATTACTTATTCATTCAAAGCCTTCAGCTTTGAAAATCTCCACATCGTCTAAAACTTCCAATCTTACAGACAGAAAGACCAACACGCCAAATCAACCGTTGGATTCCCTTGTTCCCTTTTGTTATAGCGAGATGCAATTTGTATGGCTTTAACCATTCTGTCTTTTTAGTTGTACACACAAGCAACACTATTCTTACAATAAGAGTGCAACTTCATATAGTAATAGTAAGTATTGATAGGGAGGAAAGAAGGAGCTTGAATGAATGGATGGAATCTTTCGTTACTAATTTATAAGGTTGGCTCTGAACACGAGGCCCTCTTTAAACTCTGTTCAGCTATTCCAATACTAAACTCTTTGTGTGTTTTAGCTGATGTGATGTGATGACTGGCTGTGACATGTCGGGGGTGACACGAGGGAGTTGGATTGGGGTGGGTACAATAAGCAAGTCGTTACATGATGCCACGATTATAGTATCCATTGTTATTTCTACCCTCAGATTACTTGTTGAGACATAATTCCTCGACTCATTCTCACGACAAGAGAATAAGGAACGAAGATGATATGGAATGAGCAGGAGAGCGGTAGAGAAACTTTAACTATTGTGTTTCTCTGCTCACCAAATGTTTCTTTCTATTCTCAATGGATATATAGGAATTGTCTCCGTGATTTGCTACATAAAATACGAATCATCAAAAAAGAATGAAATGAAAGAAATGCACGCGTGTGTTATGTTTGATGCTATGAAACTTTTAGTAGGAAGAAGAGGACAAGGCGAACAAAGTCATGTTGGACGAGTCAGAGTCATGAAGACTTTAGATGAGAAATATTTGCCATGTGTCTACAGTCTACATCCCTTTCCTCCTGCTATTTGTACCAAAATGATTAAGTGAAATGACAGTTACAAAAAGTCAACAATGTGACTACTGCCAGCAGGTTTCTTGGAACGCAGACAGCACAAACTGGTTTCAGCATTAAAGGCTACCACTGCTACTACATGATGCTGTCGATGTCAATGGTGAAGGCATATGTGCTAGTAAAGTTAAAAGTAAAAGAAGCATGAAAAAATATAGTGGGAGACTTACGAAACGGTAAAACCCGGAGGACAACAGAGTCTGGGTATACAGTTATTCCACCACAGGAGTATTTACCCTCGTCTCTCCTGTCAGCCCGAACAATGACTAGTTTGGAAATGGTGGCGTGGGGGGATCTTTCCGTCTCGATATTAATCCCACCGCGGGTGTTATATGTCTTCTGTAATGGAATATCATTGAGGAACCATGTGATATTTGGTGAGGGTCCACCGTGTCCCACCAAACATGTCAAATTGGCAGTTTGACCCTGGTGAATTTGCACGTGACCAGGTCCAAGAATCCTTGCCTCGTAACCTGTTTGAACACATAAAAAATATATTTGCTATGAAATGTGGTTTATTTCTGCCAAAGCTTCATAGGTATCAAATTTTTTGATTGATGTTCGTTGAAAAAAGGAAGAGCGAGGCGTAGCATTATTTCTCTGTCCTGAAGGGAAGACAAACTGAGTGTCCACAAGTTTTAAAAGGTTGTCACTACGATTTCACAACAAGCATTTCCACTTCAAGAAATTTCATTACCAACAAAACTTTAGATTCGTGAAGGGAAGATAGAACGTGAATAATTTATCGCACAACTATTCAACTCTCATACAAGACATGCAAGGCCTTGGTCGTCCTTGCACCACATTCAGCATCATCGGAGACTCAACATTTATCTGCTTGAAATACTTGAGAATGAATTCAAACGAAGCCTACCAAACAAATATTTGGCACCAAATGCCAAGGACGCAAGCGAAATTCATTCAAGTCTAAAGTTTTATTTTTTCGCCCATCCACCCATCCACATGATAAGTCATCAATTCGCAGTTACTCTCACATAAGTGGTAAAATTAATTTGCAGTGTTTGCCAACTTGATTATATATTCCATTCCAAGCGCCTGCCTCACCGTACTTCATCCGTTGCGTCTCTTCATTAAAACTTATAAATTCTAACTTGACTGCGGCACGTCCTTCCACGCATGATTATCTCTTAATTACCGTTGGTGCTGAAAACGTGAAGATTTAATATCCATTTGTACAATATAATGAGCGTGTCGGTGTGGTGGGGGTATTTTCAATTTCTAACGATGTGGCTATATAAAGGTGAATGAGTACAAAGCATTATTCGCTTCACAACAAGTTTTGGCTCAGAAGGCTCACACATTTCAATATATTTTTACTTAACTTCATCAAATAATATTCGAAAGACATATTGAAGTGGTCTGATGGAATCATGCAATGATGGTTGGTTATTCAGTCCAAACAATTCAGAGGACATGACATATGGTGAGATGGATTTAATATATATACACAAAATACGAATGCCCACATGCCTGGAAGCAGAGTCTCACTCTCAAAACCCTTGTTTTGTGGAACGCATGCATATTCAATGAAAACTTATGTGTACATAAAAGTACTGAAATCCTAATACTACCAACTACCAACTTTCAGCATACCCCTCTTACCTGGGGCAAAACTTCCCACCTTTGGCCCATTTCTCAACTTTGAAAATTGTGCCTACAACTATAATAATTTAAGTGAAAGCATCTGCATGTTATTTCTATCTCGCTTCCAGTAAATCTCGTCGTATCCATCCCATTATGCATATTGCCGTTACGTCAGTATTTTGCATTTCACTTGCGTATGCAAACCATATTAGTTAGTTGAATAGTTTACTGTCTTGTGTCTTTCCATGAAGTATATGGAGTCTATTTCCTTCTGACTACAACTAGCTTAGAAGGAATTATTTTGATGATATATTATAATGGTGATTTGCACTGACGTTGAGATTGGAGAAAGCTAAAGTTTGGCTTCTTTTTGGTAGAGAGAATCGCAGACGGAACAAACTGTATCAATAGCACGCTGCAACCCCCCTTTATGCATGGTTATCAATGCAGTCTAATGATGAACCGGATTACAGCGAGTATAAAATAAAATGTATACTAATTTTATGAACAAAGAAGCAGATTTTAAATATTTTATATTAACTCCATTGATAGGGTGGATATTCCAGGAAGCAGAAGGACGGCAGATCGTGTACATTCATTCATTCCTTTTCATATTATTGCACTTTGAGAACCAACTTTCACTTCCTCATTTTCAATTTCAACAGTCTCTGTGTTTAATTTAATTAATTTACCAGTGGTTTATACCTCTCATAATGCGACTACCTAGTACTTCCAGTTGATGCTTCTAATTTTACCAGTTCTATCAAATGAGGTGTAGATGTTGGCTGGGTAGAATCAAATTTTAGGGTTTGTTAACACGAACTCAAAAGGTTCCCATTCGAAGAACGCCTGCTTTAGAAACATGAAACTGAAACTCATAGCTTCGTGCAGTTTCAAGAATTCTTTAATGCATCATTCATAGTGAGCCAAAATTTGAATTCATAAATATTACATGCACAAATGCAGATGCACCTTTAGCATTGGCATTACTTTTGATGTGTATTGCTGCCCGTTGCATTCTCGCAGTAATTTTACCACATCAATATGTGGCCCTGGATAGAGAACGTAGAGAGTCGAGAGGAAATAATTTGTAACATTTACATTAAGAGAAATGAATTGCCTCCAGAAACACGATGGTAAAGTTTCAGTTGGTGGCTTTACACTTGGGAGAGATAGGAGAGGACTATAAAGCAATGCAATAATTGTGTGTACATTCTCGTTCCAACTGATCCGGAATTGTAGTTTGCGCTTCTTCGAAATGAATCCTAATGTAATTTCCCTGATGTAAAGTGCACAACATAAGAATTTTCCAGGATCATTACAACACACAACAACACTTCCTGGTATTACTTGAATTGTACTTTCAACCTAGAGATCACCTTTAAACCCCAACAGCAGAGAATGAACAGAAAGTAACTTTATGGGAATATATAAGGTCGTGTCATTACTATAAAGGTCAGATGTGAATAAGGCCATTTCCTGGTAGAAATTGGAAGTGTGCACGTGCTAGTTCTTCCAATCAAAATTATCCAATACAATTAACTTTGACTAAAAACTAAACTGCACAGAGATATAGTAAAAGTTCAAACTATGCATCTATTTAACTTACGTATTTTGCGTGCATTAAATATCTTGGTATATTGAATTACCCTTACATATTGATATTGAAAATTAAACAACAAATAAAGCATTAGATTAATGAACACCCTTTTATTATTCCTTAATTTATTAAACTTTCTCTTTTACTTGACTTAAAGAGGTAAACAGTAAACACCATAATTGTTATTTTGTTACGTATGAAAGATTTAAATTTGATTATAACGTATACTCGTAGTCTTATCTGTTCCATTTCGCTCATTTTCTACCAGGCTAGACCCTGTCTGGTGAAGCATTTTCTAATCGATTTCTATTATTATGGTTCTGACGTAACGTTGATTATATAAGTGCGTCGTTGCAAGTTACGTCTCCAAAACAGACAATAACAATGCCTTAAACCAAAACATCCGAGTTAGAGTTAATGAAATGAAATGGAGCATCTTGAGAATATAATATATATATAAGTATATTATGATCAGGATGTTTACAAAACTCACAGCGAACTATATGGAATCTCGTTGTTTGTTGGATAAATTACTTTTGTTGTCAGACAGGTATTGATTGCACATGTTGTTTACAAGATAAAAATTTTCATTTCTTTGAAGGAAAAACTTTTCCGAAATACTCAGCATAAATTATCTTTCTTTTTTATCTTATTCCAGAATAAGATGTGCACTTTATAAGTAGTCCATATTCTAACAAATAAAAATGTTTACCTTTGGAAAAGGTATCAAGACTGGAATCCCTTTGATGCTGTGGCAAATCGAGCATACCCAAGGCCACAGCTCCTTGTTGAACCTCATCATCCGTTGATCCTGTTGAAAATTGTTGGAAAGAAATATGTATAAAGATAATTTTTTGTGAAAGAGTCCTGTCTTTAAACAATCGCTACAGAGAAATCGTTTTAAAAGTAAACCATGTCACGGTCCTGTTTCTCTTAAGACTTTTATTTTTCAAATAATTTTGAACTTTAGTTTAAAAATTAAAAATATAAAGCTAGAGTTGAGAGTGTTTCTTCTGTCAATTCTTTTGCGCTAATCCACAACAGACGAAGTTGGGAATTTGGTAGAATTTGATTCAAAAAGGAACAATCTAATGCCAATAATGCAGTAGAAGTAGAGCAGAATGACATACAAAGAACATTAAACAGAACGCCAAAAAACATTTTGGATTTCCCTTGACAAAAAATGGCAAACGTTTTATTGGTAAGCACAAAATAAATTTTCTTTGTAAATACGCCTTTCTGCGAAAGAAATCTGTTAACGTCTTGAGTATTGAAGGGCCTTGATGTTTGACCTCACTTTATTCTCTTTTATCGAAAGGGTTATTTCAGAAAGTAGAACGAGTTTTTGGTCTTCGGTCTTTGTCTCGAGAGAAAAGAAAGTCAATTACAGGGAAACCTTGAACTAACCCTTGAGAGAATTGTGAGGGGAAAAAAATCTCTAATAAAAGGTTTTCTCTTACCTAAAACAATAAGATATAATGTAATCGTCATTTTCGGCTCGGTATTGACTTGACCTGTAAGAAAATGTGGAGATGAAAGTACAAATTTATAAAACAGCGAAAGAAAATCATTTTAAGAATTGGATTTGCAAATAAACCACCAATATCTTACATTCGAAAAGTCCTTCGTCCTTTTTCTGTACAGAGCTCAGCTTGAGTGTCCATGAGTTGAGGAGCTTTCCTTCACGAAGGAGGGAGACTCTGGGGTCGCTAGTGTAGATATGATTTCCTGATGTAAGAATGTGAAGATCCTTCTTACGAATCCATGAAACCTGAGAAGTACATAAAGAGAGATGAATTCATGAGTATTTGGGATTTAATATGGAAATTGAATATATTATTTTCACTTGAATTTACGTCCATAATAGATTTATTTAATGTGATGCAGTCATGAGTTGTGTAGGATAATTGTGAAGAAATTCGGTGTCTAACATGACATTTGGCATAGCATTTGGAATTTATATCGAAATTTGGATGTTTTAAAAAGTTTTTGTATATGATATGATGATGTAAACTTCAATTATAGCAATTCATGTATTCTTTAGAAAACTAAACGGAAAATGTCTTGAAAAACTTGTTGAAAGACCAAAACGAAAGGATTATTGATATTTTCAAGACGATTCGTTCCACTTTTAGGTTTTATATATACATAATACATTCACATAGACATAGACATGAGTATCTTTACTTGTAAAGTCATATGACTTGCGCTCACCTTCTGTACCTGTATTATTTAGTATGCCGGCGGCCCCAAAAGTGACGTTTAAACATTTACTACCTCTTACGATCGCCGCCTCTACCCATTCAACCATGGATTTTCTAGTAAAAGACAGAGAAAATTCATATATCCATCCCAGCGATAATTTCAGGTCATTTCCGAAAGTTTTACTTAAGCCCTTGGGACACTTTTTCTTTGGTCTTGTGAAGTCATCATCAGAATAAACGAGAAAGTTCGCTTTCATACCCTCCTGAGACCACAAAATAGCACAAAGGAGTTGTTTCCTTACTTCTCTCACAAGACATGTTTTGATTCATAGCTACACGCATCTTCCTTTCCAAAGTGATGAGCTGGTTACAAATCAGGAAGGTGTATTCGTTGGAATAAGAGCTATTTTTTGTATGGAATGAAGCGTAAAAATGCGTTGGAGTGGAGCTTTCTCCAACTTTTCTCTGTAATCCAAGAGATTCGTCAGGTATAACACGTGGCCGAAGATATTAAGAAAAGACTATTTTATTCTAGACAAAAACTCTTTTCTCCCTTACACTAGCACAGGAAACCATATAATCGCCGTACATTTGATTTATTTAGTACGGAAAAGTACGCGTTTAACAGAGTTAATCGAATCAATGGAAAGAGAAGAGAAGGAAAGTACACATTGTATAGAACCAACTAAAGTTGAAGAAAAGAGTGAAAGATGGACGCATTGCTTCAGGCGTACTTTACGTTGTTAGTGGAGGTGAACAAGCAACCTTCTTAATGCAACCAACAACCTAAGAATAAAAGCAGAATATCAAGGTTCAAAGGAAGGAAATAATATATAGGGACAGTATGAAATAGGTAACATCAGAATGTTAACTCAATCATTGCGAAATCTAAATGCTTAGTATTTTGTCCAAACACTAATAAGGTTTCAGCAACCTCTGTGTTTCCTATAAGCAGTAAAAAAACAAAGCAAAAAACTTCTTTCTTTACAATCATTGTATATTTTTAGCCTCGCCATCGCCATCGATGTGTGGTAATTAAAAAAACTTTTTTTTATAAAATTCTTGCACCACATCTGTTGTTAGAAAATTTTCGCTATCCAGCAGTAAACAGTTTGATTAAAAAGAAACCCCAGGTCTTCTTCACAGTTTTCATTAGTGTGTGAAATACAATACGCAGAAAATGTTTATTTACTCGCACTAACACATTTGTCCTTAGGCCAGACATTTCAAAGAAAGGTTAGCATGTAGTGCCCAATAACCTCTAGTTAATTTATCCTTTTATCCTAAATTAAATAGACATATAGGCTTTTTCTTCCGGTGAATGAAAACTTTACATGCTAATGGTTGCTTTCTACTCACTTGTGTTTTGTACTTTTATAATTCGACTTGTGATGTGATGACAACATTCATTGCACATAATAAAATATGTACACATGCATTTTATCCGATAAAACTGAAATGATTAAATTTTGTTGTACAATTTCAAGTCAACTAGATCTAGAATCTGCGGCAAAAGTATATAGCATAATCTTAACCGACGTTTTTCTTGAAATGTCTCTGTTTAAATGGAAGTCAGTGAAATTCCAAAATAACAAGCATTCTGCTCTAACTTATGGTTGTTGAATGTGAATAATATTATAGTGCTCACAATTCTTGCACATTTCAACAGATTTAATATTTTTGTTATGGCTTTACTCATAGTCATGCGTCGTGCTCAGCTATAAAATTTCTAAAATCTGATTTGCTATCTTAGCTAAGCAATATACACAAGTTATATTACAGCTGAAAGATATAAACAGGTAATTCGCGTTGAAATATTAAAACCAACGAACTATCTGCCATTTTAGAGTGAGTTCAAGCGAAACGTGCCGTAAAGTAGAAAGCAATAAAAAATGTTGTAAAAAGATATGCGTAGTAATAAACAATGCCCAACTAAGTGTTTACGAGTTTTCAGAGTTTACACAAACAAAACATGGAGATGAGAATGAGGATGAGCATATTTTAATCTGTATGCATATGTTGACCGGAAAATAAGGAAAGGGCTTTTAACTCCAAAATCCATAAAAACGAGATAGCGAATCCGTCACTTTGCCTCAAAAAGATATCTGCAGTCCGTATTGACACGGTATAATATACGATTCGTTTAAAAAAATTCACTTTCAGCTTCAGCAGCCAAATGTTCTGAAACCAACCAGTTGGCCCAGAATAGAACGTTAAGTTTGGAGCACCAGTGTCTTTTTGGACCACATCAGAATCTAACGTTCAGATGAAATTAGTATTCGTTCGTACAGCAAATGTTAAAGGACTGTGATGCTTATAAATGCTTAAAGGAATTTCTTAACAATTAAAAAATGCAAATTTTCCATCATAATTTTCTTCTCAATGATTTTGCAAACTAGCATTAAACTCAATTTTCAGTTCCAAGTAAAATTGGGTACCCCTACAGTATATTTTCATTCCTGGCATTGCGGCACACAAATGATGCATCACATTCATATACTTTGACGCTGAGGGCCAATGGTGGATTGTGTAATAATATTGCAATGACGACGGTAATGTAATGTTAGGACTTGAACCATATGCCTGCTGTTGTTAACAGCCAAATAAAGTAGAACACTGATGCTGCTTGTAATATAATATAAAACACCATATGCATTAGATGAGCATATACTATGTAGGTACGTAATATAATAGCTCAGCTCTACTACATATTTTCCTACATCCCAAACTTCAAACTTGTTACTGTGATTGTGTGACTTCAGCTTGGAATTTCTAGCGTCCCTGAATGTGAAGGCATAAAAATATGGAATGAAAATCCGTCAGAGTCAAGTCAATTTCTCTCTTTCATAACTCTCTCAAAACTTTTCACCAAGCCCATATTTTAGTGCAGAAAAAGAATAAATTGGGACAGAATCCAAGGGAAGAGAAAGGATAACGTTCTGTACGCCCTCCGCTTATATTTTACTTTTAACAGATCTACATACTATATTACTTGTAACGAGCTGTCCCAACAACGCATATTCGCTTTATAAAAACATTGACTGGGGGTACTTAAGCTGTTCTGTTGATAAAGATGAAATAGATACATTACATATTGGTTGGAACGTTGTAAGTATAAAAACATATATATCTATGTATATATATGATATGACCAACCACATGGCAGCAGGCAATGCACTTTCCAAATATGAACAAAAATACTAAAAATAGTGGGATCTACTACGTTGTAAAAAAAATCATGAGATGTGGTGTAGTCAGTATAAAGTGACTTGGGCACTAGTTGTTTTCTCTCATAAAACTATAGATGAAATATGTGCTAGAGAAAAACAGAGCATGGAGAAATCATACAACGTAGTATGGTTAGTATGGTATGACCTCTTCTTCATGTGCATAGTTTTGATGATCCAACATACATCATCTTCATGTGATAATATATAGGCATCAACCGAATCATATCCCAGGGAAATAAAAACCTGGAGTAATTTTTTACATTATTTTCTTGCCCACAAGCACAAGGTTGAACTTCTTTTTTGCGGTGTGTATCATCACATAATAGAGTAGTACTCAGTACTCATACATAGAACCATAACCATAGTGCATTGGGAGGACCTTGAATCATCGGAAATACATAGCGGTTTGGTTTTGGTTTTTGATAGGTGTATATTTGCACAAGGTTGACTCAATACACAAAAGGGGTAAAATGGGAAAACCGAAAAAAAGAAGAATGATAGGATGAATGGATCATAGATGACACGAAGCCGTGGCAGAGAATATCCGACAAGGGCTTTGAGGCTACTTTCAAAAAACTCAAAAAAAATACCACCACCACACCACACCACCGCGACCACGTTCACTTGAACCCAACAACGAGAACGAGAGAATATAAGTTTGCGATAGCGCCAGGCCCAGGCCTTCTAGGTCTAGCCAAGTAGGTAGGTACAGGGTGTAACGTTCGTAACTGTAAATGCACATCTTAGTGTTGTAGACAAATTCTGTCGATTTGTGTGGAGGAAAAAATGTGACTTTTCTTCCTCTTGAGAAAGGAAAATGAAAGAGGAGAAAGTAGTAGTATTATCTGCTCACTTTGATAAATTTATGGTCTCAATATTATTGAGCTGTTGGTCTTGCCATCGTCTCATAGGTACGGTGGAGCTCATTCTCATATACAAATACCCATTGGGCGTGCGATGTATGTGCCATTTCTTTAATAACAGCTCATGGTATTGAATTGGCTACAGCAAAGTTCTTTATCCTATTGACGCTAGTATAAGTTCAAGAACCCACCAACCGAATTTGTACGTAGTAGGTACTTTCTCCCATACATTATTTTCATCTTTGGCTGTCCTATACGCTCGCTCACTAAGACTCTCAGTAAGGAGGTACATCCTTTCAATCTTTTGGATTTTGTCTCGATGTGGATCGTTTATTCCACTCTACTGCTGTTACTTATAACCTCATCCTTTAGCTACCGATGCCAATACTAGAGTTGATCAAGAAAGAGAAAAGGGAAAAGGAAGACGAACGGAAGAATGAAAGCACATGAGGAAAAAAAGAAGGAGGATTTTTACCTATCTCCATCACATTCTCACAGAGGCTTGTGGATTTCCTTCTCTATTTTACTTTGCACAAAGAACAACTTTTTTTTCTTCTTAGCCTCAGGAACACCAAGAGAAGAACAAGTTATACACATTTTACAAGAATTTCTTTTTCCTTTTGTCGGAATACACATTATATTTTTGTTCTCCATGTTATTCTTATATGGAAATAATGCGGATTGGTATTCCATATATAAAAACAGAGTCTTATTCTTTCTCACTCTCTTTTTGCATCTCGTTTTTTTGTGATCTTGGCTGGTATGGTATGTACTTATGTACTTATGTTGTAATAATAAAGGATCGCATATATAATGTTTTAGCTTCTAGCTCTCTTTTTCTCCGTATGTGTGTGTTTGTCAAGTGTGTATGGGTGTGTAAACTATATACACGGTTGGCTGACTGAGTGAGTGACTGGGTGAATGAATGAAATACGGAAATGTCTAGTGTTACTTTTCTTACAGACAGTATTATGGTCACGTCAGCATGTGAAATGTTGAGCGTTTTGTTGCATATACATTTGTCTTTGTTGTGTGCAAAGTAAAAGGCTGTGTGGTGGTGTCGCTGATATGTTTGGCAGGACCACGATGTTTTGGTGCAAAGGGACTTGACTTACACCAGCGGGAGTAGAGTGAGGGAGAGGGGATATTATGGCGATATATATGCTCATGTGGCAAATCTTTGAATAGAAACGTTTCATGAATCTTTATGTTTCTTCCTCTCTTCCTTTCCTCAACCAAAATGATCTGTCGAGGAAGTAAATGGGCAGTTTTAAGGGATAGCTGATCGTTGGTCAGTCAGCATTCTAGACGAGCACTGATCTTTCCTGACTATTTTTGATTTTTGTGTTTGTGGGTGGTAGGCATAGGCCCCTTTCCATTTTACATGTCAAGTCACAATTGGAAATTTACGGGGGCATTTGCTAAAGCTTTTGGCAGACTTTAAGAAAATGGGAATGGAGTAAATATGAACATTTTTCATACATTTGGTATGACTTAATTTACCATCAGAGGATGACGTGAGACTATCAAAGGTGTGGGCCTGTGACAATAGTTTCCTGTTTTGAAACAGGAGCATAACTCTTCTTCTTTTTTAAATCTAAATTGAATCTCAGAAAAATAGATTGTTTGTTGTTCCAAATTGACCAACAAAGCACAAAGTTTGTGAAGAAAGTATCCTCCCAATTTCTTCTAATTTCAGGTATTACTCACTGGGATTTAGAAATTTCTGCTGTCTTTCTTTACGTAATGCTCCATAATTTGCGCTAGACTACCCTAATTCCTGAACGTGAGACTCAGGTCACGTCGGCCAGCCAGACATGGCGTGTGTGTATGTGTGTGTGGAAGGAACCAATCCATTTTTGTTGTCGAAAATCCGAGTTACGACACAAACATAAAACTGGACCAATAAGCCAAAGCAGCGTCTTTGTGAAGAAAAAAAACTTTTTTTTCTCTTTCCTTTATTTGACTTGTTATATAATTCAGAAGACTTTACCTTGTCCGCACATGATGATGATCACATGAAAGTTACATTGCGTTGGGAGTAGTAGTATATAGTGCATGTTACACTTTCTTGGTCCCCAAAGACTTTAGAAACCAACTAGTATATATATACTAATGCATTATACACTTAAATTTACTTGCGTGTATATATAGACATATAATTCTGACATCTCTGTGCTTCAGCACAGACACATGCAGTTTTACTGTGAGTATTTATCTTTGATGGCGGCTCCATATAACCGGTATAAAAATGTGCTTTCATAAATTAGTTCAACTCAAGGAACAAAAGTCAATAGCAGGGAAAAGCAATAAGTAAAATCACAGTGGGACCTACTGAACGAATTGAGAAGAACAAGGAAAACTATTGCGCTAATGGACCACGGCAAAGTTTACGATACTCTCACTCCTTCTCTTTCCTTTCGTACTACATACATGTCGTCCCTGGGACTCACGTCAGTGAGCGCAGATTCATTGCTAATTCGAACATGAAAATGGTATCGTCAAGAACGTAAAATGTGTACTTGAAATACACTATATATCACAAGTCATATCATCATCATCATCATATAACACTGTGATGTCGATGTCTTAGTTTTCTGAGCTATGAGGCTTCATCTAGAGTTCACTGGCGTTGTCGTTGTCAGCACTCATCCAGTTTTTACAGAGAAGGCAATATCCTCCTGAAACTTAGGTATTTTACCAATTTGATTGTCATTCTGTCAACTTCATGCGCACATGTATATATGTATACAACTACAAATATATTTTTCATCAACATCCATTTGTGTGGCTATTATCCGTATGGCACCATCCCAATGCTTTTGATACATTTTTTTGGGAAAGTAGTTGCATTAACTTTCTTGGAACTCCACTGTTTAAACAATTTCTGTTTGTTTGCTGCCTCTGTTAATTTAATCGGATAGTTTGGAATTTCTGGAAATTTTTCCAAAATTGAGTTCATCCAGTTGAAAGTTGTTTGATCTGTGCACTACCTAACTAATTGGGTTTACGCGGAACCTACTTGCTACATTTACTCCACTGGCAAGTTGACATTTTGAAACGTTAAGTGAAATACAATAGGGATAGGTGGTAGAGTGATTATATGAATTCTTGTGTCATGTTCGTTACTTTCGCTCTTGATCTGCCGTGACATGAATATACATATAGAGTCAAAGAACCAGGTTCTGTGACAGTGTTTTTTTGTAATTAGGCAGTTGCGTCATCATAAGTCCTCAATTAATGATAAAATTTTATCCTCACATTTTTATTGTAACATATAGTATTCTAAATTTTTAAAGCACTTTCCATTCCTTTATATTTCTACAAATCGGATAGAGAAGTTTTTTTTGTCATAATTGCTCCATCTTGTTTTACCCTATCTTTTGATATCTAAAACGCTATGAAGCAGGAGTCAAATTTGTTTTATATATTAATGTGAAAACGAGAGAAAAAAACATTTCAGTAGAAAAAAAACTCGTTACGTGATTTCCGAGTGGGACAACTGCTACTTTCTGGCTATAAGTCTTTTAGTGCTAGCTCGAATATTCTATTTGGTAACATGAAGGGAAAATATAATGAGTCTTTGGAATACACACACATTACAACAGGAACTGCTACCCAGACTTTTATAGTGTGGATTGTGGATCTGCGTAGGTATTGAAGTACATTTTCATGTAGAAGCAATCAACCAGTTCCCGTATCACATCGCCCTCCAATTTTTTAAATCACCACACAAGTATAATATGGAACGGGGAACCCTTTCTGCATCTGTGTTTGTATGTTGAGTTTGAGGTTTGAGAAAAATGGACATAATTAGATCTTGCTGTAATGGTTTGTGGTCGTGCTTCTCCTTTTCGTCTGTTCCCAGTCACAACCAACTACCTACCAAATGGCTCCTTTTGCATCAGACGAGGTTGTATAGATACAAATATACTTATAGACACTTCCTTATAATAATAGAACACATCAGCTTCAACTGGGGAAGATATATGGACGTGATGTGAGCCTTATGGAATGAGAGGGAATTGCAGCAGCAGCAACAGTAGCTCTTTTATAATACGCAATAACCGTTATGTATATATATATACCAAAATACAAAACGCAGACATCTAAAAGTGTACATAAATATCCAGTAGTTACATTAACTGCGTGAGATCCGAAAACCGGATTTCTCTCATTTCATCCAATTTCCTATATGGCCCCTTCCTCTTTGATAATAGTTTCTTTCCTATGTGGGACAATAATTGACCTCACACGACTCACACGCATATAATCAAATAAACCACTTGGAGGGTGAGCTATTGCGTGAACATGAGCAAACATTTGTTTGTTCCGTTTTTTCAGTAACAACTCAACGCAGGCTCTTCACGAATTCTTATTTCATTTCTCATTCTTCGTGAGAGCAAGGTCATATTCAAATGGAGAGTTTAAATTACTTTTTTTATTCGAAAGACGATGTATATGAGATAGGAGGGATTTCAAGAGTTCATTTAAAAAGTAATCTTATATTGAGCTAGACGATCAATGTGTACCTTGAAATACCTACTGATGAAACTTTGGAAGGGTTAGAGATTTATATAAATCATTTTGCTACAACCATTTACAAAACTAAAACTATACAATCCGATTTTAAGTAAAACTTCAGGTCCTCATATTTTTATTCGTAATGGCAAATTCTGAGTGCATATCAATTTCCTTTTGACAATTACTAGTAAACTATAACAAATTGCTTGAAACTTTCATCAGAAACTGACAGAACGAGGTTGTATGGAACGTAAAAGTAACATGGTCTATACGGTTTTTTTGCATTGCATGGACGAAAATAATTACAAACAATTTACACCTTGGACCCATTTCCCATGTCAGCAAATTTTCAGCCTGTCAACAGTTCAGTAGCACCCTGGGTCGAATCATTAACATTTCAGCCATTACACAACACATCATCATCATCATCATCATCACATTTTCATTTGATTTAGCCAACGATTCATCTATTATATACGAAATAACTTGATCATCTGAGAAAATATGGAAATAAATTAGATTTGGCCTAAATAATCCAAAGTGTACCTTTCCAACCAGTGTGTAGTACATTCGAATTAGGATGAATTTATTATACTATACATGTTTCTCCTTTGTGTTGTTTTCTTGTTGAGTTCATCAAAAAACCTCACCTTCATTCCTCCAAGCACGCCCAGGTTTCCCACAAGCTTTTAATTGAAATATCAATGGAAGCCGTCAGTATCCATTGATGACTCCATTTTCCCTTTTGTCATGTGTATCATGATTAATGACTTGTAGAACATTGGAGAACATCAAGCATTAAATATGCATTATATACTTAGCATGAATGCACATAAACATAACATCATCATGTCTATAGAAGAAAGATAGATACACATCTACACACGTAATATCCATGGGTGTTTCGTAAAAGGTCACAGACTTTGCTTTGCTTACCCAGCAGGATTTTTCCTGACTACGCAAAGAAGATTGAAACATGGCCACCAATTTCGTATCCAAGTTTTTCTTCTCTTTCTTTCTCTCTCTCTCTCTCTTACATACCCCATGATACTTTTTCTCGTTCATTATCAAAACTTCGTCATCTCGTCTGAAAAATTTATTAATTAAGCTCAGCTCAGCTCACACACTTTCACTCCCCCATCGCATATCTGCATCTCTCTCACCCAGTCATTCATTATTGATATATCGTTCATCAACAGAACACTTTTCATTTCTTCACTGACGCATTAAGGAACAGGATGGAAAAGTAAATTACGATAAAATCTCGTAGTCCCATGATGAAATGCTTCTGATTTTTTGTGTGTTCCAATTTATCAAATCATTCATCAAACTTGATCGTGTTCAACTTAAAAATTTCGGTTACCTCATTACCCCAATGGTTTAGATTATTATCTAATATAAATATAGACACACAAACTTTGACATATATTATGTTATGTGTATATTATTGGCAAGTAGGTTACAAAAGGCTTGGCAGCAGCATTGGCCTGGAATGAAATAGATATTGATTATCCAAAAAAAGCATAGGGTTGGCCCAGTCAAGACTTTAGCAGCAGCTCGTGTGCTTCAACCTGTCAACCTCCACAAATCTGTCCATGAAGCTTATCAAACAATACGTCACGTCAACCAAACATTGCCAGCTATAGTTTCCATAATATTTTTTCTTGAGTGACAAGTGCTAAAAATTCATAGCGGTTCTTATAGCAAAAATTGGGCTAAACTCTTAAGAGCCAAGAGCATGTGTAGATTTTTGTTTTTGCTACATTGTTGATTTATGGAATATTCGTTTACTCATAATAATTATTATTATTTTCCTCCGTGTGTCTCATGCAAACCTCCTAATTTGGCTGTGATTTTTGAAGATGGGAAAAATAATAATAGCCTGTCTTGAGTTACAGGGATATATGAGATAATATTTTTTTTGGATAAACTAGACTTAACAAAATGAGTAAGCAAAAGATAGAGGAAGCAGAGCAATATGAATGCATCCCACGCAGTTTAAATAGTTTTCAACGTGGTATTGCAATTTTCACGGTCACGTTAAGACAACATCCGCAGGTTGACTGGCAGAAAACTTGGGATCACCACGAGTCACTTCTCTTAAATTAACAGTATAAATTCCAGTGAGATATTTGCTCTCTTCAAGATGTTAATGGGAGTCGACAAATGAGTTTTTGCTAATGCTCCTCTAACGGTAAATGGAGAAAGAGTACATTTTGTATGTGTAACCAAGAGGCGTGTATGGTATGGTGGTGGAGTAAGAAAGGATTTATACATATGTGCTCATCCTTACTACTACTATTACATAAGATGCAAACAGGCATGAAAGTAAACGGGGAAAATGCCAAGTTGATATCATGTCATCATCGTAAACTACCCGTGAGTTTCATAAATGACTCTGTTTGACAAATCCTAATCAAGATAGAAATACTAATCTCACGCTTCTGTCACACTGTGAATACTGTGCTCTGTTTAGGATATCATGCCAGTAGATCTTTGACTGAAGTAAAAAAACAGCATATAATATATATATATCTAGCTCTCTGCTTCTTCCAGTAATAAGACATCGAGTGTAAAATTATACAAACTCTAGCTTTTGAACGAAAGACTAAAAATGTAAACTTTGATACAAAAAAAAATTGTCTCCTTTCTTAAATGCATCTTGCGATGAGCCTTTTTTTACTGGTGGTTCTCTGTAAAAAACATAGTTTTCAGATGGCAAAGTGTTACATTGCAGGCGGTGTCATTTGTATCCATGTATTTTTTCAGCGCAAAAATAAAGTCAAGAGTGCATTAGCATAACCTCGTCAGCAAGAACACTTTACCTTCATCACTCAATTACCGTTGCAGATGAGCCGCATACAATATACAACTTTAAGTGTCAAGCAAAAAAAATCTTTTTGGTAGAAAATGATTCTTGGTGACATCTTTTGCATTAAAAGTGTGCATAATAATATGGATGGAAACGTAAGAAGAACACACATTGACTGTTTTAGGAGCAAATGGATTTGAAAATAAGACCAAAAATAGATGCAAAGCGAGAGAGGGGGGTTTATAATGCTCACGGTTGACGGAGTCATTTTAACTCGTATAGTTTTCAGAGAGTAAATTATGCCTTCCCCTAAAATATACAATCAACATTAAATCTATCACCAAACCTGTAAACATCAGAGGTGTCACGAAGAATCTCCACATTTGGGAATGGCTGACTGCAATGCCAAAATGGCTTGCCTTAATTTGCATCAACTTTGTAAAGCTAAATGTGCCAGCAGTATATAGTAGTAGGCTTTTCCTCCTCACCAAAGTTTGTCACAGTTATGAGCTGCTCATATATAGCCCACCATTTTTCCAGTACCAAGCAAACAACATTATTGCCATCATCATCATTACACAATTTTGCTACGTGCTTATCAACAGCCCGGTATGTGGTTAAATTTAAGTCAATGCAAATTGTAACGAGCGAGCAGGGACGAAAAGGAAACCGCACCCTCCTCGCTCTAGTCCAACTTTCAACATATCTAGTACACATATCAATTTCTAAATGCGTCATAATTGTTGCAGCCATGTTTCAAGTTAGCATGAAGAAAGAAGCAAAACATGATATATTTTTTTTGCTTACCGTCTTGTCTCCCAAATGCTTCACAACGCATGGAAGATATGCAGTCTGACCGACAAACACAGTTGTGTTGTATTTGACAGATTCGATGTATGGGGTAGCTGCTGGCTCTGCGGGATATCCGGAGGGGTGAAATTGGTGATGTACGCTAAAGTCTGAGGACTGCTGCATTGATGGTGCCATTTGTTGTTGTTGACGCTGATGTTGTTGCAACGAAAAGCCTGTAATTACAAACACAAAAAATAAACCTCAATTACAGTTAATTTGAATGTTATGCCATTTCACTGTAATTACTGGACCATTATCATTATTACTATTTCAAGTTCAAACAAATAGTCAAATGTCGCTTGTTGCATCACCAGAACGAAAGAATTAGATTAGAATTGAATGGGAAATATATAGAAGAACTAAAATAGGCTACGTTATCACAAAGTATGATGGATGCTCAGGATGCTGCTCTTTGTGTATCAAATATCAAATCCTAAACCAAAATGTGCATTCATTGCATTTGAAATCATCATGCGGCTGGATGAATTCAGTGAATTTTATTCATCATTTGACAACTTCAAAGGAAATCATGTATTTCCCACAGCATAACGTAACTAGCCAGATTCAGATTCTCGTGCGTGCAACAAATTTATATTATCTACATTCTCATACCATTATCATCATAGTGCTTACCACACATGCCCATAAATTTAATTATTGTGAACCTCCTAAAAAATTGATTTAACTTTTTTTTCATGATTTTATTTGGATGTTGAATGCCCATGTTTGTAGACTACAGATGGACTTTATGGGAACCTTCATACCTAATTATCTTGTTATGTGTTTACATTTACACACACAAGGCGGAAGAGGGGATGTTATGTGAATCAAGTTTAGACTTAATATGGTGTGGTATGTGGTGGCGACAGTAATTGGCGTCGTGCATGCAATTCGAGATCGCTTTTATGTAAATTTACATGCATGTTAACTACTTTGGTTTGGAGTTTGGAGTGGTCGTCGTCAGTAGTGGTGGAATTTTTAGTTGCATCAATTTACATGAATTCATCCTTGATATTAGGATTAGTAAGAGAAATTGTATTAAAGCAGCGTTGCGTTGCCTTGTACAAAAAGGAAATTAGGTTAAACCAAAAAAAAATAGTGAAGAGATGTAGACCATTCGAAAACAGGAGTGAAAACAAAAGAAAGAGCGTGGGGAGAACAAAACGGTTATGTGAAGCGAATTGTATGATCCTACAATAACTACAATGCATGGAAAACAATAGGATTTCTTGCTCTACGAATGAGGGAAATCCTCCAGTTCTCACAGACACACACAAACTCAAAATGGATATTCACATAATAATCATAAATATGTAGGACTCGTTCCTCTTTGTGGTTTTCCAGCAACTTTTACTCACAACAAAACCAACAACAACCAGAAACACCACAATTTTTTTGGCTACCTAGTTTAGCTGTAGCTCATATACCTAGCAAAGTTTCAGAGTAGTAGTCTGTCTTTTAAATACATACATAATAATATTATTATCAGCATCAATGAAATTCGACTCGACTCTACACTAAATTTTGAGTCGTGCATGCTCTACTTATCATTACAACATGCATAACAAGTGGAATGTTTAGTCAGCCTGCATAATATTCAAATTCGACTTACTACCTAAAAAGCCAGTCTTCTTGGTCTTGAGATTTTACGCCTGTCACCAAAATCAAGTATAAATGCATGGGTATATAACGATTATAGCTTGGTGGTATAGTGGTATTGTATGCTTCCAGTTTTTTGGCTAGAATTTAAAATGACTAAAACTAATGTATGCAAGTTGAAGATTCAAACATTTTGTGTGTGTGCTTGTTGTATTCATCTCTCAGTTGATGCAAATATATTTTGTATTGTATGCATACATATATATCATGCTTTCACAAAGTTAAAGCACCACCACCGTCATACTCATCATCACACACCGGCACTATTATTATCATTTGCCAATGTATATCCCTTGTTGCTGGAAAACTATTTCCTCTGCTGACCTGGAAAGCCAACGAGCGAAGAGACACGACTAAAATGTAATGAACCACTATAACCAGATCAGAACAACGTTGGAGGTACAAAGTACATACATACAAACATTCATCCTATCTCCGTTTCTTTGGAATGAAAACTGCTTCAATGTTAGTTAAGCACATGTTTGATTTTCCCTGTATGTGAGTATGTTGTACTCTCCTGTTTTCTGCACACAAAAACAAAAACTTTATGTTGAGCAAGAGAATTTGCTTTGAATTCTTGGTAGCTCACTCACCATTACAGTTACAGTACATACTTACTTACTACTTACATAGATGCTATATTCATGTGTCGTGCTGTGATGCATGAATTTCCGAAACACATCCTCGAATCATATATCTCAACTCGACGAAGTGTGTCTCTATATCTATGTAGTGTAAACTGTAAACGTGGTTTTTCTTCCTGTAAAACAATACTATGTCACATACTCACATCACTTCATGCATATAGTAAAACTAAATAACACACAACACCTACGCTACAATAATGCTATATATTGAAATTTAGTTTTAGTTGTGGCATCTCCGATTTTGTTTCTTAAGTTAAAGCCTCCTTTCTCCCGTTGTTTCTATTACGAGTTTTTAATAAATCACAAGTTACACCAAGAGGAAGTTGTTTTGCGACTTGTGACAGTTCCCACAAACCATTCCTCTGGGTCGCATAAAATGAAAAGAAAGTTTTAAGTATGCATTGTACACTACAACCCATTTATGTTTCATCCACCACCATCCTTTTATAATTCTTTGCTCGCATTTTCTCGTGGTTTTACCCTGCCTGCTGACACTCCTATATATATTGGTCCATCTTGGAGAAGTGGAAGATCTGCTTTAATAATGAAGGCTAAGTAAGCAACCAAGACCAAGACATCACCGATGCGGGGATGGCGATTACAAGTTTTGTTGAATTTATTATGGATAAATTTAAACAACCTTAATTTTCCTAAGAGTTGGAAATGCTTTATTAGCTCATGAATTATTTTCAAAATGAGGAATTATCCGTTTTTTATTGTAGTCCCATTATAGATACATATTATGGTTTATTACACACCGCGTCTAAGACTGAAATGTGAATACGTCACATATGAACCGAATTCAAGATTGTCTTCATCAATAAGGGTAAAGGCGACCACTCGGCACATAAATAGCAATATTCGAATCTCCAGAGATAACTTGTTCCTAAGCTTTCCTTCCCTTCGTCGTCCACATTTTAAACGGAAGAAAGTAGTGACAACAGCTACGTAATCATAAGTCATAAAGTAACAAGACCAAGAAATACATTTCACAGGCACATCTGCATTCCATGGAGGATTGCATCGCATATGTACCGTCTGTACTTGTTAATATTTGTCACAGCAGCATGTAGCCATGTCGCGTCGTCATCAACGCATTTAAAATTCATTTGCACTCAACAGAAACCATTTTGAGACCACAAATTGAAATCTTTTATTTCTCGATTTATCCTTGACTGCATTTGAATGGTAGCCCTAGAGGAAAGTGATTGTTACACACCGAAACTGCGTGGACGGAACGAACATTTTGTGGTTAATGGCCCCTTGTTAGAATCCCAAACAAGAAAACACGTTTATGCTTCAATGGACAAAGAGAGGAGTTTTTTTTATGTAACGTGACTTTGTGTAACCATCAGCGTGAAAATCAGGAAGCTGGAGATGTTCAACAAAAACAAAAACTTGTACAAGAAGCAACAGTAAAAGCCAGCAGACCACCGAAATGATACTCCTCCTGTCTGGGAAAAAACAAGCAATTGTATTTCTGGATTCGAGATGACTACTTGTCATACTTTTGTACAACTTTCATCCAGATGACTGATGGTCATATACATATTATATGTACATACATTTATTTATGCTTGATATATTATGGAGAATAAAGGAGAAGAGTAGTAGTCAACGGTGAGAGCATTTATGAATTGTGAGCCTTTAAGACAAAAGCACAAAAAGCAAACAAAGAGTTATTGTGCTTTTGTCAGTGATTCTAGCAAGCTCACAAGAAAATGACAAATCGGCCACTTCATTGGAACTGACAGGAGCACTTGACTACGAGTGAAGAGCAAGTTTGCTATATTTATAATAGCGGCATCAATCAGGAAATGCATTTTCTCTGTGTCCTCTGGGCATTTATAAATCTGGAAATGCAGACTGCAAGTCTGCAAGCCTCTGCTGCCATTTTCATCTATATTTCATGTGAACTTAAACCAAAGGTAAGCATTATAGCTTATCATTTCCTTTTTGGAGATAGAATGGAATGGAAGAGTAGAGTGAACATTATTACACATTGCCGCTATAAAAGAATAAGGGATTCAATAAAGAACTGCCTCGTTTTTGCTTCATAGCACGTTGCCTTCATGACTTCCATTTATGGTAAATTCAACCATTGATGTGATAACCGCAAAGAAAGTTTCCTGACAAGCCCGACCAAGTTGAGCAGTTTAGTGTCAAAAGTAAAGTCCTTGCATGCATGCATGCATGCATTGTGCTTGTGCATGTCCGTCCAAGAAGAGCTCCTTCTTATAAATCTAAACTTGCTGTAAAGAGGAAACACATTTTCAAATCTTCAACTTGCTTCACACCATCTTGGAAACAAGAACGTTTTTTTGTCTCAGTCTCTCAGCTCTATATAGGTATCTTCTCACTACTTTGCTTAATATACGTACCCTCAAGGCTCATACTGTCTCTCTGGACATCTTATATTTATTACATGGTTGTCTGGTATTTGATATCAGTAGCACTTCACAGCTCTTTTCCGTGTTGACAGTTTCTCCTGTCTTATCAGAAACTCAGTGAGCCGTAAGACCGACGACAAGGACATTCCTGCAAACGCAGCAACAGCATATAACATAGCACGCATGAGTTTTTCTCCTTTCAACTGTGTAATTCCAGTATGCTGATAGGGAAAAGTAGCAGTAGTAGTGTGTGTGCGGATAGATGTAAGCAACACAAAATACATAAGAAACTTTTTTTAGAAACGAAAAAGACAAAAAGTGACAGACTATAGTAACGCCCATGATGATGCTCGTGAATAAGACAAGACGACCAAGGGAAAAGGAAAATTGGGCAAAGCATTCAAAGAGGAAATTGAGCTGCTTGAGAGAAGTCATGTCCACATCTATCTTTTTTCATTATGCATATTCTACACATTATACCTAACATCATCACATCACATCTCTCCCTATCATGATGATATGACTCCGTTTTTCTCTCTCCCCGCTTGCAGCTTTACTCCTTCTCCGCTTATATAGTTGATGAGGAGTTGATGTCAGTTTTTCACACCTTGTTAAATAGCTTCACATGTTTGAATGCGCTATTTGCTACTACCGGCGCTTTCTACTACACGAGATTTATTAAAAGGGAAGGATCTAATCTAAGCTTGATGATAGTTGATGCTCTGGCTCTCTTCTTTCTTTAATCTTTTTCGTTTTGTCAGACATATAGCTGAGCCCACTGAGGATGAGAAAGGGATGGGGAAGTCTTTCTGCAAGATTTGCAATCAAGGAGAACGCCAACAACAAAAGCATCACATTAAAGCTACACGGTCATTTCATGTTCTCCTGTCAGTTTTCCTGTTGGCTCCCTTTTTTCAAGAGAGAAACATAATATTATCCTAGAGATCCCAGATGTTTCATTATGAAATGAAATGCAATGCAATGCGGAGGATAATATAAAAGACAAGCCAACGTAACTAACATTTACGCACATGTATAAATGTAGTATGTACTTATGATGCTTCATGCTGTCCTGTCGTCATACGAGATGAGATCTTTTCTTATAAAGTAAAGGTATGTGTGCTTGTGCTTTGACTAAACTCTGTCACACAGTTATCCTATCTTCCCACTTATTTTTTACTTTTGCACGACACTCTTCTTGTTGATGTTGATGATGACAATAATGATAGTATTTCATGTAGACTTCAGCTCAAGTTTTCAACTTCACTTTTGAAGTAGATAACAGTCGCAGTATAGCAGCTTATGAGCACTTGCCCTTGCAAGTGCGAGTCAGTAATGTCAAACAAGATGCCTATTGAAACTTTCACAAAGACAATGTTCAAGTGTGAAGAGCAAAAGTAACTGTCAAGAAGCGCTAAGGAAATACAGAAGGATCTTTTTAATTTTGCAAATCATTTCATATGTCACAATAAGAATGTACAGGAACACGAACGCATGTTTCATGAACTATGTTGGGTATAGTGCTTCCGTATATTGGAAACAATGCCCAATGATATTAATATATACATTCTGCTATAAAGGAAGAAGAGTTCTCATCCTTTGCTGTTATACTTGGAACATTTGACAAAAAGCATTTAAAACTTGGATGAAAAAGCGTGTTTCCTCTCACTCGCATTTGTTTTATCGTGTTGTCTTATCAATGAACAAGTATCATATGTATAAACAGCAGAGAAAAAGATCTTTTCACCTCTACAACCACAATACATTCTTGGAATAAAAGCAAAAGAAGAAGAGTAGAAGTGTACTAATGTCTCCTTGTTTCTGGCTTCGTTGCTACTTTAACGAAACGGAGAAATGAGAATTGGTAATATTATTGCTACTAAACATTCACGTTTCTCCTGCTATCGCTGTCGTCTTTCGTCGTCCTTATCATCATCATCATCATCACTATGATCAACCAAAAGAAAAGTAAAACGAGTTTTGCGGAAGGGAGACAGGAGCCAGAGTCGAAACTGTAGATTGGAGATACAAATGCCACGCAAATTTTTAGTTTCCCGTTGCTGACGATAAGGAAATTGCTAAAAAATACTAGAGAAAGTTATTCAATGTCACAGACATTGGGAAAGATAGAAATGCTGAAGCGTGAGTATGTCGTTATCGTTGAGCTTCCTGCCATATTTTATGTAATTTACATTGTAATGTAGGGTAAGCAAAGCACTAAGCAGGGTAGATACTGACTGACACACAAAACATCATTCTCTGCTCCCATCACTTGATTTAGGTTAAATGTCATTAGTTCCATGGAACATCAAAATCAAAGCTACTACTATATAGGAGATTCTGGAGCAGTAACCAACAATGTCTGCTCCAATAAAATGAAATTGATTTAAATGCAAACAAAAGTTTAAATTTTCACCACCATAACTATTGCTTTGAATTTGATTTTAGTTGCTTTGTACTTTGTAGTTCAAGTACGAATGTGAAATATCTGTATGTAGATGCTGGTTTGCTACAATAGAATCCCGGAAGCGACTGTGATTACCACATGTATGAAAGTGAATTAGTTTGCAACGGTAGTGGTATGGAATGAGCAACTTTTTGTCTTGCTTCAAAAAGTTTTTTGATGCGTGCCTTGGTAGTGGCAGCGCGGTATTAAAAGTTTTCGACACAGTTCCATCCCAACTTGAACATTTCAAATTAAAACAGCATGACAATGACTTTCAATCTAATTCCAATTCCTCCCCAAAAAAAGATGAGAAAGATAGACATAGACATGGCAAGGAGAAATCGTGTTATTTAGCAGCCACGTGGCAAAGATAAATTAGCAAAATTCTTTACCAGTCCACGTTTCAAATGACCTGTTTCTTGGTCAATTAAAGTGTACTTTTAATAATATAGTTCAAAACATCCGTGAACTCCATGTGAAATAGTATATATATCCTCGAATACACTTAAACTATAAAAAGCTAGTGGTAAAATAGTGCTATTACTATATAGTTTCATAAGCAATAACTCTAATTCAGCTGTATGATTCTTATCATCACCGGCTAAGTAGAAAAATCTGCTGATCTCACGCCTGATAAAAACTGGAGTCAGCATAAACTTGTGAAAAAACAACATTCATGAACAGTTTTTTCTTGTGTGTGTGTGTACTTAATGTAATATGTAATGCATATATCATTTTAACACATAGTACACCACACCACAGTCTAAGATCTTATGCTTTCCTTCCTACACAGAGCTAAAAGATAAATGAGGATCTAGGTAAAAAAGAAGAATAGGACCCACAGGGCCTGAGAAAACAACCAACAACCATACACTGACGGAAAGGATAGTCTTGGGGAAAATGTCGTTGTTGCAAAAACTTTTACTTTCCTGAATCTTTCCTTGTGGCTCGCTAAACATGGGCTTTTAGTAAGGTTTTTGTGTGAGACAGTGATTTTGTATGCATTATGCTATTTCCAAGGTATAACACTCCTGCTAGTTTCATTTCATTCTTTGCCCACACCTCACCTTCCTTACACTATACTATACCACCTCTACCACAGGAGTCGAAGCAGCACGAGGAAAAGCTTAAGATTTCAGAATCATCAGCAAGTTAGCATGCATGTGTGTGTGTGTACTTTTTTTTGCTTGTCCCTTGTGTGTTTTAAGAAATGGTATAAAGAGCTGATTATAAAAGAGTCAAGGAATATATCTCAGGAATTTAAAAACAATGGTGACATGAGATCCATTTGGGAACAATGCCAGACCATTTCTTTGCTGATAGTTTGAAAAAACAAAAAGAAGCAATTCATACATTAGAGAACAGGCAAAAAGGCAAAAAGGAAATTCTTATCACTGGCATGTCCTAATGCATATAATATGTACTCGTAATGGATATTTCTTTTACGTACTTTTTCCCCCTGTCCTTGCATAAACAACTTTTAAAGTACATGCGTTAACATCTCATACATAAAAAAAAGTCAGTTCTTTGCTAAAATTAGTTGAAACGAAATGTCTTTCTGGTTTCTAATTCGCATTTTTCAAACTAGCTAACTGATAGTTTTGGACATGATGTGTGTGTATGTTATAAAAATAGGATGCCATCTTCTCATCATATTTAAAGTTTGGTAAAAAGTTTCTAAAACCGTAACCTCATATTCATCTCTCTCGCACAACAAGACCATGAAATATGAGACATAAATCGTTTTACCCCAATACAAATGATTAGAGCTGTACTTAGTACTTGTACATATGAAAACCTGGGATTTTGATAACTAGTCTGTGACTTTTCCAAGTCACTCACGTTGTACTTCATTATTTTTAATTAGAGACCATGTAGGAAAACTGGATAAAGTGACCCTTCTCTATTGAATATTGAATTAATATATATACTTAACAAGATGGAACAACTTGTGACATTCTTTTAACTTGTACTGGATTGGATGTACATTTTAAATTTTAACCGTAAAAATGTGACATTTAGAGTCTAGACTGAAGTACTTATGGAGTACATTGATAAGTTTGATGGGCTGTAAAAAAACTGAAGTAATCACTGTGCTTTGGCGATTCTTTCATGGTTTCTCATAAATATGATTTGCTCGTTCATGTATAGCTGATAACTCCTGGCTAAGTAGTTGGTGTTTTAATTCCTGCATAATCTTCTTGGGAAAAACATTCCTTATAAAAAAAACCTATAAAAAAACCTGCCTTGTAAAAAAACGTTCCTATTAAAATTTGTTTTTCGGTATGATTCTGTATAAAATTATGAAATACCTTCAAAATTATAAGCAAGACTTTTTCCCATGCTGTAGATAGCTACAAGTGTGAAATATCGTAATATTACAGCGTTGTCCAAAGCACCTCAATTTTGTAAAAGGTTCAATGTAATGTTTTGCTTTACAAATAAGCTCTAACTACCAAGTAGCTTGAGTACCAGTACTACCAGTGGTTAGCTACCATGTTTTTATCATTTAGACTTATCAAGGTAAGCTGTCGAGAATTGATAATCAACTTCTGATAATATCAAATAGTGTTGTTTTAATTTCAATGCGCAGTGTGTACATTCGTGACGCAATACTGGTGAAATTCGCTTGGTCACGTCACGACGGAATGAAAACAAATATTGTTCAATCAACAATCCAAATTGATGTTGATTGCTTCTTGACAGAGACAGCGTCTTGTTGAAATGCCCAATTAAATTGAAATCTACTGTATTTTTGTTTCGTTTATGTTTTCTGCTATCTATTTAGTGACGAGTTTTTAAAACTATTCGTCAGTTTGTACCTGAAGAAGTAGCAATTTTTGTCGCAGTCAGCATGTAATATCGCCCCAATCATGTGGAATAAAAAGTATCCAATTCTTTATAGCACACTAATGTCAGTATTATGACAGAATCAATGATATCAACAGTAAGAAACTACTTCATTTACAGCCTCTGATAAAGTATAGCTTTGAGTAAGAAATTCAGTCCAAATGAAAGCAGATATCAAAATTAACATGCACGACTCTAATAAACACACTATTCATGATATTATGTATTTTTCCCATTGAGTAAGTACATACATTTTGTAATTACATATACTCTTACAAATACAAGTACATACACGTCGTACTACTATTCTTACGATATACTAGTGTGCAATGCAAATCTTTCAAGAAATTGCGAATCTACTACGTGCCATGTAAGTAATTTATTGCTTTTATACTCTCACACCTATTCATACGTGAAGAGGTGGGGTGCAAAGACAGCCTCCTGGTTCATTTCAATAAAATTGATATGATCAACGACTTTATTAGCAGGAGCTTGTATACACGTCTTCCAATCTCGGCATCCCTTCTCTTGGCATCTATTAATTAATGAGTTACATGTGTTCTTTAATTTGGGATGGAATGTGGACGAATTCCAGATTTTGATGAACAAGACTTCTAAGCGAGCCGTGATGCTCAACAAGAGACACGAAATATTCGAAATCTCATGGGGTTATCAAACTTACAACGTAAAGATCGATACTAATAAGACTTGCGAAACAAACAAATTAAAATCTTGAAAGTTATACAGTAGTATAACATTCATTCTGTAGGAAGCTACTGTACTTATGTACAGCAATTCGAATTCCCATTAATTATGTTCACCGCAAATATTATGCATGCCTTTTACATTACATATCCAACGAAGAAGATAAATGAAAGCGTACCTACTTGTACATGTTGCAGGCATTGCTCATGCACTGTCTATGTAAATACAATTTATGAGTATCGAAATGGGGCGACGTGCGACTTTGCGTTTCATCAATACGTTACTTGAGCTTAAATAATGCTATAATTAATGCATCTAAAAACTAATCGTAAGAATATGTTTATAAAAAACATAAAATGGATACTGACCAGTTGCTTGAAGTCCCGTGAAAGGTATTACCAGGAAAATTATCAGGAATCCAATTCCATTTTGATGTGTGGGACACTTCATTATTAAAAGTTTCCGTTTTAAACTTTGTACAGGAACTGAATTTGGTAAAGCCATGTTGGTGTTGTCTCTTCTTAAAACTGCATAGACGAATGGTCAAAATAATTCTTCAACCCATCTAATTAATGATGAGTTTTAAATGGTGCAGTTGGATTTATGTACTATAGTTTATAACACTCATTAATAACTCTCACAGATTGATGTCATAAACCTACACGTTCATATTTCCGGTTCAAAAGTTTTTTCTTCAGCACAAAATCAATTAATTTTTTGATGATACCAAACAAAAATACTATCAAAGGGCATGGGCACAAAATTGTATGGTATTCTCGTAACTTCGAAATTTTCGTTATTTCTTGGAACAACAAAAGAAAGTATTTTCGTCAATCTACAAAAACATTTAAACTGATCCCGGTATGGTAGGTACACGCACATTACACACAATGAGGAAGTAGCAGCAATGAAGATAATGCGGCATTTTTCACCCAAAGCTTCAGTAATCCTTTAATGATAATCTCTTCTCATGTTCAACTCTCGATGTAAAATATATTAGTATAAGTATAAATAAATAATTGTTCCTTGTTTCATATTTGCTATCTTATTTAACCACAGTGGAGGTCTTACTTGAGTAAACATTGAAACTACCACACATCTCAACAGCCTTTTCATTCACTTTTCAACAACTCCCTTCCCATTTTTTTCTCTCGTCTCTTTCTCAACACTTTTTTCTTCCTCTCTTCTATACTTTTTCCTCTTTTTCTCTTCTTCTCCTTGATTCCTTCTCTACATCCTTCTTTCTAGATATGAAATCACACTGTCAAAATCTGACTAACAGAATCTCACCACTTTTACAACTTCGTTACTCACTCTCTCTATCTCGATATTTCTCTTGATTCCTTCAGCTCCTACATAAGTATAAGTACATCCTTATACTACACAACATTAGATTGAATGGCATTGTCTCATCTCTCTCCCTAAACAAGTTAACCAGAGATGCTCACTCCTGAAGCAACTAATATATATTGTTAGCTTAATGTTGTGTTGTGTGTTGTGTAGTAGTCATCTAGTCATGTAAAAGGAAAAATCAAGCATAGCCGACTATCTTGATTCCTATCTCAAAAAACTCCTAGTTAATATATACACAACATTTTTTGGACATGTTATTGGTTAGGACAGGAGAAGAAAAGAAAAAGTTAAACATAAAAAAAAGCTGCTTTGGCTCTTCTCAATCTCACACAGAACGTTCGAACAAAAACACTACAGTATTAGATTAACCTCTTCCACTGATTCGTAAAGCATTGATTTAGCAGTGCCGACCCTCTTTTTACTCTCTTTGTTTGAAGTAGAAAAGAAAAAAGACAAAGGCCACATAATTTCCAACATAATAATATACTTTTCTTTCTTCACTCTTAGGAAGTAACATGCATTATGTAGGTATATGTATCTATAAAACAAACCCAAGACGAAGAAGAAGAGAGAAAAAATTGGTAAGCCTCCTTTTCCAACACACACACAGAAAAGAAAGATACTATTAACTGGGAATGCAATTTAACTGGCATTCAGTTAATATAAACGGGCTATAATATGCTCTCCTTCTTTCTCTCCTCGCTTGGGTGGTGCTTCAAGAAGCTTTTTGCCATGCCATAATATACTACGTTTTTACTCTTGTTCTTTATAGCTAATGTACAATAAAGTCAGATCAGATTCTTCTTAATAGAAGCAAGTAGCTCCTAGTTGTGACAAGTACATATTGAATAGTAATCACAGCTCACACTCTCAGACACTCATTCTGCATTCCCCGTGTTCACTCCTTTTCTCGGGTGCTCTTGGCATAAGTATAGATATATATATATATGTGTATGTATAATGCATTTAAGTGGGTATTTATATACATACACACACATTATTACATGCATGCAGGAAAGAAATGAATCTGTTCATTCATACAATTTAGTGGGACATGGTGTAGTAGACTTGGAGTAATAATAGTGTTCCAAAGTCAGCATAAAACAAAAAAAAAAGTCTGTGAAGGGAAACACTTCACAAAAGAAAATGAATCACTTGTTCTAGTCAAGCTTAACAAAACTCTTTCTTCACAGTGTGCCCACCACCACCACCACCACTCCACTCGCACTCATAGTAATAGAGAAAATCTTTACTGTTTTATGTAATGTAATAGTAAAATAGCTCAAATTGCAACATGCACGCATCTGCGATTCTCTAGCTTCGGTGGTGGTGGTGGTGATGGCGATGGCACTAGTTCTAATAAGAACATATCAGTGTAGAGAAGAAAAAAACAACATTGCAATTTACTACATATATTGCTATTAAGTATGTTCACTGTACACACAAAACTGCCTCTTCTATTTTGTCTCAAGGGAGTAGAATGGGAATGAGAAAAAATATTAGTTCACCACTTCGTCTTGATGATGATGGTGATGATCCTGGTGCTACTGATGATGATCAGGACCAAGAAGCGAATTGGCACGGGACAAAAAAGAAAGAGAGAAGAGAGAGAGAGAGAACAAGAAGAAGGAAAAATATTTTGTCTTGAGATGACAGTAGTCAGCAGCAGCACACTTGGTTTGGTGGAGCTCTACAAAAAAAAAGTACAAATGAATCTAGTATAGTATATCTGTATTTTGTGCAAGTAAATGCAAGGGAGAAAAAAAATAAGATGAGTAAAAAAAGAGATTGCATTTGTCGCTTTGAGAGAGTCTGGACTAAAAACTTTAACTTGCACATACAAATACAAACTCACGTATACGTCTGAGTAGCGTAAAGGAGAAAATAAATAAAAGTTGAGATGAGAGCTACATCAGCGTTAGCGTATAGTTGTAGTAGTAGTGTGCACACACATTATTGCTACTTACATACAATTACTTGACTGTACTAATGGCTTCTTGTACTTTGTCTAAAATAATGACTTCTAGTGGAGTTGTGGTCTATTGAGATTGCCAAAATGATAATATGTTTCGTCGACTTTTACTGCTCGTATTTACGCTAATATACTACACCCGAAAAAAAACGCCACGAGTTACAGAATTACGACTACTACTGGTAAAACCATAGCCACTTGATGTAGTACTTTGAGTAAAATGGGTTGGAGAGTTGTGAAATTGGATCATATCGATGCGTTGAAATCCATATATTTAAAATGTCAGTCAGAGGAGTAACAAAAGTTAACTAGGATGAAGATATTTGAAAAAAACACGTCCTATATAATATGAACCCGTCGCCCGTCCAGAAGAAAAAAGAAGGATGATGATGCTGCTGATGATGATGAGGATGAGAATACTTAATGAAAAAAGATGAAACAACAGCAGTTTTTGTATATTATTACATTAAATGATGCTCTTCTCGGAAAATTGTCTCCTTCGTGAGACGCCACTTATGCCAAAGACAATTTTTGTCTCTTATATTATCAAAACTCTTTAGAAAGTTGCGAAGCGTGAACACGAATCAAGTACCACACAAGTCACAAGTATGTGTAACAGCCGTAATACAATGATTGAGATGTATGAAGTGGTGTAAGTACTCGTATATACAAATATTTTACAAAAATTGTGCGTAATTCAGATTGCTTGTCTTGTCTGTGGTCCCAAGTCCCAACTAAAATTACCATTTATCATGTCTTATTATAACTATTAGCTCTTGTTGTTCCTGTTCAAAGGCACTATTACTCTCTTGGTCCCACTGTTATTAGGAAAAAAAGGGTAGTAATAATGATAGATTAGATTTGATTCTAGGGATTATTAGTGGTGGTGGTGGCTGGCACATGACAATGAAATATATTAAACGCACATTTTCAACACACATTCTACAACAACCAACCAACCAATGGTTTGGAAAGTGATCTTTTGGCTCGTAAAATTACTTTTTTGGTGTCTAATGTAAATTACAACTAAAACTAGAGCATTATATAAGTAGTCAATATCAATAGGGAACTAGAGCTTCTTTAAAACTTTAGATTGAATGAAAGAGCTAGTAGTATAGCTACTTACAACACAAGTATTATTTTCCACAATGCCAAAAGATTTAAACTCCTTTGTAAGCTATGAAAAGGTTTTTAGTTTACGTACGTACGTACAATGTTCGACTAACGTCATGATTTCAAGTGACACGTAAAATGTTGACTGCATACTTTTAGCTTAGAGCTTTTCAGAGAAGCTTCCGAATTTCAATGGAATATGTGAACCAAAGTTAAATCAACTTGACTTGTTTGACTGCACTCCAATACAAAATGCATCCCGTCCATCCGCCCGCATAGAAAGAAAGATACCTACATGTTCGTTTCCGCTCCATGCAAAAGTAACTCTGAGTACGGAGACTTTTTTTAACTCAACAACTCTTTTCAAAACTCACCAAATTACATACATATTTTTTGTTATCATTCTTGTGTCTCTCTGTTTGTACTAGTCGGTATTGCACCCTCCGGTTTTTGTTGCCGAGAATGCATGCTGAGAACCGAGGAAGAGGTTACTAATATACTTTATACTTTTGAGCATGCATGGGACCAAGTTTTCTGATTTTAATACCGTATTCTGTTGTGGAAGCACAACAACATCAATAACACACACATAGGATTCGTTATGGTTGCTGGAATTGGATAACATAATCATTCATGAGCTACGTTTATTTTCGTATTACCCCTATTAAGTCAGCTCTCTCTCTCTGAATGTTGGACGTGATGTGTAACGCATGAATGAAGGATGACGAATCCGAGAGTTACATAAATTACTCTTGGTGTCCATAATTAAGGCGCTATGTCGCATCCCCCTAATTATATGAGCAGTAATTGAATATTATATGTGTACAAAAAAATGAAGCTTGAAAAAGAACGGAATTGTCAGCCTTGACTCGGCACTTTACTTACTTTGCGTGATAAAATGCTGTTATACCGATAAAACCAACAACAGATGCTGTGAGCTCAAAGGGAAAGCTTTTGTTGCATATGGACGGACGTATGTAGCACATATATAGCGCAGTGACATTGCAAACAGTAGAGAACAACAGAAGAACAGACAAGAAAAAGCAATTTGGAATGTTGGTTTACTCGATTTGAGAAAACGTGGGTTTGTTTCTGCTATGCAGCATTTAAATAGTAATAAGATTTTGTGTAAATTTGAAGCTTGGACTAAGTAAAAAAACCTTTGAGTTATCGGAGAACATGAAATTCATCATTTTACCGGAAGTCCCTATGAATTTTTAATATACAATGCCTCAGCTGGTAACTTTTGATTTTCCTAAATGCTGACTATAAATCTTCCATTTGAATAAAAGTTTCCTCGTAGCAATGAATATTTTAGGGAACGCATGCTACCCAAAAACTAGCCAGGGATGAGAAAATATTCATAAAACAGCAGCAGCAGCAAACTTTACTGGTTTTTCTATTTTCAAGATAAAAGTTTTGTAAATGATGATGGAAGCTTAAAAATAGAAGAAATACACATATAATGGAATATAATGAATTGGGTGTATACATACATCATATACCGAAATATGTGTTCACATTGAATTCCATCCGAATATGATACGATCTACTATCAACTCTGCATACATATCTAGTAAGCGTGCAAAAGCACTGTGCACAAAAACGAATTTTTAAAAAGGTAATAAAATAGTTTGCTTCCGTATATTTCCAAAAATTTTACGGTGTTTCTATTCTACCCCTTGTCTGTAATAACCTGCAACTTATCGTTAGTACAAGAAGGAGAAAGGCATTAAATAAGATTAGATGAACGATTTCATGGAGGGTGATGATTGGGAAAGACAGCGGGTGTCAATACCATGTAACCATAATGTACGCTGTTATTATACTCTAAAACTTTAAAATTGCACCTTCAGGTGATCGTTATACTTGTCCATGCGTCCTATGTCTGTAGCCTACAAAGTACAAACACATAGCCCTAGTATTCCTTAAGATATAAAAGGAAAGGGATATTGGGGCACTTTGAAACATATGCTTTATTACCACTGTGTTTAATGGACACTTTGCAGACTCATATATTGGTTAAATAAAATCAGTAGCATTGAAACTTCTTTGCATGTATTTTTATAACTTTGCAATAATATTAGCAGACCAACTGCCGCTGTGTAGTTTCACTCTTTGACCAAGAGCGTTTTTGTAATAATAACTCGCACATAATAAGCATAAAGCCCCATATAACACATTTGTACAATAAACATTTTATGAATAAGAATTTATTCTTTATAGCTCCTTCTGAAAAAAATATAAATAGCAAAGATTATTACAACAATGAAATGGCGTCATCCAACCAAGCTGAAGGATGGAATGGGGACACAGCAGAAAAATAATGAAGTAATCAGTTTTTTTGGCATTAAGTCACAAAAAATGGCAATTGACTACTGGTTTGGTACCACCCATCGATTTATTACCAGCAGCTGAAACTTTTTGTACATCCTTTCAATCCTCTTCCTCCAGCCGGAGAGAATCCATTTTTAGCTTAGCAAAGTAGATAACACACAAATTTCTTTCAGAAAGCTGAAAGAGAATTTGAGTTGTTGATAAAATACATGCATATACCAATGGAATTTAGTTTGCCTAAAGTAGTGATCTTTGATCAGAAAGCTATAGAAAAACGAACAGGCTATAGGATTGCCTTTTACGTTAAGGTATATTTCAATGTAGTAATGTGAGTAATTTTCAGCTGTTCAGTAAAATTAGTAATGCGCGATTACGAAATCCTATTCATATTTGCTAAGAATGGCGATTTTCCCGTATCAAGCATATTTCGCCAGAAAATTCTTTTGTGAATGTTGGCTATTCTTTTTCATTTATTGTACAAAATCTATAATGCTCTAGCGTGGCACGTGTCGCCATTTCTCCATAATCTTCACATTGCGATTGATTGTAAAAAAAATCCATTTTTATCCCCAAACACTCCAAATTACAAAGTCTCACCCAAATTCAGAAAGCTATCAAGAATGTTCCTTCCAGTAAAAGTACATGGCTAAAAAGTAAATGCAAAAAGCTTGGAAAAACTTTGTGTGCATGATTGTGGCACGCTATATTGAGTCTCATTCTCATTAAACCCTGTACATTGCACAGGGTTAGAACATGTCCATCGCTTCGCCTCCAGCGTATTTATCTCAATCTCAACCAAGTACATAGTACCTACTACAAGCACATATTATTTGGACCGTGAATATAAAATACTATGATGCTCCATGCTTCTGCACTGGAATGAGTCTCTTTCTCATCATTGACCTTAGCACTCAAAAGCAAGTGAAGCAACCTGTGTTCTCAATGTACACAATTATCTCCATAATATGTGGTTGCATATACTACGCATGTTTTCCTATGTATATCTGCGGTACTGTGCAACTCACTTGTCAAGATTGTTTTGCTAACTGTTCAGACTTTGGATTCCGTCAACAGCTGAATAAACCTCCTGCAGCACTTGACTATGTATGCTGAAGTTCAGATATACATTTCAAAGCTGATGGCCACACAGTCAGTCTAATAATCTACGGATAATTGTTGTTTCTGAAGCTGCAAATGTAGTTTATTTTTAGCGAATATTTTGCTACTCTAAAACGGGGAAATAATGAGCAGTTTACGATTGTTTAAATCCAGACATGCGTCTGATCTCATGAAACAAAACTTTAGAAGCTTTTCAGTGAGCATTGCTTATAGAAAAGCATTTCTAAATAATGTAACTGTGATTGGTGCAGGGCACATGGGAACTGGCATTGCTCAGGTAAGAAGCAGAAGAAGTCAATTTCATGCTCACATTTTTGTACACTTTATGAAACAGAAAACGTATATAGCTAGGATTTGCGACATTTTTAGAATGCCGGTGTTGCGGGGAACAATGTGATAATTGCAGACGTGAGCCAAAGCTCATTAGACCGCTCTCAAAAAAGGATCCAAGATCGTCTTCTAAAAGTTACCGGTAGAAAATTAAAGGTACAAATGGAACCGAAGAATTGTGTTCATACAAAGACAAAATAGTAATTATTCATCTATTTCCTACAGACAAAGACTACAGAGGAAGTCATACTTACCGTTCGCACAATGCTGGAAAAATTTCAATGGACAACCAACATAAAGGAAGCTATTTCAAAAAGCGATTTAGTTATTGAGTCCATTCCTGAACGTCTAGAGCTGAAACACAAATTTTTTGCAGAGATAGATAATGTATGCTTCTAAATTAAAAGAGTACTTGCCATAGTACACGTGTCTTTAATAATTCCATATTCAATATTAGATAGCCCCAGCAGCTACCATTTTCACAACAAACACTTCCTCAATACCCGTTAACGAAATTGCTCAAGCTCTAAGTGTCGAGAGACGGAAGAATTTCGGAGGTACACATTTTTTCGACAGGGATGTAAAACTAGTGGAAATCATACGAGCTGCAGACACTTCTAATGAAACGCATCATAAGCTGATGGAATGGGGATCGTTCATTGGAAAAGTTCCTATTGCTTGTAAAGATACTCCAGGTTTTATTGTTAATAGGTTGAATCTTCCCTATTTCATTAATGCTGTGAAAATGTATGAAAGAGGTACAGTAAAATATTAAGTTTGATTAATTATTGTATTAATAAGGTAAAATGTTATTAAAACTGAAAAACAATTTCTCTATATAACTTATCAACGAATTTGTCTAATTTAAGGGGATGCTGAAATGAGAGATATAGACTTGGCAATGAAGTTGGGTGCTGGATATCCTGCTGGCCCATTTGAATTGGCAGATCACATTGGGCTTGATGTTATGTACGATATAATTCAAGGTAACAAAATTTGGGAAAAATTCTTTAAAGTCATCTAATAATCTTTTATTTGTGAAATTTTTGTTGCATCTTGTCTGTTTACACTTTGGCTTGCACAGGGTGGCAAAAACGTTTTCCTAACGAAGAAGCAGTTAAATGTCCGGAGATAATTAGTCGATTGTACAAAGAAGGGAAATATGGACGCAAAACTGGAGAAGGATTTTTCAATTACAACATATAATACATACGTAGTTTTTCAACGTTAGGTTCAACCAACTGTGTAATCATTCTACATTCACTCGACATAAAAATGCATGCTCTCTATATCTTATATGTAAATCTAATAAAACCTCAGCTCAAGGTTGAATGCGTTTTAAAAACATCAATATCATGACATGACGCTACCCGGATATCACATTTAAAAAACGTTTAATCTACCACATGCATTTAAAAAATTTCATTCATGCGTCAGTTAACATTCATCATAATTTTTTTGGCATTATGGAGAATTTCCCACACACATTATACGTAAAAATACAAGGTGACTAAATTTTATCTGAAAATCTAAATTTCATTTACATTTATAGATTTTAGCGATGACTTAGACGAATGATCCATACAAGGTATTTTTACAGCTATAGAATTCGGTTGTTGTATTTTTAGCAACTCTGCTTATGCTACATACCATTATTTTAACAAAAGAAGGAAAATAGTTGAGGTGAGTATGAAATCAGTTGAGGTTCTTAAAACGGTTCACGAGCAAGCACATATCCGTGTACTTCAGCCTGCGTGTATAGCGCAACATGAAGAGCTGATGATGCGACATGAAATTCCAGTTGCTTATGATGCCAAACACTTGTTGATAATAATGATGCCTGTTATCTATAAAAGTAGTTAATGTGTTTAGTTGACTAGTTGACTGTAGAATTAATGATGATCAACTTTGTCAGCAAAGATATGAAATACAGCGCAAGCTATATTACATTCATTCGGTAGCAGCTCTAATCAGAAACGGTTTGAGGGAAAAAGTAAATCGTTAATGTGTATATTACGTTTATTATTCTTTTGAACTATGTCGTATATGTGGAGAACCAACAACTTATTTATTTACGTCATATTTCCATTTCCTAGCAAAATTTGTTTTGAACACATAAAACCTCATAAAGCACAAGACATCGGTTTCCATTTTCATGCAATTTTTAGGACAGTTCATTCAAATTCCTAAATTCTAGTGGCTCAAATAACTATGAACTATATAATACTATATTCAAATTAGTTTCCTTCGATTCATAAGCAACTACAAATGATAACAAAATCTGAGTAATATGCCCTAACAATTAGTATTTCACACCTCCACACAGAAAACGCAGTGGCAGAAACTTATACATACAACATCTACTACTGATCTACTCTACACCTACGCACGCATTGGTTTTAGTATCTAATCTTAATGCATTCCAGGTAGATCTGATGATAGCACTTTCAGATAGTGCGTCTTTTCCAGGAAGAAATATTTTAACTGAAAAACAGAGGACTAGCTCAGTACTCGATTTAGAATTTATTCAAGTGTCCTATACAAGATAATCCAGGAAAACCAATGTAAAAGTGTCACCAACCACGCAAAAAAAGATAGATCGCTTTTGCTTAGACAGGCGCGTCATGCTCACTCTCTCTGTTTCTCTCTTTATTTCCAGCCTCCGCACAGCTTGGTTTTTTAGATAAACTGAAAATGCTTTCACAACATCAATCAACTAAACTAACAAATGCAAATTTACGTAGTAGTACTAGCCCATCTCTTGTTTCTTGCATTGAAATTTGTTTGAATAGCTTAGTACCGCATGGAGCCATGTATGTATGTGTTGTGGTTTTAAATGTGTAATATAATGCGACGCGATGCAACTTATACCTCTGCTTTTCCAGTGAAACTACTACAATAGCATGGAATACCTACTATCGTAATCACCACGTCTATATGATGTCAGTGATTAAGTAAACATGTAAAAGAATAGAAAATGTAGAGTAGTTTGTAGTTACCGTTAGCTAGAACATCTACCACGCAAAGCTCTTTTGCATTCTATCACCTTTCCTATCTGGCTGGAGATATATAGAGAGATTTCATAGAGACATGCATATCTTAAAAGGAAAATCTCTTGATGATCGCTTCACTTACAGCACACATATCACATCTCCACCTTTTCAACTTATCTGTTATTTGTTCGTTACTACCCCATCCATTCCATTTGCCTAAACCAAGCTCTCATAATATTCTTAGATTTAATCCCTAATTTCATATATTATGTATATGACTTCCATCACATATATTATGCATCTCACATCATTTGACTTTTTGTCATATGAAAACTTTTTAACTGAGGTCTGGAGCTCTTATAGATGGTGTACTCTTCTGCGGTTGAGTGGAACAGAAGCAAAAGGGGATTCAGGAAAGGTGGACTGGAGTGTGATTGACTCCAAAAAAAATACATTGATATATTACGAATGCAATGTCATTATCATTTAGTGCACACAAATTTTTGTTTCCCTAATAATAATCTGCACAATACAAACATAAACTATGTTCCTTGACATAGTATAAACTTTCCATTAGATTTTTTTAAACAAAAATACTTTGGACAGAAATTTTAAACATTTTTTTAAACTTTGACCTGGGAACTTTTAGTATTTTACAAATTTTCCTCTCCAGTGTGTGCTTTAATTTTAACTTTGTGAAAGTCGAAATGTATTTTAAATTTTTGACAAAGTCCATAGCTTTAATTAGCATTATCGCTCTTCAAGTCCTTCCGCAGACACAAGCAAGAGCGAGATTCACTCGAAATCATCATAATAATAATCTCAGTCGTGATGAGAATATTAATAAAACAGTGTATTACTCGAATGTCAACGGGGCATTGGATCGTTTAATTGAAATGCTGTATGGTGATATTGAACCAAAAAGTGTGCTCTTCCGAGAACCTCTCTACGCGAGTCATGCAGGGCATGATAACGCCCTTCACTACACCAATGAATGGGTAGTCCACATTGATGGAGGAGATCAAGAGGCTAATCGTATTGCAGAGAAGGCTGGATACGTAAACCTGGGGCAGGTATTTTTCCATCTAAATTGCTCGTCAAATCATTACATTGAATGGAAATGGACTCCGTTATTTTTGATCGTGGCTTCATTTTGTAGCCAACAAAGCATTGCTCAGTGTTCCAAACGTTAAGCACTTTATGCTTGGAAGACTTGAGTTTGGCTTCCGATTTCATAGTAAAACGAAAATGCAATATTCCTTTAATCTGAAATAAGTTCGTGATAGCAGTGTAGAGGAAGCCATGTAAAGCTCATCAATGCTCAAGCTACATACATAGAATGACAAAGACACTATTTCGTTGCACAGATTTGATTTCATAAGCCTTCATTCTGCTTTCATCTTCTGAGAAAAGAATTCAAAGTGATAATTTGACATCTCTTTCATTAGGTTAAAGGATTCCCTGATGTGTACCTGATGCGGAAACCTGATCATCCTACAGGTCATAAAAGAAGTGCTAGAGAACTAACCAGCCATCTCATGTCGTTCCGTCAGGTAAGTATAATACGTGCTTCAGCATAAAGATGCTCCATATATATCCAAACTGAAATCTTGTGCGAGATTGTAATGGTGGACCGTACCTTCTTTGTACTTAATTTTTAAAATAGGTGAATTGGGCTGATCAACAATTTTCAAAGTCTCGTGTCAAAAGGGATCTGGACATTATGAATCTCATAAAAAATTTCGATATTGGAAATTGGTTTAACAAAGAGGATGACTGGTTCGGAAAGCCCCATTTCAACCCTTACACTACAGCCTTTACTGATCCTCTTTGGGATAAACAGTGGTACATGGTAAGAGATCATTTTACAGATATATGGACAAGTGTAAATTTATATATGGCTGTATCTGAAAATTGTTCAAAAGTAAGCATTTGCATGCAAAACTGATTATTTTGCAGCAAGACACAAGAACAAAAACATCCTTGCCTCGACTGGATCTCAATGTGCTCCCAGTATTTCAGATGGGATATACAGGAAGAGGCGTTAATGTAGTCATTTTAGACGATGGACTGGAACATACCCACAGTGACCTAGTTCAAAATTATGTATGTGCTTACTACTTAATCCATAGGCGATCAATGCAAATGTAATTAATCAGCTACATAAATGAATGGTTTTGATTTCACCAATAATGTATTGTATTTTATAGGTTCCTAGCATCAGTGGTGATTTGAATGACAATGATGATGATCCCACACCTCGGTACGGCACGAAACCGGATAATGCTCATGGGACGCGGTGTGCAGGAGAAGTAGCCATGCAGGCAAATAACTCCAAATGCGGTGTTGGCATTGCTTACAACGCTGGCATAGGAGGTACTGGGCAGATTAAAATCATAGTATTTGTAGAGTGGCATATCAAAACTTTTTATTTGATGCAACAATATGCTATTAAACTTCATTTTTATTTAGGAGTTAGGATGCTGGATGGCCCTGTGAGTGATCGGGTGGAAGGAGAAGCTCTTTCGTTTGCTTTGAAGAAAGTAGACATTTTTTCGGCTTCTTGGGGTCCTAACGATGACGGAGAAACGGTTGAAGGGCCAGGGCGTTTGGCACAACAAGCTTTTTTAAAAGGAGTGACTCAGGTATGAATAGAAGAGAAATAATTAAAATGAAACACGTGTGTGTTATGTTGGTGTGCACATTAAATATGTTGTATTCTACATAATACTATGATGTTTGATGTAACGCCCTCTCAATTATGAATTGGCAATGGTTAAAAAATGGGAACAAAGAAAACAGTGTCGTATTTTCTAAAAAAAAATAAATAAATGTCTTTATTTCATATTTCAGGGTCGTAATGGCCTTGGAATTATATATGTATGGGCATCAGGCAACGGTGGAGCCAAAGATGACACTTGTGCTTGCGACGGATATGCATCCAACGTTTTTACTTTGTCCATAGGAAGTGCCTCCGAATCGGGTACTTTCCCCTGGTATGGTGAAAAGTGTCCATCGACGTTAGCTGTAACGTATTCAAGTGGAGCATACACGGACCAAAAAATTGTAAGATTCAAAACTTTACCTATAATATGACCATTATTAGATTGAGCATAAACTCATATATGGTTTCTGAACTCCACACCGTGTAGGCTACTACGGACCTTAATGACCAATGTACTACAAGTCACACAGGAACATCCGCTTCAGCTCCTTTAGCTGCAGGAATTGTTGCACTAGTACTGGAAGCAAAGTAAGACTCTTTTTTTTTTGTGTGTAGAATTTACAAGAACAAAAAGAAATACAATACATTTAAGAATGAAATACCAAAAAAGTTTACCAAATTGTTGACAATTCCTCTAGTCCAAAGTTGACATGGCGCGACGTCCAGCATCTCACCGTTTGGACATCTCAACCGGGGCCCCTTATTGATAACCCAGGTTGGAAAATGAATGACGCTGGTTTCCAATATAATCCAAGGTTTGGATTTGGTCTTATGGATGCACATGGAATGGTTAGGACTGCCCTGAACTGGACGAATGTTCCAGCCCAGAGAGTTTGTCGCATTAAACCTGTTCCATTGTAAGCATTCAATCACACTAATACCAACAGAACCTGTTTCATTTGCCGTACTTTATCCCTAACCATTATTATGATAAAGCTTAATAAGTAATCCATGCTGCTTTTAAATTGAATTGCTTGACCTAAAACTAACCACTCGATATACAAGTTCAAGTAGTTGCTGAAAATGTACATGTGTGTAATGTAAGCATACAAATAGTAACACTGACTTACAAAATACTTTTACGGTAACGTGCAAACAAAGTTTAAGAATAGATTCTTAAAATCATATAAAAATCTTAGTAATATACTACTATATGAGTGACAAAAACTGAAACTCAAACTAAGTACAGACAGCGCAAAGTGATAGATCATTTTCAGTAACTAACTTAAAACAATAGCGAGTAGTTAAGTTAAGGCAGGTAATAGTGTGTGTATATATACGCTATGACGAAAAAATTTATATGTAACGAGCAATCATATCTAATAACCATAATAATATTCCTGTTTCAGAGAGTGGAAGCAAATCAACCCGTTGAAGCCTAGTATCGTTGAATTCCTGAGCGACGCATGTCGAGGTACTGATAGTGAAATAAATTACATTGAACACATACAACTCTTCACAACAATTCATTACACTAATCGAGGAGCACTTCAAATCGATTTAGTTTCTCCTAAAGGTAAAAAAACATATTATCTTTTGCCCATCCTTCTTAACCACCTCTATTAAAACCTACTTGGAATAACTACATGTGAAATCCATATAATTGTATTTTCTACAGGAACTAAAACACGACTTCTATTTCCAAGAAAAAACGATGTATCTCCAACAGGATTTGAGAATTGGCCATTCACTTCAGCGCATACTTGGGGAGAAAATCCTGCAGGACAATGGCTATTTTATCTAACTGACTCTGTACGTGTAAACTTATTATTCACAACTTACATATGGAGAAACTTATTATTCATGTACTGAAAAATAATTAAATAACTTAACTCAATTTTGTTTTGAATTTTTAGACATTAGATGCTGACAACAAAGGCACTATTGACTCTGCAGAACTAGTTATTTACGGAACAAAACAGGCTCCTCCACACGCCCTATCAGGTCCCAGAATTTATCCTCAAGAATACAAAAAGAAAAGCGTCATGCCATCATTTACCGCAGAGAAAAGTGATCCTCAACTTCGACTACGAGCACTAGTAGACAATGTACAAAATTGGATTTAAAAGTACCTGTATACCATAACTAATGCCTATTTATATGAGTACTATGTAAAACATTCATCTCTCCATACTACAACAAAATCGCTTACCTAAAAATTCTTAACGAAAAATTTAAATGTAACTATCAAACTTAGCTAAATCCTTAAGCACGAAAATTTTAGCTGCTAGTAGTAGTTGTAAGGGGGTCTAAAAACGATCTCTAGAAATATCATAAATTATATATCATCTTGTGCATTCCTTATCGTGTAACTAATATTGATCATGAAAAGCTATATAAAACCTTATGAATCGAGATCTCAATAACTAATAATTAAACGTAAACATTTTATACAATGCATAGTACTATAAATTGTGCTAATGATTAATATGGGTACACGAACATTTTACAATTTTTAAATCTTGACTACTGAGATAATCAACGATTATTCCATTTTATTGGCTGTTGGCATTGTACACGATTCCACCAGTGCACTCAGAAATGTTCCACTTATTAATTAACTACGTTACACAGTTCTAAAGACCTTCATCATGTTCATATCATAATGTAAGCATGCATCTAATGTTTTTTGACTCTCGTAAGAATCTTACGGTTCTCTAGTCAAGTATAAGTAATTATACATTCATTGAATCGTTAAGCAGTAATAATTATTTTATATTATTATTAATAATAATAATAATGATGGTTCATACCAACTACTACAAGTCATGATATTATAATAATATATATAGTAAAGTTTCCTCTACGCACAGACGTGACAGTTAAAGAGATGTAAGTCGAAACTCGGAAGTAGGATAATTTACAATAGCTTGGCTTCGCCTTTTTTTCTTCTTCTAAAATTTGTGGCAAAATCATACTGTGGACTCTGTAATAAGACTCCTCGTGATGTTTACCTTAGTTAACAGTAAGTGTACTGAATCGGAATAGGGAACCATTCCCTTCACAGGCTTTGACGGTATTCTTACTAAAATCATTTGGATATATGTTGTATAATGTGTATCGTATTAACATTTTGTTTCCATCATCCAGATGGATGTTTAACTTTAAAAGACATAAATATTTTGTAGTGCAGATGTATAGAAAAATCCTACAGCGACAACATACCAATTTACGAGTTGAACCTATCGAACATATTTTAATAATTTTCAGTTACCACTAAGGTTTAAGTCTTTGCGAAAATCATCTACTATATTACGGGGGTTAAAGTTAAAGATCACGTTTGTTGATGTCCGTATTATATAATTCTAAAACGATATCTTATTACGTTCCGATAATTAAGCACAATAACTCTACGGCAATTACTGCGTTTGGATTAGTTATCTGGTAGATTACAAATTACAATAAAGAACACTCCATAATATTCAAATTCGTGACTTGTGTGAATAATAGTAGTAGTAATAGTAGTAGTTTGCAAAAAAACTACTTTGATCTTAAAAGACTTGTCATAGTAAAAACAAATTAAAAGATTATTAGCACGAACACTGAGATGTATCAAGAGGGATATTGATTGTTCTACTTAAGTTGCAAATTGACTAAGAATTTCCCTATCACACCAATTCTTAATATCATCGATTCAATACTCTAACTTTTTTCATCTTAAGGTGTAGTGCAAAAATTTCAAAGAATAAACCTTCAATGTATATGAAAATGAGTAGTCTACCACGTAAAAGTTTAAATATTATAATCCCAAGATCAGTTCAACCACACGCACTGAACCCGTTTACAGCCTGACCACCTACGTACATTATTATCATATGGCGAGAGTATCGAGGCTTTGTTTGACTTATACTTGACAACAATATAATGTAGCATAATAACGTACTCAATACCTACCTACCTAAGGTTAACAGTTTACAAGTAAGAAGTAAACTCACAGTTAAAGTCCCGCGGCAGGTTATCATGATTCCATAATACCGATTCTAATATTTTTGTTTTGACTCTGCTATTATAGTTTTCAAGTTGCAGTGAGGATACTGCCAATGATATAAATTCGGCACTACCTTAAAAGTCCATGTAATCATAAATTATCCTATCCATTTTCTTGTTAACTTACCTAAAAGACAAACATCATAAACTTAATTTACAATTGGCATACATTCTGCTGGTTGTTTGTTGGTTAAAGTTGCAGTAAGTGATGTACCCTACCACCGTACCTCTATGTAAAAGTGCTACCCACTACTATTATGCCCTAGTTAAAATGAAATATAGTTTTAAAACAAATTCTTGATTGATTTCATATACAATAAACACATATTATTTTTCCCTTTACGTTATTAAGGACACCAAGTGTGTCTACTAAATTTAATCTGGATTATTAATAGTCTTATTAAGACTTCAGTACAATCACCACTGCATTAAAATGACAGAGGAACAAACCATGAAGAACAACAGCATATATATTATAAAACAATGATGTCAAAAAACAAACAGAACAAAACGAAAAAAAAACTCGTCATCAACTACTATAACAAAACTCCACAGTTTCCACCTCGATAACATAGTCACCTCTAATAATAATAATAGTATGTATATTATATTGTAATTAATAATAGTAAGTTAGGATTAATACGAATATTTTCCAACATGTTTAACTACGAATATTGAATATTGTTTATCTTGTTTTTACTTTACTACTACCATCATATATCATGGAGAACTACTAAAGATATGTACATATGTACAATACAGCTCATACAGATCAAACACCATGGACTTAATTGTAGTTTGTTTTTGTTTAAATTAGTGCACAGTTTATAATGTTTACGTATTTTTTAGATGCTACTCAGGTTCATGGGCTTTTAAATTTACGATGTATATACTCTAGAATTACTGATGATGCCAAGTGACAGTAGATGACATTTTACATTATCTGAGCATTCTCATACTTTAAATGAGGAGTTTCCCAATAATACATCCCTACGTTAACTTAATTTAGCCTTGATTAAAATGTAAAACTAATCTTGAGGAAATATACTTTCTATACTCTGCATTAGTCGTCCTTGTATTAATCATATAACGGTAGAATAATGTAAGATACTTAAATAGTGACGTCTATTAATTAGTAACAGTCAATGAAAATTCAAAACAAAAAAATATAAAAAAAATTCTCATTTCTCCTATGTCTTCACGAAGTCATTCTTGTTTCACGACAAGGTATTAAAAGATTACAACAGTAGATATCTAGACAATCATATTTATCATAAATTCACAATTTTCTACCCTTAAATGTTTGTGTACTTTATTTACCCCATGACTTTATACAGATAATAGTGATTTCTTGAATGGATTAATTACAACAGAGAAACGTTACCCCGAATGTGTCGATTCATACTAAGACTTGCATGATAAATAATAATAATACATCGACTTTTAATATATTAGTTATGTAGAGATTAGTTTTAGCTCAGTACCGTTGGTCTTGTTTTCTTTTCCTTGTCACGTAGGGTCTCTTAGTGTTTTGTAAGGTATAACAATCTAAGCTGTAGTAATACAGGCACGCCCATGATTACACGAAAGAATGGACCACCTTAATGTAATTTAAAACCTTGAATTAATAATACGAGAAATAAGACATCCGTACGGCGTTTATATGAAATGCAAACAGTGAAACAGGTTATGTCGCGTTTAGAAGTGAACTTTAAAGTCCATGAGCTCCCAGATGCAACTCAAACCTGATTGGATGTGTGCAATTGTTCAAAAATGTCCTCTGATTGTGTTTGATCTATGATGTTCCACGGATTTTAAGATGACACTCCGCGGGGATGAATGGTGTTGTTGTGAGTTTGGGGTTCGGGATGTTAGGTTCTTACTGTAAAATTATAATGAATTACGATTTACATTCTTCGATAAGGATGGTAGCCAGATGTCTGACCCGGTTGAGAATAACTCCCACCTCTCTGAGGTCCAGGACCTCCATAACTTCCAGCAGCAGATGCATCAGCAGTACCGTAACCAGAGGCCGCCCCAGTACCTAAAGAGTAAAATATGAAAATCAAACAAAATGAAAACAAAAAAAAAAAACAAAAAAAAAAACTCTTTTTAGTAGAGATGACTGGGAACACTTATACAGCCACTGGAAACGTCAAGCAAACAACAAGCGTTTCTTTCTTTCTAACTTCTAACAACTACAATAATAACACGATTTTACTAGCAATAACAGCGACTGATACCAATTTAAATTCGAATAATAATAATATACCAAAAGGAGCGTTAGGAAGTCTGGGCCTGAGAGGTGGTGGACGAATGTTACGTTTTTTTTTTGCGCAAAAGACATTTAGAATTTTATTGTATTAAAAAATTACCGTATGCACGAGAAGGTCCATAAGCCCCAGCAGCTGTGTCCTGGGGTGGCTGAGTGTGAGTGTAGCCAGCAGAGGAACCATATTGTGGCTGTGGAGTGGAGTATGGGTAGCTTGAAGTCGGCTTCTGTGGGGCAGGTGCAGCTGGAGTTCCTGGAGCTGCTGTTGGAGTGGTTCCTTGTCTGCCGTACATATCAGCTCCTTGAGGAGTTGCACCACCACTTTGGCCATTTTGACCCATGGTGTAGTTCCAGTTGGCTCCATAGCTATTCTGTGGAGTTGTTCCTATAACGTAGATAATCTCAGTTATTGATACAACCGTATCATAATTCACACATGCCTCCATGAAAATACGCATAATAATCTTTTATGCTTCGCTTCATCATTTATATCAAAGAAAATTGTAATCAAAAGTGTACCACCATCTATCTAATTAAGCGCCCGTTGTTGACAATTTTAAAATAATGGAAAGATCCCTCATCTACTCTTCCAAAATCTCTTCTAACTCAACGTGTTTATTAAAAGTTTTGCCATTTCGACTCCTTTGGACGGAATCAAATAAAAATGCATGAAACACCGTCAAGTTTAAACTAAAAACGTCCCAAAAGCCGGGAAAGCGATTTAATCCTTCAATAAAAATGCACACACAAAACAGATAAGAACAGAATTTCAGGAACTCTTAAAATAATTCCACGACTTTTCAAATACAGTTAGCGAGAGGGATCTTCCATTTTTTGTCAAACGTAAGGTCCTACATATTAATAAAATCTTATGTTCTGACTACTAAAATTCCTTACTTTTCTGCTCTAGTACTTTACTCTTCCTTATGGCATAATAAGTAACTTTAAACTTTGAAGACGCTGTTGTTGCTGAATTTTTAAGATACATTAATAGATGTTACAATTATAAAGTTCTTATAAACTGTCGCTTTTTTTACGAAGTGAATGCTGAAAGTAAATTCTGAAATCTGACTTTGGGCTAATATTTACTGAAAGTATCTACTAGACGAACTGTATAGATTATTGACCCGCTCACCATAGCCATAGCTTTGTTGTGGGGTAGCTCCATAACTTCCCCACTGTGGCATTTGCTGTCCTTGAGTAGCTTGCGCAGCTCCCCAACCCTGATAACTTTGGCCGCCACCGGGATTGTAGCCCTGTGGTGGATATCCAGATTGTTGAGGTGGAGTACCCCAGCCTTGGTAGCCTTGCATCATACCTCCAGGAGGTCCCATATGACCCATTGGGTTACCCATCTAAATAATTCAAATAAATTTTAAAGATTAAGAAAAACTGCAGGTAACACCAATTCAAAAATTATTATTACATTGTTAATATAGAATAATATAGAATGCAACTTACCATTGCTCCCCATCCAGATTGGCGGCCCATTCCACCACCACGTCCATCCCTGGGTTCTGCTCGTTTGATTTCAACCTGCTTCCCATTGATGTTGACAAAGTGTTCTGCAACTAATCTTTCGACAGGATCGTCCGATTCGAAAGAAACAAATCCAAATCCGCGAGTACGACGACGTTCTTGATCATACATTATAACCACTTCAACAACTTTTCCATATCGGTCAAAGAACTGTCGGAGATCAGTTTCAGTCACGTTGGGTGGCAGCCCTCCTAAAAAGACTTTGGGTACATTCGAACCCCGTTTTGGCTTTTGCATGGTCCGTGGATTACACGGTTTAGGGTCAATAGTGCGTCCATCTAGTTGGTGGGGCCCACTGTTCAAAACAGCATCTACATTAGCAGGGTCACTGAATGTAACAAATCCAAAACCTCTGGATCGTCCCGTCTCTGGATTCTTCATTACCACCGCGTCAACAACTTCACCAAAGCGGCTGAAGTAACGCTGTAGTCCATCAATTGTAGTCTCCCAGCTTAATCCACCAATAAACAACTTCCCCCTCTCATCGCATTCTCCATCCTTCTTCATGATGCTGTCTTGATTATTCTTCACACCGCTGGACAAGTTGCCTCCAGCAGTGCAATCTATAAAATAAAATATTCATAAAAATGTTCATAAAATTTCTCTTGCCTTATTTTTAATGCTAGGTTTAGCTTTTGTGGTTAAAATACAAATATTTTATACTCACCTATGATTACGTTGCTTCCTTTAGTAAAAACGTTAAAACAATTAAATTTAATCAGATGTTAATTAACCGTATTTTCATAACAAACCGAATACTTAAAACTTCATAAAAAATATATTAACACTGATTTTTTACTTACCTATTTTGGAATCTGGCTGCCTACAGCCAACACGTGAATTAATTTGGGATGGAATCGTCGACAATTTTTTATAAAACTGAGTTGTCCCCTCTTTAAATACTTGTCTCGTCGTGATAAACCTAACCGTCTATATTAAAAAGTCAGAGAGTACAACCTTATCTAAGTAAAATACTGTGATCGTTTCTAATCAATAACAATAATAATAATGTTGAAGCACCCAAAATAAAATTATTGTAATAATATATCCATTCTCATATTATCAACACCACCAATGTCATAATGATGTTATGGTTAGGTAGGTATATAAATATATATATATAGATAGATATTATTATGTATATATATGTATACAATAGAAGTGTTACTATAAATTAAGCGGTAAATACTTACAAGATGTTTCCGTACTTTAAAGAATTTTTTTAGTACTTGTCGTCACCGTCACACTACGTATATATAAATACAATAGTAATTAGTTTTTTTTAAAAAAAAGTAGAGTCGAAGGAATGACAACTATCTGCTCTTATTTATACCGATAAAATACAGATATAATTTAAGCTTTCTTTAGGTATATATCTTATATACTCGTAGATGTAAATATATTTCAGCTTGTGTAGTCGAAGTAGTAGTATGTTCCTCTTTTGCTTGAATCTTACTCAAAAAATGTGTTGTTTTTTATGCTAGCGAAATTTAATTAGCACTAAAATAACAGTAATAATAATAACAATAGGATTAAAAGGGGAAATATTTATCCTTATATTATTATAGATAAATTTGATGTCTGGAAATTATCCTTATTATTTAAAATATCCTAGAAAAAAATTATTCTAAAAATTGAAGAGAGCACAGCGTGGCTGGCCTCTACTACACCGAAATCCAATATGGAAGCTAACATTAATACATGGCCAAAAAATGCTCTTCTCGTCTTCTTGTGTCCTCTGCTCCTTCTTCCCTTTTTTACCCAAACCATACTACTACTAGCTACACATACCCACATATATACAACAAGAACAGATACTTTTCACACGTAAAGTACAATACACCTATAGGGACTTACTGTATTACCTAATCTACTTTTCATACCTATAAACAGAAGCGTATATAGCTGTCGAAAAATATACATATTTACATTCCCCCTCTATTCTTGCTTCTCCACACTCCACACACAATATCATATCATTCATTTGCTCTTTTACGTTACAACCATCCATATCCATTCCAAACCAAAAAAAAATGTACCTAAGGAATGAATAGGATGTGTATCGTATCAAATATCCGTATTCTCATTGTGCACCCAACTTTGTATTGTACCTACTAACAAAATTCTACTCTCTCAGTTCAGTCATTCTCTAAAAATGCGAGATCTCATCGTACTACTACTATGCATAGTAAAAATGAAGAGGCATAAAATATACCTAAGAGTCATTTTTACAATACACATTTTATCCTTTTCAATGCACATATTATATTCATCTATACGCCGGCCGGCATTTTCAGTTTACCTCACAGATTTTTCTTGCTTGTTGATGTGCACCTCCAAAGGGAAATTTTCCTTGGGTGCTTGGTATATGACTAACCGCAGCTTGCTTTTGGCTTGTTTCTGACTCAGCGCTCGGATTGTTAGGCCACACCTCTTTACCACCCAAAAAGTTCCCCTAAGTGGAAATTGTTGACAATACTATAATGCTTCAATTCTGGTGAATATATACACGGTGATGATCTCAGCAGAGCAGCAGCAGCAGCGTTCTTTCAGTGTAAATAAGAATGCTATTTTCAAAAGCCCCTTTTCTTCCCTTGTTCATCAGCCGCCTCCTCCTCCTTCACTATTCCAGACAGCTTCTAATAAGAAGAGAGATACAGATAAAACACAAAATCTGTTCGGTCGGCCGGTTGCCGGCTCAATCGGTCGAAAGCTGTGAAGAAGGTGATGATGATGATGATGCCATTGGGAAGGCAGCAAAAACGAGAATGAATGATAATATGATATGGATATATGGTTACAAGCTAAAAAAAAACATACCTTTCAAATGTGTAGTTAGTTGTCGTGTCTTTGACTGGGCTGACAACTTGGTGCGTGAATTCTATTATTGACCTTCCTCGTTTGACAAACTAGGTACAGTCAGAGAAGAGAGCTATTTAGCATACAATGTTGATTCGGATTCCCCTATGCTATATAATGCTTAAATTAAAGTAGGATATTGAATATCAGTTAGTATCAAGTTTTTGACATACTTTACTTGCCTTGCCTTGTCAGTCAGCTATATATAATATGTACTTTAGTCTTAAAAGTACAAATAATGATCCAGCTTATTTGCATGAAATGGAAACGACCGCAACGACTGACTATATGTTATTGCTATTGAATGTATGACTGAAATAGTCTACTTATCGTTAGTGCCAAAATTCTTACAATTACTTGGGATTAATGATGAAATGAAACCTCTAACGATATCTAATACGATGTAAATAAATAAGTATCATCTAAATGCACTTTCATGATATCCAATATTTACGCCTATAAAGACAGTGTTATTGTCAGACAAAAGCCATAGTTTACGAGACAAAAACTGTTGTATCCATGTAGTGAAACGAGAAATGCATTTATTTCTAAACTAAAACATACTTTCCCGGTTTTCGTTTGTAGTTTTGAGGGTATAAATTAACACTGCTAATTACAGTGTTAATTACGGTTTGTTACAAAGAGATCAAATTGTAACAAAGAACTATTATTATTAAGAACCATAGCCAATCTAAACAGACAGACAGACAGACAAAGTTGGAGAACGAATGATAGTTGACTAAAAAGAAGCCACACTTTGCTAAGCAACGAGCTGTAAGTACTACAAACTATAAGTACATGTATATATAACGCAAGCTTTTCCTTGTTGTGATGATGCAGCGATGAGTCGACTGCCACACACAGCTCCGCTGTATATACGCTACTACCACCGCTTCGAAATAAGAGAATAAAGAGAACGTGATGCCTTCATGATACGCTTGAACGTTTTACTGAACATTGACTTGACTTTGACACATGATAAATGCATGTAATAGTAGTAGCTGCGTTAAGTGTTTTGCTTTCAATTTGACAACTTAACAAAATTATTCGCCGAGTTTTGTAAGGTAAACCTGATGGAGGTACACATGTTGATCAAAATTATCAATTGGATGAGGATTTATGATAGTGAATACGTCTGATAAACTCAATTAAAGTTTCAATCCATCCATACATATACACTGCCCATGGATCCAAGTTGCCCCCACTCTGCTCACATTCTCACAAAGCACATTTTATTACTGCATTTTATCCAGATTGCTAATTCGCAAACATATCTATCTTTAGCTAAAAGGTCATTGTCATCTCATAATCTCATCCCTCTCAGTCCCATCATCACATGATTAGGAAGGAAATAATTGAAGAAACAAAGCAAACGAACTTATGCATGGCTGTTTAACGTCCGATAATTACAAAGTTGAAAGTATAGAAACACAAAATTCTTTTATGTATTAATCGATGCGGTTGGTGGAAATGGAGAAAGTCTAAACACGAAGTAAGCACAAAATGCATCCGAAACGGATATCTAAACAAAGACATGTTATATGGGTGCTATCCATTTTTCATCAGATTTTACGGTATAGCGGTCATCTACTCATACACACCTAATTTTTATCATTATGCGGCACACCAACATTTACAAGAAAGAAGATTTTGTGATGACGATAATTGAGAGGAGCAAATTCAGTAAATGTTTGGTTCGGTGTTTGGGGCGAAATAATAAATGTGCATTAACAACAACGATAGAGCACCGTCAAAGGTTGAAGGTAATTGAACAGAGACTCTACTTCATGTCCATTAACTGTGGCTTACTTAATGCTCGTTAAAATTCATACAAATCGAAATGTGATGTGCCTTTATGGAAATACAGATGAAAAAGTCTACAGCATAAATTTGGGACGCAACACGCAACATTGTCATATTTAGTTTTTACTTCAGTTTTCATACGTCATACTCATACACCATAACACCATATTAATGCGTCATGACATGAAGCAAGTATCTTAAAAATCCTCCGAATGTGCTTCCTTTACATTTCACCTTTTGCATCATGCGATTCATGGACTATTTTTCATTTGCCTACAATGTACAATTAAAGGTGAAATACGTATTTTGAAATCTTGGTGTTGTCTTGTGCTTACCTTTTGACATGATAATGTATGCATTTTGTAATTTTGTGAATGTGTAGTGAAGCATTCACCTTCTAGCCTCAACCTTGCCTTCACTTTCACCATTCGTGTAGGTGTTAAAAACACTTTCAGTAAACCAGAGTAAAATCGTATGATCAATGTGTTCTATCTTGTATTCATATTAATAGTTTTGAAGATTTTTTTTAAAAGTCCAAATCGGTCGACTTTAGTTGAGTGTTTACACCTTAAGCCGACTTTTTATCACTTATCATTTTCACCAGTTTTATCGGTATCAACCGTTGGAGTCAGTTGGCAGTTGAGGAAAAGGGCTACGATGGAAGTCTATCGCTCCAACTACTTGGAGATCCTTCCGGAAATTGTGGAAAAACTTAAAGGAGCTGCTTTTATTAGCTTTGATGCAGAGTACACTGGTCTCAAGTACAACGAAGGGGAATTGACTTCGTATGATAATCATAGAAGACGTTTAGATTACTTTTGTCACTTTTTAGTTTAAAACTACAAAATAAGGATCGATTTATAAAAGGGTTTTTTGTTATTGTTTATTGCATACTTTCAGTCTGTTTGATGACGTCGTTCAGCGGTATAAAAAACTCCGAAGAGTGGTCCTCAGTAATTCAGCTCCACAGGTAATCGAATTTAATGTTAGAAATTTAGTAACAAGGTTAATAATTTTTGTGCTTTAATATTTTGTTTGTATCATTTTTTGTCGATATATGTAGTTTGGAATCTCCATTTTTCATCAAATAAGTGGGACAGAAAACTGCACCGAGCAAATTTATTCTGTTGACGCGTACAGTTTTCATCTGACGGAAGCCAGTTTTGCGGATTTCAATATGACCAGAATCAAGGCGAGCGTTGACACTGAATGCTGTCAATTCTTGAAGGAAATCAAATTTGATTATGAATTTGTACGAGCAAATAATAATTCATAATAGTATTTAAATCATTTGTATTTTCATTCGACTTAAGGATGATTCTTTGTTACATTTTCAGTGGCTGCGTAACTCTGTGCCGTATTTGAACAAGATGCGCTCAAAAGAGTTGGAAGATTACCTGGACAAAAACCCAGATTTCATGGTAAAGTGCGAATTGGAAGGTCGCCCGCTTGATAAGGTATGTTGGTATGTTTTATTTTTCGCCGATTGCAGAGATTTAATATCGGGGTTGAATGTTTTACAAATAGGCTCCCTTTTTTCCAGATCTATTTTCCAAAAAAGGTTAACTTTTTGACAGTTGATTGCAAAAAGGAAATTGTACAGAGACTCAGAGGGTTTTCAACAATAGTGGATGTAATTTCGGACAGAAAGATACCCGTGGTTGGGCACAATATGATCTTGGACTTGATGTACTTTTTCCAAAAATTTTGTTCTGATTTGCCGGGTATGTTTCAAAAAGTTAATAATAATGTAGTTATAAAAGTATGAGGATTACAACGTACGTATAATGTGCACATTGCTGCTGATATGCTTTTCAGAACACTATAAGGATTTCAAAGCAGAAGTTGTCGAATTTTTGCCTATAGTATTTGACACAAAGTACATGACAGTTAGGTGTCGAAGAATGTTGAAGCATCCAAGCCTCAAACACTCTAAACAGGACATGGCACAGTTGGAATGTAGTGGATTGTATGTCATTTACAATGCTTCATCTTCTGTAGAAGACAAGTTTTCACCAAAGTTTTTGCTATCCGACAACTGCAAATACTTCCAGGATGGTAAGTTCCACCTTTCAAACAGATCACACAATTTGAGCCTTTTTTTTGTCGTTGTGTCAAGGACTAATATACTGTCACTTGTGTACTGTTACTTATTATTAATTTTAGACCTGGAACGAGGAAAAACGATGAACTTGGACGAAACGGTTAACGCCAACTTGTGCCATCAACCCTCATTTGACGCATGTGTTACTGGGATTGTGTTTCTAAATTTAGCGCATATAGCGTGTAGAATGGATAAAGAGTAAGAATATAAAAGGTTTTCTCCTAACTTCAAGTACACTCAAGTAAGTAACAAGTTTAATTATTTGTTGTTCTTGATGCAGTTTTCTTACAAAGGATTGTGCTCCTACTTTGGAAAAGGTTATGTTCAATGTACGCCATTTACAAGATCAAATTTTTATTGCGAGGGCTAGCATGAAAACAATGGTAAGCTTACGATAAATAAAAATATTTTTTTCATGTAATCAAAATTGGTTATATTGTGCGAAATCTTGTAATTTAATTGGTCTCACCCTGCCCTGATTGCTTGTGTCATTATTGTAGTGCCTGAAAGGTGAGGATCCACGTCCTGTGGGATCATGGTTGAAGATTCGTGTTGGGAGTGGGGGGAAAATCGATGTAAAAAAGGTATAGTATTGTTAAAAGTAGTAGACTCGTACATAGATCACTAGATGCACGTTTACTCAACCAAGCATAACTTTGTTGTAATTACCTTTTGTTCTTTTATGATTGTGTACTAGATTCTTGACACTATCTTATCGGAAACACAACTGAAGTTGAATGGACTGGATTATTCACAGGTTAATGACCAAGAAGTTCTGTTTGCTGTAGCTCGGATACAAAGGTAACACTTTATTTAAGACGGAGTCGTACCGTGTAGCCAACTTCATTATTTGATAAAACGTAATATCTAAATAAATACTAACTGATATTGTACTTTATTACTATTTCCTTTGCAGTGGTAAAGAAATTGGCGCGATTCTCCAGAAATCTGGCTATGAAGTTACCTCCATGTCGATTCCGTGGGATAAGAAACGTTACGTAATTCTTGACAAATTGAAAACTGATGAAGCTTATGATACCTGGAGGAACAAATTTCTCTCATAATCAGAAACAACAGGAAACGGCAGTAAAATTGATTATCCTTGCAATGTTATTATTATTTATTCCTATCTATGTTAGGTTAGCTTTAGTTTAAATATATTTTGTAGTGACGCCGTAGGACCTTTAGAATACGTAAATCCACTTGACACGCACTTGGCTTGGCTTACTCACTTATTTCCTATGACCAAATCTGTTTACTTTATGCTAATAATAATATAATTTGATATGATGTTATAAATAAATTTATTCGAACAATCGCATTTTTGGAACATCCATGTTTGACTTTATTTCATTTTCAGGATTATTGATTACATAGTAATATTTATTTACATGCAAATTTTTTGGCATGAGTAAAAATTCAAATCAGTCTCAATCTGGTAAATCGGCTGCTGTCGTTTTCACTAACTTAGATGTACAACACCAGCCAAGAGGAAAGATGAGAGAGGGTTGAGTACCAAAAGTACCCATATTATATTATATTCTTTTCCATTACATTCGAATATTAAACAATTAACTAGATTGCACACATTCTTCAAACATGCAAATTAGACTACACGATTTAAAGAGGGAAAAGAAGACTATTATAATATCTGAGATGCTAAGCTGAGGATACATAATAATACTTAAAAATACAACAACACGATTACCTAAAATTATTATTATAGAATGCATTAGAGGTCAAAATAATATGCATAACCTACGTTGACTTTTTGTTGCTACTTGCTGGAGCACTTTCACTAGGAATTTTTGGTTTCTCCTTTACAACTTTACCTAAGCTAACTACTCTATCTGATCTCTTCAATGCTCTCATACTTTTCAGTTTGGATGCGAGGGCTATTGCAGATCTGTAGTACCTCCCTTGGGGTTGACCTGATTTGCAAAATATAATAGGTTTGTTAGATATTTTTTAAATGATTAGCATAAAAATGTCAAATTTATAGTGTACCTGGTGTAACATTTGGAGGTCCATATTTCGGGCGAACGCCTCCACCTCCTTGTTGGAAGTTCGCGACTAGGTTAGCTTTTTGTATTGATTCTATATTCAGTCCTGAGCCACCACCTCCTCCTCCACCACCTCCTCCAGCACCAAAAGCACTACCACCTGAGAATCCTGCACCTTTATCAAACATATTAAATATTATTGCATACACCTTGGACTTTGGCCAAGAAAATAAATCAAGCAGATAAAAACTCAGCAGCTTCAAACCAATTTCAATTCATGAATTTACTAACCTCCGGCTGCTCCAGAATATCCTCCACCTATGCCCCCGCTGTTTCCACCTGCAAACCCACTACCAGCAGGCCCACCAAAACCGCCGCCATTACCTCCACCTGCCTGATAACCTGCAGAGCCTCCAAAACCAGGCGCACCAAACCCAGAGGTAACTCCTGGCCCACCACCTCCCCCAGAACCAGGTCCTGCACCTCCTGGATATCCACCAGATCCGCCAGCACCTCCCGGATAACTTCCACCTCCCGGACCTCCAGAGCCACTTCCACCTGGATAACCACCACCTGAAGAACCTCCGGGACCGCCACCAGCTCCTCCAGGACCTCCAAAGGAGCCTCCAGGACCTCCATTACTGCCCCCGGGATAACCACCACCTGAAGAACCTCCGGGACCGCCACCAGCTCCTCCAGGACCTCCAAAGGAACCTCCGGGACCTCCATTACTTCCCCCGGGATAGCCACCGCCTGAAGAACCTCCGGGACCGCCACCAGCTCCTCCAGGACCTCCAAAGGAACCTCCGGGACCTCCATTACTTCCCCCGGCATAACCACCGCCTGAAGAACCTCCAGGGCCGCCACCAGCTCCTCCAAAAGAACCTCCGGGACCTCCATTACTGCCCCCGGGATAACCACCGCCTGAAGAACCTCCGGGACTGCCACCAGCTCCTCCAGGACCTCCAAAAGAACCTCCGGGACCGCCACCAGCTCCTCCAGGACCTCCAAAGGAACCTCCGGGACCTCCATTACTTCCCCCGGGATAACCACCGCCTGAAGAACCTCCAGGACCGCCACCAGCTCCTCCAAAAGAACCTCCGGAACCTCCATTACTTCCCCCGGGATAACCACCGCCTGAAGAACCTCCGGGACTGCCACCAGCTCCTCCAGGACCTCCAAAAGAACCTCCGGGACCGCCACCAGCTCCTCCAGGACCTCCATTACCGCCTCCGGGATAACCACCGCCTGAAGAACCTCCGGGACCACCACCAGCTCCTCCAGGCCCTCCAAAAGAACCTCCTGGACCTCCATTACCGCCTCCGGGATAACCACCACCTGAAGAACCCCCGGGACCGCCACCAGCTCCTCCAAAAGAACCTCCGGGACCTCCATTACTTCCCCCGGGATAACCACCGCCTGAAGAACCTCCTGGACCGCCACCAGCTCCTCCAGGCCCTCCAAAAGAACCTCCGGGACCTCCATTACTTCCCCCGGGATAACCACCGCCTGGAGCACCTCCAGGACCTCCACCAACTCCTCCAGGATAACCACCGCCAGATGAGCCCCCTGGTCCAGCTCCACCACCAGGCCCACCAAAAGCACCTCCATTACCGCCAGGACCTCCACCTCCATTACCTCCTGGGTAACCTCCACTCGCTCCGGATCCACCTGTTTGTTTTTAACGAAATAAAAATGATGAATCATGGCTTCCAAATGCAGAAAGACATATTTTCAACTTAATAACGTGTGAGAGAAGTTTGTTAAAACTCATGCATACGATGATGCCTAGATGATGTGTTGCCATCAGGATGGAAAAGCTGACATAATAAAGTATGGCCAACTTCTATTATTTTTCATGGAGACGTAAATATTTTTCCTGTAGAATTAGGTTCAGCTACATTGTGAAAATGCACCATGTGTTTTAGGAGTTTTTTTAAAAATGTAATCACTAGAGTGACCTTATGTAGACTACGCAATATCTTCCTCGGCTTGTCTGTAACTTTGTATTCCATTTCATATCTTTCTCCAAGGCAAAATGTGTGACCAAAGCTACATGATTCGTACATGTATTGTTACCAGAACCCGAGTTTTGGGTTGAACCTTGGGCAGCGAGAAAATATGACAATCCGGAATGTCTATGTTGGCCGAACATTTGCTATGCCATCCCTTCATTTAAACTATCCCAATAGCAACTACCTTTCATGCGTTGAAAATTATTTCCATTCAGCATAATAACATGCATAGTCTACGAATGCAGCTCTTTAAACTTCTCGTTATTTAAGTCCAATACAACTAAGTATCTTCAGTTGTTCATTAATTGGGCTTACTTTGACCACCGAATCCGCCATTGCCTCCACCTGGACCAAAAACGTTTCCACCCGGAGGGCCATATTGCGCACTTGGTCTACCTCCTCCGAAGTTACCACCACCTCCGGCTGCTCCGCCTGGTTTGCCACCAAAACTTCCCGATCCTGGTGCTCCATATTGTGAGCCGGGAGATCCGCCACCGCCTCCTCCACCTCCACCTGGTCCACCAAAACTTCCCGATCCTGGTGCTCCATATTGTGAGCCGGGAGATCCGCCACCGCCTCCTCCACCTCCACCTGGTCCACCAAAACTTCCTGAACCTGGAGGTCCATATTGCGAGCCCGGTTTTCCACCTATCCCTCCGGTACCAGGTCCACCACCCCCAAAACTTCCTGATCCTGGTGCTCCATATTGTGACCCAGGAGATCCGCTAGCTCCACCTGACCCTGGTCCACCAAAACTTCCAGAACCTGGAGGTCCATATTGCGAGCCCGGTTTTCCACCTATCCCTCCGGTACCAGGTCCACCACCCCCAAAACTTCCAGAACCTGGAGCACCATACTGTGAGCCAGGTCCACCAGAACCTCCTGGCCCTCCACCATTGCCAGAACCTGGAGCTCCATATTGTGATCCTGGTCTACCTCCACCTACTCCACCTCCACCCGGTGCGCCACCGCCAAAACTTCCGGAACCTGGAGCTCCATACTGTGAGCCAGGTCCTCCTACTCCCCCAGAACCTGGCCCTCCACCAATTCCAGATCCTGGTGGTCCATATTGTGAGCCAGGAGAACCGCCGTTTCCACCACCTCCACCTGGTGAGCCACCGCCAAAATTTCCAGAACCTGGAGCTCCATATTGTGAGCCAGGTCCACCAGAACCTCCTGGCCCTCCACCATTGCCAGAACCTGGAGCTCCATATTGTGATCCTGGTCTACCTCCACCTACTCCACCTCCACCCGGTGCGCCACCGCCAAAACTTCCAGAACCTGGAGCTCCATACTGTGAGCCAGGTCCTCCTACTCCCCCAGAACCTGGCCCTCCCCCATTACCAGATCCTGGAGGTCCATATTGTGATCCTGGTCTACCTCCACCTACTCCACCTCCACCCGGTGCGCCACCGCCAAAACTTCCAGAACCTGGAGCTCCATATTGCGAGCCAGGTCCACCAGAACCTCCTGGCCCTCCACCATTGCCAGAACCTGGAGCTCCATATTGTGATCCTGGTCTACCTCCACCTACTCCACCTACTCCACCTCCACCCGGTGCGCCACCGCCAAAACTTCCCGAACCTGGAGCTCCATACTGTGAGCCAGGTCCTCCTACTCCCCCAGAACCTGGCCCTCCACCATTACCAGATCCTGGAGGTCCATATTGTGAGCCGGGTCTACCACCACCATTGCCTGAACCTGGTCCTCCCCCGCTAAAACTGCCAGAGCCTGGTGGTCCGTAGTGAGATCCTGGTCTACCTCCCCCTGGTCCACCTCCACCCGGTGCGCCACCGCCAAAATTTCCAGAACCCGGAGCTCCATACTGTGCGCCCGGACGTCCAGCAGCCCCTGGCCCACCGCCACTAAAACTTCCCGAGCCGGGTGGTCCATAGTTTGAACCTGGAGAACCACCTCCAGGTCCGCCGCCACCCGGTCCACCAGAACCTGGCGCTCCATATTGTGAACCGGGTCCTCCACCACTTCCTATTCCCCCAGAACCTGGTCCTCCGCCAAAATTGCCCCCACCTAAATTATGCGAGCATGTTTTTTATAGTCAGAGTATTCAAAATGTTTCACATTCAATTTGTGTTGTAGCTTCGTTTTTAACATTTTAACAGCTCTTTTTGCAAACATAATTTGTAATTGTTTACCTGGAGCTCCATAACCAGCACCTGGTTTATTTCCAAACGACCCTCCACTTCCCCCACCTATTCCACTTCCGGCACTCCCTCCAGAATTTCCAGAAACAGGGGGTATATATGCACCGTTAGGGGCTCCGTAACTACTAGGAATTGGGGCTCTATTCGGGTAGCCTGATCAAATACATTTCAAACGGTATTAACAGATTCTTTCTTGACTCTACATAATATGTATCTTTCATTTTGAAATTTGTTGATAGTTTAAAAACGAGCTATACCTCCAGCAACTGGTGGCTCTGCATAGGCACAGCCGCAGCCCAGTAGTAGGGCTATAAAAATCTGTAAAACAATTTGACAAAGTTAGAAAGAACCAAATCAAAAACGGTTCTTTACGACCAAGTGTTCCGACATTTTCACTCTGATTTAGATACTTGAGTAGATTTCAAAATAACAAAAAAAAATGGGTGTAGGAATACTCAAATAATGTGATTAATGGCTTTTGATGTAGAATTGAGAATAAATGTCAAGCCTTTCGCACTCAAGCGAGCTAATTTATTGTTGGTTGATATGATTCTATACACTCAAAAATTTGGGCTTTAGTTTTCCAAGAGCAAACGCGAACAACTTGTCCAACTGGAACAGTTCATTATGATTGAAACTAAAAGTTGGCAACGTTGTCCTTCATTTCACAATTACATACATATTCTCAGGTTCCTTTCACCGTCCTAACTTCCATCTACTGAATAATCCTTGTTTCTTATTCGATTTCCAGTTCTTTAGAAACTGGCATGAAAACAAAAAAAAATTGTTCCTTACCGATCCGCGCATATTTTGCTGACTCTTTCAGAATCCGTTTTGATATTATGCAATGAAATCTCCAACAATTTCAACCTAATAACTATAAAACTGTAAGAAATATTTGCACCACGCGGTGGTCACTAAAACTTGTCCCATTTATGACGGGAATCCATAGTTTTAAAAGTCTTTGTTTCCAGAAACTTGCACCAATTCATTGGCACCGTTCAATATTGTATATATTGGCCACTACATTTTGTGACCATAAATAATTTCAGACACAATTTCAGTCTCTTTTTCAGCGTTTGCTTATACAATGCACAGTTCACTTTGCAAATCACCACTTTTGATTTTTATGTTACTTTCATGTGAACATTTAAGCGAGTTGTGCACTTTCCTTTTGTGCGTTTCTTCCACAAGTACACTCTCCCTCGACAGTTATGTTTTCAAACTCTCGTTGAAAAATGTAAACTGAATCTCAAGAAAAATGTTTGCCAACTTTATATACTTTTCTTGGCGATGTTGATGGCGATGAAGATGAGTACCGTTTACAACTCGTAGTTAACAATGCATGTAATTTTATGCACCGTAATTTCATCTATTCATCAACTATATGTAGCAAAGACAGCATTAAGTGACAGTGGTAAGGTTGTAATATATTATTGTAGATCATTTAACATGAGAATTGTTATAATGCTTGCAATTTGTATACGTAAAGCACAGAGAGCCCTGATCAGGTTATCAGATATAAACTACCACCACCACATTTGAAAGCAAAACTTATACGGGATCAGTTGTAGGGTTATAAACAGTAGTGTACACTGCGCTGCTTAGTTAGTAGCTTTTTACAAGTCAAAGTTAACATAAGCTTAACTTTTCATTTCATTCATTCACTTTTCATTCAGCCCTCTGGTCTCTGTATTGGCTTGTCTTTGTTCATGCTAGTACATCATACATCTCACTTTTTAAAATTCCCATGCCTTAGTTTGATTTTAAGTATTTTTTCTTGCTTTGAGTTAAGTTTGTTATTAGTAGGACAAAGGGCAGGGAACAATAAGCTTATTATTGTACCAAGATATAAGATAAGGTAAAAAAGATTGATGGATAAGACATTATCAAGAAAAAAAAACAGTTTTTTATCCATTGCTTGCATACAAAAGCTGAAGCCAAAGCTAAACAACATACCACCGACCTGTCATTTTTTGTTGCTGTCTACTAATGCACATTCATATTGCAATTTTACTAATATTACTCCCATCTCAATCTCATCGTTCATTAAATTGTTATTGTTTTTATGTACAAGAGATCGCACCATCGGATGCGTAGGACATTCATAGACAAGCAAGATAAAAGTTGACAGTTTGTTAATACATAATATTATGGTAATAAGTATAACAGCTTTATATAATGAATGAATCGAGTAAAATATCGTTATATAACTAAAGTGACATGTTTTTTTTTGCTTTTCTTGAGGGTATTTATCTTACCAATCTCCTGAAAAAATGAGCAAAATATTCTACGAAAAGTCAGGCTTTGCGATTTATGTATTTAGCTTCCAAGAGTAAGTATAGCTTTTACAAATGCAACGTCTGCTTGCAGTAGTAGTAATCTACCAAAGCACAAGTTTTAAATATTAAAATGATGGGGTTGTACATATTATAAAGTAAATAACAATGAAAGGACGTTTGTCGAGGGCAATATGGGGTACTTTTGCTCTTCTTTTTTAAAACAGTATATGCATGTTAGATGCAACATATTATATAAATGTTTATTCCATCATACCCAATTATATGCACTATTATTGCATGTAAGATAATGGTTATTTTTCTCGCGCGGTGCATAATATAGTTTATACCCGTGCCAAAAAAACGTGTGGATCGTGTTTAATGTAATCAGTGTGACATGTTTTTTATTAGCAGAAAACATGGAAATAATCTTGATAATCTCAAACGTTTTTGTCTGCAGTACCGATAAGTTATATGCCTAAAACTTACTAAATTGTGATGATTGGTGGTCACTAATTTTGTAAGATTAAAGAAAGCAGTCGAGTGACAATGTTTATGGCCCATAATGATATACTTTCGTTTTGGTTCAATTACTGATTACGAGTCTGCAGATGATTATAGGCATCTTCGATATTTCTTCAATGATTGTATCACTAGCTAGTTATCAAGCATTTATTTTGATTTTGTGATTATTGTAAGTGATATAGCATCCGAAAAAAGAGGAAGCTACGTAATCGCATAACTTTCATCATTTATTAAAACGTTTTTCATTATTTGCATTAGAATCATCATATTCTAGGAAAATTGTCCACTTTCTTTTAAGATTCATTGATAAACAGTTGGAAATAGACTGAAGAAAAACTAAAATCCATTCGTTATTGATATTGATGATGGAGTAAAAAATTCATACACCTTTGTTACGAACGTAAATATGAATTCCCAAATTTTCACCTGGTATGATGATTGCTTCGTCCTGGTTTTATTTTTAGGAAAACTATAAAAGTAAGACGGAGTGAAGGAACATTTGAATCATGAATATAGAATAGACTAACTACTAAATCATTACTAAATACACTGAAAATGCTTCATTTTTTACTTAAATTCGGCAGAGGGTGCCTATTTACAAATAAAATGGGTTATTGCATGATTTCCTGTATAAAAACATGAACAGGAACACGAGAAAAACCGTAAGGGTTCAATAAAGATTGTGACTTGATTTTTTTGAAGATTTTTTTTCTTCTCGTTCTACAATTAGCCAGACCGCTTGGGCTTTACCAAAGTTTTACTCACATCACATATTGAGCAATCACAAGTTCTTTAATTTTGAGTATGAAATAAACTCAAAAATATCGGACATGTCATTCCTCATGAAAACGTGCTTGCCTTTATTTTATGGCTTGACTTGTGATCCGACAGTCAGTAATAATAGAATAAGCATAGGCAAAAAGAATTGATAGAATTCATTCAAAAGTTTAATTACATATATTTCAATTTGCTCTGCTACCAGCAACGGTTGTACAATAATGTAATCATGCCTTTTTTTCTGTCTGTAAGGGTGCTATCTATTTCCTTTACATGACATCGTCGAATGAGGTTGAACTGCACGCTCGTACTTATCGAGCTATATAATCTAAATCTAAAAAAAATACTACTGAAATCTGAGTGTTCGCACAAGCAAAGTTATTCCGGTATATACCCATTTGTTTGGTTTTGGTGTCATTTTTTGCCTAAATGCTTTGTGCCGTTTGTGCTTAACGCAATAATTATTATTGTATTTATACAATTTATGCCGGATGCTCCAATAATTTTAAAGAATAACATTTTAAATTAACAATGAAATTCTAAAAACAGATAATTTGCAAAGCGGTCGTTTCGATTTACATATAGATAACGCTTTAAATTATTAGTTTTCGTTTAACTCAAGTATGCTTTAGCAATAACTACCACTAATTGGCTTAATAATAATGAGTAATTGATGCCAATGCAATGCTGTCCTCCAGTTTAAGTGAAAAAAATGACCTCAAACAAACCAATTAAATTTTAACCAGTAATTTTAAATATCACAGTTCACTTTACCCCAGTTTGTTACTCTAAGGTTTTGTGTTGTGCCAAATTGGTGATTGGCAATGTCAATTCGTTTAAATTCGATAATGTCATATCTGTTGTAATCCCTATAATCCCTGGGTTTGTATCTTTACGAAAATCTCAGTTAAAATTCTTTCATAAGTCACGCTTTTGTCCAACTACATGAGAATTTTTCTACTACACTATCGGTTCATTGTCAGAGTGAACTCTCTGCGCTATATAATGACTGACAAAAAATCATACTATTGTTTTATGCATACATGGCTGCGTGTATATACACACATGTCATATTGATCGATATGATCAATTTTTCATTAAAATAACATGTTAAATGTGGGTAAAATATTTGCGTTACGACAGATTTCTTTGTTCTTTGCGAGTAAAAGTAAACCAATATTGAGAGTATTTGTTGTTTGGTTTTAATTGGTGCAAAGATTCTATCCTAAGAAAACACAAAGCAAGCAAACAAAGTTATCAAACAAACATCTTCTCATCTCATCTCCATTCCAATAGTAATTTAATTAATTAATTAAAATGTTTTGTTTAATGATTTTGGATGCGCATATCTTCAATGTGGCACCTAATAAAATTATAAAGTTGCTTTTTATTTAATGTTGGCAAATAAAACTGATCATCCATCATATTTTAGGCATGTGCCGGTATTTTTTCAATCGTCAGTACGGATACATATAATTTTAATTCCTATAAAGGAGGCCAAAAACACTAACTTCCTTTTGAAAGCTAATCTTCCGTGCTACAATAATATTCATTGGCTTATAGCAATAAGAATGAAAAAAGACTATTGTCAGAAAAGCCCCTTTGACATCTATTAAATATTAAGTTTATGACCATTTAAAACGAAATCGCGATTTCTCTAGAGTTAATGAATACAAATCGCGTGTCCTTTTAATTTTTTTGCGAATATATTCGGGACCTTTCTTGACACTGCATTTTTTGGTGTTCGAAAAAAATTTACACAAAAAACATTCCCTTCCTTAAGTCATTTCGTAACCTGTAAAATTAAGAATACTGTTTTGATTAGCTTGTTAATTTTTGTCAACAATCGCACCTTTGCTTCAGTCAGGCTTCATCATAACAAAGCTTTTGCATAACAAATAGTTTGCTCACAGTTTCCATATTTTAATAAGAATAGATCATACAATGCAATGTGACAAGCACTAATTTCAGGCAGACAGGTTTTGTCTTGTCTAAGGTTTTGTCGGCCATATTGCTGCTAATTAAAAATCGTTAACATGCATGCACTGACAGTCAATTAAATCGGCTTTACACATTTCAAACCATGTGATTTCATAACGTTGTACTTTTATGTAACGCATGGAATATCTAATTTCGTTCTCACTCAATGCACGAAATGATGGATTGCTAATCAAATGAGTAATAATAGGCTCTCAGACTAACCGTTCTGCGGTTGTAATTCCGATTCGTGGTCAATCAACTTGGAATCGCAATTCGCAATTGATGCAATTTCAAAATACATTCTCATGTAGACAAATTTATAGTAAAGTTACGTGCTGGCAGATTTCCAAAGTCTTATCCTAATATAATATAATACCCTTGGCTTCTTTCATCTTTTATTCCATGTTTATATGTAGATTTTAACGAAAAGATGTCGTGCGTAGCCAACTTACATAACATGAACCTTGGCAATCAACAAAAATATGCATACAATAAGCTATAACATTAGCACTTTCCGTGAAGTCGTTGGAAGAAACAAATATTATGTGTGCCTAGCCCCAGCCTACCTCATGTTATGACTTGCTTGGTATTATTGCTTAGACAGAGGTTGGGTTTTAGGTTTTCACATTATTGTTCCTACCTTTTTACAATTAAAAGGTAAGAGGTGAAATTACTAATAAAAATTATACGTTAAATATTGAGCTCGACTGATATTTCGTCCACCCCATTGTTGTCGCACGTGATTCCGTAGTCTACGTGAGAAAAAAGTGGTCACTTCAGTTTATGGTCTTTACATCATAAATGAATCGTAATTGCAATAGTATATGGTAAAGGTTGACTAAAAACTGTCTTTTGCCAGGTAGCAAGCATACAGCCGTAGCATCATCACCTCGGTATTTTCGTGTAAAATATAGGCATACTGATTGCTCTTTACCACACCACCACCACATAAAATCAGTTTAAACATCCATTTTTATTGTTTATCTACTGTAGAATCAATTAAATGGGACAAATAAAAAATGATTTCCTTTCAATTAAATAAACCAAGTCCATTGACTATCTCCCCATAATTATAAAAGCAAACGTTGCATAAGCATTCATAGCTTCTTGGTTTCTGCTTCCTCGTACCTTTCATTTTGTCATCGTTAAAAATATCGATGAATGCCACTTTAATGAATAGAATATGCCAAGTACCGACTTGTTAAATTGCATGTAAAAATAGTCTCAAGTGGATAGTTTTATTAAAATTTTATAAAATAAAGCAAAATCTTGGCATGCATATTATTATGCTATATATGTGACGCACATAATTTATGTACAAACAAATATTGTACATAAATTGCGGCTGCTGTTGAAAGGGAATGTTGGAGTTTAGAAAATGACAGTCACCAGTAAAATGACAGAAAAGTAGAAAAAGTGAAACCTATAAAATGGCTCAAAGGGTAAAAGGCTGCCGATACTTGTTATGATGCAAAAACACAGAAAAAGGAAGAGGAACAGTAGTAGAAAATGTACTTCTACTCTATAAATATACGGTCATCATATAAGCACATCTTCAGATGATGAGAGTAGATTAAAAAAGTAGATTCATCAGTGCACTGTGCAGTGTTGCGAGTTAGCATAAACTATATGCAACTACTATCAACATCAACTGTGGAGTACAGTAGTAGTCATTCCAAATTGTGCAAAGGAAAAATAGCGGAAGTTGAAAAATACATAATACTATGTACCTATAAATGCAAATGAATTGTAGGTAATTTTGCTTAATAAAGTAGGTGCTTGTATATAAATGCCCCATGTGTAAGCAAATGGTAGCAGCAGAATAATAATAATTGCAATTTACATACGGATAAATTATAAGCCTAGCCATAGTCGTAATAGTGGTGGGTGTTTAGGTACGCGTTAAATACAAGTTGTGTGGGAACTAGAATTTATTGTCAACCGGAAGGTAAACAAATTAAAGAGTGCAATGCTATCTTTATTACAACTTGCTATGCACTTTGACTCCTGCATATACAACCACTATAGAAAGAACTCAAAGGTAAAAGTGATTGTTTGACGCATTCATTTATTGTCCACTTGCAATGTTGCCACTTTTAGACTAGGTATATTGTCTCTATTTTAAGGAAGCTTGAAGGGAAGAGCAAAAATAAAGAATATGATTGTTTTGTAAATTCTCATTACACCAATGGTTTGCTAAAATTTTCTTTGTACTATTATATGTATAGTATGGCAGATTTGATATTAATGTTGTACAGCTGCCTAAGTCACGTATCTTACTAACTATACTGTAATCAGATAGGAATTATTATAATAGGAAACTCAATCATAAAAATGCCTTAAACATTGTCCACGACATTAAGTGTGAATTGAAATTTTTGTAATACAAGATCCAATCTGCTTTGTTTGTTTTCTATAGGATATTACATGTTTTGTGTTCTGCCCGTGAACACCTTCCGGCAGAATGTCTGGATTTCCTCATACCATATAACATGACCACCACTAACAGATCGAGCTTGTGCTTGTGATTTGTGGGTTTTTCTGATATATAGCTTTCCGCAAACTTTGGCTTTTACACAGTTGACTTTGACAGTTACTACAACTTCAAAAATAGTATGTGTACCTCTAATATACTTTGGTATTAATAATAACAAAACAAAAGCAACAAACTGTCGCCAAAATGCAATCATTTATAAATGGCAATGCTCCTTTTAAATCATTTTAAATAAATGGTAAAACAAGCGCTGCTATATCCGTTTCAGATTCTTCAGTGAACTTACTATTGTTCAAGAAAAGCCCAATCCCCACCCAGAGCATATTACATTTGCATTCGTCAGCTTTAAATCAATTACTTTACTATAGATTAGAATTACTCCATCGAGAGGACAGGAAGACACCTTGTCAATCAATCAATGAAATCAATATATCTTGTTCCATGAGTGTGTTCAACTCATCAAATTTCCAGATCCAACGCCACCACCGTTATCAGTCATGTTATATGCTTGTAATTTGTAATAGATTTGCATATTTTTTAGGTGAGAAATTTTCACTTCATATATTGACAGACTCGTCATTTAATATTATCGCTCCCCTCTCAAGCAAAAACAAATTATCAAAACTTATCAATAACTTCAAACTTATCTGCACATCTTCAATTCGACTATGACGATTGTGGGAAATAACGAGTCACCTGCAATGCAATCGCTGGTCATTTAACTAAATGTGATGTATGTTCAGATGTTGTATATGTATTACTCGAAAGATTAAATAATATTCGTGTAAATCGTAAAAACGGGAGCATTATTTTAAAATATGGCAAGTGTTTGAACATTCGTACTCTATGAATTTTACATTGTTCGCATTAAGTACATAATATATGTAGATATAGGCATTAATATTATATTACAACATAATAGACTAAAAGTCAGTATGTAATAATATTATTATATGCAGCAGCATTTTTTGTAAAATGGCAATGCCTTCGTGATCATGATGAGTTGTTATGTTATACGATGCTGATTTCACGTAAAGATACTAATATATAGTCTGCCACGATTGTGCCGCATGTTGAATGATGCATGACTTTTTTGATCAAAGATCATCGCTGTCGCTGTGTTCTCTATATTCCCCGTCACCCTTACTTTAAAGATAAAGATTTTGCCATTTATGTGACGTACGTCTAATACTTCATTTTCTTATTTTTATTGGCATTTTGAAAAAGTATCATAATATTAATAATGCATAATATATTTACATGTTACTTTGTTTTACATTTGCAAAAGATTATTAAAATGGGGGTGAAGCAACCTCGCAGCAGCAGTAGCCTCTTCTTCTTTTTCTTCTTCACCTCGAAGTTGACAAGTCAAAAGTGGATAGCATTAAAAAGAGGAAATGAAGTGATGTATGAGCCATTATCTTGGTAGTTTAAATCAGGCACTAAGTCTTTCGACAAATTATAGGGTGAAATAATAAGCTCTTGCTCATTTAAATGAACTATTTCGCTTACTTACATGCATGTTAATTACTTTGTAGAGTTGTGGCTAAATATCACTAGTCTAATCAGTAGGATAATCACGCGTCATAATATTTTTGCTCGATATATATATACATAATAATGAGAATTGCAACTTCTTCAACAAGTCCCTAGTCGGTTTGCCAAGGATTTTACCTAAATGATTGGTGCGTACAAAGTGTGCGTTTTGTTTTTGTGTTTGTTGAGGACGAGTGCGTTCCATTTCATAAACAACTAACTATCACAGAATTTAAATTGCTGTTTATGCAACTTCTCAGAGGTCTACGTGTCAAAACAAAAAGCTAATAGTTTTAGCTGTAGCTGAATGAAAGTGATATATGGCTGCAGTTGCTAAACTATTTTTGTTTGAAAAATGTGTTGTTGTAGAATTTTTAAATTTTTATTGTCCTCTCCCTATTATTAATTGTTTGATTAAAGTTGACAACTCGCAACGTTATTATAAGGTAAATACATGATATGCGCGCTTGAACAGATAAAGACTAAAACTAAAGGGACAAACATAAAGTAAAGTATAATGGAAAAACAATCATGCTATTTTCTACTACTCATACTCATGTTACCTCTTCTTTATGCAGTCGTCACATCACAATGCAGCAGCAATTGCAGTAGTGTAAACAAAAGGAGTTTTCTTCCAAGGTAGTGGCTAATAAATTATAAATGGCACAGGTTCTGTCAAAGCATGTTATGTATTTTATTGAACTAATACGAATTTAGAGAATTATGAAGATAAGTCGCGACCGAAGTAAGCGACAACGACAAAGCAGAGCAATAATCCCATTTATCAATAATTATGAATCTGCTATTCATCATATTACACATGTGTTACAGAAGGTGTGCATCTACTCACTCCTTCGGAGAATTATTAAATGAATCGGTCGGTGGGTCAAAGTACCTATACGGCTTTGTAAACAGAGAGAAGGACCGTGAGAACAGTTTGAAAAAAAATATGAATAATTTATTCATAGCTTCTGCACATCGTCACACATCGCAATAAACAAATTGTTTTTGCGCTTTAGCAGAAAAGAGTTTTTAATTGTGCGAAAACTTTAATATAAGCATTTGAAAGCTCAAAGAATCTTTCGTGCTTGGGTTCACACCTTTTTGTTGGATATGGAGTACATTGATTTGTATTAATTGAACTGAAGGACAACCTGACTTATAATCACACACCATAACCGCGATTCACTTTGATTCACTTTCTGGTGAACTCAGTCCAATTCTGTCATTGACAATGATATTACTATCATTTTTTAGTTTGAGGTGATGTTTATTATTACATGTTAAACTACATGATCAATAGGAATGATCATTCTTATAACACATATAACTGGTAAGACTGCAGGTAAGGCATAAATACATATGCATGTAGGTATTTGTACCAGTACGTACAGTCAAACAGTAGCATCATCATCATATATCATGTTATGAAGTTTCAATTAAAATATTACATGTGAGTGACAAGACAATTTTATGAAGACTGAAGATTAAACATGATTTTCAAAAGATTGAGAAAATTAATTCTCAAATAGTGTGATTAAAGCCTGATAACGAGTATAATAGGTCAACATTCTGACGCTCTTCTCTCGTCGTCTTACACAGTATATAGGTAGGTATGTTGGAAGCCATAGGTTGTAAGTAGGATAAAGAATCTCGGCTCATATTAAGAAGACTAATTATTATTCCTATCAATTTTCTTTTGACACATATTATTTTGTAATTGACATTTAAAACAAAACAAACACATAGCCGAAATGTTTTTTTCAATTGACAATATTTTAATCAGAATCTGACAATCCACAAGTAGGTTAGTGACAGAACCAATTAACATTAAGCAACATGAAGATATTGATTATTGTCTAAGCTTACAGAAATTTGTTGAATAATAGAATTCTTAAATTTAAAAAAAGAAATAATTTGATTTGTACTCCAAGTTTGATTGAAGCTTTCGGAGAACATTAATGTGCATGAAGACACATCTCCAATGTCAGATTAATTCTGCAATCTCAAATGATGAATGAATAAAAACTAATTTCACCTCTTACTTCTTCTCCATTCCCTGGGGATTGACATTATATAATATAAGCTATCATGCAACATCAACCAGCACTAATGTCTAGCTGAGGGCGTTTTAGAGCAAGCTTATCTTGATGACAGGCTTCATCTTTGATAGTGTTTCGTTTGTAGTGGCATGCTATTTGAAGTAATTATTTTGATTGATAAAAAAATACTTTAAAAAAAATTGTTTTTCAACATTAGAAACTTCTTCTCAATACTGCAATCATCAGAAGCTTATCTCTAAAAAAAGTCATTTAGAATTGACTCAAGTCAGTTATTCGCAGGATATTCTTATCTTTTCACGCCTTTTTCAAAAAATATGGGATAAGGCGTGAAGGGATTTCCCAAAGGTAGGTAAAAAACGTGTACTATTGACTATATAGACTAGACTATATTTACAGCCGAAGTCAATAGCTATGTATATAGAATATTTTGAAATATCGACATTCCATTTCCATGAAGTCATGAATGATGTAATAAATATCCGTTCGATTCCACATTCACCATGTTATAATTTGTTTTTGTAGTTTTAGACAATAATTGAATAGGTGCAGGTTTTATTGTTACTCAATACAGAATTTCAAATCAGAAATGTGCTCGTGCCATAGTTTTCTTTATCAAGCTTAATACATCTACATCTATACTAATATTACTACTCTTACTCGTGTTTCTGAACCTTCTTCATTGTTTTTATTGTTGTAGTCAGGAACCTATGTACGATGATGTCATTATGACATACAATTATAAAATCACAGTGATTTTTTCTTCATAGGAAAAGTACCTTACAACTGCAGCTACTTGCAATCCCAGCATGATTCCTGAACTAAAGTTTGCTAATAATGGGAAATACATGACAGAAAAAAATGATATACTTTCTGTGAACCCACACACACAGATAATCATTTACCAGGTACACGTATGTATTTATGTCACTGATTAGTTGTAAAATTGCAAAAGATGACCAGATTGTCCGGAAGCTACCCATTTGCAGTAGTTTTATGCAATTGTATGCACTTTTGTGAGGCAATAAGAAGAGGCAATTTACTTGTTGATGATATTGATCTTTGGTACATCCCGACAAAGATATATGTTTTCTTTTAAAAATATATGTTCACAATGCCCCTACAATTTAGCAGACTTGTAATTTACTTTACCTCATGCTGACTAATGTGATGTGTTTAATGTGAAATCGTCATTTCTACCTCATATTTATTGAGAAACCATTATTTTTACGAATTTTCTGATCCATATCTATTCTGAACTGTCGTTTGAAGCGGAAAGTGTAAAAGGAGCAACAGGTACAACATTTGAATCGTGTAAGATTGATGGTTGATGGCTAAGTATTGGCATGCTTTGGTAATTTACATGCTGCTAACTCTGGGTCTGGCAACATTTTTTATTGTTATTCTTAGTTATCATCATCATGTAACCTTTATTATTATTGGAATAAGTACAGGTTTTTTTGTCATTCCCAGTTGTTTATAATAAACCTTCGTGCAAGCAAGCTAACTACGCACCTTAATGATGCAATTTGATTTATCGATCGTCCATTATGTCAATATTAGTTACGGGGCTTATCAACCCTGTCATTTATACATCGACGTCCTATTGATTTTATAACTCCGTTTACCTGCCTATGTTTTGACATTCCGTAGAATATTATACAATCAACGCCATAATTTCACATTTTATCAAGAATCTCGGATACTGAAACGGGGGGAAATGAGACTGAAAGTTGATTTCACTTTTCCAAGAATAATGATAAAGATATACCAAATCAAATAACACGTCAATAATTTCTATTGAAAGCTAAATCAATTGACAAATCTTGTGTCATTGTATTGTTCTACCTATTTAAATTGGCTATCGATCAATTAATCTCGTATTTTTTTCTTGTGACATTTTGGACAGAAAATGTTGCCCAACATACAAGTGTTAATTGATGGGGATTAGCAAGTTATATAGCACACAAGTTGTAAAACATGCCATTTCACACGTATGGGCTTGTATAAGGATCAGTTACTACAATACAATGTAGCACTGAGAGAGAAGCTGTTTCTGATACCCGATTAGCCAAACATAATATTCACATTCATATCATAAAGTAAGCTGAACCAATTAGAGTTAGTTGGGGGTGACTTGCTCTATTTACTTTATTCAAGGTGTCACAAAGGAACAACTTACCTTTACTTATTACATTTTGTTGTTTCATGATAATATAATAATTATACGCACTTATGTAGGTATGCATATATGAATTATGTTTCAATCTGTTAATACAGATTACAACAATATGAAAAAATCCTCAACTAGTCTAGTGTTTTCGATGATTCTCTTTCACAATTTTTTACCTCGTAAAGCAGTACTATTTGGTTATGCAATCTTGTGCATATTTGTATTTTTGAAATAATTAGTTTTTTCAGTGACAACTATTGTAAATACGGTTAGCCTTCATGAAGAAAACCGTGAATGCCAATAGGGTCGGTTCACGTTCACGGTACAAGTCAGCCAAATTGTATCAATATCATCAATAAAAGTCATGTAATATGTCATGTTTGTTGGCGTAAGGGAACATTATTGCAAATTAAATTCGCAATTAGACAAATAAAAACCAATGTAATCGGACAGAAGGTCGCCGTCATGAACACGGGAAGGTGAAGATATCGTTTATTGACAGCAGTTGCTTATGCTGAACTCAGTTGATCAAATATCTAGTGTTCATGACCCAGTACTATATCGAAATATATAATATACGCATTTATCCAGATAGTTTAAGTATGATACAAAAGTATGTATGATAGTTTCTCAGAAACAACAACCACGTACACATAAACTCTACCAAGATAAAGCGAAATACCATGTTGCAGAAACACATATGGTATTGACAGTGCAAACACTTATACCAAACATATTGATTGATTTTGATCTTGATGGGAATGTGTGTCACTGATTCTACCCATAAACTCTTATGCTTGCGATCTTAGGCATGGGTGCCGATTTTGTTTTAGATACTGTAAGTAATTGGAGGATTGACCACCCAGACGGGGATATATAACATTAACTTTAACAAACGACACCTGCACCTGTAAAGTCATGCTATGTAAATGAATCAAAAATTGTCGATATGGGGGCAGATTCTACTAGTTTTGTCAATCCGTTAATTTGGTGTTACCCTATGGGCAAGTAATGCTACAAATAAGTTTTTACATTTACATATTGACCATGTTTCCCACAAAATTGATTCGGTTTGATTTATGTTGTAATGTTGATGCATCAAATCAGACAGCTTATCGTTCCGAGTACATCATTAATTCAATACCCAATACCCTTTTCTATTTAACACTTAATCACATAACAATATCAATATCATCCAATTAACTCCGCATGGATTGGAGGCACGGCAATGAAAAAGCTTATCAGAGACGTTACACGATGGTTAGCGCCGCATTTCCTTGCCGAGCTTCGGACAAGCCAAACGGTTCTATCTATTCGGAGATCTCCACGATTAGAGTTGTAAAGGTTCGTACAAGATATTAACAAACAAAATTTAAGATACACATTTTAGCTTAGTAAATTGTACTTTTCTCTAAAATATTGCAAGCTTGAGAATTGAAAAGCTTTTATAGAATTTATTTAATGACGTTGTTTAGAATTGCCTGTTGAGTTTCAAGGGAAAGTTCATTTACAACAATGACGCAAGCAGGAGTCACCCCGTTGATAGAATTCGGAAAGAGGAAACTACGAATTGGGAATCCGTATGTTCGTGAGGCGATTGGAGAATTCTATGGAACTTTAATTCTTTGTGTGAGTTGAATTAATAAAGTATTAATATTGATTTCAAAATCTTCTGGTACTATTCCGCAATGAACTTGTACTATAAGTTGTAGGCTATAGAGTGGGTGACCGTAGTTTAATGTAAACATTTGGCTTCTGGTGAAGCTTTTTCCTCAGGGTTCGTCTGATACTTGTAGCTTGGCAGGCTACATGCTGTAAGTTTAAGTAAGCACAGACTTAGTCATAAAAGGCCCGGAGGTTGCTTTTCTATAAAATAATTTCAGTTTCAAGAAAATAAAACCTTAGGGAATTATCGATCTAGAAAGACTGGGTAGAAAAAGACAAATGTAAAAAAGCTTTGCTTTCAGTATCATTGCAGATATTCAGGTTGAGTGAAATCATGTGAAATGCAGTAGAATTTCGCGTCCCATTACGAGTAAATCAGTCAATTGAATTTTGTCATTCCTCAATTTCCTCATCCTAAGCTGTCGATATTAAGTATGCATTTTTTTACTAGAACCATGCGAACACGTTTACGTTTTTTAAATTGTTATGTTACGATGCAAAATATTGTGGCACCATGAACTTGTAAACATACTGTCTGCAGATTTGATAATTTGACAGTTTTCAAATACAATAGCAATCAGCAAGATATCTTTCCAATTTGATTAAGTCTCTTTCATCTTTATGGGTTCGTTTAGGGGTTCATGTTCATGGGCAATGAATGATAAGTTACACCACTCACACTTTGGTTGATGGAATTTGGAAAATAATCAATCAATAATGGGATTATGATTTAAATGTAGTTGTCATCTTGTCAATTCAATCGAGTATCATAGAATCAAGTAAATGATGCTGATATGATAGCGTTGCTGACAGAACAATGTACTGTAATGTAATGTAGCTTCTCAGTAACACGTGTACTAGCGTACTCTAAAACTGCATTTTTCATAAGCTTATGCATAAATCCTATAAGCAAATTCCGCTGAGTGTATAGATTTTGCTTATCATGTCATGTTTGATTTGTCAAATGTTGTGTGATATGATGGAGATGATCCAACGATGATCAGTTCTAAACATTAATTTCCAGGAAATCCCAACCTTATAAATTTGTGATAGATTGTCTTGATGACTTTGCTTTTGACCTTTTCATCCATTCAATTAGCTTTCACATCGAAAAATTATGATATTCTTAAGAAAACATTTTATTCTTGGTTTTTGTGTGATGGATGAAAAATTATTTGACAATGATTTGAAATTTAATATTGTAGTTCATGTGCGTCGGAGCATCGGCACAATTCCATGTAAAAAATCACGGTGAAGGGAATTTTGAGTCACAAATTGTTCCTGTGCTTGGAATAGTTTTAGGCATTATGATTGCAATTGTTACCACTGGCGGACTTTCTGGAGGTAATTTTTCTTTTACTTTTTATTCTAATCTCATGAAAGCACGTGTGTATACTCGATTCTTGTGGTTTAATAAATGCTATTAATTAAAATTCAAGCCCACATCAATCCAGCTCTTTCGGTTGCTCTTGCCGTGGCTGGAGAACTAAGTTGGCTTTCGGTTCCGGGATATGTTATATCCCAATTTTTGGGAGCCATCGTGGGAGCCCTGTTAGGATGGTCGCTCGTTCATCGTAATAATTTACTTTAAACATATACAGTGAACATCTACACATGACCTATTATTTGCGAAAGACCACACAAACAAATGCTTTTCTTTTATAATTTAGCTTATTTGTTCCATACTTTTGTTGGAACCTCTAGCAACCTAACAATTATGGAAGTCGATATGGCACAAGACTTGGGAATCGCCGGTGTATTTAGTCCATTGAGAGACGGAATCACAGTCGGCAACGGCATTGCAACAGAGGTATGAAATTCAACATGATATACCGTCCATTAGCGGAGCGGACAATTTTTTCATCATTCATGGAAGGATTAATAAGTATTTGAAATAGAATAAATATAAACAAATGCTAAACTTTTACAACCATAAACAGATGGTTCTGACATGCCTCCTCGTAACAACTGTATGCGCTGCAGTAGACAAACAGAGTTCCTTCAGACCCCCAAAATATCTTATTTCCATCATCTTCCCATTAGTCATTGCAGCATTTGCGTTCTCCCATGATATGCCATCAGGAACTTTATTGAACCCAGCAAGAGATCTGGGACCAAGAATTGCAGCATGGATTTTAGGATGGGATGCTGAATATGTTTTCAAATCTCATGATTGGAAGTAAGATTTTCAGATTTTATGCTTGCGCTTCATTCTTAAGTTAACAGCGGTACAAATGGACAACTCTTTAATGTACATATTTTTCCCTGTATAGCGGAAACCTGCAACATTGGTGGTTGGTCGGGCTAATTGGTCCTTTTCTAGGTGGACCACTAGGAGCTGTAATTTATGCATTTTTTATTGGACCTCAAGTCCATCTTGGTCACTTGGAGGATAGTGATGAAACAAATGACAATAAACGCACAGAAGTTTTAGCTGCAAAGCCAGAAGGAGATTGGAGAAGTACGGTTTTTGTTGCAAAGCCACCTCAGGCGGTTGCTGTACAAAATGCTGGATTCCAAAACAACAATGGACCTAGTCCCATTAATGGATATCAACATCACCAACAACCACAACATTATGAAGGTGGTGGCGGCGGAGGCTATCCTAACCAAGGATATAATAACAAACGTAAGTAATACAATAGGGAAATCATCCTGAGCTATAAACTTTTATTGAAAATATAATGCAATGCAATGTCAATTTCTTATAATGTTTTGTATGCATTTTCAGCTTACTAAACAACATCTTCATTCCTTGGGGCAAATCGAAGAATCTATGTACAAACTGTTTTTCAACTGCAGTGTCAAGTGTAGTAGAATCCACTGACTCACCGCATTTTACAATACAACTCGTTGCTGTTGCTGCTGCCCATATATATATACCAAAAAAACCTTTACATATAATATGAGATCTTTGTATTCTTATGCACTTTCGACGAATATGCAAAAAATTAATGTGCTAAAAACGAAACATTAGTACACTGACATTACTTTATTGAAGACCTTTTTATATTTATTTTATGAATCTTCAATAAAAACGCAATTTTTTTTTACAACATGCAAAGATGTTACAATAGAGAACAAAACCTTTTTTGCAGAAGCAGCATCAATATCATTAAACTTCCCAACTGTAAACAATTCAGCAGATAAAGATTTCATTCCAAGAACGACTTCAGAAAAACATTTCAGTATACAGACGCTACCATGCAGTTGACCAGTCACCATGATATACAATAATGTGCAATACACGAAGGTTTGTATTTGGCCACATTCAACGTTATTTCCACCCCACTATAAACAAACAAGTGGGTTTGCTACAAGTCCCAGTCTTAACTAGTCTATGCCTAACGGGCATTTGTCTTTCGACGCAGACACATTCAGTATATACTCATGGGAAAGTTTAGTTTTGTCTACTAACATATTAATGTATGTAACACGTTAAGAGGAAACGATGGATTACGGATATTTTGAAATGAAATTTTTACTTTAATAATACCACTATATACAATGAGTGTTATATGACTTGTCGTTAAATGTTCTTTAGAGAGTTTTACTGTGCCACGACTAGGTTCATTTGAAATTGTATTTTTACATTATTAAAACCCATTCCCCTTCGGTATTAAAATCATCCTATCATCCATACCATGTCTCGAATTTGGTCTACCTCTACCTCTACCTATAAAGAAGAAGAAACAAACAAATTCCCGTAACTGATGCTTGGGATGAAAGGAAATACCTACACCACACTCACACCCACTTATCTTAATTCTCTCCTCAGGTTAAATTGCAATTGCACTTTCTCCTCATCTCATGCATGCATTATCCCGTTGACATTTTGAAAATTTTGGAAAAGGCTAAGAAATGTTATTTGATGTTATGATATGATGCATATTTTGTTTTCACATGTTATTCTCAGGACTCTTAATTGAAAATGAGATGATTATTTTTTGTATCAAATGTCAAAGGAATTTATTTCCTTTGCACTTTGGTCTACTCTACTCTACTCGTTTTAAAACCTTCTTACTCTTGTCCTTCAGTTCCTACTCCTACATCGCTGCTGGAGAATGCCAGAGGTTCATGATTCATGATGGTTCAACTCAAATTATGATGAGAAAGCTCAAGCTGTATATATGCATGCATCCACATCCACATCCAGACGGAAACAGAACCGAACTAAATAATTGCATATATATATTTTATTGCAATAAATTGCAAGGGAAAGAGAATTGAAGGACTACTAACAAAGTTTTAATGAGATCCTGATTTATCTATGATCCCACATCACATCACATCATGATGTTTGTGCTCCCCTCATGAGTGCTATTTGTTGAGTCCAAGTCAACAAAGAACTATATTATGATATGAACTACAACTTTGTCGAGGTGGGTGGCATATATGCATAAAAGAGTGTTTTTTGGGAAAAGGATAAAGTCAGCCATCAAGCGAACCAGATGTTGCAGCCACTAAATTCAAACCCCACTATTTTTTGGGAGATATCCTGAAACGGAGAAGAAGGTATTTATTTTTATACGCACATTGAATTTTAGGTATGTTCGGTCCATTTTTGTTTATAAACAAAAAAGTGAGTTTAAAAGCGTTTTTGGTGTTTATACGTATTTAAAATAAGCATTGACCAGTGAAAGTTCACTGGTGATTTTAAATCGAATCATAGCTCAAAGGACAGTTTTGCTTGTTGGGTAAAATGGCTACTTTAGGATTAATGAAGTTGGGTGGTCGGTGCAGTTTCCGTATTTTAAATGGAAATAATGGGTCAGCTCAGTTGGCTGCGTTTGTTAATATTCCGTTCGGAAATGGTCAACAAAATAAGGTTTACATACATACCCAGAACACCAACAGTGCTCCTGGTGCGGTGGATAAGACGGCTTCAAGAACTTGGGAAAATAAAGAAGTGGTCACGGCTTTGGTGCCATTTAGAAATGCTAGCAGCTCATCAACTGCAGGTAAGTCTTTCAAATTACCTAATAACGATTAAGAGGCTGAAAAAGATTTGAGGCGGAATGGGGGTTAGTAACAAGTTGGAATTTGATTAATCATTCATGTTCAATTCTTGTCATTTGTTTTAGTGACTGAGGAAAAGCCGAGGCCATACTCACCGTTTCAGAACACTAACAGCTGGGGAGAGTATGCAGTTGCTAGGTTGGATGATTTAATGAATTGGGGTAGGAAGGTAAGAAGGGTCGTTGGTTATCCATAATTATCCATATGCTTTACTTTTATCAATCAGGTTAGAAATACTATACAAAGATTGTGTTTTCTCTCTCTTAGAGTTCCTTATGGCCCCTTACATTTGGTTTGGCATGTTGTGCAGTAGAAATGATGCACATTGCTGCTCCTCGATATGATATGGATCGCTTTGGTGTCGTTTTCCGAGCGTCTCCTAGACAGGCGGATGTTATCATTGTAGCTGGAACCTTGACGAATAAGATGGCACCTGCACTGAGAAAAGTTTATGATCAAGTATGGATGGAAATTCTCATGTTATGCTCATTTTAAGGGCAGACTCGCTCCACATTATTTGACACGACTGTTATGAGAAGAGAAATAGAGGTTTAATTAACTTTTCCTCATTGTTTTTAGATGCCTGAGCCCAGGTGGGTAATTTCTATGGGTAGTTGTGCAAACGGAGGTGGCTATTATCATTATTCTTATTCGGTTGTTCGTGGGTGTGACAGGATCATCCCAGTTGATATTTATGTTCCTGGTGAGCATTAACATTATAATGCAATATTTGTAGTCATTTAATTTTATAAGGTTTTGATGATTAAATGTATGAGGTATTGTATAATTCATGTTTCAAAATATTATATTTAGGTTGTCCTCCCACTGCTGAGGCGCTGATGTACGGTATCCTCCAACTTCAGAAAAAGATTAAGCGAATGAAAACCTTGCAAATGTGGTACAGGAAGTAAAGAGATGCGATAGCAAAGTCAGTAGTACGTAGTCCGATATTTCATGATGTATAAAATAAATAATTAATTTGAAGTAAGACTTGTAAAAGTTGTAAAATAAATCCCAAATATGGTGTTCATTTCGGTTGGCTAAATTTTCCTCAGGTTTGGCATGCAAATTCATTAAAATGGAGTGTGGAGCGCACTCTAATGTAATGGTAATCCCTCCGGCCACACTTTGGCATGCATTCTAATCTGTACTCTCACTAGTCTCACTCACTCAGTGCTGCTGGAGAGCTTGAACCTTTTCGTACTTGGAAAAGCGGAGAGACTTGGTTTAAGTACTGGATCGTCATTCTAAATTCCCATGTTATGAAGCTTTACTCCTACAACGCACAACGTTGCAGTTATCCTCATATAATGCGTTAAGTGCAACCTTTTGGGTTAACGTCATCTCTAGTTTGCTTACTTCTAAAAGAGTAGATGCAAATGAGACAGCTAACAACGTTGCCACATGCCACGTGTGTAAGCCGTAACAAAGCTGCTTGTAATATTAGTTTTAAGACATGTAACATGTAAGACGGTATATTAAACAACCGCGTGACAAAAGACGCAACTGTCATATTTAATCATACGGGGAGGTGGCTAGGCTGTTCTAGTTACTAATTGGTTTGGGTATTCTTTATTAAATATAATTTCAAATAAATGGTATACTGTATACGTTAGGTAGTATGCAAGCTTTACATATGTCAACAACAGGATAGGCAGGGACTCAAGAAAGAGTTATAGTCTGCAAGGACAGTTTAATATTTTTTAAATCCATTTTTACTTCAACAGCAGTTTTCATTCAAATGTTCATACCTGAAAAAATCAAACGTTCTGCATCAGATCTTTTAGGTAACAATGCCGTATGAAAAGATGGTAGACAGATTGATTTTCTTTCATCGGTCGGGCTCCATGGACTATGCATGCATCCGTTGGCTTCTACTGACGAGTGGTCGTGGTCGATGCAGGAAATCCGTCCAAGTGAAAGCAAAAATTTAAATTTTAAAATAAAAGTTATGCTAGAGACTGTCGAATAATAACAGAGGTCTGCATAGTAAGTACGAAGGAAATGTAAAAGTTTATTTCGCTAAAAAGGTAGTTCAATCTCAGTTTCACACGGTTAGGTGATTTCTAGCAATATGTTAGTATTGGTTAAGAATAAGTAACATCAATGCTGGTTGCTGATTCGGATGCCCTCAATTTGCTTAGGTGTTATGGGGTCGTGAGGTCGTGACTGAATATATTATTATTGGTATTTTTGCAGAATTCAAAGGTTTCAACATACAAGAGACAAAAAAATATTGGTTTGACACTACATAATTCGATCAATTTTCAGCTCATGCAGTGTAGCATGTAATGTGTGACAATCATGTAATCATTCACCAACCGATGAAAGAAGTTACTAATAAAAGTACAACATATAAATAGGTTGGTAGATTGATAGCATGGATTATTTTTAGTCTCATGTTACCCCAATTTCGGCTCTATTATATGTATCTCTATCTACTAGATAAGTAAATTGCCTTTTTCAACTTCTGATGCTCATTTCATGTTTTACATAGTTATTGCAGGTCAATGCACATGGTTAATATAAAGTAGATAAGGGTAAGGTGATTTGAAGTTTATTGTTTGCGTTAATAATTATGAGTTATATACGCAATTGTATGAATCTTTTCTTTCACTTTATTGGTCTCGTTGGAATTCTGGCCATCCAAATATACAAAGGTATGAGATTCTTTGATGTATATGTATCTTGACGTGAGAAAGCAATGAATATTATTTTTGCAAGTGCACAACACATTTTTCTTCATTGCTGCATCTCATTCCAATTTTTGCTTGCAGTAGTTCCAGCATAAAAGAAAAAGTAATGCAAAACAATATGGTACAAACTTAGAGTCAGTATTGAGAGTGCAAACGAATGATGTGTGACAAGAAAGCAAAGAAATATCTATACAATCTTCATGAGAGATACTGAAATTTCCATGTAATGTATGTTCCAACAATGGAAAATGAAATGAAGGAAATGCCATACATCATTTATTCCGATCGCGACTGTCCAATCCGTGTCAGAACACTGTGAAATGTGACACAACAAGGAGTTCCTTCAGCAATTCAGACTCAGCATCTGAAATGTCTTAAAAGTTTCATACAATCTTCTATACTTATATATTCCTTATCAACATATATGCCGTGAGAATTCATGTTAAACTTCAAAAAAGAGTCCGTCTCCCTATCATATTATGTAAATGCTCTTTTGCTTGAAAAATTGTAATGTAAAAATAGCGTTTCTGTCAATCCCAGAGGAAGGTATTTTCTATCATAAAAATGATAATACTTTTATGTTTGAAAGAATTTTTAATAGGACCAGTTCCATTATGATTACGCACTGGTTGGTAGGCAAGACCAAATTATGATCATAATGTCAACACATTCTTTCATTACAACTATATAAAAAGGAGGAAATTTGACTATTCGATCAATCTCAAAAAAAAAAGTTTTTACTCCTCGGAAATATTAGTCCTGCCATTTACCTTAGCAGAGCAACATCACATCTCAGTGGATGAGCAAAATGCACACAACGAGCAGCGATGTTACATGAACCACTAAAAGCTTTCTCCTTTCTTCTCCTTTGCTGGGCGAAGCCACTTCTTTGGGCACTGCTTTTCCCAAAAGCATCATGAGAAAACCAACAGGAAATATTTTATATGTCTCACTTGAGTGTTAGACTTGACGACGGGAAGGTGGCCATCAGTGTTAGAAAGAACGTACGCGACCTCTATTCACAGTGTGTAGTGTTTGTCTAGTTGCTCAGTCAAAGGGAACCAATCTGTAGCAAATATAATACATTAAAGGAAGGAACAGAAGCTAAAGCTAATAATATCATTATTTGCACGAGGGGACAGGGTCAGAGTTACGGAGAATAGAGCCTAATTCTTTATATTCCTTTGGCATACTATCAGAGACAGATCATCAGGGGTTCCCCTATTAGGACGGGTTAAAACCTAGTCAAGCTCTTCTTTTGCTTGCTTCATCATCAAATGTTTGCGTTTTCGATATCCTTTCCTTGTGCGGGGTTTTGTGAATACAAACGAAAACATCATCCTTTTTGCAAATTACGCATTAGTATACCCTAGCTAATCCGAAAATAATGAATATCAGTGGAACAAACGTGGGCTACATCATGGACAACTATCTTAATGAGAGTACAAATCAACCGACTATGATATTTAAGGACAACTTGGAATTCGGAAATAAGTCATTGACGATCGACATGAAGTTTAACAGTGGACATGTTCTTTCCATTTCCGTCTACACGATCCTTTTCATTTTGTCTTCGGGAGGTAAGTAAAAAACTTTCTTTGTTTGTCGACACTTCCTTTTTTAGATGTAGCCGTAGGGTTTTAGCTTTTGTAACTTATCCACCATATTACTGCCTGTGGGTTCGTGGACAAACCTTTTGAGAAATATATCTGTTGGAAAAACAAACGAGCAGTGTTTCTAGAAATCTGTAACTATTATTGGCGTCTCTTTAACGGACGAAAACGATGAGATAAACATAATGGACATATTTTTTGATTTATTGATCATCCTTTCGGGAAAGTCCCACAATGCCCCATTATTGTTTTCTCCTTGTCATTTCTTAGTACAAACTTTAGCGTAGGCTTAGTAGCGTATGGATGCAAATATGTATCTATAATTCATGATGAAGAACGGGATACGTTATGCATCATACTAACCAGAGTACTTAGGCTTTACTGACAACTTGAGCAAAGTCTAGTCACATGGTAAATGCTGAAAGAAATACGGATTATATTTGGGTGATGCACACATTTTTATTTTATGGACTTACACAGAAATTTAAGTAGGAATTGAAAGACTTACTTAGAACTATAGGGGGCTGGTCTGCAAGAACTACATAGGGGGAGTTATCAACAGGAAGCTTAGTTGGCTAGAGTATATGAAATTCTTAGTTCAAACTTTTTACTTTATCTTTTAAAAAAAGTTGTGTAAGTACTTCAGTGCTAGATCAGTATTATAGCATGAAAAATATACATTTTCTTTAGATGTGGGAAAGCCATCACAAAGTTTTCTAAATTCATAAATGCCTAATCTTAATCTCTGACTAAACTTAGTTTCACCGCAAGGAATAGAATTTTTTGTTAAGATCTACCTCTCTTTGAGTACGTGAAAGTAATAATAAAAATACTAAATAGCTACTAGAGTTGGTGGCTAACGCTTGAGCAAAAATTCTTTCTGTAAAACCTGTTGTGTGACGTAGTTTCAGATACGTAGGCTCTAACCAACTCCTCTTTAAATTTAATGCATACATACTTGTGAGTAAACGTGATACTTTCGAATTTAATGAGTTGTTGATACAAACGACCAAAAAAGATCCACATACAGCGGTTAGAAAATGCCAATCAAGTTGGCAGACACCAAGTTTTGCAACACTTACAGCCTAGTAGAAATGTTTATCGTTATCAAGTTGCCCCAAGTAGTATATTGCTGCATGAAGTACTTTCCATTTTAACAACTAACGCTGTTTACTGTGTAAAAAACAATGTTAGCAAGAAATCTAATATTTGCTATAATATGATATTTGGTATTTAATTTAGTGAAGCAACTGTTTAAAAAGTGTGGTGGAGTAACTTTGTAAGTATGGATGTTTTAAGGTAGTCAAATGTCAACTGTGACGCAAGGAAAACTAAAGAATCGACTGGCCCCCTCAAGCAATATAGCAAAGTATATTCTGCTATTCCCATATGCCTGTGAGGTAGAGCTACTTGCTACTACCTGCTTAATGTTTTGAATTTCATTTTATTCAACTCATCCAACCAAGTTGACAAGAAAGTAGTCAACTTTAAGTCAAGTAGTCAGTAGTATATCTTTCAGTCAGGGATTTACTGTAGCTCCTTAAAAGTCAATGTTGTGTCTGTCAAGTCACGCCTGTTGCTGGAGAGTTGAAACTGTTGTAATACAATGTAATCCATTTTTTGAAGCAGCTTATTGTTTGTAAGTACTGCTGGTAAAAGCGTTTGCTACTTTTGATGCGTGTGGTATATAGCGTTAAGCATTGTTGCGTAATAAAAAAAACCTTTTCAAATTACTCGTAACTGTACATATTAAAGAGTAGTTTTGTTGTCCAATTGCCCTTATAATGGTATATACATAATGTATACAAATTACGAAACTCAACTTAAAAATTGAAGCTTGACCAAACCAAACACCACACTTTCGATATAGAATCCTATTTATAGAGAGAATATATAGGCATTCATTCTCGTTCACAATAATTACGTTTTTTTGTGTTTGCACAACATGATTTTACAAACATGTGGGTGTGGGTATTAAAATAAACTTCAAAGCATTGCTGCTTGAATTTCCAGTTGATCCGTGCTCAATGAGTGCGTAGCATGTGCACAAAAGGTACCCGTGGCACAAATTATGCCAATTGAAAAGTTTGAAAACATGATTTACTTGGAAGTATGTATCTGTATGTAGTGTGGTGCAACACATCGACTTAAAAGTCCATGTTTTGTGACTCCACTGATTATGTGAAATATTTTTATGTACCAATCAATTTGTTTGAAACGTAATGAAGTCCATCTAAACTCAACATCAATATAATAACACGTTAGCCATATAAGTGTGTGGCATGAGCTCTCAGTGAGTTAACATGGGAGCGGATGACTATCTGTGTTAACGTAAATACAGTACTGACAAGGGGCACCCAACATTACGTTCATACAAAATGCAGACTTTTTAGTAATGTTTTAATTATCATTTAGTAATTGGTGCTACCATAACTACACAAATCATGCATAAAAAAACATTAAATTTTATGTAAAAAAATTATAACGTTGGATATGGATGACATTTTCCATCATCACAGCGCGAACCATTGAATGAATCTCACAAAATATACTGATCTCAACAAAGACATAACGTTGTCGCCTGTTTTCTTCACAACCCAACCACATTTGTTTACTTTTTTTTAAAGATTGCGTGCTCAACAAAAGATCCTTCCGCATTAAAATTTAAGGTTGATTTTTTTGGATGGGAGGTGGAGGGGTATTAAATGTTGAATTTCAGGCAAAATGAAGTGTAAGTTGTTGGATGCTGAAAGGATAATTGAATGAATGAATGAATGAATAAACTTAATTGTTTCTGAGTATCAGTCATCATACAATGTTGATCGTTGTTGTGATTATGAAGTGTGGAGAAGGATAGTGAAATGTTAAATTCTATTTTTTAAACTGCCTGAGTTAGTGGTTTCATAAAATGAAATTTTTTAACTGCATTGATCAGTCTGGCGTAGTATAGGTGTTGCAACTCAATCGATTATTGGAGAAGCGATTATTTAACTACGCATTAGATAGATTGGCGATGAATTAAAATGTTTAAGAGAACATTGATATTCACCAGGTTAGGTAACTGTTAGTTAATGGGTAGGGCGAAGAATTTTACCCACTTTGAAAACGGTGTAGTATGATACGTATCGATTAGTGGAGTTGGAAAGGAGTGCACAGGTGCAATCAATTAATGTTTTTAAGGAAAATAAAGCGTCAATTGTTGGAATAGTGGTTATGTCGATTGTTGTGACGTACTTTATGTACTTAAATGTTGGTTGTTTTGAAGATACTCAAATTTTAATTGATTGTTGGAGGAAAGTAATTTAATTTGGGAATTGACATCATAAGAAAATCATACGTTCTCAATAAATGTAAATAAATTCTACATTCTAAGAGGCACACCTGTGCCACCTCAAGTGTGCCTGTTCCCTTCCGGATATTCGTCAGGTTAGGTAACTGTTAGTTAATGACAAAAATTCAACAGCCTTTGATGTCAGGATAAGAGGAATTTAATCACGTTGAACAATGGTGGTAGGGAGAGGAATTTTACCCACTTTGAAAAGCGATTAGTATGCTAGAGGAAGAGAAACTGTAAACTATATTAGTTAGCGGAGTTGGGAGGGAGTTTTTAACTCCAAGGGAGTTAACAGGCTTTTCTTGTATACTTATAATATACTTACTTTTTCGTTCTATCATGTAATAAAGTTCATATTTCATTCAACTATGGATGATAATTCCTGAGTTTTGAGAAAACCGCAGTGAAGAGTGGTTTCTGCAGCTGTTATAACTTTCTTACTACTTACTACAAAAGCTTATACAACAAATTATGAATGTTATGATAGATCATTATTATTCGGCCGCACTTTTAAAGTCACGTAGTGGTTAAGTCTCCACAGGATTAAAAATTAATTACTCAATTTTAAAACGTAATTCTGTCTTTTTTGTCTGATTTAGTTTAATTCCCCCTGTTACATTTCATAGAACTGACAGGTAGCTAAGTAGTCAGAGAAATAATCCTTGTACAAACTTCCTGCGTTCTGATTTGCATAATAGGCAACCTTTACGTGTCTAGAATAGTAGAACTTTTGAAATATCCTGTATATGTTGTATGTAGACTTCATAGTACCTACCGTATGAGAATGCTTGCAAAATGTATTATATTATGCTTTTCCTTACATAGCTTACACTTTACCGAATTTTCGGTGCATCCTTTCCCCAAAATGTATATCTTCCATTCATTTGTATTCCAGGTATATCTTGGTCACAAGGTGCTATATGTTATTAAATACAAAGGTTTTGATCACCCGGATATTCTTATAGTTTTCATCATGAATTACAAAGATTCCAGGTTTCTACACGGCTATTTTAATTTGCAACAACAGAGGAAGCCAATTTGCATACTTGAGTAATGTTATAAACTGAAATACTCTAGCCAACTATAATAAAATGTTATTCAGCGGATTCTGCAACGTAACCCGACAAGACAAGGAAGAAAACCTCAAAATATTCAACAGTCAAATACCAGGTTTTGCAGAAGCTTCTGCCTCTATCTAGACAAAGAACACGAATGAAGAAATAAAAATATTGAGAAAGTAGGAAGAACAAAACATTAATGCATACAAAGAGGAAAACTGTAACATATAATAATATAAAATGTTGTAGCGACTAAAGGATTGTAAATCGTCTTGATTCCAACACCCAGCCCCCTGCAAATACAGTACTAGACACTTCTAAGTTGCAATGACCAAATTCAACGTGGCTGCAGTAGACAATCTATATAAACTATGCTGTATACCGTATATGATAATTTGCTATGAACGGAGTTCGAATTCAAAGTGTTTGAAAATTAAAACATAACGATAATGCTCCATTTGCAGCAATTACCAACTTACTAATGGAAAAACAGAATTAGCAGGTTTGCACTTGGACACATTTGTAATATGCAAAAAACCATATCGCCGTACTATTTTGTACAGCGTAGCAGGCATCAATAATTTGTCTGACATTCGTGTCAAAAACACTCAATGCAATGGGAGCAGTTCATAAATAAGCTTTCCTTTGAGACTTGTGAATTCAGTAGTCGTTTTTACCGTAATAGAAGAGAAAAGCAAAAGGTTACATTATTGATAATCTAATTTTTGTGAACATACTGAATCCACTTCAGCAAAGTTTCATTAATTTCCACAACATGAGTATCCCATTTCAAATGACTACTGATATTGATATGCACTATTTGATGCCGAAAATGTATACATGTCTTTGGGTACTCAAAGTAGTAAATGAATTATGTGAATATGTTTAGGAATTTTATATAGAAACATGAGTTATCAAACCAAAAGCCATCAAAAACACTTCCGTCATCACCGGTTGGTTCCGCTGTAAACATGAATCAGAACAGAACTAACAGATTATTTGAGACACTACAGAATATGTATTTCGTATATCTGTAATGAACTTAATTGTAAGATATATCGGTCCTGTCAACTCCCGAGCAAAAATAATTCCAGTGATTCGTTGTCTGTCAATTTCTATGGTTTAGCTGGCTCACTCATGTGGCTCGTCGTTAACGTAAGCAAACTTATTTTTGTATGGGTGGGTAAGCTGAGATCAGGAAGAATGCACACAGATGATGATGATGTATATTTATCATTGACAAAATGTCCATGGTCATAAAAAATGGAGTTTCATCTTCCTACGCACATTCCTACCTTTTATGCTTAGAGCTTTCCGCTTGTATGAATTTATGTTACGAGAAAAATAGATGTACATCATGAACTTGTGTATCTGACAATGAAAATTTTGTGAAATTGGAGTGGGTTTTTCTCAGAAAGAAAAGAGTACAATATTGTTTTCATAATGTTCATACCATTTTGGATACCTAATGATGAATGAATGATGCAATTCTTTCTTTTGTGCTTTTCAATCAGGAAACATTACCGTGTTGACTGCAATACTTCGACAAAAGCGTACAGAGTCATTATCAAGGATTGATTTTCTACTGCTGCACCTTGCAGTAGCTGATTTAATGGTAAAGTGCATGTTCTTCCTTTGTATTTCATCTAAATATAAACTTACCAAATTACGTATGCATACGCAAACCTTACTTTTATCCTCATGTTCATTCGGTTAGCTTTTATCAATAAAGATAAAGTGTCTTTCGTACACTTTTTAATGGTTAGATAAAAATTTATGACTTTGTTTCTGGGGATTCAGGTTACATTTTTCATGATGCCCTTGGAAATCGGCTGGGCTGCCACAGTTTATTGGAAAGCTGGAGACGTGATATGCCGGATCATGTCATTTTTTCGAATATTTGGACTATACCTTTCAGGATTTGTGCTGGTGTGCTTGGCCATGGATCGGTAAGTACTAAAATACTAAATAATGTATTCAGATCTAATGTCAATGTGGACATAATGCAAAAGCACTTTAACGAAACAAATAATACTTTGTAGACTACTCGTTAAACAAAAATGCTTATGATACAACAAGCCTCTACCATACCATAAGGATTTTGCTTATCATGCTTAGCATCCAAAAGAAAGTGTGTGCTATTTGCTGTCTCTCATTGCCCGCTAGATTTAGCTTTACACAAACAATTGGAAATGGGAAAAGCATTTCTATCAATGAGCTTCAGTCGGTGAGTGAGTACTGAGTACATTAACCAAACAAGGAAGTGTGCTCATGCTAACAAGAGATTTGATTAGTAGCTGCATGACTTCATGATCGTCTTTCAAAGCCGCTAAATAATATCTTCCTATTTGCACCAGTCACTAGTTTATCTAGAGCACCCATGTTTCATTTTTAACACATTTGAAATTTTTTGCTGTACATTTTTATCTAGGGGTTGCCTATTTATCCTTGAAGCATCAAACCCTGAAATGTAATGACGAATAACTTTTTTAGAGCTCAGCGAAACTTCATTGTAGAAAGTAGAAGTGAAAATTGACGCTGTTTACAGTAAGGTCTACAAAATATGGTGACTTGGTTAACCCAAATATTCCAAAAGTGAAAAATATATATTCATGAAATGCGAATTTATTTTGTTATCAGCAATTTACAGTACGTCAAATCCTCTCAACCTCTCACCAGATTTCAAACTTCGTTTCAGGTTTTTAATGTACAGCTTTCAGATGTGCAAGCTTTAAGTGTATTTTATATATGCATAGATATACTTGAACCATACTGCTTTTGACAGACTTTTATACACATCACCAGGTCATGCGAAAAGTCAAGTGAACACGTGTAGAAGAATTCTGACTGCTTACAGGATAATTACATACAGGAATACACTTTAAAAATGCCCCCCTTTCCAATGCCGTTAGTATGTTCAAGCTAGTGCTCATTTCTCACGAAGCGTTTTGGACAACTTCATAATTCGCGTTCCGTTTTCGAACTCATTCATTCACAATTCTTAACCCTTTGTCATTGTCCCTGAAAGTGGAAATTAAATCGAATAGTACAAAGTACACTTATATCTAATCGTAAGGTTTATATATACCCCCTATACAATTTTAATAACTCATGACAGTGTAGATCATTGGCAGTTAGTTTGTCTTTGTAGTTTTGACTGCTGCTGAGAGCAAGGGTTGTAACGGAAAATTTTGTCTAGTACTTAATTTACAAAAGTCTGCACATTTGAATATATGTAGATGCAATAAGGTTGCTGCTCCAAATAATTATAATCACCTTTCACTCTGCTGAAGGAGATGTATTATTTTCTCTAACTTTTCTTTCACCACTTGTTCATTATTACTTACTCTAGTTAACTCTCTCGAATTTTGTTTGCAAGAAATCAAATGAATATATTAGTGAAGAGGAAGGAAGATATTGTACACGATTTATAAAGTTCCGGTTTTGCAGTCACCACATAGCCAATTATACTTGCCATGTATTCATTTACCTTTAAGTGGAGTTACACATTAAGCCTTAAGCACAGCAATTTAGTAGAAATGAAATGGATGAGCAGTTTTTCTAGGAAATGCATGGATGTTTAATAAATTTGCTAGCATTAATTGTTTGAATTGCATATATTTCGTAATTACCAACATAAAATCTAACTTAAATTTGTTAAATTCAGCAGAAAATTATCCTAGTGAATTCGTTTTCTTTCTTCTTGGAATAAAAACATCTTGAAGTCTACTCACGTACCCCCATTCAATTTAATTAATCAACTTGGAACTTACAGGTACCTAGCAGTTCGATATCCCATGCAAGGACTGGCCTCGACAAAACGTGCTAAGATTATGGTGGTTTCAGCATGGATTCTTTCCTCATTGTGCAGTTTACCACAGGTAAGCTTACAATCAAATGGGTTGGCGAGTTGGTTAGCTTTGCACAATCTGTCTTTTTTTTTAAAATGGATGAAATTTCATCGTAAAAGGATGAAGGCGTGAAGGAGTCAATTTACATTCAAAATATAAATATATTTTGTTTGGGATATATAGGATTCTAAAGTCAAGCTATATAATGATTTGGAAAGTAATTATAGGCTGACGCATGCTACGTAAACCAAAAAGTACAAAGTCAAGTGTTTGTTCAAAAGCACAAAAGTTACTTGGAAATAAACTACTTTCTTGAATCTACTCCAATTTGGCCGAAGCAAAGTACTTGAAAAGCCAAGTTTAGTCAATAATAGTATGGCTAGGCCACGAAATAAAACTTTTACATTTTAAAACCCAAAAAGTATTGGTTAAACCGCTGATCCGTAAAAAAGATTGGGCTGGCTAGCACATTTCTTTTCCACGAGTGGCACTGTACAAATAATTCTAGTACTTGTTCTCATCTGCTCCTTCCATGCATGTTTGGGACATTGTTTGTATCAAGGTACAAGGGAAGAATCAATTTTTGTGCGTACTAGACTTTCACTTTATTCTTTCTTTCACTATACATTAGCTTTTTCATCTGGTTTCTGCTGGTTGTACTATAGTGTGTTCTTTTATTGCCCCAAATGGATGCTTGTCCATATGTGCGTTAAGTTCTACTGAACATCAGTCAAAATGTTCACTATAATTGTATTGCTTCAGGGGTGTATTTTTCGCATATTTATACGTTACACCTGCCTCAAACAACAAAAAAATACATAAAGTTGAAGTGCTGATGTTTTGTAGAAAAGCAGATGATTTTTAGAAACTGTTTTACATTACACCCACTCGCAGGCTTACGTAAATTGTAAAATATGCAAATACTCATAATATATTAAAAGAATGTTGTTATAACCTCTAACATATTACTATCATCTCAATTGTTGTTGCGTCCACATTATGCTTGGGGCGCATTCGGAATGATACTTTGAAGGAGCCAGGTGTATAACTTTGCTTATTCCATGAAAGAATTAAATGTGCCCCTTTAGATTTGATTAGAATATGTATAGTTCATAAATAATGAGAAAAACATTGTTATGCAAATCTGAGCTGGTAAGTACTTTCAATGGATTATTATTTATAATGAAAAGTGTGGAATCATATCCTACTTTAATTTAACTCCTGTACAGGTTCTCGTATTTCACGTGGAGAGTCATCCGGATTTCCCATGGTACACTCAATGTGTCACATTTAATGCGTTTTCGAAACCTGAGTATGAATTGTTGTACAGAATATTTGGGATGATAATGATGTACGCCCTCCCTCTCATCCTCCTTATAGTCCTGTATGGCTCCATTGCTGTAGAGCTGTACAAAATTTCACACTCTTCAGGTTGGTGACGTTCTTTTCGAAGATTAAAATACATACATAACACGTGAAAAGGATTGAATATAAATGGAAACGTGCATTTCAATTTCCCTACGTAGCTTTAACTGGGCAGTAAATGATCATCTAAAATATTTTTCATCTGTTTGCATTTTCGGATGCTGTTAGATGATTGTTATTGCAAAATATTTCAATAAATCTGAATTTAAGGAAGATTTACAAATCCACTAGAGTTATATTCTATTCATATCAATCAATCCATCAATGCGATACCGTATACACATTAAATCTGATTAAGCGCTCATCGTAACACGTACAGACATTTCTTGGCACAACTTGAAACGCAAATCTTTGACAGGGCTTCTGGCTTCTAGGTACATATCCTTTATGTCCACAGCATGTGTGCATCGAAATCCATTTCAAATCCATACATGTACTGAAATCTCAAAGGGTTCTTTTGCTTTTCACATCAATTTCCCCATCAACATCAACACGAAAGTGAAAGCCTTCAATAACTCACAATAGATACTGTCTACGGTGAAACGATGTAAAAACATTATTCATGAATATATAAAGGTACTTAAAAATACTTTTTCAATGAGAAAGTTGAAGTATACAAAGAAAGCATATGGACAGGAGTAAGGGTTTTGTGATAAACAAGAAGTATGAAGTAACAACTTTGTAGCTGAAAAAAGGGTACATTCCGAACTCTCATTTTAGAGTTGTACTTACAAGAAATATTATTGTTATTTTTCTAATGAGATTTAGACGAAATTAGAAGTGAAAAAGGAAAACAGATACATGTAGTGTTCTGAAAAGTCAACAACTTCTCGTATCGTGAGAAAACAAAGCACACAAAAGTAGAAAAGTACAGAAGGAAACAAGAGGATTGTAACATGTTGTTTGTGTCTGTTGTATGTGTCATTTGTTACATCTTACTTACATCCTTTCTTTTGTCTACTTCCTTTTTAGATGGTTTGCGAAGAACAGGAGGTGAAAACATTGAACGGGCGAAAGTGAAATCGATTCAGATGACGTTCGTGATTACAGCAGCGTTTCTTGTGTGTTGGACACCGTATTACGTTATGTGCATATGGTAAGCCCGTGACATGCATTCCTTTGCAACTTTATACACAAAAACATAAAACCATTATCCTGTATCCCAAGATCCTTTTCACAATATGGGCTTAAAAGGTTTTGGAGATCAAAAACAAAGAATCTTGTGAAGTTGCCAGTAAAAAGCTCTCATTATACGGATTAAATATTTAATGCTCATAACTCATAAACATGCATAAACTACGAATTGTCATTCACACAGTTTTTTATGTGACAGCATGTATATTATTACAATATAGTGTACGCTTGTTCAAACAAAAATCAAAATAATGATATGAAAATGATACTTGGAATTATTACTTCAATTACTCGAGGATTTTAGTGTAATGGGGTAATCTGATTTACTTCATTTAATTCATTTCTTCTAACTTCTTACAATTTCTTAGTTTAAAAATAATGGAGCTCAATTTGTATTCTTTTTAAACTAAACAAGTGATAGTCTAGTCTATAGGCTTTGGTACTTGGTTGAAATCCAAATCTGCTTTAAGTTTAGAACAAAGGAAATAAATATAGCAAATAAGTTCTAACTAACGATAAGTTCTTTTAGCTTTGTAAGAAATTGAGAAGGCCTAACCGAAACCTTGAGAAAGCAGGATGATTTGCAAAATGAGAAATTTAAACTGATTATTTGTTTGGCACACTGCGCATTTTAGTTAATTTAATATTTTCGAGCTTAATTTGTAATTATAATTATTATTAAGTAAGATGTTTCCATTTTTCAATTATTTTTGAAGCTTTGTATGGAGAAACTAGTTTTAAATATTTTACTGTTTCCCTTAAATTGAGCTTTGAAGCTTTTTTCTTTTGTAAATTGTAGACTCCAGTAGCTTCATTTTGTTTGCTTCAAAGATATATATTTTTGTCGTTTACAACAATAACGTGACTTCGTGTTCCATTTGAAAAATATATTTCGTTTAAAAAAGTAAGACCAAAACAATTTCCCATAAAATTAAATCTTCTGGTAATAGATGATACTTTAAGTGAATGTTAAATCATGCATGCTTTGAATGTTCCGGCTTATGTGTGTTTGCTTCATGAAATGCATAGATGATAGATGAATAATTTATGATGACCTATAGTCTCTGACTCAAAATTTCCTAAACGGTAAACTGTAATTTCTTATGACCTACCTTAACAATTCTTTGTGAATTTATCATGCGTATAATTACTTATTTAAAGTTTCAGAACTAGCTTTTGTAAAAATACACATCTTGAAACTGTAACGGAGTATGTAGTTGCAACATCGTATAAAAACCAGTTAACCAAAGATCCGATCACTTCACTAGAAATTGCAGCAGCCATAGAATTTTGTAAATGTAAAAATAATGACGAGGAAGTCTGCATATAAAATGAATTATGTTTTATGGGAATGATATTACGTTTCCGGGATAAAAGCGTTACTTCGAAGATTGTATACCTTTTGCTTCAAAACTGCAGTAGTACATAATAATATAGATTATATTCCCTTAGAGAATTAGACTACCGGGGGTATAGGTATCCACACCTAAAGTGAATGGTAATTGTAGACGAAATTGGTGAAACGATGGAAGTAAGCTTCGGAAATTCCGGTTTAAGTAAAATTCCTAGAAATGCACATATAATCTAAGGGTAAAGGTTGCTGCAAGCACCATGTGGGCGTTTCTCCACAGTACTTTGTGTGTACAACAATAATAGATTCCCTTTCTTTCATGTTATCATAGTACAAATACAAGTACATATCATTTAAGCCTGTTAGCAACAGTTTTGAAATATTGAAAACTCGGATTTGCTTGCTCGGTGCACTTACTTCGAAAGGTCAAAGATTATACGATTGATGCATGCATACTTCGGCATGTTAGGAAGGAAGCTTTTTTAAGTATCTTTTTTCTAGTGCATGTAGTACGTACTCATCGTAGAATTGTGTCAATATGAAAAATATAATTACATTTCGTGCTGCTAAATGAAGTCCCAAATACTGAAAATAGTAGTCATTGTCATTAGTACTTTTGGTACGTAACAATCCTGCAAGTAAATCGGTGTGTTCTACAGGCAGAATCAAGCCACACTTTCAACTTTTACATATATGTCAGCACATCAGCAACCCAGTCACCAACAGTTGAAAGTAGGGATATAATATATGTTTATGTATGTATGTATGTATATTACATATCTAACGAGACCGCCTTCATATCAAACTGAAGACTGCCCGCAACCCTACATTTAACACATTGGATGCATGAGTGAAAGTGTGTATTTAAATGAAAGTTGCAGGAAATTTCATTGAAAGTACAGGAAGCCGAGCTAACCGGGTTTTATTCACACACAAAGAATCTTGCATTCGATTTTAGCCCACTTCTATTGTTGCTGGTGTGGGTTTTAGAGTTTATGCTAGAATAAACTAGGGAGTTTTAATGTATTGAATGTAATTGGACACAATCAAAAATGAGAAGACTGAGTATGTTATCGTAGTGAAAAAAGCCTTTGGTTTATATTGTAGGATGTGAGCATAGATAATCTTTTATGGGCTTTTATTGAACGTAAATTAACTGTACACAAATGTATAAATACACCGTATGACACTTCAGATGGAAACGAATACTCTTGTTTACAGTTAACTCGTCGCTCTGCAGTTCGTTAGAATTTCTGATATAGAGTTGTGTAGTTCATTAGTACATTGTTTACTATACGTCATACGTTTAACATTTTTATGGCTACGCCACTATGAAAGTTATTTTATTCACTAATCCACTCTAGCAAATACGTCCTGTACAATCAGTGAAAGTACAAGTGCAGATAAGTCAATGGCAAACTTTCTCTTGTTCTGCACCATGCATATAGGCATCTAGAGCGTTTACAATAGACAAAACATAATATGCAACTACATGAACATCATCAAGCTTCGGACTATAAATGCGTATATTATTATACAATTTGTACTTTGCCCGCATAATTTAGTTTGTTTTTTGTATGCTCACTGCACTGCTCCTTGCCACTCCATTACAGGTATTGGATTGATCCAGAAACCGCAAAGACAGTAGATCAAAGGATTCAGAAAGGATTGTTCTTGTTCGCATGCACTAACTCCACTGTTAATCCCATTGTGTATGGAATTTTCAACATGAAGTCCATTTTTGGAAGAAATAATGGGGTAAGTTTTTGTCAACACAATTATTTGATCCCTTGTGGATTTAAAAATGCCTTGTTTTAATACTTAATGTTGTTTGGCAATCGTGTTGTGACTATCCATTGTTCACCCCTTTCATTACAGATTCAATCAAGAAGTATGCGGTCTGCTTTGACTTCAGCTCAATCTTTCAGAGCTCGCCGAGCTGGATCTTGCAGTCAGGAGGATGATGGCAACGGCATTGTGAGGAATAACAATTCCAGCAACTCGTGTAGAGCTAATGTTGCCCGTGTGGATATGATGGGAAAACAGTTAACCCCATTAGTTATCAACGAAAGTAATGCAAATGGGAGACCGGAAAGTAGCAATATGTTGTAGAAAGGAAAAGTGAATAGTGAATCTATGTTGTACTTATGTAAACAAAACACATTAATGTTATTTACAAACTACAAACTGCTTTCATGTCATTTATATTATAAAAGTCTTCCCTTTCTTCCTTATAAACCTTTTAACCGTTTATAATTGTATCATATTCCTCCTGCTACTATACCTGATTACCTGAATTATTTGTAAACATTGTTAACTACTGACGACTATAGGAAATCTAATAAATAATAAATATAAAACATCGTGTTTCATCTATATTTAGTGTCATGATGCTAGTCGCTACTGAAGTAACGAGTAAAAACTATTTAGTAATTTGAGATTTAAAACTTTAAAAAAAATCTTTTAACTAGATATAAGTAGTCATTAGATTTAAGTGGAATACAATATATATTGCAATAACAGTTGAGTTCCATTTGTTGGGGGCAAAAAGAGATTAAATGAATAAAACCTTGTTTTTTTAATTGGTGTAATAAACCTTGTTTTCTTTCATTATTATATGGATAATGGATAAACAAAAAAAGTTGTAAAAAATAACTATTAGTTTGCCAAAAAAAAACTTACGTAATTAAAATAAAATTATTGTAAAACTAAAGTAAAATAACTCATTAAAATGTTATGTATCAATGTAATAACCAACCAAAATGTTGAGCGTACTAATAGGAACGATTCGTTGCCTCATTATTATTGCATACAGCAAAAAGTGCACAAAATGTACTTTGTGGATATTTGAATGGGGAAAGCTGCACTTCATCTAAAGGTAAGAAAGAACAACTCACAAGGCCACACGCACGCCATCCCATCTTCCATGAAAACTCTTCGTCAAGCAAGTCAGCATCAGTCAATCATGATGATATCATATCTAGTCCAGAATCCACATCTGAACAGGCAGAACAAAGACTTTATGCGTTCCGAATTTATTTAGGTACTCCTCTTCATCCAAGCGAGTCAGTCCAGTAGTCGAGAATAAGCCCGGAATATCAGGATGCATTTTAGGAGAGTATCGAGTAGTAGTTCTAGCTCTATACCACCGCTACCACCACCTCTATATATACCGTCATCATGATCATCATCATCAACATCCCAAAATCTAAAAAAGCACAAAGACAGAAAAGAGAAGAGATGTGTGCCCATCATCATCTCGTTCTCATGTATCATGTGCATTTAATCCTGTTCATCTGTTGTGTTAGGTATATTTTCTGTGTGTTCTTTTGTTACTCGATGGTATACGGAGCGAAATATGGAAAGGAATTTTCTTTTCTCTTGATAGTTTTTTTTGTGTTTATTTACGACTTCATGAGAGAATATGAGTTTGAGTACAATCCACAAAATTTGAGCAACAACTGACTCTTCTGACTATAAATTACGAAAACCAATCACGTAGCAGAACCAGTGGAAATGTTTTTAGAAAGGATGTGAAACATATTGTTGTTGATAAGTGTGAGTTTGTTGTTGGTGACCCTACTAATTAGAATATAATAGCGTGCATTCACATTTCGTCCATTTTCCACATCAAAGCAGCGTCAACCTACCTCATCAGTCAGTTTCATCTTACAGGGCAAATGTGGTGGTGCTGGATATCTGGAATGATGATATTGATAAGGCATTGATTTCTTACTCGTGAAAAATTTAAAATGCACTTATTTCGGTGGATTTGATTGATTGGGGTTTGCCCTTCTGCTACCTCCCTGCTCCGTAAGTTAAAATAAAAGTTGTACCTTCCGATGATCAGATCCAGGTATTTTTATCTCGATCGTGATCTAAAATGAATAATATATACGTTTTTCTTCTCTGTAGGCATTTTCTTGATGTGATAAAGAATACAGATTGAATTGGCTGTTTTGGGAGTCTCCATCCTTCATCTTTGGATGTCTGATGCAATAAGCAAACCAATTTATGGATGTTTTAATTAAAAGGTAGAATATAGTCACCGATTCTCCTTGTGAACCTATAGCCTTGGCGTGACTCTGAAATCTGAATGCCGTCTTGCTTTTATTTCCACCATATATTTGTAATTGGTAAGGTAATAATTAAGTTACTATTATGAGATTTGTATTAATTAGGTTTGTATTGATGGATTATAGAAACTTTTCGTTTATTTATGTGTAGGGGCACCCCAAACTTATTGGCAAAATGTCAGGAAGCGTTGCTGAAGCTTTGCTAGCCTCAGGATCCAAAAAGTTAGCTTTACTGCCGGCACCTCCCAAGATAAAAAAGGAACCCCAAACCTTTTCCTTTAATTTAGCATTAGCAGAATCTAATGAGCAGACGTACCCTGAATTTTCTTGGGTCGAGCTTGTTAAACATGCTAAGCAAATGAAGATTTCTAAGAAAGCAGAAACTGGTAAAGAATTTTATTAGTTATCTTTTGAATTAAGTCAATTAAGTATACCGTACACTATGCTGACTGTGAAATGACCACTGGCAGGAGTTAGTTTTTATTGTAATTGACTGATAACACTGATATAATTGATTTTTTTAAAAGTGTGTGTTGATTTTATTTTTAGGGAATCCTGTCTTAGATCCATATGCTTCTGACGATGAAGAGGATCTCAAAGCCATGGCTGCAAGATTTGAAGCAAAGTATAGTAACGCAAACGCAGGTCCTGTAAAGAAGAAGACGAGACGCGTGGAGGATTATATTGACAGGGGTGCAGGATATGATGAAACAGATCCGTTCATTGATAACTCTGATGTTTATGACGAAGTTGTGCCACCCGATTTACAAACTGTTCATGGAGGATTTTATATAAACTCAGGATCTCTAGATTTTAAAGAAATGGAATTGTCGGAAGAAGAAGATGAAAGTTTACCACAGACACCGTTACCAAAAATTAAAGTTAAGCCTAAGCCAGTTGTGGTGGATAAAGACGGTGTAGTACAGAAAAATCCGGTTGGTAGGCCCCCAGGTTCTATCACGAACAAAAGACCATTGCATAACCCTAATGACAAGGGGAATATTCCAAAGAAGCGAAGATTAATTATTACACCAATTATACCTGGAGGTAAAATTATAAAATCTTTTAATAATAAAGTTAAAGTTAGAAACGTCCCACAAACTGCAGAAGGCGACCAGCAACAAATTTCAAGTCGAGAAGAAGGACCTAAAGCTCAAAAAGTAGTTAATATTTCCTCCTCGTCAACTTCAAGCTCTTCATCTTCCGAAGATACATCATCATCAAGTGAATCAGAATCTTCGTCTTCCGAAGAGAACGATGCAAAGAAGGAGAAAGATTTGAAAAATTCAGTAGCTACAAAGATGAAACATTCTGGGACTCCAAACATTTCTTCGAAGCAAGGGCTAAACGTTGTCAGGAAAGTGGATTCAAATAATATGCCTTCTTTAGTACAACAAAATCCTACTCAACCTAAGCGGCTAAAGACAAAGAATGTTCCCCTTAATCCCAAGTTGCATCCAAATTTAGCCATTTCATTAGGGAACGCAACTTCGCCCGGACTTACCACTGCAAATACTTCTCAACAACACGCAACAAAACTGCTTAATAAGGATCTCATTAAAGCAAATGGAACTACCGGAAGTCGTAGTGGAAGTCCAATAACCCAGTCGCCATCATCATCTGGAATAATTCAAGTCCCAGTATCATCTCCTACCATAAGGACCCCTACCCCTAATAATAAGGCTGTTTCAACTCCATCAATATCTCCTGGAGTTACCATTTCAGTTACTCCCACTTCTCATAATCTCAAGCCCACTAGTAGCATTCATTCAAAGCCAAAAATGAAAGGAAAACCAGTTTCAAGTAATAGTGTGCCTGGAATCACAACAATAGATCTTTATAATATGGCAAATTATAGTGCTCTACCCACTTTACCTAACCTAAATTTTGCTCCAAACATGCTGACGCCTAATTCTTCCCTGTTGAAAACCGGAATAAACTCAATTAATTCCTCAAAGGCTATGCCTAATTTAAAGAAAATAGCGCACTCATCAGATAAACTAGTCCAAAAACACGCCAAGCAAGCAGCAGCAGCTATACAGAAACCTGTGAGACCTAAGCCAAAGCAAATGTCAGCTACTACAGGAATGCCCACAAGTCCTTTCAGTGGAAGTAGCACTAATTATCTTGCAAGCCTGACAAATTACAAAACTCCTCCTCCTTTGGGTGGTCCTGGTGTAGAAATAACAAAACAGCGTACATCTTCAAGTCCAAGTAATAACAGCGTTATTAAAGGCGTTTCAAACGCATCCCTATCACCAAGTACGCTTAACCTTAGTGCAGTTTCGCTAGCACATAGTTCTAATAACCAGATGGCGTCTTTAGTAAATTCAGGTATAGTAAACTCAATTAGCTCAATTATGAGTTCTCCCCCCACTAGTTTAGTTAACAGTGTGTCCAGCTCTTTAACTGTGTCTCGACTTCCTCAGTCCATTACAATTACACCCAGTCCACATCCAGTAGTTTTTCCTGGAGTGGATAGGAATTCAGTAGGGGCTTCAAATTTAAGTGTTAGTAAATCCTCCGTTGTATCGCCACATATCATGGAACCCAAACCCACAAAGCATATTTCTGCTTACGATGTTCAGGCATTATTACAGGGGTCATCGAGCTACACTAGCGCGCTGGCAGCATTGGGAAGTACTACTTTGGGGTCAAAATCGGGTGCTGGAAAAGCAACAAGCAGTATTGTTAGTAGTAGTAGTAGTAGAGATATGCAACGAAAGTAATAATAAATTTGATTATAATTTTCTCCAGGATTTAATTTTGCACGTTTGTAATACCTGTAACAGCCAACAAAAGCTTAAAACAGAACTCATTAAACTCATGTAAAAGTATGGCATTATATTTCTTCGGATTTTAACTGATTTATAAAAAAAATACATGTAGGAATAGGTCGTAAAACTTTTTGTACTGTAAAATGTAAAAAAATACAAAATGTGTCTTTTGTCAGTATTTCGAGATAAATGTTTTAAACAAACTACACCAGAAGATTATTGAATATCACGACAGAAAGAATTATACTGATTTATTTTTACGTCCAACAATTCAGTGAATAAATATGAAGAAGAATGGAATAAGTAAAACCACATTAAATTACTTGGTATTTTTGAAATTTATTTATACATTTATCGTGCAAATAATAATATTTTGATTTGCTACACATTGGGGTACAATAATTGAATTTATATCTGACTATTCATATTTTATTATGAACAGTTTTGGTGACTTACTGTGGCTAGGAAATGCAAACCAAAAAATTTTTAACAGCAGCACAAAACATTTAACTAGATGCCTCTCAGTAAATGCAACATAATCATATTTTTCAATTATAATCAGAACAATCAATCATTGAAACCGGATGTCTTTTGTTAATTCATATTATACAAATATTGCGAATTTATCATCATGTGACTCAAGGAAGTAATGAATGATTTGGTGGTACAGTATCACAAGTTACTTAAACTTTCAGTACAGCAGCAGATAACAAAGTATGGCGAAATTGGAAGGTATATAATATATGTAGTACATCTAAAGCTAAAACTAACGAGGAAGAAATGTGTTGAGGAACATTACACAGGACACGTACGGTACGATAAAATTAATATACGTTTGACAGGAATGAAGACACTCTAAAAAAAACTTGGTTAGTTATTGCAAAAATCCGTCAGCACCGATTTCAAATTGTGAATCCACAGGATCTAGATCCAAGGAGTCAGTAGAGGGAGGACTAATTGGAAGTGATGGTGATGAAGCTTCCCTGAAAAACCAGTATATACAGAAAGAACCTATTGCAACTAGAGCCACTAGCCAAATCACAGGATTTCCGGTGAGGTTTTTTAACGCTATCAACCCAGTTCTCTCAATACTGCCCACTATTTCGTTGTTTCGCTGGAAAACTGCAATACCTTCAGACAGCAATGACTCTTTTTCATCCCTCGACAAGTCACCAGCAATGTCATTTATGGTGAAGGCAATTTCCTTCTTAATATCACTAATTGTACGACCATCCATACTAAATGTGGTCACAGCGTTTCCAGGTTTTGAAGATGATGATCCATAAGAATTTGTCGTTGAACCCTGTGACCGCAAGCCAAACCAACCTAGAACTTCTCCAAAATTACGCTTCAGTTTTCTTCTAAATTCTCTTTTCCTCTTTAAAATTTGACCCCCAGACAATAACCCCATGTACAGATGATAAATGTAGGCCAAGAGTCTGAGGGGCTCACGTTCTTCTAGCGTTTTCAAATGTTTCAAGTAGTCAGCGACAGATGGGCGGATTTGGTATGTCTTCAAAAAGTTGTTGCCGTAATAATATTGAAGATCCTCTTCAAAGGCCTTGGTTCGCTGTATATCCTGAATAACAGCATTTATTTTCTTAAAGTGTGCGTTTCGAGGACCAAGTCTTTCTAAGGCATTCTCTAAAAATCTGAAGATCTCGTAAAACACGAGAAGACCTTCAGCCCAGACTTTATCATCAGACATGGCTGTAAAAGAAAAAAACGCAGGGTTAGCTACTACAGCATTAAATAGCTTTCATCTTCTACATTAATTAAGAATTACATATCACATCCTCCACCCTTGACCCTTACCTATCCCCAATTTGGCATTAACCAAAGCATCACTAACGTTATGAACTTTGCGGGTAGCTTGCCGCATTTTCGTCGTAAAGGGAACTTCGTCCTCCTCTTCAGGCTCATTATCTTCGTCATCTGTAGAGTTCATAGCGTTTTGTAATCGTTCTTCTTCAGACAGTTCGCGAATTATTATGTCCTCATCCGTACGTCGCCTCATTTTTGGAAACTGGGTTGTCGTCGCCATTATTCTTATATATTATTACGTACTTACTATAATATCTATAATATATTATTGCTTTCTTTGCACTGGAGAACACCAATGAACAATGAAACATTAACACCACCTTTAACCTTCAACCTTAGAACCTTATTCCTGCAGTATCCACCCACCGACCCAATCCAACATTGAATCGCAATAAAATCAAACCATATTTTTCTCTTCTGAATCTAAAAATATGCTATTAAAACTGGAACTAATTACCAACCAAGAAAAGTGAACTAGTCACTCGTTCTCGTTCTCATTCCTCAACAAGGAAATTTAAGGTGAAATGTGATTCCAAATTTTTATTTCACTAAAGAAGACGAGTATAACCTGCCTACCGACACCGATGCGATTACATAATTACCTATGCTTCGTGCTCAAATTTTTATTTACGATAAAATAATCAACAAAATCAGCACATTTCATTTCACACTTTCTCAAATGTTGAATTGAATGTACTTTAGTACTTTTACTTATATACGCATTAGCCATATGATATGAAATGATATCGACATATTTTTTATACACATAATATTATGGCATACGAGCAGATACTACTCTCGTTCTCTCGTTCTCGTGTATTGTTTGTGTCAAATACAATACACAAAAATACCTACAAAATTTTACTTTAGAGTTATCCGCATTGCCCCACAACACAATCATCCTTATCATCATCACACTCATATAAGCACGGTGCATGCAGTATCGCATTGAGTCAGCTGCTGAAATTGAAGTGCACAAACAGTAGAAGCACACGTAAGTGTACCGACACCGAGTAAGAGTCTTCTTCTATGCCTTCCTGAAATATTGAAAAAGGTTCGAGATTTGTTTTTCTATCCTTCAAAAGCACCCTGCTAATGTACGTACAATTTTCTGTATTGAGTGCAGTACTCACCGTGTCTTATGTACATAAAAGTAAATCCATGTTACATATATATTAACCATCATTTCAACATCAACTTGTTAAAACATTGAGAGTTGTCTTCATGTGAGTGTGATCGTGATCACAATTTAATATCCCCAATCATAAAAAAAATAGATTCCTGACATTAGGGTAGATCCGTAAGATTACTAGAGAGATTAGGGAAAGATAGAGGTAAAATGTACTCATGTGTACTACTTGATATCTTTAAACATTAAAGCAACAGTCAAGCCATCAGAAGTCAGTGTGGATTGTGGATAATATGGCTATTTGTTTGATAGCTTATGTTCAACTAGTCCAGTGAGAGATACGACGTCAAATATCAAAGATCGTCATCAGCATCAGCAGCCAACACCTCCGCCTATGAATTAAATACCCAATGGACAACTTCCAGGGTTTGTTTAATGTTTGTACACTTATAAATGTGTCATCAATGTTGCAAAACTTGAGTAACCATTAACCATAAATTGGTGGGGATTTGGCTGGTTTTGGGGAGAAAGTGTGAATCATCATGATTTTGTGATTTGTAATAATCACTTTGTAAAGAACTAGTAGAAAACTAGAACCACCTGTGGACAGTGGAAGAGAATTAGGGTTATGTAAAACTAAAGCAATTTCAGCATTTAATGATTGAATTTTGCAATGCTCATTGATGGAAGTTTGTGGATAGAAATAGAACACATTATGATATTTACGTGACGAAGAGGATCATGACATAAGCGTGGAATTTATTAATAATGGTCCTGGTGAAAACCACCTTGTTTGGTAGCGTTTTCCGTTTTGTGTTATCATTTTATTACTAAAGAAATGATAAGGAAGGGACACTGAAACATTGAGGAACGCTGCTGATGACTGACTCGGAGTCAGAATTAGCAGATCCTGTAGTAGTGAAGAAGAAGGAGTCATTTTGGAAACGGAATCTAACACGCCTCTCCACCAACCGTTCCAGCTTACGTCAGCTTATCAGTAAGAGAATCAATAATTTTTTTTGTGATTTAAAAAAAATCAATTATTTAAATGATGCAAAGTGTTCCCGTTCGTCATTCACTACTTTGTCTTTCATGCGCTACCATCGTGGTACTGTATAATTATGCGGCTTCAACCCATCAACGAAAAATGAATAAGAAACTAAGAGTTTTACTGGAAACTAATATAAAAATTTCTGGAATGCTATGTGGTAAATGGATCAAGGAGGTTAAGTGTATATTTTAAATTGCAGTTCTAATTGCCCCTTTGAGCTTTAGAGGGCTCAAGTAGCCTAATATGTTAATGGGAGTAGAATGTATAAGTAAATGTAGTCAGCGTCAGCTTTTCCTTTTGACGCAGTTGAATTGTTAAGATCAAGACAATTTAAAAGACTTATTGGTATATATGCCTGTAACCCCTTCACCCTTTGGATGTTAAGCTGTTGTTAATTATTATTACATTACCGTTATTATTAGAATCGTATGAAGCGTAGATAATTTAAGCAAGTTTTTTCTTATGAATCTATGGTATGAACATGAGGTATGAACGAATATAATGCATGTTCCAAGTTAGGATGGGAAAAATATTATTCTCACCCGAAGATCTTCGAATTAATAACTATAAGAACTCGGATAATGGTAATACTGAGTGAATACAGAAAAATTTCGCTTTTATACAAGCTACCTCTGTTTAAACGCAACTTTAGGCCAAATTGCTGAGTAAACGTAAACTTAATTAATGACATAATACAAGTAAATGCGATGTATGAATGAATAGCAAATACCTTTTTAAAAATAATTATTCATGTCCTCCTACCGCAGATCCATACAACCAGGGAGATAACTTGGGATAAAGGATTGTATAAATATGATAGTGTATAGTTGTGCTACATATATATAATATTTATTCCGTAGGAAGTAGCCTGTCTGACTAACTTTGAAATGTACCTTGTGGTTTCATGTAAGGTAAATGTCACATTACTAATGTGTTATGTTTCTCCTATTGCGTAGTTGACGTACGATGATACTCATAAATTGATTCTATTAACCAAACTTCTTATTATTGTCATTTTCTGGAACAGAAAACGTGATTGATGATTTGTACTTAAGTGACAATAACTCGAAATAAATCAATGTTTCGAATTCCGGAGATTGTAAATTGTAACGTGCACAGTAGTGTATGTATTGAGAAATTAATATTTACATAGTCTTTTGATAACAATATTTTAAGAGATATTTTGACATGTTGGATTTTCTGGTATCAACCAACGGTACGATACTTATATTGTTATATTACTTCATAAAGCAATGATTAGGATAAAGTCAGACGAAGACTAATGTTGATAAGATGATTGATTGAAAGCCCAAATAAATGGCATAATATGATATGTTGCGTTAGTCAGATTTGACAATAATTACAGTATAACTTTACTCATAAGTATCACGTATTTTTTAGCTTCTTAGCAATATGCAAACATCCTAATTGTTTTTTGGTTCCTTTCACTAATTCAGGCTACAGTAGTCAGGCTAGAAGATTGTAAACTGTCAAAAATTTATCTGCAATTCTAAATAGTGCATATCTACTTAAAGGCACAAGCCGAAGTAAGTATGATGTAATGTAATATATTTAATATTGATATGATGTATTCAAGAGCAGATAAATGTACTAATGTTAAATCGTGATCGCATTTTCTACTTTTCCTAAAACGTCCTAAGATCAAAGTTCAAGGAAAATTTGTGGTACTGGTATTGCTTCATAAATTTTTAGTTCCAGTTTTACAATCTGCCTGTTTTGGAATTAAATTATTTTGTATCAATATGTCATGTCAAGTGTCTATTAATGACGAGGTAGAAGGTAGTGATCGAATTTATTGTTGGTTGCACAGTGGGATTCTTCGATTTGTAGTAAATCTACTCTGCTTTGTGTAAAGAAATAGAATAGCAGCCGATCGATCTGAATTCAAGATCGAAGCATTGCCTACATCTAAAATGTCTTCCTATACACATCACATTTCACAGTACCGAGTTTTAGTTGTAGGGCTACTTAATTATCCGTTTAACATTCACTTCTGTAGAGTTGAACATATAAAAAGTTGCCATTTTAATAGTATAAATAAAATGTGTACTCCCTTACTGGCAGGTAATAAATGCATTTTTGCACTTTGAAAATGAAATCCATGATGTTTAACATGTCAGAATCTGGTTGTGGGTTGGCTTTGGATTACGCACATTCTTCTTTCTGTAAGACATAATATGTAAAGAAACAATTTTTCTAGTGCTGGCAAAGTCTCAGCAGCAGCAGCAAGGTAATGTATTCTGAAATCCCTAGCCATATTTGACATTTAATATTTCATCTTTAGACACCCAGAAGGAGTGGCATTGCTGCTTTTTCCATTCATCAAATTTATCGTGACATTTATGCTAACTTAAAACTTGAGCGCAACACCACAGCCATTAAAATTGTAAAGATTGCGTGGAATTAAACTTTGTGTCACTAATTTATTGTTGTTCTTATTCTGCTCAGGGTGTTTCAAAGTCACTGACGGTTGTACATATAACCTTGTTGCATAATATTGATAGTGTATGGTACTCCCATTAGGTAGTCACACATGCTGCATTGAATTTCTAATTAGTGCATTTGATGGTAATGACTCTTAAACTACGGAATAAAAATTCGATTTAGTTTAAGCTTTTAGTTTATGTCGTATGTATATAAAAGAAATGCATATATGTGGCATGTGCTGAGTTTTGTGTTAGTATTTAATGACTGTAACATGGTACGTGTACGTATGACGTATAAGTAGTATTTATGCCTGTAATTCTGTTTCTACGCTTAAATTTCATAGTATGCATTTGTATGTTGGAAAAGACGACTGACATTAATGGTGGCTTAAAAGACAACCCCATATCAAATTGTTCTTGAGGACATTTTGTCATAGAGTGTGGCAGCATTTCTACCATTTGTAAAGTACACGAATCACGTAATAATAAAAAAAAAACAAGCCTAGAAAAGAGGAAATAGACAGGAAGGAGTGGAAGCTGCCTTAACTTTTGTGAATGAATTGATCCAACGAACAAGGAAAAAAGAGCAAACTAAGACTTTGTAAATTGGTAAGAGAGGAAGTTACTGAGATTGAGCCAGTATGTTTTTGACCTCGTCAGACATAGGATTTATTATTAGGTGATGTATGACGGGAATGTACTGTTTATATGATTATATGTTTTTCTCATCTAGCTCACATATATATATATAATATTGTATGTGTACATAAAAGAAGAGTCTATAGAAAGGAGAATGAGCGCAAACATGGAAAATCGTATATAAGAAGGATTATGGTATTATTACATTTTGGCTCACACAGTCACTTTTCTCTTCTCCTTCACTCTCATCACACCATGCATGCACATCCAAACCCCAAAAAACCAAGCCACTTGCAAGAGAATAATACTATAGTACACACACAGTGTAATGCATGGACGTGTTTCAGTTTCGTGGGTAGTAAAATGCAGCTTTTTATGAATGAGTTGGCTGGCGAGTGAGAATGGAGGAGAGAATGAATGAATGAAAGAATGAATGAAGTAAAAACTGCTAGCAAAGCTGGCAAGGGAAAGGCAACGGGAAGCCAAAGTCAGGAGGCAGCATATGATTCGTAGCGTAGTAGTAGAAAATGTTGCTTCGGCCCTCTGAATATATGAACGAAGCATCAGCAAGCAGGCAGGACGCAATAATATAATGGTTTGCATTAACGAAAATGGAAATACATACATACATACATACATTCGTTTTACGTATACATCTAAATAAGCTTCTCTATATCCGTAAACATAGTATCTGCATCTCTAGCTAGTTCCCGTTTTAGGTACATTAGGTACTTAATTGTTATATGTTTGGATGTGTATCATTATTATTACATTGTTGTAGCTCCGCTGTAAATATCTAGATGTAATCGCAACTAAAAGAACAGTGAATGGTAACATGTTAGCAGACTATTACTACAAGAAATATTAAAGACATGACCATGTTAGGTTCAGGTTATGCAGAGTCGGGAAAAGGGCTGCTTTGAGATTTTTTTGAGTGTTTAAGTTGGGTTAAAAAAATGCAAGTAAAACTGGGTAAAACTAAAGCAATTTTTTTTAAAGAATGGGCTTTAATAAGCAATGTGCATGCATAAAGAGTTATTAACATCCCGACACAGAATAAAATTGAATTTCCATACAGCTTTTTTCTTCTTTAAATTACAGCATATAACGTAACATAATAACTTGAAGTATTCCGTATATTCATTCTCTAATCTCGAATTATATATCGAAAAGTCGTAGAAAATGGTGAATGAATGCATTATATGGCTTGTGCTAGGTATCGGGTATGATGTGTATTAGTAATATAGCATACCATACCAAGTCACGTTCATCCCATGTCAATGAGCAACAAAATGCAAGGAAAATGTTGTGGACCGTGCCATTGTCGTTGTATGTTAAGATATTAGAGATTCTTTTGGTACTTGTGACTTGGTTTTCATGAACGATAAACCTGTGCGTTTTGTTAGGCCGTAGAGGAATAAAGAAGAGTGTTTTTCAAGAATCAATACGATGAGGAAAGAAGAAGGAAGGAGGTAACAGCCGTACTCTCGAATTACAATATATGTATATAATATATACGAAAAAGAGCACTGGTGGCACGGTACAAAAGCACATGCCAGTAGAGTCAGTATTATATAGGAATGAGGAGAGTAAACTCATAGCTCAGTCAGTTTAAGTTGAGAGAAGCGAGTGAAGCGAACAACGCAGCGAAAGCAAGCGAATGAGTGGGTTTAAGCAAGATAGAAAAAGTACACAGAAAGTAGTGTGTATAGGTAGGCAGATTGTTTGTGGCTGTGTGAATGGATTCGATTCCAAGTTGGAATGGAGTAAAGTGTATATTACGATATAATATATAATGATGATAATATAATATAAGGAAAAAGAGCGCAGACACAGTTGGCCGTATTTCCTCCACTATGATATAGTCATATAGTGTATATGTGCCATAACCATCAGGAATGGTTATTGTCGTCGTGTGAGAAAAAGATACATAATGGAAGTTTTTGGAAGTTGGAACTAGGAACTTTGCCAACATAACATTCAGAAATAGCGTGCCGATCCGAAGAGAAGGTCCATGGGGTCGTGCTGCTGCTGGTCCTATGCCGCTCTGTTGTTCTTTATATATAGAGTATTATTGCTTCCACTCTTTTCTCTTGTGTTGTTCGCTATTTGAGATTGCTCTGCTGAGTAAAGTAAAACTTTAAAAGAGAAGTTTGTCTACGTACATTAGCACTTTGTATACTACAATCCCTGTAACCACTTTCGGAGCTAAGAGAATGAGTCTCCTGTTCTCGTGTTGTCGATCATTTCTTGGACTCATCATCACATTTTCATTTCCCAACACCGCACCACCGTCAGCTCTTGCTGCAATATCAACAGTCAGTGTAACATAAAGTTTGCAACTCATTTTTAATTTGTTTTTTTAAACAGTGGGAGTTACGTAAACCACATCGCTTTTGCAACAGTAGTAAAAAGTTTGTTTTTGCTCTGTTGTGGACTATAATCAAATTTGTTTGAAGCTGATGATAGCTGTGAGTAAATTAGGAATTTAGATTAAACTGATAAATGTTATAGTTGAGTTTTTTTTACCCCAAGTATCATGTTCGTCATCATTCGCATGAGCCGTCATTTTCTTTATCAGGATCGGCAAGCCTACACATTAGGCTCATTCTCCTATAAACAGATGAGCCATGCAATTAGGAATGAGACATTGTTTGTTAAGTCATCACCATCAGTAGAGGAAAACATGTGCATAGTTTGAACTGTGGACTTTAAGTGAATTCATTCGTTCAGAGTGAAGTGAGGGAACACTTTATCCTTCAATTACAGTAGAACGTATTTGATAATAATTTTTTTTATATGAATGAAGAATGAGAATGGCCATGAGAGGCAAAACCCATTCTTTTACTCATTCATAATAATATTCGGTGGGCAGGCAGACAATGAGCATGTAAAGCAACAGCTCATCAAATGTAGCCATTCTCTACAAGTTGATTCCATTTTTATGGAACAACGGATGTGAATTTTCCATTCAGACGAACCAAAAGTCTAGGAATTTGTGGCTTTATTATTATATGAATATACACTCATAGTTTGGTAGTATTGTATAAACATGCTTCCATAAAGTGTAAAGGCAATTATCAATTAACTTGCCTATAAAGCTTGACGTTTACAAATGCATGCATAATAGTGGCATGTTGAACTCTGCGGTAGAAAAAAGTGAATTGGTGTAGAGCAACCAGTGATTTCATCTTGTGCTTGTGACTTGAGAAAAAAAAGAGAAAACAAAAATATTTTGGGAATGTGTCCAAAAGACAAAAGGGCTTCACATGACAAGCAATTTAAAATAGCCCACAGAGTCTCAGTGCTCTGACTTTACTTGACGGAAGGGAATACTATGAAAATGACTTCTGAAATTGGGCGAATACTCAAGTGTTTAACATCCAAGCCATATCACTCTCTGCAAGATGATGCGTACACCCACGTCCATTTGATTCGTAAGTTGATTGATGTACATGACTGATGTCTTAATGTTAAGCTCTGGAATCATACAACAAGAACGTCTTTGATACCGTGACATAGCTCTGTGAATGCAATAATATCATGGATGACTTCATGATTAAATGAGGATAAATATCGTTCTGGTTTTTTTTATCCTGGTTTAGGCATAAAAAGTAATTTGGGCGTAATAACATTAATGTATCATTCTCCTAAAGTTGTTTTAGAATTTCGATTCAATGCTGGCATTCACTTTACGTTGTATGTAACTTCGTTAATTGGCCCACTTTATGATTTCGTCTTTCATTTTACAGTAAGCATTTTAATACAGGATAAATGTGCTCAGTTTTTTTTGCCACAGACAGAGATAGCCAGACATTGCGACAGCTAAGTAGGTTTCGATTCATAATCTTCTCTCTACTATATTGCTTCTTTCAGTTGAATATGGGTCTATACTATATAGAGCATAAGCAATACAAAAATTATTACTTCAAACACTAAAACAATATTTTTTTTGTACAAACGCAATTTTGTTATTTTGATTTACTTTTTGCATTGACATATAAACAAATTTCAAAATAAGCTATGAAATACAAATACAGCAAGTTTTGCTAGGAGTAAAAAATTTATTTAATGCCACCACGACTTTAGTCTAGATCACTAGTTGTATTTAGTAAAAAACTGAAATTGTAGCAAGTAGAAATGAGATGTATATTTGCTCTTTGGGTAGACATAAAAGAGCTTCATAAATGGTTGAAAAAATATGTGTGCTCGTTTCTCATCGGCAGAATCTTGTATTAGTAGGCCATTAAATTCTGATTCTGTTCAATTTAGGAGGAAGTTGAATATTTGATACCGATGTTCTATGCATTTAGTTATTTTGAAGATTTAGAATTAGTAAAGTGTAACACAGGATAACAATATTCACAATTCTGAACTGTGTACACTGTTATGGAAAGAAATAAGGATATATTTATAATGATCTCATTTGAGTGAGGGTTCATCATTATAATAGTAATTACATGATCAAATCGAGCATTCTTTTTGTAGGATGATGTAAAAATTCAGATTGTAAAAGTTTTTACAACAGTAAAGTACCTACTTGTCATGCAGAAGGTATCACAAGTTTACATGTATGAATTATTATTTAAATTATGTTATAAACAGCGCAAGCAGAGATAACTGATGCACCTGCAGAGACCGTGGAAGATTTGCCAGACACTAATGTCGAAATAATCACTCATCAGCGACAAGAGCAGAATAAGATTAGGAGACCTCGAAGTGCCGGAGACATTGCAGAAACACTTCACCAATGTACAGCAACGGCAACTTCTGTGACAGGAATCTCAACGTTTCACGGAGGAGCATCATCAGAGCCCAGCAATATCGTCTCTAGATCCACTCACTCATCCAGTAACAATAGCAGACAAAATAATTCTGAGTCGCATGGTGGAATTCAGAATAACAATAACAATTATAACTATAATCATAACGAGAACGCTGCTGCTGCGCAAGGTAGCAGTAATAATGGTGGGGGTATTTTGAGTTTCTTTGGGGTAAAGTTTAAGTCAGGTACGAGACATTTAGAAAGGTCTCAAGACTCTAGTGGTGTTTCTAACAAGACTGGTAACGCAACGGGGGCTACAGGCATAGTTGCAAACAATAACAATAAAACGGTTTCCGATCTCAGATATACCAAATTTCCTTTGCCACACAGTAAAAACAACTCTTTAGTAACAAATACCACGGTGGCTGCTACTGGAGGACAAAGTAGTAGTAATAAATTGAGTGATGCTGCATCGCCGTCCCAATCATCACACTCCTCATTATCTGCTATTAATCGTCATAAATCTAAACTATGTCGTTCTTTAGATTCCTCACAAGCAGAGTCGGGAGTTAACGGAAGCAGTAGTAGTACCAGCAGCACCGCAGAAAGTTCAGGAGTCATTTCTAACATACCTCCTGATTTGCCTTTTGAGGAGTCCCAAATTCATTTTACGCCTGCAACCAAAACCTACACACATCCACATAGAAGCCCGATTCCTCCCGGTAGACCAAATACCAGTGCGTCATCCTCAGGTAACTTTTTGACAAATACAGTGTCCTCAATTGGAAGAAGGGTAGTCAATAGTGTAACTACTGGCTCAAAGAGCAAACATAATAAAAGCAAGCTGAAAGTAAAGTCGAAATCGGATAATAATCTTCACCGTGTCAATTCTAATGTCAACGTCAGCAGCGTGATTGCCTCTGGCCACGCAAGTACTAGTGGTGGTAGTGTTGGTGTACCAAGAAACTCTTCTGCTTCAGCATTCACTTCGTACCCGGATAATTATCCATCATCCCACTTGGAGAGTGGTGGTGCTGAGCGTAGACTGAATAGTGTTCAGTTAGGTGACCATGCAACAATTAGACTGCCCTGGACTGGGTTCCAACAAATTAATAATTTAAGCTCTGTCTCATCAAATAGAACAGTTATTCCACATACTCACAATAATAATTTCGAGTTTCCATCATCATCTGCTGGTTCAGGTAGTAGTGAACGTTATGTGGAATGTGGGAGCAACCTTCTAAGAACTACTACTACTACTTCTGCTATTCCAACTGTTCACCCCACTTTTGGGAATAATAATAATAGGGAAATTAACTGTGGACCAAGAGTAAATACTGTTAGTAATAATACTCGGGCTGGTAACATTATTGTCACACGAAGGAGATCAAGATCTTTGGAGAGATGTAGTAACTTTCGTGTGATTCAAGTAAACAACAATAGTAGTGGGGTTGCTAATAATACCTCAGTTTGTGAAGGCTTACCTTCCTCGAGTCAGTCTCTGCTTTGGCGTGAATTGGAATCACGAATAGGTGCAATAAGCAGGTCTCAAAGTAGAAAAGAGACTAGAACTGAACGGGAAAAGCAAAGGACGCGAAGCACCCACTCATTAGAGAGAAATACCTCACACAGAGTTCGCCAGTTAACTCCAACAGAGCAGGAAATTTTACTCCGTAATATTGATTGGAACTCCACATCTTCTGTTCAGCAGCAACAACAACCACCCCGTAGGCCGGATAAACCTTCAAAGCCTAGCATATTTCCTGGAAGTAGTGGCTCTGGTAATTCTATTGTTGCTGGTAGCAGATCAGGCAGAAAAGATCAGCACCGTAGCCCCTTTGAAAAGCTCCATAGATCTGCTCCTAATTCATCTTTTAGTAACAGTAGCGAATCTGGGGAAAGCTCATACTCAGCTCCACCATCACCCCCACCTCGACCACCTTCTACCCTTAAACCTGAAAGTAGACTGATTATTCACCATCAACAGAAAAGTTCTTCATCAGCCATTCGTCGAACTCATATTACTTCTCCAACGTCTTGCCTACATTCTCATCAAGGACCATTTTCCCCTAGTAATAGCGCTGGTGGTATCATTATGAATCCAGTTCCTAAGAGAAGACCTGTGGCACCCCGTTCACATGGGTCCTCTTCCGACTCTGGTGTTAGTCATATAAGCAGCACTTCAACTGTACGAGGTACCTCCGATTTTTCTGACGAAAGTGGAGGAAGTGTGAATATTAGTCATCATTCACAACACTCCAATTCGGTCTTGTCTCATTCAACAACTTCCTCTTCCGGGGTTTCACATCACTCATCATCTGCTGCAACCAATGCTGTTTCTTCTGCAACGGCTGGGATTTCTCTTGAAGATGTAAGAAATTCCGGGTTCATTAATAAACCCTCGAAAGGCTGGCTCCACTCTGACCAGATGTTGTCGAAAGAAGGTATCACCTATACCGTACGGGTAAGAAATTCTCATTCTTTTTTTGTAACACATGCTTTTTTACAAATGCATAAAATATGATATTTTTCAATATATTCAAAAATTGGTGGTGTTTCTTTCAAGTTGCGTTTCATTAAAATTTGACTCATTATCTTTCATTCATTACATAACCATTGACTAATTTTAAAATCAACAACTTTTACAACAAAAAAGTCGCACATTCATTATGTAGTAAAATATCAAGTGAAGTTTATGCATGCAACTGAGCCAATGCGTGATATAAGGGCCATGAGGGTAGCAAAAATAAGAAATACAAAATATCAATGACCATTCAATAGACTAGGCGAACACAAAACATACGGAAACAATATTTATCCAATTAGTATTTAGACGTAGTCCAAAGCGTATATATATATATGTAGGCCATATATTACAGTCCAGGATCTTATTGTGTCTGTTAGCAGAAGGAGAGATAAAATCTGTGGCATTCGAGGGTCGTTTGGGTGTTGGTCCACGTAATAGCAATAACTCGTTGTTCCGTCTTTCCCATTCAGAATTTATGAATATCTTTGTCGTGCTTCTCTCTCCCTCTCTAATCTCGCTTTTTTTTATTTTGTAAACCTTACACTACTACTCGTTGCATCAAATGATGTTTACTTTATTCTTGTCTGGTCTCCTATTGTAACTTGTCGCAGTTCGCCTCATGGAGTTAATATAATTCCTTGCTTATACTTTCACAGCATACAAAAAATAGTAATACATCGTGACATCAGTAAAATTAAAGTATGTAAAAAGGCGCAAGCGGAGCGTGTGCATGAGGTTGTATTGGATGCTAATAGATGCGTTCATGATATACACACTTGCATGCGTACATATAGTAGTACGTTCCATTCCATTGACTAGTGTCTTTGCATTATCTTTCTAGCTTTGTAAAACTGGCAGAAGATGAAACAAGGTACTTATGACGATACAATGAGCAAGTAAAAAGCATGAGTGTTCCAATAACAACCTATCACATCTTGTCTTGTCATATCTAGCTGGATCGTAAGGGAGACTATGTATGATATGAATACATGAAGTGATGTGTGATGTGATACCTCAAGAGACCACAAACGCTTTCTGACTGTTGAGTAGTAGTTTATAAATGAGTAGAAGCAGAGGACTGAAAGAGTAAAAAATGCACGCATCTAACATTATATTATTATAAGATCTGACTGAAATGAGTTTTGTAAACTTTACCCTGTGTAAAGCAGTTCCATGAATGATGACAAATCTGTCGTTTTTTCTAAACTGAAGTATGTGAGGTTTTGAAAAAAGAGTACTGAAACATAAATGAAAGTACGCAAGAAGGCATACACTGTACAGTGTTATATAATAATTTCGGATAATCATTCCTGGTTTCGTTTTTGTTGGTCATATATGCTCTCACTAATGTATTATTATTTTTTTCTTTCGTGTCGTAGACGCACGCTCAAGTAGTAGTATAATTGTATGAAGAGAGAGTTTTTTCCGAAGGAGAAAAAAATATATTCTGTTAACTTTTTTTATGGTTTAACGATGCATGCTGCTCATTACATGTTTTTATGACTTTTTGAGATAGCTGGAGCTGTGTGCATAGAATTTTATAGGTACAGGGCAGAAAGATTATACTGACTTGGCTGGAATAAATGACGATAAGTTTTGATTTTATTATCCTTTGGGAATCTTGTCTAACTTGAATTGAAATTCAGGGAAATAGGGAAAGGGCTGTTTTTTATGTGAACTGCTCAAATGACATAAAAATGTGATTGTTAAAACAGAAAATACACATTTTCTTTGTAAATGTAATAATTATGATTAGGATAGGAACATTACTGTATATAGAAAGAGTTCTTATTCTTGGTGATAATGACGTTTATCGGCTTTATCTAATGCTTTTTTATGATTAAGGCTAGGCTAGGACACAGCATCTCTCTAGCGCTATACGCTTCTTGCTACTAGATGTTATTATGTAATACTTGATATTTTGTATCTTTTTAAACTAGATAAAAGAGTGGGGTACATCGTACATTGACGGAAATCTCTGTACACTGTACGTCCATTACTATTAAGATTGAGTGAAACGATGTATTCAATTTTAATTTTCTAGTTTACAATACTTAAGGTCTTTACCCTTTTTGAAGAATATTTGTAAAAGGATTATTGGATTATTTTTTTGACGGAAGGTGTGAAATCCGGTATTTGCTTCAGTTGTTATAATGTGGCAATACTTACTCGGGGGTGCTTTTGGAATTACATATTCATCGGTTGGTACATAGCTATTGCTCTATTGAATGAAGAGAAGATTAGGGAATGGCACAATAATAGTAGGAATCTGGTTGACATTTACATCCACATATGTATGCATTAGATTTCGTAAAGGTTTGTTGTGACCTTGAGAAATGAATGAAAGACTTTTCGTTTCATTCCCCTCTTGTACTGACAATAAAAACTATTTTTATTGGCTCTGTAGTAATTCAATCGTAGGAAGAATAAAAAAAGTTATAGACATTGAGTTATTAAGTACAAACGTCCGCTATCATTTATCCATTCTGTTCTCCTACACATTTAAGTTGACGAATATATTGACTCATTGTTCTGTGCAAATATTATAGAAGCTCGTCAATTCAATTGGTTTGTGTTGTTGTGATGTAAATAGTTTTAGTGTACACACTTGAAAAGCACACTTCAATTCAAATCCGGTTTCCAAGAGGAGGTGGTGTGTAGAGCAGCGCATTATGTTTCACGGAAAGCATTAATGTGAGTGCGTAGGTGTGCAATCTTATTTTTTAAAACAGTTTTTGATGAAATGCTTTGAGTTACGCTCACCGTGTGAGTAAAATGTATTGTCCAGGGAGCTAGATAATGGATTCCGCTCTAATTCATGTTATCAAGAAATCACGTTATCAGAGAACGGGTTTTCCTGTCGAAAACTTGATGCCCACCATCACCAGTAGTAGTAGTATCATGTAGTAGCTTTTTCATTGCGTTCCATACCATTGAAAACCACACATCAAACAACTTATGTGAGCTCTCCTGTGTATATTATATGGCGGATACAGTGAACATTGCATTGGCGTTCTAAATGATTCACTGAACTGAAGTCTCGCTTTTCCCGTCCTACTCGTATTATATATCCTACTTCAACCCAACCCTGCAAACCAACTTCATATGTGCTCGTTTATGATGCGCAATGTAGTGTATGTGTACTTGCGAAAGAAAGCACAATAAAAAGCTTTTAATCCTTTTTCATGTAGTAGTAGTAGTAGTTTCTACACAAGGCGAATTGAGATTGTAGCGAGGTTTTTCCTGTGTGACCTGCTTTTCCCTGGAATTTTGCTTTGCAAAATAAATGAAAGAAACTAAGGTGTTTTCATGCTTTGTCAATGTTACAATCAAGCTCAATCCAACAAAAACACCCACACTTCTATTTTCTCTGTGTATGTGTGTGTGCACCTTGTTTTGTACAATCCTAATAACAATATACTATTACTAATACATACCTACACACGTGCTACATTTTATAACAGGCTGACTAATATAGCTGTGTAGTTGTTTTAAAAGAGTGGGAGAACTGGAAAACTCGCCTACAACGAATTTACTAACAAGATATGTACATTTTCAGTTACATCACCTTACCTTCCCCTCCTTCTTACCTTTCCTCTACATTCATCCTTTCAGTCAATTCCATCGAGTTACCCGTTGTTTCTCCACCCGTCATTCCTTTCTTCCTACTGCATACGACACAAAATAAAACTTTCAGGTGATTTTTATTGGCGTAGCATGACTTTTTACTATGTATACATACAATAATAATACATATTGTACAAGTTATTTCGTGGTACTTGTACAGTGTATACTATAGTTTAATACAACATTTACTTTGTTGCTGTATCACTGACAATGAGATTCATATATATATATATCAAGATTCTACAAATAATGGAAGGGAACTGGAAAAGTCCTGTTATACAGTCTGCCTGCGCTGTAATTTATGCTACTCCTAGGATGGTATTTATATAGTGTAGGCAGCAGTAACTATAAGATTATCTTGGAATAGCTCATTTCTTGAAAGTTTTCTCATGTTAATTTTAAAATGGTTGTTTTGTAAAAAGTTTTTTTTCTTCCTTTCTTACCAAAGTTTGCTTGAATGAAACTTGTAAGCTTTTGTAAAGTAGGAGAATGAAATGAATGATGAAATTTTTACGGCGGAATTTTCATCGTAATGCTGATGGACAAACTTGTTTTTCCTGATGATGATGATGTGTTGCTACTTTCTTATTATCAGTTTTTCACAATGCAGAAAAAAATATATCAGTCCTATTTTAATTAGATGAGTAGGAGAAAATGAAAAAATAAAAATTGTTAGAAAAGTTGTAATTAAAACTATATTTTCCATCTCGAAGATAAACATGATTTGGTTTAATGCGTGGGTAGTCAGATCCCATGTAATTTTCCCTTACTTATTATTATCAGCCCACCTGGACTTTCTTGTTTTTGTTATAAGTCAGTTTCACTATCATTTTCTATGCGCTAGACATTTCTGCTTTAAAATGGTAGTGGGAACCATCAAACTGATAAGCTTGTACAAGTGCCAGAGCCAGATGAATTCAAGATAGTGATGCAAAAGCTCATTACTTTCTTCCGTTGAAAAACTTGTATGGAGGAAAAATTCAAAGGGTAAAACATGTTAAGTTTAAGAAAAAACATTGATGAGAGGATATATATCGCTTTCATTTTTAGGAACGGCAAACTGGCAAGCAGCTTTTTTAATTCAAATATAATTTGGGATGTTTACATTTCTGCAATTTTAATTATTTTTTTTACCATTTTACGTCTAGTAGAATTCAATACAATGACGTTTCATATTAAGACGTAGAACTCGATTTTACGGTTTAATGCTAATTGAACCATATATTATTATCGTTCTCCTCCACCCAATTGCTTAGTAAAATTGTTTTCGAAATGTACATGTGGATTTCCAATGAAAAAATCTATTTTAAGCATTTAGCCAGTTCCCCGTGTGTTCATCGTCATTCGTTGTAAAATGTACGGTGTATAGCGAACTATAATGGGATTTGCCGATCATGCCATATCCAATATGAATGTGTGTACAATGTCAAGCTGAAGCATACTTAAACGAGGCGGAAGGAGGGGTTGGAATTTGAAAGGGCACATACAGTTCGGTTTGAATATTTAAAACGCTCAGGTTTTAAAACATACGTGTAACATTGGTAAAACTAGCGTGTCCAAATATTAAATGGATCCACGTATGCTTTCATTGATCCTGATCCATCCGTTTTCCCTCTCATTCCCTAGGAAAAAAAATACTTCCGATGAATACATTTCGTAGACGGATGTACTAGGTACGTATTTACAAGCGTATGCAGACAGATTTGCGACCATAAATAAAACACGATGGATGCGAAAGGCATATAAAATGTAATGGAATTGAATATGACATAAACAGGACGTGTCTAACAGGCAAAAGATCATATTAGTTTCCTGGAACAAACAGTGAAAGTAAACTATTTAAAAAAATCTGGGTCTATCGTGAATATCCCAATACCTTTTCTTTAATACCAATCGGATGCAAACATGCATGTGTGCCTCATTTCATTTTGACTCTTGATATTTTCGTCTCCGTTACTTCTTTGAGTCTAGCATTCTTCATACAAAAGTTAAGCTTGTTCTGCTATTGAATGAAGCAGAAAAGATTGAATAAGAAAAAAAAATCCGTGGTGTTACAGTTTTGGCACGAAGTAGGAAATCTTAAAGATATTATTAAAGACAAAGTTTAGAAGCTAGCCCTAGAATTTATTATAATCCTTACTGCTAAACTATGCATAACCGTGCTGTTTTCATTATAAGATAGAGGAAGGTCCACAGATGAGCGGATTTTAGATGTTTTTGTCCTCATCTCATCCTTTTAGAAGCAACAAGCAAATGTATCACTAAATTCATGTAAATATATGAAAATAATATGGGATGACAAATATTGTGATATCCCTTTTGGAATAAGACATGCATAGATGTCCTTCGTTAAGTATTATAAATAATATGAAGTTATTACATGTATTTACTATATACTATGTACCTGTGATCGTACATGCTGCATGAATTCGTAGCATACTTATGTTTGAGCTAAGCATATTTGAAGAATGGTTTTAGTTACATCATATCATCATCATACTGTGGTATTTCTGTAGGATGTAAAAAAAAGAGTGAATGTGAATGAATGAACTGGCATATAGTAAAGCAAGAAAACAGGCCAAAGCAGTCGCAGTGGATGAATGAAACTGTTTGAATGAATGAACGAGTGTGAGGAAATTGAAAGACGGAAAGGAAACAACCCTATCACCTATGGACCATGCAAGCTTATAACACACTTGTGTTTTGTATGTGTGTGTGTGTGTGTGTGTGTGCTGTTGAGTTTGGTTATAGAGCCATGTATCAGCGACTCTTTAGCACCACCATGATACATAAAAGTTGGCTGGATTACCATTTTACTCACACAAATCGTATATATAGCATTAGTCAGACTTCAGTTCAGTACAAGTCATGCTATTTTTATGGGAGCACAGAATGCTACATTAAGTTATGAGCCAAGTTCCCAAAGGAGTTTCAACATATGGAAACTTCTGCTCATCCATTCACAACAATTTGAGTATGAGCTTGTGTGGTACTTTAATGAAACGTTACATATATATAAAAGCATATAGATAGCATCCTTGTTTTGTTTCACAACCTAAAATATTTCAAACATGCATGCACGCCAAGTGATGTACAGGATATTGAAGACGATATATATGGGAGTATGAGTCTGGTTTTGCTGGTAGTAGAAGAAAATACGAAAACAGCCGTGGGCCAATGATTAGATCCGACTTCTCATTTAAATAATGCAGTTGTTTGTAGTATCAATGGCATACCGTTGGTTGGGAAAAGCTGCGTAAAAGTAAAATATTGTAAAGCGCTCGTATAATAATAGTTGCTTAAAGTATTTTGAATGGCTACTACTACTTACTACCCCTGCATAATGTAATGATGGATGATATTTAAATATGGCGACACATTGACTTACCCATACGTAATCCTCAATAATATATTCGTGTTCGTGTGTGTCTGAGAAAAATATATTTGTAGTAATCATATGAGTAGAAAAACATTATACGATTGAGATGGGACTGAATGAATGAATCGGAAGGGGGGAAGGATAGAAATGAATGAATGAATTGGATTGGAATGAGATGGCAATTTTATCTAGAATCACCAACCGGAATGTCTACCAAAAAATGTGGTGTACCGAAGCCAATAAATGCCATGGCCTTCCATATTATGTGTTTTATGCCAAGCACATTGTTCACTAATGATATGTAATCACTGATTGATACATGTGATTTTTAGGTGGTTCACTTCTTGTTTTTAGCTTTTGTCTGCAGAACACGATAGTGACAGTAGTAGTGGTAGCTGTAGTTTGGGTTTCATTCATTCATGATGAGGTGGCAATGGCGGATGTCCTGAATCCTGACTATATTTCCATCAGCATCTGCATTTTTATGTATGGCTATGGCTTGTCGGTCTGGTATGCCTGTAGCGTGTGTGTGTGTCGTGGGGGCTCTATGGTATGCATATAACGTTAACCATGTGATGTAATTTGGATTTGGATGAAGCTGATAAACCGGCATTCCTACTACACCATGTTGGAATGGTTATTTTCCGGTCTATTCTGTGAATATCTCTTTCGAAAGGAAATATGCTTTACCAGTCAATTTTTTGAGTGCGTTTTTATGCTGCCGCACACATTTCATGACGCAATAGGATGTAATAAGAACACTTCCGATTCCGAACTAAAACTAAGGCAGGAACTTACATATGTAAATGAATATAAAATAGATTTACAATGTGACAAACAAACATGAGAATTTGACGTTTTTTTGGTCACCTACTGGTTGAAAATATACCTTTAATTATCATAAATCGGAAGTGGCTGTGAGTGACAAACCTGGAAAACATATTTCATTCATTCATACTAAACATGCACAAATGCATGGCAATGCTATAAAGTTTAAGTACAGTAACTGACGATGAGTGACAATAGTTTATACATACGTTTACACACAAATGACAAAAGGGAATGAGTCACATAAAGGAAGTGAGTCTTTCGGTTTATACTGGATTTCTGGGTATGGGTGGGTGGATAGTTTTTCAGGATGTGTTTAGTTTTCGCCTTAAATACGTTGTTAGTATGACAGTACGAGTATGCTTCACTGTGTCTGGATGTCTACAGACAAGTTAGATGTCTCCATTATTCTGAGATTTCTTAATTTGCATGACACAATATATGTACTCTCACACTTTTTCGAGAAACTCGAATGGGTTAGTTTTTAGTAGTAAGAATGTAGTGAACGTACGCTTGCAAAAGGAGTATTATATCAACTTCATTTAAAGCTTTGTTATGGAATATGTAATGGTTTTGTTACTATTTAAAAACCAAAATGAAAACGATGTTAAAGAATGTTTGGAGATTCAGATGGAATAAATATAAATGATTTAGCTTTGTCTTGTTAAAATGCATTGAACATCACAAAGAGTTTATATAATATGAGTGGGTTTTGAATGTTTTGATGTCTGAAAATCCTAACAGTACAGTTTTGCTAGAGCTATAAGACGGCGATATTGTCAAATCATGACCGAATACCAATTTTTACATTCTTGATGGCATTTCATTTGGTGACGGAGAGAGAGAAGTATAAAGTATGTCGTTGAATGAAAGTGATAGTGACAAAGCTTGTATCGTATTTTTTTCTGAGAAATTTGTTGACTTATTTACTGCATTGTCAGCATTCATTCTTGTACAGTTACAACCAACCCAGACACTAATTTAGTTTTCTTTTATTTGATGACAATATTTTTTTATGTTTTGTCTATGTGTGCGTGTAAGTTTAATGTATATGTATGTATTTTGGTAGTGAGATAAGATTTGCTCAAAACGGATGTTTTTCGTCGAGTTGTTGTCGCTTGGAATAATTTTTTATTGCTACATGAGATTGTTGAGCTATTAATGACGCTGGTACATCTGCGCACTGAAAATGAAACACAATTTTTAAAAGTTTGGCTTCTGTTTATGAAATAGAAAAATGAAACGTGTCAGGTTTACACACAAGTAAGAAGAAACCCCAGACAAATTGTTAAAGTATTTAAATGACGCACATTGATATGTTATCGTTTCTTTTTGTTCAGAATATGCATGCATGTAGTCTCTTCTTTTCCCAAAAAGTCAAGTCACAGACGACTGAATTGAATGGTTTAAAATATGAGCTCCTGTTTACAAGGAATTTTGCAATTTTTTCTTGAATGCCGTAACTTAAAATCAATATCGTAAAAATAGATATTATCTTAACATCAATCTCGTTTGCAATGTGTTACGATAACATAAACATTTCATTCTTGAATGCTGTGGAAGCTTACAAGTGATGAGGAGCAGCGTTTTTGGATAGTCGATTTTGAAAACCTTGAAGCTACAAAGTTTACTTAACCTTGTTACCTAATTATCAGCATTATATTGGTTTATCTAGATGAAGATTAATCATTTAAAGTCGGCAAATATTGAACTGTTAATATGTGAAATATTTCCAGACGCGTATTTAAAATCGGAGACTCAAGTAATCACTTTCTTTATTACGTGTAATCGCAACTTATTGTCGTTGTAAGTCAAAATGTAATTTGTATAATAAACAATAAATTCATTTAGTTTTTCAATCGGTGAGTATATCTTATTCACCAAAATGAAACAAAAAACAGAAGGTATTCAGGCATAAAGTTTTCAATTTGAAGTGCGAGTTTGTAATATTGACTGTCTAAAAATGCAGTTGTCTGTCCCAAGCCAATAGCGAAACACGTTTGGCAAAGGGAATGAAATATGATATTGCGACGAACGAACGAACTAACGGGGCTACGTGCGACACATCCTGTTTCATAAACATATTTTGACGTATCTTAATATTCGTAGCATAAACATTCGCCGACTTCATTTTCCTATCGGGTCGAAGAATTTTTACGAGCTCCGCATAAGTATATAGCAGTAAGCCTTCGATTTTGCTGCAAGAAATATACAAAAATTAGGATTTACAAAAGCATGGGGAAACATGAAACGATGCTGTTGCTTGATTGAACGTAAACTGCATTTCATTCTTGCTAATTTTCATGAATTGTTGAATTGAAAATAAAAAGATTAAATTCAATTCAGCACAAGCAAACCAAGAATACTTAATAAAGGAAGTCAAATTCCTGTCCAAGTAATTTTTTTGGTGTTTGAGTCATTCCGAGTATTTGACTCACGGATTGTCACCCTTTTTCATCCTCAATGTTTAATGTTTCCTCTGAATGCTCACAGAGTCGTCTTTTTTAGTTTATTTATTACCATACTCAAAAAAATGCGACAAAATATTAACTGAGCTTCTGATACCACACCATTTATAAATGACGAATAATGCATGAATGAGATGTGCTTCAATTTACAAGTCCCATTGATAAAAAAGGGTTCCAATAATTAGGACCTATAATATGAAAGATTTGAACATTTTGTGATTTATGGAAAACTTGGAATGAAAGTTTTACTTGATTGGGGGAACGACGACTCGATAAATAAGTTTAAGTCTAGGAATGCCTACGTGAATTAATTATTGTATATTCTAACCAATGAAATATTCTTTTTGTTTGTATTACAGTATATTGGCTGCCTAGATGTGAATACGTCAATGAAGAGTCTGGATTTCGACACAAGATCCCTAATTGCAAAGTAAGTTTTAATTAAAGCAAACAGTTATAGTATCTACACAAATTAAAAAAGCTATAGGTTTTCAACATAAAGCACAAACTTATCAATGCTCTCAGAACGGCTGAACGTGTATCCCGTTTCTGAAAGAATAATATATGTTAATGAACTATTTGGTATCATGACACGTTTTTTGCATATTGTGTAAAAAATTACTGACTGGAAAGTTTGGGAGCTGTAGGATAGCCGTATTCTTTCTGCATGTATCATGGGAGAGATTGGTTGGAAGTCTGACCTGAAACGGAAGCATTCGCATAAAATGAAACTGTGTAACTTCTGCCCATGAGATACTGACAAGATAAACTGTATGTATAGACATATAGTGCTTTTATATTCGATTCAGATGTATAAAGTTTTCCCCTGAATGCATCTTCCTAGGACAAAAGAAACTTTGTAGATCCCTTTGCTGTAACATCATTTTGAGGATTGCGTGGGCGTTATGCAGTCTTTGTATTGGTACGACGAACGAAGCATCCATTCCTTGAGTGCTATTGTTACTGTTACGATACGTTCCAGATATCCGTCTCTTTTTTTTCTGCTACGTTATATGTATGTAAGTATATATGGTGTGCCATTTTCTCGAGGTTGTATGATATACATATAATATTCTATGAATGCCATAAATTATAACGAAGGATTGTGACTGGGTATAAATGAAATAGAAGAGCGTGTCTAACAATGAAGTGAATACAGATGATAGCGATGCACCTTTGAAGACCTACACGATGTGCTTTTTTTTAAATGGTTGCATTAAAGTAGTAGGATTCTTTTCAAACGATATACGTAATGATAGAGACACTAAAGGCATGGCAAATTTTGAATGAATAGGATGAATGTACGTACGAATATATTTTTTAACTGCGTCGGGTATTTCTAAAGTCACAAAACAAAGAATTTTGTTAATTTAGGAGCTATGCTAACACATTCTCATGAGGTGAAACAAAACGTTTGTATAAAATAAAGATGAAGTCTCTCAATACGAGAGCAATAGAACAAATAGGATTTAAAGGACTTGGTTCTATCAAATTTCCGACGCACTAAAATAACGAAGCTCCAGCATCCCAATTCCCACAGTTTAAGATTATGGTTTGCAGTTTAAGTTGCTTCAGTTTCTAAATATTCGTAGCTGTTTCATTTTTTTACTTTATTTTTTTCAGAGAATGTATCAATCAAGTATGTGAAGCAGCTGGCTTTCGCTCTCAAGACAGGAAAAGAAAGGTAAGCACTTTTTTTGCATTCATCGATCCATTTTCCAATTAAGTCGCTGTCATTTCAGAAAGTGGGCACGAACGAAAGCTCCATATATGACTGTTCTCAACCGAAATTACTACGGAACGGTACTGACTATGTGGAAGAAAATGTGGGAGACTTGACAGATGATGTTCTAATAGAGGACACCGTCTAACCAATCTTCCATTTCCTTGGTTCTTCTAGTATATAGTTTTTGCTTCTAGTTAAAATAACTAATCACCATTTGTCGTGGTTGGTTGTATGAAGGGCGATGAAAATGGGTCGGCTGTTAGACAATCTCACAATTGCCTCATTTTTGTACAGCATAGTATTATGTACCTGGTCAAATAGCAGCTAGATGTATTTGCTAAATTTCCTCAGTTTGGAGCAGGAGCTCTGAAGTTTGGGTTCATTTTCCGGTTCATGAATAAACACAAGGTTTGTTGGAGTAAGTGTGTTTGAGAAATTTGTATATTTACATTCCTATTCCCATATATTATTCTAATGTTGGCTATGTGTGGTAAGTACCGCGCGTAGCCAAAGAGAAATGGGAGATGTGCATTGAGTGGCAGCAGAAGCAGATGGCACATTCTGACTTTGAGTGATGTGATATATAGTACTAGTCGATCAGTGTACACAATATGCATGAATGTTGAATGTTTTTATGAATTTTGTTGTAGGTAAATGTATATTATTAAGGGCAAAAGAGAGAGAGCTTTCTCTCTCTCTCTCCCAAAAAGCTCAAAAAGACGTGGATTTGTTTTCCTTGCTGTGTCAGTGCCTGTGGGCCTAGCATGTGGCAAGACTATTAGTCTCTCTTTCTTTCTAACTTGCGAAAGAGCCAGGAAAATGTGGGGGTGTGGGTAAAGGAAAATATCGATCGGTTTCCCGTGTTGGTCGTTGTTGAGAAAGGATGAAATGGGAGAAAATTTGGAGGAGAGAGAACTAGAAGAACTTGCGAAATGTGTGTACATCAAATTCATGCATTGCATTTTCTATCATATCCCTTCAAGTACACGCTGACTACTACATTCTTTCGTATGAATGTAGGTTGGGGGAAAAGGAATGGCTGGAGAGTTAGAATCCGTGCCTGCTTCGGTGCTTTTATGCCCTCGTCATGCATATATGAGCACTCTATAATGGTACACTTTTGAGACATACATACAAGCTTAGTGGGTATCTGTTAGAAAGTGCAAAGTGAATGAGAAAGGAGAGGAGGAAAAGAATGAGGTGTAAAGAAGGGATTATGAAACTTTTACTCTTATGAACTAATATTCGTTTAAAGTGATGTAAATGAGAACTTTTCGAGTCCTAGATCAAGTACGTGGGTTAAAGGTAGCATGAAACGGAATGCATAGTGAATGAGCAGGTCTACAGCCTACAGAATGCTTACATCTAAAGAGATGTGAGATCAAGTAAGTGATTTACAGCAAGACTAGCATAGGAGTCTACTCTAGGAAAGCATATTCAGGCATAGTATACAAGTTTTACCTTGTGTTGAGTTGAAGGTGTTTTAGCGTGTCCATTGATTCGTAGTAGCTTGAGTTGTGTATGACAGATCATTTGCATAATATGAGTTTTTCATTAAATACGTATTATATAGTCTTCTAAGGAAAGGATTATAAGCTCGAATGTTTTGATCCGTTGAATTCAGCCATTAGTATTTTTTTTACAAAAGCTATGGCTTCTTTATCTGTTTCTTTGGAAAACGTCACGTCAGTGCAAACTGTTTGCTTTCACCGTCTCGATTTTAAATTCATATTTTAAGATTACTACACTGTGTTAAGAAAGCAATGTATGGAATGGGAATGACTGAAGTTAAGAGTAAAATTATTTTCTTCTATTTATGCTGCTATATTATGAATGTACTATGCGGAAAAAATGTTGAATCTTAATCTGAGATTTAATTTTGAGTGCCAAAAGGTGTTCCTATATTTAGTACACTTTTGTAAGTTTAATTCATGCAAATGTTGAAATATTTCAATACTGGAAGCAGAATCATCGCTGTAATAAACTCATGATTCACATGAGATTGATAGTTGAACCTTATCTTGCGTGACCTCTCATTATGATTCCGATCCTGCTGTAAGTTAAGTTATCTGACCCAGGCGTGGGGCCATACTCTCTCGATCTTTGTGAACTGGTATTATGCTCGTTAGTTAGATTAAATAAGAACTAGGACATTTGACACACTTAATTTGGCTCTTTGATTGTAATCTAATCATGGATTTTTCAATCCAAATATATGCACTTACTCTCATTATTACTAAAATCTGTTTGCTCGAACTTTCTGTATATTATGGTTCTATGTGTGAAAGTCATTGATATCAATAAAACTGGTTGGCACATCTTTAGAATGAAAGAAATTCTTACAGTCAGTCATGCAAGTAAATAAAATATCTTTCTAGTGAAGCTTTCATTATAAAAAAAATTAAGTGAATGAATAGATAGCTATTAACTGTAACATATATGTATATCATTGTAATGTACCATAGTATGTAATGCATTTGTACCAGATGTATTATTACTACATTTTATCACATCATGGAACCGCATCCCACAATACAGCGCTTGAGGGGTGGGTGTAGATCATGTTACAACTCTGTTCTTTTAGCAAGAAATCTAATGGTATTCTGTCAACTCTGCAACTTCATATTAGTGAAAATAATATATTCAAACATTCATTCAATGGACATTAAATGGAGGAGAAAAAAGTCATTCGCCCATGTTAAAATTTTATATTAACGTGTTGGGAAACCTCCTTACTTTTATATCTGAAATGACTGGTTTTACCTTTCTTTTATGCTTTAGTCAGGAGTGAATATGCTAAATTGGAAAGGATCCATTGGTACATTTTACTATGTAGTGATTTTTATTTTTTTTAGCATACTAAAGGATGACGTACAGTTCGTAACAGCGTAGCAAATTTGATTCAGTTTTCGAAAGAGTATGATGTGCGAAACGTTCGTTGCATTTTGCTTTCTAGAGATGTATATATGTGGAGTAACAAAGGAAAATTGGCACCTTGACAGTTGACATCCATGATGCAACAAAATACGATTAAATACGTTTGAAGATTGAGTTTCTTTTCAATTTCTTTGAGTGACATAGGAGAAACCGAGGCCGTCATAGAATCATGAATGAATAACCGTCCTCGGAAGAAGCAACTTTTTAGTTAGTGCCCCAACATAAGGCAATTTGTTTATGACGTTGGATTTTTTTGTAATCAGTTGCATAGCGCAGCCCTTCAAGTCTTTGTTAATTTTATTATTATCAAAAATGAAAGCACGCAAAAAAAAGTTGCCAATATGTATGCACTTATTTGAGAACTGTCTGACTGAACGATGACGAACATGAATTTAATTACAAGTATAGCATATACTGCAATATGGTATTCTGCTTTGCTACACAGTAAGGAACTATCAGTTCAAAATAATACCTGAACATAATTCAATAAACGCTCGAGTCATTATTTTCCCGTGTGGGAAGCCTTTGCCTGTGCTTCATGCATAAAATAAATGGAAAAGGCTACACAAAAAATAGGTCGTTATAATGATGTCGTAAATGTTGCAAGCTCCATCCAATTGAGTTTCCTGGAAGTTACAAATACAGACGGGAAAATAATATTGGATTATCCCAATTTATTTATCCACTTTTATAATTTCATGTATGAAAGTGGTTGTTGTTTGTCATGTCATATAGCTAATTTGACGACTTATGGAATGAAATGTCGCAATAAGTCATAATTATCAAGGCTTATTCCATGCAGGGTAACAAAGTCTTTACTTGATTGAGCAATGCGAGCACTTTTCGTTTACGTATCCCACAAAAGATTGGGCGAGTTGTTGAAAACAGAAGCGAATTCACAGCATTTAATTTGATGATTTATTATTGCTTAAATTATTTTCAGATTGACAGAAGGGTTGCCAGAATATTGGGAATAAGGCCACGTTTAGATCATGCGGGGTCGGATGTTCATTTGACGATTACTAGTACCTGTTTAAAACTCACTAGCCTAGATACGGGAGCAGTAATTGCTGTTCACGATATGCCAAATATTTCGTTTGCTTCTGGGGGCGATGCGGTACGTTTGCTTGAATTATGATATGGAGAAAGTATTAACATAATTTTAAGAGAACAACTCACTCACGGTAAAGTTTATTGTTTTGTTGTTGCTACAACTCAGACGATGCTGGATTTTGTTGCTTACGTGGCCAAAGACACGATTGTTGGGCGAGCTTGTTTTATACTGGAATGTGGGAGTGGGCTAGCACAGGATGTTATTACAACTGTTGGTCAAGCCTTTGAGCTTCGTTTCAAGGAGTATTTACAAAAGCGGCCTCCTCCACCTCGGTGAGTATGATTGTAGGAAACGGAAAAATCCTTTGTTAAATTGGGGAAAATGGATGAACAAGAGTTTCAATAATATTTTTTCGTGTATATGTAGCATCCCTGCGGACGACCCAGAATATTATAATGATCTTCCTGGCAAATTTCCACCCGACATTCAAGCATTGGAGTCAAAGGATAAGATTCAAAATGTCACCAAAGCTAAAAACGTAACATCAACTAGAGCAAAGGAACCTCCTCCGCTTAATTTGCATTCCAACTCAGACAAAGGTACATTAGACACCTCACAACGAATGTAATTTTTAGTTTTTTGTTGCTTGAAGCCTTTAATAATTTTTGTTTTATTTTAATTTTTAGAGCTTAGTGTAAATTTAATTGACTTTGAAGCTCCAACACCACCTGCCTTTGGTCCTTCCGTGGAGGATAAACAGTTAGATTCATTTTTATTACCAGGATCTGATCATACAAACGGTGCTAGTAGCTTAGGTGCTTCAGGGGGAAATCCAAGCTCTGTAATGGGCACTGGACTGGGGCTTCCGAACTCTCCTAGCCAGCCACAGCCAAAAGATCCTTTTGATATGCGTAAGGATATAAATAATTGCTATTGCTTTATATTCATAATATGCGTTGATGTATCAGTAAATTAATAATAATAAATAATGTGATTTGTGTAGAACCGTTTTCGACTGCATTGCCACCATCAATTCCTGCAGATATTGTTGAAAGTCAAAGGCGATTGTTGGATGGAGAAATTTGGTTTCATGGTACAGTCAGTCGGGGAGAAGCAGAAGAATTAATGAAACATGTAAGTCTAAATGAAATTAATTCGCAACCATTTTGGTGTACTGATATTGTAGTGATTTGACTTACCTTACCTTTGTTTTTATATTAGGATGGAGACTTTCTGGTCCGTGAATCTATGGCGTGTCCGGGTCAGTTTGTGTTAACGGGTTTGCAAGGGGATTTGCCGAGGCATTTGCTACTAGTTGATCCTGAAGGAATTGTAAGTTTCCATTGAATTTTTATGAAAGAAAACGGTTTGGAGCGGGTTTGGGCTTTCGAAGAAGTGGTAAAGCAATGTAATTTTTTTCTTTGCAGGTACGTACGAAGGATCGAACATTTGATAATGTCATTCATCTTATAAAATATCACAGCGAAAATAGCTTACCTATAATTTCAGCGGAAAGCATGGTTCTACTACGAAACCCTGTACCACGAGTCATATCATCTTAAAAATTAATAAAAAGTACGACACGTTACGCATATTTATAGATGTAATTTACAGATGTATACAAATAACAATACGTTACATTTTTGCGCTTTAAGTTTATATATTAATCACACAGAATTTATGTATAAAATATATAATGTGTATTCATGAGATTGATCGTTTCTTTTAACATAGGCTAGGTGGTAGGCTACCATACTTTCGAGTATTTTCATAACTCTGTAATGTAATATATATATTGTTGCAAATATCGTATGTGTACAAGTATAAGGAGTAGAGTTTAATTATATCTAAATTAATTATTTATACCCGTCAGAATGGAAAACGAGATTCATTTTGTACCATTCATTTATAGTAGAACAACAACAACGTACCCTGTTGTCAGCAACTGGTCAATAGCAGAACTCATCCTAAATACGGATGAATGATGATGGTCTGTTCGAACTTTTTAAACCTTCAACGATACACATATTTTTATATTCTACTCTACAATGATTCACCTTCTTATACTTAGGTTAAAATATACATGATTTAAACTTATTATTATTCATACATTGTTCAGGAATCTTGAATCTTCATGAAGCCGTGCTAAAATGAAAAAAAGTTGTTTGTATGACTATAAGCAAAAAAGCCCACAGTTTATTATCAGCAAAAGTTAAATATATAAACTCCTTTTTTGTTTGACACGCCACGCTATAGAAATGCCATACTAATATTTTATTTTAATCCTGTGTGTAGTTTGAAATAAGAAACTATATAATATAATATCCCAGTTCCTGTTTTTTGTCAGATTTTTTCAAAAAATTATCATTATTATTTTCCTCTTTTTGAAATAGAAATGCACTGCTTTTATTGCACGTGTGAGCTTTTTCCTTCTTTTAGTTTTCAAAGTCCATTTATTTAGTCTAAAATGGAGGAAAGTGTATATATACTTTCCCCCAGTTGCTACCTCTCCAGACCGAAAAAAGTTACGTGAGAATATGTTGCGAACAAAACAGATTTTAATGAAATAGTATTTTCCAGAGATCATAATTTTTGTACTACCTGATAAAATCCAAATGAAAAGAGCTATGCCATGTTATAATATAATGTTCCGTTATAGTTAACTCATAATCACTGACGATGATGATGAGTACGAGTACGACCCGGACCCACTGTAATATGTTGTGTAGTGTGTATGATGATGGAGGTTGGGGAAGACTTCATGAAAAACCTTTTGGAACTGAGAGTAAATAATATTTGAGACTGTAACTCACCTGTCTAATATTCTAAGTAATAATTTATATATGGTCAGTCAAATCCATACATACATACATACATACATACAAACTACGATACAATACAATTCATAAATTTACATGCACTGTATTAATGTATGTGTACGTAATGTTCTGTCTGATACGGCTTGTTTCCACGAGAGGAGAAGTCGTTTGTTTAAAACACAAAACCTACAGAGCCAACTGGTTTCATTGTATTTCTTTAAAGCATTAGTTAATAATTTATTTGAATGTTTTCATAAAACAGTTTATTTTATAATCCTTTGTCCTTGCACTGTATCTAATCAATTCAGGTAAACTTGCAATGTCTTTACTACTATGTGTGTATAGGTTCAAATAGTTTTTATTGAGGATTCAAAAAAATATTATTATGTATAATTATAATGAAAAGTATGAGATGTAAGATGATAAAAGTTTGTCCTACTAATATGGCCATCTCTAATATTATTTTAGTCAGGTGTCACTCGTGGAACTTGCTCTGGGTATTGGTGTGAAAGAATTCGTTAACTAAATTACATTAAAACTCTTCCGCACGATTCATACTACGTTAATTTGTATTTTTCACCGAGGAAAGTATTTATATAGGAAGTCAGAGATCGTGAGAAACATTTTTATTACAAATACAAAGATATCTGTTTCACTTTTAGCTATAGTTTGCAAAAACCGAAATTGGAGAGTTATTTCTGACTTTAAAATAATAAAATTGTTAAAGAATTGATAAAATTATTGAGTTAATTAATAATTGATAAATACATATATATGTCCAGAAGTCATTTTTATGGTTGCTTAAAATATTGATGTACTACGGTTCGTAATATTATAATCATGGTTGAGTATGAAAGTATGTGTGTGTGTATCTAGAGATGATTGCGTATAACATAAAACGTAACATTGAACATGCTGTATGTATTCAAAATGTGTTTCAGCTTGTTCACGATTTAATTTATTGTCTAGATATTCATACGATGCCACATTTAGTTTTAGATTTTAATCAACTCTAATGAATTAATTAATATATATGTGTTGAAGAAAACGTGATATTTTTTTAAAAAGTTTTAAGCTACACGCTGATTTTTCCTTTATTTCTGGTATTCCTTTAAAAATGTAATTGCGATAAAGAAAAATAATTACTGACTTTAGCGATTTGATTATTGTAGACTTTTGCGCTTAATACTTAGTCTTATAGTTTATGCATTATTGTTATTAAATGAATCATCTTACGAAAAAGTTTTTACTTGCCAATATAATTGCCATGAAATAGTGGAAATTGTACTCGTAGAAAGAAAGTTCATCTTGTATTGTGTAAGAGAAGACAAATTATTACATTTATTTGAGTTAGTCACTTTGTCACTTAACACACTACATTGCATACTTACACTATTACTTTACATTATATATGCCTAGATAATACAATACAGTTATTAATATACGTCATATTTGCCAATTACAATATTCGTTGATTAAAAACGACTTTACAATATTGTAAAACGAAAAAAAAACCAACACGTTTAAATGGGTGTACTTATTTTTTCATACATATGTAACATTGACATCAACACAGAACTAAATTGGTGTAGTTTGGTGAATGGGTTAAATTACTGACTAGAATTAGGTGTCTTTAACAAATAACAGGAGAGTAACAAATAGTTAATAGTTTTTGGTCCGATTTGGATTTGTAGTGGGTTAAAAAAAACTGGCCGGGTTAGCAGAGACATTAATGAAGACGACTTGCTATACTCAAAGACACTTTTAATGCATACGCTATATATATACTATACAGCCACTCGCATCAAAAACAGAAGGAAAAGGTTTCATGAACATATAAGCCTTATATATCATGAAGAAAAGAGTTATCTGATCTGATAACAAACAAAAACTCAACATTTCAATCAATAGATTTTGAAGGCATGAAAATTTGATTACATTGCATACTGCATATTATTATATCTGGTAGAAAAAAGCTTGCTGTACTCGGAACAGAAAGAAGAGTTAAAAGAGTTATTAGAAGCTGTGAAATTGCATATTATGGTAAAGTTGGAGACATCATTGTAGAAAATAACAAAAACACAAGTTATTTTACAGATTTAGATTCGCTAGTTGGTCTATAGGTGGGTAATATGGTGGGATATCTTTCCTTCGACCCACTTCGTGACAATGAGCCAGTATTCGTGTTGTTTTCTCCTCGGAGTGGGTAAGTTGCGATAAGAATGGGAACTTGAAGTTTGATTTTCTTGTTGAAACTCTTTGGAATTACAATGAACTAGAGGAAAATGAAAACGTTAGAGTATATATGACTTTCTCCATATAAGGCAATTTAAATACACGATAGATTTCATAATTCTAGGTACTTACAAATAACTCGTATTGTATCCGTATCAAGTTACATCCTCTGAGGTTGGTGGGTGGTAAAGGTGGGACGACAAGCTTCTCATTGATCCATTCATCTTTATGCCCACTCTTAATCTTTCCTCTGGACAATGTCGTCAGTTCTCTTCTTTCAGTCTGAACGACTTTCCCTCGGGCTGTATATTGAATTGTCTGAAAACAAAACGAGGCAGATTAATGTAAGGATTGTAAAAACAGGCTTAAAATAATATCTGCTGAGCATACATACGTCATATACATATATTGAAAGTTCTTTCTATACCTCTGTCAGTATAGCTTCCGTAGCCTTGATTTCAACACGACTATTATTTGTAACAGAAGCCCAAATGTGTATTTTCTCTCCGGGAATGTAACCTCCTTTTCCCAAGCGTAGGCGACATTTCACTGTACCTGATGATGCGCAGGGCATACCCAGCTTGTGTTCCATTTCACAATGAAATGGTTGCTGAACCCGTAGTAAAACGAAATGAAAGCTTTATTAATGACTTGCAAAGTAACATCTTCTTACGCAATATCACATTGCTTGACATATTGACATGCTATAATTATAATGAACATACAGCCACAACAGGTGGTTCCAAGTTCAGATCGATTGGACTCATTACGATGAAAACTTGCTGGTTTTTATGAACTAAGCCATTTGGTTCTTTCAGAGCTGCTTTGCAAAAGTACTGAATCCAGCCGTGCTTTCCTAAAAACGTTGAGGGGAGTCCTAATGGAAGACCAAGTTTAAATGGAAAACTGTGGATTCCTGGACTAAGAATAATGGGGCCTTGACCTGATTCCAAAGAAAAACAATTAATAGTGTTTTCATTCTCAATTTTATACATTCGAGAGTGAAAAAATAAATAAAACTTACTTGATTCGCCGAGTAGCCTCATTCTGAAATCTATGTAGTTTTCTTTATCATACACACGCTCCTGCCCTCGGCTCCTCAAACGCACACATCCTTCCCCCAGGATGTGCAAGTAAAGACCTAGAAAGCAGAAATCATGTGTGAATTAGGTCCATTTTGACATATCAATCAATGCCATTGATGCCGAGCGTGAATTTATGGTTGCAGCGAGAGTATTTTTTTCTAAAACATTATCTTAATCAAGGAATTCGAATGCAAGAGATGGGCTGCTCCTAAAATACCTACATAAAAGTCATTTAATATTTTATAATTATCTGTTGTTGTCACCAAGCTCATAATCTCGTATCCGGTTTCCTCTTATTTACTATCATGCATTAGAGCTAATTATCGAAACAGTTTTCATGTCTTCATTCATTACCTCCATCGTCGTGAGTGAGTCCTTAAAAGTTCATAAAAAACGTAGAAGAATGAATCTCCCTGTTATTAAGCTACAGTCGAGTCGAGCTTACTGTTTTTCAAATCAGGTTTAGCCAAGAGTAATCTCATTCATAAAATGCACTTTCCATCTCTTATTTAATGCATCAGCATTTTTAAACATGCAATTGATGCACAATGCACACACCTGTTACTTACCATTATCATCTATTCTATATATAATATATGTATTTACCGGAAATTTATGTATACAAGAAAAAGTAGCATGCATAGTTTACATCTTTGATTTATTATTATTATTATCGTCAATTAAGTATAGGGTTACTAACACGCGATACGTCTCATTGACTTATCATTATGATGTTTGCAAAAATTATGTTCTGCTGAAGAAAAGCTGCAGGATTCCCTGCAAGGAATCCTCTTCAATGAAAAAATGACCGTAAAAGCATAATGTACTGCAATTTTCTCAGAATTGTATATACCGTTACATGTATACTACTAGGAGGTCTAGATTTGTATTGGTTCGGAACAGTCGTTTTTCACTATCAACACTGCTTGGTTTGGAGTATGTGAATCAACAAGTCCTTTTCTGTCTGATAAACCGTGGCAGTAGCATTCACAAGCAGTTAACTTTAACTGACTAAGATGAACACGTAAACAATTTTCCCAGAACTCTGCCTGGTTGCTGCCGATTTTTATTGCAAACATGAAAGAGCAGGCGTAACAAATAAAAAACCATTTCTTTTTTTAGCATTGATAATGATTCCCATAATTACGCTATCTATACGTGCGAATGTTGTTGAAAGTTTAGAAAAATGGTAGTAAACGGCATTCTTTAAATAAGTTCATACATACAAGTTCGTCATTAGTGTTTATAACAAACAGGAGCGTAGGAGGAGGCTTCTAAAACATGAATTCATAAACCAGAAACTCATAAAGCAAAACCTTCTAAAGACAAATATTCATATTTTTTGCATGATTAATGTGTATATGGTAAATTTTTATGCACACCAATGTCAATATAAAATATTTTCATGAATTTCAGTTCTACTAAAACACTTCGTTGGGTATTGCTGATAAACTTTCCTACGTGCAGGATAGTTGCATACAAATAGCAAAAAAAATTGTACGTAAAAATTCAGTTTTTAAGAGGTTTTTATTTTAGATGTATTTGAACTTTAAAAGTTTTAGTTTTATGATTTTCTGTTTTATGAGACTTTGTTTTATATGTCTCTTCCTAGAACCTTGAGCTCATCATTCCATCATCGAAATAAAAAACATTCTTCATCTACAAACTCATCCTAAGTTGCTCATCAGCAAAATACTTCCGGGGTAAAAAAACAAAAATCAATAGGCAAATCGAAGCTATCAGTGATAATTATAAAAACACATACATTCAATTCAACAGTTCTATCAACAAAACGATTTATTGCTTGTGAGAATAAATCTACAGATTGGCTAGAGGATAGGAACAACGTTGGATTGCGATTGGAACCGAAGGGCACTGGAATGGGTTAGTCAGGAATTAGCGTACAAACTCCCACGCACTCAATTAGTTTGTGCCTTGTGTACACAAACACACATCTTCCGACAGAGTATACTCACGCCTATTGTATTAATACATTTCATGTTCAAAACAAGAAGGCTCTTTTCATTGCTGATTTGCTACTAATTGCATTATCAATGATTTTGAATGACAAAGGAGCACCTTCTTGTAAGCTACTTCATGAATCCATTTTCTTATCATACGCTACGTTGTTTATTTTACGTGAGCTCCGTTGAATTCACTACACGGTATAGTAACATGCGCATAATGTAACTGTAGTTATGAAATGATACAAAAACTGCACTGATTAAAATGAAAAGAAGACTCCTTGTTTCAAAAAAAATCAGCAAAAAGGAAGTTTACAGTCAGAAAAGGTTTCCGCAATTCGTTTGGTGCGTGCGTGCTTGGATTGCTGCAGTAACGAATTATTCATATTTTTCATGTGTACATTATAAATTACACGCCAATACGGTTCAACTCTACTTCTTAGGTATGCTTGCATGCGTTTAGATTAGATAACGTACGTAGTCCTTTTGCGTTTGAAGGCAAAAGCAAGCTATATAATGGATTATAACATTAGGCATAGCACATATTATACTGTAACCGTCTTGTGAGACAGCCCAGTGTTTCTCACGATTGAAGTGGCACCCGTTACTTTTCTATAAAAATATGACTCCGGAATTTGACTGTTAAAAACCGTAATGCTTCAGTTCACATCATGTTATGTAGTATGTATGCAGCAAACAATGAGGAAATGAATGTCGCAGGGTGTATGAAACATAGGTTTTCCTGCAGTGCGCAACCTACAGTTACTCGATCTCTGCATTAAAACTTGATTCATACTTTTTTATATTTGGTTAGTGAACTAATCTAAAATTGAGCTTACCAAGTACAGGCGTGTCATCCTCCAACTCCACAAGAACTCTTCCCGTTAGAAACTGTCCGGGAAAGTAGAGTAGACTTGGATTGTCGAAAAGGATCAAAAACTTTAATAATTTCCGTGACATTTTGATTGTATTGTTACAAGGTGTGAGGGATGAATTGCTTTGATTGAATTGAAATAGTTGAAGACTTGAATTTGTTGTTGTTGTTGTTGTTCTTAGTAAATTAGATCAGAGCACCGCTTTACATTCTCGTTCTGCAACAAGCACACTGATTTTGAGATGACTTTACGAGCAGGATCTTTTGCGACGTCCGTACCATGGTAGTTTGTTTATAGGTTATGATGGCTATATCGCGATTCTAGTTTTCGGTAACTGATTTGAGTCCACAGATAAAATTCTAATGGGTCATTTATTACAGGACTTTAAACACAATACACACCCACCCTATACTCAAATCCTGTCATCACCAACAACCAGGTACTCTTTCTCTTTTCACGTAGCGCATTTACCAACCTGAGAATTAATGTTGCGGAAAAAATCCTCAGTCTCCCCTTTGGTACAAGATTGAGATAGCAATCTCACTTTAAAACAGTCCTCGCTTACTTGTGGTGAGCAGTTTCTTTCAGAGGTTTTCATAAATTTAACTTTTTTTTACAACCACACTCGTAAGTAACAACCACTAAAGTCTTAATTTGATTTGTATCACAGGTTTAGATCCAAACGACAGCCACACAATCGAAGAGCCACAACACAAAAAGTTGTAATTTGATTTGGTAAAAAAGTAAAGTATGCGGAACGACTCAGGCTTCTTAGTTTTTTGCAGAGCAAACAGTACTCCTCTTTCTTCACTTTTTATGATGAGCTCACTTGTTCTTGTTCTCACACCTGTTTTTATGACTATGCATGCAAATTTTTAAAACGCCAGGCTTACGAGAACGGGATATGATAACTGATAACCCAAAGGCAACAATCCAAGTCTACCCGGTGGAGCAGTAGAGCTACGTATTACTGAACTACATCGTGATCAGGTCCTAACTGAATCCATTGATAATATCATGATGCGAAAATGTTTGCAGTATGCAAATTTTTTTTTGCTATTCAATTTTTCAATCAGAATAAACAGGCAGTAATAAAAAGGTATGTAATTGGCATTGGGTTTTGATTAGCCGTTTACAAGTAAGTAAGCACACTTACTTTTTTGTGATACTACTACACACCAAACACCAGCATCAAACAAAAGTTTGTTGGTGACATAGATGCATAATATGTTAAAATGCAAATTCACATTAGCGCTTTATGTAATCTGTATTTGTATTCACACAAATTTTTGGTTTGGTGTGTCCACGTCCACCTCTCCTGATATTTACTTAGCACTCACAAACTCACAGCGTCTTTCCTGCACACTGTCCAAATATTCAAGAATATGAATGCTGATCCACTCTTGAATTTAAAAAAGGATTGATCGCTCGTCTCACTTTCACTTTTTTCTTAATCACTGTCCTCCAAGATGCTGATGATAATGAGACTGTGATGGGATGTACAAAATGATGGGCTATTGCTATATGAGATGTAGGTGTTTATTTCAATTCTCTGCATGCACATTCCTTCTCTCGCGTCCTGTCCTCTCTTTTGTAGGTACTCTCTACTAACTCTATTTATGGAGATGTGTTACGTTTGCAAAACATAAATTTTGATACTCATTCAATTCAGCAGTCTCCCCTTTGCAACACACAACAACGACTGCATAATATAATATAATATAATATAATATAATGTGTTTAGTTTAACTATCCATTCAACTGAATACACAAAAGTCGTTTGGATGAATAGGTGTGTGGGATGGAAAAAGACACAGAAATCGCCTTTTTTGCAATCGTTGCACGAGGACACCCTTCCTTGACTTGCATACAGCGGCAAAAAAAGTGCGTGTAACTGGCAATGAATTGAATTGAGGGATAAATACAAGTATAATATAATATTGCTATGAAAAATATTTTAAGCCCTGAGCTACAAAAAACTGAATGTTATTGGACATCACTTTTTGGCTTCAATATATTTTTTTTTGTATATTTGGTTATCGCAATCAGACAAAGGAATCGAACACAAAACCCACATGATTTTCGTCAAACAACTATAATGTGGATCAACTAGCCTGCTAGTACACACAATTTATTACAAAAGTCATATCGATGAAATTTTTTTTGTCAGCATTCCAATTCAATGCCAAATGGACAATGTCTTGAACGTAAAGTAAGGAGATTGGAGACGATGATGTACCAAGTATATGATTGTATCAATTAAAAAACTATAAAGATTCTTGATACATATTACATATATTGAACAATCCTTCAGATTGCTTCACTCGATAAAAGTGTGATGTGATGCACTTCAACTTGAAGTGAGCAATGCGATGGATGACTGCTCCAACAATGAGCAAAAATGCTTGAAAAGTTTGTCGGATGGGATTACGAACAATAAGAGCAGAGGGTTCACATATAATCAAACAGTGCAAGTGCGTTTACAACCTCTTATTTATTTATTTTTTTCAAACAAATTACAATGATGATAACAGAGGCACATTTTATGCACAAACTATAATGAATACGTAGCAAGTGGTGCAATGCAATGCAATGTCGTGTGCCCACACACCACCATCAACAACCATCAGCCAGCTGCCTAAAGATGTACTAACAACACTAACTGTGACTGTGATTAACATGCATATGCATTCAGTTCTTGCTATATTACTACCTGTTGAAATTGAAATACATAATAATAATATGTACATATATTGTTAGTACATGAAAAAATATATGGTTGTGATTAGTGTTGCCATTTTCCATCCATTGCATCAAAGTTTATGGTAGTGTTGTGAGCATTGTAAACTAAGGGATTTTCATTCTTTCTTACTACCTGTTTTGTAAGATTTACATATACATACATAAGATACACAAAGAAATAATGATGATGATGATGATGATGATAAAACCTCTTCAGCTTTACTGTGGGGTTCCCTGTCTCAAACCTCGTCCATGTCCAAGAATTCATAGTGTTACAAAAAAATACATAACCAAAGGCAAGAACTACCTGTAAATCTAAACAATGCAGAGTTGAGATCTTCTTGTGTAATGGAATTCTTAAAGAGCCAGTCATACACACATACATACATACATACATATATTACTATCAGCGTATAATCATCGTATCGTACCTATGAAGGCTGAAGAATAAACAAAAGGAAATCTGAGCTAGGCTTGAGTGAGATGCAGTCTGCCGTGGATTTTAGAGCCATTATGTCATCCAAGCGTTGGGCCGTGTTTGAATTTAAACCTACTGTTCACAATCAGTTCAAAAAAAATATATCCTCCCCTGCCAAATAATGCGGCGCATGTTTTGCAATGTATGCACAACTGCTAGCAGAAATCAAGATTTTTTTAAAGCAATTACATTTTTGAGAGGAATCCATTAGTCATCTTTATTAAACGGGCTGCATATTTTATTTTTTTTGGTTTGATGGTATGCAATCATCATTACTTTTAAGAAAATTATATTTTACTGCATGTGCATAATATTGCATATTATATATCTTACCCAGCTATATTTTGCAGGTTTACTTACACACATGGCTGGTGAGACTAATATCTGTAAATAAAATTATAGTAAAAAAATGGAAGGGATTAGGATTGGGTAAGTGCAATTCGCATTTGAAAACAGACCGTACTTCATTCAGATAAGGAACGCCTTTAGCATATTGTTCTGCATAAAAATGTGGCATAGGTATAATGCGTACACGAGTACATTTTGTACCACTTCCGGTAGTGTAGTCAGAGATGTGCATAGTTGATGTTATGATAATGAAGTAAAATCCCTGTGGAAATTCGCTGAAGACCTTGAAAATGGAAATGATTTGCAGTCATCACTCATCATCAGCATCTTACTTCCTGTCTCAGAACATAATTTTGCATTCAATCTTTAAAAATGCAGTCAATATAATGACGTAAATTGGCCGTGGCAGGAAGTTGGTTTTTATAATGTATTTCTATGTCTTCACCACAAACATTATTTTATCATGTAGACCATGCCATAAACGATACTACTGCACCGCTGTTATTTTATGTTATACAAACTACCCAATACCGAAATTAACTACTTCTATTTGAACGAGTGATGACTTTTTAACCAACATGACCAGCAAGGATTTCATTTTCAACCTACAACTTTTTTATAAAAAAAATCGGGTTCAAGGAATCTCTTGTACTTGTTGCTAAAATCAACTTTATAACAAACAACATGAATTCTGCACCACGTCCCCCAAAAACCCCGTATTCTGCATATTCGGGAGACTTTCACCTATCCCACCTACTAAACCCACACGAATTTCCCCGGAGAGAGTGATACTAACCGGACACCGGTTCCATTCCGATCTGAGCATAACTACTTGGTAAAGAGAGAGGATCAGAAAGTGTTGAGAGAGAGAGAGAGAGAGAGAAACTCCTCTCGAAGTGGCACGAAGCTCACTAAAATTTCCTTCTTCACAGAGACGAACCGTGCGGGGCGCAAAGAACACTCTCCCTTCCGCAAGGATAATGTACTGAGCTTGAGAGCTGGTCTAGTCTAGTCTGAATCCCTAATCGTCGTCTCAGACATCCTCAACTTCTTCAGTAAATACGATATTCATTGAAAGATGGCATGGTCTCCCTTTTTAGTTAGCGCGAGCCGTGAGAGAACAAGTTAGATAACCAAGAACCTAAATGCGTAGTAAAACATCATTTCATGCGATATGAAATGATATGCTATGACGTGTGTGCTTCTGAAACTGAATGTGATGAGTGTAAAGCATTGTACAGGTATAAAGTGGTGTGGAATGCAACATTCAATAACGTGTCGGTCTTTCCAAATATGTCATCCATATCGTTAACTATATTGAGCTATGACTATGAACATTGTTGTGTGCTTAAACACACATATTTTACACCTGCTTTTCATCCCAAATGATAATGCTAATCTTATTCATTATTACTCAGACACACACTCACTCCGTTTTGTTCAACTGAGCTCATTCATTTCCTCACATTATTGAAGCTCAAGTCATTCATGATTTTTTTCAACGTAAACGAGCCGTCATCGTAGTGGAATGTGATGTGAAAGAAAGGGTTACGTCTGCCTGCCGAATATGAAACATGATGATGATAATGCAATGGTGGCAATGCGGTACTACTACTACCAACCAAACCAATCGTAAGTAACAGAGAAGTAGTTGTAACACTGGTACTGATGATGATCATCATGGTCGTCCCACAGCCATAACTACAACCACTGAAAATATTAAGGTTGATTTTGGTAGTTGGTGCTGCTGTAGTTGGGCTGTTCATTGATAAAAAAAATGAAGTTGTTGAAAAAGTGGAACGGTAAAAATCAGAAAGAGGAAATACATACTTACTGTGTGAGATTAGTTTAGTTGTTTTTCATTCACTGGGCTTGCCCCAACAACTCTATCTTTATACCCCCTGAATCTAAATCCTCCCGAACTCAACAATCTCATTTTGCGTTATTACCACAGACAGACGGCAACATCGTAAAATTCATAGAATAAAAGGAAACTGATCAGCCAGCAGGATATGGTTATTCATTACCATTCATAGATTTTTAAGCCTAACTCAAGTCAAGTCAAGCCAAGCCACTAATCAGTAGACAATTCATGTAGAGTTGAGAGAGGAAAACGTGAGCGTAAACTCATGTATTTTCCTTGTTTTCCACAATAACAACCAAACAAACCGTTGTTTTTCTTTGTGGTTTTGTGGAGCAAACTGCACGAGCAAAGAGATATCGAAAACAAATGCGTAATTGGATTTTTCATAAATTCAATGATATTTTTCATTCATTTTTCTTTTCATTTAAGGACTTACGGTAAACATACACGAGCGCTTTTTTCGTTCGTAAAAAATTCTCGAGACTATATATTGGTGGGTCCAAAATCATTTCATTCAGTACATTGCAAAACATAAATATGTATGATATGATGAAACTTCTTTTGGGGGTATAATGGTGGCTAATTATTCCTAGGAATTTATTTGCTGAAAAGCTACCAAAAGATAAGGGCTAGTGCTATACAGTATCAAATAGCTAAAGCGTGAAATTCATGGGAGATGAGATGAAAGTCAAAAAATCCAAATGAATGAATGAATGAACTGTGTGTGTTTGAAGGAATTCGAAGGAAATTTGTGAGGGTGAATATTAGATCCTTATATAAACTTATGTATGTTTTAATGAGGGGTGCATTGCATTGAATGAGTTCAAGTCAACAATTCTTCTTTATACCGGTTTAAGGTAGTGTTTTTAATGCGCTGAGTTGAAACCACAACGAGTTGATAAACAAAGTCTACTTACTTTTTATATATGTATATGCATAGCATGTATGCATTTATGTACAAGAGTGCAAATTTGTGGAGAGTTCTGGGAAATATCACTAGTCACACGTAAGTGAGTAAATACGCACACCACCATATCAAATCCTTTTTTGGCGTATTAAACGTTGTCTCTTATTTATGGTGAAAAGAAATGAAACCGGTTACACACATGTAGGTATTATTATTATTTGAATGTACATGCTTGCACTCCATTTTTTTATTGGCCATTAAAAGTCATAAGTTCATAAATCAATGATCGTGATCCTAATGATGATGTTTGTAAACGTACGGGCTGCTGTAGGACTAATATGTTTTATGACTTTTGGGGTTTTGGGTGTGGACAAGTAGACAATAATACAGGGTTTAATACACACGTACATATTTACAGTAAAAGCGAAGAGGCATGAGAAGTAAGTAAAGAAACAATGTGCTCCCGTTTTTTTTTGTAATCTCCTCCTCCTAGCATAATTCCAGAGAACACGCTGCTGCTGGTGCTTACATTTCTCATGCCATATTCATTTTCTCCGTATTTTCCAGTAAATAAGTGAGAGCGTACAATTTTGTAAGAGGGTTTTCCACTGACAATTGATTGCGTTGTAATATCTGATATGTAAAAAAGAAGCTTGTTGTTTTCGCATTTGCATGACACGCTTGTTTTTACGTAACATACGTAATACGTACATATACGAATTATGGCAATGCGTGTGTGTGTCCTCATCTTCATGCATGATAGTACATCAAAGCACCCTATATTATTTATTCGTAGTTTCTAGAACAGAACATTTCTTCCGTCATACCCATATTCTATCTAATGTCATCAGAAAATGTATATTATAATTTATATTTTCTGGGAGCTCGCAGGTAGCGCCTGAGAGCACGATTTCTTTGGAAGCCGACGACGGGATGATTTCATTTCCATATTATTTCACACGCAATTCCACCCTGTAATAAAGTCAACGGAACCGTAAACTAATAAAGCTTTTCATGTGAAAGGGAAGAGGAAAAAGGGTTGCGTAAAATTCCATGCAAAATATCTTGTTTGTATCATCTATACAAGCAAGTGTTTCAACTTATTTCCTAAGCGTTTTTAAAAGACTGACGTCATTCTGCTGTTGTGCAAGCAAACGCGTGGGTTTTTTGTTGTAGGTGGTGTATTGTGTACCTAGCTAGCAATAAGCGCTTTATTTACCTACGTTAATTCATCATTTCATTAAATAAAGTTAAAGTAGGATTTAATATAGGATAGCAGACTTTATATGAAAGTTTCGCATTTCCCACGATGAAAAGCTTACACAGCCAGCCCAAAACTGAATCCGTGTCGTAAAAGTGAATGCTTTTGTTTTGAACTTGCTATTTATTCCTCTCGGGTATAACTATTATAGAAGAAGAAGAAGGTGTACATTACTTATTATTATCAAGGGAAAAGTACTGCGTGTGTGAGTATGAGTAGTTTAGCCCCAGAAAAAAATATTTTATTTGTTTACAACCAAATAATGAAAGAAGCAGCATAAACAAAACTTTGTTGTACTAATGATGATCAAGATGGTGGTGATGATGATGATTAGAGTGTTGAAAAATGGTTGCGTTGTGGATTGAGATAATGAGAAAGAAGGCAAGGTTAATGCCTACCTGTGTGTTGGTGTTGGTGTAGCGCAAAAGGCATTCACTTGACTCTCAGCAAAGAGAGAATGTTTTGCTGAGGCTGCTGAGAGAGATTACTTTTAATGCTGTTACGGGTACCTGCAGGTTTTTTTTTATTTCCTGAGAATCTCAAAACAAATCCCTTCTCACATGCTTGCAGCTTACATATATACGTAGGCATACATACATATCCCATTATTCTAGATTGCACATTCTTTTGTGTCGTTGATTTTACATGAAATACCTGCTTCGCGTCTCTCCCACACATCAACCCCATGGAATGGAGGTACACATTTTGTTACTTCTCCTCTCTCGGCTTGATGATCATAACGTCGGTCGTCATCATATATCCCAATGCCAATACAATGTGAAACCATGTGTAATAATACAGATATCATAACAATGTGTTGAAATAAATGGCATGATGATAATATTTTGATATGATATGCGATCAAGTTTTTTTTCAAAGTTCAAAACTTTTCCGTACATGTTTATGCCATATAGTCTTGGCATCATCAACGCTGGTACTGGTAACGTGCCACGCCATATCTACGTCTTTCAATCAGATCACCTCAATCCAAATCCAACTCTTCAGTATCTCAAGTATTAACTCATAAGTACAGTCGGCAACAGTCAGTCAGTCACACGAGAACAAAATCGCATGGAACAGCTTAAAGAATATTTAAAAAAAATTCATAGTAATAATAATTATGCAATGTCTTGCATGTCATTATTACAACTACATCCTTAAAAGATTTCCCATTCAATTGCTTCCCAAATGCTCACCAGAAACAAAAGAAAATGTAAAGGAGAACGAAAAAAATACTACCAAGCAAATAGTAGTAGTATTATCAAAATCAACGTCACCAGTCACAGCCAATCTTTTATGCTAGCTGACTATAACAACATGGTATAAGCTTATAATGATAACTGCTGTTATAAAGAGTTTAATGTAGACAAAAACATCATTGAAAGGAGCAACGACCAGTTGTTGGCTTTGTTGTAAAAAGGAATCTTCATAAAAGCATTACATAGTCAAATGTTTTTATGTATGTATATTATTATTATTATTATGTTCTTCTCTCCTCCGCGAATCTCGATTCGATCCAGTGAGTGAGTGAAATGTCTAGGGAGATATATACATAAAACCATATATATGAAAAGAAGGGACTTGTGTGGTGATTTCAATAATCAACAATACCAAGACTACTTATACGATGATATGATGTGATACGTTATATGACTGACTACATGAGCAAAACAACAACGCAGTTTTTTTTCACCATGCATAATATTCTATTCTACATATATTACGGTGATACCTACACAAGTACTGGCAACAATGGTTGTAGGTATTAAAGTACACGAAGAATGTTAGCTCAACTTGTACTTTGTACGTGTGTGTGTACATGCATGCACTCACGGGTTCCATTGACATGAAAATGGTTATGGTTGCTCATGATGGGAGAAGGATATAGAGAGACGCGAAATAAAAAAAAGATTGGAGGAGTAAAAGTGCGATGCCCTGGCTGGCCTTGTCTTGTCAGGTGGTGGTGGTGGTGGTAGTGGTGTTAAGTTAGTGCTATTATTGCTTATTTTGTTTCTTTCTTCACCATCTTATCAGTCTTGTTAGCAATTTCAGTAACGAAATTTGCCATTTCTGTATGATAAGATTAGGATCTTGGTACTTCTTTCTTTGATATGATTACTTTGGAGGTGGTGGTAGTTGGCAGTAGTGGTGATATGATGTGAAGAAGGGAGACGAATATAATATGATATCATATAAAATTTCTTGTAATGTGTCTGCCCGATTGTGGGAAACCCATTATGACTCTACTTACTTGGCTGCAATAAAGATAAGAACATATATATGAATGTATATATGTTTGAGTAACAGAAAGGGGTATTATGATATGGTAGTTGGCATGAACCTGGACCATGTTTTGATATTAGATTCAGGCAAGCACACCGACTGACGTCGTCAACCAGTAATAGCTACCTTCTACGTGGTTTGGTGTGGTGTGGTTATAAAGTACAGCGAAGCAAAGGAGTCTGCAAAATCTGGTGAATTTGCATTAGGTAAGTGAGTAGACCGAGCAAATGCTATCAACACCTCCAAACTTTGTTTCATAGTCATCGCCCCAGACTACTATAAAACAAGATTCTAAATGCACAAAGGAATGTACATAAGAATAAGCAAGCAGCGTGCTTGCTTGCTTGCAGAAATGTACACAAGTAAATGATTCTGGTTCTGATACCAACTATATACATGCATACATTTCCTTTGCAGACAGATGGCAAAGTGACGGGGAAAAATTGTTTCCAGAATAATGGAATAAGAAAGCAGTCTGAGACGTAGCAAAAATCCAATTCATCGTCGTCTCCTTCCTTCTCTTCCTATCCAATTCCAGGTCCTTGTCACTGCTTTAACTTGAGGCATACTATAATATCATTTTGTATTTTGCATTGTTTGTGTGGAGTCAACTTTAGGTGATCTGATCACACATTTAAATTGGATATGTACAAGAGGTATCTTTTTATTTTTAGTTTTTGCATTATGTATTTTGTAATTCTTCATAAGTACCTTAAATTATTTGCCAGTTCATCTTCTTGTCCTTGCAGCATGTTTGATTGCCATAAAGATAAACTAAACCACACAATATGGTTTTGGTAAAAAAATCATGTTTTATTGAGTATTTGCATTTTGCAAAAGTGCAAAAAACAGAGTGTATGTATTATTATGAACTTTTCCAAAGAAAAAAGTTTAATGACAATTTTGAGGGGAAAAGTGCAGTGACATTGCAAGCTAATAAAATGGTAAACGGTTGGATTTGCCCTATAGCCGTCGCTTTTTTAGGGTGATGTCAATGACGCACAAGTCTGCACGTCCAGAGAAGAGAGCAACAGCAATTCATATATAATATTATGCTGATTGTATGAACATGGACAAGTATTACCTTCGTTTAGTGTAGGATTTAGTCGCATAAAAATATTCTAGAAAAGCTGGCCCTCTCCTCCTCAAAACCAACCATGATCACATCGTAATTTTCAGAGAGTTGCAAACAGTCACATAGTTTTTTCAACTACAAACTACAACAACCCTATATGTGTATGCCTATGAGGGTATTGTCATCATGAACTGCTTGCGTGTTCCTCAGCTCTTAAGCAGTGTACCTAAAAACTGTACTTTTCCGAAAATGAGACATCAGTACGTTGTTTCATTATTGTGTCTTACTGTCAGTTCGGATTTTTAGGTGCACATTTTGTAAATAAAGGAAAAGTCTGGTTGTCTAAAAGGTACATCGTTCATGGCATGATGATATACTTAAATATTTTGACTTGTTTTTTTGTAAGTAACAATTTCATTTTCATGCTCCATAATTTATATACCTTAACCAACCATTTCGGAAGGATTTTGACATAATGTCCTTTTATACTTTATTTACCCCTTTTTCCTAGACTTTATATAAGATCCGCCCTTAAGCATGTAGTATATGTATGCATAATGTATTTTTATACTCATTCAGAGACTTTTAGCTAGCTTGGCAAAAAACCCATGCAGAAAAAATGTGTCTCTCACTCTCACACAAGAATGTCTCACACTGTCAGTCAGTCAACATTTATTATTTCATATCAGATCCGTCATCGTCTGAGAATTATGCTGCTCTTGCCTGAGAACGAGCATAAAAAATAAAGTTTGGAACGAACAAGAATGAGCGGAAGAAGAAGAAGAAGTGAAAACACTGCAAAATAACTTTATGTTTATCACACCGAGACAATAAGTGAAGTTCTTAAGATACCCTGAAAAAATGAGGACTCTCATCCAAACAGCTTCACAAAATGGAGAGACAAAAGGAGCCAGGAAAAAAAGAGAGCATGCTTTAAAAATATGCTAGTAATATGCCAAGTGAAGCGAGCAGAAATAATCATAAAATGTTTGACACAACATCCTCCTCTTTTCACTTTTTTGTTGCTTTTATTCCTAGTTCACTTTCTCATTATGAATAATAGTGTTACAGAGATATAATGCCAACGCCAAAAATCCTTCCAGTACTTCTTATATGTATTATGCTGCGTTGTGTTGTATTTACAAAAAGCTCACAACATACAGATTAGATTTTATTGACTCGGGCTGGGTAATTGCATATAATGTAATGTTATGTGCATGTTTTTCCAGCCAGATAAATGGGGAAAAATAAGATCAGTGAGTCGTCAGTCAGAAGTAGTAGAAGAGAATTTTACCATGATTATTTTTTTCGCATGTCGCCTTCCCCCTCTCCGACTCAGACAAGTCAGACTCACACACACAATGGAAAACATTGGAGTAGTATTATTCACTCTGATGATAATATGGAATGAGTAACAAGCAAAAATAAAGAAATGGCTACTGACTGGCGATTAGCAGTACCTACATAATATGTTTCGTGTATGCAAGAGCAGCCAAAACAACAGTTTTCTGCTGTTGCATTATTAACTTTGCACATTATCAAAAGAGGAAAAACAGTAACTTCAACTTTGATGGAGATGGAAAAGAGCAAACAACCCGACACAACGCACATACACCACACCATCATCAGTCAGACCATGCCTGCCATACCACAGAGGAAGAGAGCCAGAAAAGCCAATCAAGGTCTTTTCGGCATCATCATCATCATCTCCTCGGCATTCAGCAGAGCTCAGAAGAAACAAATGGAATTTTGCTTTTGTACTTATTATCAACAGATACGCTGCATAGATATAGAAGACAGAAAGAAAGAAAAATAATTTCATGAGCTGTGTACCTACAAAAGAGAGACGAAAACACAACAAACTCATCAGTTAATGAAGCGTACAAAGAAAAATGGTAGACAAGACAAGAAGCACGGAGGCATGGACATATAGAAAACAGGATACAAAATATATATATTTTTGCGAAAAAAAACACCTTACCTAATACACATTATATCATTCATCAGCAGGAGAGGAAAGCAAAGCACACAAAAATTTATATTCCTATTCTCACTGCATTAAAACTTGTCATGGTGGTTGGTAAGCTGAAGAGAGAAAGAAGAAAAAAAGTATTTCATTTTAAGAATACAATGCAAAGCATTGAGGTTGACTCCTCTCTAAGGTTTGTCGTTTGTATATATATACAATGTAACATGGTAATTTTTGGCATCCAGTATATGTTTTTTTTAGTACCGACCGATACATATCAGCGGATAATCATATCAGCAAAGTCAGCAGCTCCTTTTTTGGCTACCATCAAAAGTTTCATAGACCTTTTACCTTCAAAGAATTCGATTACCTTTTTTTCTATCTTTTTCTTTCCACCTGAGAAAAAATGGGAATGAAAATGAAACAAACTCTTGTAGAGAATAAAAATACACTTTTCATTGTTAAACAGGCGTACTCACAATATACTGCCTCAAGGCTTCTAGACCAGAGATCTTGGAACTCTAGCAAGCATCAAGAGTCTAGTAGTTGTCGAGAAGAAGAAATGACGACGTAAATTTTGTTTTTGTTCAGCTAAAGGTAGCGTATCGCTTTATGTAGGTAGGAGTGAGGCATAAAAATCATTATAAAATGGAATACTTATATACAACCTAAAAAAACCAGTGAAAAAACCTATTCCAAACCAAACTCTTACCGTGTAGTAGGTAGGTACGTTACGTAGATTATATTATATGGGTACCAAATTTTTCTAGCAAAATGATATGCTCACAAGAATCTGCGTTTTACTTTTTTTTTTACAAAATTGAGCTACTATATACTACAGTTGTTAGTAAACCAGCCAATTTTTTCCATATACCTACTCAATTCATCTTGTACTAACATCTCTGTGACTCACAAAGTGAGAGACATGGTCTGCTCAAACAAAGTTGCTACAAACTACTCCAAACATCACATGCTACTTACAACTTACAATTAGTACAGAGCAAAACGTCTGTCCATCCGTTAGCTAAAAGTATTCCCATCATCATATCATATCACCACACCACACCATAATAGATACCAGCAGCAGCATTCATGATGCCCTTTACTCCAATGGATGTGAACTGGGCGAAAAAACTGCAGCCAAATATATAAGCTCCACCATATGTAGTGCCAAATGAGGAGAATGCCAGACAGACTTAGGTGTTTGCACAGACGTAATATTTGGGTATAAACATAACACTTGAGAAGAGAAAGAGAAAAAAGTGAGCCACACGGCAAACTTTGTTTTTATATTGACTCAATATACTACTTAGGTACTACTTCTCATACATTAAGCATCTTCTCCACCTTTTCAGCCAAACTCATTGCAAACTTTGTTTTTTTGGACTATCCATGCCATGGTCACACACAGGAGAGACGGAGAGAGAGAGGGGTAATCTACCTAAACTCCGACAAAATGTGTGTAGGCATCGACATCGACTCGACGTAAGAAAGCAGACACGCACCTTCCACATTTCATTTTATTTCGGTCGACTCGTCGACAACCAAATAATAGACATAGACGAACTACTACTACTCCGTCTATTTCTACAACCACCATTATATTATATTATATTATTTCCACTCCTGCTTTTACTTTTACCATTCTTCTTTTCTAGAGTAAAAGGAAGAGGTAATCGAGGAGAAGCAAGGTAGTCGAAAGGATAGCAAAGCGAGCAACATAGTATATAGGTATAGTGGTTTGGTGTAGAGTGGTGACGGATGGAAGGAAGTTTGTTGGTTCGTAGTAAAATGGGTAGCAGTAGGAAATACTCCTTTCCTTTCATTTCATACATAAATATAACTTATGAATGATAGATGTAAGCATACACTTGAAAAACTACGTCGTTCGTTTTTTGCCCTTATAAAACTTTTTTTAATAGGAGCCACACCAGACTCTATACACAACGCACTTCTTCTTCTATTACAGGAAGACGGCATTAGATATTAGATTTCCGTGTAAACTCACAAAATGTGATGTGTGAAAGGATGATGTATGTCGCTCCTACAATACAATACAATACATATGGTTTGTGTGTGAATTGAATGCATGCAGCAATGTGAATGCGAGCATGGTCACATCACATCACATCAACTCACATTCGTACACATTAGAAACATGGCTCATCCTACGTAACGTAATTGGGATGTGATGTGATGGATCCAGACATTATTTAGAGTATCATTTTGTGTATGCTGCAACAAAACAAGGTAACGTTCTCAAAAACATTGCAAGTCCACCCGTCTAAAAAAATGCTTATAGTCTCTTTTGGTATTCGTTTCTCCTTTGGAGTCCATCAGAAACAAATATCCACAGGGATGTATGAATGTATGTATATATGTACTCGATCCTTTTTATGGTTTTCCTTCTCTGACACTACTACTACTACGTTGTTGGAAGGGAAACTGTGTCCAATTATTTAGCCAGCAGCTCCAACAACCTAGCCTCAGCATCATTTTTTTATTCTCATTTGAAGAAATTGGAAGAGAGCCGTGTCTGGTTTCTCGCACCTCGACATCTTACTATTTTCATGCTTGTTATGTATTTTATCCGTATATTGCGTGATGATGATGATTATGACTTGAAGAGAAAATACAATGATCTCTGACAATGTACGTATGTAGGTACGTACCTAAATTGGAGAAATAATGGAGAGATGATGTGCTGAGCTGCTGCAACGCATATTATGATGAGCCATCCGATGATGTTGTTTACAAAGAAACATTTAATGTAGCATGCTTCGTTTTGCGCACACATTGTATAACGTAACAACAATGTTGCTTCAAATGGACCATGCACGCTTAAGGCGTTTTAAGAAAAAGAAGGCATGCCTCTTTTTTTTACGTAAGAGATAACACATAACAACTCAGCATTTTTTCCTATGTACCTGATCCTGACCAAAGACTACTACTACTACTTCTTAAAGCCTCTACTAATGTATATATGTTATGCATCATGCAAACGTAAACGCGTGTATCAAAAAATCATCTTATATTATGTATACGTTTATGAAACGGGAGACAGCAGCCAAGTGTAAAGTGGTGTAGCATCATGGTATATTCATGTGAAATGAAAACAAACTTTTTTTTACTGTGTCATGCAGACAAGAGGAATGCATGGTTTTTCGCTTGTTATGAATGAGTGATCTGAAGCATGCATGCAAAGTGGAGTTGTTCCTCGAACAGAGATGATGATGGTAATTCTTTCCTCGACCCTGTATGCAGAGTAAGTTCTGAGTGTGTGTTTGTGATACATTTTACTATAGTTTTGTTTAGCTCCCGACCTTTATGAAGCAAGTGCGATCTGCTCCGATCCGAGAAACCGAACTGTTTTACGCACACACGAGACATGGTGAAAAGCGTTGAACGATGATGATGATGATGATGACGGTATATTGTTGTTGTTGTGAAGATGGTTTCTTCCACGAAAAAATACATACTTGAGTGAGTGTGTAATGGAAAATTCATGTATACCCTATATATATAAATGGATTTAGCTTGTGTGTGTGGCGTGAGTGTTAGTGCACGTTTGTTTTGAGTCGACGAACGGATGTAAGTAAGACAAAGTTGGTCCATGCCTCTCAGAAAATGCACGTTATGGGTGTATGCTCTCTCTAGGAAAAAAGCAAGCTGAATTAAATATACGCTTGGGATGATGATGATCATGTCGGAGGAATGAAAGTCTGAAAAAAGAACGGTTCATGTTTTCTATGTTACAAGCAACTCCACACAATGTTTTAAGCATGGCAAGCCAAGAGCAGACTTACAATCAACTCTGTCAGTTCAGTTCCCTTGCATATACACAATATGTATAGTTGAACTCTTTTCCATTTATAGAATGTTACGTAAAAAGCCATGCAGATTTACTTGCTATATATATACCACGCTCGCGTCTACACAAATTGAGGACAAAGCATCAGTATAAATGGATATATTTAGTAGTGTCTGCTGTTGAAGGAAGTAGACATGCACGGTGTAAGGATCTATAAGCAAGCCCAAATGCGGTTTTTCTAGCAATTTCCAAAAATGGACTCATTTTTTTCTTCTCTCTCTTGAGGATAGTAAAAAAAGCGGATACTGCGCCGACTGCGTTGTTGTCCGTGTGTGTCTATACATTGTCACCACCATGCCACATACCGTCACTTTTACTATCGTACGACGATCACTCCGGCAAAGAAGCCAGACTACTACTACAAACTACAAATGAAACACATTGATTACACTCCAGAAGAAAAGTAGACTGACTGAGTGTGTGTATGTACACAAAAACTCCTCCGCCTCCTCCTTTTCTGGATGTTTTTCTTACAACTATGAGTTCGACGTAGTAGTACGAACCAACTACTACTACGACTTTGTATGAATAAAATACGGAAGAAAGAAAGTAAGGAAAAGGAACTTGGTGACTTTACACAAGAGAGTACTACAGCAACCATACCAAGGAGACTTACTACTATTCCTCTCTACTATAGTATATGTACAGTGAACGAACAAACTGTTCCTTTTCAGAGATGCATCATGCTTTTTTGCTAGCTGTAGCTGTACGTGTGGCGTACTACCAAAGTAAATTATAGCAGTAACTATATGGCCATACATATCCCCTATATATGCTGAAAGTAAGTTCCTACTACTACAGAATTTTCCCAAGTTATGTATGTATATTACAACAAAAACAACACACATTCCCTCTCACTCGTACTACACACACACACACGTAAACACATCGCATCGCGTACGTACGTAAATTGTCCAAAAAATTCGAGGAGAGGAAAAACGTTCGTCTGCTGCATATCGTATTCTTCTTCATGGAGCTCATGCTGGTGTTTTTTTATTCCTTTCGGAGGAGAAACAGAGAAGAGAAGCATCTTTTTTTTGTGTGAGATGTAACAACGTACTTACATCAAATCAAATCAAATTTTTCAGAGACGTTCGTTGTGTGTGCGACGGAGGTGAAGTGAAATTATTATAAGGTATCTCTCTCTCCAATCTCTTTCCCTTGCATGTACTAGTATGTTCATTGTGCATGAGGAGTTTGTGTGATATATTGTATTGTATTACGCGAAAGCATATCCTCTTCTCTTGTTGAGAGCGATGGTGTTGTTGTTTTTGTTGTTGTTGTTTACACTTTTTATTCAGTAAACAATCAACGTGAATAAAAGTGTTTAGGAATGAGTGAGCAATGTCTCATCTTGAGATACGGCAATAAAAAACGGGTTTTCATATAAACTTCCTATTAAAGTGTAAATTGAATATTCTGATCCTGAAGAGAGAAAACAGGCTAAAAAACAAGAGACACTCTTGTACAAAAAAGTACTAAATGGAATGAAATGAGACTTTGTTTCGAGAAGAAGAATTTTTTGCAAGAGTTTTTGGATGGTTCAGCAGTAATATGTCACAAGGGAAAAGTATCAAGTACGCGTCATCCTTATCAAACTCTTAACAATATAAAGCTTATCATCGTGTGAATGCGGTATGATTTTTTAAAAAGAGGTGTATTTTGTGCAGATAAGAGTGTTGCTGTGAAAAACAAAAGTAAAAACAATGAAATTGACTTAATTGGGCCTATTTATAATACATACATTTACGTAATAATAGTTCACCTGCTGAGTAAATCAAGCTGAGTTTTTCCCTAAATTCTAAAAAATCAATTGTGTGATGGTGAGCAAAAAAAATTGTTGGATGATGAATGCATAAGCAACCCAAAATAAGATAAAAGGAGATTCTCTTATTATTGGATCGGTTGGAGTGAAAATAACGTAAGTGTATCATGTTTCATGTTTTTCTTAAACGGGGGCTATGAATAAATTATGTATTCCTAAACTGATAAGGACAGAAATTAAAGGGGGAGTAGGAAGTAGATTAATTTAAATTGTCAGAAAGATTTATATGAAGCACAGTTTACAAAGAGAAGTCTAAATGACGCTTGTTCTCACGGTTTTCTAGACTCATGTAGCAATTGCTATATGCTCTTTAGAATAAATTCGAATGAGGAAAGCATGAGAATTGTGCAATTTTTCATAAAAAACGACGCAATTCAATGAAACATAATATTATATTACATATATCCATAGGCCTACCTACATGCTTGTTGTGTGTGGCTATACAATAATAATAATGAACGTTGAGTTGAAGTATGAAGTTTTGAATACATAGTATGCAAAATAAATATGGTGTGATATGTATATTTCTCAAGTGGGAAAATTTTGTTTCATGAGAATGGCTCTTACTTAGCGTTCCCATTCAGAAAAAGTTAATTTTTATGCGTAAAACTGGATTTACTCAAACCCACGTAGTATACAAATACGTACATGGAATCAATGGAATTATACTACACTTTTCTTTTTGATGATATTTTCACGGTCGGTTTCTAATGTAATGTGAATGTTACTGACTTTCCCACAGGATTTATTGCAAACGTATGTTCACATGATTGTTCCTTTTTTTTACTTATGCGACAAGTGCATTAGGTAAAAAACGTGCATTGTATATAATATATATTGTAGTAACGCACATGGACATTATTTTCCTTTTCGCATGAGAACGGGAGAGCCACCACCGATTGTAAATCATGGTGAAAGAAGAGAAAGGAAGTGATGTACTTATGTATATCAGAGGACGGAACAAGTTAGAGCAATAGTATAAAGTATTAATGGGATTCACACACTCGGCTTTGCTGTAAGTAGATCAAGTTTCATAGCATATGTGCCTACAAACACGTACGTCGTATATATAAATGAATGTAGGGATTTGCAGAAAAAGTAGTGTGCCAAAACACCCCAATTTTTTTTAGCACAACCAAAATGAATGTGTGTAAAAACTCATAAAAAGTAAAGGAAATGGTAAAGAAAAGCTTAATACACTTGACTTGCAAGTGTGTGCCAGTTTGACTGTGAATTAAGTTTCAAAAAGAATCTTAAATTACATAACGATACTCAGCCAAAACCATAAGGTCTGGGAAAAGGTATTATATTGTGGCATTTGTGGTGACCTCGGTATTTCTAAAATTTGATACTAAATGTATGCTTACTTATCAGTCGTTACAAAAGGTTACCGTAATACGAGTATACATATTATATATATATGCAAGTCTTATGTATGTTCGTCTTCTAAAGTAAGACCAATCACCTCACTAAAAAACAGGCTGTTATTTTGTACTCATCATTCGCCTTTGATCTCCTATGGATGGGTGTGATGAATAGCATGTTGTATATAAAAACACATTCTCAGTCTCATTACGTAAAGAAAGAATTTAGCATCAAAAGAATGTGGCTGACTCTGTGAGTGAGGAAATAGCAATCTATATTTATAGCGAGTGAGTCAAGATCAGAGATGTATGAACTGGGAGGGAGATGGTGTAATTTGTACTATATGTATATATATCACAAATCAAATTATAGTATATATATACACAATGTAACCTCAACCTTTTAACGCTTACACAAAACGTTTATTAGTGTATACTATGCATCTTTCTCTCACTCGCTCAAGCAAATAAACTCTTTAGTCAAGACTTCAGTCAGACAGACAGGAAAGAAATTTTTTTGTTGAAGAAAGAACAGAAAACACACCATTGTACTCGAAGTTGTGTAGGCATTATTGGCAAATATTGGCAAAAGGATTTACAAGGAGCTGAACAAAACAGCTTCTCATTTATTCAGAGGGAGAAAAAAAGACATAGTGTTTGTTTGTTCTTTATTTTTTGTAAAATATAATAATACAGTGTTTTAAATGCATGTTTTGCTGTTTTTGTGTAATCATCAACATCCCATCACACATTTCTATCATCATCATCATGATCTTTAAAAGAAGCGTCACAGACTTTAATCAACCATTCAAAGTTTGGTCGGCGTTCCTCCTTAAAACACATCTTATAGAATGGATACAGATACTGTACTAGGATGTGATGTGTGATGAAGATGATCATGCTCCAAACATTTTGGCAATTTAGGTACATGCGTAAAGGAAGGATAAAGTACAATAATAATGTCTGTGATCAGCCAACCCAAGAGTGAGTGAGTGAGTGAGTGAGTAGATAACATTTTTTCACAAAAGAAGATATACTTTTGGCTAATATGAATTAGTCTCAGAGAAGAAGAAAATGCAAAAATAGTCATAGGACATGGGAGAATGCTGCAATAAAATAGACAATAATATGTAGTCTCATATCCTCATCATTCTCATCCTATATATTCTTCTTGTTTCATATATATGTGTATGAATATTATTAGTTGCAATTTTTCTTGTTTCGTAGACAGACTTTATTTTTCTGCTGAGACTGACAGACTGCTACCATCAGGATAAAATAAGCACATTACATTATACACAGAGTCGAGTAAAGAAAGGCTTTCGTTGTGTAAACCAATTCATGCATATTATATTGCTTACATTAAAATTTAGTATGTACATCAATGTAACTTGCCACATAGCTCACCATTTATAAGTATATACAAAGTAGTAGTAAGTTAAAAATGCGATGAATAAAATCCAATTTTATTACTAAATCACATTAAATCCTTGTGTATATTATGGTTTGATAGTCATAATGCCAATATTCCGTCGGAAACTGACACAAAAGTGTTCACGATGCCACACGCACCCATGCACAATTTGTACAGAATTATATGCAAAGTTTTGCTAACAAACATTGAAACGGGGTATGTTATGTACGATGATATGTTGCGTATTGCGTATAATCAAATTGCTGAATAAATGCCACACAAATTCTACCGGCTTTTCAAGCCAAAGCTTGATAATGTAATAATAACAGAGTAGGTATGTATTTGAATTTTTTTGAAAAGGGTTTTCTTTCATATCGGAGGTGAATGATGCGATGCGAATGTGATGGTATTATTGAGGGTGTGCTTGTAACATAGACAGCAGACGTTCACATTTTTTCTGCATATTTTTATTTTTATGAATTGCATGCAACCTAAAAGATGTATGTATTTCACTGAAAGAAAAGTTCTTGGAAAGAAATTTTCTAGTTGATGATTGTATTCATCATATTCTTTTCAAGCTTGTACATACATTCATTAGTACAGTGTACACTTATTTTTTTCTACATTTTTGTGCCGGGCATGGTTAGTGGGTGTCTATAAGAAAGGGATTACATGAGAGAAAAAAATTCCATTCTATTGTATTAGACAGTAGTGAGAATCTTAGAATTTATACATTTTTTATGTCGTGTTCTGTTTTTTTCATCTTTTAGTTTCCTCTTCTCTCTTTTGATCTGACAGTGGCTGAATGTATACATGTATCGTCATGCATGTCCGCTTGTTCCGTTTGCTTTTGCTCATTGAAAAAACATATATATATCCTTGGGGAGAATGGAATGTACTGTACATAAGCACTAAACTAAATAAATGCTAGTACTGCAGAATTTTTTTATTACTCCGTGGTTCAAGTTGTAAAAACATTAGTCTCCTCCTCCACCACCTCTAAAAAATTCATGACTGTTTTTCTTCATAGCTTTTTCCTCCCTTTCCATTCTTTCTCTCTCAAGAAGTCAAGTACTTTTTTGGGTACAGTAACCGTAGGTGCATTTGGTTAAGAAGGCAGTAGTAAAAATGATTTTTTTTGTTGTGTGTGTAGTGTATGATCTCTCATCTCATTAATTTGGTACTTTTCGTTACGAATTGGACACGAGTGATATCTTGTGCTTTGAATGCATTTTGAATATATATATATATATATTTTTCTTCTTCTTTTTACATTTTTTGTTCTGTTGCGAATTGTGATATGAAATGTCTAATATAAAAATATCTAACTAAACAAGCACTACCATCATCATCATCACCATCCTCATGCCATGCCGTTGTCCTCATTAAATGGAGAGAAGAAGAAAAACACATCACTTATCTTCTCCTATTTCGTTTTATCGGTGAAAACAAGCTAGCCTACACACGTACGTGCATGTACATATTCAAAAGAGTCAAGAGTTTAGTGTCAAGTCGATGTGGCTATACAGTTTTATATTTAACTATCATCTCATCCTCATCATCATCATCGGATCAGTCGGTGAGAGTGATGATGTGATGAAATAACAAGCCATGATTTGATAATCATCATTATATCATTATCCTTATCATCGTCAGTATTTTTTTCAAAAAAAAATACAACAACAACAACCATTTTATCTTGGTGTTGGTTGCTGGTGTGTTTGCAATTTTGCATTATTAGGTGTACTATTGGATGATGGTGTAGTAAAGTTCAATCAAAAGTTTTGGAACTTTTTTTTTATTTTGTAAAAGAGGAAAACACAAATCTCTCTCATTTCCCGTGAGTTTGGAGTTTGGAACGTTGCGGAATATAATACTCATCTGGTTAAGTTGTGCAATCCTATTTGCATGAAGCAGCGTTGGCAATGTTTTAGAGGAAATCGCAAGGAATAAAAAAAGTGAAGAGAAGGAGAAAAAGTTTTACCTTCAACTTTTTCTTTCAGTTTTGAAGAAGTGAAAAACATTATCATCATCATCGTATCACATCACATATCACATCAGTGGAGCACACTGCGGATATACCATAATGAAGTAAAGTTGTGAGCAAAATCCACTTCACAGTCATAGTCATGCCGTGCCGCTGCTGCTGCTGAGTGAGCGTGAGTGCCGCTTCTCTAAAGTAAAAATTGTTTGTTGTCGCTCTTCTTCTCTCTCTCTCTCTCTCTTGATATTATTATTACCTTGAGCCTCGAGGTTATTAATCGACGAAATTGCGTATTTACCTCAGATAACGTATGTAACTATATATTCATAAAGGAATGTATGCAACTATATGATGTGCTATGCTAAACATTATGTATGATTAATGCATTGTGTATTGCCGACGTGTGTAGTTTGGTTTGGGTTGGATATGCCTGTTACATACCTTATACTTTACGTAAGTTTTCAATATACTATATACGTATATTACGGTTGCTTTTTTTGCCAAATGAAGTCTTTGCAGATTTATAAGACTCACTCATAGCGAGTGAGAGACAAGTAGGTAAATACTACTGAACTGAACAAACTTTTTTTTGGTGTTCCTTATTCCTTTCTATTATGCATATTTTCATATTATAACGTATCGTACCATCAACCGCTCATTTTCATTAGTTAGTGGGCTTGTTGCTTGTCATTGTGAATATGAAAGCCACCTCCGTAGAAATTAGAGACATTCTGCAATGTGTAAACCCTGAAATTGGATGTGACACTTTTTCCTTACTTGCTTACTTTGATGTTATCATGATGATGATGCTTCACAGACATTTACCTACTCATATTATTATTAGTTTGATAATAAAAACTCATACTCCAATAAAACTGTTTACGAGGATTAATGTTTGTTTATGTAATAAAAAACATGGAATGAAACAGATAAAATAATTGGAATACCATTTTGTAACGTAACAGACAACAATCCATGAGAAAAGTATGTAATATTTGTAGATGGGAATGAATACGTTTAAGATATAAGCAAGCACGCATTTAAAATACAACAAATAAACAAGCAAGAAAAGACCACACCATATATAACAGGGCATTCATGATCAGGCATTCCATTCTTCATCAACCAATCTAGTTTATTTTTTTTGTGGAAGTAACTTTGTGTATATGACATGACATTCCAAATTAAATGAAGTATGAAGGCCAACCAAAACCAACATCCAACAGTCAGTCAGGAGCATTCTATACAAAGTATTACACTTTATGAGCTGCTACTACTCTACTTCCAGTTGGTTCTCCAATAATAATAATTATCATGAATCATAACCTATGACCTTTTCAACATATGTTTGTGTGTGTAGTGTGGGGGTGATAAAGCAAGTCCAGTAGTAGGACCGTATGTCACTCTGAAAAAAAAGATGAAGATACAGAAAATGACTAATGCATTTGTAAACATTACTCATTATCATATTCATAGTTTTTATAAATCTAATCCAACCAGAATCACCAAACCAAACCAAACCAAAAGCTACCTCATACCTCACCATGCGTCTATAGAATACTGGGTATATGGAAGCTCATACATTTCATGGAACTGGAAAAACGTTCTTTTGACTATAAATGTTCTTCTTCTGGTTTGAACAGCTTGTGGAATGAAAATCATCATGTATGCGTCTTCTGATCTGTTGATCTGGAAAGTATAATAATAAAAATCCAATATCCCAGAAGAACAAATCAGAAGATGTGTAAGGGAAAGGTTTTATGTTATGTATCTACATGTATTTTTATAGGATGTATATTATTACCCCCTATTCTATCCTATCATATATACACTTGAATACATAACTTTCATGAATAGATGATGATAATACTTATGCATCAGTTACGTCTCCTAATAATAACATTATATGCTGATAATGGATTGATGAGAAAAGAGATTTTCTTCTTGTGACAGAGTCAGTCAGTCAGCAAGCGAAACCAATAAGAAGTAGGTAATCTCATCCCCATTTCATGTTTTGATCTTGATCATGATCATCACCATCATCAATGTCATCATCAGCAGCAGCATCACGTTGAAGTGACTTGTGGTTAACTAAGATACATTAGTGGATGGGATTGGATGGTAAATACGAACATGAGAAGCAACAGCAGAGTGACGCAATACGCAACGGAACCAGAAAAATAAAGAGTTAAAGTAAAGTTGTAGAGAGACTCTCCACTTCTACTCAACGTGTCTGTATACTCATGCACACACATTGAGACTGACACTGAGAGAAGGATAGAGTTAGGCATTTTCTGTTCTATACCTTTCGGTTTTGAGCTCGCAAATGGCAACAAGATAAGTATGCATGAACCATATTACTATTACTACTACCACCAAACCAAACCAACTCTAGGAGAGCAAGAGCATAACCATAACCCAAAGCCAGTTTAAGTAGGCAGGCAGAAGTCGCTGCTGAAAAGCTACCTAAAATTTTGTTGTTTTTGTGCATGATGATATGATTGTGTAAAACGGAAGAATGTGAGCTCGTCTCAACCATGTAAAAGTGAATGTACTTACTGACGTACATTCAAACATGAGCGTATCATCATAATCGTCATCCTCATATTAAATAGTAAGTAGTATATATATCTCCAATTCACAGCCACACATTTTACCCAAGTTGTTTGTGACAAACGGCATCTTCTCCGTTTGCTTTTGCTGCTGCTGGCAAAAGAGTTTTTTTTTATATAGCAAGCAGTCTTGCCTCCTGCCCAATAAAACTATATACTACTACTACCAGTTAAGTTCTTCCTATATATTTATCATGTCGTATACACACACACATACACACATATAAGTACTTAGATACATGCATTACTGGACTGGAAGAGCTAAACCAAAACTTTTGTACTTACGTACTTTATATACATTTTTCCATTTTGTTTGTTCTCCTCTTCCCAATATTAAATATTCTTGCACGGGAAGGTACGATAGCGTACGTAGTTTCATGAACGTACATATCCATGCATGCAATATCAAATAATGTGATGTGATATATACAAAAATACATAATATAGGTTTACTCACACGTACTACTGTAGTAAGTATCCCTCTGCTTTTATAGTACTTCTTATATTTTTTTTACTCTTCGTTCACTCAAAATCATCATCCTGATCATGATCCTGATATGATGGTGATCATCATCATCATCATCACCACCAACTTCATACATATGGACATGAGGATGGAACACAAAAATACAGAGATTTAGCTACATTATTATTCTGTATTCCTCTTGCTTTTTCTGTTGCTCCTACGAGTAAGTACTACATCTTTTCATCCTACTACTACTTACTATTACTACTTTACTACTTCTTCTTCATCTTCTTGAGTTGAGTTGATACTACACAAACCAAAACCGTGAGAGAGAGAGGTATAATACGGTACACACGCTCGCTGCTCCTATTTACTACTAGAAAAAAATTTTGTACAAAAAAGGATAAAAAAATGGTTTCATCATCATCATTGCTCTGTGATTTCAATATTTTTCCATGAGTATGAGTTGTGAGTAGCCAAGAATTATTGAAGAAGGAAGAAGAAGAGCAGTCCAATTCGATTTCCCATTTGATTGTGCAAATTGCAAGCAAGTCCTGTTTATGTGCAAGTGAAAATATGAAAAGTTGAGAATCGACTGGAATATGGGAAAACCGAAAAGGCAAGCAAGGATCAGATAATATGAATGAAATGATGGGAAGAGTGCACTAATTAAACTACTTTCCTGCTGAAATTAATATTTTATGAAGAAACCAATGTCAATCCGATATTTTTTTCTAACTGAAATTCCAACGGTGACTCCATCCTGTCTTTGTTGATTGTTGGTCGGTTTTAGTGCGTATGTATTTTTTTGGAGTAGATACATAGAAATGATATGATATATGGTCATCATCATCATCGTGGTGGTCTGCTCTCACTAAGTCGGATGTGAGGATGATGATATGAAAATGAAATGAGATATAAAGCTGAGGTTGAGCTTGAGACAATAAGACTTTTTTTTGTAACATTTGGTTGTGCCTTTTTTGTTGTGAGGTTGTTTATTGTTGTGAATGGCAGTAGTAGTGGATGTTGATACATGATGAATGACAACATGAATGAAATGGATGTGCAACATCCCTAACAAAACTAAGATCAGATTACATTATTTTTTACTACGTATTATATTCAAGTCCAACAAACAAACATCATCATCACCATCATCCGTCCCAATTTCTTTTGGGGTGGAGTTGGAGTCGGAGTGTTTGTGTATTTCTGTTGTGATTTTTGTTTTTATGAGTTGGAGTTTGAGTTTAGTTCATTGGTAAGAGCTGCCTGCGTTTTGCATGATTCATAATTTCCGGATATTCTACATGCAATGTTTGATGATAATATGAATAGGAATGCTGTTTGTTGTAGTTTCAGTGGATGAATGAATGAATGGACATTTTAGGCATATCGTCGTTTTGTGGCTGAGCTCATCTCATGTACGTTATTTTGTTTTTAGTGAGTCATGTTGTGTACTTATGTATAGATCCATATTTATCGGAATGAGTGCATGTAAGTAACAAACACAGATGTTGGGATGTGAATCATTTGGAACTTTGAATGTCATCTGTGTGCGTCTTGCATAGGGTTTGGGTTTGTTTATCGTATCGTAGGGTGTAGGGAAATTTTTTGGTAGTTTGGCCAAAACACTTTGTTTATTGAGGATTTGAGGAGTCAATACTCGGTAGTTTTTTATTGATTTGAGGAGACTTACACGTATTATTTTATCTTTGATCTTGAGTCTGTGGTGGTTGTGGTTCATTTTAATATGTTTAGTGGGTAGTCATTTATATTGTTGAGATTGTGTCTTCTTTTCCGTTCTCACACAAATGGTTAATGGGTTTGTTTTGATGGTGTGGGTGGTGAAAGTAAAAATCTTTCCTGATGGAAATTAGGTACGTAACTCTCCGAATTTAAATGTGCTGATTAGATTGATACAAGTATTAAAACCTAATTTCATTTCGGTGTTTGGTGTGAATAAATGAGTGGAATCCTCCTATTACTGTGTAGGTGGTAGGAACGTAGGAAGTGAGAAGTAGGAAGGAGAACGGTACCGGCGAATGGGTCAATATGATACAGACACAGCTGTTTGATAGGTGGTCATAGTTTGATAATGGATTGATAGTGATAATTGGAAACGAAAGTGGAATAATTTATGAGTATTGATGACTGATTATGTGTTGTGATTGTGCCGGTCAGGTTTAGCTGTTTGTTGAGTATGGGGATTTTGGAAATTTCTGGTGTTTCATTGATTCGCAGTATTAAATTATGAAGGCCATGTATTTACGAATTTAATTTCAGAGCAGAAAAGGTTGGGTGTATGTTTAATTAGGTGGTTGAAAGTTTCTTTACTTGGTTTGTGTACGAAGACTAGACAAATCAATATTTGTTTTGTGATGTGTCTGACTGACTGAAATGGAGTCAGGGGTAATTTGGCTGTAGTTTTAAAGTTGTTGAGATTCAGGGAAAATATAGCTTATACTTTAGACGAGATTAGAGACAATGCTGTTGCTGTAATTAATTTATATTTTCTTCTTTTATTGTGTAGAATTCTCCAGCCTGCTGAGTGAAATACTCCATGTTTATTGGGATAGTGAATTTCGACTGGTGATAATTTGAATCAATCGTTGGAGTTTTCAAATTACAATCTTCTGAGCTGCAGCAAATCTAAAGCTGTTTTGATTGTTAAAACGTCAGTGAATGCAAAATGTGACGACAGGGTATGTGATTAAAAAGCTTCTGAAAATAAATATTCAATTGCAAATTTGTGAAGGTTATAATAGTGAAAGTAAAAATTATTTTTGTAATGTTTTTTTTGTAGGGAATTCCATTATTCAAGCCCCTGGATCAAATTGTCTATCAAAAAGGGATAACGTAGCCATGCGAAATAGTTAACCATGACTCAATGGATTTGGGTTCACATTGTGGTGGCCACCATCTTCACTGTCTCCTCGCTTGTTTTGGAGACAAATGGCCAGGCACATTCAAGAGCACCCGTTGCGCGGGATGATCCGATAACTGGTATATGCCAGAGAAAGTACATTCGCAATGACCCAAGTCATTTGAAATCGTTAAGAGGATGTAGAGTTATCGAAGGATCTCTTCAGATTGCTCTCATCAACCCTGATTCACCGGAAAAGTGGGCAAATCTATCGTTTCCTGAACTCAGAGAAATTACGGGATATGTATTGCTGTTTGACATTTCTAAATTAACAACTTTGAGGAATTTGTTTCCAAATTTGGCTGTCATAAGAGGTCAGGAGCTTATCGACACTAATGCACTGATAATCAATTCAGTAGGCTTACAAGAAGTTGGATTGCCATCTTTAACTGACATTCAGCGTGGTGGTGTTTATATCCTTGATAATTCTCAACTATGTTATGTGGACACGGTAGACTGGACGTTGATAGCGAATGAGACGTCCATGGATGGTATAACAAAAAATAAGCCAAGTGAACAGTGTCCCAATACATGCAAAAAAGACTGTCATACGTCTAATTATGATAGTAGACATTTGTGCTGGAGCAGTGAAGATTGTCAAAAGGTATTCAAAGATTTGTGTCCCTTTTGTCGTGGAAAAGCGTGTACAGATCATGGAGACTGTTGCAGTGAACAGTGCCTTGGAGGTTGCACTGGAACTAGTCCAAGGGATTGCCACGTTTGTAAACATGTCGTTTTTAATGGAACGTGCACTGAAAACTGCCCATCTGGATTCTACGAATATCTTCATCGCAGATGTGTAACACGCGAAGAGTGTCTAAAAATTGTTGCTGTTCGTGATATTTCCAAGGGCCCTTCCGACACTGATACTATAAATTTAAACGGAAAGATTTATGACAGTCCAACAAAGAGAATGTGTGTACTAGAGTGTCCCAAAGATACTGAGCTTGCCCCAAACAAAACATCGTGTGTCCCATGTAAAGGTCCATGTTATAAGGAATGCCCTGGCACGTCAGTTGACAGTATTGAAAAAGCTCGGGAACTAGCTGGATGCACAAGAATTAAAGGAGTTTTGAAGATTTCTATTCGGAGAACAACATTATCTGTTAACACGGGACAAATTGTAAAGGAACTCAAACAGAATTTGGATAAAATCGAAGAAATAGATCATCATCTTGTAATTACTCACACTTATGCCATCGTGTCGCTTGATTTTTTGGAAAATTTAAAAGTAATTCATGGGCAAGTCTTAGAGGATGACAAATATGCCGTTGTTGTGCGATCAAATGGTAATTTAATGGAACTTTGGGAGCCAAGGCCAAATCGAACAATCAAAATTGGAAGTAAAAAGGCTCAAGTGCTATTTCATTACAATCCTAAATTATGTCCTCGTAAAATATGGGACTTTGTGGCACAGTCTGGGATACCCCAACCCAAAGATGATAAGATTGATATTGGTATAACTAACGGAGATAAAGTTACTTGCAACACTCAAATTTTGGCTGTTGAAATAGAAAAGAAGACTAATAATTCAGTTTTAATACGGTATGAAAACTTTCGTCGTAACCTCACAATGACCAGCCATCTACTCAGTTATGAAATTCATTACAAAGAAGCTCCAGACTATCCTCAAAAAAATATATCAAAATATGGTGATCGGGATCCATGCGGAGAGGATGATTGGACTATACTTGAATATCCAAAAATTAGTGATTCGGAAGTAAGAGGTGGAATACAAATGGAGCCCACGTGGGAGCATAGTAGGCTCATTGTCAATTTGAACCATTATGCATGGTACGCTCTGTATGTGAAGACCATTGTTATACCTGATAAAAATTCACTTAACAATAATACTGGTGCAGAGTCCAATATAATCTACTTTCAAACCCTCCCAGGAGTTCCCTCAAAACCACAAGAATTTAAGCTAGCTGCAGGAGGACCCAATAAAGTTACACTGTCGTGGACTCCTCCACTCAATCCTAATGGAGAATTGGAAAAGTTTTACATTTGGTTAGTTCCAGTTATGGAAGATCAAAAACAACACGATCAACGTAATCATTGTTCACAAGGACGAGTTCCAGTTAAAGCAGCATCAGGATCTTCAACTAAACCGACTTTACCTCCATTCTTTCCTTCACCAAGTGAATCAGTAACAATATCTTCCAAACCCAAAGATCAAGACTGCTGTTCTTGTAGTGCAGCCGGAACCAAAACAACAACTACATCAGAAGATCAAATTCATTATCAGGATGATATGATTCATCAAATAATGAATCATGTTTTTATTGCAAATACTAATCCAGAACCTTCCTCTGATCTGAACAAACAACCAGATAATAATCATGTACGTGTTAGGCGGTCATCATTACTCAAACGATCCGTAGAAGATGTAGGGGATAACTCGGGGGAGAAAATAGGAGACACATTCCCAGGCGAAGAAAACTCTCCAGGGTTGGATCAACCTCGTGTTCCTCAAGATATGAGAAGGGTGCAGGAAGTTGCCTTCATTCCAGGAGCTTCAAAGTACACTATTCCCCTAGAAAATTTAACACATTTCACCACGTACAAATTTGGAATTCAAGCTTGCAGGAGACAAATGCAAATTGAATCAAACTCGACGGATATTGAAAATGATAGACGAACATGTTCAGATGTTACGCTAGGCCGTATTCAAACTCTTAAATCCTCCACGGCCGATAACATTGATCCCAAAACCATTAATATCAATATTACAGATGGAAACATTTTGCATTTAAACTGGGGGGAGCCACCAAGCCCGAATGGTGTAGTAATGGCTTATTTAGTGAAAGTGCAGAGATGGGAAGGTGGTAAATACGTTGACATTCCCATCCTTAAATGTGTAACAAGAAAAACTTTTCTTGCAGAAAAGGGAAATTATACTTTTCCTGATGCTCTACATCCAGGAAATTATAGTGTCAGAATTCAAGTAGCTTCTCTTGCCCAAGATTCGGACTGGACTGAAGAAAGATATTTCTTCATTGAGGATACTGAAGCAGGTTTGAGTGGTCTATGGGCTGTAGTTGTGTTACTACCCATTTTACTTATAATAGCAATTGGAAGTCTATTGGCCTATTATTACATTCGTACCAAAGGAATTCTTGATGGAAGAAAAATTGTCTCCGCAAATCCTGATTACATGTCATGTGGTAAGTTATTTCATTTCAAGAAAGTGGTTTTAATAATTAGGATAATGTGTGTGTGAAGTCTCCTCATTCAAAATTTTAACATTCAATTTATTCATAGTTGACATTCCAGACGAATGGGAAGTTCCAAGAGATAAACTTATATTAATTGATCATGAACTGGGGCAAGGTTCGTTTGGTACTGTGGTTGAAGGAATACTCAAAGATTTTATCCCGGGATTCCCAAATCAGGCATGTGCAGTGAAAACAGTTTCTGAAGATACTTCTAGCGAAGACCGGGCTTTATTTCTCAGGGAAGCAGCGTTGATGGTGAAACTTGATTGTCATTGTCATCATGTTGTCAAGTTACTTGGTGTAGTATCCAAAACTAAACCAACGTACGTCATCATGGAACTAATGACAAGAGGAGATCTTAGAAATTATCTACGATCTAGGAGACCAGGCACCTACAACTCTGGTGACCAACCACCATCTCTCAAGGTAATTGTAAACACGATCATAATAATGTGTTGTCATTATATAAACCAAATTGGTTAATTATTTTTCTTTGTATTAATTTAATAGCAAATCTTGCAAATGGCAGCCGAAATAGCTGATGGAATGGCGTACATTCACAAGAACAAATTAGTACATCGAGATTTGGCTGCTCGTAACTGTATGGTTGGAGAAGACCTGATTGTTAAAGTTGGGGATTTTGGTATGACAAAAGAAGTCATCCAAAGTGACTATTATAGAAAGCAAACGAGAGGGTTGCTTCCTGTGAGGTAAACTGAGACTCCTTGAATCTAAATATAACGCAACATTATCTTATTTCCTATCCTAACTAAAAAGTTAATTTATTATTACTAGATGGATGGCACCAGAGTCGCTTCATGATGGTGTTTTTACTAATCAAAGCGATGTATGGTCATTTGGGGTAGTGTTGTGGGAAATGGCTACCCTAGCTGCGCAGCCTTATCAAGTAAGTTCTTATTTTTTTGACATAATATATTTATTCTTTAGTTTCAATTCCTATAAAAGGTAGCCATTTAACATTCGGTCATTTTGATTTTCAAGGGCTTAAGTAATAAGCAAGTATTAGAGTATGTTCAGTCCGGTAGGACAATGGAGAGACCTGACAACTGCCCTGACATTCTTTTTGATCTTATGACTTTGTGTTGGAGATTCGATCATAGACGACGTCCTTCCTTTGTAGAAATACTTGACAGGTTGGTTTTAGATGCATCCTCACCTACTACTATAACTTTTTAATATATTTTTATAGTTCAGAAAATATTAATTTACTATGATAATACCTTACAACATAGATTAACTCCAAACCTCGACGCATCGTTTGCTCAAGTTTCCTTCTATCATAGCTCGGAAGGTTTGAACTATCGAGCTCAACAGAGATTACAGTCAACAGAAGAAGACTTAATAACTATAAGAACCCCGTTAAGAGCAACATTTGACGCAATGTCCGACGATGAGTTAGATTATGATAGTGATGATGATGCTAACGATTTGAATCATCACATCGTAGATGACTTGGGAGACACGCCATCGCGTTTGCTCCTATCCAGCCCTCCAACTACTATCTCTGTGACTAGTTCGTCTAGAGCTCCAACATCGCTTAGTAATGGTCTCGCCCTCAACCCTCTCAACATTCAACCCTCAAGAACTGACTCAAATATTGATAATAATATTAATCTAGCCAATCATGCTTTGCCAGCTCCTTTGTCGGCGTCTACAAATCCGTATTCGCGGAGTAACTACTCACCACGACCGAGAACTAATTCTAATAATAATAATACAAATCCACGGTTACCCAATTCCCAGAACTTTCAAAACAATTTATCGTTTTCTAACGTGATCCCTAGTGCTCCAACAGCCGGTAGTTCTTCGTCGCTGTCGTCAACAAACTATAATTCTCCAATTCCAAATGGGGTGGACTCTTTGGTTTCCAATCAGTTTCATCCCAGCACAAGTAGTCCAAAAAGTTCAATTAATCCCGGTGACTCAAAAGTAGCGGATCAATCAAAATCCAATTCACTAAATAGTGACGACATTAGTGACAATTCACAAGCCTTAATGATTAATTATCCCGGTGAAGGAATCAAAATCAGTAATGGTAACGGCGGAAATGGAGGAGGAGGAAATGGTTATATTATTCGAAAAGGTTCTCCTATTAATGAAAGTCAACCGGTGAATAGAACTACACAGTGTTAGTTACAAACAAACAAACAAAAAAGAAGCAACAACAGTGACACTAAAGTGTATTCGGTTCTACCGCAATGAAGTACAAATTATATATATATAGGTGACTTTTTAACTATTATTTATGGGTAGGTTATAATAATTATTATTTATCGATATATGTTAAATGAAACTAGTAGCAGATATTATAGTAGACACAATTATTATTGTAGTTGGACAAGCCTACTCATCAAATTGTGTATTGGTAATCAAATGAAGCCTTATATGTATTATGAAGTTTCAGTTTCTTTAGTAGTTTTGTGGTTTCCTTTGTGATGTCATCATAATAATTATTATTAGGTAGCAATATACGTTAGTTGTATTTTTTTGTTCATTGCTACACAATGTTATTTTGGTTATCACAGAAAGAAAACAAAAACATATTTTATAATATAGACAAGACGATTATGAAACTCTGACGGCGTATGTTTGCTGTACGTCCATAATCAGTGTAAAGCGATCTTTTTTTTTGACTGGATTGATCTCAATTTATATAGAAGATAAAATATATATTGTATACATTCGTTAAAGTACTAAGAATTTAATGTTATAGAAAAATCAGCTATTGATCACGGTTTATTGTTAACTAGTTCTCTTATTTGCAGCAGGCAGGGTGTATTACTTCTGCCCATGCGATATTATTGCGGGTAATGTTTTTTAAGTTGATGTTTCTAAATTTCTAGTTTTGATTGGCTTAAAAATGCGTTTGATTTCATTTCAAAGTATTATTATTAGCCTATTGGTTTAAAACGATTTGGTTGAGCCATATTTTTTATTGTTAACCTCAGTTTATTGATTGAGATAAGAATTATTAAAATGTTCATGTTCTAAAGAACTGAAAGAAGATCAATTTTAATCCACAACGAGCTACTTTTGAAATGGAGCAAAAAATATAAAAGATTATTATGATATAGTAGTATCTTCAGATAACGTAGTACTGATTTAAATATGTTCAACAAAAAAAATGCTGGAATCTTTCTCGGGAACCGTCGTATTTATTCATTTAACACATAATTGACTTGTAAATGTATAAAAAAATAATATTGAACCAGAGATAAAAAAAATACGTCTTGATGGTATTTATACATACAATACATAACTTTGTTATTGAAATTTCGAAGAAAACAAACTATTTGAAATAAAAAAAATTGTTGGCCATACTAATGCAATAATTGATATAATTTACCAGTTGCAAAACTAATCAATTTCGTAATTATTTTCTCATTAAACCGACTATGCTTGGTATGCATCTTGATTACATTTTTGAAGCCTTCCAAAATATCAGATTTTCTTTGGTCATGATTTGCTAATTATATTTAAAGTCCGAAAAGTAACTGATGATCATGTTAATTCAATATTATTATTATTATCAGTGTAAAAAATAATCAATTTATTTAATTCTCACATATTCACAATAAGGGCATTTACACACAAAATTATTGGGGACTAGACATTTTATAAAGAATTTTTTCGTAATAATATAAATATCTTTTAACGCTAGAGTTTGCTGTACAAACAAGATGGCAATATATAGCGAAATTTCAGTTTTTGGCAAGAATGGAGTATATAAAGTTATTGTAAATTGAGCACATACTGCGCCTTTCTTTGTACATCGGTACAATATATATCCGATAAGTATATCTTAATTTACTTCACACTAATAAGAATTAACGAGCCCATCCCCATCCTGAAGATACAATGGGCTCAGACCAGCCGGACCAACCACCCCAACCTCCGTGAGAGTGGGAGTGAATAACGACTGGAGCTGGTTTCCATCCCCAACCTCTTGGCCTTGGGCGCCATCCCCATCCACGCCGAAGGCCTTTTCCGACAAGGGCTCCTAACAAGAAAGACTTTCCTAAGAGAAGTCCTGGAACAACGGCATCGTAAGGTGATCTCTTGGTACGGTGTCCTAGAGTCAAGAATGAATGTTAAAATTATATAATAATTTGCTTTTCATATTATAAAAACTTTGAATCACTTTCAAACGCGTTGGAATGCACATACCATGAGTGAGTTGATCTGCCCTAACAGCCACGGCACTTACATCTATAAAATTCCAATTACAATCATTAGCTCAATTAAGAAATTCCACGATAATATTCCGGGGCAAAGTGGATAACTTAGTAATTAATATCATGAATATGTTTCCATTAAAAGAACTGACCCTCCTTGGCATCAGGTTGACCATTGTCACTAAGCACACACACTATGATGGTGGATATAAGAAATCCGAACACAATAAGTCCTCTCATTTTGGCACCGATTTGTATTGTTGCAGGGTCTCGACTGAGAGATGAAAAGTGAAGACAAGTGGAATGAACTTGTGCTTTTCGTTACAAAAGTGAGAGCTCGAGAAAAAAAACCTACGCTTTGCCTTTTCTAGATTGGAAGAAAGTAGCCAGTGACCACCTGAAAGTGGCAGAAACAACTGATTGTTGACTCAAAAAACTTAGCCTTATATATGAAAGAGTTGCTGATGAGGAATCATTATCTATTCATTAGACAATTGGGTTACATAGTGCAATAGGTACACTTTACACATACAATACAACATAACATAAAGTCTTTAAAGCTACCAAACAAGAGTTACGGCAATAGTAGGTACAATGAGTTTTGATACTTTTTGTGCATGATTACGCTCATAAAGTACATTACAGGTATGTAATGCACACATAAATGCATGCATCTCTCACACACACATACAAAGATCATATTATTATTGCATTGCATACATATTATGTCGCTTCATCAGACAGAGAGCAACAAAGACTTTTGAATTGCATTGCACCTCAAAAATTCATACATATTATCATTGATATTGTTGTTACACCTATTTAAACTATTGCGATAATCTTCATCTCCATTGTATTAGCTAATATCAAAAAAATATCCAAAATTATATATGCAAAAAGCAATAATGTCATCGTCAACACATTATATTTACATGTAATTGTTGACTCTACCCAATAACTGTGGTTAGGTTGAAATGCAATCGGTAAAAATAATATATTTATTGATAGGCTTGATGGACATACTATTTTACCAATACGCTATATAAATAGATGTATGCACATTTTATATCATTTATATGGAGTCTGGCTTGATTTTCAGAAGTTCAATCACAATTACAAGCAAGTGCGAATGCTGAATTTTGTATAAAAGGTAGTTTAAAAAAAGGAGCATCGAGCAGGTACATATTATAGGGATTACACCTTAATTTGCTAATCACGTGTATGTGAGATGTGAGTGTTACATAAGGAAGTTATCAGGAAAAAATATGTAAATCGATTATTGCTTCGCAATAATAGAATCCATAGGCTTTTATTTAGTATGCGTAATTTTTTTGTAGTTCACAAAAAGTAGATATATTATCTAACGCATTTTTTGTAGTCAGATATGACTTACCAATTCCAAAAACGTAATTAGATTAAGTGCGTGCGATCACGTAGCATTGCGAGCATTATTTAATGATAGTAAAAGTAAGTCAATCTAATCATCACGTTTCTGTTTAGGGAGCATCAGATCATCAGGGCAAGTCAGGTCTCGTATGTCTCCTGCTTTGAGTTTTCTCAAACATTTCCCTAAAATGGAAGTAATTAGGGATAAACGAAAGTAATAAAAAGTGGATTTTTAATAACATTATAATTTACTAAACTGACATGGTTTAATTGATGCCTCAGAGCGTTCTCATTCTTCTAGAGGGTCCTCTTTAACTATCATCATCATCATTACCATCAAATCATTAAAAAATCATGCGAAATGCGTAAAGTTTTTGAGACAAATGTGCCATTTTTTTATAATTTGCTTGGGGTTAAATGATTGACATTCAGCGGAGCATGTTTGTGTTCCCTTTTTTTGTTTCGACATTTTTTATTACTCCAAAATTGATAAGGGCTGTTTATAACTAAATTGACTGATCATTGTACAATTTGATTTTGGATGCTGGTCTGGTCATTATCGTCTCCATATAACACTTACTTGCACACACCATTTTGTGTCAATCAACTCAATTGCACAAAATTTCCTTCAATCAAATCAAAGAACTATTATGCATCCATATATCTATAAATATTCATAGTTTCATGTGAAACGCTTTGAATTTTAATCAATAATTTGTAGTTCGGTCCACCCGCATTCATGCACATACATTATATGTACGTAGCCTCTAAAATCGAACTAACAATTTGTATGTTGCAGTCATGCATTTGAAAATCAGCAAAAGGGTTTGGTTTGGTTTGGAAGAAAGGTTGCATTTACATTATTGGTGTCTTGTTCGCGTAGCCCACGGCCCATCAATCAATAAAATAAATGTATCTCGATCACAAGAAAGTGAATTCCCAATAATTCTTCGGTTTGCGAAATACTTATAGAGCATAATATACTACATAGAAAGATTATGAACGAGACATGTGAAACTAATAAATGTGTGTTGTAAAAAATGCTGTTCTCCGTGTATTCCTTATTGGATAACAGTTATTGTACACATAATGCGTATGTATGTACGTGATCCTGAAATTGAAAAACAGATTGTTATCTATCTCTCGAGCCTTAGATTTGCCCACTATTGTCAATATCACCATGTATCGTATAGGTATGATATGCAATTTGAGCCTTTGAACATTCTGAATTTGAAAACTACGCTCATTGAAAACGCAGCAGGTTTCTTGTATAAATACAGAGAATTATGAAAGGGAAGTAAAAACAGTCATACGATGATAATGAATGGTGATGATTATGATTACGATTACACATATTTTCATAGCTTCGATTCGACTAGCCAGTTGTACTTGAGGTTAGTTGGTTGCAGCAATACAAATTGTCTCTAACATTCATTTCATTGCTAGTGGCAAAGGATTTTGCAACATGTCACAATAAGGAGGCAGGGCAGCAAAAGATGAGATAAGGAGTAGTATTGTAGTTCAAATTGTTTATGTGATGGGCAAAACTAAAATTAAAAAATAAATTATAACTGAATAAAATGATTGACCAATGCATAACTGAACTGGGCTCATGGAGAGCTCTTTACCTAATGAAAACCACCAAAAGACAATTAAAGTTAATGCGTGTGTAGTAAATAAAAATTGTTTTCTTCACTTGAAGATGAACAATAGGAGGGGACGAACGAGTGAGTGACCCTGATTAGTACAATGAGGAGGAAAAATGGAGCAGCAGCTCATCTTCTTTCCAAACATTCTCAGAATCAGAACATTTAGGTATTTACCTAATCCGATGCCGATACGAATAAGGCAAGCCACGTGCGCTAACTTATAACTACATATAAGGTCAGAGTGAGGTCCAACACTAAGCAAAGGCACATACCCTATTTTCCAAAATTTCGAACGTTCTGAATTTATTTGACTATTTTTATTTACAAGCAAATATTTTTCGGTTTATGCCTCCTTATCATTGTTGCCTGAAATTAATGAGCCACCAAGTGTCAACAGTAAATAACACCCGTTTGTTATTGTTTTCGATCTTATAGGCCTTCAACAAACTGGGACATTTTTATGTTGGTACTGTCAACTTGAATTCGGCATGCAAAATAGTATGGTATGGTATAGCTCTCATTGACTAACCAGATTGATTTTATGAAAATGTTTTCGAATGTATTAAATGTTTTTTTTTACAGTGGGAACGTCAGGTTCCTGACCACTTTTCATCCACTCTTTGCCATGTTCGGTAAAAGTGACATCGACATCAACCTTGGCATGTTAGAGAGGTATTTCTTCATTTAATAGAGCATGTTTGGTGTTGTCATCAGTTCTTCATAGCTCATGAGGTCAGGTTCATGGAGACTTCTAAAAGGCTATACAGAAAGGTAAGTACCTTGCAATATTTGCCGGGATAGACTTCTTTAGCTATACTACTCCCTTCTCAAACATGTTGTGATGTGATGTGATGACACGAATTTGTCTAAGGTGTATCTAGTCACAACAACCCCCATTTCTTTCAAAACCACACAAAAAACTTAATTGCATTTTGCTAATTGTGACTCCATATAATCTAATCATGAATGTCATGAATACTTGCATTTTTAATAATGTTTTTTTTTCGCTGATCATTCAAGATTCAAGATGTATATTACCCAATCATTCAATTTAGCAAATATGACAATAAAAAAATAAAGGTGAGGGTGAATGCATTGTTTTTTGTTTTGATGTGATGATATAACTTTAAATTACATGCAATCGTTTGTCGTTTGATGTTTATATTATAACACAGTTACCTTTAAAAAATATATATGTTCCCCAACTGGCAAGTAGTAATTATTTTCTTTTTCTTTCTAAGGATCATTCTCATTCTCAATCCCTTCTCTCTTTTACACCTCCATGTTTTAACTACCTAAAAATGACTGATGCATCCAAAAAATTCTTGACCGTGTATAACACTAAACTTTTAATAAGTAATGTCATAAGGTGTCGGTCGTATTATGATGTAAGGGAGACTCTAAAAGGAGAAGATCGTGATTTTCTCTTCTTTCTTTTGCTTATATCATAGGCATAAAAGCAACAAAGTATCAACCCACGTTTGAAGTTCACCTTTTGGCAGCACAAACATTTTCCTTTGCCTTATACTTACTTACTATAGCTAGATCACTTGGCTCGCTCATAACTTAAACTGGTTGATGATATGATACAAATAGCCATGTTATGATCATGACGCTTGGTAGTCGGAGAGAAGATGGCATTTCGCATAGTATAAACTTTCATGCCCGAATATGCATGTAAATAAATATAAAAGGAGAGTTTGTTGAAAACACAGCTTTCGATTTTCAAAAGTAAAACGAGTTTTGCTTATGAAATCGTTACATCGCTTTGATCTTGATTGATACACATTATGCACGCATATTTTTGTAGTCAACAAAGATCAAACATGAGGAAGCGGATCTGTCGGTCAAGTGTATTCTCATATTCATTTACTTTTATGAAGGATGAGTATCTTGATATTCTATATTGTTACCACATCGTGATTCCTTCATTGAGAGGGCAAATGAATATTGAGTAATTATTTTCGAGCACAAAAAAATAACAAACACAAATGTATGTATTTATCAGCCACTTGAAAGCATGATAACTACTTCTCCCAACCCATCCCCACAGATGTGATAATTTTGAAAATTAAAAATCCTAGATCAGTTACACCAACCAGTCCTTTCAGTTTCTGTAAAATAATTTTGTTGATAATATGTACCTACATTAGTGTCGTCGCCTGATTTAGTGTTGGAATTGCAACAGACGTGTATGTGAGCAATCACAGTCGTAATTAGCAGTACATTATTCTCCTGTATATAAAATGCGTAGCCATTTCCATTTCCTCGTATTCATTCATGATTAAAGCAAGAATCAGTGTGTTCTTAAGCAATCACACAATGTACATCATTTTACTCCATTTTCCACATGAAAAATTCTTTGCAATGGTAATTAAGTACTGGTCAGTTGATGTTGATGATTACATGACGGCAAGGTGATATATGATGAGTTGAGGTGTCTAAATATACAGCACATTTATGCCGGCGGTGTTTATCTGTGTGGGTCCATAACATTTATCAATCCATCATTTGAACAAGAACAAGCAATATTAGTGCCACCTGAAAACAACGAAGTGGAGCTTGTGCTTAGAATAACTAATGAATAAAAAAAAAAGAAATAATATGAATTGAGCAAATATTAGTTGTCTGCGGTTATATTACGATCGACCTAAGAAAGTTGATATACTCGAGTACAACCTATTCCATCATTCGAATCTCATTTTCGGCAAAAAAAGATTGAGTGGCTTGGCTTGGCATCATGTACTTCGTAGTTATCATATCATGAAGCTCAATGACTAGAATACTTATATTCACCTATATGATGACCACATGTCTCCACGCATAACATCAATTTGGGATTGGTTGTTACTTTTGTTACTGTTACGCAAAATTTTGAAGCAATTAGCCATCAAATTTTGCTCTTATACAACAACTGTCCTGTACAGCCAAAGATTACTCGAGTACTTCACACAGTAGGCATTCGTCCCTTAAAAAACTAAATGTGATCATAGTTATTATTATAACGTTGAACGTCCTATGGATTAGTTTTAGTTACTGTAATGTAACGCGAACGTACAGATGTGCAGCAATACGCCTTATCACCATTATTGTTTCAGTAGTGTGCCAACTGCCAATGATTTGATTAAATTATTCGCAAAGACAATCTGTTCTCATTTTTCAGACATGTAAGCCGTTCCTTATGCAAACTTGGTAGATGCAGTCTCGCATTTAGATGAGGTTTACTGGTTTATACGGTCTCATTTTGGGAGCTAATTGGTAATTGCTGTGATATATTGCTTTTAAGATTTAATAAATTTATTGAGGAAAGTTAAGACAAAAACATTTTATTTAGCATGCTAGCCACTAATTCAAAAATGTAACTTGACTGCAATTTTCTTGCACAGAGTTGAAAAATAAAGAAACCAAGAATACATATATAATATGGGTACAAAACGGCTACCAAACAAAATTGAAAAAGCAAATTTTATGTGTTGTTCTTACCCAATAGTATGCTTTACGAATACTTCCTAATTTTTCAAAACCCCAAGCCAAACTTGCATGCAAGTTTTTAAAACCAAACTATGTTAAGACCGTAAGATGACAAAAGTGAACATTAATCTTAAAGACTGCAATAATCGTTGCTCTAATGCATTTTTTTACACCAAACAAAAAATGCATAATAGGTGTAGGTATAAACTCGCAGTTGGTTCTGGTTGCACCATCAAATTCATGAACAGGAAAAAAGCAAAAATGTAAAGTTTTAATCGTGGATTTAAAGTGTACTTTACACTTCATCCAAAAAAAGGCGTACGTCGAACTTTAGGCTTTTTTTTGGCAGATTAGAACAACACGAAACCGACGCATATTATGATTACTCATTCATATTTTGAATATATTAGTTTGTTATTCATTCATTGGTCATAAAGTGGATCAATGATGTGAAAACAAGTGCCAACGCAAAATTTTGTGACAGCATGCAATTACTAGCTCACTAACACACGCACGATACTCACAGCTAGTAAAAACTGTCTTCATTGTTTTTACACATTTTACGCACGTCAACGCCAAGGCAGAGCCTAGATTTTTTTGGGGGATTTTGAAGCTTAGGGATACTGTCAACTTTATACAGGAAGTGCCGTGCCTAAGTTTTTAAATGTTGTGAGGGCTAGAAGGACGTTGATGTTGTTGATGATGATGATGATAATTCATGCAACATGCAGGACCACATGATGGGCAAATAGCCGAAAGCATTTTCATAATTTCCTGAAAATTGATGCAAAATGCACAGACATTCCTGTTTTACATTTGTGATGACTATTATGTGACGTATGATTAGGATTTCGCGTCGTTACATTGAGATGACAGGAGAAAACAAGCAGTGACAAATCACTAACTTATGAAAAAATGCTAACATATTATTATATTTATACAGCGTGTATTACGTGTGATACGTACCTCTAATATGCAGATATATTACATAAAGCACCAAAAAATTTCATCGAGATGAATGCAATACCCAATTGATATAAATCGCAATTCCTTTTTTTCCCATCAACTACTCACTTTTGTTTATTCATTTAGGAAGTCAACATAACATTTTGTTTAATAGGTGGGACACTTTGCTTAAAGGATGATGAGGGACAATAAATGATAATATGTATGGCACGTAAAAATTGTTAAATGCTGTGACACATTACGTGGCATGCCATCATGTGCCTAGAGATTTTTGCCAAAAATTCATAATTAGGAACTAATCGTAACCATCTCTTCAAAGAAGGAAGGAAGCAAAGAGGGTACGGATAAGCATTTAAACTGTCGTATTAGTCTCATTTATCTTTCTTTTTTTTGCAAAGGCTCCATTCTAAAGTTTGTCGCCAGTACAGTGTAGCAGAGTAGCTCATCTCTTTTCATAACTAAAGAACATATAGTTGACAGTCTCGTTGAATAAATAGTTATTTAAAAGGAAACATAATTTTATAGTTATGAAATAAGACATATAAGTATCTAGTACTATGTAATACATACATGTACAGCAGATATATATGCTTGTATGCAAAAAGAAATGACTGCTGCAGTATATTAGTCAAGTAGCCCAAAACAGTTTACGCAACGTGCTACTAGAAACGCTACGTGATACCCAGTCTTTGTATCTTCTCACATCTGGCCTGCATAATATAGTATTGCACATGTGCACAGAAAAAATGAAGGAAGCAATTCGTTCTTACAGCTGCATTGTTTGAGCAAGTAAATTACAAATGTAACATTCATATTTTGATAAATAGGCCGGCCAAAATATATACATCACTCTTCATCCTCAGAGATGAACCTATTTTGTGTTGATTTGAGAACTGCTGGCTGCTGATTGCCTTTGATTTATTTTTTGACAATAATATTTCAATTTGAAAACTAATTTTTCCTCTTGTATAAATACTATTGGACTTCATATTACATTTTTCATGCTTTGGTTTATGTTGATTATTTAGGGTTGATTGAGAAATAACAATAAAAAAAAGAAGGAAAAACGACATTCACAAATTATTTGAAGACATGCACATTATGAGTTATTTAATGATAATAATAATTTGTAGTTACATTTGCTTTACTGACATGTAACATTGCATGGGCACAACCCAAAACTTAAAAAATGTTTACAGGACAAATATTTTGAAATCAACTTCACAGTGCCCTTTTTTGTTGTAGGGATTAACTGTTCAGTGTCACACGTCCTGAGAAACATATCTGTCAGTTTGGATGATGATGCCATGCAATGCAAGTTCAGAAAAAAGAGTGACAGCAGGTGGGATGTAGGATGATGATGAAAGTATTTTGGTTATCCTTTGGTTGAGCCATGTGGCTTGGGAATTTTTCCACGAACGAAATTCGACACTTGAGGTGGAAGCTGGAGATCATTGCACTCGTTTTCAAAATCTTTAATGGTACCGTATCCTCCTAAGTAGCCGTTCAATCTTGCTGCAATGTGGGATCTTATCAGTTCTTCTCCAGGTTCTATATCCAACTCATCAAGAATATGTGGATACTTTTGAAGCAGGTACTTTTGGTGATAGCTAAAAGGAATTGAATGACAGGTTTTTTTCTTTGTTTTATTCTGTAAAATGTATTATTATGTTATTGGGTTGCATACTTTTCGGCATCGTAAAAAGGCTTTGCTGGAAGAATTTTTGTGGTTATATTACGTCCCGGACCTCGGCGTGTTTGCTCAGCTTTCAAAGACTGCTCAGCAAGTACTTTTTGGTCTTGCGAGTGATAGAAAATGGCTGACATGTACTGCACCCCATCATAAATTACACAAAATAATTAAATGACAACAGGGCAACATGATACAAGCACTTACTGCTTTTTGCCCTTTTTGTAAGTTATTTTACATATATTATCTGACAATATGTTTCAGATTTTACACACCTGCCGAGAACAATTTGAAGTTGGATTATGGTTTGACCAGAAAAGAGACAACATATCTTCATACGAAGTTACGTTCGGGTCATATTCCACATCTACCGTCTCGGTGTGGTCACCTCTGTAATAAAAACAGAATCTATACTAAGCTTGATTGAAAAACGTTTATTTTAATTCCGAAAGTTGGGAACGTTAAAAGTACAGTCGGTGGTACGTTGGTTTCTGAGAGCTTCCTCCGGAAAAGCCAACCCTGAAATTAAATGGCCACACGAAAACTTCAAATTAAGCAATAAATTCGGCATACATTTGACATATACATAAGTATATCAAATTACCTGGTACGAACGACACCGGGGGCACTTCCAAAGAGGGCCTCAGGAAACCAAAATCATGACATTCCAAAGGTTGCCCTCTCTCCCGTCCAGTCTTTATACTTTTCTTCACCCATGAGTTTGACCCTCTTCTCCCGTGGGAGCTTCGATACAATATTTCTGTGTTCCTGGCAATAGAGATAAAAAAAATGGCAATGTTAGCTCAGTATTCCAGCTAAACCGAAGCCGAAGTGGGTTACTTAGGAGGTAAGCATAGTACACTATTTGAAACTTCAATGGAATTTTGTATATAGATGCACGTAAATATGCATAATATGATTGCCACAGTAGGTACCTTTTTAGAAGCAGCACAACCCATTACGACAGATATCGAGAGGAGTCAAGTCAAAAAAGGAACAAAAAGTGGTCATATAACGTCTGCAACACACACATTTATTACACGCAATATACGAGTCGCAAAAATTACAATGCCAATGCCTTCAGGGTTATAAAATGTTCATCATTTTACGAGGGCATTTTTTTCATACGAGTTTCCACTCAAGTAGCTATAATATCTTGTGGCGAAGGAAGACTCCTGAGAATTTGTCGTAATCAAAATCATACACTGTACAGTTATTCTAATTGCTTTAAGGTATACGGTATATACGTGACTTTATTGAGTGTGTGTCGTAGTGTACAGCAATACTTCAATTCAAGGTCGTTCTTCTGAATGAACCCTTTCACTTTTTGACTTCTTAAATGTAGCCAAACAAAACTTGTATTTGTATATTATAGCATTGTTTTTTTGCGTAAAGGATATATAAGGTACCTACTGTTTGAAATGAATGCCCTTTGAGATTGAACGATCCTATCGGTCAAACAAGCCTGCCTGTCCACTCAAAGAGCAATGCAATGGAAACAAAATAATATCTTCCTACACAAAAATAATAATAATATGCAGTTACCTACAAAGTAGAGAGGGATATGATATATGGTAAATCTAATTGTGATATAGATAAATATAGTGCAGCTTTTAATTCATGTTACGTGTGATGTGCAATTTGTATATGCTGCTGTGATAATTGTTGCAAAACGATAAGAGATTTTGATCCAGTAAATGGAAATCAGGTATAGAGGTGGATGCGTTTCAATAAGCTGAAAATTTGAAGGAATATTGGCCAATTGAATTATAAATTTTGCAATAATGAAGGTGTTAGCCGAATGATGTGTTATGCAAAATAAGGTGGTGGACTGATTTGCAAGCAGAAAGGGTGAGGATTTGATTTGAATGTGTAGGTCTCTAAAAAGAATGCCGAATGTATACAAAGAAATGAGATTATTGGGGCGATCGATAATGTTTTGTCGATACCATTCCTATGCATAACCGCAACAACAGTTTGTCAACGAAAAAAAGAGAACTGAATTTACAACTGACACGACCACACGCACAGAACGCAAGAGTCAACAGTGCATAATTTTCTGCAACTGTGATTTTACAAAATTTGAATGCATTTAAGTTTTTGCTTATGAACTCCATCAAACCTTAAAGCAGGATTCTAAATATAAATGTATGCACTTACGATCAAAAGTCTAAAGCTGTGAAGTCTTCGTTTCACCTCCGTTTCTTGAACAATACTGAAACAAGAGTTGGGAACTAACATGCATGCGAATATGAATGAAGTATATTTTGGTATTTCTGCGCAGTACATTGCATTCCACACACATGTGAAATGATTTTCACATGGTTGATATTTGGTAGGATGAAACCGTATAGCCAACAGCCACCAATGTCAGCTATTGTGTCATACATCCTTGGAAGTTACCTACAACTCGTGAGAGAAGGATAAGTTCAACCGCACGGTTGTATATAAATAGGTATATTCGCAACACCCAAGTATACATGAGTTCATAAACCTAAGAAGCTAAAAATACTTGCATTGGATAACATAACATTTTCAATTTGCATGCATTACATGATACATGACTGTAAACACTTCTTTAAAAGCAATTACGACTTTACAATCAACTCTGACTCATGCTAGGCAAACCAAGGCTTAAAGGACCTTCTTCTATGTCGCTAACTTAAACACGATGTAACTTAATGTAAGTAAACATATAAAAGATATATATTGTATGATTAACTATACACTATGCTGCGGTTAAGTCAAGTCCTTCATAAATGAGACGGTAAACTACTGATGTCTCACGTATGACGTTCCCTCTGCTTCAAATTTTCAAATTGCTGCAACAACATTAAAAAGCTGTTTTACTATTTACATAATGTTTTATCAACAAATGGCGCTGTGTTGAATGTGTGAACGCATAGCGCATGCGTTTCATGTTCGCATCAATGAGCTACACAATTATTTTTCAACTTGTCTCATTTTGCTTTATGAGTGAAGTGAAGATGAAGACACGAAGACAGACATTGATAAACAAGTGGCTAAAGGTTATGTAACAACAAGCAATAAAAATGTGCTCCTGCATACTGAATTGTTTTTTTGTTTGAAAATGATGAGTGTCTAGAGAATTAATGATAAGAATGTTAAAAATTAACTAACAATACTGTACTAACTACGATTGTGCCCAAACCAGTTCGGCACACACGCTTTTAAATGATAGTACAGCATTTTTGCCAGTTCAATAAGTTGGCTAATACAAAAATTAAACAAAAAAGGACATTATAGCTTCAATAAATGCTAAAGAATTTTCAAAAATTGTTCTCACTCAACCTAAAAATGTCAACAAATCATGTGACTAAAAGAAAAAAGACAATCGTAACTCACTAAATTTGTTAATCAACATGACATGATATACATTAAGTTTGTATATGTCGCAGGCAGTGCTCATCGAATCGCATGTAACCAGAATTCGCCTGTGACTTGTTATCAGCACATGCAACATACAAAATTTACAAAAGCTTTGGAAGATGCGACAGAAAATGTTAGTTAATGATCGTTGAATGAAGATGACAGAGATAAAATCCTCACTCACGAGCTCCGAATCAAATTACTAATTAATGGGTCAAATAGTTTTTACTTTTTCTCAATATTTTTATGCATTCATCTCTCGTAAAGAATAAATTGAATCTTCTTGTATTATTAGTATTCTTTTTTTCCAACGTAATTTGTATTCCTTCCAAGCACAAGAACAATATACAAAGCGACAATTTTTTTGTTTCGAGCAATACGAACGTAAGTGAGTTTTAATTACACTTAAGAACAATTATTTTGTAATCCAGATATCAGATTCCTCGAATCGACAAACAGTAAAAGATCTATTACAATTTGGCATAGACCTCAGCTCTGCAAACAGCATCCCTCGTAATGTTGTTTACGTCTGCCACACCTGCGTAAAATAATTTAAATATATTCAATATTCTTGTATAGTTAGGCTACATGTAAAAAGAGGATGTTGAGTAATTGAGTAGAATTAATTAATCGAAAGCGTTCTATTCAGTAACGTATATTGATAATTAAAGTGTTAATATTCTAATGAACAAATTGGGTGTTGAGAGTTAAGAATACTAATTAAAGTTGTGGGTGCTGCTATAAGCATTTACCAGATAATGCAAGTGTTAAGTCGAGTTCATCTCTCAAAATTGCAAGCACTCTGGTAGCCCCAGCCTTACCGGCGACAGCAATTCCCCAAATCTGAGGACGACCTACGAAGGCCTGTTAAGCAAAATGTTTAATCAAAAAGTTGTAAACACAGATCCTTAAGAGTAAATTTCTTAGGGACTCGATGCAAGTTGTGTTAATTTTTACCATTGTCGCTCCTAATGCTAATGCCTTAAACACATCAGTTCCTCTTCTGACCCCACTATCGATATAAATCTCACATTTGCCTTGTACCACCGCTGAAATTTCTTCCAATACATCAATCTGAAATGAAAATTAGTTATATACTTAATATAAATTAATAGAGAACCCAGCAAATAAAACTGCTTATGTATATCACTTACAGGTTGTGGAGCAGTGTCAATTTGCCTACCCCCATGGTTTGATATCCAAATTCCGTCTACATTATGATTAACTGCTAAAGTAGCATCTTCTGCTGTAAGAATCCCTTTCAATATTATCGGCAACTTGGTGTGTCTGAGTACAACACATAATATTTTTGCTATCCCCATCATTCATTTAATTTATAGACCAAGACTTAGACAAAAAGTGTATATGTATTACTTTCTTAATCGTGACACTAAATCCCAAGTCAAGTTGTGCGCAAGGGTTCTAGAAACATGTCCACTGATATTCGTAACATCATCGTCAGAAGCAGTTCCACTTACTGATGGATTTGTTTTATCTACATACTTCACTAAATTGGCCAGCCTAGATTGGACAGGGAAGATATAAATTGGCAAAACATCTTAGTTTCAAAAAGTCAGTATTTTTGGCCGAACCTTAATTGAGGAGGAAACGTTAATCCATCACGTGCTGTTGTCCTTTTATTTCCAAAAAATTGTGCATCCAGCGTTACTACTAAAGCTTCAAAGCCGGCACGTTCTGCCCGTTTAACCATATCAATGGACACGTGTCTATGAAAAATTCAACTTTCACATGCAATTTCACATTTCACCAACCTACTTTTATATTTTAATTTTTACGAATGGAAATGGCTTACTCTTGTGAATTTGGAAATAACTGAAACCATTTTCTTCCATTTGGACATGCTGCACCAATTTCTTCTATGCTACGTGTTGCATATGTACTCAACACAAATATGGATCCCAAACCACATGCAGCTAAATAGTAAAAATTATTACAATTCTGCAGCAACTAATAACTTTTAAATTTAATCAGCTTCAATCATATATGTTTAATTATTACCTTCTGCTGATGATACTTCACCTTCAGGATGAGCTAAACATTGAAATCCACAAGGAGAGAATCCTATAGGAAATTCTACAGGTTTTCCAAGTACCTTCTTCCTAAGATTTCGTTTGGAAACATCTACCAGCATCCGAGGTCGTATTAACCATCTTACAAAACATTTTTAATTCTTAATAAAATTTATATGATTACAATCCATGGGAAGTTTATTTGAGACGAACTCGGAGTACCTGTTATAAGAGGATAAATTTCTTTTCAATGTAATTTCATCATCTGAACCACTTTTGTAGTAACTACCCGCGTTCCTGTCAAGCTTGGCTAACGCTTCATTTTCGAAATCTTGGACACACACTAACTTATCCATTTGTAATTATGTGCAGCTAAGCCCTTTTTATTAAATGCAAGTTTATTGCAAACTATCTGAAGATTCAGACTAGAGTAGACTTCAAGTTACATGCAACCGAAATGCATAAGACCACATCATATAAGACATCATTCTCATTCATGTGCTTTGCTTTAGTGACAGATCCGTCTTACATAATTTCTCAGTTAGACATTGACCTTAACCTTAAGAGATATAGGTTATCTTGCCAGCAGGTGCGGCAGTATACTCATACTCATTCGGTTTGCATAATACAGCTTCAGCTTTCAATGTTGAGATTCAGAAGGGATTGAATGGCATACGCACTTTTGTTTGATATAGGATTAGAATTATACTTTACTTAAGTATAATTTCTTTGAGATTATAAAGTAAAAGATATTTTTACTTCATAATTTACTGAGCAAACAAAATGATTGCGGAAGGCATGCACATCTGAAAACATAATAATATATGTAACAAACATTGCACCCTCACACACATCTAATCCTGATTACAGATAAATAAATAAGTTTCCAATTTCTTCATAACTTAAAGATGCTTCATAGCTTGGACAATCCAATTCAACAACTGGAACTTCTTTGTGCAAAAATTGAAACCTGAAGAAGGTGTAATTTATGGAAATTTTATAAAATTATGCAACGACCTAATAATAGAGATGAGAAACAACGACTTCGTATTTTAATTAACTCAACTGTACTTATGATTTAATGACACGGCTCTGTATCTAAAAATGTTATTGTTTTAATGGAATATTTGTTACACACGATAGATATTATCGGTGCATTGGCCTAATCTTAATTATGATTGTGCTGTATGGTGTTATGGTAGGGAGACCAATCGCTGTAAGGGTGACTGATATCATTTAACACTTAAATAAAGACTCTATTCTATTCTACATAATCGGAAAAAAAATGCTCTTCACATCACAGGTGCCTGCAAAAGATAATATGAAAATATGAGCTACTTTAAGATTTCTAGATACTTTAAAATGAGACAAACCCCAGAGAACTGGTATTCCGACAAATATCTACCAATTAAACTTTAGACCTCTGGAAAGACATGTAAGGTACCCTTTCTTTAGGAAGATTACTTTGTGTACTCAACACTCCAGATTCAATTCAACTACACACTTGGCAATTTGTTATCTACTTTAATCGTACTTTATTTATTAGTTTAAGTTATTTCACAAGGGCGCTAAATATATGAATGTGAATGAAAAGGTGAAGTAAAAAAAGTGTCGTTCATCATTGGATATCAAATTTATTTTCCATTCACACGTTTTAATTATAACCTACATTTGATTGTAATGTAACGTTAATTTCGATTCAAGATGTCATAGTTTAGACAGGTTTTCTCTTCGGCAGACACAATCTGGAGTTAGACTTTTTATATCTGGAACACCTAAAACGTGGATTTAACCATAATAATTTATTAAAAGTAGAGTTTTATTAATTCTTCGTCTATTAAATAGGACGATTGAGATGTACCAGATAATGCCATTGTTAAATCCAACTCGTCTCGTAAAATTTCCAGTACTCTTGTTGCACCGTTGGCCCCATCAACTGCTAAACCCCATATGGCTGGGCGTCCAACAAACACCTAAAGGCACCAAAAATTAGGGCTAAAACTAAACCTGTAATTTCATAATTACATTTTTTTCTTATTAATTATGCCGTAGGATACGATTTATTTACCATTCTAGCTCCTAAGGCCAATGCTTTAAAAATATCAGCCCCTCGTCGAATACCACCATCAATGTAAACTTCCGCTCGTTTACCTACAGCTCGAAGGATTGATGGTAGAATATCGATCTACATTTTTATAATAGGATCAACGTACGGGTTGAAAAGTATTGTAGGCAGTAAAAAGAATTTCAATAATCGCATTTCAAATACCGTTGTAGGAACAGTGTCAATTTGCCTAGCTCCATGATTGCTCACAATGATTGCGTCTGCTCCACACTCAACTGCTCGAACGGCATCTTCCGCCGTTTGAATCCCTTTGAGTACCAATGGCAATTTTGAAACACTGATGGAAGAGTTTAAATTAATTTATCTGGAGTTTATTACACGTATTGATGTTTAAAAACTTTAATAGTGATAAACCTTTTAAGCCAAGAAACAGCTTCCCATGTTACCCCATGATCCAATATATCGTGCAATCGAAAAATGTTAAGTTCTTCTTTGGCAGCATCTGGGGTGGCATTTGGCAACCTTAAAGGACACCGTAAGAGATTATCTTATGAACAAAATGGTTTTAGTTGATTCAATCAAGGCCATTCATATTCTTCCTAATGATAATATGACAACGTACTTGAGGTGTCGAGGGAACTGAATTGGGTTCCGAACACTGACTCGCCTTTTCCCTACGTACTGAGCATCAACAGTGAAGACCATAGCCTCAAACCCAGCCTTTTCTGCACGTCGAATAATTCCTTCTGTAATTGATCTGATTTTACATTCAACATTAAGAACTTTTGTCATAAACCTGACTAGATATAAATATAATAAACTTTTTTATTCAATAAACATTACCTACCGATCTTTATGCATATAAAACTGCACCCACTTTCTAGCATTCGGGGCTGCAGCGGCTACTTCTTCATAACTCGACGTGGCAAACACACTCAAAACCATGATGCCTCCAACCTTTTCAACGGCTTAGGAAAATAATTACAAAAGTATATATATTAATTTAGAGGCAGAATTGCATATAACATCGCAGAGGAATTTCATCATTTTACTAATTTACCTTTCGCGGAGCCACATTCTCCATCTGGATGAGCTAACCGTTGCATTGCTGAAGGAGAAACTCCAAGAGGCACTGAAACTTTCTTTCCCAATACGAAGGTTGATAAGTCTCGTTTAGACACATCCCTCAGCATTCGGGGGCGGATTAATATCCTGATGTTTAAAATATAATGATAAGATGGAATCTAAATGTTTATAGCTTTAGCAATATTTTTTTGTTAATTTATCTACCGACCTGGAGTAAGAATCCAAGTTATCCTTAACTGTAATCTCGTCATCAGCCCCAGAAGTATAAAATTCCCGAGCATTATTTCCAAGCTTTCGTAAAGCTTCCTTTTCAAAGTCATCAACACACACAAGACTTTCCATTTTATCAAAGATCGTGAATTTATTTTGCTAACAGTTTTTGTTGAAGGTTAAGCAGAAACTGACTTGAATGAATGAAGTCATTTCATATTCCTATTCCTTGCATACACAACACCTTGTAGTGTCAGTAATGGCGTTTGTCATCAGCTCTAAACCTGTTGCAGTTAAACTCAATACAGACTTGTTAATATTAATAGTGAGAGTAGAATACATTTTAGCTGTTTATCAAACCAGCAGATTGAACTTATATGACCTACAGATGCCCGATCATGAATGGTGATGATAAGCCTACTTCCAATGAAGATTTCGTAACTCAGAAAAATATTATGTAAAGTTTATATTCGATTGATGTAATAAGCGTATTATTAGGATGTTGGAAGACGAAATTACTCATGGATAATCAATAATTAATCTTTATTTTGCAGATGGTTTAGTACATGTAACTTGAAGTATTTCGAGATTTAAAGTGTACAACTTTTTTTTTGTAGTTTCTACACATATATTACAGATGCTTGATTAATTTGAAATGCCCTGATATATTAATCCATATCCACTCCATTCCATTAGGCTAATCCAGCACGTCCAAATACTTCTTTTCTATCAGTTTAGGAAGTAGTTTATGTCTAAAATTCACCAAACACACCATGATCGAATTTATAGGCAAATGTTACAACTTTTGAATTATGTAACGCAAAGCTTGAAGAATGTACCTGGAGAATAGAAGAAACAGGAGAACCAATGGGAAAACAACTTTAACAAATGGAAACGGGAAGAATCCCAAGACGCACAACAATATCAGTTGGAGTACTTGAATCAAAGTAAACTGATGAATTTTTCTTTGAGGAACTCTTCGTATATAATGGTTCGGAGGATAAGAGGTTTGTTCAGTAAAAATAAGAAGTATTCGCTCAAACAATTGATTTCCTCCTAGCGCGGTGATCCCCATGTAGAGGTAAAGGCCGTCAAATACGCTTGGTAGAATGTACATTAATGGGTAAGGTAGAAGAAGGAGTGAAAGTCCCATCAAAATATGCGATATTATTGTTGTCAACCTGGTTTCTCTCACTCGAACGACACTAATGAAACAAAAACAGCTTAAATTCAATTACCAGACTCAAAGATTGAGTCATCTCAATAAATGGTGAAAATAAATGTTCATCCTCTGACGTTTGTTTGATTTGTCCATGCTCCACTCTTTCTTCAATATCGGCTAAACATTTCACGTGGAGGGGTGCATGGGGCAAGGCCACATGCAACCAAGGCAAAGTAAACAGCGAACTGAATACATTTATAATGGAAATGACTACAAGATCCCAGTTATAAGATGGACCTTTTGTCAACCTGGAAATTAAAAATAATAGCATTACCCCATATTTTTTTCTCAAGCATATCTCAACCAAATCTCACTACTGTCATTATAGTAGTACTTGTTGGAAGGATTGTTAACGATAGCAGAACCAATATTTTGATCCATGAAAATCAAAACTGCCAAGTTGAAGCCCAGAACTCCAGATACTAAAATCATTTTCCAGTCAAGGTTTTGAATGGGGGCTAATTTTAGTAATGGTTTGCTCCCATCATATTCGAAACCTTTTACTACACAACAAAATAAATTTTGACTTAATTTTTTTGTATTTATTTTTGACAACATGCTCATTGTGGAGTCAATTGCATTTTACTGAACTTACCTGGAACATCATGGAAAATGAATGATCCAATAAAGCTGAACAGGATCACAGCGAGTGGTAAAGAGTAGTCGGATAGTATTTCACGTTTGCTTCGTTGTAAAAATGGTCTGGAAGGGAATTAGATACAGGTCCATGTATAAAATTTGACTTTCTCCTGATAGTTTAACAGTGAAATGAAAGAATCTTACGTGTTCTTAAAATTATACAAGGTGAATCCAAACCAAAAGGTTCCCAACATTAAAAGTAAATACAACAAACTAGTATCCCTGTGACAAGTAATAGTCTCGGTTTGATATGCAGAGTGATTCAAATTGGTACTCGTGTTGTCTTTTAAAATGATGGACGTATTTTGGGAACTCTTGCATGCAGCCGAGTTATAATTGTCCTGAAAATCTATGTAAATTAACATTTGAAATTAACATTTTCATTCATTTAAAATTTCAGACATGCACAGCTTTTAATTAACGCACCGTGTGTAACATCCTTTGCAGCGTAGATTACGAAAGCGATGGAAATGAACAAGGCAAAAATTTCTTCTGTTGACCGAGTGCAATATTTCATAACTTTTGACATGTTGAAAATTGCACTCACAAACAAGAAAAAACTGCACCACAATCCAACACAACAGTAGAAAGCTTCAAATTCGTCAACAATGTCGAAAAACTCGGAAAGTGAACAAATTACTGGGAAAGTTATACAAATAAATGATTAATAATTTAAATTTGAATGCATAATATTTATTTAATTGATTATTATAATTTCTTACTTTTGACGAATAAACTGAGGGGAGCAGTCGTTAACAAAATGCTCAAATGTTGACCCCCTATCACAGCAAATATCATTTGGCCAACGGTCTGAGCAAATATGCCCTTCTTCACATCTAAAACATTCATGGAAGGCATATTTGAATTTGAAGATTCAGAATCAAGAGTCTAACTCACGTCTAATGTCAAATTACGCTATCATACCCATTCTGCCATTTGTCGTGTGACTATTCAGAGTTGCAAACGCGATTGTTGGCAATAAACACGCAAAATATAGAAATACAGAGGTTGAAATGGTCTTCTGAATTGCTCTCCCATCCGCTATTCCATCAGTATAGTCGGATATGTAATGGGGTAATCTCCGCATAAGATCCTGTTTGATTCCCGATCCGATTCCTCCACAACATACCTTGCTTCTTTTCTGTAAAGTAAATGTCAAGCAAACCCTTTTAGGGTTTACCATTTTCGTGGAAGAAATAAGGAAACTAAGGAAAAGGTATATACCGCATCGTTTTCGTGCTCATTCCCTTCTTTGCATTCATCAGCACCAATTTGAGTTGCTATTTCTGAAACTTTTTTCGCCCACTCGGATAGCCCATTTTTAAATAGGTCCTCTGAATGTACCATTAACAAAGAGTTCCTCAAAATTCCATCACTGAAAATTGTTGCAAATGTTCGTGCTGTTTCTAACGCCGTCTTGGTTTCTTTCTGTAACAAAAATAAGTATCACTTGCAACAGATCAATTGTTCTATTATCTGGAATGCAAACGCTATAGGTTTCGTATACGACTACACCGGATAATAGTTGATAAATTGATAGATTCGATTACATACACTTTTACTAGGACATAAAACCAAAATAAAGAACCGAACTTCTTGGCAGGTTTCCCCAAAATTTGTAGGTTGCTTCATCCGAACAATTGCAATATATCGTTTTTTTATTTTTGTTAAGTTGCAGCTGAAATTGAGCCATAAACGGCATAAACACAAAATAAATAAATAAGTGTTATAAATACACATTAGTTTAAAAAATTGTATATAACATTATTTAATTATTTACAATGCACAAAGCCACGAAGGGTCATAGTCCGCAGCTTGTGATTCCATTTTGACGAACCCTTGCAATGTATTGGCGAATATTTGAGCTGTATTAAATTTCAATACATAAATAGATGAATCATCTATACATAGTATGCTTTGAAAATCTGAAGTTTTTTCTTTAGTAAGTAACAGTTACATAGTTAACCATTTGAATCTGTAAAGAGGCCTTCATACGCATCTTGGAAAAAAGCTTCATTTCCTTCCACGGAAGAACTCACATGCTGGATAATTTCTTCAATGAGATCTTTCAATACAACGCTCTTTGGTTGCAGAATAATGGTTGCATCTTTCAGTAAATTATCCACATCTCGAATGCCCCGAACTTCAACTCCAAAATTTTTCATGGATGAAGTCTGGAAAAAATTACATGTAAATTGTCTTAACTCGAGTGTAAAGCAGATTGAAATAGAAATCACATACAACTAAGCATAAACTGGATATGCTCAAGCATAAATATTACCTGGTTTTTTCGGTAGACTAGAGTCGTTTCACTGCCATCATCTACAACATAGTAATTCAATCATAAAGCATATAAAAAAAGAATCACTCTATGTTTAAGGCATGCAAAAATAATAATACATTTATTTACTTTGCAAAATTGTCCACTGCTCATCTTCTGAACTTTTCCATGAAAAATTTGGATCCGGTGGCGGCGGGGGTCGAAAGATTGATGACCTTCGTCGAGTTATGGATGCCCTTCGAGGAGATTCTCCCGTTTCGTCATTATTTTCAAGGCCCATTTTTTTTAAACTACGAAACTTTATAATTGTATACACTACAGAAACTGTGAGTTTTAATCCAAATCTGATTCAGGATTTCTCACCATGCCCTCCGATTCCAATTTAATAAAATGTTTTTCAGTCCAGGCAGAAGCCATATAAAATCTAGACAATTTAATCCTAGTAATACAAAACTACTGATAAAATATGCCTGTGTACATTCCGTGTTTAGAAGCAAAAAGTTGTAATTACAACAAGGAAAAATAATAATATATGATTCCTTCTGACATTATGCACCTTGTTGAATTTAGATTTCTACGCGATTTCTTCGATTCAGCAGACGAAGTTAAAAGTAAAAATTGTATTTGGTTTTTCCCTAACATTGTACTTTCAATGACGGAATTTGTTTTTTAAAAGTATGATTTTTAGTCATCATTAGCATAGACACTGGTAATTAGCATCAAATACAAAGCAATTCATTAGCGGAATTAGCATGCACTCCAAAGTTCGGCCTTGCATACAAATGCAGAAGTCAAAGTTTTAGATTTTGTTTCATGCATGACGCACAAGTTAGTATAGTATGGAACTTCTCATACCTTATAGAGCAACGTTTTATTAGTTGGCATAATTTTGTTGACATTGACAGTGGTCACTGGACTATAATTGCAGTTTTTAGCGATTGCGAGATGAATAAATATCTCATAAATTACGGACAGAAATTATTCTTTTTTAGTACACGTGAAAATGGATTATCATTTGAATGGTTCTTTTTGAAGTGCACGTGGACATCTATATTATAATTGCATTTTGAGTTACAAACTATTATAATCGCAGTTTGAGTTTGAGCTGCATGAAATGATCTTATTCACTAAAATTAAGGAAGACTCTCAATGAATTAAATGTTGTATTCAAGTCAAATATTGAATGTTGCTGCTAAAGAGTATTGAACACTTGTCATTCTCATGTATCAGGATCAGGAGGCAGGAAAACAATACATTATATGGTAAAAATATACTGCATCTGCTGTTTATATACCATCGCTGAGTTTTCTTACGTTGAAGTTTAAGTCATTTAGCTATTATTTGTGAATAATACAGCATATTTTCTGAAATCCAGTCATATAAGCGATGGAATTTATTTGGTACAACTGTAACCCTACAACACCACACCACTATCAATGATTTTAGGAATTATGAGACATTCCACAGGAAATGAGTCTTGCCTGTGTTTTTATATAGCATTACCACATCCAATGCTGCATTACATGTAATGTTATGCTATAAATTATAAATATGAATGACAAATTACTACATACATAGAAGGATGGCTTGTGTCAATAATGTACAAATTAACTCATTTTGTGGCTACAGTTCCAGGATATCATGATGCCACAAAATTGTTGAACACAATACAACCAATTTACTTTCTAGTCGGCTTAAATTTAGTAATTAGTAATATGTATATGGCTCAAATTTATTTGACTCATTTAGTACGTGAAGCACAGAAATGTTAGTGTTTTAAGATGGTTTAAACAAAACAATCCATAACAGTCTTTAACAATGTATTTACGACTAGCAAACACTTTTTTTCACACCTTTTTAATTTTCATAAGTGTTTTGTACACTGATAGGACTAGCACCGTCAAGGCGGAAGATGTTTTAGATACTAAGTATCCAATACTGATCTCTGAAAATCATGAACCTTTATCACGATCTTATTTTGGATACACAGTTTCCTTAGCTCAGGGAAAGAATCCACCCACACAAAAGTACAGTTTAGATGTTGACGGATGGTATGAAATAATTATATGTATTTTTTAGAACCCCGATACATTTAGCAAATAGCAATACCATGAAGGATTTAAATTCTTAGGGTATTTATTGGGGCCCCAAAAGCCAATGCTTCTTCTTCGTACTATGCTGATAATGCGGTTGAGCCTGGAGTAGTTTGGAGGTGCAGTCTTGGACGCCAGAATGGTGTTGATAGCTGTGAAATTATGAACGTCGACCCTGATCCTAGTAAGTTTGCGCTAATTTTTATGCATATAGCAATGCAATGACCGGCTCAAATCGTCCATGCTCTAACATTTTTAAATGTTAAATATAGCTCCAGGAACAAGACAAACTACAATAGAGTCTGCTCCTCACGGTGAGAGTCACAATGGGGCTTTCATTGGAGGTGCGCTGGAGGTAAACCATAACCATTTCCTAACGTGTGGATGGCGATGGAATCGGGGGAAACAGCAATTTTACAACGGAATTTGCTATTGGTTTGCTGACTCTAACAAAACCAGCCGAGTTTCGCACCTGTCAAATGATTTGTCTAATTTGGTGAACAAGACCACGTATGACCAGCGTTTAACACCGTTTTATGCGACGCCTCAAAGTATGTTAGTGGTTGGTTGTTGGCCTTACCCCAAAAATGTAAAACATGCTTATTTTGTTATTCTAAGCAATTACTAATTGCTATATTTCGTCTATATTTGAAACACAGATAAAGATCGACTATTTAATTTCACAAATTCCAAAAACGAAATTGGTTCAGCTCATGAATGGCAAGTTAGTCTACTAGGTAATTTTTTAGAATGAGTTTAACAAAAAAATCCAGTAAAATATCAGATTAAGTAGACTCTTCATAGAAATGTTCTTAAATATGCAGGACTTTCTACCCATCTCTTCCTTGATGATATGAATCAAGAGGAATCATTGCCAAATTTGCTGATAGGGGCAGCAGGAGTTCGTGAATCTTCAGGTAACTGATGAAAAGAATAATGAAAAGAATTTGGAAGTAATTAAAAGTGCATACAAATTACGAATAAATCACAAAATTAAATGTGTAGGAGCCGTGGTTTTGTACACCAATACGATAACTCCCAAAGAGACACAAACATCTCGTGCAAATCGAAACAAGACGGATCCAACATTTTCACAGTTTGTTGTAGGAAATCGAGCTCCCATTCCTACGATTGGAGCTACAAGAACTTACTGGGACGAATATTTTGGGTACAGTGTTACTTCCGGTAGATATATGAACAAGGATAAAATCCATTATGCATCTGGAGCCCCCAGAGCTCATCATACTGGAGAAGTCGTAATTTTTGACATTCCTCCACCAAATGTTCAGCAGCCAACGAAAAGTTATAAACGTCTAATCCAACCAGTATTAGAAATCAAGGCTCCTGAAAACTCTTTTGGTTCCTATTTTGGATCAGTTCTATACTCTGTCGACTTGGATGAAAACGGATTGGATGAGCTAGTTGTGGGTGCGCCAATGCACACTTTTCGATCCGATAAAGTCACTCTCAAAGAAAAGCGGGATGCAGATATAAAAGCTGAAAAATTTGTCATTAGTGCAGAGTATGGGGATCATGGTTGTGTATTTGTGTACAACTTTACCAAGTCTAAGGTACCCCAAGATATCATGATTAATTATGACTGATATGTATAAGAACAAAGGAATCCCAAATTGTTTTTAAAAAAATTAACTCGTTCATAGGGAAATCCAAAACAAAGCTATTCAATTCAAACTCTTTTCGGCTCAAAAACTTCTCGTGCACAATTTGGATCCGCGATCTCTTCCATAAAGTTTGAGTATGCCAGTGAAAAAAAAGAAATTTGTATGCAACCATACATTTTTATTTCATATTATGGGGAAATTATAAATTCGCAAAGAGTAATTTTATTACTCTACTATGACAGATTTGGTCATTGGAGCCCCTTATGAGCAGTCAAATGAAGAGTCAGAGTCCAGTGGAGCAATCTACTTGTACAAATATAATGCAAAGCTGGGAAAGTATGGTGAACTTTCACAGAAAATAGTTGCGTCACAAGTTAGTACTTCTTTGAAAGGATTTGGGTGTTCCGTTAGCAAAACTGAAGACATAGATTTCAACAGGACTCCTGGTATGTTACAAACACTTACACAGGTATAATGTTTTATTTGATCGTTGGAAGTTGAAGATATTCAACGTTATTACCTTTGTAGACATTGCCATTGGAGCGTATAAGAGTGGTCAAGCTGTAATTTTGCGAACCCGGCCAAAAGTCCTGATTAAAAGTTGGATCAAGTTTACTTCACAAAGAAAGGAAATCAAACAAATCCGACGGCGTGTCAAATCATTTTTTCTTAAATCCTGCTTTAGTATGACCATAGATTTAGGAAAAGTTGAAGTTCAAATGGGTTAGTAAAAGTGTTTCGAATTTTTGAATTGACATTTTAATAAAAGAGTCAGTTTGAAATAAAATATTTCTGTTCAATAGATTTTTGGGTGAAGGTAAAATTTTCGGATCCTACAATACGGTTTAGGGATAGTCGGGTCACAGGAAGCAAGCGAAATGAAATAGTATATGTGATGGAAAAGGTTCCAACTCATGATGAAAACTGTGAAGATTTGGTAATTGAAGCTGTACACAAAGACGGGATTGGTATGGATGACTCGGATGAACTTAAAGAAATTTTAGCTCCTCTTCACTTTACCCAAGAAGTTTGGTACAATGATACTTTAAATCAGCCACTTTCAGTCCTAAACTATTCTGCGACTTCAACTGGAGCATCTCAGCCCTCAAACATAAGTACATAGATAGAAGTAGATCAATGTTGAAAAGGATACGAAATGGTATCTACACCTTTGTCATATTATTGTATTATTTCAGATTTTCTTTCCTTTAACTCTGGTCAACCATCAGCACAAACAGCAAAAACTTCAGCAGACTTGCCGATACAACCCAATGATTGCGGAGACAAATGTATACCTGATTTATCAGTAGCATCGTGGTCCTTTTATAATGACAAGAATGAAAGAATTTCATCATATACACTTGGTTCATCCAAATTAATTAAACTAAAAATTGTCATCGCAAATACTGGGGAAACTGCCATCAAGCCAAGGTTAGTCTTGGACTGGGACAACGTTCACGTAAAGGAAAGTGAATCTGGAACACGGTGGCTTTCTGAAAATTGCAAATATGATGATTCAGACAAAAACAGTGCGATTTATAGATGCGATCTGGGCCAACACATTCAAAACGGTCGAAATGTATGGCATTCGCAAAATTGAAAAATAATTATAATTATTTTGTGAAGCATGCAAATGAGGCTATTTTGTGGATCCTTTTATTCAGAGAACTATTGAGATTGATTTAAACATGGCTCAAGTATATGCGAAACAACAGCAAAATTATGAATTAAACTTAAACGGAGCAGTATCAGTGAAAGATGATAGTATCACTCCAAAAACAGGGAGAACAAAACTTACGTTTGTGGTTCCTCCCACCGTGGTCTGGATTGCTGGCTCTAGAGAACCTGATGATACTCTGCAGACGCCTATGGAATACAATATAGTAAAAGATTTTGCTTTATTTTATTTTTCAATCAAACGTTGCGCTTTGATATGCATTATTTCTTTCTTATCAATAGTCCGTGTTGGAGTTCTCATCATCGATGACGACCCCTGTAATGACGCTGTACTCGCCCTTCAGTTTAGACTTTAATGTTCGTGAAATTTACATTTATTCACTCAGTCTTATAATAAATTATACGTTTACAAACAGACTTTTACAGGTACATAAAAATCTTGAATTTTTAGACTAGAGTACTTGGTTCCTCTGTTGGTAGTTTGACTGCACAGTTTAAAATACCTATTCATGATGGAAGTGATGCTAATAGCAAGAAGCCATTATTTCTGGTCGTAGAACCCGAAATGGATCCACCGGTAGGTCTATTAATTCTATATGGTATACATTTTTGTTGTATATAGAGTTTTGTCCGGATTTAAATGACTAAATTTACAGAACTGGGCCACGTGTACCTCTAGGCTTGGATTTCATCACGTAGAATTGCTCACTTCACAAAATACTGTTCCAAATAATAATAATCAGCCACAAAAGCGTCAAAAGAACAGAAAGTTGTTGAATCCTCCGTTGGAAATTAGAGCTGTTAGTGACTCGGAGGAACAAAATGGAATGGGGCAAGATGATTCAAGTGCAATTGCAATCGATATGAAGCCTCCAGTAAAACCTTCTAAATGGAATCGACTGAATGCTTCAAATGAAGCTTTAACTTTATCATGCGTGGATGAAGAAGCTTCCTGCATGGAAATTTCATGCACAGCAATCAACATCAAGGCAAATAGCCACTATCATATTCAGTTTGACTTGTATCCAATAAAGGATGCTATTGGTAAACTAACCATGCACATTTAGTTTTTTACATAATAACCGACGAATTTAAAATATCCTGTTACCATATTTATTGGTGTTATAGATGAGATCATAAAAAGTTCAGGGAAGCCGTCCATTTTGGTCGAAGGAAAGGGTTATGCTCACGTATTTAACTCTGGACACCTCCATCAAGACGATGATATTGCACAGACTAGACTATCGAAAGCTGGAAAAAGTGTAGAATCGTGGGTGTACATAGTTGCGGGAATTGGTGGATTATTGGCACTATTGCTAATTATATTTATTCTTTACAAGGTTAATATATTACTTTAAAAAGTTTACTATATTTATAGCATCCAATAATTTTTATGCATGAACTGAAACTTATTTATTTTGCAGTGTGGCTTTTTTAAAAGGGAGAAACTACAGCAATTAAATCAAATGAAGGCTGAGGTAACATATAATTTGATTATCAGTGGTAGCTCAAGGAATTAATTACTAGCAACACAAATAAATTTTATAATTTTAAATTCTATAGCATCATCGCAAGAGCATGATGGTGAGAGCCAGTATGCTTCCACCATCCAGTCCTGGAATGGATGATGAGAGTTTTGGTAGTCAAGATATTTTAGCGGATGCGGAACATCATAATGAGGATACGGAACCAGAGCAGATACCAACAGAACTGCTCAAAGATGAAAAAGAATGATTTTTTATTAGTTCTATTTTAAATTTCTTGTCATTCACACATTCCTAACTAGATTTACAATAGTTGACCTTATTTTAAATTTAAAAATTTACGCTTCCTTTCCTTTTCAGTTCAAACAAATCTATTTCCGTTTTATGTGAATTCAATAAATAGGTCGGGTCGAACACTATCTTCAACACTTATCATTTTAATAAAAATAATGTTTTTATGAATCTAAAACGAAGACAAATTCACATCATAATCTTATCACACATATGATATCGTACCCATTGTACAATTAGGTTGCAGTCTCTTAAGGATAACCTTATAAAGAATATAACTTCCGGTTTACCCTAGATCCTAACTGTAGGTTCTCGTTGCTTCTACTTGTCAACTTAATGTGTTTGTTCTAATACTAATGTGACAATTTTAATATTTTTAATGTTTTGTGGAAGGAAGCTTAGAATGTTGAAACATGAAGAAAAGCGTTTGTTTATGACAAGTGTCCTTATGTGTTGTAACTACTGCTTTCCCATCATCTTTAACTCTAACTCTCCTTTTAAATTGGGATATAGTAGAAGTAAGTTACGAGCAGTTAGTTCCATACGACCTTTTTGTATCTTTTAGTGACCATTAAATCATAGCCATAACGTGTTTTAACAGTGAAATTTATGTAAATGTTATCAAAACTCACTTTTTCTAGCCACACTGTAGCTGTTAAATATTGTGTACTCTGTTGGTGATATATGATATCCTTCGTGTGTGGTTCTTTATACATGTTCACCACACCTGTCTCGTGTCATCATGTCATGCTACTATATCCTCTGCTCCGCTCTCAAATAGTAACCTTTCTTCAAAAAAATGTCTCATTAGAGCAACTGTACGGAAGAATGCTTTAAAAATAAAATGAAAATGAAAACACACCACATAATAGTGAGTCCTTAAACAGACTTAACTTAAAGACTACTACTTTATGGTCGTTACATTTTTAAGCACAGATTCAAAATGAAACTATGCAAGTGACAATTCACACACACGAATTCATGACATGACAAGCTTGCTACTTTATCATAAATGCATAACAGTGTAGTTATGAAGGTGCAACACCGTGAAATCTAACGCAAAAATCTAGATCTGACTCAAATTCATATAAATGCTTTTGTTAACGCGCAACATGTAATCATTTTGATTTTCACTTTCGTTGAAGAAACGAAACTAGCTAAAATCTAAAGTCTAAGGGATATTCTAAAACTTTAAATGCTCTAGAATATTTCCAATGCGTGTAACTTGATACCTACAGTTTCAGCCCGTTTTCAGTGAAAATGTTTGTTCTAAGCAATAAATTAGTTTTACTCTTTGCCATTTCAATCATCATTTGTTGTGAAGGAGCTCCAGAACCAAGGACGGTTTCAGCGGACGAGGTGAATTATGATGAGTTAACAACCGTGCCCACAACAGAGCCTGCTGTTACAACATATCCAGTTCCAGAGTTTATCTCTTTTGATATGGAAGACCCAGAGGATAATGTGATTGCTCAACCATCTGAAACCGATAATGTGATTGCTAGTGCGAGTTCCACCGCAAGTGCCAGCACCAACAGCATTAATCGTGGGTCGCAGGCCAATCAACAAGCCAATTTGCTACTTTTGCAACAATTGCAAAAGGAGCTGAGAAGACAACAACAGCTCCAACAACAAAGTCAGCCTCAGTCACAAACACAACAACCGCAACAACAACCCCAATTTAGCCTGGATGCTATGGTCAAATCTATTGTGAAAGTGTTTCAGGTTGCGAAAACGAAAATTGACCAGAGTGCTCGTACATTCAGAGATTTCCTCAAATTATTTGATAGACAAAAATATGTGAATCTTATACCTCAAGCTTCTGAAACTAATCTTATTTTTGCGTAGTAATAGCTTTAAAGTAACAATTTTAAAGAAATCTTTCTGTTACTGGGTTTTTAATGAAAGGTGGTAGTACAATTATATTGTTTTTGTGTATGTTTGCGAATATTTTCTTTTGTTTTTAATGTTTGCATTTTGAATACAAAGCCATAATGTGTGTAAAATGAAATGATGTTACGAATACAATAGATGTTTAATTTGTAGTTAGATTTTATTTGAGCACGATTTATGTTTGAATAAAAATACAAAAGTATAAAATAACATTAATATGGGCAATCTGAGACAAACTATTGGTCCGATAAATAGATAATTAATTAATATTGCATAAGTTCTGGAATAAAAGTTTGGCGGAATCTGGCATAATTTTAGAATGCTTGCGCTTGACAAGATACTACTATGAAATTTTTCAGGTACTTTGAGGGATGTTATAAAATGTTCTGGTAACAAGACATGTTTAACCGCGACCCCATCCCCATCCTCCTCCGCCTCCTCCACCACCTCCACGACCGCCACCACCTCCTATAATTTCATGATTAAATAAATATTAATTAGTACAAAGTGTTTCTCATGCTCTGAAACTTTTGAATCATCAAATTCATCTCCACTCACCATATCCACCGCCACCACCGCCTCCCTTTCTTCCGCCACCTCCTGCATAAATTAATTTTGAATTTAAACTTAATGGACTTCAACTTATTGAATTTAAACTTAGGATTGGAAAAATATTTTCCCTTAAATTCAAACATTTTTAGAAATCTTTTATTTACCGAATCCTCCGCCACCTCCACCGTGACCTCCACCACCTCCTTTTCTTCCACCGCCACCACCTCCTGCATATCAATTAATCATTGAATTTCAACATTAGAATAACATTTTTCCTCAAAATCAAACATTTTTAGAAATGTTTTTTGTAATTTACCGTATCCTCCTCCACCTCCACCGTGACCTCCTCCACCACCTCCTTTTCTGAATCCACCTCCACCACCTCCATGTCCCCCACCTGTAGCAAGATCAAAATTTAATGTCAATCCTGAATGGAACATAACGAATGCTATTTGTAATCCTAAATGAAAGTATTTTTGTTGATTTTACTGACCGAATCCACCGCCACCACCTCCTTTTCCACCTCCACCTCCTGTATTATAGAAACATTTTAATTTCAAAACCAATTCAAAAGCAAAATTATAAAAAATAAAGTTTAACTGACCATATCCTCCACCCCCACCACCGAATCCCCCAGATGGAGCTCCATATCCAGAAGAAGGCACTCCTAATTATTACAATTCTTTATTTAATTTACTACTCGTCCACAATTGTAAATTGTTCCGAAAAAAATTTACTTACCGTATCCCCCACCGCCTCCACCTTGACCTCCAGCCTCAACCATGTTGAGGTAGACTACCCCGAGGGTAATGCAGATGCACAAAAGCGTCTAAATTTTCAAAAGAAGAAATATTTATATTTTGAGATATTTGGTTCGAGAAATTTTAATGCTCTAAATGTTTCTGAAAATCTTACTGTGTTCCTCATCGTTTCCAACGATTGTTTTTTTTGACTGTTTAGTATTTAGCGGTGATGAGCTGAATGATTCTCTACCATCAGTTGCCTGGCTTATATACAAAATCGTAACTCAAACTCTTCATCCTCTTGCATATTATAGGCACCAAGAAATCATCATTTGAGCAATCGCAAAGTGTTCAAACATCATAAAATTTGAGTAAGATATCATCAATTTACAAATGAAGTGCGTGCATTCGAATTGAAGTACCTGTGTGCAAAAAAAAAATAACGCAGTTGAAAATGATTGTATCAAATTACAAAAAAAAGGTCTCATGGACCTTCTTGAAACATTTTCCTTGTGTTTCCTTTGCCAGTTAAGTAGTTGACTTTATCCTTGTCTATTCTTATCAATGGTAACAACACTCAAAAGTGCATATCATACAGCATTGTCGCCGTCACTCAATATTAGCGGTAGTAAAAACCAAGAGGTGCTTCAATTTACGCTTAGGACGAGGAAAAAAAATGAGTTAAAACCAGCATGTAATCTTCTTTAAGGATATGTCATTCAAAACTCAAAGAATATAATCCATCCCCATTTTCAGCATTCAAATCTTTAAGATTTCCTACTACCTATATTTTTTTCAGAGGAGTAGCTTAACATACGCATAGGCTTACGTAAACTAATATTACTCTTTAATATACTAATATATGGTCGACGGTAGCAAAAACATAAATGCTTAAAACGAATCCAAGGCCCTTGAGCATTCTTTTCGTTGAGCAACAGATTGATTGTGCATTTCCCCCCTAAAAAGTGCCACTAACAATGCCGTTCCAATAATCAACACTTTTATGTTGTGTAGATTATGAACATGTTAATAATGTTATGTTAGTGAATTGCAGCTTGCAAAGTGCAGCGCATACAAATAATATGTCATGTTCATGTCGCTTTTTATAACATTAAAATTACTATGATTATGTAGCGCCTTCAGATTTTTATAACTCTAGACGGTCGTGTTGGTGGTGGTGGTGTTGATGTTGACAAACCTGACAACTGGTTTAATTCTTGGTGCCACAGACTCACAACGACAGGACACTATCTTGCATTGGGAAGCTCGTATGCACTAACTAAAGCTCGTGAGTCATTCAAGGAAACTAGCCCAAATCATCGTTATTATCACGAGCACCTTCTGTGTCCCCGTAAAGTAAAGATTTATTTTTTGAAAAATTTATCAAATTTCGAACCAACAACCTTACGTATGTTCATGACTCTCATATGCACACTTAGTGGTGCATCCTAATTTATATTTTATAATATGGTTTTTGTGTTGTGACCGTTGTTGTGACTGTGATTGCCTTCATTGACAACTGAAACTAAAGGTGGTTTCCAAAACGTCAAGGGGAAACTTTGAGTTGGTGAATGAGTTATTGATGACATTCAGGCAGAACGACACAAGACATGCAGGCTTATAGCTTCTTTTGATTTACTGGTACACTAAAAAAAACTCAATACTTAAAAAATCTCAGTTTTGAGAAAAAATGGTCACGTTCGTGACATAAACATTCAATTAGAATCACATCTTATAAGTCATGTTATGTTACGCAACAAACAACAGCATCTCAACAGCAAGCTGTTTAATTAAGCATGTCGAACGAAAAAATGAACTTCAAAATGTCTTTGGTGTTCAGGCATCAATAGATTTCGATAAGCAAAAGTTTGGTTCAGTCTTCAACGAGGGCAAAAAATGAGCTTCACAGTCTGGGATCACATCATCACAGACTGTAAAACAGATTTACAGAAAATCATCATCATCCATCACAGAATATACCATGATGCATTGTATTGCTGCTGCTGTCATTGAAGATCAGGTACCCAAAAAATACACATGAACAATATGAACATGCGTACCAGTACCGCTAACCATGTTAAAGCTCATTGTATATAGGTATATATAGTAAAAGCTTCAGTCAACATAATTTGTATAAAGCATGAATGATATATGTGGTGGTGCTTTGTAGCTGTTAAACTAGCAGTACGAATTGATTTCTGTTTACAAGCTCAACAGTTTTGCTCTCTTTAGCCCACAATAACGACTTGTAGATGGCATGAACAAAGCGTTGGTTACTGGCTACACCATCACTAATCTTTTTTGTGCTTTAAGTTTGCAAGTAAAAGTAACAAAAATAACTTGACTTGGTTGACTTATCATTGTTTGCTTACTGTATGGACGTCATTGTTCTTGCAGGTGCCGCATTTACTTGTGTAGTGTGGGCGTATGAATGGATGGATAGTCATAATTGTTCTTCTCTTTGATCCCTAATAATTACAATTACAACAGTCATGGTTGAGCTTGTTTTGTCATGATCGTTAATGCACCAAACCATTTAGTAAAATCGGATGCTATAACCGTAGAACTATCAATTACAATGATTACAAATGAGTCAAGCATCAATTTTACTCTTTGAAGTGGAAATTGAGTCATAGCCGTATTTAATAGGTTTCTCAATGATTCCACGGCAAATTGTTGTCGTTTTCTGCAATCTGAACTCAATTTGAGATCTGCGCATATGTATTATAAATTATAATCTTCGGGATTTCAAAAGTTATTAACTGCAATATTCTTGTATTGCATCTCCATAACTAAACGATTTGATGGACTTTTGGAATCCATATTTATCTGTGAGGAAATCTCAAGTAAAATTCCATACGTGATAAGGAAATGAGCAGAAAAGTACTTCAGGAAAACTTTGAGACTTTGTAGCAGCTTTTAAGAGTGTTTTTTTGGTTGCAATATTGCAGAAGAGTCAACTAATGGACTTAATGGACTCCTCTCTAGAATAACATGAATACTGATTGTTACAACAATGCCTAAGCTTACAATGCGGATTGTAGCATTTTATGTATATTCATTGTTCAATTAAGCCTCATTTACAATTCATTACCATTTTCATATCTCATGCTTTTAAGATTCAATAGCGTCTTCCGTAAAGTCTGGAGGACAATGACAAGGCGCAAAAGACAAGACATTTTTGTGTGGTTGTTTTGGACTTATGGTGTGATAAAAACTTTTAAGTTGGCCTTGCTATTACTCACTATACTTCATAACTGTGAATGAATATCGAGCTTGAGAACTGCTCATTCAGGAGGATACAAAATAAGTATATATTATGATGCTAGTTGCTAGTCATGCAAAAGAGCGTTGGCTACATGTCGGATATGCTATAGCGCGCAAGTCATTTATTGGAGGAATACTGACAAAGAACTTAATCTTAATACCTGTCTAAAAATCTAACATCATTATTTTACTGTACTGGAAATTTGAGGGTTTGCTTGTGGATCTATGCCAAAATACTAATACGATAAAATCAGGCACTGAAATGAAATTTATTACTGACAATATCGGGCGTTAGTATCCGTAAATTATATGTAATTTTAATGCTTTAAGTAATTTTGTACATAATAAAATTGGTAATCGGCAACTTTCATTTCACATTTTTTGAAGTTTATTTGTAATTCATAATTGTTTAACTGTTCACCATTCACTTAACCGAATGGCCAATTGTGCATTGACTTGTCTTATTATTATGTCATAATATAATGATTAAACAGTTCATGTCACGACATGACATTTTATGAGTTAAAAAATCCCAGCATGATGCTTCTCCATTGTATAACGTAATGAAATGAAATGACTATTACAATTCGATTTTACAAGTGCACATTTTGAAATCATTTTGACCTTAGTTGAACTACCTTACATATGTTGTATGCAAGTCAACTCAATCTTACAATTTATGATAAAAAGTGGTCGACCACTTGGTAATTATTGGGGGTTACATGAGGTGACGATATTGTTCGTATGTCTGTCTGTTCTGTTGTCGAATTCTGAATTTCATTCAACAGTAGTCTACATAATGAACGTAGCTATATATTATTTTAATGCTTCTGATAAGAATGGCAATATGGGAAGTAGAAGTGCACACAAGTCATTGATCTATATCTTTTTTTGCATTATTGTTATTATGTAATTTAAACACAATACTGAAGCCTTTGCTACATAAGCCTTTTAGAAAGATACAATTCACAAGTTATGACTTCAGATGCATAACAAATTGCAAACTGCACTATATGGTCGTGAGTATTTATTATTTTGAACATTTTACTTCAACCTGCTGCTGCTGACTCCAATCATGTTGCATGCGTTGACCAGTGTTGTGCATATTACTGATAATGTGCCTCAATCACTCTTAAATAATTTTTGATGAATTTTTAGAAGGTAAACGTGTGTGTCCAACTGGCACTAACCGGTTTTTATTGTCAAAGGCAAAAAAAGGAAAATGCTAGGAAAAACGCTTCCGATTTTAAAGCGTGCATTCATTACTGCACAACTATATGATGATAATAATGATAATATAATTTGGTGTTTGTTTGAACTTTTATATATATAAATGTAACATTCGCATATAGTAATCATAGCATGCATTAAAAATTGCAATGTTGAGATGTCTCCCTAATCACTATTAAAAGCAAGGTGGTAGTTAAGCTTTTATTAGCCTGGCTATTATATCTTAACAAAAATGTGTTTTCTAACTCTCTTTCCTTTTGTTATGGGTCCTTTTCTTTGTCTGAATCTGAACTAGCTGAATTCTCAAAGTTTCAGAGGGTAAGGCTTGAGCTACAAGTATATTTAGTTGTGAGACATCGTGGCGTCAAGTAGCGACCTGTCCTTTGTTCTCTCAAGCCGTTCACATATTCAAAACGGTGGCATAATAACATATAGTTAGTTAGTCGATAAATAAAAAGTTTTATCATGGAGTCGATTTCTAAATCATTCATTGTAGCAATCGTCCTTTTCGTTTTTAATCTACCAAGTATTACAAGTGAATGTGAGCCACCCAAAAAGATTGTGGAATTCCAATGGGTAACTTAATTATTTAAAAGTGTATACTTTATATATGAGGTGGCGGATGGTCTAGCTACGTGGAACAAGAAATAAATATTACTACGTTTTTTTTAAACTTTTAGCATCCAAAAGAAGCGAAAGAAGGAGGATACTTTACTCCCCTTGCAATGCAAAATGACACAAACATCATAAAAGAAATGCTGCAAGGATCCAGCCTCAATCCTGACCAAGACTTGAAGAAAATTTGCATCAGAGTCCGATATTCCGATGAAGGGCAGGAAGCATCTGTAGTTGGATACCATAACATGACATCCCAGTTTAAATGCAATCCAAAAGGAAACGGTAAAGAATGGAGTTTTGACTGCCAGCACCAGAGTGGAAAAGAAGGTAGTACAACGACACGACATTTCAATGCATTTCTTCTAGCTAGTACTTGTGTGTTAAATCTACATTTTGTTTGGCAAAATATGTATTTCTTTTAGATTTCAACCACCAAATGTATGTTACTTTGACCGATAACAAGACCTTTGCGTTCGTTGTTCGCTGTTGGAAAAATGGACTTCGTGGATGGACTGTGTTTTCAACAAGAAAAGAACTTCATGAGGATTCCCACTTCCACATTTTGGAACATGCAAAAGCCCAAGGGTTTGAAACAGCATATGCCCTCCCATTGAGTTATAAGTCCTGCAACAAGTAGAATTTAGACTAGTGCATATAGTGGATAGAAATATATAGTGTATTTTCAGCGTGCCTCGGTATTTAATAAATATATAAAATATTTTTCCTACCTCTTAAACTTATTTGCATAATACTTTGCCACCCTCATTTGAAATATTTACAAAAATATTCAAAATCCATGATAGCCCAAGCTCTCTTTGTGAGGGTTTTCCTCTTTCCCACTATTTTAAACACCTTTAGTAGGATATTCCTTTGCCACCTCACCGAAGGATGCCTTGCAGTCAGGGGTGGCTATACATCATATCATATCATATATTAGAAGTAACGACAGCATTTTCAGATTGACAGTTGACATTTTTTTGTAACACCGAGTGAAGTGAAAATTACTAGTCATTCAGATTTTTTAAAAATTTTCATTAGTGGATTTATTTATTGTCATTAAAAACAATATTCTGAATATTTTTAAATCGTTTTGAACACTGACTTGTCTTATTATGGCTTCCGACGACCCCAAACCTTGCTGTTCGAAATCTTTAAGAAATTCAACAGTCTGCATAGTACCTGAAACTGAAGCTGAAATGCTGTAAGTACAAATCATTATATTGATGTTGCCCTCTTTCAGAAATCAAGTGAATATTGAGGCAATTGCAATAGAATATTGATGCAGAACTACATACATCATTAGAAAGCATTTATTTAATTGTTTGTTATAAACATGACTGTTAGACTGTGCTGATTACATAATAAATGACCATACTAAACAAACTGGTGGCTTGAAAATATTATTGTATACACAATAACAAATAGTCAGATAGCCAAATATATATTTTTTCACATTACACTTAGACTTCATGCAGAAATACAAAATTAAATGTATTTGATGTTTTGTAGGGATCATCAATCATCGACGATCACTGCCCAACAAACGTCATCCCAACCTCTAGGCACTGATAATAGCAGCGACTCTAATAAATTCGCGTCCGATGTTCTGGGGAGCTATACTTTAAGTCCACTTGACTTTGACACATTTGATACAGGTCCCTTTGCTTCAATCATCGCAGGCCCTGATCCCCTTTCGACTGTCGATGAGAATCAGGAAACTGCGTTCCAGCCAGACTACACTTCTCCAGAAATTGATACTGAAGTACCCTCAACTCCAACCTTTTCTCCTAGTGGACTCCACAGTTTTCCTATTGATCCTCTTCAACCTGATGAACCCCAATATGTGTACTGGCCGTCTCAACGACAGCCAATGGAGGGTGAAGGAAACTCTGAGATGGACATAAATTCCTTTGAGCAGTCCCCTATGGATTCAAATGGCTATTCCCATGTGCCGTCTTCTGTGGATTCAAATGGCTATTCCCATGTGCCGTCTTCTGTGGATTCAAATGACTATTCCTATGTGCCGTCCTCTGTGGATCAAAATGGCTATTCCCATGTGCCGTCTTCTGTGGATTCAAATGGCTATTCCAATGTGCCGTCTTCTGTGGATTCAAATGGCTATTCCCATGTGCCGTCTTCTGTAGATCAAACTGACTATTCCCATGTACCATCGTCTGTGGATCCAAATGACTATTCCCATGTGCCGGCTTCTGAGGATCCAAATGACACTGAAAATGAGATGCCAAAGCTTCTTCCTTACTGGCATTTTCAACCAAATACTATGCACCGTGCTGAAACTATAGAGCAGGATACAGATGGATACACGGAGGAGCCTTCATCTAACCCTTCGTCTGACTTGCCTAATCGTCCTAGTCAGAATGTGTCACAGTCTTCCAACTGGCCTTATCAATCGCCAGAATCAATGGAAAGGTTAGAAGACACGGGTGTAAATGGTAATGTAAAAAAAATCGTGTTTTCTCATGCAAAGTTTTTATGGTTTTATTGTTACATGGCCATTATTTTAAACTGTGTGTTCAATATTAGCCCCAAACTGGAATCATACACATCCGCAAAATTATGGACCATCTTTTTCCGAACGCACTGCTTTCTCAACTGATGATGACGGTGGCTTTATGCATCAGGAATTTTCAAATGATGGTGCATCAATGGGAGAGGAACCATTGCATCACACACAGCACTCGATCAACCATCATGTTTCTGGTACGTTTTTCTATTATTTTCAGGAAATAAAAAATAATTCCTTCTTTCATCAGTATGAAATGAAACAATCTAAAATATTATTAAAGCAGGGGCTACTAGAGAAGATGGTGCCCAAAGTCCCAGATGTTGCAATTGTCAACATAATTCATTTCTCAATGATGATCATTGCGTTGGGCTTCAAATGTATATTTGGCTGCTGGATTGCATTCATTGGCTCAACGTTGAGGTGACGAAAGAACCTTGTAAAAACGCTTTGAGAGCAAGTTTAATTCCATTGGAAAGGGCATTCAACATCATCTATAAAGCTCAGAGGGAATTTATCAAAGATCTGGTTTATAACGGACATAAAAACCATCACCCTTCTTACTGCAACCTGGTGCGTACTCCTACACAAAAGAGGAAGAATACAGTCAGAACATCACGTAGATCACCATCATCACATTCATCGGAAACATTTAGTATTAACAGCAGTCAGTAGATTTATGAATGAAACACAGTCACTTTTAGTTAAGGATAATAGAGTAGACATACTTATATTAAAAGAAAGTACAATATAATATAGCAAAGTAATATATACTTTTGTAGAACTTAGTTCACTTTATTGGTTGGTTGACGAACGTCTTCCAAATTAAATACGATAAAGCTTAGGATTAGAGTATGTAGTTAGAATTTTATTAGTTTAATTAGTTGTTTTATTAAAGTTTACGAATAAATTGTTGAATTGATTAGGTGGTACAAGGTTGGTGGGAATTATTTATGCCACCTTGTTTTCTATTTTGAGTCGAGCATTATTAGTATCTTTTGTAATAGGTGCCCAAAAAAAATCACATACATGAGTAGCTTAATTTTTATAATAGTAACGGAAGAGATTTTTCGTTTATGAATTCATTGATACATGTGCAATAATAAGCAAGCTGGAAAATAAATCAAATACATGCATATACTTTGCATGTTCGAGAATACTCGATAAAACATTAATCATATTCAATCAACTACTATTTTATTTTACAACTGTAATTCAAGTTGTATATGTATAACTAAAGGAAAAAATCAGGACATTTTGAAAAAAGTTTCCTTATGCAAAACGCCCACTCATTTAATTGTCCATCGGCAAGTGCATACATAATATGCATCGATATTACCCTAAGCAATTAACTTCCATCCATATTTTTCCCAAAAATAGTGCTTGTGGATATTTTGAAAGTAAAGGAATTAACGTAGTTTAATATTGTTTCATAAACCTAATTATAATAGCTTGTCATAATCATTTTAACTTACTCCACCAAAGTAGGTGTTAATTGTAAAATGTAACTGCGTTTTAATTTAATGACTCAATTCTTGCAGTATGAAATGTTTTTGAAAATCTTATACTCATGTACATAGCAAATCGAGAAAAAAACTCGAAAATTGCAACCATTTACTCATCATTTGAACAACAACTTTCTTTTAAAATGTCATAAAATTGTACTTTTCCTTAGAAATTTCTTCACCTCGTGGTTAATTATAATTGCTAAAAAATTTGTTAATTTTATGCAAATTATTTAAACTGCATACACATTCTCGAGTACAACCAAATAATTATTTTGGTTATGGTGCTATTATTATAAAACATATTTTAAATGTTGAAGATGAGTAGTTGCATCATGTATATGTTTTCGTTTCAATTTCTCTTCTCGGTTTACATGCATGCATAACAAAAGGTTATACTCATAAAAGTTAAGAGTCCAAGTCAAGAAAGGTTGTAATTAAAATTAAAATTTAAGGCAATCTCTTCATCATAAAAATGAACTCGAACGTGAGGTTAAAAATGGGTGACAAGAGAATAATTAAAACTGTTTTGTTGTGTTTACATTACATAACGAAAGTGTTGAACACGAGCTCATCTGAAGCAGAATTGAATCACACCATAAATCTTGAAAACACTTTTTGGCAAAAAAAACTTCCTTTGCACACTACTTACACAGACCGTTCTAGGCTTGGCTTACTGCAAATTTCAAATATTTATGTACTATCAACTATGCTCACATACCTGCCTGTAATGCGGCTGTGTGTTTTTGTAAAAATAGCTGAAGCTGAAAGTGACGGTGATACAAATCCAATAAATTATAACGTTTGTTACTTCACAAAAATGAGATTGTTGGTAAATAATGTGCCAAAGATATATATTGTTTTAGATCAAACTACACATTTGCCGAAATCAAAGGTTCGTCAGATTTCCAAAAACTTTTTTTTTTACCTAGAAATGCTGCAACCCTTTCGTTTGATTTCGTTAACGCAACTTCAAATATTTAACTGCTTAATATGAATGAATAACAGTATTTACATGCATCAAGGGTCTTCGATTCGTCTATGAATCGGAATCAGTGCTGAATAATATATGCTAGTTAATTTATTGTTTAGCTTCGCAACTCCCATCTCATTCCTTCGCCATTTCATATTACATGTGCCTTTGTGCCATTCGTCATGTTAAATGACAGTGGAACAACATAAAGAAATAACATAATTCATATTTTTTGCATCCTCTATAACTTTCGCCCTTACAAAAAAGTGCAACCATTTTGAAATGTAATCAAACGTCAAGGGATCAAGTGCACAATATCTGCTCATCGATGCTGCAACTTGGACAATGACAACAAAAAAATGTTTAGATTCATAATATATGATCATAAAAATATTAAATTCTAATCACAATCACTGACCACTGCTCTATCATCAATTGATATTTATAAAACGCTGTTGTATGATATGACATTACATGACATGCAAATTCTCTTTCCCTGCTTCTGATGATGTCTGATACTAACTTATCGGCTTCTAGTCCTTGAAGATGTAATTGTCAGCATGAGAATGGGTGGTCATTTTTCTAGAGACGTGTAGACAATCATTCGTATGATGGAAATTCAATACCTTTGTGTAGCAGATTATATGTGTCTCCTAAGACTAAAAAATAGCAGTGATGTGCTCACTCTTCAGCAATATATTATTTCATTATACAATCTAAGATTACGACTAGCATTGCCTAATAACCTTGCAAATTTTTTAGAGATCATTGTTTAACCGTACTAACATCATGTTACAAGAACTCTCTTCATCATAATTGGTATGCTAACTAGCTATACCATCTAATATGAGTATTACGATCAACAATAAACAATTTTTTTTGTATGCAGTGAGCGCGATACCGTTCTTTTGTTAAGTAAGCAGTTGCAGCTACTACTATTAAGCTTGGTCGAATAATGGTGAATGAATCACATCTCTATTTATTTTTTTTGCACAAAAAAAGGAATGCTTATGCAGAAAATTGAGCTATGAATGAGCTCTGCATGAATGCGATGTACACATGGGCCATGTCATGTCATTCAGACGCATGTATCCCCAGCATATAAATATTAGGATTAACATCTTTCTTTTGACTGTAATCATAGCGAAGCAAAGTCCAAAAAATGAGAGTATTATTATTTGTCCGTCCATTCATAGCATACTAATACTTACGTATCGTATAGATATCTTATATCTGCTTATAGGGATGAAAGAGGGCACACATTTGTTTACAATAAGAAGGGTGTTCCATTTTCGCCAAGAGATGTGCAAAAGTGCAAGAGCAACACAATGCAAGTTCATACGCACACCACACATCACCACCATATAATATCTATGTATTCAGTTCATAAGCCGTACTAAACGGTACACTGATGATGATGACAGTGATAATGCAACAAAAGCAATAATCATACGAAAACTAACGAAAGGGCAAGTCAACGTCACCAAAGTATTATATAGTTTTGCTTCCATTTTATGGGGATCTTTTTTACCATCATCATCATATGCATAATAATAATAACGTGTGAGTTGTACCTAAGATAAGATGCGGTGATGATGACGATGATGTGATGTGGTAACAACAATCCTTCTAGGAATCCTTCTAATCTCTAAAGCTCTCCTTTGAATGGAGATAGTTAACGAAACTTTGGATATGGACCCATTATGTATTTTGGGGGAGGTGAAGATCGTTGCGCACACTAAGAAAAGACAAAAGCAAGGCAGGTTGCAAGGGTAGGTATAGGTCACAAAATATTAAGTACTGACTTGACTACTATTAAACAAGATTAAATAACAATATAATACTCTTTGTCTCAACAATGTTGGAGTGATATCCAAGAAATAATTCAATGGTGAGTATGTGTTTTAACACTGGTATTGTTTAGTTTGGGAACAACGAGTGTTAGCATTTATATATTTTTCGTTAAAAAAACAACTTCCATCATTATCATTATCATTGGCCGAGTGGCTCATCTCAATAGTGCTATTATTTTCGCCCCGTGTCACGGCTCAGCCTATGGCCAGCACTTTTTGCATGTCAATCAGTTTGTGACTTTCATTGCATGATGTATATCTTCTGAAAATGGTGGTGTGCGTATAGGAACGGTGAGATTTTTTTTCTGTCAAGTTAGGAATACGATAAGAAACATGTGTACCTATCGTTTTGAAAAACAAAAGTTTTTATTCTAGTAGACTCCAGACCTCATTGAAAGTAGCACAGTTACCACACTGCTTTTGGTTCGTAACGTCAGAACACTAAGGTATCATCGTCTTCTATACAGTTCCTTCTATGTGATGCTATATAATGCATTTCCCTGTTTTGAAACAAGGAGGCTTCAACTTAAGACTGAGATCAGATCTTGAGCGATGAACAGAACCAGTCCGTGTCGGGAAGCCAAGGAGAAAAGTGTGTCGCTGGAACTATCTACAAATCTACATCGTTGTCTTAATGCTGACAGTTACGTGAATGTGCTATAGTGTCTTGGTCTTTATATCAAAGCCATCAAAAATAATTTTTTGTGAAGGTCGTCTCTCGTACCAAGTGAGACTTTTATCAATTTAATTTAATTGAAAAAGTTAACTATCAACGTAGGATTTGACACAAAATGAAAAACTAATAACATAATTTTTAACAAGAAAAAAAAATAAAGTTTTAAATTAGTGCCTTAAGATGAGCGATTCAGTAAAGAAGGGGTGCGTTAATTAAAAATTTACTTTTTTCAGCTTCTTTGGTTTCTATAAAATTTGGTTGAGTATTGAATTATCATGTCTGCGAATCCCCCAAATTCCCTATTCATCATTTCCAATTTTCATAGGATGGAGAACCCCACTTTTGAGGATGATGGGCAGCAGTATCCAGCTCCAGGAATCCTTCCCGTTTCTCCGCCAAAACTTCCAGGATGGGACACAGACTTTGTGCAAATTGGAATGTCGGAGGTGGATCCTGCTCGGAAAAATGCCGTTGTTGTTCGCAGTGCATATAAGCAATATAAAACTCGTCAGGGAACTAATATTGTACTCCACAACTTTAACATGACTGTTAAAGAAGGAACAATGTAAGTATTTAAGTTTTTACCTGCTTTTTTTACGAGCATAATAAGAATTCACGCTTTCATTCATATTATTCCGTATTCCAGTCTAGTACTCCTTTTAAAACGCTTGTCATAAACAATAATAATTTCATTTTTTGCGTCGAATCAATTACCGCATGAGTTGCATTTTCATGCGCGTAACAGGTTTCACTATGCAGGGTGCGTAAGAAGAGTGAGCATGCATATGACAACAATGGCTAATGGCATATGTTGCAGAGTACTAGCGAGAGACCTTGACTTGAGTTTGTACTCATTCATAAAGTAAATAATGTTGCAATCTAATCAGACGACACACTCTTTCTTTTGAATGACTTATCTGATTTGAATAACAGTTTTTACTATTTGTAAATAGGTTTTTGCTAGTTTACGGAACACACAACTCTCGCCATGTATGTTTTAAACTTTAAAATCATGCTCGACGATGTTGAAATCAAATGAGGAGGATGAAAACTGTTATGTCGCAAATTTGTCTATAAAAAAACTATAAATCATTGATGACTAGGTTCATTTCGCCATTTTCTATTCCAAAGATTGACAAACTGATTTAAATTATTATTACCTGATGCTTTTATGACTTCAATTTCAGCATACATATTACTAACTAATTGGTCTTTTTTAAATGTTTTACAGTTACAGTTTGTTGGGATCGAGTGGATGCGGTAAATACCTAAGATTATTTTACAACTATATGCATTTTATTTTTTAGTCATTCATTATTTTCATCAATATGTATTCTTATGTATAGGTAAAACTACGATATTGTCATGTTGTGTGGGAGTTAAAGCCCTTGACAGTGGCCATGTTTTAATTAATGGAGCGGAACCCGGAACACGAGCCAGTGGTGTGCCTGGGAAACATGTTGGCTACATGCCACAGGTAAGAAAATTATTAAGTATGATTGTAGACTTTAGACTTGGTATTTCCGTTTTCTTTTCATCCTTCCTCAACATCTTCCGTAATTAAATGTCTTTGTACATTCAATGTATTCCGTTAAATGCTTCCATTTTAAACAGCATGTGCAAACTTTTAAGGAAATTCAAAATCTTTTTTTTTGCCATTCATTAAAAAGAGAGCAATTGTTTCCTTCAATTTCAAATTATATGTAGATTTGCGACTACGTTTTATATAATACCTATATTGCTCAATCTACTAGCATAACAAAGATAATGATTTTGACAGCCCATTACGAAGGGGAATCACATTATTGGGTGCCTCGTGGTGGTTCACTTTTATCACCTCTGAAAATCAATAGCTCTAACATATATAGCGGCTCACTCACTGTTGGAAATGAGTGGGTCACATGGAAAAGATAATGATGGAAATACCTACTATACAGACTTTCCTTAATTGTCCATTCTCTTGCGGCAAATAATGATGACTAAAATGCATTTTTTTCTCACACACGGAATTATTGTTTTTTTTACAGGATATAGCTCTATACGGCGAATTTTCTATTCGTGAAGTTCTCCAGTATTATGGTAGAATGTATGGGATGAGTTCCACTGTAGTGGCAAAAAATATGGACTTTTTAATTGGATTTTTAGCATTGCCCAAGCCTGATAGACGAATTGGTTCACTAAGGTAAACACAAAGGGGAGAGAGGTCAATTATATATATAGTTGATATAGTCATTGTTATTCTTCCAGAACAAGACATTATCTTTTTGTTTTTTTAAATTATGCTTCTCTCGGTTAAATGAGGAAAACGAGTAGGCTTGTATCAAAATAATATATCAACCAATGAGATAAATTTTTATGCATGGATTTACATCGTTTACTAACTATAATTTATATGGTTAACAATTAATGGTTTCTATGGTTATTTTTTTGGTTTCTATGGTTGCAGTGGAGGGCAAAAAAGGCGGGTATCATTTGCTGTTGCATTGATTCACAATCCGAAGTTGTTAATTCTTGATGAGCCGGTAAGGAAAATAGATTTATATTATATTGAGAAAAAATAAAAATTAGTGTGGTGACAGTGACCCTGAAAAAAAAAGTTTGAAGTGTGTACTCCTTTTTTTTAAAGGTCATATTACACATATATTATGTGGCCTTTGTGTATAATACTACAATTCTCTTTAGCAATATTTCAATTGCAAGCCAACAATGCAATATATATGAAAATAATGCCAACCACTTATATAAACGATAATATTATGATGATGAAAAATTGTTCATGTTTCAATATTATATAATGATGCAATGATTTCTCGTTTGTATGCAGACTGTTGGCGTTGATCCGCTCCTTAGACAAAGGTCAGTGTCGAGTTATATCTTTATTTATACAATTTATACATGCTTTATACATTTCTTGAGATATATTGAAGGGGCTTGAAACCAATTTGTACCACTACCAATTGCATATACGCATCATGGTGTTAGCAGTGCATATTAGGTCAAACAAGACGAAGATTTTTTGGTAGTGGCAGCGACGTGTAGGCTCTAAACCAAAAGGTATATTAATTGATTTGGGTCTAACAAACAATATAGGCTACTATATATGAAAAAGGAATTCTTTTCGCATGCGACCAGATAGATTTGTTATTCTATTGCTAATGCATAATTATAGGTCCACATATTTTTTTGGTGCGTACTATATTACTATCATCATGTAGTACATACATGAAGCCAGTGGACCATTATAGAATGTAGGTATGCGTATGGACTTTACTCTTTTACTGCAGCAGAAAAATATTATGGCATGATTAAAACAGGTTACATATGTATGTCCACTGGTGCAAATACATACTTACATTTGGAATGTGTTTGATTTTCTAGCAAGAATGACTGAAGAATTGAATTGAGTCACTAAATTGAAATGGTGCACTTGCACTTGGGAACAAATATGAATGAGATGAGATGTGCGTTAAATGAGTAAACCAATTTTTGTACAACTTTCTATCAGCAGACAGACCTAGTAGTCTCAATCCCAAGTCCTAAATCTATCGTCGTAAGTATGCGGCACTTTAGCATATATGACACGGAGAAGAAATACATAAATATTATGTTCATGTTGGTACGGTTGGGTTGGCGTTTTTGGGAGCACACGTTCTTGTATGACCACGCTACAATACATAATCATCAGTAATTCCAACCACATACATATTCGGCCTAAATGTACATGCATTGATTAGTTGTAACTGGTTAGCCATCCGATTGATCATTTACCTTATGGCTGTACTTACTGTGGAGAAGGAAACATTCACCATAAAATATAAAGGCATAAATAAACCATAATAATCTATTAAACTAAACGTTCAGGTTGTTTTAGAATAACCAGATCACACGTTGTTGGCTCACTACCTATTTTGTTTTGGTATGTCAAGGTCTTCCCTCACCATTTTGACAGAAGCTAATGACCCAAAGTTAGACTACGTGTTCCTTAAAGGAGCACAACATAGTAAAATATAAAAATATTAATGATGAATATACCACAAAACAGAAATTGATGATTTTGAAACTGTAGTACTTATTACGATGTAATATTTGATGAAGTATTTAATGAATCGAAAATTGAAGCATACAATATTGCATAACCATAGCTCATTTGGATTCTAATTGGAAAATATAATGGGGTGAAATATATAGTATCATTACTTTTTGAAATGTTTGCAAAAAACCATTTGAGAATATTGAATATGTAAGTAAAAGCTAACCAAAAGATTTTTTGTTTTGTTTTAGTATATGGAACCACTTGGTAAAATTAGTCTCAACTGGAAAAACAACAGTCATCATTACAACGCATTATATCGAGGAAGCTAGACAATCAGATAGGGTAAGCCGGTTTTAAACCTTTATTCAACAAAATTGCCTTTGTCTTAGCACTAATGGTATAGCAGCTACCGCTTGGTTGATATAAAAAGGAAAAATTATTTGCAAATGGTATAGAATTAAATGAAAGAAGCTATAAGCAACATATTGTATATAATTTAAAACTGTGTTTAATTATATTTTGGTTGCTTGTTTATTGGGGTTTTATTTTTTACGACATGCAAGACGACTTTACGAATGGTTAGATATACTTGATGTTTCGGCTTTTTCACTTTTGTCCAATTCCAATCGAAAGCAACTCGTCGACCTTCTGAACCTGAACTAGTTGATGTTGATGCTAAAAAATGCATGGAAAAACCATTTTAATCCCAATATCAAAATAATTATTAAGTCAAAAATGGTACTTTGCGTCAGTTTCAATATTATATAGATTGATCATTCCCCAAAAAGAAAGTTTATTGAATTTTAGTTCCATTTTATCGAACCTTTGATAAATGTCTAGCTTATAATCATTTTGCTTTTTAAGTCTGCGTGTTTGCTCACTCGTACACCTTGAGTAGTCCATTGACACGGTTATCCTTGCATTTCAGATACCAACAATTCATCATCATTTCATCTCGCTTTAACTTATTCGGCAATATTTTTATTGACGGTTATGTAACGACGTGATTATAACTGACGCTTCTAATAACAAAAAAAACTAAATAGCACCAGAAAACGTTGTGTAAAAAAATTATAGTATCCATCTGTGCACGTTACTTACGATCATGTTCACCCTCACCTTCATTTTTGGCTCTGCTTCACCGTTGCGTTTAGTCCACTTGCAGAGCTTGAAGCATGATGCTAATGCTAATAATATATTATAGAAATCCACTGATTCTGAAAATATGCCAACATATATCGCTAGCTAAAAATGCATAGGGCCTACACAAAAAATAAACATTCTCTTTTAGCTCTCATTCAAGTAGCTATATAGTATGTGCAAAAGTGGCAATGAAAAGTGTAAAGTATATATACCTTGCTCAATCGGCTGTAGTGGATAGAAACGTTGATGCAGGTATCTTCATGTATGACCCTTAAACTGACTGATCTGATAAATAATGATATCGTCCAAGCTGATATGCACCACAAGACAAGAATCTAATCTGATACGATACTTTGCTTGAGTACCAGATGTAGTAGAAGTTATTGAAGATATTCTGCCACTCGGTATACATTATTTAAAAGAATATTTTGAGGGAAACAACGAGTGTTTGTGAAAAATGCATAAAATGTGGAGTATATATTATTGAATGTAAATGTGGGAGCATTTATATCGGTGAAACTGGACGAGACATGAAGACTAGAATAACCGAACATCGTAATAAGTGCAATAACCAAAGCCTTGAATCAGGAGTTGCGGAACATATAATGACAAATGATAGATCCCACACCATACTTTGGGACAAAGCTAAACTCATCCTTCCCGAATCTAGAAAATTTCAGAGAAAAATAAAGGAAGCCACCGTCATCCATAATGCTACTACATCCGGTTATGATCTGATGAATAGAAAATATGAAACAGGTTGCGATTGGCTACACTCATATTGGAAACCAGTCGTGAACAAATTCTACAAGATTTAATTTTTATGCAAATATTTTTATGAGTGATCCTTCAAATCTTTTCAATTTCATTGTTAATTTTTTTCTCCTGATGAGGACTTTGGAAAAGTCGAAACGTTGAATTAAATAAAATCTACAATAAACAAACACTCGTTGTTTCCCTCAAAATATTCTTTTAAAGTAGTAGAAGTTGACATAATTGGAGCACAGACCATAATATCACTACGTGAGCGTAGGCATTAGCGATGACGGGGTTGAAGTTGAAGGGTGCCTTAATCAAGCGAAGCAAAACCTTCTGTCAAATATGCTAATCAGACCGCTTACAGGAGGACACAAACATTAAAATCTAGGGCTAAACTTTGTGCTTTGAAATATTGAAATGTCTGCTTTTGGGCTTGGCTTCAAGATGGATGAGATTATTCAGTATATATTTATAATGATGTGTTAAATGCTGCATTTAAAGATTGGTCTCATGAGAGGAGGTCGCCTGTTAGCCGAAGATTCACCAGAATTCTTGCTAAAGACGCATAATGCAACCCTGTTGGAAGATATCGTGCTCAAACTTTGTCTTCAAGACAATTGTGACGAAGACAATGAAAGTTCAAGCGATTCCACAACGACGGATGGAAGCTCAGTGCCAACAATTACAATGCCTCTTCCTAAAAAGTCCCGCTGGAAAAAGATCTCTGAGAAGGAGCGACACAGTGCCATGAATGCCTTTAACCATTCCCCTGACAAAGACGGAAGCACCTGTAGTAGTACTAGTAACAATGACGGGAGCGTTTCCCCAACGGGTGTAGTCATAAATAATAATAGTACTGAAATTGACAGGACCAAGCTTGATCCCAATTGTCCGGAACAAATTGTAGGACTTACGTATACCACCATAGAAAATGGTGCTGAAGGTAAGAGTGACCCTCTGCAACCATGTTTTGACCGAGGATATCTCTCCGACTGTAGTGATAGTAATGATAGCAGTGCCTCTGCGGCATTGCGAAGGGCGCTAGCGTTGGAAAGCAGTAGTCACATCCATGAAGAAAATAGTATCAAGACTAACTTGAAGAACAGCGTCAAAGACTCGTGTAATCGAATTTATGCCATGAGTCACAAAAATATTGTGATTTTATTGAGAAATATCCTGCTCCTTTTGTTCATGGTGTTTGTTCCTGCTTCCCAAATTGTTGTTATTTGCTTGGCAATTGGCCAAGACCCTAGAGGACTTCATTTTGGTGTGGTTAATAAGGATATTGCAGACTCTGTTAATAACTGCGTTGTTCCTACCGGATGTCTTACCAGGGATAATTTTACGGGGAGCGTTAGCTGTCTGTTTCTCGATTTTTTGAAAAAGCACGACATTCTAGACCTGGTATGATCACTAAAAATCACTGTATTAGTAACAACAACTACATTAGTCATGTTGTTGTTGTTGTTGTATTTTAAGTATGCAAATTTTGCACAAGAGTTGAATCATGGGAAAACTTGTTGATCATCATTATGTTCTGATCTGATCATCATTTAGAAAATATATGAATCCGAAACCGATGCTATAGAGTCAGTAAAACAAGCAACTGATTGGGGCTACATGGTTTTCCCTGAAAATTATACACTCCATATGCGAGAACGTGCAATTTTTGGAATACACGCAGAACCTGCAGTTATTTACGGATCAAGAATTAAGTTTAGACTGGACCAGTCAAGTAAGCCAAAAAAAATTGAATTTAGAAGGAGGATAAAAAGTGGAATTGCAATTTATTATTGTTAATGGGCGTGATTCCCAATTTCACATCATGGAATAATCGTGATTCATAACATCGTAATACCTCATTTTTGTTTACAGATTTACAAATATACAGAGAAAATGCAAAGTTGTTTTTTAAAACTTTCCATGAGTTTACAAAGAATGTATCGGAAGAATGTGGGGTAGACCCTGTTCAGACTGACTTACCCCTTTACGTAAGATCTCATATATAAAGTAACCTCATAATATGTCAACTTGAATAGATGTGTGAATAAAATTCATCAACATGTTTTCTGTATAGTTTGATACACCTATTTATGGAGATGAAAGCATCAACTTTACGGATTTCCTTGCACCTAGCGTTCTCCTTGCGTAAACGAACCACCAAACTTACTACTCTACTGCTTAAACTTGAAATTCTTATTAATTTCTTAATTGATATTACAAGTTTAACGAGTTTAAATGATTGCGTTTTAAATGAGCACAAAAATTATCATTTGCAGAATTCTCTTCTTCTTCCCCTTATGTGGAAGCTCAATTGCCTACATTTCTGAAAAACGTGCTGGAAATCTTGCTAGAATCCTCGTCGCTGGAGTTCAAACATGGGAAGTGATGCTTGCGTACTTAATCGTACATTTAGTTGTCCTTATTTTCCAGACTGCACTCTCCTTCATTATTATGGTATCCGTATTCAATATTCAAATCATTGGACCGGTTCTCTGGGCAGTTGCATTGGCCCTCCTTGTGGGAATATCTGGAATGTCTATGGGTAAGCAAAAAATGAACAATAACAAAAAGCACGTAAACACGTTGTTTATTTGTGCAAATGAATATAATTGGCCATTAATCGAACAAAGATAGAGCTATACTTTGTAAGTTGCATGCGAAATCAGTTATATCAGAAATGCATAGCATAGCATTCATTATTTTGTTTTGACTTTTTTCAGGTTTTGTCCTAGCCAGTTTTTGTCAAGAAGAGATTCAAGCGGTTCTTTTGGCAATGGGTATGTACTTGTAATATCTATACATGCATGCATGCTCATAAAAACCTTTTGTGTTCATCATACAAGTTTTTTTTACGTGAATGGGTTGCCAATTCATGTAACCTATTTGATGCACAAATTTAAGAGGTCACAGGCATCATTTGTATGAAAGGGCCGTATGATGTCTAGAAAAGAATGAAAAGTAGCATTATATTATGTGCATCGACAATCCTCTTTTTAAGGTAATAATTTTCTCATTAACTTTTTTCAGGTACGTTCTTCCCAAATTTCCTCCTTGCAGGTATGATTTAAAATGATATAACAATTTCTTTTAAACAAAGTTGACCCAAATTTTTAATAAGTCTTCAAGATCATAATACAACTACGTGCCTTTTTTTTGCATGCGCATGAGAATCTTGAAGTTTAAAGGTTAATGAAATAATGACACTTTTTCAAAAATGGGTTACTTTTTTTCTTTCATTCATCAGGAATGGTTTGGCCAACTCAAGGTATGCCCGTTTATCTTCAATACATCAGTTATTTTCTCCCTTGCACCTTGGCTTGTGAAGCCATGAGGTCCATTGTGAGTCGAGGAGTGGACTTTATGCATCCCGTGGTATGGCCCGGATTTGCATCCACTTTTGCTTGGATTATTCTTTACTGGACACTCACTGTAATTATTCATCGTGTGTCATCAAAGAAATAATAGATATTTTTAAGCATTAATTCTCACCTTTTGGAATTAAAGCCAAAAATTATGTGTAGTCAAAATAACAAAAGAAAATACATACACATTTTATGTAGCTCAAACATGTAGAATGTAGAAACTATTATTATTATATTAAACAAGTTATATAATTTCCCTTCTTTGTTATATTAGCATGTCAGCTTCATGTAAGATTGTTTGTTAAAGTTAACGTGGTGCAGGCAGACCGCTTTTAGCAGACTGTCAAATCTGTATAATTTTCTTGAGTATGAATGCTTACTAGTAGTAGTCAGGTAGTGTTTAGCATATTTTAGGTTGTAAATTGTCATTTTTAAATGAAGTAGCCGCACTCATTCCATATTTTATAAGTCTTTTAAGCAGTTTTATTGAAAAGTTAGAAACACGTAGTAGCATGGAGAGATAATAATAAATATTATATTGCAGGTTAACTGCAAATTATGCGACATGCATATTAAAATAATTTTTTTAAAAACAAGAACAGTAATCATCAAGTACTTTTCTTGGTGAGTTCTTTCAGTCTCAATTATGATTTACAAGGTTTTCTTGTACAAAAAAGAGTGTGGTGCATATAGCGTATTATATAGCATTTTGTCCTGTTGTTGACGAGTGCATTTAAAGATAAATTCTAGATATTATAATATACCTTTTACTAGCTGCTGCTCCCTTGTGAGAATTTGAGTAGGTCAACCTTGTCAATGAATGTCGAATGTCGAGTTCAAATGCGTATTAATGTTAATGAAAATTTTAAAGCGCATAAAAAAAGTTTTTTTTACATCATTCATCATCCTTAGTATTAGGTAGTTGTAGAAGGATAATTTTTCTGTAAACTATGTAATTTGAATAAAACATACCAATTTGTAAACTATTAATAATTATTGTTGGGTGAACAAGAGGGTTGGAATTGATTTTAATGTGGAGTTTCAAGTACGTGTTTCTTTCATACATGGACACATGCATAAAGATGAACATGAATGAGCATCTTACACTATACGACATGGTATATACAAGGCTGAAGAAGTAGGATGAGATGAGGGGTGACAGAGTTTCATGAACTTGTTTCATGTTCCACACTTGGAACTATTCCAAAAGAATCTTTTTGTCCAGTAAGTTATCCTGGCTTCCAGTTCTCAGAAATGGCCCCGCCGCAATGCAATTCGGCATCCACCCACACTAAACCTCTTTCTTGGGATATGAAATCCCTTTTCCTAGCTGGCAGGACATGGGAGATCGTGGTAAAGTCTACTCTTATAGGGAAATGCACTGCGTTGTAAACTGGTGGAGTTGGTTTGGTTGTATATGCATAAGTTGATTTTTGGAGTGGATGGATATAGACTGTAGGTTCATTCATTCATTATAAAATATAAAGTTTTCACAATGAGTCTTATGGAAACTTGATTCACAATCAATGTTGGCTTATGAAATCATTTCCATTCATAACTATATATTGTCTATTTCCTTTAAGCCGAAAATGCGCATTTCATAATATCCTTTAAACTTTTGGTCTCAACAAACTTATACAGAAACATCCGAACTTGTCAAACATACCTAATACTAGTTGCATTCCCCCTTTTCTTGTCAGTGAATATACAGCTACAGCTCATGTTTTTAGTTGAATCGGATTCAATCGCTATTGCTTGCCAACATCTCAACCTCAGCATAGATATTCATTTCATCCGGTAGCTTGTCTCAGAGCGTAGGCCAGTAGCTGTGTGGTCTGTCTCTATATAGGGACATAAGATGAAGAGATTCATTTTGTTCATTACAAGCACCTACTATTGCAGTCTCATAAACGACCCCGCAGCTCTGCCTCTGCCGTGGTTCTAGCTGGTTTTATATTTAACGAAAAAGAGAGAGCAGAAAGCTTCTTGGGTGGATGTGGATGCACAAATTGCACAATGCAGATTATCCAGCTTGTGAACACTATCCTTTTATTAGCATCCTAACTAGAACTACAATATGATGATGTTAATTAAAACTACAAGCGACCGATAAACTGACGCTGATCTGGATTCTATTAAAGAACGCCAAGTGGGGCAACAACAGCTTGCCCTTCTTTTGCCCTTTTTGAATATCAATTTTGCTTAATGAATACACGACTGACTACAACTGAAAGGGATTGTGAAAGGCATACTAATTAAATACAGTTATATAATGATTATAATGCTTTCAACCTACTACTTAATTAGCATGAAAAAGTTTAATTCAAACAGTTACATATGATTATGATGATAAGGATGACTTAAACTGGCATGATATAAAGATTGAAATGCTATGGACTTTGTGCAGAAGAATGCGTAGTATGCTTGGCATTTCTCTTCTTGGCAAGAAGCTTTAAACTAAGTACTTTTCCCTTGCTAAAGGATTCTCCGAAGTTTCCTCACATTCTCCTCTCTATACAACTTTCTGCACACCTGTTGTAAACTCAGGCTACGGCTCTTTGTAAATCCTTAGCTGTACGATAGCGTTGGTCGTGGTGAAGTTATTACGCTTCTGAATCAGCGAAATAATAACGTACCATGATCCTCCACTTCGAACACTGCTTCAGTGTTGCAATTTTTGCTGAATCCTGAAGAGCGAATTGAAGTGGTATATAGTGAATTTTTTAAAAATATGAAGCCGTCTTATCATGATGAAATGTTGCACAACTGAAAGTATTTTTTTATTGTTAAACTAAATGGTACGGTTACAGCAGCTTACTTAATTAATTAAGTAAGATCTTACTAAATGAATTATAATATACTGTTATAAAAAAACTTGGAAGCGTAAAAAAACTGCCCAGTGTTGTAGGTAAAATGAAAACACTTGGCGTTTGCAATTACCCCAGGTCCAAATGAAAACACGTGGCGTTTGCCATTACCCCAGGTCCAAGGTTGTGTGTAAGTAAAATGAAAACACGTGGCGTTTGCTATTACCCCAGAAAGAAGTTTGTTCCTCCATAATCTGGGGCTAGCTGAGATGGGTCAATATTCTGCAAAAGAGCATGCTGCCAAAAGCTTTTATCAGTATAAATGAAAGATTTATTTCTGAGATCCTGTGGAATTCTATTTTTAAAGGCTTGAGCGACTTTAAGGAAGTCTGGGGTACCTGAAAGTTGTAGTGGAAAATGCACATTTATTATCATTACTACAGTTATCTACAAAGTTCATCAATTATAATACAAAAAGCTTACTATTGATGATATATGCAATCTTCAATAAACCGGGGTAGCTGGTATGAAACTGTCTGATAAAGTCCACAAACATTTTTATCCCTAAAATGTTAATTTCATTGGTATTGTTATTTGTATCAAGTCTTATTTAGAAAGGAAACGTCGTTTAGACCAAAGAAATTAAACTGACCTGATGAATGTATAAACATGTAGCCATCCATGTCTGCAATTAGGGTTATTTGAGAACATTCTGAATCATTTCTGTTCCTCAACGGTTCCAATACTCTTTCCATCACGTGATGAAAATAAACCTTTAACCTTCTGTGTGCCAACTGAAGAGATTTAGTTTTCTCCACGTAACTTCTATACGTTCGCCATTCTCCGGCTGGCAATATGATAACTACAGTTTAAATAAATTAATTATTGATTTTATTTTAGTCAATGAAAGGTTTATTGCAGCTGTCAAACTTTTTTAAAGCATGTTTTATTACTGGGACACGATTCCTTATCAACTCCCTTGATCTCAAAGTTAAAACTGTTGAATAAATACATTGGAATATCATTTCCAATTGCATTGTTGGCACTTGCTTTTCGTTGACGTATTGCCTAAAGGAGACTGCAGCCAGTTAGGATGTTTTATAAAAGCATAATTGGTTTTGGATATTCATTATTGTACTTACCTTTCTTAGCTTTCTTTTTGCTGTTTTAACGTTCCACCGAGATGCTTCGACCCATGAACAAAATTTTCAGAAAAATGTTAGCAATCGAGTAAAGTAACAAATTGTGTTTGTATGCTATTTTGATAGGGTTTAACTTTTAATTGCTCGGAGTAGTTGTACTCCTAATAATCGTGTGAGCTTACAGTCAAGAACATTAGTCAAAAACGATGTGCCTACCCAGAAAGGGTCGCTGAATCTCTCGAGGCCCATTTCCTCCTCCACAAAGTTTTGCAGCTATAATGAAACGGTACAATTAATTAGAGGGTCATTCGTGGTTAAACATTTGGAAAGAAAGTCCGAATATATTCGAGGAAAGCGCACGTGGTAAAGATAATTTTGTACGTGTTGTTTTGTTGTACTACATACTACATTACATAACTACTAAATAACTGAAGGTTTAAAAAATTGCTTCTCAGACCTGGCCTAGCATAACAAGTTCAAAAATTGACAGCTTTTCAGTTCTTCCATTTCCAGCCCTTTGTATTATTTCTGGTTCTTCATTGATTTGAAGTTTACTGCCTTGAAGAATAGAAACAATAATGACCGTTTAAAAATTTAGCAGCTCATACCTCACCTCCATTTAAGTCTTTCAATATACTGTGTATTTCGTGTGATGACCTATAGCTTACTATCTATTCCAGAGAAAAAACGGTTCGAATAAGCCCATATCTCTGCAGGCATTAGAAAGAGTATGGATATGGATAATACCCTTCCAGTTCTCCTTTCAAATGTCATGTTTCTTTTGAAAAAAACTAAGTTTCTCCACTTCGATTTACACGTACACTGGCATTTTTAAAATCCAATATATACACAACTCACTATTAGTTAAACTGCACTCCATGTCAATACACTTTGCTGGTTAAAACTTAACTGATTGACGAAATGCAACAGGTTATTTGCTTTATTAATTGCAATGTGTCTACAATAAACCTCAGCATAACAAGTATGAAAACCATAGTATGTCCCAATTTGATCAATTAAAAAACCTCATATCCAGCAGTAAGGCATACATAAATGTAGAGAATATAGAGACTTGTGAACGCATGCATTCATAAATTCAAACGGAAACAGTCAATTGAGTCAACAGTAGTAAAGTTTCATGGCCTTTTGGCTGTTGGTGGTGACGTGATGAGTTTAACTGCCTCTCACAAACTGTAGGATGGATAGCTCCATGCACCTTGCATTATTACATTATGGAGGATATTTTACAAGTTAATTAAATGCTCTTAAATACTGGTTGCATGCCATAGTTCATTATGATAAGGACTTTAATTATGGCATTGTAGTAAATTGACTGTATGTATAGTGCATACAACTAGCATCATGACTAACCACCATAATATAAGAAGGTTAGAATGGCAACGGGTTTTCCATGAGATATTCGTGGGAACAGACTTATGAGAGTGAGAACTATATACTGGGATGACTGTTGTAGGGAGCTTGTCAAAGGTGAAACACCAGTAACATTTACATAAAGTGATGATGCTTATGTACTGGACTGATCCTAAATAACGTGGGACCAACCCTTGAACCCAACCTTTTGATTAATAGACTTTATTCTTGCCAACATGACTTCAAGTCTGCAGTTGTTTGTCAGTTGTCAATAGTATAGTATGAACATAGTACAACAAATATATGTATGACAATGTCGAATTTATAATTCATACACATGTCAATTAAGTACCCAATGTATAATGTTAGATAAACAGATCCAAAGATTTTGCACTGCAGCATGTTTGCAATATACTCGTCAGAGTAAAGTGCATGATATGATGATAGCTACTTGAGTCGAACTTAGAGAAGCGTGAGAATTATCATCAAATAGTGCACTCATTTCTTAAGCACGTCCAATGCCAATGACACAAAGTAGATTGAGACTTGAGATATGCAATGCATTGCATAGTACCTAATAATTTTACTTGCAACCTAACATGAGTCTTGCATTATTAGTACGTACTACTGGACTGTATCAAATCATTGGATCATTTGCAGCATCAAAGTGTCCTTAGTCGTTTAAAAAAATGACTTTTGCAGAGGTCATCAGCATTGCGTTAAAATATATAACCTCATTCATTGTTTGACTGAATTAACCAAATTGACAACAAAACGAGGTTGCATTGTAGAAAACAAATTTAGCTTGTAACAAAGTAATTTAATTAATCAACAGTTTACAGTCACGAATAACAATCAAACAACTGAAAATCCTATTGAGACACAATAAAGAATGAATGTACAGAACATTGCATAACAAATCTGACAATGAAGACACGGGGACAGTGAGAAAATGTTGAAGGAAACCGAGATTCAAAGTTTAATATTATGTATTAGTTAAATGCGGCAAGTACTATATAAATATTTAACCTTTAATTACAGCGATAGGTTTCAACTGAATACATTTTTTTGATATTCCGGCAGCGTGGCACGTGTCGACAACATCCGTAACATTTTTATAACTCTCAGGGGCTTCTTCCATAACCAACTTTGGTGATGCTACTCTTATACTTATCCCTTGTTCTTGCAATTTATTCAGCACGTCTTTAAAATCCAAATTTCTTCTGGACTTGGCACGTGATAGAGCACGCCCCTAAACGTAGCAATAAAAATACATGGATGAAATTTAAATATATTTAAGAAGTAGTATTGTAGATTGTCGATATCAAACGCAAACTGATCTTACCGCTCCGTGACAAGTACTGCCAAATGTCTCTTGCATTCCCTGTTCAGTTCCTGTTAGAACGTAGGAGCATGTTCCCATTGTGCCTGTATCGATTGCAAAAAAATATTTTATACTTATAAATATCTTGTATCATTTACATGTATTCGATTATTAACAGTAGCTGGCGTACCTCCGATTAAAACGGGTTGACCAGTAAGCTGGTAATCCACTGGTATCAATGGATGATGAGGAGGAAAAGCTCTTGTTGCACCCTAAACATTTACAAATTTTAAATTAAGAAATGACATTCTATTAATCTATTCTATTGAATAATGTATTAGGTCGCGGTTGTACTTTTCTGTGGACAAGAAGCGTTTTTTGTTTTCCATCAACGATATGTTGCTCGATTTTAGCAATATTGTGGGATACATCATAGATAACATGCATATCTAGGTCATCAGGCGACATGTTGAATTGTTTGGAGAAGGCCTGTCTACTCAGAAAGGTCATAGAGCTTCTGTTAACCCAAGCGAAATTTGCTGCTGCAGCCATAGATTTTAAATAGTCTTGTCCTTCGGGAGATTTTATACGCGCACAAGCTAATTGTCGATCATTGGTCTCAATGTTGTCCCTTTTCATTGCTTTTTCCATTGCCAACAATGCATCTGTTGCTACTTGGTGGCCAAATCCTCTGGACCCGGAGTGAATCATTACACACACTTGTCCCTAAAATGAACAAAGCAGGACATTGAATTTTTGTCACGTTCTCTAATAAGCTTCTGTTTCTCTTTCTAATATGAAAACATTATCCAGAAATACCTTTTCTTCGATTCCCATTTTCCTTGCAGCCCATACATCGTAAATTTCAGAAACAACTTGAATTTCTGCGTAATGGTTACCAGCTCCTAACGTTCCAAGCTGAAAATTCAATGAAAATTCATTTAAAAATACAAGATTAGGTGTAAAAATTGCTTTAAAGCATGATAACCTTAAAAAGGCGCCATGTTACCTGAGGAAGTCCACGTTTTTTGGCACGACTAGAAACTTTTGATGGATCAGCCTGAAGCATACGTCCATATTCCTCGCAATGCTCTTTATCTTCAGCCCATATGTACCCTTCACGCAATGACCAGTCCATTCCCATTTCTAGAGCTTCCTCCAAATCCTTAGCTGTCATCGGTATTATTCCTTTTGATCCCACTCCAACAGGAATGTGGTCAAAAAGTGATTGAGCCAATTCTTCCTAATCAAAATAATAATCTTACTTTGCTTAAAATGAATTTAAAATATTAACTATCTACTATCTGTAATCATTTCATTGCCACTACTAACTTTTACAGGAAGTACATCTTTAGCAAATAAATTGGTTCGAAGAAGGCGGACTCCACAATTAATATCAAACCCAACTCCTCCAGGGGATACAACTGCCAAAGGATCATCGTAATCAAAAGCTGCCATGTTTCCAATCGCAAATCCATACCCAGAGTGAACATCAGGAAGGCCAACAGATCTCCCAACAATACCAGGAAGGGCAGCGACATTAGCTATTTGTTTCATACCCGGAAGAAATCCTCCAACAGCCCCTGGACGACATGCATTTCTTAATTCATCAAACATAAGTTTCTCCAGCTGCTTATTGACATAAAAAACGCCATCCACCTAACAAAGAAAGACAGAAACCTAGTCATCCACATGAAACTATTCCAATTATAAAACTGCAAAAATTCAATGAACAGAAGGGTCGTACGTTCATGTTTGGTTGGAAGCCCTTCTTGATCTTCCAACTATGTTCCGTAAGTTTCTCCAAGTATTGGAGCTCATCGTTGTAACTTCGTACAACCATTTTCACAGATGGATTTTAATAACAGGTCGACAATCGAAAAATAATAGAAGCAATTATTTTCGGATGGCAATGACAAACCAAATAGAAGACCGAAAATTACTTCGTCAAACTTTGAGAGAGAGTTTGTGAGAAGAAAGTTAACGAAGAAGCTGAATATTATTTCACCATTTTCACTGTCAGTAATGTTCTGAAACTTCCAGTTTTACTTGAAGCTCTTAACAGCTGCAAAAGTATTGCGTTTCATTAAATGCACAAAATATGCACCCAAATTTCAAGGTTTTGTATTTGTAGCCAAAATACGGAGACATGACTTGTCGTAAATGTCGAAAAATCGTAAACACACTTTTCACTCCGGCTGTCTGCCGCTGTTTCTCTCTGTATAACCTGCTGATGGATAAATACACTCACGGATTTGGCAAAGAAGTTGTAGGATTTGGTGAAAGTACAACATCCTTGCAATAAGAGCCGTTCTATGCCGTTCCTCGCGCATCGAGTGCTTTCTGAACGTTTTGGCTCACTTTCTCATTCATCACCCTGGTTTAGTTTTGGAATTGTGAAAGGCGAATTTTTTTTAACCGAAATAGGCATGCACATGAGTGGAAAGAAGTGTCAATCATTTGCTTTCACTGAATTTCTCTTTGACACGCTTTTGACCCTACATATTATGCTATGGATGAGCAGTTTCTAATTAAGCTTCAGCACAAAGACTTGTCATCAGAGTTATAGAAAATGTAGAAAAAAGATGTAGCACGGGACGTGTGGAACCTTTTAGCCTTTAAATCAATAAATGACAAAAGCTTGACCACATTTCAGATGGATGTAAAGAAAAAACAAGTTTTTAGCCCAAATTTTAGGTACCCCTCAGCACCAATTTTGGGGTACCCCTCAGCACCAAATTCGTCTACCCCTCAGCACCAAAATTAGGTACCCCTCAGCACCAAATTTACAAAAAACTTCCAAAACGCATTATCTTCATCCAAACAAACCAAAGAAACTCACAACAACACTCAAACATAAGGTTGGAGCCCTGTGGTTTCCAAACTAGTATCCTCCTGCCCCTCAAAAGTTCCAAAGAACAATTGAGCCCCACCACCGCCACAAAATGACTTGAGATCAAAGCTCCATATTTACACTGATACTATTTTGTTTCAGTTTAATGATTAAGCTTTGGAGCCCTGTGGTTTCCGAACTAGTATCCGGCTTAAGTTGGAAACAGTTTCCAAAACTTCCTTAGTTGATAAGCAATCATATAAGCATACCAAACTCAACTTGGAACACCCTCTTGCTCATCAAAAGTTCCAAAGAACAATTGAGCCCCACCACCGCCACTTACACTGATACTATTTTGCTTCAGTTTAATGATTAAGTTTTGGAGCCCTGTGGTTTCCGAACTAGTATCCGGCTTAAGTTGGAAACAGTTTCCAAAACTTCCTTAGTTGATAAGCAATCATATAAGCATACCACACTCAACTTGGAACACCCTCTTGCCTCTAAAAAGTTGGCTCCTCGCTAAATAACATGAACATTTAAACCGCAATTGCAACCAATTTTTTATGGCATCTTTTATGTCCTCATTATCGGAGGATAATTTAGTATCGTCGTAGTCATTTAATGATTCCACACTCTCCCGAACAGAATCGTGTGACATATTGCTATTGCTACACATGTCGTCACGATCCTCCAAGTCGATTATTGAAACATTACTTTCGTTGCCGTCATTGAGCATTTGGGGGTTCTTAATGTCGTCACCATCCTCCAAGTCGATTATTGAAACATTACTTTCGTTGTCGTCATTGAGCATTTGGGGGTTCTTAATGTCGTCACGATCCTCCAAGTCGATTATTGAAACATTACTTTCGTTGTCATCAGTGAGCCTTTGGGGGTTCTTAATGTCGTTTTTGCTTACAGACTGAACGCTCGTTAAATCAACTAGGTTTGAAGCAACGCTTAGGTTGTCATTTGAATTGCGTGATTTAGAATCCAGCTCAGTGGTGGGGGGTGTTGTTTCTCTGATACTCAAGCTTGAATTGGTTTCGCTTATTGCATTTTCAATACTTGGCTTGGACGAACTGTTGTGTTGCTTAGATTCTTCAGAACAATAAATGTAAGGTTTATATGAATACCGCAGTGGTTTCGCACCAATCTTGCTCATTCCTAGCCTTATACTGGCTAACAGTCCTTTTCTTTCTCTTGTTATCTTAGACTTGTCTGCTAATGCCCCCGCATATGCATTGTATCCATCCAAGGTTATTTTATCACAACCTAAACTCCATAAAGCTTTCGTAATTTCTGCTCTCACAAAATCCTGTTCTTGAATATTTGTAAATTTTGTAGCCTTTTTTACTGCCTCTTTCTTCGCCATTCCTTTGTAACGTTTTAGTAGACGCGGTGTCCAAAACTCGGACGGCAAGCGAAAAATATTGTCCGTGAAGGTTGTGATGTTATTCCGTGTCCCACGTTTAACCATTATCGACGCTTCTTCATTTATTATTTCAAGAAAAGTTTTAAGTTCCTTCTCCGAAATATTTTTGGGTCTTGGTATGCCATGTTCTTTTAACACTGTTGGATTGGTGGTGTTGGTGGAATTTTTATTAGAGTTGATTTTACTGGACGACGTTTTGTTTTCCAAATCTTCTGTAAACACCCGAAACTGATTTAGCTTCAATACAGGCTCCTTAAAATCTTTCCATGAAAACGGAACTAAAGGAACAAAGTGATTATGTTCTAGATGAAGCAAAATGGGTCGAAATTTAGATGATTGCGTTGGTGACAAATCATAACGGGACCGACTGACGCCTATATGACTGTAAACAATGATTTTTCGGTTCAAGACTTTTGATGCAAGCAGAATCGTGTTTGATGTTCCCCATGAGTTTTCCAAGTGAAGGATCCTTTTCATTTTTGCCATTTCTTCAGCAGTTTGTCCACTTTGTATGAACTTTTCAACATAATATTGTTCGTTTTCTGTAAACTCCATCAGCACTAACTTTCTTATTGGTAATGATAGCTTTTCGTCTTTTGTCAAGGCAATGCTAATAGCATTATACAAGCACGATCCGTTCGGTGATGTTTTAATTGCAATGGCGTTGTTGATGTTACTTGGCAATTTGTGTTTTTTAATATGACGATCTTGCGTAAAATTATGAGCTTCAAAATCCCCACACCTTTTATCATTCAAGATTGTACATAGAATCTTCTTTCCTTCGTGGTTAGCTGATGTCAGGTGGCAACAGTAGTTAATATGAAATGAAGTGCAGAAATCACATTGTTCCAATAACTTGCTTATTTCTCTGGAGGAAGTTTGTTTACTATTTTCTCCAAAGTCGTGTTTAATTGGTATCATTGGGTATCCAGCTTTTAAGTCCTTTACCAGATGAACGTTATAAATGGGGTAAAATTTCCAACCAAGTGCCAAAAAATTGATTGTTCCATTATAATCTTCAAAGTTAAAGTCATATCGTATGTTACTTTTACCGAATAAGCCAATGTATACGGATACCTTTTTGGACAATGTTTTTCCGATAAATTCTAGTATGGGTGGGCTGGCAATTTGGCTGCCGGATAATATTTGCATGATTGATTCTTTAGAGTTATATCCGGATAATTCGCAGAAACCCGCAAAGAGCTTATTGTTTATCGCGGTATGATAAACAGCTAATTGAATCACATTTGCTGCTTTGTGATGTCCAAATAGAGCTGTAGAAGTTGCTTCATACACATTCATGGTTTCTGTAGATTTGACACAGCTAGATGTATGGCTTAATAATGAATTATACGTGGAGCCATCTAAGGAAGTACTTTCATCTTGCGGAGGTTTGGTACTTAGCGTTTTCAATGCCAATATGGTATCATCTATGTCTTGACTGGCATTTGTACATTCATTTCCAGACATGATTTTATCAATGTAACTGCGTAGTTTTTTGTATGTATCAAGACGGGAAATTCCTTCATCCAACGAAGGTATTATGGTAATCTGTAAAGTCAAAGCACATGAGTCATTTGATCCAACCCTCGCATCATGTACGTCATATTTTCATGTCTTTTCGCGCTTCTTACCTTCATCTTTGTAAGCATTCTCTTCGCGACAGAATCAAGTGGTGACAGAGAAAGGGACGGTACTTGCTTTAATGAAGTGTAATGTGAAATCATACTAGTAATGTTGATCCCTTTTTGGGTTGGTTGGCGCATATTCTGTTCAGATACGATGCTGATTTTGCTTCTTTCATTATCATGTTGTGAGATGTTACTTGCTGAATCTGATATGCAAATTTCCGATGACGATCCATTTTCATTTAAGACGCCCTTTTTTTCATTTTTCTCCTCCCCCAGCATTGACTCGGGCGTACTTCTGTTATCAAACGCTGAAGATTCGGATTTTTCCTCATCATATTCACAGTCAGACCAGTCATAACTACCATCACTGCTTGCTTCCGATGACGTACATTCAAATTGCGAGTCTTGGCAACTCTCATCGTTTTCATCCAATTCGCTAGTTAGATGCTTATGTGATAAATTAGGATAAGAAACGTTGTTGCAATCTGAATTTTCAGCACCAGAATGTTCGCTGTCAACGTCAACAGTGACCTCATCTGCTTCATATTTTAAGGGAACATAATGATCTCCATGATTTTCTAACGCTGGCTTGTTGAGGTGGGATTTGGATTTCTGATTTGAATTTGGTGCACTTCCCGATATTGTGTCTATTAAAGACTCACGAAAACGACTTGCGTTATTGGTAATTGTTACAATATGGTCTGCCTTTCTTTCTTCTTGCTGTTCATTTCCGTCCTGGGTTTCCTTTTCGCGACGTCTTCGACGGGAGTCCCACATAATGAATAATTGAGCTGGGTTAGCCATATGCCATCCAGTGTGTTGACCTCAGAAACTAGGCGTGTGTTTTATTGTAGCATGTAGCGGATTTGGTGCAATAGTTTAATTACTAATTCAAAACAGGGCTTACGTTTCATCCAAAAAATCTTAATCTCCTCTCAACGCTGAGCTGTTTCCAAATCCTGCACCTGTTTTTTCTACTAGTAATAGTGAGCTTGGAAGAACAATTCACTTAGATTTTGCAAAGTGGTATGTAACTGTAACTGAGTCGACAACAGAAACACGTAGATTTATTTCGCGCTGTTTTATTCTAAGTTCACAACACTTCAATAATGAAATATTTTTTATTGACCAATTAATGCCTAACATCTTTATTGCAAAGAAATATTCCCCATCTACTGTGAGCATATTAATGATTAACACGTCGGGCAAGGTTGATTTGATTTTTAATCTGCAGTTAATTTTGCACATTAAAGGTAATGTGCTGCTTTCGGCGTTGCCTCATTGACGTAGACGTATTTAATTAAAAGCTAATTAAACAAGACGATATTAACAAATATTGTATCTCGCATGGCGCAGTTTTTCTCTTGGCTACGACTGCAGACAAACGGCAAGCTCGTGATTTAAAAATACCAAATCAGTAAGTAAGCAAACTTATTTTTATCACTTCCCAAGGTTCTTATGACGATACACCATTCCGTATCCTCAAATTTAAGCAAGCGTTTAGATTTCATTTCCAGATTTCAAGATGCTACCTGTGCTGAAAGATATTACTTCGTATATGAAGACGAGAAAAATCGACACTGATTTTTTTTGCCAAAAGGTGGTGTACCAATGTCTTCTTTACATTCTGCTATCCTTTAGCATTACGGCGCAACTAAAGCAATTTTTTGGACCACCAATTGCCTGTGTGACAAGCCACATGAGCATGGAGAAGGTGGTTGATCAATATTGCTTCACGACTGGTACATTTACTTATCCCCCGGCCACTGAGGAAGAGAAAAAAATGAGGGATAAAACACCATTCCCGGGGATTCGTGGGACCCAACCGTTTTATGAAGAAATGTTTCCCGGTATTCGTCAGGTTGCAGATCCAAATGTCAAAAAAATATACCACATGGTTTACGTATATGTGCCATTTCTTTTTCTGGTGATGGGATTAAGCACTTATATCGGACGTTGGACTTGGCGAAAACTGGAGGGGAACCAAGTCGATCGCATTGTTCGAGAACTAAATTCAAACACCCTGACCAAAGAGAGAGAGAAGGAACACATTAGCATGAGTGCTAACTACGTGTTTAAAAACAAGAGATTCTTTTATAAGAGCACATTGTCCTTTAGCTTCGTTATCATTTTGAATTTCTTGGTTATCTTAATACAATTTTGGTGCATCTATGCAATCTGCGGCACAGATTATTGGTTTTATGGCTTCGCTGTTATCGGAAACCAGTTTCAACCACCAGCACTTCGCCCTAGAGGTTTGGCTAGACATTTTCCAATGGTAACTACGTGTGAGCTGAAAAATTATGGCGTTGGCGGCTCTATACAAAATGTGGACATTCTGTGCGTACTCAATTTCAATAACGTGAGTATTTATACGTATTGGCAAAGTGGTTTTGAATGCAGATGTTCTTAATATATTTTCTTGTAATATAACAGGTATATAGTCTACTTTTTGGTATCCACTGGATTCTGTTAGCAGCATGCGGGACATGTGTATGCAGTTCCCTGTTTTCCCATATTGTGAAAGCCTGTTTTCCTAGCTTGAGACAAGAGGAGTTATTCGGTAAATTGCATGTTACCAAACAATCGAAGACTGCAAACACCATTCAAAAAATGAACAACGGGACTGTATTCATTCTTATACTTGTGGCAAAAAACATTGCTCCACACCTGGTTATAAGAATTATTGAAGAGTTCGAATCGCTAGATAGAACTATTTACTCTATATGATAAATTTTTCGTTTCTGAACTGTACATGTATAATATTTCTTGATAAAAGCTACTTCCATGAAAAATAAAGCGTAACAAGTAAAAATGAAAGTAATATTGAAAACTTGATTCCAACGCATTATATAAAGTTCACTTAAAAAAATTATGTAAGGTGATTTAAAGAGAAATTAAAGTTGCGTTTCCTCGCTAAATGGCTATGCTTACACGTTGGGTGAGATGTAGTTTTGAAATGCGACGACCGAGAAATTCCAAAAAGAGTTTTGCATCTTCACGTAACATTACATAAACGAAATAACGAATAAATGACATTTTACTCCCTTTATTCAGGATAAAAGGTCATAATGGACGTCATGTAAGTAATGTAATTCCACTAATTAGTGTTGCAATTGCGTAACTAGGTTTTTACTTTTTAATAGCGCAGTTTATCTTAATAGCACATTACTAACGGGACGTCGTTATTACTAATTACGCCCTTTTAATGGCATCAAAGCTTCTCTCTTTTGTGGAAGATTGATGTATTATTTCACAAAGGAAACGTCCTGCACGAGACACTGGTTTACAATTCATATCCGTAAACCAAAAACAATGTTGACGAAAATCGCAATACTTGTTTTACTAACTGCACACGTGCAGGTTACATTGGGATATATAAATTGGGGAATGGGTGAGTTTTTAATTCAGTAAATTGGAGTTCGTGAAGTAAAATGATTTAATATAGATTATGATCTTTAAAAAAGCATTGCAAACCTGGAAGCTATATTCAAACCAACCAAATGAAGAAGGAATTGAAGAAAAAACTGTTCAATATACTACCACAGAAATGCCGGAAACACTGCAAGACGAAGGCGCATCTGAAGATCTTCATGTATTAATATACACAGGGTAAGAAATTGTTCCAATGTTTGAAAAAAGTAAGAAAATGTTAGACACATCAATTTTTTTTTGTAAAACATTAGATCAATCCTCACGGGTGTTGCTTTATTGGCTGTGGTCATAGGCTGTGCAGTGTTATACACCAAACATGTGAAACGATCCAGGTTGCAATCAAACTTTTGTTTCATATCATGCATACTTCATACACGATACATAATAATTGATTCTGTTTTATCCAAATAATCTGTTAGATCAAGGACTATGAGTCAAGAAAGTGTTATGGAACTGCAGGAAATGAAGCCAGATCAACTGGACTCCGATACAGACGAGGACGACTGAAAGACGATTGCAGTGAGCAAAATTTAAGCTGCAAATAACTTAACTTCCATTGTTAGCACACACCGTCGGAGATTGTTTGAACGACAAAGGCCATGGCTCCACCTGGTTAAAAAATTATTCAAGAGTTCGTATTGCTAGATAAAACTAGTTACTTTGTATACTGTTTTCGTTTTGTAATGTCAATGTGTAATGCCTTGGGACCTGATCACTACAGGCCCCAATAGAATAAAATCAAATTAAGTAATGGGTATGAGTACTGAATATTTGTTTCAATTTTTGCAGGGACTTTCCAATATGTAAAATTTATAAAAATCTCTGAACTGAAACATTTTTTGTCTTAACTTTTATTACCAAAACCATAAGCGTTTTTGCTATGAATTAAAATCACATGATATATCTCAGAGCCCAATTTATGCATAATCATATATATCCTGTTTGATCTGGTGGACGAAGTACACGTAAACTTTCTAAGGGCACTTTGCTTTCATTTTACCTTTTGATGGGTATAAATATGACAGTGGAAAATGGGGTGGAAGTGTCAAAATGGAAGTTATGTAATAATTATTACGTAGTCGTAATTCTTTTGTATATCTTAAAGTAAAACTACCCTTGACTGAGAAACATGAAAATAAGTTGCCGATGAAATATCGTACGATCAAAGCATGCTGTGTCATGTAATTAAAGATATGTTGCGCAAGATCCTAAATGTACCATAGTGTCCATTAATTATGTGTCGGCTAATTAGTTTCATACTGAAAAAACTCGGATCTGCAATTAAAGCTAGCAAGTGGCTTGCATCATCACGAAGCGTCGTCAACAAGCTAAAATGTCATCAACACCAGCTTGATGAAAATTTGTATCCCGTAAGGCAATGCAAAAGGGCGGATCTAGCTCCAGATGGGTATATAAGCACGTAACATTTAAGGCCTGGATATTAGTCTTCTTGCCTTTACGGGTATCGATTTTTTATGCTGCTTAATTTATGCTTTGAATGAATGAAAAAGCTGATGGTGCTGAGACTCCACCTAAAACTTTCCCAACTTTTAAGGGGCAGGAGGGTATTCCAAGTTGAGTTAGGTATGCTTATATGATTGCTTATCAACTAAGGAAGTTTTGGAAACTGTTTCCAACTTAAGCCGGATTCTAGTTTGGAAACCACAGGGCTCCAAAACTTAATCATTAAACTTAAGCAAAATAGTATCAGAGTAAATATGGAACTTTTGAAGAGCAAGAGGGTGTTCCAAGTTGAGTTTGGTATTCTTATATGATTGCTTATCAACTAAGGAAGTTTTGGAAACTGTTTCCAACTTAAGCCGGATTCTAGTTTGGAAACCACAGGGCTCCAAAACTTAATCATTAAACTTAAGCAAAATAGTATCAGAGTAAATATGGAACTTTTGAAGAGCAAGAGGGTGTTCCAAGTTGAGTTTGGTATTCTTATATGATTGCTTATCAACTAAGGAAGTTTTGGAAACTGTTTCCAACTTAAGCCGGATTCTAGTTTGGAAACCACAGGGCTCCAAAACTTAATCATTAAACTTAAGCAAAATAGTATCAGAGTAAATATGGAACTTTTGAAGAGCAAGAGGGTGTTCCAAGTTGAGTTTGGTATTCTTATATGATTGCTTATCAACTAAGGAAGTTTTGGAAACTGTTTCCAACTTAAGCCGGATTCTAGTTTGGAAACCACAGGGCTCCAAAACTTAATCATTAAACTTAAGCAAAATAGTATCAGAGTAAATATGGAACTTTTGAAGAGCAAGAGGGTGTTCCAAGTTGAGTTTGGTATTCTTATATGATTGCTTATCAACTAAGGAAGTTTTGGAAACTGTTTCCAACTTAAGCCGGATTCTAGTTTGGAAACCACAGGGCTCCAAAACTTAATCATTAAACTTAAGCAAAATAGTATCAGAGTAAATATGGAACTTTTGAAGAGCAAGAGGGTGTTCCAAGTTGAGTTTGGTATTCTTATATGATTGCTTATCAACTAAGGAAGTTTTGGAAACTGTTTCCAACTTAAGCCGGATTCTAGTTTGGAAACCACAGGGCTCCAAAACTTAATCATTAAACTGAAGCAAAATAGTATCAGAGTAAATATGGAACTTTTGAAGAGCAAGAGGGTGTTCCAAGTTGAGTTTGGTATTCTTATATGATTGCTTATCAACTAAGGAAGTTTTGGAAACTGTTTCCAACTTAAGCCGGATTCTAGTTTGGAAACCACAGGGCTCCAAAACTTAATCATTAAACTGAAGCAAAATAGTATCAGTGTAAGTGGCGGTGGTGGGGCTCAATTGTTCTTTGGAACTTTTGAGGGGCAGGAGGGTATTCCAAGTTGAGTTAGGTATGCTTATATGATTGCTTATCAACTAAGGAAGCTTTGGAAACTGTTTCCAACTTAAGCCGGATTCTAGTTTGGAAACCACAGGGCTCCAAAACTTAATCATTAAACTTAAGCAAAATAGTATCAGAGTAAATATGGAACTTTTGAGGGGCAGGAGGGTATTCCAAGTTGAGTTAGGTATGCTTATATGATTGCTTATCAACTAAGGAAGTTTTGGAAACTGTTTCCAACTTAAGCCGGATACTAGTTTGGAAACCACAGGGCTCCAAAACTTAATCATTAAACTTAAGCAAAATAGTATCAGTGTAAATATGGAGCTTTGATCTCAAGTCATTTTGTGGCGGTGGTGGGGCTCAATTGTTCTTTGGAACTTTTGAGGGGCAGGAGGGTATTCCAAGTTGAGTTAGGTATGCTTATATGATTGCTTATCAACTAAGGAAGTTTTGGAAACTGTTTCCAACTTAAGCCGGATACTAGTTTGGAAACCACATAGCTCCAAAACCTAATCATTAAACTTTAGCAAAATAGTATCAGAGTAAATATGGAACTTTTGAGGGGCAGGAGGGTATTCCAAGTTGAGTTAGGTATGCTTATATGATTGCTTATCAACTAAGGAAGTTTTGGAAACTGTTTCCAACTTAAGCCGGATACTAGTTTGGAAACCACAGGGCTCCAAAACTTAATCATTAAACCTAAGCAAAATAGTATCAGTGTAAATATGGAGCTTTGATCTCAAGTCATTTTGTGGCGGTGGTGGGGCTCAATTGTTCTTTGGAACTTTTGAGGGGCAGGAGGGTATTCCAAGTTGAGTTAGGTATGCTTATATGATTGCTTATCAACTAAGGAAGTTTTGGAAACTGTTTCCAACTTAAGCCGGATACTAGTTTGGAAACCACATAGCTCCAAAACCTAATCATTAAACTTTAGCAAAATAGTATCAGAGTAAATACGGAACTTTTGATGAGCAAGAGGGTGTTCCAAGTTGAGTTTGGTATGCTTATATGATTGCTTATCAACTAAGGAAGTTTTGGAAACTGTTTCCAACTTAAGCCGGATACTAGTTTGGAAACCACAGGGCTCCAAAACTTAATCATTAAACTGAAGCAAAATAGTATCAGTGTAAATATGGAGCTTTGATCTCAAGTCATTTTGTGGCGGTGGTGGGGCTCAATTGTTCTTTGGAACTTTTGAGGGGCAGGAGGATACTAGTTTGGAAACATCAGGGCTCCAACCTTATGTTTGACTGTTGTTGTGAGTTTCTTTGGTTTGTTTGGATGAAGATAATGCGTTTTGGAAGTTGTTTGTAAATTTGGTGCTGAGGGGTACCCCAAAATTGGTGCTGAGGGGTACCTAAAATTTGGGCTAAAAACTTGTTTTTTCTTTACATCCATACATTTCAGAAGCTTTTCTCATCAACATAGAACATGTGCTGATGATACGAATGAAACTAAAAGTGTGGCTCTTTTCTACAACAATCGGTTTTGTGGTCATTTCACAAATATTATAAATGAAGAACTAACTTTGAACTTTAGAGTGCGTGCAAAAAGAAAGCACAATAATAAAACAAGCCAACAAACAGCCCAAAAAGCTTGGGTATTTGATATTTACATATTATGCATATTAATTAATGGAGTCTATTTCATTTGAAGTCGCATGGAAAGATGGGAAACTGGACCAAATTTAATTTAGTTTTTTGAAAGATTTCGATGCATAGAAATTGGGTATCGAAGTGTCAAAGCATTTTTTAGTTTTAAGGTCAGCAGACGCGATGCAGATATGATCGGAATAAAATGAGTCTCATAAATAACCTTTGGTTTGGGGTATAATGAAACAGTGAATGATGACGTGGTACTGTAAACAAGAGATGAGAATGAAAAATTTGTTTTGATGATGTGATTGCAAGAGATGCATGGGAAAAGAGATTTTTTGCTTTGTGGCATGCCGAAAGGATGAAGTATGAAAGAACCTACTTTTTGCGCACATGCTCTCATTTGTACCTAAGATGGATCGTGCATCATCAGGTGAGGCTGGTTTTTGCTACAAATTGCAATAAAATTGCAGAGTGCCATGCAAAAAATGAGGATTTTACATTGAAAATTTTAAGTGATATTGAAACGAGGTAATAAAGCAGGCAAGTGAGTTTCGTCATTTTAGCAATTAGGGAGAGCTCGTAGATATGATAGGGTAGAATATGTAGAATACAGATAGAAAATGTTTTGTACTTTTTAACTGCTTTGCATGATGCAATTCAGTACGTCTTCAGCTTAGTTTGCAACAGCACATCATGTTCTTGTGATTAGTGTAGCGTTAATTAAAACCAACACTAAACTGCCTAGACTGCAAACACGTCCCGATTGTTTTGTTCTTTCGTTTCCTTTGTCTTTTAGTACAATAATTGATTTCACCTGAATAATTGATTAGTTAACTACTGCTACAATTTTTATTGAACATTCATTGTCATTGCCGAATTTTTATTTCCATCCAGTTCGTAATCGTAAATAATTGCTTGAATACATGTACAAGTACAATGTAAATTCTGTTTTATAGATGACCTGAAATCTAAAATACCGGAAGGACTCGTCACCTTGAAATTGGGAAGCTTTCTGAATAAATTCTAAAATGGCCCAACCAGTTCCGGAAACTGTAGGCAAAAATGGGAGTGGGGGAGAACAGATCACTGTATTGGATGAAAATGTATTATTTAGTCAGAATAATAATTATTGCTACCAAGATAAACTTTTGGCAGCTGGATATCATGAAAATATTGGGGCAATTCTGTCATCTGATCTTGATCCAATTGGCTTAGATGTGCACCCTTTCATGGTAAGATGTAAGAGATCGTTTTGTGTGTACGAGTTGTAAGTTCCATTTAATGTTGAAATATTATATAAAACCCCGATTGCAAATAGGTTGGCTGGTACAATCAAAAAGTTGGACCCAAGTTTCAACTTGATTATCCGGAAGACACATTGGCATTCGTGATTATCAGTGGACCTGATATTTTCGAAAAATGTATAATGCCCTATGTTACATGCAAGCTTCAAGAAAATCCAGATTTCCAATCTAGGGACCCGTTGGATGATAGTATGAAGCATGTCTTTGGAGTGGTGAAAGAAGTATGTAATGCAATGTTTGGGAAACAATGCTATATTGATATTTAATTTGCTAATTGATTAGGTTGTGTCTATTTACTGCGAATTGTTGTAGGATTTACAAGTAGCTGGATTTGAAGTGGACACATTCCATGACTTTGACCTTCACCCCAGCAGAAGGCCAAAAGTTCTTGTTCAAACAGCAGCGCATGTTGCAGGTGCAGTTCAGTATCTTCATAAAACGTACCTTCCCGAAAATGTGCAGAAAGAGAGATTTTTTGAAAAATCTGTAAGTGTGCATGCACTGCATGCAGTAGTTTTTAGTTTGAAAGATAATTTGTGTGGAATCTACACTGTGGATTTACTGGTTAGTTAGATTGGTAACGTAATATAATATAAATCATTGACTTGCAGAATTTAAGTGGCGTGGCTATACATCCGACTTATGGTGGCTGGTATGCCATACGTGGAGTAATCATATTTCGTGATTTGCCACCCCAGATGGACGGACATAAGCTTGAAAAGCCTGCAGATGTTCAAATCTTCAGTGTAAGACATAGAAAATGCATGTTGAATGACTTTTTAATTAGATTGGGTACTTAACAATAACTGTTATATTATTTTCAGGATCCAGAAACAATCGCACGTGTGATAGAGCTTTTCGCGTACAAATGGCAAACTAATGAATGGAGAAACATGCATCCTGGATTAGGGTTTAAATACTCTGAAGACTTTCAAAAGTATTTGGACATTGATCTATCGCAGCGTTGGGAGTTTGTTAAAACACATCGTCTAAATCATGGTTAATCTTCAACTTTTGACAACCCAGCAACTGCAAGTTGTTGTAACTTGAATTTAATCATGAATGTGACATATAAAGGTTATTGTAAATTGTAATGTGCGATGGACAAACAGACTAAAATGCCTTGTAATCGTAAAACGTTAAGAAGTAACTATTTTTTTTACTCACGTAGGCTATTTACAGATTATTGTATACTTCCTGTTTTGAATGCTATCTACATACAAAATGTCCACACTTAATTAAGATCAGATCAGACGGAGCATTCCGGAGGTAGAGTTGCATCTGTTTGAAGATGGTAAAATCAAAATCATACTATACATAGACATAGAGTTAACTTTTAGTACAATCTCCATAAATTCACGGGTATAATGTTTGCTCAAGTTTTCTAATTATTGTATCATGTTTATGTTTTTTTTATAAAATAACTACTGGCATAAATAATAGGCAATGGAAATAGTTTAGTCAGTTTAGCATTTCGGCGGTGACTGGCGACTGTTGCTCACCTAGATAGAACTATGTTTAAATGTTAATCAGTTCCGGTGCAATATAGTTTTAGATTATGAATAATTATTCTTAACTTCATGTACTGCGCTGCGGCCTCATTTTTGCATGTGATGTCAATCAAGTTTAAGTAGAATTAGAATAATTTGATAGATTTATATAAAAGTTTACCTATGCACTAATTGGATTTGTGTACAAGTGCCTACACACGGATATGATGTTATAAGAATTGTATGATAGATCGTACCATGGTGGATTAAACGAGGATATATTTTAATACCCTTGGTTCTACCCTGTCATTCTCCCAGGGCGAAGGCTCATTTCATGTCAAGCCAACATTCAACATGTTACTTCTTTCTGTTCTTCTGCTCCCTATCCAAGTCGAGTAGAGTCAGGCAGATCCCAGTTGCTCGTAAAGCCGTGTTTTAGCATACGCTGTAATACGTCATATCACCCCGTTGCCATGGTGCCACCTTGGCCAGGGTGGTATGAGGGTAATATGACTCATTACAGCGTATGCTAAAACACGGCTTTACGAGCAACTGGGATCTGCCTGAGTAGAGTGCCCACCACTTTAAGTTGAGGGAAGGGTGGCACAGCAAAAATGTCTCCGATTTGGCTGAAAATTTGTAGGAATATAGATTTCAATGCGTAGATTACGAATCTGAAATCAAAGAAGAATTTTTTTAATTTTTGCGCCCCCCAGAGGGAAAAAACGGCGGTAAATTATTTTTCAACAGAATTATCACCCAAAATTTGGTTTTTTGTACTATTAGACTTGCTGATTAACGTGGTGAAGTTATTTTTTGAAATTTTGATTTTTCTGCCGTCCAGAGGGAGAAAACGCGGGAAATGTTTTTTTCATTGGAATTTGGCCAAAATTTGGTTGTTGGTACTAATAGACTTGTTGATTAACGTGGTGCAATTAGTTTTTAAAAATTTTAATTTTTGCGGTGCCCAGAGGGGGGAATTCAATTTTACCACCGTAGTTTGCCGCCAGGCACCGCAAAAATTAAAATTTTTAAAAACTAATTGCACCACGTTAATCAACAAGTCTAATAGTACCAACAACCAAGTTTTGGCCAAATTCCAATGAAAAAAACATTTCCCGCATATTTTCCCTCTGGACGGCAGAAAAATCAAAAGTTCAAAAAATAACTTCACCACGTTAATCAGCAAGTCTAATAATACAAAAAACCAAATTTTGGGTGAATTCTGTTGAAAAATAATTTACCGCGGTTTTTTCCCTCTGGGGGGCGCAAAAAATTCTTCTTTGATTTCAGATTCGTAATCTACGCATTGAAATCTATATTCCTACAAATTTTCAGCCGAATCGGAGACATTTTTGCTGTGCCACCCTTCCCTCAACTTAAAGTGGTGGGCACTCTACACGAGTTCTTCTTAAGAAATATGTTTAGTTTTGATTTGCATGTGTTTCATCATCATTTTGTTTTAAAATTAGACATGTTGTTGGTGACAGGCGTTTCCCGATGATTCAAACCAACACAACCTTTATTTGAAGGGTATATTTTCAATAATATAATTTTAATGCATTGCGTAGTTGAATAGGGCCATTCGAATTTCAATATGCGAAAACATTTCATAGCATGTATTGCATCGGCGGAATTCTTGCGGATATCATATCTTTTTGTTTGTCATCTATCAGTAACTTCAGGGTTTGATTGGATGTTCCTTATGACCTACTTATACACATTGGAATATGAATATGGTGCGGGAAGTAGCCTGTAGCCTGGCCGGTGCTAAAATGTCTCTTTTTCTGACAACAACTCGTAGTGTTATACTGTTATATCGCTGTTTCTGTACCCCGCTATCAACAACAAAATCGTCAATGTGGAAGTGTGGAGGAGATCCCATTCCATTCATATGCATATACCACCCAGTCGATTCGTATTTTCGTTCATGATGTCTTATGGTCTCTTACAATTCCATAAGCTTTGAAATTAGTAAGGTTCTCCATGCATTTGAAATGCTATAAATGAAGCATATAAAATGAAAAGTTAAAGTACTCCTACATCCTACACCACACACAGTGCACCGACTCATCATTGCGTGGTTGTGTACGGTTCCTGCTCACTCATCATCTACTCAATCCAATCCCAATGTTTTAGAAATATGGAACAGTACAAAGTACAAGAAGGACACATTTTTGCTTGAACTCATCCTTTACATATACGCTGTTGTGCATTTGAACAAACATTTGAACGAATACCACACTAAAAGTTATAACCGGCCGGCCTTGTTGCTGGAGACGCTATCTATCACTATCCATAGTATCCGTTCAACATTGGTGGTAGCACACAAGCGAGCGAAATTGTACTCCATCCGCAACAAGAAAGAAGAAAAGCTCAAAATTTGTAGTGGTATGGTGGCGTGCTACAGAAAGAAACAGAACATGGATATTGTATACGATACGAGTACCTAAGCAGCTCGGTATATAGCCCGAGTGAATAGTGAGGGACGCCGTCAGATTTCTTTCTTTTACAATCACACACTCCATAGTTCTCTGCGGATAAGAAAGCTCTGGCTGCTACTTTAGTTTTTGTGAGCTGATAGTTTAGTAAATTACAGATTTAGATAATTTCCAGTGACATTTGTTGGTGACAGGTGAACTGACAACAGTGACAACTGGTCAGGACGTGTTTTTGAAGTAGTCAAAAGGTAAGTAAATTACTTTTAAAGTATTTTTGTTGTCAAATTGTTGAATGTGAGTAGGTCTAGCAAGATTTAAGATGTGTGCGAGGTGGTTGCAAAATTAATTTTTCAAATCGAAAGACTCGGTATGCAATGATGTTTAAAAGTAATGTTTAGAAAGAGATGTAGGTACCCAGATAAGGGATATGGGTTGGCAGGACAGGAATGTTTATGTAAATGACTTAAATACTCATTAATAGATGCAGTAGTAGTGGGTAGAAATAAAAGAGTGGTAGACCAACGTGAATTAATGATTGTTCAGTGAATATAGGTAGAAGGTGATAATGATCTCCGAGTTTTTGAGTATTTTTGCAACTAATTTGATTCATACCTCCACCTCCTGTTGAAGGAGGGCAAATTGTCTTTATTCATTGGACTATTGCTAGTCTTAAATCATAATAGTTTTATGGCTTTGTTTAATATGATTGTAGTAACGTGTAATGGAAGAGGATATGGACGGGATTCAGGCACCAAATTCTATTGAAACCAATGCCCAAAATGATACTGAAGCGGACTTGGATGAAACGGAAAAGGTTTTTCCGTCCGGACTCACTTGGCGAAAGCCTAGTATGGATCTAAAGGGTCATTTACTGCACATGCTGGATAAGGGCATTATGAGCGACATGACGTTCTTGGTTGGCGAAGGAAAGGATAGCATCCCTGCCCACCGGTTCGTGTTGACCCTTTGGTCCAAAGTTTTTGAAGAAATGCCGGATAATGTCGAGATCCCAGAAATGAATGTTGCTGCACTTCGCTCATTTTTGAAGGTAATCAATCAATGAAATAATTCATTTTCTTATTTAGTTGCACTGTGCAATATTGCAGTTAAATGAAGACACCTTTATAAGCTCAGTAATGTTTGTTTGTAAAGCTCAGCTTTGTAATGTTTCTGTTTTCAATCCTCTAGTACCTTTATACGGAAGAGTTTGATGTTTCCGCTGAAGACTTGATGCCAGTACTTTGTGCTGCGAAGCGATTTGAAATTCCAGCTCTTGCTGCTAAATGTGTGTCAGTTCTCAAGAGTGAAATTAAGGAGAGCACTGCTGTCAGCATGTACCAGGCCGCTAAGTTGTTGTGCGAGGAAGCTTTGGCTGAAGAATCCTTGAACTACATTTTAAAGTAAGATGATTTGCGCTTCCTTGTTTGTTTCCAGAGTTTGAGTTTGGTAGTTACCCTAATTCAATATGTATTTAATTGTCTAAAACATTTGTTAACAATTTATTTTTTACTAACAGGAACGGTGGTCAGGTCATTCAAGAGGATGACTTTCTTCTTTTAAGCCATGAAAATCTTTGCTATTTACTCGAACGAGATGATTTTGAAGTCGAGGAAGTAGAGCTGTTCCAGGCTATCTGCCGGTAAGAGTTATCAATAATTAGGATATTAGGATACAATTTGTTGAAAAAATTTACGATTGTTAAGCTGTGGAGTATAATTCTGCATCCAATCAATCAAACTTTTGGTTTAATATGTACATTTATTATTTTATTATCTCACAGTTGGGCTGGTAAAGATTGTGAGAAGCAAGATTTGGAACAGACAGCTGAAAATCATCGTGCAGTTTTGAAGAACGCTATCAAATTAATTCGCTTCCCACTGATGAGCTCCAAGGATTTTGCCATCCATGTTGCACATACTGAGATCTTGACCGACAAGGAAATGATCAGTCTCTTGATCCAGTTTAGTATTCCAGCCACGGATCGTGCCAATTTACCTTTGTTAGCGCACGGGTTTGTTGACAGGGAGCGTAAAAGCAACCAGCCACCCAAGAAGCGTGCTAAAACTGTTGCTCGTAGTACCTTCCCAGATACAAAAGCACCTTTGATTACTTTGGAGGAGGAAGACAAGGCTGAGGGCATGGATAGCTCTCCATCTGATTGGCGTAATCCTCATGCCGGTTTGAAATTCAACCTGATGAGCATGTTTGAAAATCATTACAACAGCGATATCACATTTGTTGTTGGCGAAACTAAGGAAAAAGTGTTCGCCCACAAATTTGTACTCGCTCTTTGGTCATGCGTATTCGAACAAATGTTCCAGTCTAAGGAAGATGAAGAGCCTATTGAAATTGCTTCAACAAACGCTTCTGGATTCCGATCTTTCTTGAAGGTAAGGTATAACATAATCTAATAGTAACGTGATTGTAATTGCCATTTCTTTATTGATTGTCTATAAACTATAAAGCATAAAACTAATTCTGATAACTTTGGTTGGTAGGTTTTGTACACTGAAAATTTTGATGTATCCGTGGAACAAGTGATGAGCGTTTTCTTTATTGCCAAGCAGTACGATGTAGCATTTTTGGGAGAAAAATGTGTGGCTCTATTGAAAAGCAGTGTGGGTGATAACACGGCTGTTAGCATCTTCCAGGCAGCTAAGGTGTTGAATGATGACTCTCTAGCTGATATTGCGTGGTCATACGTCTTAAGGTACAATTAGTAATATACCGAGAATTGGATAAATTTGCAATACAGTTAGTAAAAATTAAAAAAAAAATGCTTTTATTTGTATCATGTAGACGTGGATTTGCTGTCGTAAAGGAATTGGATTTCTTGAACATTACCTATGCTAACCTGTGCACGTTGTTGGAACAAGATGATTTAAATGTTGGTGAGACTGAGTTGTTTCAGTGTGTTTTAAGGTAAGATATAGTAAATATATGATGCAAGGAGGAATGTCGATGACCATATCATATTGATACTTGTTAAGCATAATGTTTCTTAAAAAATCTATAGATGGGCTTCTCAACAATGTGACAAGGATACTATTCCAAAAATACCAGAAAATCTTCGCCATGTCTTGAAAAAAGCCATTACATTGATCAGATTCCCTCTCATGTCGGTAAAAGATTTTTCTCTGCATGTTGCTCCAACTGAATTATTGTCCGATAAGGAAATGGTAGGAGTGTTGGTGTATTACAGTTTGCCCCCATCCGAGAGGTAATTTATTATTTACTTATTTTTAGTGATGATATTTAGCTAATCCTGAAATGATTTTCTATGTCGTTGTTATTGCAGAGCAAACGCATACAAGCTGGCGTTTAATTGCAAGGAGCGTAAAGTTAGAACATTACTGGTTAAGGAAAGAGTTTCTCTGTGCAACATGAGGTATGAAAGACTAATGCTTATGAAAATTGAAAGTAAACAATTACAAGTGGACAAGATCAAATTATTGTAATTATTTAATATTTTTTTGTTCTACTTATAGTATCATGTCCGATAGAACAATCTCGATTCATGGATTTTCATTTTCTGGAATGGACTGTAACAAGATTGGCTATTCCCCAACATCTCTTTATCTGTACAATTCTAAAAAGGGAATGAGCTATGCCACGTCATACACGGAGACAACTATTACTAATGAAGGAAAGGATAGATTCTCCGTCAAGTTCAAAATGCCCATTACTATTCGGCCAAATGAATGGTATATTTCTTCGGAAATGACCATTGTAAGTTTATAAAATTATTTGTATTTCGTATCTTTTATTTCTATTGCGTCCGTCAATTTTGTATAACAATCACACACTCTTGGTATGTTTCAGGGGCGACAAGGCGCTTCACCAGTTGAGAAAGAAACTTGGGTCTCAGTAAAGAACCGTCAAGCAGATGTAAATTTCCAATTCCAGGTTCACCCCTTGAAAGAAGTAAATGGAGTTCTGGAATATGCTGTTCCAGAAATTATTTTTACCCTTTTGTAATTTCAAATTTTCCGACGAATTAAGATTAAAACGTGAAATGTATGTTTATAGAATGCAGTATATATATATATATATATTGATATTTCTCATTATTATGAATTGATTCTTCTCGCTTCTGCATGTAATTATTGATTGTTACTCTTTTCTTCTTTTTCTTTAGATGTTTTAATATAATATTTGTTTTACTTACTGATGATAATCTTGACAGCGGTTTTTGTTGAATTTGTTGAATCTAATGGTTTTGCGTGTTGTTGTATGGTGACAAAAGTTAGTTATGTATGGAATGAATTCCTATTTTGTATTTCGTACTCTTGTTAGTCCATGTTATTATGTTATAATTACATATTAAAAATATATTAATTAATTTCTTTTTAAATCACTGGTTACATATTGAAGTACATTTATAGAAACACATATAGAACTAAGACAAAATGCAGTGGCGACTGTCTTCTTGATACTAATATGACCTGTTTATTTTAGCAGTTAAAAATACATAATATAAATCTGGAATAATTTAGCTAAAGATCTTGCACCACTTACCGTTCCGATAGTTTAATTAAAACTTGACTACAGGAAGAGCGAAGCTTATGAAGGGAATATGGACTGAGTTGTTGATAGGTCAGGAAAGAATACAATTTAATAATTGTTGTGATTATTGGTCTTTGACTTGTAAGAAGATGTTGGATTCTGGTAGTCGGATATTTATGTGGTAAACATTTTTTGTATGTGGTGTATGTATGTTATCAAAATGTTTGGATGAATAATTATTCCTATTTACTTACTGCTTGAAAATTTATATTTGTAGTCAGCATCACAAGTCTGATGGAGTGATGGAATAATATCAGCTTATATTATAGCGTAAAGTATAAGTGAGTACATATATATATTAGTATTAAATTGATTGTTACATAATATTTTGGATGTGCTCTGTTTCATTTTCACATGTCAGACAAAGCAGTACAGTAGTGGTATTTCTAATAAAAGCAAGACTGTTTTAGTTAATTAAAAGAAGATTGAAAAAGTGTTTTATCTTTACTTTAATCAATTATGAGCAGTTTTTTTCAATTTACACATGAATGTTAACAAATTGTTGACAGCTAAAATAATCTATATTTTTATAGATACTAATGTAAATGCATTGTTTGTGCATTTACATTCGTCATCGCATTGAACATCGAACAAAGTACTTTTGGCTAGTGTATGGAGAGGAATGAGAGTCAAGAGAGCAGCAAAGCTATAAGACGGTAGTACAAAAAGACTTGACTTGTTTTTCGGTCGTATGTAAAGATTGGTTTTTCTCACAATTCCTCTTCACTCTTCACTCACTACATGGCACACTTAGCTTCAAGGTTTCACACAATCGTTAGCAGTATATGAATACGAATATGAATTTCAATCATTCAAGCAAGTACAAGCGTGCCATGCAACATGCAATGAGCTTGAAAAGGCGACCATTTCCCATTACACATTAAGTTACATGCTTCTCATCTTTCAGTATGTGTTTTCTGTGTAAGAACTCTGATATTACCTTTTCTATATAACATACCTACCGATGAAATCCTCCTACCATGTGCTGGACTTGGCTACTTAATTGGATATGATCGTGGTCAATTTAGACCACATACTTTTGGTGCTCTTTTTATATCATTTATGCTCATCCGACATTGATAAATAAAATAATTTAATGATTAAGCTAAACTGGACAATGCAATATGGGCTAAGGCTTTGGTTTGGCCGATTTGGAATACTATATGCTAAGCTAAGATTCATACTCTCTCTCAACACTAACACTTACTAGCCCCAGACCCTCCATCCAGAGTAGTAATCTCATTCACATTGAAGGTTGGATTGGATGATGTGCAATCATGCAATGCTGTAGGTAAGTAACATCAATACACATAAAAGTAGGAAGGGAAATGATTCTGTCCTGCATATATATGCGTGAAATGAAATGAAAAAATGATTGTGATGAAATAACATTTCAGTAGTTTATTTAAGCTAGTTAGTTGTTAGTAGCATAAATTTTGTTTTTACTACGGTAGTAGTTTTCTCAGAAGGGCTTTTCTTGATATCAGAGATTTATTATCTATTAAAATCAATAATTACCATATTTTATTGCCCTATTGTTTGTATGCTTTCTCATTGCCAGTTTAAGTCGTCTACTCGTTTCTCGCTCTTAACTTAACCTTCTACATCTACTCTTTCCAAAAAATGTCAAATTCACCACAAAGTCAAAGTAATTTGGTTGGACCATCATGGATATTTCCAGAAATGGTTTCTTTCTTCGTGAGGGTAAGATATAAGAAATTTTGTACATTATATTTTTTGTCTTTGTTCTCCTAGTTTTGTACAGCTAATATTGGACTCGAATTCTATATATAGAGCTGCTAGAAGCTTTGAATTAAAACGCAAAGTATGTATGTGGGCATGCAGTATTGCAGTGTATATAGGTAGTAGGTTAGTAATAGGGGCTGTATCTGTATTAGTATGAACTTCCTCACTCTAGATAGGTCAATTTAATTGTGTGTTAATGAAAAATTTAATCATGATTTGTGTCAATACCACTTTCAATGCTTTCAAAGAAAGTACCTTCTAATGTATGGGTTTCGGGTAACATTGTATTTTGTAAATCTAAAATTCGATGTATGTTTTCTCTTGCAGTTCAACACGATAATGGCAATAGGATGCATTACTGAGATGGCACTGATCGGAAACCTCGAAAAAGTTCTTCTTCTATTATGCGGACTCATTTTTCTTCTAAACTGCTTCGAATTTTCTAGACCACCGAGTGAGGTATGTTTAATATAACCGTTTTATGAAATGTTGATGTGCAAAGCAATTTTTATAACCTTTACCATGAAATAATATTTGCTCTGCAGGTAATAGTTATGTACGCACTGTCGGCGCTACTCAGTACAGTGTGCGTGGTAGCAATAGTTGTTGAAGCTTCCGTCAATAAGATATACACCCCAGAAAAATATTATATAACGGTGAGTAATCGTATTCATACAGCATTGCAGCACTCAAAAACTCTACCATAACTTGTGGTTCTAATAATAATCTCTTTGTAGGTATTTGAGACGTTTGCTGCTTCGGGGAGTATAATTGTTATGGGGTATTTCTACTTCTTTCCGCAAGATAAAAAACCCTAAGGATGAATGTCTCCATATAATTTTACGACGAGGTCCCGCCGTCCTACTAATTTTATTGTTAATCTTCTTAAACTTTAAACGAAGTACATAAAAATACAGCAATGAAAGAGACAAGAGAATATATATTATTGTACCAACCAGAAGACTAAAAAAGAAACGAATGGTAATACTTGTATAAAAATTTAAATAAAAGAATTTTTATTACAATTTGTTTAATTGAGAAATTACGAATACTTTTAAACTCAGCGAGAAATTACATCTAGTACAGAAAACAATTAGTTTGTAGACTTTAACAAAACCACATAAAACTGATCAAGATGAGCCACCGACTTTACTTTCTGCTTCTCTCTTCTTTCGAGCCTCTTCTTCTTTTTCAAGCCTGTCATGCTCATTAATAAGGGCTTGAATTTCCCCTTGTTTCAAAGTAGTCATTTTGGTACGGTCTTTCACTCTAGTTAAAGTAGCAATTTCCACTGCAAGTACAAAATTATTTTTCATGAAGCATTAACTTTTTCTAGATCTTCAGTCTCAACTTTGGTATCAATATTTTCGGCTCGCACTAATGACTACCTAGTTTTAATTTTAACCACATCCTCTAAACTAAACATCTCATTTATTAGTTTTTCATAATTGCTTACGTTTCTCAGGACTTAGCTTCGCAGTGTCTAAAGTCTTGCTTAAAATCTTTACAACCAAAGCTTTGGCTTCCTCTAGAGTAACAACTTCCTTATACTCTTGCTTCAACATGGAAATAGCCGCCTAAAGAACAAGATAGGATGAGTAATGAAATGAAAGGAGTGAAATATATAATAGATACTGCACTGCATTGTACAAACCCACACTTATACTTAAAAATTTCAACTCACATTGCTATTATTTCCAATACATGTGGCTTTCCATCCACCATAATTTCCACTGGGATCGGATTGATACAGTTGAAATCCATAGTGTTTATCCCATCCCATATACAAGATTGAGACACCGAATGGACGTTTACCTGTTAAATGGCGGTCAATTAATTAATAGAATCTTCCTAAATCATAACTACAACTGCGAACAGCTAGGGTAAATCGATCCTGGGTACATTACCTCCATACTGCGTGTAGGCCTGCTTCACATCACAGAGAAGTGTAACTAATTGTTCACATGGCATGGGCTCCCCATATCTTAACAAATACCGTTGAGCCATTAGACGAAGATGATTTGTCAGCACATTTGCATCTGAAGTAATTCCAGCAACGCTACAAACCATATCACTGAAAAATAGAAACGAAATGCACCAATATTATCTTATTTCATGTTCTATCTTTGAATATAAAATCAATTTTGCCAACAAATGCTTATACAGTATATAATGAAAATTTTGACTTTGGGACCAGTTCGGCACTTACTCATGGAGTTTGTAGATTTTATCAGAAAATGCGTTTTCGTCATCCAGAAGAACGTTAGTGTTCTTTTTCTCGGCTGCAAGAATGATGCCATCAGCAGCAAGGATACCCAAGCATGTTCCAGCATGACCGATAGCTTCCATAGCATACTCAACTTGGTACAAACGCCCTGTTAATTACAACAATAAGCAATCAATTAACAATTAAGCTACATTCAAAGAAGAGAAAGATATACAAATACTATCAACCATCTTACCTTCGGGAGAGAAGATTGTTGTACGCGTATCATATCGACGAGCCTAATGAATTACGAACAAAAGTTAATCAGATAAAACAAACAAAGAAATAGTTACAATGAGCAAGGGATAATCGAAAAATAGTAACTCACCATTTTTATGAATATCTGATACTTCCAATCCAACAACTAAAAAATATTCAAAAGCCTGTGCCTGTGGAACCTGTGAAAAAAAAACAAATTGAACTAAATCATAACATTGTACATCATTCCTGACACAATTGACAATAATTTCAGGTCTCAAGTCACCAAACAAGAATAAGAGATAGGATACGCCATTTATATGAATCTAACAAAGCTTACCGTTTCCGTTCGAGAGCTGGAGGCGTCTTGATGTCAAATCGACAAACTTTCAATTTCAATAATGTTCTGAAATTCAGATGACTGATGATGACTTTGTTTTTAGTGTATCTCTTCTCTTCACCTCTCTTCTCATTCAACACAACTTTTCATTGACTTGACATTACATGACTTGCACTACGGGATTGGATCGGCAAAATACACAAAATTGTCTTTTCCCACAAAATCAGAGAGCGACTGGGTCACCTTGAAACTTTGATAGCATTAAAAAACGAAGCCGATAAAAGCCAAAAAGCCCCCTTTTCGCTTCGTCTAGCTATATGCGTACCCAAAGGAAAATGCATAAGATGGAATGCAAGCCAAAAGATACCTAAATTTTTGTACAGACAGAACAAAACAGATACAAAAATATATGCAGATGCAGAGCGCCAGTCTGTCCAACCAATGCAATATCAACTGTTTGTTGTCTTATTACCTGAATCAAGTTTCGGACAAGAAGTGATTTTAAATGCATTTTCTTATATTTATGTTTTTCCACCCACCCATGAAATAAATGATAAGGCTATTTATTATGTGATGCCTTTTCATAACGTAAAAAATTGAATTAAGTTATCTTCTTGAATAGTTTAAGTGAGAAGTAACATTATTGCTGGACTGATTTTCTGACAAAAAATAGTTAATTATTATTTTTAGACATTTTAGACTGTAGTTTAAAGTAGAGTGTGGGGATAACTTTTCATTCAGTAGGAAAGGTATTCCAAAGCGACGTCGCTGGTGGAGTGGGCTATTGAGCCAAGTAGTTGGTGTTCAGGTTATTTATGTCCTCTGCTTCTGCTATTGCAAAGAGACGTCGGACATCAATGTCCTCCTCGGCAAGCGTAGCGAGTCGCGAAGATGACGCTGGAAGCGTGGATTTGGATTACCAGCCGGAAACAAAGAGAAAAAAGATTATCAAGTTGGACCCTGTAAGTATATTCAATTACTAAGGGAGAGCGTATTTACTTGTGACTTGTCGTTATTAAATTTTTGGTTGTGGTTTTATCTTGATAATAATATGTACGTTTGTTTCATTGTTTGTCTTTTGAATTACAAGATTGAGCAGTGCCAGCAACTATATGATATCATCCGGAATAGTAAGAAAGAAGATGGGGCATTGTTGTGTGAAGCTTTTGTAAGGGTTCCGAAGAGACGCCAAGAGCCAGCATACTATGAGGTATGGTTGTTTTAATCTTGAGTTGTAAATTTGCAACGAGTGTTTTAAATAAATAATTGTGTTTGGATAAATTTTTTTTGAATAGGTTGTTAGTAATCCGATGGACATGCTGCGGATTCAGCAGAAAATTAAGATGGATGAATATGAAGATATCGAGCAAATGTCTGCTGATGTTGACTTGATGGTGGCAAATGCCAAAGCGTTTTATAAACGCTCAACCCAAGAATATAAAGACGCAGGTGACCTTTGGGACCTTTTCATAGAGAGTAAATGTCGTTTGTTTGATCGGGATAGCCCGACTGAGGATTGTGAGCGTAAAGGAAAAATCATATTAAAAATGGGGAAACTGGTAAGCTTTGGATTAGTTGTCAAAATGAATTTGAATATTTAAAGTTTCCTATTCTATTCCTCAATTCATGTTCCTAATATTTTAGGCTCGCAGAGCAGCGGCAGTGGAGGCTCGTAAACCAACCGTTGGGGAAGATGGTGAAACATCGGAATCGTCTTCTACTACTGACAAACATGATGATCTGGACAAAGGTGATAACATTCTTCTAGATAATCTAGAAGAACTTTTTTCTGCAGTGATGGTGGCAAAGGATGTTGATGATCGTCCACTCCATACTGTTTTCCAACTACTTCCATCCCGGAAGCAATATCCTGAATACTACGAAATCATTGAAAATCCGATTGATTTAAAAATGATTGCTATTAGAATTCAGGGTGGCGAATATACAAGTCTTAATGACATGGAAAGAGATTTAGTAACGATGTTTCGAAATGCTTGCACATTTAACGAACCAGGGTCCCAGATCTACAAGGATGCTAAAGCTTTGAAGAGGATTGTAAGTGCTAGGCGTTTGGAGATTGAAAATCGGAAACAAACAGGATACACTCTAGGGAAAACAAGTGAGCGTATTAGAAATCGCAGATTGAGAAGCGGATTGTCTCATTCTGCCATTACCGCTGCCCTTCAGTACGAGGATGACTCTGAAGAAGAAGAAGCTCCAGAAGTAGACGAGGAAGAAATGGAAATTGACGAAGAAGAAGTAGAGGAGGAGGAAGAAGATGCTGAAGAAGCGTATGATGGAGATCTTGAGGATCCAATGTGGTTATTGTTGGAGCATATTACCAACTTTACAAATAGTGCTGGATCAATCTTAAGTGACCCATTTAAACGCTTGCCGTCCAGACGTTACTACGCTGACTATTACAGAGAAATCAAAAATCCAATCGCATTGTCCCAAATAAGGAACAAGATTCAGCGTGGAGAGTACGATAATCTGACCCAGGTCCAGTCAGATATGAATATTATGTTTGAAAATGCCAAAACTTACAACCGACCCGACTCAAAGTTATACAAAACAGCTTGCAAGTTGCAAAAAGCAATGCAGGTTAAAGTTCAGGAGCTTCTCGACCCGGATGATGGGTTGTCATCAAATGGCGAAGAACCTGAACCGGTGAAGAGGAATATAAATACAACACCATTGCCTACATTAATCATGGAGGGTACGGCTGAAATTGTTCCTCAAAATATTGTTCCGGATAAACCACCAGGTCTTGAGATTGCTGCTCCGCCACCAATGCCAGTTCCTCCAATAGTTACTGTAAAACCGCAAACCTCTCCAAAGAAAGTTAAAAGTAGTAAAGGTAGGGATTCTGGTGGGTCCTCATCTGGTTTCAATAACTCTCAGCTAATGGTCTCAACAAAATCAAATCCTCACAAATTTGCAGAAAGTGAAGACAAGAATCCAAAAGCTGTTGCAGTACGCGAGGAGATCAAGAAAAGATTGCGCCTACTGTATGGTACATTAGTTGATTACCAAGTAAGTAATAGCACACATAAAGAACGCGTATGAAGTGTTCAAAATTGAATACTTTGCTGATTCCAAGAATTACAATTTTTGAGTTTTTGCTATTCTGTATTTTAGGAGACAGATGGAAGATGTCCTATATCAATGTTTATGGAAAAGCCATCAAAAAAACAATACCCACATTACTACCGGGTTATAATCGAACCCATTGACATGCTTACAATTAAGACAAATATCGATTTTGACAAATACAATGGCACAGATGAACTCGTAAGGGATTTCAGAGTAAGTTTAAAAAACGCATTTCAAAATAATAATGAATGGAAGAATTGAATATGTACGTTTAACCATGTACTTGTAAACTGAAAAGTTTGTATTTCTGATTGATGCAATATTTAATTTGTTTCAGTTAATGTTTAACAACTGTCGGCAGTTCAACGAGGAACAGTCTTTAATATACGATGATGCTAACAAGCTAGAACAAGTTCTTAATGACAAACTTCGTGTAATTGGCCCTGATCCGTCTCTGAAACCGAAAAAGAAAAAGTTAGTAGTAGTAGTACTACTGTTTAAATTAAATCAGTATCACTTTATGACATGAGCAATTTGCACTAAATTTTATTTTATATAGGAAAAGAAATCCTGCCCTACTTCAGAAGCAGAAAAAGTTGTTAGAGACTATTAAAGAATACCGTGACAAAAACGGACGTCAACTATCAAGCATTTTCCAAAAACTGCCATCTAAAGCTGTGAGAACAAATAATGAATATTGGGTTTTGAACGCAAAATATTTTTTTGTGTAAGTTTTTCTCTAATAATAATTATTGTTTTTTATTCTTGACTTTATAGGAGTATCCTGAGTATTATGACGTTATTAAGAGTCCCATTGATTTGGAGAAAATTTGCAATAAGCAAAGAAATGGAACTTATGAGTCGATGGATCACATTGCAAATGATTTTATGCAAATGTTTGATAATGCGTGTAAATTTAATGAACCCGACTCTCAAATTTACAAGGATGCGCTTGTTCTTCAACGGTTACTATTGCAAACCAAACTGACAATTTCATCTGAAGATGGAACTCCAGATGTGCCATGTGCAGTCCGTGAAATTCTTACATCCATATTCACTTCTGTTTATAACCACCACGATGAGGAGGGTAGATGTTACAGTGACACTATGGCAGAACTTCCAGAGTTTGATGAAGTCGAAACTCAAAAGTATGAGTTTAACATTTTAGTTTATGCCACCAAACGTTGAAAATTCTTTATCCTGTTTTTTTTTGTTTATTTAGAAAACGAGCAATTTCTTTGGATCTCATTAAGCACCGATTAGACCGAGGCTTTTACAAACGACTGGACGTATTTCAGAGAGACATGTTCCTATGTTTCGAACGAGCAAGAAAACTTTCTCGTACGGATTCTCAACTGTTTGAAGATTCAATAGAACTGCATTCATTCTTCATAAGGTGCATTTCTCTTTAAATAATATCTGGAGGTGTGCCCTACAGTCAGTTGCACAAAGTGTTTAACAACTTCTGTTTGATCTTTTCAGAACAAGGGATGAAATATGCGGTAAAGGAGTTGTGCTTCAGTCTCCAGCCTTAGATTATGCATTGTTTGATTTGGAGAAATCTGTGGAAGCAATTAGAACAGAGAAGAGAGCAAAGGAAGCACCTCAGGAAGAAGATTTGGGCTCAGTAGAAGTGAAGAAAGAAGAAAATAATGCAGCACTTGCTGCTCAGGCAAGTAGCATTATTGTAATTTCGTTGTCAACTTTTGGTGCAGTAGTTTTTTAACCATGCAATTCATTTTATTTAATATGTAGACGGAAAGTTACAATGACCAGATATATTGTGTGGGCGATTTTGTATATGTCGGCCAATCATACAATGCTGACACGTCTTCAAGCGATGGAAGTGCTGGTGCAAGTAATAGTAAGCCAGCCGTGAAGCCGAATATAGCAAATATTCAGAAATTATGGACCGCACCAGATGGAACAAAGATGTTTGAAGGCATTTGGTTTTTTAGACCTGACCAAACATATCATCTTCCAACAAGGAAATTCTTGCAAAAAGTTAGTCGAGTTAATTCATAGCTATATATTGTGTACATTGTATCTTATTAGGAGGTTTTGCGGAATGCATGGATGTATCGTAATTCAATTATTGTTATCTAAAAATAATATTGTATGTTTAATAACAGGAAGTCTTCAGAAGTGAAGTCCGTTCAACTGCCATGCTCAGCGAAATTGTTGGAAAATGCTATGTCATGACAGTTAAGGGAAAGGAATACTTTAACTTTGCCCCTGCAGGATTTGCCGATGATGACGTTTACGTGTGCGAATATCGATACTCTTCTCGTGGACGATCCTTTACCAAACTAAAGTCTTGGGCATTTGGATCAATAAGGGTTAAGCTTGTACCACGACCAAAGCCACTAGAACCTATCCGTATTGCTTCAGTATTCAGAGAGCGGACTGAAAATCACAAGGAAGAATTCTTGAGAATAGATGATGAAGTTGAAAAGGCACCTCAACAAGAATTCGTTGTAGGTTTTCATTTACTAAAATTAACTTGTATAATGTATGTTGATAATGTGTTGTGATATGATACGAATTATCCTTTTCAATTTATAGAATATACGATCGCCCTTGGCCATACCAGGGAAAGATGATCAAACGTTTTATGAGCAATATAATCTTTCATTTGGCCCTGTCAGAATGGGGGATTACGTATATGTTCGTGTCGAAAATGGAAAGAAACTTGTTGCTCGAATTGATTCAATGTGGACTGATGTCAGGTCTGTGATAGTTTACCTATTATAGATGCTGTTATTTCAACCTTCTTGGAGAATTTATAAATGTCACTGTTATGTCTTATGTTTCTCCGTGTAGTGGTACCGCATATTTTCATGGACCGTGGTTTACGTCATTAACGGAGGTTTGCCAAACAACTATTCCAGTAGGAAGGACATTCTTTCAGCAAGAAATTTTTCAAAGCTCAATTGAGGACACAAACCCCTTGCTCAGTGTTTGTGGAAAATGTTGTGTTCTTGATATGGACGATTTTAAAAAGAGTATGCTTCATTCATTCAGTGTTTTATTAATGAGCAAGTAATGGGGTTAGGAACTAATTGTTGATCGACTCAATTTTGTAATGATTTTAATAGGACGTCCAACTGAAATTCCTGAAATCGATGTATTCGTTTGTGAGTGTCTTTACGACGAAGCAAGGCGTGAAATCCGAGTTTTCGAAGGTCTCAAAAAGATATATTGCAAAGATCCAGGCGTTCATAGGGATGAAATTTACTTTTTCCGAAGGCCAATCACAATGATTAGGGTGGATGTAGAAGGAACGATTATTCAGGAAGCTGCAAAGATAAAAACTTCTGCTAAAGTTGGTCCGGTAAGAAACGTAGTATAAAAGCAACCTTTTTTTATTTTCTTCCAGTGCAATGTTTATAAATTGTTATTTTTTTAAAACATTTAATGCCTGTTAGATGTCACCGGCTGTTATACCAAAAATTGGATCTGAAGATAGCATGGCAGAAGATTCTATGGACTTTTCTCCTCCATCTATAGGTTCTTCGGATTCACACTCCTTGCCCCCCTTTATCAGTACTCCAATTGTTAGCACGCCTGTTGTAACAACTCCTACTACAACAAAGAAGGCAAAAACGCCTGGTAAAAAACTCGTAACTGGCTATATCCTTTATTCAAGTGAAGTTAGAAAATCAGTTGCTGAGAAAAATCCAGACAAAGGATTCGGCGAAATAAGCAGAATGGTTGGAACGGATGTAAGTGCAGTATGATTCAACGATATTGCTTGTAGATTAGAAACTTTATTGTGTTGATGCTTGAATTATATTGTTTGATTAGTGGAGAAAAATGGAACCTGAAGAAAAAACAAAGTATGAAGAACGCGCTGCAAAAATTAATGAACAAAAGGAAATTGCTGCAAGGGCTGCTGCAGCGGAAGCAAATGCAGCTGCAGCTGCGGCGGCGGCAAACGCTGCTGCTCAAAACCAAGGGCCTGACTCCCCTGCCCCGGCTCCGCCGCCTCCAACAACCCCTGTCATTTTCAAGGGAAAAGAGGCTCAAAGGGAAACTGACATGCTCGCTGCTATTGCTGCTCTAAAGAAAGATCCGGACTGGATATTTGAGTGTTGTTGGGACGGGTGCGACTGGCAGTTTGAAGATGCGTTAGATCTTATTGAGCACTGCGTGCAAGAACCAAAAGGACATGTTCCTACATATTTCAAGGATCAAAATCCAAATGGTAATAATTTTGATTAACTAACTCAAATTATTTACTCTGCTTGGTTTAACAAGTTACATTTATTTTCAGAGGGAGAATTCCAATGTCATTGGAAAAATTGTACACGTGTGAAGAAAGGTGTCAATCCTTTCCCCACTTTATCACGGCTTTTAAAACATGTTAAGGATATTCATGTTATGAAAGGAAATGGGAGGATCATCCATCCGGACATGCGGAGCAAGTAAGTAGTTTTTTCCCCATTTATATGTGCAATTACAATCCATAATTAGTAATGCTAACATGTAATGTACCAATCCTGCAATGCTGCTAAAGGAATATTCAGCTGTCAAGAACAACATTGGCGAATAAGGCGGCTGAATCCGCCGCCGCCACACCTTGTGAGTTCCCCATTTAATAATTTATTTTTGCGTTTGTTTTAATTTGTAGGAAATGTATGGCTTCTCGTAACCCTAAAACCGCTGCAGTTATTAAGTCGAAATCGCTGAATCCGAGTGTTATAGCTCCTGTTGCTCACATAGGTGCCGTACCACTTCATAATTCTCCGTTTATGATACATAATTCGCCTTCGCTTATTAGTGAGTTTTGTTTGTGTTTGTTTATTTTTATTATTTCTTTTATTTGTAAGCTCTTTTAGTATTTTATTCAACTAACAATTATTTATGATACCAATAACCAATGTACTTATTATTGCACTGCAAACGGTGTAGTTTTTTATGTTTGAAATCACAGTTGTAAATTTTTAAAATTGGTGTTTGGATTGGGAATGGTAATGTTGTGCTCGAATGTGTGTTGTCTTACAGCATCCGAAGAATAGTGTGCATTAATGTTTTGCATGTCTTTCTTGGAAATGGAATGGAATGTTGTATATTTTAACTTTAAAGTTACAGTGTGGTACAAAACAAGTCACAGGATACATTATTAAATGCTATCAATTATCTAATCTAAAAATTTATTTTCATAGCATCATCTACAGCAGCTGCGCAACCTACCGTGCAGGCACCATCCCGACCAGTTCCACCTCCGGAACCATTATTTGTTGCTGTTCCTCCGAGACCCCAAAAGTTGCTTCACTCCGAAGCGTATATACGGTAACATTAATTAACTTTTAAGAGCTATATCCGCATTGTTATTGCATTGTTGTTTATTCCCATCTTTTACATACAGGTATATTGAAAGTCTCCACGCTAAGAAGCGGAAGATGACTGACTGGGAGAAAACGCTGAAAGCTACTAAAGAAACGACCAAGGTGCCAGACGAATCCAAATTACCAAGACATTGGTTAGCAAATGGAGCGGGACCTCATGGGTCTGTTACTAATGCACTTTGGGCTCTCCGTGATTTCATGATGAGAGATGCTTTGAATTTACACAAAGTTAACAAATAGCCAAGCTAAAGTTCTTTTTATAGCCCAATACTGTTAAATTTTTATTTAAAGTTATAATATGCGTAGAAATTTATTCGTTAGAGAATAAATGTTAAAAATATTTGGTGTATGAGTATATATAGCTATACCTTACGTATATCAGGTTTATTATCAAATTGCTTTCGATATGTATTATGTATAATAAATAAAAAGTACAATGTACTACTTTGTATGATGCAAGAAAGACATAGTTGGTCACGCACAATATTATTCTTCTGGCAATCATTTCCAGCTTATTTTTTTATGCTGTCATTCTTATTCGTCTAGCATAAAACTGCTCATACTTCATACCTGTCCTTTACTCTTAGTTTGCCCGAGGCAATGTTATGTGTATGTTTGGTATCAATCAACCAGAGTATGCTTATGAAAGTAGTCTTCCATGGCCTATAAGTATTAGTTAATTATATTCATGAGTAAGGTTACTCATTTATGCCATATACACATACTACACGAATTTGCAGTCTCATCCAAAGTCCAAATCTTATTGTGATGTATCTGTGAAGATGAAAGGGACGTACAAGATTAACTTTTTGTAAAGGTAGCGTTTTGATATACTATGTGGTGTTGCTGGTGCCGTGTTTTGGTGATATGTAAGGATGTTTTTGTGAGTGTCCTATCCTAAGTCAACCATTCATACGCTCAAGTTCACGGAAGCAACAAGCTGCTCATATGTGTGCATCATTAGCTTGTTTTGTTATATGATCAAATGAGCAGTTTGTTATATATAACCATGTCATATATAGCTGATTACTCAGTTACTGGTATTCTTGCTTCCTACCGACCAATATTACATGATTTGCAAAGCAATGTACTAAAAACATTTTGTTAAAAAAAATCTCTCAAATGAAGCCACACGGCCACACCACTGGAACTTTGAGTCAGTCTCAATCAGTCTTTTCAGCTGTAATCAAAACAACACCGTGCCAAACTGCATCTTGTGCTAATAAATTGTAAGAATACATAATATATTACATACAAATACGAATACACACAAGTCGGCAACAATTAAGCTAGTTTCAGGTTTCAGCATTTCTTTTTGTTAGTCATTAGTTGGAAATCAAAGTATCTCGTCGTAATACGGACGCTTGTTGCTTTTCGTTGTAACAATTTAATCGGAGGTGGTAACAAATAGTTTCAACAAAGAAAAGAAACTTTTCATAAGCTCAATTCTTAGTTTTTCATAACAAGCCCACATAGTTCGCAGGTATGCAAGCCTACTGCGAAAAGCCTGTGTAGTTGATACTAAGTTCTCAATCCAGTTTCATGTTTTTCTCTTTGGGTTTTCTTTGTTCATGGATGCATACTCGGTATTGAGTGAGTTGTGAAAAATAGATTAGTATGATGTAAATACTCAATAATACTATACATGCAGCTTTGAGCTTACATGTTTCATTACGTTTTGTAAATTAAATATTTTAATAGTTCCTTCTCAAAAATTTATCTTGAAAAATGTTAACCCCTTTGGGTCGCACTGACTGATTGCAGGTTTTTACTCATGACCTTTAACCAAGTACATCCATACCACTCTCGTGAAATTATTGAGATTTTAAACTCCTGTGTTAGAAAGAAGTTTATTTTTTATATGAATCATGTAATGGAGTGTTACATAAATTATATTCCATTATAGCATATTGTGCAGTCATAGTCAGATCAATTAGCATCAAAAGAGTAAAGTAACAAAAATTTCTGACTGGATATAGATCAACTTTGAGCAAGAGTAAGCGATGTCAAATTGTCATATCTATACAATTCATCCTTCATTTCATACTACTCTTTCGTCTCTATATTCTGTTTGTAATAGGCATATCATCAATCAACTTTAAGCGTTTCGTAAATAAACAAAATTGAGTTTAATAAGACTACGCACAGATAAAACGAGTGATAAGATTTATGTCACTTTTGAATGTAGTATATACTCTTCCTATAGTGCATGCATTCTTGTACTTTGTACCGTATAATTTACATAAGTACACGTTCGCTAAATCAAATGTATTACGTGTTTTACTTAATACAACAAATTAGTGTAGACCTGCAAAATTACTTTAGTGTGGGAATTATCTTCAGTTATCGCGGATGGGGACCGGACTTTGTTCCCAGAATAACAGTGCATTCAAGGTTCAACGGAGGTTTATAAGTTTACACTTTGCATTTTAATTCTGATCACCAGTCGAGTAGTGTAGGGGTAGGTCATGAATATCTAATAGCTTTCTTTTTTATGTTATGTGTTGTGTTTATTTTTGCTATAAACCGTGTCATTCTCTTATATAGTGCATCTACACCTGCGAAGGAACAAGGAAAGACAAATATTTCTCGTACAACAACGGTGGTGGAGCAATATGGATCAGTGCAATAATCCTCTGAAAATCGGTATTTGTGGGGCAGGGTAAGACAACAAGTTTAAAAAGTTCCTGCATCAATCATTTCTTATATTAACATTAATTTCATCTACTTGATTCTATTTGCGTGGGCTCAGATTCTCCGGTATTTGTGCTGCTGTCCAACTTCGAAAGCAGCTGAATATTGACAGTTTCACAGTATTTGATGAGAATGAAGACGTTGGAGGAACGTGGTTGGTTAACACATACCCTGGGTGCGCTTGCGATGTCGCTAGCCATCTTTACAGTTACTCCTTTGAACCTAATCCACGTAAATATACTTAAAAAAGCTTTAAAGTCGTACCGTTGTAGTGTTGTACACGTGTGGTTTCAGCCTAAATTTTTGGGGCAATGTGAATCCAACCTTATTGAACCTTTGTTTGACAGATTGGAGTAAAACATATTCTGGACAACAAGAGATTTGGGAATACCTCCGAAATGTAGCCAAGAAGCATGATATTTATCGAAACATAAAATTCAATCATAGGGTCATTTCCTTAGAATGGGATGAAAAAGTTAGCAAGTGGATCGTAAAAGTTTTGGACAAAAAAACTGGAAAAGAAGAGAAGCATGTGTTTGACATTCTGTAAGTAAAATTTTTATTTCTTGTTTTAATTTGTTCATAATTGCATGAACGAAACTTGACAGATTTGATGTCTTACTTGCGTACTCATTTTAAAATTGTTACAGTATAAGCGGAATTGGTGGCCTACGAGTGCCAAACTATCCGCAACAATTTGAGGCATTTGAAGGGCCTAAAATGCACTCAGCCGAGTGGGACTCTTCAATCGAATTGAAAGATAAAGTTGTCGCAATCGTTGGCAGCGGAGCAAGTGCCGTGCAAATCATACCCGAAATAGTTGATAAAGTGAAAAAATTGATTGTTTATCAAAGGTGGGTTGGTCAATATATTGATAAATGATTGCTTAAATACACCTCAATTAATATGACCTTCATTGTCCTGCTTATCCGTAAATTAGTTTCGCAATTTGCGAACTTTCATGTCTTTCAAGTTGAAGCTGACCAATTGATTTGTTGAATTTAAAAGGAATGCCACTTGGGTTGTACCAAAGATGCAATTTCCATTTTCAAGCTTTACAAAATGGGCATTCGCAAATGTGCCCGGATTACAGTGGAGTCTCAGAAATTTGATTTTTTGGTCAAATGAGCTGAATTATTTCGGATTTCGCGTGAACAATATCATGGGAAAAGTAGGTAAGTATAAGTATGGCATGGTTGATCATAACATCATCATCATTCGACAACCCTTCCTACGCAAACATGCAATAACAGTAATGAAGTGTGAAATGCTTTGCAGCATGTATGTATGAATTTTTTTAAATGGCAAGTTCATGTTTTTTTAAAACTACTATCAACCCCGTAAATATAAACAAACAGGATGCACATCCGTTTGAAATTACATAATAATATTGAATTTAGTGCAAAAAATGTAATCAGCTAGGTTTTTGGGTATTAGAAGAGTCATTTTAAATTTTTTGCTAAAAATGTAATATCTTCAATTTCAATAGCATTGAAGCTGGGAAACTATCAGCTAAATAGACAGGTTCCTGATCCTGAGCTTCGTGAAAAACTTACGCCAAACTATCCCATCGGTTGCAAGCGCATCACCCCATCCAATGAATACTATCCAGCTATGTGCAAACCCAATGTGACCGTCATCACTAAAAAAATCACGGATGTGACGAAGGACGCTATCACTAATGAGGATGGAACTTGTGAAAAACCTGACGTATGTTGCTAATTTTTTAGACGAAAATCCTACCATAATACATCCTTAATTTATTTTTTTCATTTTCTAAGAAGATATCATTTGTTGTTCTTCAGGTACTTATACTCGCAACAGGATTCAAAGTTCAAGATTATTTTGCTCCATTACATATCACATCAAAAGGAGGAGAGGATCTATTAAAGAGATGGAAGAAGGAGGGTCCATGTGCTTATCTGGGTATAACATGCCATCGTACCCCTAATATATTTTTCGTTCTTGGTCCAAACACGGTACGCAATCTATGTATACCTAATATTTTTCCAAAAAAACGATGGGATAATATGAATATGCTCCGATTTTATGAGACTCTTATTTTCTGTGTTTAGGGTCTTGGGCATAATTCAATTGTGTTCACCATCGAATGCCAAGTTAACTGGATCATGAAGGTGATTTCAGAAATGTCTAAACGAAACGCTCGTCTGGTGACAATCAAGAAATCTGCTGAAGATGAATATATGGATTACATAATGACATCTATGAAAGATACTGTATGGGGGGCTTACGATTGTGGATCATGGTATGCTGATTATCGTGGAGTAATCACTACTCTTTGGCCAGAATCCCTCGTTTCGTATCACAATCGCACAAAAGATGTCAACTTTTCTCACTTGGAGTTTGCGTGATGATCGGTTAGTTATAGTAGCAAAAGATGGTTGGTAAAATATTTTTAATAGTCTTCCTGACTTTCGATTGAAGCTTTATAACTTCCTACTTCAACTTTGCTTTATTCGCGTATTAATGCCAGTGAAACAACTTACTTAATATACGTAAAAGTTGTCATTTTACATTACCTGTTGTATGAAAAAATAATAAAATCAGCAAAAAATTATGGACCTTTTTTGCGTGTAAATTACATATTTAAGAAGTGCTGCAAAATACCTTTGTTTGTTTGGCGAGCTAAACAACTTGATGACTATATGTATGAAGTGTAATGTAGTATGAGAGACATTTATGAGCTAAACATGTGTCAAATGTTTTAGGTGCTGTTCTTTGGCATTTGTACCGTTTCTTTATATTTATAATTAAAACGCTTATAAGTATATATGAGTTTACTTTAATTATTAATCAAGATTAACACGCAATGCTCATCTGATACTCTCATGCTTACTATTATTCTACTGTTGACCCAAAAAATCCCATTGCAATTTCTTAAATCTCATGTCATACTCACTAGTAGGCATACGCACACACAAAAATACATGCTATACAGTGGATACATAAGCTTAACATGCATGCACAAACCTTTTCATGATCATGATATAAAGCACTAAACTAACGAACACTGATTGTCTAAAGTAAAGCATATATAGTATATAATTCACATGCAAGCCACAATTATTACAGGTTTTGCACTATTATCTATACAATACAAAATGTGGTTAAGGGTACAATAACAATGTATGTATTGCAGGCTAGAAATCCATTAACATATTAAGCTATGCGTGCACTGTGGATTTCTTACATTTGCTATCCTTTCTGTTGATTTAGTAAAAGTGAAACTTTTAGATTAAATGCGAATTTTTATGTACATATATATGCTGCCCATTTGGTTGAATATATATCAAACTGTTAGCAAAACAGTCAATAATAGTCTTTATAAGTGCATCAGAAAGGAAATACACAGATTTTAGACCGGGATCAAATTAGTTAAAACGGAGAATGATATTTGTGACTTGAACTTTTTTATTAAATGTGGTTACCAAAAATGGAGGTTAAAGAAAAAACTGTCTGTATTATTGGAGCTGGGTAAGAGTATTTGCATAAAAGTTTACTTACTTCAATACTTAAATGTACATATACTACCTGTTGGGAAACTAAATTTCAGCAACTTTATACGAATTACAGGTTCTCTGGATTGTGTACTGCCATAAAAATAAAAAAGAAGCTACCAAACTACTCAATCACCATTTATGACAATAATGCCGACTTTGGGGGCACTTGGCTGGTTAACACATACCCTGGGTGTGCGTGTGATATTGCAAGTCATTTGTATAGTTTTTCCTTCGAACCAAATCCTTGTAAGAAAGCCTTCAAGTCTATATAATGTGATGTAATATTTGCCATAATCAATCTTGGTGGAGGTAGAGCTTTGGCATTTAAATGGGCACGACACCAGATTACATCTATGTATGTATGTACCTATTTTTATGTGAACAAATTGAAATAGCATGGTCATCCCAATACGCTTCCCAGGTTGAAATTTTGATGTATATGAAAACGCTAGCCCGAAAATACAACTTATATGAAAGAGCAAAATTTAACCACGAAGTAAAACAACTGGAATGGCTTGAGGAAACAATGAAATGGAAAGTAAACGTGTTGGAGTCAAATACTAAGCAGCTACATTCCCTGTGTTATGATTTTGTGTGAGAAAACAATAATTGAAAAATTACTGGTTATATAAAGGAGTTATTGCAAACACGTTATTTAAACACATTCATAATCAAATATAAAACTATATGATTTCCTTTCACAGTTTTTGCGGCACAGGAGAATATCATGTTCCAAAAACTCCGGATATTTTCAACAGCTTCCAAGGCTCAATGATTCATTCTGCTGAATGGAAACCCAATGTTGAGCTAGAGGGTAAAACGGTGGCTGTTGTTGGAAGTGGGGCAAGTGCTGTTCAAATTATTCCTAATATTGCATCAAAAGTTGGGAAATTAATATCCTATCAGCGAACCCCTCCATGGGTTATTAGCCGCCTTCAATTCAACTTCTCTCCACTTGTACAATGGGCATTCGCCAAGATTCCTGGGATGCGAAGTTTTTACAGGAATTCCATATACCTTGCAAATGAAATTCAATATCCTGCCTTCCAAATTCAAGGTCTTCTCAGTCATATTGGTAAGCATTTTTATATGATATATTATTAAACATATGACCTTGAACAAACTAATAACCCATATAAAGACTTCCTTTATAGTTCTATATTAAAACTTGCATTTAGTTGCACCTACCTGCATCGTTGCAATTTGAATTATTCTTTGAATCTTTTTTGTGTCAGCCCGGCCGATCGCTGTTTTGTTGGGTAGGTTCCACTTGCGACGTCAAGTCTCAAACCGTCATTTGAGAACAAAGTTGTTGCCCAACTACAGTCTTGGATGTAACCGAGTTTGTTTGTCGAGTGAGTACTATCCAGCTCTTACCCGGGAGAATGTTGAAGTGACACATGACTCGATAGTGACGAAAGATCGACGAGATAAAATTGATGTAAATTGAAATTGATTTCTGTTTTTGCATACATTCCACTTTACAAAATAGCTTCCATTTATCTGTCACATCATATGCTTTATGCAACCTACTTACGGAAAAATGTATTTCCTGTTAACCAATATCACCTATTACGTACGTAGTAACATGTTCTTGCATAACAAACACTCATCATATCTTCGTCAAAGGAAAACTTTTCAGGAGGCGGCGGAGGCATGTCTACGAGAAGTGCTCTGGTTGTGGCGTAAACGATATTTTGGGAATAATAATGTAACTTAAAAATACTTTTTACTTATCTTAGGTTCTTATATTGGCCACTGGATTCCATATCCATGAATATTTCGGCCCAATGGAAATAGTGGGGCGGAAAGGGGAAAACATCTTAAGGAAATGGAAAGTTGATGGGCCATCAATCTACCTGGGCATTGTATCTCATTTGATGCCAAACCTTTTCTTCATCCATGGACCAGGCGTGGTAAGAATGGAATGAATTGACAGAAGAAACATTTTTGAGCTACCCTTCTTTTTTCTACTCTACTGCACACTTTCCTCTTCCTGTCCCTATTTTTTGCTTGTAAAAATTACCTATATTTCCTATCCTTGTTTGAGCTTTTAGTAGAGAAAATAGAAAAACCACAAAGGGAAGAAGAGATCCTTTCAAGTGGAGAAATAAGAAAGAGAATAAAAAATGAAAAAAAGAAACGGGAGTTGACGATATTTTTATTGATTTGGAATTCCTTAGGATCTTGGCCACAACACGGGTTTATTTACGATCGAGTGTCAAGTCAATTGGATCCTCCAAATGGTAAACGAAATAGAACGAAAGGGAGCGTCAGCAATTTCTGTAAAGGAGTCTGTAGAAAATGCTTACATGTTGAGACATCAGAGAGACATGAAAAACACCATTTGGGCGAGTAATGACTGTGGCTCGTATTATGCCAATTCACAGGGTTTGATCACAATTGTGTATCCAAGAAGTCAACTTGATTACTGGTTACGAACCCGAAAATACAACCCAGACAACTTTGAGCTTCTTATGAAACATTAACATTTTATATTTACCGTCGTTAGTTTAAAAAAATTACTGATTTTAAAAATTTACGAATAAATTCTAAACTTTTCATCCAAACTTAACCAGAACAAATACTTATTTTGCTTGTTGCGTGTATCCAATTCTTCTATAATCTCACGTAACCCCATACTACTTTATTCATTATACTTGGAAATCCGTTTGCTTCTTCATCTTGATTCAATAGTTCCAGGTTGGGATGTTTTGTCCCCTTCTTGCAGCTAGTATTGAACCAAAGCTAAAGGTTAACGATCTTTCTTAAAAAGTGCAAGGGTAAGCATCAATTTAGTAATATATTCACGAATAAATGAAAATTGAGGAAGCTCTCCAACTTTTTTCCAGCTTACGTAAGTATTATGCTGAAAAAGTAACTAAATTGCAATAACGTCTCAATTACGACAAAATATTACGTATGTATATATATATAAGTAAGTACATCCTCCTACTTCGAAAGCCTGTTTAGAGACAAGCTTTTGTTTGACAAATAAAACATTGTTATTATTCACTACTCCTCCTCCTACATGAATTTTCGAATGCTTATATCCACAAGAAGTTGTGCAAGATATGCAATTTCATTCGCTTTTGTGTCAGTTTGTTATTATTATCATTGAGGAAATAGGACATGAAACAACTTGCAAATATTGCAATTGTAACGATTTTTTTTAATGAATTGCGATTTCTCAGAACAGAATTGCAATTTAGTCGTATTTCTTTCATTCATTCACATGACTTCAAGAACGATACGGATCCCAATCTTTTGCGGCTACAATGATGCATATAAAGGATACAGAGGGTAATTAGAAGGAAACAATGAAAAACTTTGTATAAGAAACATTCTCCATCTCTGCGAATGCCTTATAAAATATCTTGTTATTTCATTGACTGCATAATAAATTGATGTTTAGCCATCTTTGTTTAAAAAATAATGGGGCGGATATATTATTATTTCTATTCAGTCCAAATGGAAAGTGAAAGTAAAGAGGATTTAGAATCCCGTCCGTTTGTCAACGTTATTTTAATAAAGTACTTTTAAATCCACACAAAAGACTTGAGAATTGAGTGACTGCATTGTGCTTATGTAAATGAGATACGGTTACTATTTATATACTTATTTATGCATTTCTACACAAAAATGCAATTTAAAAACCCGCTTACTTGTGCTATACCGCACCTTACATCTCGAATTTTGAGCATTTACATCTGACATTGATTTACGTTTGTCTTGTGTAAGCCATCATAAGCACGCTATTAAATACCTTTAGGTACATATTGAAAAGACTCAGCATATTGTTCGTCGTCTGTCTAACTTTTGAATGGTGTCATTTTTTAAATACTGTTTCCTTTAATCGGTTCTTGCAAGTCAAAGCGGGAAGCAAGTTCTGAGATGACCCAAACTGGTTCATAAGAACTGTGTCAAACATTGACACGCAAATAGTTAAACGGAGTGATAGAGCATTAGTTGCGAAATCAGTGCAAAACTAGTTCGAAAACGGTGCAAAACCAGTGCAAAGTAGTGCGGAACTAGTGAGAAGCTAGTAGGAAACTAGTGCGAACTTGGTTCGCGGTTCGTCCAAGTTTATATGTGAAATGAATTTAGGTTCAACATCTAGAGAGTATTGAATATTCTAGGATAAAATGTTCCTGGTTTTAGCGTAATAGTACACTCATATAAATTAATTGGTAGTAACTAATTATATCTGAATTAGAAACTTATTTCTACTATTTAAAATTCATAAAGAAATTGGACCCCAACTGACCTTTTTTATGAATCATCATTATGAGACCGTTTCTACTCATCAATGTCAAATTATTTTTGTTGTTGATTCTTTAATAGTTCGTCTAGAAACCAACCTGAGTTGACTAGACAGGACCATGTCAAAGGGGGTTTTTATTATACAAACTTCGAGGTTAAGTTGAAATTAAAATACTCTGCTTCAACACTAAAGGGTTGAAGATTTTTTTTGTCGTTATAGCTGTGAGCCCAGACGATCTTCTTGGAATTGCAGTTAGTTGGAATATTCACTGTGACTTGATACACAAACGTACTTACACAATTCACACAATCAAAGTAGATAATGAAGTCATGCATAAGTTTGGGAGACATTCCATTCCAGTGAAAGTCTCAGGCTTTCCATTTAAAAGGTGGGTACTGCTACATATATAGCCCATTATTCAATAATGTGTATGGCTTCTACAACTCATAACTTGAGGGCTTCTAAGCAAGTAAATAAGCTTCTTTATAAAAAAAATGCGGTTTTCAATCGTCACACGAGACTTCAATAAAGTAGTCATTAAATAATTCAGGTCATCCAAAACTTTTTGATTTTTCATTATTAGATTTATTTGAGTTGAGTTCTAACAGACTCAAGTGAAAAGTTGTATAATACTAGTAGACAGCCACATTAGAGATGTATACATATATGCATCACTCAATCACTACTCTGACTCATATTCTAAAACTTTCACCATCTAATGTGAACAAGGTAGTGGTATGGTGGTGGTGATATGTATGCGTACATTCCACACATTTTTACCTCATTCCTCTCCTTGTTGTCCTCCATTTCCTTAAGCTTTCATTACTACTCTCTTTTGTGGAAAAAGAAAGTTGTGTTTTTGTGTTTAGAAGGAATTGTAACCTGATTTCACTCCATCATTCAAGCTTGGCTAAATTTTAGATTCTCTTTGGCATGTCAAAAAAGAAACTTTTTCTCCCAGAGTAAATGTCACTTTCTCCTTTTTGATAACTGAGCCGTGATACATAGGTATTCTCGTACTTTTGACTACGTAACAGAGCACGTTGCCTATACTATTTCTCCCAACCCCAAATAACATTCAAGTTTACTTAATACCTATACTTTCAAACAAAACCATCTATAGATTCTATTCTAAGGAGGATGTTGATGTAAGTAAATACCAGAGATTGGTAACTTTTTTGAAAAGTTACAGTTACAAGTTAAGTTACAGTTAAGTTACATAACTGTAACTGTAACTTGTAACTGATCGAGTATCCAAATGTAACTTGTAACTGTAACTTGTAACTGAGCTTGTAACTGAATGTAACTGTAACTGTAACTTGTAACTGAGCATGTAACTGAATGTAACTGTAACTGTAACTTGTAACTGAGGCTGTTACAAAATGTATGACAGACAGAAATGTGATAAAATTCTTTATAATTTCAATTTTAAATTGGCTAGTTTGGAAGGCTGCAATTGTAGCTGGGTCCAGTAGCATGTATCCATACTATTTCAGAGCGTATCTGGCAGTCAGAGATGGGTAACTTTATTGAAAAATTACAGTTACAAGTTAAGTTACAGTTAAGTTACATAACTTGTAACTGTAACTTGTAACTGAGCTTGTAACTGAATGTAACTGTAACTGTAACTTGTAACTGAGCTTGTAACTAAATGTAACTGTAACTGTAACTTGTAACTGTAACTTGTAACTAAATGTAACTGTAACTGTAACTTGTAACTGAGCTTGAAACAAAATGTAACTGTAACTTAACTTGTAACTAGAACCTTCCAGTTACCAATCTCTGGACTAAATACACAAACACAAGTTGTTACAACTCGATTACAATAACACACATCCAACATCACGATTAGGAATGTCAAAATTATCTTCATCTCTGCCACCATCACCACACCACAAGGAAATGAAGTCTAGTTTACTTTCAAAGCGCTTTCACTATCAAAGAAAGGCTCCATATTTGGAGTGTGCACAGTCAACATTTGATATATAATACAAGAAGTAGTAATAAAATCTATACTTTTGCAAAAAATGTATTATTTTACTTTTTCCACCGAACAATAAGTAATGTCAAACAACAGTAAACTCATTTTCCAAACTCTGTTTTTATGGACTTTTATTGTAAACATAGGTAACTCCGGCTTGGTGTGGTGTGTGAGATGAAAGTATAATGGGAAAAGTACAAAGAATGATACAAAATAAAAAATGGAACGTTTTTTGTTTAGATAACAGCAGGAAACAAAAGTTTCCATTTTTATTTTGGAAACGTAGTAGTACTCTTATTTTACCGACATGAAAGTACAAGAAACTTATTGTACCTGTTATCTTTCAAAATGCTCACGTGTGTATTTGGGATGAAGCCAAAAATAACATTTTCTCAACAACTGGAACGGAACTGACAAGCCAAGAGTTGTTCCTTGTTAAAGAAGAGGACAATCCCCCTAATTTTATTTTGACTGACCAAAGTCATGTCATGTCATAGCATGGCGTATAGGAAATTGTAACACTCCAAAAATATGTAAGGTCGTTGGAAGGGGTGCTGAGAGTTCCTTTTCATTTATTCAATTTTGCAAAGAAAAATGATTTGTACACCACATCGGAGAATGCATTCATTCACCTTTTGCTAATGTGTTTCGTTTCACCTAAACTTTTTCCCAGATGAATATTATCCTTATGATAAAGATTCAACTTTCAAAAAAAAAGTTTACTTTTTTTCACACGAAAGAGAAACGTAAGGAATTTCCTGAGGTAACGTGCAACTAGGTACTATCTAACTGCTTTTTACTTGCAAATTACTTTTCCAATTGGATTTCTTTCTGGGGGTTTATCTACCTTCCACCACAAAAGTGTAGGAGGTAAACAGCACTTTGCCCCATTATTTGTAATTTGCAAGTTAATACTGAAACTTATTATGTGAGGAAAACTCACACAAACGCAACTTTGGACCCTGAGGAAAATCAAATTTCAATGTGATTCTAATATAATATATTCAATATTATTTATGAGATGGCAGGTGTTTCAAGAGATTGAGAGAAGGTTGGTTGGCAGCTTTTTTGGGAATTGAAAGTTGAACATAAGAGATTAGCAAGCAGGCGTGATTTTCTAAAGCAGGTGATTTTCTATAGGTTGATAGTGAAAATGTGAGAAGAATTAGGATAATTTTTTTTTTGGAAAATCATTATTAAAATCAGTAGGCTACTTATACAACTTGCGATCCGGGTTCAAAATACTATGAGATAGATGCTGTAACTGTAGACACCTCAGCAAATTCCAGCCAAAAGCCGCTCCCAATAATATATGATTGATTATATGAACGGTACATGTTTTGAAAACAACATCTTTGGGTTCAATAATCCTTAACCAAAACGTTTGGATTCTGTAAGTCTAGATGAATCAAACTACGTGAAGATCCAGGGGATTGTCAATTAAAGATGAAAATTAGATCAATGTATAATAATATTGCATCAAGGCTGCTTAATAATATGTAGTTTAAAAAGTAAAAGTAAATTATCCATTACAAAAGCTTTACCAGAACGGGGCAATCTAATCCAACAAAGCTTTTAAGAGCGTAATTCTGCCGTAAATCTGATATTGTTTTCCGCCACAAAAACTCAACTAAAAGCAGTTCCATTAACTCTTCTTTCAACAAGTTAGATTGAAGGACTGCAACTTTTAACTGACTTTAATGAATTTAAACGATCAACTCAAAGTGGCTTTGACAAACCATTTCCGGGTGGTGCCAGTGGTGGCCGGTTGAAACTTTTAGTTACAAAACCTAACGGTAATACAATACGGGTATTGACTTCTACTTTGATTAACAGAAAATTCGTACGTACATCAACTAACTAGTTGCAGCATCATGAAATTTTATTGGCAACTTTTTAAGCGAACATGACACTTCGAATTTTAATTCTGTTTTAAACACCGACGCCTCAAGTTTTTTGCGAATTTTTTGTAGCTTAAATCTGGATCTGGTTGAAGATTACGTGGTAGACAAAAGCATCTATATAGGGACAGCACGTGTCGTGCTCTTTTGCCTTTGGCAATATGTATACAATACAGACAGGGTTACTTTCATCCTTTGATTTAAAGTATTAAGGAAAAGTATTAGGTTGTTTTGGTACATCTCCTGGACTCTCTCAACTTTTCAAATTCCATTTTAATTCTATGTTCTCCTTTTATGTATTTTAGCATATACCTATATAAGCCCAGCTTTGTGAATAACTCGGATTGGGTAAGGAATAAATCTATATATACATGGCTCACACACATTTTGCTTATGCACGCGTACCTTTCAGTGAAGAATGTAAAATAGCAAAATCCTGAGATGGTGTGAATTACAGAATTTTGTATCTACAAAAAAAACTCTTTTGCACGCTACCACATCAAATGGCATTCTTAAGCTAGTGTACACATCCAAGAGTCAAGTGTAATGTAATGAATGACGTGATATGTTCTCTTCTGTTTATACGTTCTCTGACAAATTGAGAGCGTGTAGGTTAAATGCTCTTAAGTAACATGGAATTTAACTTGACTCATCAAATTACAGTCAAGTCTGAAGGGAGCCCTCGAAAAAAATACATACTTACACATAACATGAGCATGAAATAGGATCTACTATGTATATATGGATAGAAACTCTGATGTTTTTCCTTTGACTTTGCAGATAGGATGATTCTGTACGTGTTTGCAATGTTTGCATGAATATTATATAAAATTATTTGGAGCATGTGTATTATTAGTATTTTGGTCTTTCAGTTTAGTATTTCCGAGCAACTTCGTCTCACTGAATATTGTCAGTTGTAAAGGCAAAGAGCAATCTCATTACTTATTAAAATAGTGGAATTGCTTACTGGAAAGGCTTTCAAAATAGGACTCATTTTCTCTCAACGTCAACTCCATGAAAAACTGGAGAGCTGAATGCGATATACGATACAGTATAGTCAGTAGTAGTTCTCAGCTGCTGAAATTTAAGCGAGAACCATGCCATGCTGACTGTAACTGTCAGTGAAGAGAAGAAAAAAACATCTCGAGAAAGTCATTGGAAAAGGCACTCTCTTTCAGAATGTTTTTTGCATTTATTCGAGGAAGAATAATAATCTTATTATATTATACTGTGTATATATTATTATTATTACTCAAGATAATTATATTGCATGTTGCATACATACATAATATTATACCATTTCTATATGTGATGCAATGCCATACATGTTTTAAGAGTGTGGATGAAGTGAACAACATTATATTACGAGAGCACAACAAGCAGCTCCCAATTTTTTAAGTCAACTTGTGATATCACAAGGTTTATTATTATTGGACTACTCGTCTTTGTTCCCACTTGTTCCCTTGTCGCAAGATGCTGTTGACAAGATGGGAAGTGGAGGCGTGAATCTAGTCTCGAAGGAGAAAAAATTATTATAGATGATGAAGCTGAAAAGAAAAAAAATAGGGTAGAGTGACAGAATTTTTTTTTTGGAAAATAAAATGATAAAACGCTATTTGAATTCCATCACACGCTCTGTAAGCCTCTTTTTCATTAGTGTTTATGTATGTGTGCGATGTGCTGTTGGCTGCTGATGTGTGTGACTTTTCAAGCACATCATTCATTACGGTATTTGCGATGAATAATATTATATAATACCTATACATCATGAGACGTGATATGCACACAATCTGGGGCAAAAAGGTCATTAAGTGCATGTCTAAGAAGAAGGAAGGAAAAATAATAATATATAAAGAATGAAAAACCCGGAGATGTTTTGGAGCAATATTCATATCATTATCATCCACTTCATGTGTTTTCTTTCTGCACTTTCCAAACCTGCCAAATCTGTTGTGCAAACTCATAATTTCTAAAGCGTTGGGTGTTAGATCTAACTAATCGTAAGTTCTGGTTAGCTTAAGTGATTGGACTAAGACGGAGATATATAGACAGAAGCACATGCGTATGCGTGCCTATTACACTATTGCCTACTTATTACCTACGCAGGTCTTAAATAACATGAATGCGTGATTATAAAAACAAGCTTGAGGCTTAAAATGTGTATGTATGTCCCGGCAAGATTAATTACTCACAAAATATTGTAAATGAGCACTCTAAAGTATTCAACACGCAATGAAAATTATAAAAACTTAAACTAGGCTGATTACCCATGCGGTCAAGCCACTTTATCGGATTTTGTTGCGGGGATAAACTTTCTCTGTGACATATTATGTGGAGTTTTAAGATTGAGGGAGATTGGAAAGTCGTATTTTACTTACAACACAACATATTAGTACACTTGATAATTCGTGATATGTCAAGTAGATAAATGAAGGTAAAATATAGGTGCTTATTAAACAATCTTGTATAAATAGAAACTAGAAACGCCTGCTCGGCCTGCTGTACCCATACTTTCTTTTACTTCCTTGTGTTTACTTTTTTCCGTAAGCTCTTTAGCCTCCATATGTACGTTGTATATGCGTTTACAAACATCAACCCTGCGGTCGTTGTTAATGATCTGGAAGGCACGAGCGTGAAATTGTAAGCTTATTAAGTCCTCTGTAAACATAAAACTATACAGCACACACACACTCACACATCTCACAAATTCTAACATTCAACATCACATGCGGGAAAGTTTTTTGTGTACTTATGTATATGTGTTTGCGAAAGAGGAATGCATGCATAATCTTCCTTAACGTGAATGTTTCGTGTTTTCTCCTTTCTCCTCCATTGCCTATTTTTCATCTCATTTCCCAACCACCATATTATCATCCACTTTAATAAGTAAGCTTATAACGATACAAGGTTTCCCTCTTGTTTAGATTATGGATAAGCATATAAAAAAAGAGCTGGATGGAGTTGAGTTGAATTGCACATTTTTTTCTTTTAGATCGCAAATATTATATACATACTTACCTGCATAGAAATGTTTTAACTATGCATACTAAAACGATACATGGAATAAGAATGAAATAGACATAAACAGAAAACATACGGAGATGAGGGAGACGAAGAGATGGAAATGAAGACTGTGTGATGTGATGTTCTTAATGTACACATGAAATGTAAGCAAAAGAAGAGTTTTCAGGGTGTTAATTTGCTTGCTTTTGCCACCACCAAAAGACCCGAACGAAACCTGCAGCATTCTCCCTTGGTTCTTGGTTCCGTCCATGATATCCCATCGTCATCCAACCACATTTCCATGCTTACTTGAATACACATCCCTTGAAGCTACTCTTTCTTATCATCCGGGAGGCTCTCTGACAAAAGAAACGAAGGAGATTGCTCTTTATATTCTTCCAAAAAGTAAATAGGCACCGAGGCGGATTCAACGCTTCTAATAACAATATAGTATTATGTGTGATGTGATGTGTGCTTATACTACTCTGTCATGTGCGTGTACGTACGAACCAAGCTGGATTCCACAACTACTGGATCATTTTCACAAGGACTGAAGAAATATCTAGTTAGCATGTATCTACTATGTACATTTACTTATATTCCAGTAAGGCTTGGGCTTAATGCGTACGTATGTGCGTATAGCTACTTTGCACTTCATTCTCATCGCATCGTAACCACATTAAACGGTGCACGACTCACTTCCGCGAGAAAACTGGGAAAGAAAGACCAGTCAGTCAGCTCATTTCCACCTTTCACACTCACAATTCTCTCTCCTATGCTTTCACTTCTCGTTCCTAACATCCGACTCTGTTTTTTGTGAACTTCACAAGACTCGTTAATTAACCGAAAAGTTGCCGGTGTGAATTTAATGACCGCTCATGCTACATGCATGCTTACTAACGATAAGTCTACACACACATGCTTTATAAAGAAAGTTGAATGAATTTAATATATCCTTACGAAAGAAAAGTTTTCATTCTTGTTTAAGAGAGCCATGATATGCATGCAACAAAAGTTGAACATTTCTGATATCTCATCTTCATCACACAGTGCTGGGCTGGGTGGTAATAGAGCATTACATATTATATGCTAATATATTCTATCCAAGAGTTAAGGGGCATATTATAGCAGCACAGAGAACAAGAGTTTTGAGGACCCAAGCATCCAAAACAAAGTTAAAAAGGATTGTGTAGCTTTTTGTGGTAAAAAAGAGGTTAAGTTAGCTATCTTTTAGATGAAGATAAAATGAAAGAAAAAGCGCTGTGTGTGGAGAAAAGTGTGTGTGTGGTTTTTGCTAAATGCTCATGGTTTATCTTATAATAAGCATTTACTAGGTTTTTTTTATATAAAACACCAGCAGCAGCATATATCAGTCAACGCTTATATTAGTACTTTTCACAAAAATCTCCGTTATATTGGGAAAAGAGGGCTGAAGAGTAGTACTGTGCGATAGAATTTAAATACATGCATGCTACGCACAAGTACACGCTGGTAGCAAGAGAATTTCCTCTCGGCTAACTCTTGAAAAATACTAAAAGTTTTGCATGAAAAAGAAAAAGGTTCTACTTACGTCGTGTCTAGCACTGATGTCTTTTGATCCTCATTATCCCACAAAAAAAGATGTGCCTTTTCCTAAGTAGAATGGCCTATATATATTACATATATCTGCATCCTACATCACATCATGGTCAAATGATCTGTGATATTAATATTATAATGTATGAATATAGTATGCATGAATTTGCGGTAGTTGTTGAATGACGATATGAAGGTGATGAAAAAAGGGTAATATGGCTCTATACTTGCCCTATTTAATGTGCCTATCATCCACTACTTAATATTTGAACAAAGTAGTTATACATGCAAACTAGATTAGTCAGAGAAAAGTGGCTGCTTTCTTTTTTTAGCTCGTTAGATGGGTACGTACTGATAATACGAGTGTAGTTGACATAAGCACTGGCCCAAGTCTCCCAGAGTATTTAATCAAGAGCGTTAAAGAAGCTGCTAATGACATGGCCATGGGTAGCCTTGTGAAGTTCAAGCATGTCATGTGTGTAATGTAAAACCTTCTATTTTTGTATAGCAGAGATGACTATCAGCCCTGAGTAATTTGAGATGCCATCCAAACTTGGAGTAAACTCTTTGAATAATTTAAGCAATTCTTTTCGGGAAATCAAAGGAGGACCAATTAAGCTTTTTTTACGAATTAGGCAGATGATAATAAATTACATGACAAAACAAACATGTGTAAAAATTCGGACATTATATTGCATTGAGAAAGACTACTGCGCATTTACGCAAACCGCGCAATTAAATAAAAAACGAAACGAATTTTACCACATATCACGTTACCCCTCTTGTCCGTCCCTTGTAACTGTAATACGAAAATTGCCAAAATATCGTAACCAAATAATAGTTATCATGTTCAGTACCTGTTAATAGTATGTACGCAGTGGATTGACATAATTCTTACGCATATTGCGTTAATGTAACGAAAAGTGTTTATTTTGAAGGGGTTCTCTAATTAAATCCCCTTTCACGAACAAGTAGTGAAGTGAACACACATAAATAGGCACGCTGTAACAGTATTTTTATTCTAAAATGGTAGATATTTTTTATCATTACAAATAGTTGATGACTCGACTACACTTTATATTATTATTATGTATATATACTGTTATTCAAGGAAAAGTTACCGTCGACAAGTTCTAAAGTTCATAATTATTATCTTACTTCCTCTGCTTGTGCAAATTGGGAAATTGCTTTCTAAGGATTGTCTTCGTGTCTTTCGTCGTTCGTGCCACGGTCGCAGTCCCAACTTATATGGTATACATTGTGCAGACTACATCACATCCTCTTCTAGTTAGTTATCTGAAGCACTTCTCGGCTACAAACGGAGCATAAGTTGATGATGAGTAAAAGCGGTAGAGAAATGAAAAGAAAAACTCATTAAAAGGCATTAGCGCATTTTTTACTAGTTCCGCACTTTTTCCTACAAATACGCATATATGTGCACTACTACTGTTACTCGAACATAACTCCCACTTTTCTCCATGTATACAAATAAAAGTAATATCTAGAGACATACTTCTGTACACACATATAAAACAGAAGCAATATTACGTACAAGTAGTCATCATTCCTAGGTTCACCATTCACCATGCATGTCTTTTTAAAAATCCAAACTTGCCAAGATGGAGAGGCAAGTTTGTACTTTTTATTAGAAGCAATTACATAGATACTAAGTATACTTATGATATAGGTATCTTCTCAAAGTTACAGTCAATTACTTCTACACAATCATCATGAAAGTCATTTTATGAATGCCATGCAATTAATTTAATAGCAATTTTGCCAGATTCAAGGCTATTTCTGCCTTCCGCTCGTGTGTGCACGTATGTATGAAACTGGCTTCAACTTAAATATGTACCCATTACCAAAATGGAAGTCCTGCATGTATGAGAAGTGGAATATATGCCATGTGCCATAATTTTATGTATGCATGTATGAATGAATGTAAGTACACTTTCATCGTCTCATAACATAACATAACATAACCTACTAAATCGTTCCCACGTCGAGAAACGCAAAAACGGAGGTCTACTACATTCCCTATGTAATCGAATCTCGTTTTTCAAATGGATTTTTTTGGAATGTAAAATAAAATAATTCTTTGCGTTTGGAGTGCACATTGGTAAAAGTGTATAATGTCATGAATGAGAGTGCAAGCTTTGAAAGGCCTGATACTAGGCTAATGCAATGGTACCTAAACTCTAGTTTTCAAGACGGGAACAGAAAAAGTGGAGAAATAGGTCGCGAGATGGATGGGTTGTGACTGCCAGAACATACATAATATGGTTTATTCATTCCTCCATTATTAACTAGCAATTTATTTGCTAGTCAATAGCTTTGTCTAGCCCGTCCTCCGTTCCTTGTGGGGACACGATAACCCGAGAACGCTTTGACTTTTTTAATTGTTTCCATCAGTCCCAAAGGAAGACAAATGTTTTATGATTTTGTCATTGACAAGATCTTCATTACGAAATATAATAAGAATTAGGCCTACCGAATTGATGATGTCGCTTGGGACCTAAATCCGAGTTGCGAATTTGATCAAAAAAATGGAAAGGTCAGTAGTGTTTTAAAGAAATTATGATGTTCATTGTAAGAATTCTCCCTTGTGCAAGGGCATGGCCGCTTTGCTTCTGCCGGCTTGTCGTGGCAGGAAAGCAAGGATCCGAGGCGAAGAGTGGCCCCTTTTGCTTCTGGAGGCAAACAAGGATCCGAGGCGAAGAGTGGCCCCTTTTGCGTCTTGTGACGGCAAAGCAAGGACCCCAGGCGGAGAGTGGTTGGTGGGCTTGTGCGGGGAGACCCAAAGGGAAAGCAAGGATCCGAGGCGAAGAGTAGCTGGTGGGCTTTTTCGGGGAGACCTAAAGGAGGCAAACAAGGCGAAGAGTAGCTGGTGGGCTTTTTCGGGGAGACCCAAAAGAGGCAAACAAGGCGAAGAGTAGCTGGTGGGCTTTTTCGGGGAGACCCAAAGGAGGCAAACAAGGCGAAGAGTAGCTGGTGGGCCTTTTCGGGGAGACCCAAAAGGCAAACAAGGCGAAGAGTAGCTGGTGGGCTTGTGCGGGGAGACCCAAAGGAGGCAAACAAGGCGAAGAGTAGCTGGTGGGCTTGTGCGGGGAGACCCAAAGGAGGCAAACAAGGCGAAGAGTAGCTGGTGGGCTTGTGCGAGGCAAACAAGGACCCGACGCGGATATGGCCCCTTTTGCGCTGTCTCGGCGACAAAGCGAGGATCCGAGGCGGAGATGACCCCTTTTGCGCTGTCTCGGCGGCAAATCAAGGACCCGACGCGGAGATTGTCCCTTTAGCCTCTGGCGGGCAAATCAAGGACCCGACGCGGAGATGGCCCTTTTAGCCTCTGGCGGGCAAATCAAGGACCCGACGCGGAGATGGCCCCTTTAGCCTCTGGCGGGCAAATCAAGGATCCGTGGCGGAGAGTTGCTGGTGGACTTGCGCGGGGAGACCCAAAGGCAAAGCAAGGATCCGAGGCGGAGGTGGGCGCCTGTTCGGGGAGACCCAAATTCAAAGCAAGGATCTGAGGCGGAGAGTGGATGCAGAGAGTGCAAGGACTTTGGCCAATGCTTCAAATTTTAAATATCATTTCTTTCTGTTCATTTCAAGTAGGGAATCTCTTGCTATGCATTTCAATTACGGAATCTTCTTCTATGCATTTGAAATAGGGCGTCTCTGCTAAATTTTTGAGAGGATCAACAGCCACGATATGCGCGCTTTTTTTGGATGTTATCTTACATGTCAAATGTCATAGTTTCCTTTTATAAACCCTACATTGCTTGTTCGTTACACTTCTGTGTTAGCAGGGTTATTAAGGATTCATATAATACCCTACTTTTATAAAGAAAAAAAGATGGAGGACCACCGTTGATGGAATGGAATCGTCTTTGTCATTCTTAATCTTTTATGAAAAGATGTTTTCAAGGTGAAAGATTTTTGTCAACTTGGTAATGTCGTTGAGTAAAATGGAAAGCGATTTTGCAAATATGCAATCTGCATAATTCCTTTCGCTTTCTGGTTAGGCTTTAGAATAAAAAAAATCTTGCATATATTGTTTTACTCCTGGGCTACACATAGAGTTGGAAATAAATATTGCAAGTGAGACGTGAAAAAATTTAGAGATCGAAGTCAAAGTTTAAAATTCTAGGAGTTGCAAAGGTTCACCTACAGCAAAAACGTTACTCCAATGATATTATTATTATTATTTATGAGAGTTTAAAGTGTTACTTGGTGAGTAGATAAAAATGTAACAAAATCTTTTTAAAATGTCTTTATCATATGCATAAGAGTTAAAATTTGAGTTCTGTATTGAATACACACTGTCAGTGTGGACTGTGATGTTGAATGAAATGCTTGTAATCCAATTCAAAAGCAGTTAATGCATGTTCACATCAATGATTTAACGCTGATTTAGTTTAGTCGATAGTATTACTCAGCTTATAATTTTAATTTGAACATGTCATTCTGAACTGAAAAAAATGATCGATTCAATCTGCATATTGATTCCATGAGAGCTAAAATTGTAGTATTTGTTTTTCTTGCTTCACCTATGTACTAGGAAATGTTTTTACCGATTCAACTCAATTACATCGATTTTTGTAATTTATGCTTATATGTATTGTACACGCCCCAAAATTTTATACTATTTCTATACTTATTTCCAGTGGCGAAACTAGAGGCTCAGGGGCCCGTGTGCAAGATTAACCGCGGGGCCCTTCATACCTTAAACTAAATATTCAGTGCTTATCTGTACTAAATATTTTCATGCATATTCAATTCGAAGGAAGAAATATGAAGCAGCTTACGTAAGCAGGAAGAAGCAATGTAACATGAGTTCAGAATTTTATTTTTCTCTTTTTTAATTACAATTAATGCGACGGCATACATATAAAAAAGGAAAACAACTAACGAATCCGACTTCTGGGCAAAAATGCATTTTCTGAAAGCTTATGCACGTATAAAGAATACTCGTATCATATTTAGCCAAAATAATGTCATATACATCAATTGGTGGTACAAAAACAAGATTTTTGCCCAGAAGTCGGATTTTTGAAAAAACGGTAACGCTCCCCCCTTCTCGAGCTTGATTTTCTTCATGTTATTTCCCATAAAAACCAAACTGTTTGAAAAACACAATTTTCCACCCAACACCCAGCTGGGTGGCCAGCTGGACCCAGTATTTTGCATCCGTCCAATTTTACCCAAATGGAGCCCATACGAATTATTTCCACCCAAATCGCAGCTTAACTAGGTTTGTGGTTTCCTCGTAAGTCAGGGTAATGCATAACACTTTAGTTACATAAATATTTAAATTTACTTAACTCGTTAGTCAAACATACCAATAAGGTTAAATCCAATACAACTAGCACACTGCTTAGGTTAATTTCTTTGAGAATTTAAATCGTTAAACTACTGTAATCCAGTAGTTTTTGAGTGGACATTGCTAGTCCTTTCCGTGAATAACTAAAAAATTGGTCAACGGTTTAGAAATTTTCGCAGCTGTGGTCCATTGCTCTTTGCTACGCTTTCGGTTTTCACAACCAACTCCAATATTTTCTTGAAGACATTCTTCGTCTATCTCGTCGTTCTATCAGAAAATTTCTAACTTTTTCGTCTTTTTGTCGAATCAAGCAATTACTAACTTACTAAGCACATTAACAGTAAGCTTTCTCCAAAGGTAAGAAATCAGGGTAAACAATGATAGCAGACAAGAGCGAAGTAGCTAGATTTAAAAGATAACATGTTCCGCCTTACGCTCTCCTCAATGGCTCCGACTGACATAACACATTTATCAATTATGGGAAAAGTTGCCTACGCCATTGGATAAACTTTTCCTTTTCTGATGAACTTGGTCAGTTTTTTATCCTAGATCTTGGGGCCCCTCTGACCTTCGAAAGTGCCGGGGCCCGGGTGCGGCGCACCGCCTGCACCGCCTATAGTTACGCCACTGCTTATTTCGTTGAGTGTAGTACGGTACGTTAAACCAGAAACATTTTGGCTTTGTACATCATACATCCTTTGTCGTTAAGTTGTAGAGTAATCACTTTCATTATAACATTTTTGAAGTACTAATGATAACTTGACCTAAATATCATTACTTGTATAGCTAACCTCGTTTCGACTCTAGTCAAGAAGTTGAAAATCTTTAAATAACTATTAGTTAGTTACTCACAGTTGTTCCTCATCAGCGTTCATCATGTTCAGCAAACGGTTTTACATTGTCAGTGGTTTTTTATTTCATTACTCACAATACATGGGTAGCTTGCCTTATTTGAAGCTGGACAAAAACTCTCATGAATTTCTCCAGTCTGACTATACAAGGAAAAAGTATAAGTGGACATTTGTTTGCATGACTGTTTGGGTACTTTACAGTATCTGTAAAACAACTACACGATTATTAAACAAAGATTTAAACGGATTTAGCTTACTCTACGGATTAACAATTTCTTCAGTGGTTCTGCTCTTTGTTTTGTCAGTCTTTATTGTTTTCTCTGAGAACTTTCGGAACTGCATTAACCGGGTCCTTTTCTTTTTCACTTATCTTCACGGTAAGAAACAGACTTGGAAAATCGTAACGTTAAAAACAGAAGTCTTAATTAACAATACCGATATAATTAACTGATTTCAGGTGAATACATGCCATCATATGATCCCAATCAAGAGTGGCTTGGGATTCTGATTGATTGCGGAGCATTTCTTATCTTTGTGACGCTAATGGCAATGACATTCATGACCATTGGGATGTTTGTGACACGCCCACGACTACCACTTCTGATTGGAAGCGCAATTCCAGTCAAGCTGTTCATCTTACCTGTTCGAATTCTTACAACGTTATTACAAGTGCATCTCATTTACAGTGCTTACGTGACCACAGCATTTACTGTTCTCGTGGTTTACGAGTACTTTGTTTCATTGGCTCCTTATGCTAGCTCAGAACTGTGTTTGGGGAAAAAATCTTATCGAACTTTAAATACATTAAGACAGCCTGGGAATTTGGTCAAAACTTACAGAGCGATTCAAATTATCAACACGCACGCTATGAATGTTTGCGGCTATTTCATTCTCCCGTTTCAAATCATTTTTGGGCACTTGATAATTTTTTGTAACACGGTGCTCATCACAAATTTTCATAATACATGTATAATGTAATGTATGTCGTTAACCACAATTATAATACTAGGAATGTGGTCGGTGACATCAACCATCTTTTGGTCTGCTGTGCTTGCATTCGGAGCCTATCTGCATGTCAGAGGTGAAAAATTGATGGATTCTTTTAAACGACATAATTGGAGAAACAGGGGCACTCAGAGGTATATGAACAAATTTCGCAAATCCTGTGGACTGATTACATTACATTTTGGAAAAACCTTTGTAATTCGACGTTTGACAGTTTTAAAATTTATTAAGGGATTGACAGTGGGAACGTTTCGGGCGCTGACCCTCAGTACGAACACACATCATTAAAACCTCAAACTGAAGAATAATTTTAAATAATGTAATTATAATTTGTCTTTTTAAATTTATTAATGCTTTCATAAATATTATACAGAAATAAAACCCTTAAAAAATGCCTAAACTTAGAATGTTTAACTACTATACTATTTACATGTAATGTACAACCCCACCAAGGGTCCAATAAGGTTTCAATTTCAGAAAAAAAACCAATAGCATCTTGACCCTGTTACCCGGCATGGTTGTTGTAAAAGTAGAAAACAAATGAAGGCAAAGAGGCAGAATTCCTGTCCTGACCATTCTCTCCCCTTTCATTTGTTTCGTCTACTAAACTTCCTTCCGCTTCCTTTGAATAAGCATCCATATAGAGAGTTGTAATGTAAAGGGAAGAAATGGATGAGTGGTAGATGTTCTGAAATGATAAGAAGAAAGTGTTCCGTTTGTTTCAGTCAATCAAACGACTCATTACACAGACAACGAGTAGTGTAGCAAAGTAAGATATTTGGTGCTGGTCCGCTCACTCACAAAGACTTGAGAACTCTTGTTTTCCTTGTTGTTTTTGTTACTTCCTCTTCCTTCACGAGTCATCTCATTTATCCACAGGAGGAAGAAAGAGTTTGGCAGAAATGAAGAGGCTGAGCATAACGGCTGTAACAGGAAAGGATATAATGCCAATGACCACGGCTACCAGTGGAAGCACACCAAAGTAAGTTGTGTAATGATCCAAATCCTCGTCAATGCCCAGTGCGGAAAAGATGCTCTGTGTAAGATCAGATGTCAAGAAGGTGTCAGCAGGAACTGCTGCGGTAGCACTATCACTAGCACCTTTTACTGGAGCTGGTTCTGGACCGAGCTGGAAACTCCATGTTCCGTTGGCGGAGGTCCACAAGCTCGCGAAAATTGTCAAGGTTGTGACGTGCAGACAAAATTTGGAGTTTTGGACAAAGTCTCTGATTTTATTATACCTTGTTCGTGTTTTGCTAGGCCTCGACATTTTCGTCTGTGTACAAAAAAAAACGAAGGTTAGAGGAGTTGATAAAAAAAATGTTTTATTTTCTATGTTGTAGCTTCGCTACCAGTTTTAGCAGAATGGGACTCCACTGCTAGTCTTGTCTTGTTGGTAGCATATGTGTAAAACGGAAGACCGAGTAAATAAAAAGCACTTTTGTCTTTCTGACAGCAGCATACCGTTTTGTGTGACATGAACAAATGAAGAAATAGAAACAAAGTGTTATTTTATTGTCTTAACGGAAATATTATATTTTTAAGATTTATTAAGCACATGACTCCAGCTAACCAAGTGTTCGTTCAAGACAAATATTTCTATTGGATGAACTCATCTCATACTATATATTTCCCGTCTCAACCACAACTTCCCATTGTCACCTTTCCACAACTATACTTTGCATATCTTATTAGCACGTTTCATTAGCAGCCAGCAGCAACCATATACCGTATTCAGCGTGAGTTGGCTCATCAAAATACAAAATGAAACTCATTTTCTCTCTCTCTCTCTCTCTTCGGTATCCCCTCGAAAACTCATCGCAGCATATCTTTTAAAGTGTATAAGAGTAGCACCCTTTTCACACTTCTTTAGTTACTTCTATAGTGGTACTCCTTTTCATCAGTAATCAAGAAGCCACAGGAAGCACTTTGAAGTTGGATCCTATTATACTTTTGTATTATACAGCGGAGCGGACTCCTTTTTGTTTCCTATTGTTGTAAGGAAAAGAAAATATACATTTTTGCTTAACTACCCTTAATAAACTGCATAATACTTTTGGATGTCGTTGGAGCCTGGTGTGGTCTCTAAACTGTAATGGCATTACTTAACGGAAAAGGCTGTTATGAAAAATAGGGCAAATTTGCATGATGAAACAGACATATAATAACAAGTAACGGTTTAAGTTTTTGGCTCACCACTCCACTACTACAACACACACACACAGTCATCATCAGGAAGCATCATCATCATCATACACTGTGTATGAGAAGATTAGATGTGGATGAGAATGAAAAGTATCATGGGACGAGTATTATGTGCATAAAATATAAAATTTTCTTGAAACGTTTTTCATTCTAATTTTTGACTAATACATATAATATGCAGATATCCATACTTTTGCAGTCAGGAACGTACTTAATGCGTAACCAAAGCTGGAAGCATTCATTACATCCTCGCATTCATTGGGTGTTTATTAAAGAGGACAGAAGGCAAGGCTACAGTGTTGCTGAACAAAGTGTGCTAGTAGTAGTAGACCCCTTTCTCTTCTTCCCCATTACGTATTCCCTTGCCTTTTCGTCAAGAAATCCTGCGGTGCATCCTTCTCATTTCACTTTACCATTTCCATCTTTGTCAAAAGATGCCAAGCATGCATACAATATTTTGCATTTTCTGCTGCTCTTCTTCTTCCTCATCCTTTTTCCTTACCTATAATATTCAACTCCTATACACTCTCATACTCACAGCACACTGCACTCTTCTTTTCTTTGCAGTCGTCCCTTTCTGACTGGATATATGTGTCTCAGGAGAGAAAACACATTTCCATCTCGCATGCATTAAATTACAGACGTTAATGTTCTTAATTCCCTTTAAAACACATCCTTTTCACTTCCTCCTTTTCCATCCCGGGTCTGCTTGGAGTCTGGACTGCGTGATGGGATGTGATATATACTATTAAATGTAACCTGTTTCCTTTTCTTGTTAACAGAAACACATCGAGGGATTTGCAACTGTGACTAAGTATATGTGATTTTGACTACTACGTCGCTGATTCTGGGGGCAGCAAGCAAGCATGCAGCTTTCTTCTTTGAAAGGGAAAAACTGACGAGGAGGACAATATATAATATAACTGCAACGGAAAATTAAATGACGATGGATTCTCATCGCTCACCAAGTGAGACAAATGAAAAGAATAGTTTAATTTTCACAACCAGACAGAACAAGTAAAAAAAACTTCAACTGCTGCGTCAACGCAATCACAATACAGAATATTAAATGCTTTCACAGAGGAAAACCCAAGTTTATCATACCATGTAGCTTTCCATCTGCTTTCATCATCATCCTACAAACTAGAAACCACTGGATGCTTTAGGATGGTTTTGCTTTGGCTGTTGCTGCTTCTGCCTATAATAGCGTAATGTAATTGTGGAAAATTGTATTTATGCACATGAGCCGAGGGGGTTGAGACATTGAAAGTGCATAGCATTATACACACATCAGCAACTCACCGCATAATCATCATCATCATGATCATCCATTTCATTTCATAAACACTTTGTGTGCAACTAAAAACAAAATGATATTCTTTATGAATTTCAGTGAAACGTGTGTGAGGCTTGTGGCTTTCCTTTTATTATGATGCATGCTTGACTCAAATGAATCCAACCGTTTCTGTGTGCATAACTCATGTATGTATCTATAAAATTCATTTTTAGAAGTGGAATTAGATACTTTTGAAAATGCAGACTGTAACTCAGCCATCTGATCCTGATGCAATAGAATGGGATTTATATGGAGTTTTGATGCTCAAGTGTGTATTTCAGTATATATAATCTCACTTCCTGTAACTAAACGAAAAAGATTCAAACTCATCGTCCATCGTCACTCATCCGGCTAATTCATGAGCCTTATCTTGAAACTAGTTTGGAGATATATGAATTATTGGCTTTATGTACTTGACATTTGAGCACAATAGATTGCTTTTCTACAGAGACTATGTAATCATACGCCTGATAGTAACAACATTTCGTAAACAATACAAACCTTCCAACCAAGTAAATATATACATGCCGTTGCATTTGTCGCACTGCATGATTTGTTTTGAATAATAATGAAAGCTATGATTCAATATCTACTTATATATATAGCCATACTTATTTTAGTACTTGGAGTAGCTTGAGTGTGCTTCTATGGAATGTTATTATGATTATGATGACCGTATAGTGTTTATACTGTAATCTAATCAGATCATGAACACCGCCACGTGTCGACAAATAGGAAGCTTAGAATGATATGATATAAAGGCCACCAACCAACACTAACGATGAAAAATATGTGCATTGAAGATACTTGCTGAAATGAAAATAATCCATCAAGGATACACATATTACGTAATAATACAAAGCTCCAATGACTCTGGGAATGAAATGTTTATCCTTGCAGAAAAATCAGACTTCTAGCCGGTTTATGCAAAATAATGTGAAAGTAAATATAGCATCAACGAGTAGAGTGTGAGAGACAATCCCAGCTAAACATTATGTTTCGGTGTTTTTGTTGAAAAGAGGCAGGAGTTATAGGTACGTGGTAAAGTAACTCGCTTCATTTTTATACATCATGCACGGGCATAATAATGAAATGAATGACTCTGTGCTGGTGCGGCTTGGCCACGTGGGAAATTCTGGTGAAGCGTCCCTGTCAACTTTTATCTGCTTTTCATAGTGTACATATATGACTAAAGTTGGTGTAAAGAATACATGAGAAAGCAGGGAAAATTTTGATTGCTCTGAAAGGAAATTGTGAAAGGAAAAGAGGAGAGGGAAGAGGAATACATATATATTCTCAGTTTTTGTATCGTTTCCTTTCCCAATGTATTGGTAAAGAGGGTATAGTAGACAGTAGACAAGTGAACGGTAATAAAAGTGAAATGCATTGAAACTATAATGAATCTGTTGGCTTGCATGGTTTGGTTGAAAGCTAGAGAAATGCATTGGGAAAGAATGAGAATAAAGAAAAATTGATGGTGATTGTGTTTTTTGAGGAGGAGTTCGGAGGAGAAGAAGATGATGATAATATGCTTTTGGTTTCAGGGAGATGAGAAAAGCCAGCATGTTTCTTCCTTTATTGTGTAGCTTTCTCTCTTTCTCTAAATTTCTAGGGAAATACGTGCGTATTTCCATGAATGAGGATGAGGAATGTGTGAAAGTGCACAGACAGTGTGATCACACAGTATTAACTGGCGTGCTTGCATGTATCTCCTATATACTTTTTCATTCTTCTTGTCGAGAAAATTTCCTTGCATTCCCAACGGGCTAAGAAGGGAATATAAAAGAAGAATGGAAGCATAAAATGCCATTGGCACTGCCATATTAGTATTATTCACCTTGTCTTCATTTTGACTGCATAACATTGAGGAGCACACACACACACACACACTTAATATATTATATAACTTTCACATTAGGAATATGAGTTTGCCCCCTTTCGTGTTAAGTATATATAGGGCTTAGCTTTCTCACTAAAACTTGGCCTTGCCCATACATTACACTCTAAAATGAATGGATGAAATGGTGTTTGGGTGATGATGAAAAAGAGAAAAAGAGCATTATAATGATGCAGCAGAGATAACTTGCATATATTTTATTTCAAATGCAGAGTAGTGAGCAAGTTAGAGTGAGTCGACTTTATGTGGAAATCTTAATGGAAAACAGGCTTCTTGAATAAATAGAGAGAAAGGTTTTTCTTCCCACCAGTAGCTCCATACCATACTAAAGTGCAGAGTTATATACAAGAGATAGTTAGTTGGTAGAGTGGATTTAGGAGCAATAGATGATACACAAATGGGATGTTGTCAGTGAGAAAAGGTTTCACTTTTTATTCCTTTTTTTCTTTCTCTTCCTCTACTTTTCTTCTCCTTCTGCTTTACGAGACAGATCTTTGCATTGTGGAAGATATATTGAATGCTTGTCTGCTCACCAGTCGCACACTACTCCTCGTTTAGTGATGTATAAAACTATATGCACTATTTTGGAATATAATATATAATGTGCTGTTACTGCTGTTGTGTGTGCTGTGCTAGTTGTGCTAGTACTATACTTGCAAAAAAGGCATTGTGCAGCTGGGAGTGAAATCGTCACAATCTATTTTCATTAGAACACGTAAATCCCTTCGGAGTTTTGAGCAAAGTGTAAAATAAAAAGAGCTGCAAGTAATTTTATTCTTTAAGCTTGTCATTTCCTCGCTGAAATTGGAGCAATAAATTATTTCCGTATATTTGAAATATATGTGGGAGAGCAATAAAAGTTACTCTTTCTCAAATGGAAACAATATGGTAGACATTTACTTTTAAATCAAATTCCAGCCTTCCCCCATCCATCATTTATCCCTGTAATATTATAAGCCTTTAGTAGTTTAAAGGCCGGAGACTGAATGGCGATAATATGCAAAAATTACCATTTAACTACAACCCAGCATGAAAAAGTCAGTCGTAGACAAACTTTAAGAAACTTGGAACAGAACACTTTCAAATCGTATACCCTTTATTTGTAATTATTATTTTCTGGAATTCCCCACCAGTTATATATAGCACCAACAGTGTATATCAGCACTTAGGAGGTTTGGTCAATGGGAGGACGACGTACGATATAGGTTGAAGTAAATTTTATAAATGCTTGCAGAAAATCCTTTTAGCTGAAATCACCCATAACTCCAAATTTTTGTCCTTGCTTTCTTTTTATTTGATCTTTTCACCCCAACACGGCTTCTCATTTCCTTACGTTGAGTTACGAGAAAGAAAACCATAAATGCCCTGTACAATTTTATATACGTTAAAAAGGTGTCTACGACTAACAATAAATTTCCAGTAAAAAGTGTTCAAAATGATGTGACCACAGCAAATAATATACCATATGTGTTAAGTTTCTAAAAAGGTTGTTGTATGTACACTTTTTAACCCAACCCGTATAAAAATGAAAACAATTTTCGTTGACTGCAGGTTCTATAGGGTCTAAAGCCGCGGCGAGTTGTTGGAGCAACTTTAAGCGAGCTTTAATGTCATCAAAAGAATGAGGTGAGAAGGTATCAGGATGAAATGGGACCGACCAGTAGTTTCTCTTTCGACATAACCTCCTACAATACAACACACTACAAAAATAGTTGTGACAGGCCCATATAATAAGTATGAAGCCACACCATTTTCTATATTCAAGTAGAGCATGTGTGTCTTTAATATATATATATTGTCATATCATGATCGTCATATGTATTTAGCAGTTCATAAAATTAAACCCGGTTTATGAGGCAATAAAAAGTTGTTTCATGGGAGTTGTCCCAAAACCACAACTTTCCCCTTATTTTTTTTCTTTGCCCATAATGTATAATATATTATTTCACCCCGTAAAGATAATTTTTTAGCCTTCACCTTAAAAATCCACGTGATCCTGGAGGTGTAATGTTTTGTTCAAGGTGTACTTATATCCCTTGGCGCTGGACAAATGGTAAAACTTGTTAGCAATGCGGGATGAAAATCCTTGGCATGGTTTCGCTCGGCATTTCCTTCCTAAATATTATGTAAACATTCAATGATTGCTTTAAAATCGGCCGATGCCAATGCAGTTATATGCCGTGGGGAAGGTTGCCCTTAAAGTAATCAAAATTACATGTAGAGCTGCAATGCAATTAAGCTGCAAAGAAGAAATGTAGAATTGCACTGGTTTCACAACGGCAGACCATCAAATTGAGGAGGATGCTCGTTAACTAATAAAGTGTCAAAAGATTTTCTTTATGAAAACTGTTTGGAATCTCTAATAAATTAGGTATATTTGTAGTATTGAAAGTAAGAGAAAACTTTTCATGAGGAAGTCATATTTTCGAAAATGTTGAGAGAGATAAGTACTCAATAATGATCAACTTGTTATTGCTGACACGTTGGGTAACAAGTTATCTCAAACTGTTCTCAAGTACTGCATTCATTGGGTCCCATAGCTGAGGTTCATTGGATTGGATGGAGCTGAAGCTATTGAAAGAGCGACAACTTGCTTTCACCAGCATATATAAATGAGTATGTGCATGTCATACACTAAAGCGTCCAATGTTGCTTCTCTCAGCATGAGAGAAAGAGTAGAAATCGAGTCGGAGCTGCAGACAGTCAGTCGAACGTGCTACTTATAAAAAAAAAGTTGTAACAGACCTCATGCTGCATGATTATTCGGCTAAACTAAACCCACGAGGGGAAGAAGTACAAGTGCCCCAATTCTTCGAAACACGACTCAAAAGTAAAAGTGCTATGTACAACATACACACTTTTACTCCAATGAATCAGTGGCAGGTTTAGTAGAACTGCTGCTGCTTTTTTTCACAAGTTTACAAGTGCCATAATATAAAAGCTTGTTTGCCTCATCATCAAAAAGTATTATTATTACTAGGTTCATCATCATCCTCCTCGTTATCAGCAGCAACAGAGCGGAGAGAAAGAGGAAGGCAAAGCAGGAAAAAAAGTGACTAGGCTCAAATAACTCATCGTTAAAATCATCATCACATCACCATTCCAAACTAGGTAGGTATATATACATAATATGTTTTTTTTGAAAACGAGAAAAAAATACATGTCACTCTCTCTTTCTGTGACTCGGCTGTAATATAAAGATCCCTATATATTCATCCTCATTTCTGCAAACCCCGAATTCACTCTGCTTCCTATACAGCGTCGTGTCTTGGAAAGTGTTTCTGGTGTGCTGTCTTTTGTGAAATTGTGTGTAGGGTTGTCTCAAGAGACCTCTCCAACTTCTTTTCTTGTTCATTTGCACCATTTTTAAAAGCAAAGTTTTTCTTCTCTGCGAGAGACTTATTTTTGCAAATTTGCAAAAAAAAAGATGAGAAAAGGAAAACTCGACCAATCTGTCTAATACCAACAAACTAGATCTTATGAAATTATGGGTTGCATGATGCATCAGTGACACAGTAATTAAAATGAGAAGCCTAATGAATGACTAGCGGGGAGAAAGAGAGTAGTGAATGGATTGGATGGATGAATTTACAAATGAAAGGAATAAATGAGCTAGATTGTGCTTGTCATCATCCCCCGATGACAAATTACCACTTTGAATGCACTGCAAATGACGTATACTAGACACTTCACCACTGTTGCTTGTGAAGTGGATGATAAAATGGCTCCTTCAACTCGAAACTATACATTAATAATACGCAATATTATATTTTATGGGGTATGTGCCTATAACACACCATTTATTGCAAATTTTTGCCAAAGGAGACTTTGATGGTGAATGTGAATTTTGACCTAAATAAACAGGGAAGGAGAGGCGGCGGATGTAAATGTGTTTCGAAAACACTTCCTCTCTCTAGTCCCTAAGTCATGTGTGCTAGCGTAGCCGAAGATTATTGTTTGAAGAAGCAATAGAAGCTGCATAAGTGGAGAAAGTTTTTTTTGCGTAGGCTTATTGATCACTCTTAAGAGATTCTATATCCTTGCCTGTTTATTCACCTAATATTTCTCTACTGACTGGAAGGCCAAGCCATGCCAGGCCAGTAATCCATATTATTATATATAGATTGAGAAAATATCTGGTGAAAGGAAATATTTTCCTTCACGAAAAAAATACTGTGGGTATGAACAATGTGAGTTTCAAAACTGACTGGTAAACATGGGGCACACAGCGAGGGGTACCTTTTTTATAGTTGAGTAGAAGAAAATGCTAATGTTGAGAGAAAAGGGGGAATTTATATGAATGCTCTAGATCCAGCTCCTAAATCCTAGAAAATGAGAATTATGAAACTTCGTTTAGTCAAAAGCTAATGTATAAACAGACATAGACACAACACATACATACATACACATACATAGGCATACATCGAGGAAAAAGGTGGGTTGCTAAAACTGTGTCGTTCTTTTTTTCTCATGATTTTGTAACACAAGGAAAGATGGGAGAGTGGAAGCATGGGAAGGAATATTTTCCCAATAGAAAATCGAAACTGGATGCATGGGAAATATTGTAGACTAAAACGGATCTGATGGCTTATAAAAAATCTGACATGATGGAACCTGTCGTTGAAAACTATCTAATGGATTCTTCAATACTTTCACTACATCCGATCCCCATGTTCTACACAACTTCCTTTTTCTCTTTGCTCCATGTACGTTCCTCGCCTTAACCTGCTCCATCCCCCAAGTTATGTACTAGTAGCATACACTACATACTCACCACGACACAACGCTACACAACTCATACACGAGGGAACATAAATTTCAAGGAAAATGTTTCTTGGATCAGTGAAAAGAAAACTGAAAGAATATTTTATTTCATGCTATAATATTCCAATTCGCCAAAAAAAGGAAAGAGAAAGCAGAGAAAGTTGTACACACATGTTTCTCCTAGCATAATATTGCAAAGGAGCGAACATTCTCACAAGTTATGCATGGCGTAATGTAATGTTAGTATGTGCACTACATTATATTGTAACTTTAGTGCAATCAGTGATCGTCTGGTGAAGGGAGGAATGAAAAAATGTCCAAATGTTTGCTTCAGCGCTTGAATATATTTTCATTCATACATAACGACTGGAAAAATCACCAACATTTTAGTACTCACTTCCGAATCTTTAGCTGGGCTTTTTATTGTGGATCTTGAAACGTACCTAATATTTATAAATACATACATATAAGTATACAACAAGAGTAGTTGTATCATCACATCACGACATGACTCATGTCTGTGTGTAGGTTTATATGTCTCTGTTAAAATGATGTACGTAAATGTCTTCAAGCTGGCAAACTTCATCCACGCCGCATAAAGCTGAGTGAAGGAGATGGAAAGTCAAAAAAGAAACCGGGAATAAACACAACTCGTTTTCGATACAAAAAGTATGTTTTTCGGCTTAGGGCTGTGTGCTTACGATGATGTATGAAATATGATGTACATAAATTGAGACAGGTTTTGACTTGAAGAAGTATGCTACATAGAGAGAAAAGAAACATGATGGAAGTAAAAGCGTAATATACGAGTATGTTGACTGAGTTTTTAGTGAATGTGAATGAAATGAAACTTAAACATAACATAACCTCGGCTATTTAAAAACGCGGTGAAGGAAATCTGCAAGGTTAGATAACCAGCAGAATAAGGTATTTTATATAAATAAATAAGAAGAAGCAGGCTAGGTGGTGGAGTGGAGAGATGAGAAATTCGGAATATTTAAACACATCCTGCGTCACAATAGGAGTTAAAACCCCGATTCGATATTCGATCTCCCGTATTCCAAAACGTATTCAAGGACGATGAGGTTAAACCAGGATAGTAGTGGTAATGGTAGATTGTAGACAGCCTCAAGTCTAGACAGATACCTACAAATAAATCCTGAATCGAATGTATGTTTTTTGTTTTATTTAAATACATTCAACATATTCTAGTATTTACTACTTTATAATTGACAGCAAGCTATTTCATTTCCATAAAATAAAATCAAAATGTCGGATAATACGATATCCTGTCTCAAAAGCTTTTGATATTACAGACACACACTTTATTCGTTTTTTACTTTATCCCGGCCTTTGACATACATTTGACCTTAAAACTAAAACCCGTGTGTTTCTTTAAAACCTTCTTTTTCGGTGAACATATAAACATTTTGTTGGCTAACTTTCTGAATTCCCAATTTATCTAAAGAGTTTTTCTGTTTCAGCTTATATATTTCCAGTGCAAAAACAGTTTGCGAATTTTGAAGCTTTGAGCCTTTTACCGAGAAAACAAATGAAATGAATGACAGAGATACTTTGGTTTGCCATCCAGTTAAAAGGAAAGTTATTGAAATAGGAGCGCTCACTAAAATTAATAAATATCTCTTTCTTTTGTCTGCATTAACTGGAAAGTTTGGTCACATTCCAAAAATGGTTTCATTATTGCTCTCATTGAGAAGTTGATTCAAGCATATTGTAGCAAAACTAACAGCGTACTTTGGGCCTGCATTTTACACTTGCATAAAACTACGTACCACATAAAAAAAGGCACACTACTACTACACATACTACTACTACTACTATCACTGTTTTGGGCCATACACATTATTATTGCGACCTAAACTCAAGTTAAATGTAGCAAGTCATTTCCACACTAATACACTTTTGTCGGCATTTTCTAGTTTTACTCTACAATTTTTTTGTTCTATTTTAGCTCCTCCGTAAACTTATATGTACTCTGCTTTCTCTTTTCCTGTGTTTGGTCTGTACAATTTTAAAACATCAGGTTTGCAAAAATTCCTGTGCTCTTTTATTTTGTATAGTTTTACCATTCGAATTCAGTAGTGTGTGTGTGGTTGCTCACTTTGAGAGTTCTAGTTGCAAATGATTGTGCTAGACTGAAGGAGGTTGGGAGTGAGGTATATTTTGGCCCTGATGTGCAATTCTATTTGGTGAACTTTTCTTCCTCAACCCAACAAAAAACTGCATATCTATCTCTATCTCTCGTAATGTTATAGCCCTTTTGTGGGGTATATATTGTAAGTCAAGTGTGATAAAAATGAGCACTTCTCTTGTGAAATACCAAGCACCGTGGTGGTATGGTGGTAGCGGCGGTAGCAATGGTGTTGGGAGAGAGAAAGTGATAGTCAAATGATCTGATGCTTCATGAATGTATGTATACATTACTTATACACTGCTGTATATAAATGGGGATGATAGTAGTTCTGGTTCTCGTACAAAAAAAAGTTGAATGCGCTACATTTTCTCTCGTATTCATTCTGCTGTTGGCTTTATTGTGGCTTTGGACTTGGTCAGAAGTATGTAATGCAAAGCGACCATAAGCTCCACAACGAGGAATGCCACTTGGGTGAAAACTGCTGTTCTTTTTCTTGTTGCACAAATACAGAGTCGATTCACATCATCAACCAACGCCATATTCAACCGGTCGGAATAGTGTGAGATTCGATTCGATTCAAGTGAAAACCAAAAGCTAGCAGGTTGAGTTACATACACATACTATATATGTGTGAAATACCTACTGGGAATTCTTTGTATATAATACAAAACTATACAAGTGGAAACGGATGTGAGCGAGGGTGCTGAACTTGTACTAATACTTTCCAACCATAAATTACCTTAAAACAAGTACACACACAGCAAGTTCCACACTAGTTTTCATGAAAATACGCAAACGTTTCCTATTTCAAAGCCGATTTTCCTATACTTAACAACTTTTATTTTGATAAAATGGACAGGAGGTAGACAGCATGGAGAAAGTTTACCCCACAGAAAGTTGTCTCTTTTTTTTGCATGGTTCTCGTCCTAGTCGTACCGTTAATAAACACACAAAACTGTTGGGGAACTTTGGTTAAACATACATAGATATTTTTTTTGCTTTTGCATGCATAAATTTATATGGGACATCAACCAGTCGTTCCTCCCGTTGTTAGTAAGGAGTTCACCAAAGGTTTTAAATATTTGCATGAGCAGACGGGAAAAGTGACGACACAAACTGCGTTTTTCTCTAAGACTCAAACCATGCGGATAGGCATCCACGCACACACAGTTCGTTCCATCCCAAAAAACCCATCCCATATCTTTGAATTATTCCACTTGCTATCTATCTATTCACCAGAAAAAAACCTATGCCGAGCCAAAGCTTAGCTTTAACTTGGTTGGTTGGTGGTGGTGGTGGAGATTGGTGTAGAGAGAAAGCAAGCCATGGGCGACATATTCGACAATCTTGCATGCATTCATCGTTTTCACTCTTTCTCTCTGTCCTCAGTCAAACTATATAGAAGGTCTCTGGGTGGACTGGAAAGTTAACTACCTACATTATTACCACTACAGACCTTTTGACGATGAAAATGGCGATGTGATTGTATGATGATGGCGATGATGATAATCGTGATTATATTCCGGTTCATGCAGATACTAAAACATTGTCATTCTCTCGAGAAATATATATGTGTAAGGGTAAACTAGAGAAGTAGACCTAACTTTCTCTACTCCTCCATCTGCTCCTCTTGCAAAAATACACAATGCTACACACATCGGCCCTTCCCCCTTCTTTTTAGCAAAACCAAGCGTTTTTTTCTTGGCATGGAGAACATATGCATATGCTAATTTTTTGGACACGTTTGGCGTACATGTGCCAAAAACTTTGATAAAAGAGAAGAGAATATAGAGAAGAATCTGTATAGGGATATGGAGAAAGCACTGCCATGTGAATAATGTATATTGAGTTGTAGTAAGTAATAGTAATATGCCATCATAATAGAAAACGGAATAGTAGCCTCCAGTGTGTGCATTGGCAATGGCAAATATTTTTGCTTATTTTTCTCATAGAAAGGGGAAAATAATATCGTCTTTCTTTGCTGATGATATGAAGGTTGCGTTCTTTGAGGTTCGGAATGGATAGTAGTAATGATGCCTACATTATTATCATGATCATCATAAACTTTACAGTTGAATTCCCTAATGAAATCTAAAAAAGGCTTGCTTTCATACTTACACTCTTCCTTTTCTCCACAACCAAAGCAGACGATAGTCAAGCTTTAGCTTTTATAGTGTCTTCTTTTTAACGTCCAAAAAAAAGATGAGAGTTTCCCTTTGAACTATCAACTGTCAAGTTCGAAAAAGGAGGAAGGAAGCGTGAATTTATAATTGCGTGACTGCTGCTACTACTACTCCTCCACTCTCTACCATTGATATCCCCCTACAAGTGGTGGTAAAGTGTGTGGACTAATGAATTTATTCATGTGTGCGCTTTTCAGCTCTTCTCTTGCAAGCCTGTAGAAATTGAGATTGGGATGGAAAGCAGGGGCCATCAGGAGAGAGAAATGAACGTGGGGAAGGAAGACCAGGGCAGGTGTCAACACATACAATAATCATTATTCTAACGATTTTAACCCTTTGCTTTTGTCCTTGGAATTTGGAATGCTCGATGAAAGGAGTGGGTATCAATATGATAATGAAATGGTCTGCTTTTGCATTCCATTTCTATTTACCATCTATAACTTCCACCCATATTCACATCCACCCTCGCTTTATGTAGTATGTAGTTTGTTCTCTCATATATGGTTTTGCAAACCTTCAACTTTCAATCACATTTGGCATGCGCCCACACGCGGTGAGTATTACCAAGAAGTAAAACACGTAATGTCCGATGTAATCATTCAATCTTGTCAGAAAAGCCATATCAAGCATTTATTCATTCATTCATCCAGTCCAGCTTCACTCAGACAGACCGGCAGTGCCAGCCTGCTAGCACGAAAAATTTAAGTATGTTTTGGTCTCGGAAACGCCCAAAACGCATAGTGACTTGTCAAAAACACAATCGCAAAATTTGGAAGGATATTATGATGATATTGGCATCGGCATTGGTGCAGTATAATGTAATATGTAATGATGATATGCTCTGTTCTAGGAATCCGTGGGGAAAGTTCATTGGTATCATTACTGCATTGTTTTATTGAATAAAGTGCAGTGTAGATGGACAGACAATTGAGATAAAAATGTTTTCTCTAAAGTGAAACATGACTATGACCACTGCTATTTGGTGTATTATTATTGTGATATGTCGTGTCGCCCCTATTTTTTCTGCTTGCTCGTTAGCAAAGCTTTTTTATGACGTGTACCACACCACACCAAAACCTAGTCAACCAGAGTTGTAGTGAAATGGAATGGGATGAGAGGGGGAGATAAAGCATGTATGCACTATGCTGCACCATAAGTATATTGGCATCTATCTATATTAGATGGTCTCTATCATTCATTACTTTATGGAATGGGCTGATTGTAATCTTAATTGTATGTTGAATATGTTGGACGGTGAGATAAAGGTAATGAAGACACCAAACCTGTCACATCAAGAAAAAAACTATATTACCCAATGTGAATGTGAGCACGAGCATATAGTATTCACCCGTCCATGAATTTAATACATTATAAACAGTATAGAATATCCCCATTCAAAATATATTCAATCATCATTACTATTATAACTCTGTTAACTACTTACGGAATGAGATAAGTAATGAGGGAAATAGAAAAAGCTGATATGAGATATGAACCTATATATCTCTACAGATATTTGAGACTTTTTATGAGTCCAAATAAAAAGGGCTATATAATGACTAATGATACTGATTGAGTTATTGTTTTTTGGCCTTTCATATAATAGTGAATCAAAATGGGTTGGGATAGAGAGCTCATAACGAAACGTACTTATTGAAGCTCTTTTTTATTGCAACACTAACCCGAGACCACATTATGAGAGAGAATGAGCCTTTCATCCTGTCTACCTCTCATAATCACGCAAGTGGAGAGTCGGAGAGTGTGACAAAAACCATGCTTTCATGATAGTAATAATGTAAAGGAAAATTGGTTGTGCTCATTCATTCGTATAGAAATACAAGCACATATAATAATACATATCAGGAAGGATGACGGGGCGCATCAGATCCTGCCTTGTGTCACAGTCAAACAAGTCTACTACTACTACTGTACTGATGTGTTGTGAGACCTGATATACTCAGGCAATGAACCGGAATGGCATTGCCTGACTACCTCATTAAGACATGTGTCATTGTTTTTCCTATACTAGGATGGGATGGAGGGACACAGTCGAATCATAACATTATAAAAATGACTGTATATACATACTTTGCTTCTCTGGTCAACAACCATTATTGTCTCATCCTGATACTTTGATATGACTAATAAAGTGTAATGGACATTAGATGTATTTGTAATATCGTGCAATTTGTGGTTCATTTCGTGACATAAAATTTTGCGAGTGAAAATGGGATACGGATAAGAATAAGAGCAAATGCATGCAATATATAGGTACATTCGTTTATTAAGTGAGGCTGTGTGTTGGGGTCACATGAACGAATGAGTCGGAGAAAGTATAGAAATAGAAACAGAATGTTTGTAGGAAACATTACAAGGCAATTTTTGTTCCTGTTCTTTCACTTATTCCCTCCATAATGTATACATACATGAGAGCAAAGTGCTTTTCATTTAATTCGTATAAAATAAAGCATTTTCATGTCGCTTTCTCTATTATACTTATTCTATGCTAAACGATTACGTAAAGTCCTTTATAGATTAGTTTTAGGAGAAAGAGAAAACACATCACAACATCACGACCGACTCACGATGACTCCCTCTTTTCTTTTTCATGGCAATTATTTTTAATGTCTTAAAAGGATATTATTCTGAGGAAGAACACCATTAAATGTAAGAAACACACTATGATTGTTACGCATGCAAGTTTTAGTAACAGAGAAACTCATCATCATCATCATCATCATCATTATCGTCTAGTCGTCATCATCAAAAGCCTCTTATAGCAGGAAAAAGAGAACAATAATTGCTGGTGGAAATTAAAATCTATACCACTTTTCTTCTTCGTCTTATTCTTCTTGCCCTCGTCCACATTTCTTTGTTTAAGTTTAGCACATTAACAAAAAGGCTACTTTTGACTGAAAATGCGTTACGAATCTTGGTGGTTTATTATTGTTATATGTTCCTCCACGAAGAACAATTACGTACGCACACAACTTGAAAATGACTAGTGAAATGGTGAAGCCAGAGCACAAAAGTTATTTTATTTTCCAGTCAAAAGCCCCGACCAAAGTTTCCCTCATCATAAAAATAATTATATGGCTAGTTTTCTTAAAATTTACATGTGTAGGATTTAATGCGATAATGTTTTGTTCCTCCTTTTTTACTGCCCCTTGACATGAGAATATTATTATTTCTTTGGGAGTCACTCTCTACTTTACCCTCTCTACGGCTTCCACGCGCACAACACAACACAACAATAATAACTCACGGTGAAGGGAAAGTACGAGAAAAATAGGGAGTCAGAAGAATATATATGGTGTATTCAAACCATCAAAATAAATTTATTTAGTTGGAGAGAGTAAAATGGTAGGAAAAGTACTTTGGTAAATTACTACTGTTCCTATCTCCAGCTACTTATCCAATGGTGTATCGTAGATTTTGTCATTTGATCATGAATGTGCATATAAAAATGGTTACTAATAGTAAGCACTTCATATATATGTATGCGGACGATGGACATCTTACTCTCTCTCTCCCTTTATCCATTTGAATGTCCATTTTATGCTAACGTGGACTGTGAACGACGACCGGCACTACCACTACTCCACTTCACTTTAGAGCTATATGGTCAGCAAAAACACATTTTTACTTACTTTCTTTCTTTCTTTTCCCTCGACCACGACTGACCCTGTATGCCTCCATGTTTATCATTGTTATGACATAAATAAATATGCATACATAAGCAAAACTGCCGAGAGCGGTGAGCAAGGGAAAAGAAAAGTGGACAGATATTACGTATGATTACCATCATGTTGCCATCCACCGCCACCACTGCCACACAAGTTCAACAAGAAAAAGTTGTAGTCAAAAGGAAAAGAAATCCTTTTGCTCACTCCTCATTTCCATAAGAAATATCAGTATAAATAATATTTGCATGAAAAAAAAACTTGCTCCCTGGCTGAGATCCCATTCCTCCATTCATTGCCCCACTATTGTTGTGTAAGCTACTTTTTATACTCTGACTTTCTCTCTCTCTCTCTCTCTTCCTGCATACTTTTACTTATATAAACGGCTACACTCCACTTTGTCAGTGCACACGACTTAACTAACAAGATTTCCCCGACAAGAAGAAAGGGAGAGAAAAAGTCAAGAGTTGTACATTTATGTATGGTATGCCATGTGCGAAGACTTGTGGCAAATGCAATGTGCTATTCATGCCATTTGGACAGAAGTGGTTGAGTTCTTATTTCTTTGGCTACTTTCTTGCCTTTTGGCATTGGTCGAGCATAAAGAGAGAAAAAAGAGTTACATTAGTAGGTTGATGCGTACTACACATTCATAAAGAATGCATATATGTATGTTACGTACCTATAGTATAGTAGGTGCTTTTGTGCATATATGTATTTCTGCACTTTTTTTAGCAAAAAATAAGAAACAATAACATCAAAAGGAAAATTCTGAAGCGATAGAAGAACCTTGACTGTATTGAAATTACAATTTTTCCCCTTTCTTTTCCATTTCCAGGTTGTTTGTTGGTTTACACTTTGTTGTGAAGGCGCACAATTTGCTGGTAAGATGCCTTCCGGAGACTACCAAGAATATGGAAAGCAACTCTATATAATAAGTAAGCACAGTCTTGTCTCGCTTGGATTTCTCCTCTTTTTCTTCTTCTTCTCCTCCTTCTTATGCATATCAGGGCATTTGTATTCAAAATGCATATCAACTAAAGTACGAAAGCTGGAAGGGTTGCATTTTTCTTGCATCTATTTTCGCTCGTGGTAAAAAAAAACTCAGAATAAAAAGATAAGCCTTCCTCATCGACCGATCAGAGAAAAAAGAAACTTAAAAAAAGCCAAAACCCAAAACAGCCCGACCAGACACAAACGGAGAGATAAGTACGATACGCAGATGAAGAAAAGATTCAGACCACATGTGTGAATATGCATTGTAATACCTTAGTGTATACATTATGTTAAGAGTATCTCCTCTTCTTCTGAAGAAAAAAGATGTAATACATTATATAAGTAAATAAATACTCATAGGAAAAAAGAGTATGAGCGAGTGACTTTCCTCCAAAATCCTTATGTAGTTCTTTATAGTGAAACCCAGTAAGAAAAGGGTCTTTTGCTTACTCTCTCTTCTTCCTTGAAAAGAAGACCTTGGTTGTCCTCTTTAATTCTGAATGAGAAAGCTCTTTTTTCTTCCTCTTTATCCTTACGCATAAGAAATGTGGTTGGAGTTGGCCCTTCTTTTCTCGCTAAAACCTCTGCGTGGCAAGCTATATCCTTTTATTCATCATTTTGCCCTTAATTCTTAATACGCCTCTGTCACTTTTTCATTCATTCATTCATTCAAAACTCGTCATGTGATGTGGATATGTGTATATCCATGAAAAGACGACAGGACTGGTCTGGTATGAACGGTAAGGTCGGCGAAACTCCTCTCTGCTTGCATTTATAAAAAAACGGAAGAAAAACGGCCGACGTGAGTTGATATATGTGAAGGACTTCAATACTTTTTATGATACACCTCTGCTCTAGCTCTCCCTATTCATATGATTCATTCCATAAGTCCTTGAAATGTTTAGAGGTTTGGTTTTGATATATTATTAACTATACTTACTTGTATTGCTGAATGCTGGCATTGTACACAACAGGCGACCATAGAACCATGTCCTTTTCAGCCATTTCGCTACTTTTCTTTAAAAGGGGATCCTTTAAGTACCCACATAAAAAAAGTTGAGGGGAAAGAGAGAAAAGAGGAAGAAGATGAGTTCATGCCGAAATGTGTCTTTGAGAGATGATCATGTCATGCTTCGCTCTCTCTTCTTCCATACCTAAAAGAACCTAAGGTTTTTGCTTTGCTGTAGGAGGATGTAATAACATTACGCTAGTAAAAGGATGATGAGGTTGATGATGATAGCTCTTGGTCGTGGAGTCATCATCTGATGTGATGTGACGCTTTTCCTTTTCCAGAAAAGGAACTACTTTCCCTTTCTCATCCTCTTTTTTCCACGCTGTATAATATGTGATGTGAACTCATATGTAAACAACAAGCATCAAGAAGAATACGTGGACCATTTTCATATAGAGAAGAAAACTGGGGAAAAATATGAAAGCAAACAGTGAGGCTTGCCTTTGGCTCCAGTCACTTAAAGTGGGTTAGTAAAATGATGACGATATGATATGATATGGTATACTATAGATGATGACAAAAACACCGTTCCTTTTCTAAACTTTAACGAGTAATAATTTTATGTAATGCATGAAATTGCGTATGTATAAACTGAAAAAAAGAATGCGTGGCTCAAAGCAACGACGACTCTTGACAGTTCCATCACGTCACATCATATCATGAAGTAAGCTATATTAAAGCACAAGCCAGAGCACAACAGAAGGATGAGGTTTTGAGTCTCTTTTATTTTGGAAAAAGCACAATAACAATGACTCTGTAGGTAGTTCATGTATCTATCCCATACAAGTGCGCACTTACAGCAAGGACTACGACGGAAGTACATAACAATTTGACTACGGGGATGGATAGATTGAGCTAAGAAATCATGTGAACAAGTTGGGATGAAAGTATCATCAACTTCAATAATAACAGTAAGAGCTAAAGAGGGATATGGGACAAGCCAAGCCAATTCGCCAAGTTGAGAGTGGATCGGATCAAGTCAAGCCAAAAGAACCAAGCTAAAGAATATAATGTGAATGTACCTAACCTATATGTAAGTCGCCTTTCTACATCACCTATATTATCCTGTTTTGTTCAATATAAAAAAAGTTTCAAAAAGTTGTGTACATTGTAGAAACGACTCCACATATCTCTCCTGTTATATCGAGCTTGCGCTAACATTGTGATCTTGGGGAGATGCTCATTCCTCTTCCCATCCTCGTTCAAAGCATTTATAAATGCCAGTACCAAAAAAGAAGATTCTAGATTGAGACCGGGACCAATTTGTCACACCTTGTCACCCAAAATTCCATTACATAACGGTGTGTTTTTTTTCTCCCTCTTTCTTCGTCGCTCTGCGTTTCCTTCTCTCTATATTTTCGCCACTGGCATGGTACACTGATGATAAGTGCTTGGAACGGGAAGCATACAGTTTATTCCTTTTGGTAAAAGCAGTCACTCTAAGAAAGTGGGGAGAGAGAAAGTATGAAAGTAGGTCTGTTTTTTTCCTTGTCCTCGACTCCTTCTTCGTCAGTGGTTCTAACCCTAATCCACAGATATATGCCCTGACAGTACTTACTTTGACTATTTTTTTAGTCATTTGAAAGAAGAAGTAGTAGAAGAAGAAATAGAGGAAGAGAAAGAGAGAGAGGATTTAAAATATTGGGCAAGAATAAAGTTGTACTGACATTGGATGGAATAAGAGTAGCATCATCATCATCATCAGTGGTTCCTTCATAATACTTTTATCCGCAAAACCTTGCTTTTTTGGCCAACTCATCCGAAGAACTGTCCCAGAGAAAAGGGGACGTGAAGGTTATTCACGCACATCTTATACTTATTACCCACCAAACTTGCACTTTTGTATCCTTACTTAATGGCTTTGCCAATTGTAAAACATACTACTACTACCCTACTTTCATCTCTGCATCGTCCTAAAATATAATCCTCATGTTATGTTATGGCAGGCAGCCACAGCAGCCGCACTTTTTCCCCCTCCCAATACTCTGCGGCTTTTTTCTTAGAAATTAGGATTAGGAATATTTTTTGGTTTTAATACCATTTATTTGAGTAATGGTAGTTCTTTCTATAATCTTACGTTGTAAATTAAGTAAATTCAAAATTGAACTGCTTAGCCGCAAATCCTTCCATTAATTTTGAAAAAGTACATATTATCCTCCCAGTCCAAATTAAAGTGAAAAATGCTCACTTGACAAAAGTATGACGGCTTGAAAATCATAACTGATACTGTTATATTCTATTCTTGCCCACAATGTTTGTAATATATAGTTCCCCACACTGAGGAATCTGTCTTTCCCCATCCGTCCATCCATCCGTATCCGAAAACAAGCCAGCTTTCGTTTTTCTTTTCTTTTTTTTCTGTTCAAGTTGTTCGTGTTCTGTGTGATATGTAAGTACATCCCGTACTTTCTTCTGCGGTTTGATGCTATGTGCTTACGTTGATAGCTCATCAGCTCTACTCATCCGTGCTATTTTAACGCAAATAGAAAGAGGGAGAAGAACTCATGTATGTTGACTTTGAAAAAACACGCGGAGACAAGCACGATCATGCCAAGTTTTTTCCTCCATCTGTATCATGCTTTACTTGTAGCACTTACTTATTGCTGACTCTTAAAACTTGGAATTTACGAAGTGGAACTGTCATATTACAGACAGAAAAATACATCTTGCCATTGAGTAGAAACCATGAAGAAGGGGAAGAAAAATAAGCCCAAGTAAAAAATATTACTTTTTTTCGTTCGCTTTTTCACTGAAAAAAAAGTACTTTTGCTGCTGGTTTACTCCTCTTCCCAACTATTGTGGGAGAAAGAAAGTCTGAAAAATTGTAGTCTTTTACACACCGAGATTTTCAAAATGCTACACACAAAGATGTAGATATATCCCTAGAAGAATACAGAAGAAGAGGGATATATATTGCAGACAAGACAAGGGAAAAAGACAACAGACGTGGATCCCTTTTTCTACGTCTTCGGTGACCATGTGACGTGGGGAAGAGAGAAAAAAAGAGAGGAAAACTAAAGAAATTTTTTAGGACGTGCGTGTCGCTTATAGAGCAAATCAAAGAAAGAAAAGGATGACTGGCTTGGTTTTACTTGACTCCATTCTTTTCTTCTCAAAACTCTACTTCTTTCTTTCCCCAGAAATACAGATATTTTTTGCGTGCCCCTTCAAAGGGCTCAATGCAAGAGGGGAAAAACTCGGAGACAAAAAAAATGTGTATAATAATATTAGGCGACAGTAAATTTCTCCTCCATATACATATATATGCGAATGTTGTATTCAATCTGCTTTTTTCAGAGAAAATTGCAAAAGTATAGTTTGAATGAGAATGAAGATTCATACAAGAATCTGACCCGAGCACTAGCTACGACCTGCTTATTGTAGATTCCCATAATGTAGTCAAAGAAAGCAGAATATATGTTCAAATAAAGTAGGGAGACAAAGGTTTGGGAATATTTTTGCGTAGATTCAGACCAGACCAGTGTGTGGCTTTAGGAGAGCTGGGAAAAGCTATATTGGCCAAAATAGCTTAGCTCAGCTGACTCTGAGAAAATGTGAAATTACAAGCCCAGACGGTGTGATAGCGTGAAGAAGCAGTGTTTTCCAGCTTAACACCTACATTGTATAATATAAAATCATCCTGCAAAATCTGCTTCAACAAAGATTCAACTGGAACCGGATCAAGCAATAAATGTTCAGCAGAAATAAGATTTACAAGGACGGTTCAACGGATGTACATAAAAGACAGAGGCATGAACTCCAACTCACCAAAAGTTCGCTTATGTTCTTTTCTAAAAAAAACATATTATGTATGTTTCGTTTCGTACGTACATACGTACGTTTACGTACTAGGCACACACTTATCTTTTAGCATTCTTATGTATATTTTCTCGCACGGAAACGGAGGAGGAAGGAAGTAAAGGTGACCTACAACTGGAGCACATGGGTGGCAATAAAGATTAGATTTCTGCGACTGCATTTCTTCCTATCGCATTCTCGCTTGGTTTTGTGTGTTTCAATCTTCCAGTCCCATGCTTTTTCGTCCTTTGAATCTACCTACAAAATAACATTAATGTACAAAAAAAACTCTTAAAAGTTATGAACGTTTGGCATTTTATTTGATGCAGAATATACTAATTTTGTTTTTAATCAGAATTTATATCTTATGCATATTTATTTAGTTTTTCTTTGGTTGGCTTTGCCATGCAGTTCAGTTTTTGAAGTATTAAAAGTTTAAGTTGAACGGACAAGCTTATTTGCAAACACAAAATAAAATTATTCTGTCAAATAATAGATTACTTTATAGAAGCAAATAACTCACCACCACCACCACCCCATAGCGAAAGATGAAGGTACCTGATTCTGATAACTGCATTTGATTATCGATTTGCTGAATTCTTATGTCTTCCTCCATCTCAAATAAAAACTACTATACTAGTTTCCTCCAACTCTTGTCTAGCAAGTGCTACGACGCGACATTCCAGTATTATTGCCATTTTATAGACGAGTTTTTTTTCTCTCGAGCGTATAGGTAGGTTCCATCCTCGAGTATGACGCCCATGGCACCACTATCCCAATTTCGGTCCAACTTTTTTTCGCATACCTTACAATCTACGAGAGATTGTGTGGGATACGGAGTGTGATCGTGATGTGAGGATGACTAGGCCGATATGTGATGATGAAAGAAGAAAGGTTCCACATATCTGTGAAAGAATTTGTAAGTACGTATATTGACCATTATATCCGATGCCTGTTACAATTTGACACGTATATTAAGTATATTTACCACCTTCATCCCGTTGTCATCATCAGCCCCATTCCTGTGATCCGGAGAGAGAGAGAGAGAAAATGTGAGGAAAAAAATTTTTTTTTTTCACGAGCCACACACTTCGTTTTGTGTGTGTGTGTGTGCTTCTTTTCAACTCAGCAACCGAAGCAATTTCTTCAACTATTCATATCACTTTTTTCCTCTACATTTTTTTGCAAAAAGCAATGATAATGTGGTACTGAAAGTTATAAGTATGACTTATACAAAGAAAGGAACTCAACTTGCCGAGCTAACAAGATATGGGAAAGATGAATGATATTGTGCATAATAATAATATATCTATGAATGAATAAATGAAGAAAGAGAGAGAGAAAAAAAGAGAAGAAAAAAAGTGGGATGAAAGAATTCTCGCAAATTTTTACTTCCTTTCTTCACCAACTTTTTTTTATTTGCTATTATGCATGTGTTCATGAGCACGAGTGTCTATGTGGGGATGTGTGCCATATATATTGAGGAGAAACGAGCCATAACCCAGTTCACTAGACTATACAGTTTTTGTGTCGCTCCGCTCCATATGTGTCCTCTTTCCTTTCCCGTTTTTTTTCTCTCTCTCTCTCTCTTTCTTCGACTTATTTTTCCCCTTTTGCCTTCTTCCTCTCAATTTTAATGTGAGCAGATTTTCAATGTGCATTTCTATATCCAATGATGACATCTCTCTCCTCTTCTTTCCCTTGCATCTATGAATATCCTTTGAAAAATGTTTTTGAAGAAAGCGAACTTATTGTATCTATATGAGTATAAGGGAAATGGGATAAGGAAGAGAATATTTTACAAATGGTGAAAAAGAGGGGATCTTTATAGGACTACAGACTACAACATTACATACGTATCTCAGCACTTATTTTAAGTATTACGAGAGAGAGAGAGAGAAAAAATGTAGAAACTTTATGATGACTAGTGACTTTGGTCTGGATGGAATGCATTAAGCCAAGCATAGCATTTTCTACACACATACATTCCACTTTACTTCAACATTTTACTTACTCTATCCCTATCCTCAGTGTCATAGCTTGTGCCTGTATATATACCTATATACATATAGAAAGACAAGACGAAGTCCAGTGAACGAAAAAGACACTCTGATTTTAAGGATAACTGTCAACATATTTGCATTTTCCAAAGAATTTATCTCTCCTTTGGAAATTCATGAAGTTCCTTTCCACAATTCATAAAAATAGTTTTTGCCTTTTACTTTGCCCCATATTTGCCAGTGGATAAAATTTAGTCTCATGTTTTCCAAAAAATAAAAAGTTTTCACTGCAATCTTTTTCAGCACTACATAGTATCATGTCATGTCCCAAAAAAGACATTTTTTGCCAAAAAAAATAGCTTAGATTTCCATACATTCAGTGAAGTTACAAAAACATTATTATGATTACTATTGCCATTGTTATATTTATTTGAATTGAGTGCACTACACTTTATTGTTAGTACTCGCTGCAGTGGAGAAAAGAGATGAGAGGAGGAACCAAGCACGCAGAAAAAAGTATGATAATACATACATCATTCATATTAAATTGCTAATAAGTACATGGAATGCATTGAAACAAGCCTTGTTTTTTCAACTTCAGTAATACCCTTGTTGGTTGTAGAAAAAATGGGAGAAGAGTCTCTAAAAAGAATTGTACCACATTTCTATTTATAATGCCCAAACCGGACGGACACAAAGTCACCACTTTACATTAGTTATTTATAAAAATGTAGATTCAAATGGTAAGGCAGTAGTAGTCGCACCAGAGCCAAAAAAAATGTATAAAAGAGAAAGAGAAACTATAAGAGGCAAGTTGCTTCAGTTATTTACATAAAGTAAGTCATGTATCAGCAGTCTCATTTTTTTATCTTCACGTCCCATGCATAACAAGTTGGTGTGTCGTTTCCTACAGGCCATTCTTTTAGGGATTCTGCAATAAATGCAAATTAAATTATAGATATGTGTAAAAGCAAAGGGGAAGAGAGAAGGAGAGGAAGGAGAAATAGTGAGAAGAGAATAGAAGATGTAATATAAAACAAAAGTTTGTTGTGTTTGCAAATATATCTGTTTCACTTCTTCGTCGTCTCCATCTCCCCCACAAGCTTGTGCATAAAACATGACGGCAGTTTTTTTGGGGGAGAAAGAGAGAGAAAAGAATGGAGAGATAAGATAAGATGATGATGCGCTACACTGCAACAGGAAGGAAGCCAAGCGAGAGAGAAAAGCTGATTAGCCTGACCTTGAAACAATCAAGAAGCTGCTGGTGCAGTGAACAAAAGTCGTGCTTCAACGCTACTGATACCGGATCAAGACATATTTATCAGTTGTCTAGAATATAAATCATCAACAAAAGGGATACGAGAAAAAAGGGAGCTCCTCTCTTCGAGTGAGTCGTCGAAAGAACAATTTACAAATTACAGTTCGGAGAAAGTAGGTGACTATATCGAAGTTTGTACAAGTCAATTCACTATTGACTTAGAATTCCGTATAGCATCATCAGATACGATCAGGGTCAACTGTTGTAAAAATCGGGTCATTTTTCTCCATGTTGGATCATTAAATTGTCATCCAAAAGCGAGTTTCCGATAAGGTCAGCAAAAAAGATTGCACTCAAATGCGTTTCTGTCACAAAAAGACAGACATACATTAGAGACGGACGAGATTGAAAAAGTGAGGCAATTTACAGTCAAGGCCATAAAGACACACATGCACCCCTGTGGGAAAGCACTTTCAGTCATGAAGGTACTTAATGACTCGAAACAATGCAAATTTCTTCTTTGCTACCCAGCAAACAGCACGGAAACTTCCCAGTTTTGTTTTAGATGATGATGATGATGTGATGACGACTGGAATAACTATGGAGTATACTGTATAGTTTTGTTGATGCTGTTGTCGACTGCAGATCTCTAAAGAATCGTTTGTTCTGCTTGAGCAACGTTTATAGACGAGAAATGGTTGGATTTCCATCAACATAAATGTGCATATAAAGACTAGACTGAATGACGTGATGGAAGCTTAAAGCACAGGAATGCCACACATAACTGCATTGAAGTTCGTAGTAATATTACTAAAACTAAAGGTTCATAAATGTGTTTACAGGTGCAGGGCCACCTAGTCAACATTTTTTTTTTGTAAATATAATATCTAATACCACATCAAACAGACGTTTTCAAAGTCTCAAGGTAAGTATTCCGTCTCAGATCACATGTTATTGGGTATGAATAAAGGTACTTTAGGAACAAGAGGGTATTTGGTTGTGAAATCCGAAAAGTAATCATGAAATTGCCAAAATTGTCGACATACATTCCACTTTCTTGATACTTTACGCTACTCTAATATAAGAAATTACACACTTGGTAGACGTGGTTAGGTAAAGGATCACGTTTTTCTCATACATATGAAAATGCTCAATGTGCATAGGTATAGGTAGGTCAAGGAAAAAAAAAGAGTTGCTAGAGTTGGCTGTTGGCTTTGGCTCGAGTTTTTCACTTTAATTGCAACTGCCTACATGGTTCGTCCTTGGTTGGAAAATTTTCTATTGTCGCAACTTAACAAAGAAGAAAGGCACATTCATTCATTCATTCTCTTCTTGCTCTTGAAGAAAATTCTAGGACTCAAGAATGGTATAGTATATAGTGGTAAAAAGCACATGAGAGTACAACTTTGTCACCGCCATTCGTTGAAAGCTGTACTTAAAACTGCACTCGTAATACTTCCATATAAGATTGCTAAAAAACTAAACAAAAAACAAAAAAACAAGCATACGATAAGAGTGCACTTCACGGCTGCATGCATCTGTGAACACTAGAGTGATATGTATTTGCCTACCCAAGGAATTTATGCAGCTTAATGAGAACAAAGGATTGTCTCTTCACAGGTGAAAGTTTTTTTAGGGAAAGTAATGCTAGTTAACGACAGCTACTTCCACTAAAACTTGATATCATATTGGTTCTTACTTAAATCCTCTCCAAACTATTAAAGTGAAGTTGAAACGTTGGAGTTGGAAGTACCAGTATGCATTAGTGTATTAGCTATAAAAAATTTCATATGAAAATCATGAGCCTTATGTAAGAGTGTACTTATACTCCAAAATATGTATGCAAAGACAACTTTTTGGCTGCCGGTGCAATGACATTATTACCAGATTTACATTGTTTATAAAAACGAGCATCAATTGAGCGAGCATGTTAGATAACAAATATGTCATACTCTTCTATCCTAACGAGAAGAAAAACTCACTCAACGATCAGTGAAGAGCGGAGTCACAGTGGTCCTATTTCCTATAAAGTGTATCATAATATGAATTACCAGTAAAACTTTACATATAATATATAGGAGCTACCCGAATATTTGGGGGAAACCGTTTTCCTTTTAGTCAACTCAACGCAGGAGTCCTTGTTACTCTTTAGACTTGCCATGAAGCTTGAAGAAAAGTCCATGTTGGCGAAAACTTTCTCTTCTATGGCAGACTTTAAAAATACAAGGATTCAACTTTTTTTCTTCTCTCTCTCTCTCTCAGCTTCTCGCTGCTGTACTTGTCTCGTCTCTTGTGTTTAACTCGTTGTAGAGAACTAGATCATAATGCTTCGTTTCACTTGGATGTACACTTCACTTTCCTTTTCGTCTTGTCTTCTTTATTTGGCCAGAGAGAAAAGGAAAGCTCCTTTAAAACAAAATGTCGAAGAGGAGGAAAAAGAAAGAGACGAAACGAGACAAAACCTTTCATCCTGATGGGACCTCTCTCTTTCATTCACTACCAAACATTGTTACACATACCCGTACAGAAAGAGGATGAATTGGATGGAATGGAGTGTATATTCATGCATGCCTCCTACTTTCAATGTCGTTCATGTGTGTCCATACTCCATAATGTTATTATATACAAAAACAAAAGACTCGAGTGGCTTCTCGTTGGAGGAGGATGACTACAGCAAAAAAAATTGTAGGAGTACTTCCCGTAACAAAAAAAAATTATACGATATACTTCTCCAAACTGTGAAGTCCATATGGTAAAGTTTACTCCATTTCAGCCTTACAGGACTCCACGCAAAGCTCTCCACATCTTTCTATCAAAAGAAAAGTGGGAAATGACAGCAGGAGAGAAGGAAAAGAAAGAGAGGATCTTGAAACCACGACAAGAAATAACTGCAACTGATAAAAAAAGAAGACTCGATATGCTTGGAAAAAAAGTATAAAAAAATACAGGAAACGACCAACGACCTATAAGTTGACAATTCGGTTGAAAAAACTGAGAAGATGAGCATAGGCATCATCAGCAGCTACATTTGAAGCAACTAAATCATTCAAAACCCCCGAAAAATCCCTTTCTCTTCCTTTCACGGGGTAACTGAGACATTGCATGGTAAGCTAAGCAGCTTTATCCACAATATTTTGTAGCATTATCAATGGTGAGCAGATCTGGCATCCTTATCATCATTAGTGGAATGACGTGTATTCCTATTTTAGATCAAAAGCATGATGAGCTTTTGAAAAAAAATCACAATAATTTTTGTTCAACTAAAAAAGGTAACTTATAAATGCATTTTGAGAAACTCAACGATTATACAAGAGAAGAATAAAAGCCTACAAACGAAGTACAAGTTCCCGATTCCAAATAATCTTAGAAAAAAAGTGGTAGCGTGCTATCTTCCTGTGTGTACATTGCACAAGAAGCTGAAATTCGACCCAACACACACAATTTTTACTTTTCCAAGTCTTCTTTTTGTCTCTTTCGCAGTTTTCTTCTTCCATTTTTAAAGGGGCCAAGCAAAGGCAATAATAATGCATTATACGCATACATCCACATTTAATACATTAACTCGCTTGCATGCAAACAAACTACGGAAGACGGGAAGAGGAAGATGATATCCACAAACATAATAATATACATATGGTTAGTCCAAAAAAAGGGAAAAGAAAAGTCGGCCTGTTCCGCCTACACTCGCAGTTGAGTTTAGTAGGCCTGAATGTAAGAGAAGTTCAATACACAGTTGTGTAATGGCCATAATATAGGACCAGTTTTACTGCTTTTGCAGTGTCAGACGGGTTGTGCTGGCATAGAAGAAGAAGACGAAGACGAGGAGAAAAAAAGAGAAAGAGAGAGTTGGATAAACTTGGCTCTCAGAGGGATATGCTGTGTGGAGTAGTCAAGCATCATATGCCCATGTGAAAGCTCCGTTTCCTTTTTAACTCTCCTCATATTGGGTCTAGCTCTTTGTGCAAGGAACCACGAATGTGAACACACTATTTTATTTCTACATCTGCTTTCCTACTACCACCAAACCTAAGTATTGCATTGCATTCAATTCAATGCTGCTGCTGCCGAGAACCAAAAGGAACGTTCTGCAAAGCAAGCCAAGAGAATGAGTTTCCCTTGCCTTCTTGTTCAACTGCTTCTGTTGGTGGTGCTGGTAAATATTTCGTTGGGTAGTATGTTGTGAGTGAGCAACGAGAGCAAGCAAATGTTTTTTCTGAGTGTATCTTGAGACAGTTCAGCATACTGCTCTCAGTTTACCATCATCGTCCACCAAAAGCACATGCAGCAGTTCATGGATTTTTCCATATGAGCGTACGTTCCACTCTGAGCTCAAGTTTGTAACAACACGCGTCAAACATCAAATGAAGTTTTATCGAGATTTTGAAACACTCGTCAAGTTTACAACCGATAATTTGGTGACTTTTTGATTAGATCGAAATTGAAGTCAAGGTTGTCGTTCGAGTTAAGTACATTAGTACTGCAAAAGTTCAATAAAGTCGTTGGAAATTGGTCGTTGTGAGTTTGTGAACCGTTTGCGGCGTTTTGGGTTTTACTTATTTGCCAAGGACAATTTGTGGGCTTGTCAAACAGCAAAATAATTGCTGGCTTCCGGCCTGCCCTACTTTGTTTCCTCTCTTTGGATTGATCAATTGGAGTCGAAAGTGGTTGGTGAAGGGATATTTGAAATTTCATTCTTCTTTTAAATTATCGTTCAATCTTATTGTTCTCGTGATCTCAGAATTCACCATATTGACAGTTGCCCTTGTCAATTTGTACGATAAAATGAGATTTTTAAGTGAGACCGACAAAAATGAAATGAAAACGGACACATTGAACTTCAAAAATATCAAGGTTGTGGATTAGTGTCTCTACTGCCATTGTCTACCTTGTAGTTTGGATTTGAAATTTCGAAAGCACATCCCGTTGCCCCCGTCATTCAATTTTTACAAGTTTAAAGCATTATTAAACTTCGTACTCCTCTCAATGTTCTATTAGTTATCGTGACTAATAATAACGATATGTGATGACATGTCTGTTAACAACACTTTCACCGGAACGACTATTATAACCGAGGGGCAATTAGTTGCATTTGTCAGCAGGCATTCTATGTAACACAAACACACACTAAGGGAAAATTCCAATGAAAGGAATTTCTGTGTCAATTACATTGAGAAGTTTGCTTTGTGCCGGTATAATAATATCATTCGTTCATTTCAAACAACACAAATTACACCTATAACCCAACTATTTCATTGATCATTGTTCATGTTTATAATAGAAAACTGTCAATATGAAATTCTGTTCAAGCCTCTAGCATGTTTGACTGTGGGAAATGGTTAGTTATCACAATGTACTACTGAGTGACACCTTCTCAATTTCAACACTGTTCTACTATCATCAAAGGGACTAGCTTTCCAGTATTCTCATTCCTCAAGTTTGTTTGACTTTATGCGTCCTCAAATTGTAAGTTTCGTGGTGAAAGTCTATACAAAAGTGTACCAAGTTTGTGTGTTCTCAAATACTAAAAACATGTACATGTAGGTAATATACATAAAAAAAAGTCACAACATTAATTAGCAAAACATTGCTGCAACCCAAACGGCGGTTGCTGGTAACATCACGTTCTTTCTTGGAAAGTCACGTTCTACGTGTGAGTGAAACCAAACCCTGGAGGAATTGTTAGTCAAGCTTATAGGAACATGCTACCCCTTGAACCTTCCACAATCTTTTCTCACTCTCTATCAATCAAAAAGCTGTGAAAGTTTTCCTTTTTTTTGTCAAACGATAAAAATGGCAGTTAAGCTAATAAAAAGGAAAGAAACTCACAATTTCCAAGTTCTTTATTAACACAAGTAGAACAAGCAACAATATACATAACAGAAGGTGAATGTGGATCGATTACGTGTATATTTCCTATTTTTAACGGCAACACACAAAAAAGAGTAAAGAAAAAGGGGGATAAAACCTTATTTATATTGTGGTAGTGGTAATAATCCAAGTTTTCTCAAAGGAAGCCTAAAAACTTCAGTGAGTTCAACCAAAAGCCAATGAACATTTCAGTTGTGGATTGTTCTCCCATATAGAAATTTATGTATGTACTTACTTTCATACACGACGACAAAAATCGTGGATGGAATCAAGGGGAGAAGTGGTTCTATACCAACACCAACAACCATCCCATTTCTAGCTCAACTGAAGATATGGCTCCTGTGCTTGTGTGTAAGTGAAAGTATATAACGATAAGGTTAGTGGCAACAGGCAATCAAACTGAAAGTGGAAATAATCAGAGAGCAATCAACTCTACGAATTGGATGCCACTGTGTGAGAATCACAATCAATAAAGGTCACACACACAGTCGCTCCTTTCCCTTGTAAGTCTTTAGTCTTTGGGCTCTCTTTTGTAGTTGGAGAGGCGAGCACAAGTGTGTGTGTGTGTGTGTGTCCATGTCCATATCGTGAGCTGACGGATAGACAAATCGACACAAGCACATGAGATGATCTTAACACACCTTGTCACACTCACGTATACATACATAGATATATTACATGGTTGCTCTCCTATCACTCAAGTACATAATAGATGCGTTTACTCTCTTTCCCACTCCAACTGACCAAATTCGTTCATTACTGTGTACAGCTCGGAGGGAAAGAAAAGAAAAAAACGAAAGGAAAAAGTGAGAGTTGTCCTTGGGTCACCTTTTCTCCCTATATTTGGACACTTTCTCTTTGTGTGTCTACTACATGTATATTGCATGTGTCCTGGAATGTTCTTTTAACGCAATAAAATTACACGTCCAACAGAGTCGTTTGTTGTCTCTTTCTGATCTCTTTTTTTTTGTATGTTGGCTTTCTTTCCTTTTTTCTTGTGGTGAAAGTCCTTGGTAGAAAGGACATTTTCTTTTGAACTTTTCAGATTTCTCATTACGTTTTTTTAGCTCAAAGCCTTATTCTTTTTTCAAAATGGATGATCACAGGGCTGGACTGAAGGAAATCGAATCTTTCGAAATCACGTTAAGAAAGTGGAACGGGACTGGCTGGACAGTCGTTGAACATTTTTTATGTTGAATAGGTTTCCCGGTTTCCGTTTGAAGCGCTTTAATAATTATTTTGAGAATTCTTCTTAAACTTTTGTAGCATGTTCCATTATTAGCCGCATCATACAGTGCAATGCATTCACATATAAAAACATTTTTGTTATTGTTCATAAGCTTGTTATAGTTGTTTTTGTAAAAAAAATCGCATCTCGCCTAGTTTATACGAATGAGTGGTAACAAAAGTATAAAGGAGTTTACCGATGTTTAATGAAATTCCTGCGGGAATCTCTGAGCGTGCTCTTTAGCGTATAATACATATAGTAAAGGTATATGTACAGTTTACTTTTTTCATCTTTTTCATACGCTCGTCTGGTCTTGTTAAATTCACTGCACTGCTACCGCTGCTACCTAATATCCTAATATCATATCAACATTTCATAAAGAATCTGATTTTATAGGATATTTATGGGCGTATTTTTAGCAATGCATACTTTCTCCTCCATTTCCTAGCACAGTTTTTTTTGTTGTCTTCGCCATTATTCCCATCATCGTTTTCAACCTTAATCCCATCAAACAGAAAACAAACACGCACTCATTTTTTTTCTTCTCCTTTTCCCTTGGCGGCGCCAACTGAGATTTTGCTGACGAGAGTAAAGTAGCACACATGTGCATAAAACAAATATAATATGATATTCGATATGAAAGTAGCAGCACTAGAAGATAAAAGTTTTAGTTGTGTTTGTGCACAGTCTAAGGATAATGCTGTTTTCGTCTTGCGGCTCAGATTTTTCCACTTACATATACTTATACACTAGCTACGTTTGTGTATGTGTAGGCGTAATGTAATACGTAGAATTAGGTTCATGCAGTACTTTTCAGTCGAATCCACTTTTTCATACCGACAAACTAAGCGCCAACCACATACTACTGTATATGCATAAGGATTAGAAGGGTATCATCATTGCTTAATTTTATGTAAATATTTAACAAGCTCTTTTGTACTTAGGAAAAATACATATAAAATATGTGTTCGTACGTATGTTATGTTCGTATTTATGACTGTGTATCTTCCTCCTGTGTTTTCTCTTTATGGGTGGATGATGATCATGGGGTACGAAGCGAACCTAAAAATGTGGTGAACCGGAGTATCACTAAAATTTAGATTTTTATGTGGTTAAGAAGACCTTCCCAAGCTTCCTTTTCAATTGGCCGTGATTTGTATCTTCTCTTAGGAGGAAGACACAAGTGTGTTTGACAGGACGAAGATGAAACGAGACATATAAATGGAACTTTGGCATTACCTAGAAGAATACTTAATTTTGTTTGAAGCTTCTCACAAACTTTTCTGACATTCTCTTGAGTCTGAGTGAGCTACCTATTCCTAGAAATTCAAAATTGAAAAAAGCGTGAAAACCTCATTCTCCCAGGGATTCCTTTAGAATTTCTGGGGTTATACTTAAGTACATATCTGGGGCTTTGTCTAGGTAGGTACTTTATTCCTCGTGGAGTTGGTTAATGGCCGAGTGGGTGTTTGCTGGAAATCTTTCAGTTGAGTTTATGGGTTTCCCATAAAACCTATTGCAAAAGATTGCATTCACCGTATAACCCCACAGCTTGTAAATATAATTGGGTGTCCTTTTTCCTTTTTTTACGTGCATTAAGATAACGAACTTTGAGTTTGAGTATTATTCATTTCGTTGAAAAGCTACGTATACAGACTAAAGGTATTTCCTGAGAAATATACTGTTACCGAATAATGGGATCTCCCAATTTCAAAGACTACCGTTGAGATTTATTTTTGCAAAAATCTTTTGACCAGAAAATCTATTATGCAGTCAAGTCTAGTCACTATTTTACTACTGACTACACTACTACTCATTTCGATAAACATATAGTGTGCAAGTATTTATACAGTTTTCTTTCCTTTTGTTGTTTCCTTTTTATTTTCCATAAAAGCTCATGATGACAGTTGCTCTGCTTTCTGTTCCCAGGGTCTCAATCTCAGAAAATGCTTTTTTTCTTAGCTCTAGAAAAACCGTTCAATCTTCGACCTCTCAAAACACGACAGGAAAAGGAAGGAAGAGGGAAGAAACTAGTTGGCTTTCCTAGACATTCAAACCACATACATCAGTGGCATTCACATACGAGCTACACATCTGACATTTGGATGTATAGTAGACTTAATACACACACGTTCTAAATGCGTACGTCCATAAGTACGTACGTATATGTGGGTCTGCATCTTGCTCGGATTATTTCAATTTTCACTTAAACCGATTGTTGAAGAAAAGAAAGTCTCGACTTTTGTTGAGAGGGAACAAGAAGATGAGGATTGAAAGTAAAGTAAAGGAAACAAGAAGTGAACTGAGAGGAGAAAAGTTTTTCTTTAGCAAAAAGGCTCCCTCTCTCACTCTTCTTCTTTTTGAGGCTGTACAAAAAAAAATAGAAAGTTTTCACTGTTGTGGCTGATGAACTGTTTTCTCTCGGGTGGTTGGTGCACTTATCAGTATCAGCAGCAGTAGGTACATATAAAATATACAAACATGGTTACACTCTCGGCATGTTATGTATTGAAACTTATACATTTCCTTGTTAAACTTCATTTCATGTCTTTCTTTTCTTCTCACAACTCTTCTTGCCGGTCCGGAGAGTCGGGTGCGGGTGTGTGCAACTCCAGTATTGAATTGAGTAAGCTCATGATACGGAAGCTTGAAGATGAAGACAGTTGAACGGAAATGGCTAAGTGAATTGAATCTGTGCACTCGTCTAAATAAAAATTGGAAAATTGGAGATTGGATGGAGTTGTGTATAGGGTGTGGAGTAGTGGAGTTTCTCTACACAACTGATTCACTGTGACAGTTCGATTGAATAAATCAATTTAAAATGGAAAAGGATATTTGCAAAGAAATATATACCGAAGGGCATTTTTTTCAACCATTGAACATTGTATACTATATCAATCACCATATAAGTACACATGGCATTGCATTATCATACCCAGTTGCCTATAACAATGTTAGAAAAACTGGAGTAGCACAAGTGGTAAATACATAATGATAATGTGGGTGCAGTGGAGCTTTGCAATTTTGTCAGGTCATCCAACTTCCCCTTTTCTTCCTGGTCTGTTGTGTTATTCTTTCGACAGGAAAGTTTTTTTTGTTTCGTTTTTTCGAAATGGCATTATGCAAAATTTTGCTCTGTGCATTAATATTAGACCAAATCCATGAAGTGTATTATTTTAAAACAAAGGGAGTGAGTTCATTAGCTTGTTTAATAGTTTTTGTTGATATTAGCGGAAAGGAAAATAGAAAATAGTTTTGGAAACCGCTTGCTCAATCTTGATCCATTTTCCGTTCACCATTTCCTTGCTCCTTCCTCTTGTTCTCCGGGTTTATATATTATATGCCCTTTTGAGTGTATCTTTCAATGTTGCTTTTAAAAACAATATTATATGATTCTATTTTATATCTATCACAGTCTGCTTCACAGATGAGGGTTTGAGGGCAAAACCATATGACTATATATGGTGATGATGGCACAATGGTGATGGGATGATGATCATTGTTTTCATTAGCGGACTATTTATTCTCTTGGTTCGAGAAAACGATGGAGATTTTAGATTACGCAATAACTGTGCCATTTTCTTCTGCTTTTGGTTTTGGTGTATTTATTTAACCAAATAGAATATTCGTTCGTCAGTTCCACTTCCCCCTTTTTCTCTTCCTCTGTGTGATGATGAGAAATCCCTCAATCGTTATTCCAATGAATGCTAAACGGCTCCAGTTGTAGCATTAATGAGCCCCAGAAGGTCAAAACTTTTTTCTCTCTCCTTCTTCCTCCATGATGGTATAGTTGAAAGTGTGCCAACTTTTTTCGTTCTTTTTTGTAGCATGACTCGAGATGAAAAGTAGACACCACGCCGCATGCATGTACTCATACAATTTCGGAGACAGGCTTGCATAAATTGCGCCTTCCATGAGAAATCCAGGCCAGATACGAGAGAAGGGGCAGAGCATAGAACACAGCAGCAGTGAAGAATTTTTGGCCGTGAGGCATGGCATGATACTATATATACGAGTATGCAAGAGAATAGAATTTTTAACATTGCTTTTATAGCTTCCCTTTTTTGTTGAGAAAGTATTTTTTAGCTAAACAAATAGCACAAAACCTCCTAGTATATAGTATTCTGGGTTGAATAATCTTTTTTTCTTCTCTCTTTCTCTTTTCCGTTCACACATTGCGAAACCAAACCAAACCATTGCCTATTATCATTAATATCAGAGTTTTTGCTTTCACTTACGTTGCGTAATAAATTATCTGGAAGCAGAATCAATGTAATTAAAATTCTCGTCTCTTTCCAGAGTCAGATTGGCTTCACTGGCTTGGGTGGAGCGTACTTTTTCACTTCTTTTTCACCAGCCAGCACAACAACATATATAGCAAAAGAACATGCACATTCTATACGTGAACAAAAGTGAAAGTAATAAAAATAGCCAGGGAATGTATTAATGTAACACATTTTTCCCTGTTGGTGATGCAATGCAAGTTCCTCGCCTTTGACTCTCTAGACGAATTCATTGGTATAGGCTATTATCGGGAAATAAGTGGGACAGTGAAAATGAAAATGCTTCACGCATAATCGGCTCGTTCCACAACAATACCTCATCCATCTTCGAGTCATCTGTAATAGGCTATATAATGGCACAGCCATTAGTATTATATTGCAGAATATAAAAAGTAAAACGCTATATGGATCTTTTCAGCTTTATTTACCGTTTTTGTAATGAAGTCATCAACATTTTAACACATTAAATATCATTTCAAGTTGGAATCAGTGGGGGAATTTTCATGAAGTAATTATTTTATTTTATTTACAACGAGGGTGGAAGTGGCGGCTAAGCATTCATTTGATCTGCCCACACAAATAAAATCATATCTATTGTTAGCATACATATAAACATACATTTGCTCCAACGGTTTAGCTACAGCAGCGTAAAATTTTCCACACACAATAAAATAAGCGCCAGAATATCCAATAAGTTTGGTATTTGTTTACCGTAAAAGAATTTTAGTGAGAATCAAAATACTTTACATGGCAATCCCAAAAACCGTTTTTATAGAAGCGTCATTCACTCTAAAAGGAGGAAACTAAAAACCATTTTGTTTACTTTTCCTAGGACTTTTGGTGCTAAATAAATCTACCACACGCACACAACACTACTACCGGATTCCTGGAAGCTACTCCAAAGTTGTTTTTGCATTTCCAAAAAAAGACGATTGAGCACAGAAACAAGAATTCAAAGCCGGAACACGAGGAAAAGGTTGAAAGGAATAACATTCAATCCTCTTTCTCTCTTTCACTCACTCACACACACACACAGGAAAAGAGTGCAGTGATTGTGGATTTTTGCTCATACATAGCTGCTTTCACTCTGAGAAAAGGGAAGTTTTACAATAATAGCAAGAGTTAGAAAGCATATTCTGGAAGTAAAAGCCTCGTGTCGAGCGTTTTTTGGAGTGCCAGTTGTAACAACAAGCAAACAATTGCCGACAAACGGGTGGACGTCAATCCCTTTTTTTCTTCTTCAATTCTTCTCCTCCATTCCATTATACTCTAGAGCTCCGGGAACACACAAAAGAAGATTCATGAAATGACCACCACCAAACAACATACATTAAATGCTTAGATGTAGCTACTACATTTTGCTACACAAAAGTGAAGAGTTGACCACCAGCGTTGGAGAGTCGGAAGCTCTATAAAACTACGTGTGTTTGTCTATGTGTGGTGTGGTGGTGTTCCTAAAATATTATAAGTGTTTGGATGCGTACATCATCATAATATTGTTTCTTTATATGACGCTCTCTCATTTCCCCTCTTCCAGACAATATTCATGGACGGACGTATAAAGTGTATGCGTACCAATGCGTACAATTCTTCGACGCAAAGCCAAAGCCCCTTGTTAACGCAAGTCTGAGTTCAGCTCTAAACAAGGCACACAATACGGAATCTAATATGTGAATTTCTTTTTGTGTAAACAGTTTCCAGAAAAAAGGAGACATATATTGAATTGTTTGTAGGAGTACTTTTGTGTTATTATTATACAGAGAGAAAAAAAATTCCTGTGCTTTCCAACAAGGATAATAATAGAGGAGCCTTTTGAGTGTGAATAGCTCTTACTCGTACTACTACTCTTATATCATAGTGAAAGTGGAGGATATACTATAGTGAAGAGAACATTGTTTGGATTTGGATTCACAGTTTTTCCCTCAATGCGTTTTCATATCTACTTGGAGGAGAGCGGAATGGTGCCGTTGTAACATTTTGCAACTGTTTTATGGGAGGATTTGATTTATCCTGACGGCTTTTGTGGTATTGGACAGTGTGTGTGACGAAGCATTCTATACATTTTTTTGAAGCTAGTCCAAAATTTTCGGAAACAGCTGCTTTTCACTACTTTTCACTAACCACAAAAAGGCCATATTTATTACTCCGACAGCAAACACTACGGTAATTTCAGATTGTGAGACTGCTACTACTACTACTCGACGAAGGGGAGAGAAAGCAAAGCAAAAGCAGGAAGAGAACAAAAGCTGTGCTGAGAATCGGTTGTCGAATGCGACTCATGCATGTGAGAAAGCGTGAAAAACCTTTCTTCTGAAAAGACACTCCAGTCACCACCACCATCATCATCATCATCATCAACAGCAGCAGCAACTACCACGTCGCACCGTATGACACTGTCTAGTGGAGTAAAGGAGGAGGATATTATTATATAATACAGTTTTACAGCTACAAACCATCATTTCGTTTGGAAAGTCGGTGGGTCTGTCTGTAACAATATTTTACTGGTGATGATGATATGATACCATAATCAAATATCCGTCGCTTTATAGGCTATATATAGTGGAGAAAGTGGTAGCAAAACAGTTTTGTACTTTGAATAAACACAAATGAAAGCTGCTGTTACTACTCCAATATTCGTCCACGTATTCAATTCCCACAAGAATTCCATTTCTTTGTGATAACTACAACGGGTAGAGGACCTATATAGGAAGTGAGACAGTGGGTATACGAAGATAATCTGATTTTAAACTTGACTTCCTGACGGAAATATTTTGAATGAAGGTTGTGTATAGCCATTATCCAAGTGGATTGTATTCGCCCACCCACCGTCACCTTTTCTCGTATACTTTGTGGATGACTCAATATCCAGACAGTTGTCAACCTGTAAACGTAACGTAGTGTAAACACTTGGCTCAGACTACTCTCAAATATACAGTCTTATATATAGTCGTCATGCATCATCACTTTAGCCCAAATCAATAAAGTCACGTTTTACACAAGTTGTTATATCAAATCATTTCGCTCAACCAACTCTAGTTCTCTACGGTGGTGGTGTCCTGTGTTTTTTTGCTACTCTTTCTCGCTCTACAATTTACCAGCGACCGGAACTCAAACGGTTTCTGTCACTCACCCTGCCAATAAAGGAAGAGACCGGAGAGTCAGCACTTGGAATCAAGATGAACCTGAGATTTCATTTGTTCTTCTTATTTGCAGGTTAGCTAAATAATTCTCATAATTTCCCCTCTCCCACTCTTCTGTAAAACTCGTAGTAGTACTTAATCATCAAAAACCATACCATTTTCTCAATAAGGATACATACTATAAACATTTTAATTGCATCCTAAAGTTTCCCCTAAAGCATACATACATAATATCGCATTCGTCTGACGGGAATACCATAGTAGACTCTTTTGTTTTCAGAGAGCATAATGGATTTGATTGGAAAATTCGGGTGGTATGGCATAGCGCACCTGCATAGCATGTTTTATTGTTCTTTCCAGTAGGTACACCACTTGAAATTCATATAAAACCATTGGCAAACGACTATACAAGCTGTCATGAAATTTCGGGTTGGTTCCCTGTAATTAAATTGAAACTATGTGATGTGAGTGAAGTCATAGCTGTCAACAAAAGTAAAATGTTGGGAAAGGGTCGTCATTTATTTCATATATTGTTTTGGGTGATGCTGATTTCAACGCTAGATTCCATTCTAGTCAATAACCACACTGTAGTATATATTGTTTCACTGGCATATTAAACTTTCAGTTTAATACTTTCCCCACCAACACTATAAAACCTTGTGTAATAATAATTGTTAGTAAAAGTTTTAAATGCAGTTTCGGAACTCCCTCTATAACAAATAGAAATGTTTGGAATATGTGTGTATAAAGTATTGTATTACTGTAAATATTAGTTCAATTTATAGAACGTTCAAAACTACGTTTCATCATATAAATGTACTTATGAGAACTCTTTGCCCACGACCATCGGTATAGAGGTAGTCACGTCTTCCCATTTAATAAATAGGACTCCACAAGGGTTCAAAGTTCTGAAGAAAAGTTCATGAAACTTGGGCTTCACACATACACAGAGAGAAGAAGTACCTAAGTATACATTCTGTGTAAAAATTAATATATGTATTATTGTGGGAGGTTTGTCCTCTGTGTGTACTTTCGTATCTTTATACTCATCTTCTTGAGTTCACTTTCTTTTTCACAAGGGAAACGAGAAAATATGCATCTTTTTATATGTACCAATCCTATGTATTATGGATATTGCTTGCCTATGTGAATGTGAACTAGTATATGTAAGTGTAATATACAAAATTCTAACAATTTTGGGAAAACTAAGTAAGCAAAAATTTTCTCTTTTTCCTCTTATATATTTTATTACATTTCTTATGGTTAACCAAGGATAACTTGGTTTGGCTCAAGACACAAAGGACAGGCGGGCTTGCACATACAGACACACGGAGAGATAGATGGAGGAGAAGGAGAAGACTTGTGGCAGGAAAGAAGTGAGACGAACAAGTTGTAGTAAATTGTCCGAGTTTCATTAAACTTTTTCTTGGGTACAATGCCTGCCAACCTTATAATAATAATAAGCGAGTGGGAGAGAGAAAAAGAAGGCGGCCGCTCTATGTTGTAGTTGTGAGGAGTGTAGAGTTGTACCCATACCCATCCACAACCTATAGCTTCCAGCAGCTTGTTTTGTGTTACATTCTTTTCTTCCAGCTAAGCGCTGCACTGGGAGAAAATAACAGAGTAGAACTGTAAATATATATACCCCTACTACCAACTAACAAGGAGTTGTAGTAGTGGTAGTAGTGCCAAAACGGGAGAGCATAAAAAATAGTCAGTTGCTATAAAGAACACATGTAGTAATATAACTTGTATAACATAACATTCTCAACACAAAAGAAAGATCACGAAGTGCTGAATCTTTGAAAAAAAAACTTTTCTCCTTTCACTTCTTCTTTCTCTCTCTCTTCCCAGTTGTATTTTTGTCCCATGGAGAGAGAAAAATTTGTAGCAAAGGAGTAGCAAAATACGCAAGATGGGAGAAAATATAATAATATGTATATAGATGGATTATTGGACGTAGTGCAAATAATAATATATGTGGTGATGATGAATGTAATGCATTTTTATAGATTTTTTTGGGCTCAGTTTTGACACACCAAGATATACATTATACATAAGTCTGTGGTTAAGTTCGTATTGGTAGTATGTTATAAGATGGAATGAAGCAGCTTTCAGCTATGAGTAGATAATAAAAATGTGTGCGTATGTATATAATATTTTGGGCAGCCAATTTTGCTATAGTCATAAAGTAGATATAACCATACATACCTGCACATTTTTGCACAGTTTCGCTACGTTTCCCTCAAAAGGATATTTACTGTCAGTTTTGAGGAGATCAGCTAAGCTAGACTGACAGGTCGACGAAAGGAAGCGAGCAAAGAAAGAGACGAACGGAAATGGAGCACGATTTTTTTTTGGTAGCAGCTCAACACATAAGATACAAGTGACTCCGAAAAAGTTGTGTGTATGTGGCTCAGCATTTAGCTGCATTTGTGGTTGTATTTGTATGGTGCATTATGAAGTTGAAGCTCTATGGCTAAAAATAATGCAAGTGAAAGCCCCAACTACTTTGGAATTCTTATAATATTGTACATACATACATGTTTATATTTTCTGGTCAACTTTTACTTGGCTCCTACCATTCAGAGGGGAAAATGGAGTGAAAGAACGGAAGAGTGGAAGTGAGAGGAGTGGTTCTTTCCTACAACGCTGCAGAAAATGTAGTTGCCTTTTTCTAAACATTGGGAGAAGCTCAATAGCTCAGGAAAAGTATCAGACATTTTACTGTAATAATAATAATAGCAGTACAGTAGTCGACTTTGTAGCTCTGTAGCCTTAGAATATAGCAGCTTAAGCTGAGGAATAAGCGTTTTCTCTAATAATCCTAGTTTACACACCACAATACTGGGGTACACTACTGTATACTTTGTCTGTATTCCTGGCAATAGTTGCATCTCCTCTACTAAATGAAAGCAAAAAAGCTCCTTGCCAAAAATAAAAACTGGAAGAAAAAAAACTTGTATTTAAAGGTGAAGTAAGGAGAGCATAGAGTAACATCATCATGATGATGGTGGAGAAAAGTGTTAACAAAACCGAAACAGAATCTGCACCAAAACACTTTTATTGATTGACTTTATTCCAACAAGAAAAAAATTGGTTTGTCCTTCTTTCTCTACTCAAGCTGAAGCTGGCTATGCTGCTCGCTCTACTGAATGCAGAAATGTGAGGATGATGATGATGATGTTGACGAGTTTAGGAAAAACATATAATCATAATGGTAATGATATGGTATGGAAAATATAAGGGGTTGCTTACAGTTTTACTTACAAACTGTAGTAAAGTATTATGGGAGGAGTGAGAGCAGGAAACTAGGATCATTTCCAAAAAAAATCGTCAGCATAGAAAATTACGATGTAGAGGCAGTCTTCATCATCATGGAGCAGTTTTCTGCTTCATCATACTCCCTACTGATCGGTAGCCATGTAGCAAAAGAAGCAAGCTATTGTAGCGCGTCTGGCTATGAAAAGGATTTTTAAGCAAAAAAAAACTCTGAATAATGTGGAATAATGCCGCTACTACTCCACGTACATACATACATAAACTCAAGTGACCCATGCACATCATATCATATAAGAAAACTGGTTGGTAAATATATAATACGTAATTTGAAAGTGTATTTTTTTAGCGAGTTTTATACAATTTTACATTGCTGCTGCAAAATATATATAAATATTGTGCACGTGCATTGTGAGTTGTGAGATAGTTTTAAAGAACTGACTTTCATAGCAGTGCAGCATATTTCGACTCTACAAAGCACAAAAGTTGCACTTCCTTCAGGTAACATCATTTTCACCCTGGAGCTCCTAACTCACTTAAAAATTTAAGCTATTGGTATGGTGGTGGCTGGCGAATGTATATGAAATAATAAAATTATGCTATTTGAAATGGGTTAGAGCTTGTACGTATTCAAATTATGGTCCAAGAAGACAGAAAAAAAATATTTCAGTCAAGTAAAGTGTGTTCTACCTAGGATTAAATACACTTTTTAGTTTGTTTAGTAGCAGCCTACACATGATATTCGTCGGCATTTCACAAAGAGAACACGTAATTGCACAGAAGGAGTGAAAGGAAAAAGGAGAGAATGAAAGGAAACCTAGAAACACGTTGACTGAATTGGTCGAAGTTGTAACCTAATTTATTATTTCGAACTGCCTCACTCTCATATATAGTACGCCAGCAGGAGGAGAAGAAATACGAGTGCACTCTAACTTTTTTTTCTGCTGTCCTATCGTATCGTATAGGAGCTGCTGCGGACAGAATAGAGTAGAGTCAAAATTGCATTGCATTGTGTGTGCTTTCTCTCTCTCTCAACATTCTCTTGCTGCTTCTTCTGTTGTAAAAGCAGCTTGTGCCGACGCCGAGTAGAAGTCATTGCTAAATACATGTATTCATTGTGAGGATGGGGGGGAAATAGAAGAAAAAGTTTGGTGGAGGAACAACATGATACTATTTCATTGAGGAAGTATTACACATTGAACGAGGATGTATGGGATGTATGTAGTACGAACCTACGAATACCTATACAGATATATAGGATCATCATTTAAAGCAGTTGCGTTTAATAGTGCTCTTGAGCCCAAGACAGAAAGAAAGCTCGAGCTTGCTTGGTGATGGTGGTTGGTGGATGGCGATGAGTAAAAATATGTGGCAAAACACACAGCATTGGAAGCAATAAGTGATGTAATTCCGTTTCGCTCATGTGGGATGGATGTGGTGGAGTGTCATGCCCTTTTTTTCTTCATGGAGAAAATATCCTGTGCTTTTTTCACACAAGACAAATACAAATACGTACACATTGCTTCATAGATCAGCCATTCGATACTTAAAACCGGTACTGGTACTACTAACTTTCTCACTTTAGAACGACGAAGAAAAAAGGAGAAAAGAGGAGCATAAAAACGGTAAAATGATGGTCGTCGTCACTCCCCCCATTTCTAATGGAACTATGTCGTCAAACCAGCATGGCCACTTTTGCCATGAGATTTCCATTCATTTATTCACTCAATCACTGTTTTCCCTGCCTCTCTCAGCAGCTACCTAAGCAATTCCATAAAGTACGTTTAATTCTGTTACAACATGGTCATGGTGCCGTGTTTCCAGTCAAGGGAATTGTACTAGTAGGTTATTCAGGATGTTTGGAACAAAATGAGGAGCCTAAAAAACCCCAAGAATATGGAGCTATAGGTCAACCAAACAAAATGCTAGTGACGGGTTCTCCCTAGGTAGAAGAGCATCTTCAGTTTTCTACAATCTACATCTCTGTCGGTTATACTACTTGTTTTTCTTCTTGTTGTTGGGAAAGTACATAACAACATATCACCCAAAAAAAAGTTTTTCTTTAAGCCCAGAAGTGCACCTCTCTCAAAAATAAAAATCCCAGAATAGCATTGCAGATTTAAGATAGAGTGGCGATGAAGGAGAGAGAGAGAGAGTCGACGTTCTAACGAGCTTCTGTGGAAAATAAGGAAGGAGGAAAGGTAGAGGAATTTGTATACGTAACTACTACCACCCCACACTGCATTTTACGTGCTTTCTCCTTCTGTTCAGAAAAAGTTGTGAGGATGTAAACACATACGAAGGTATTTCGCGAAACATCAGGTCAACTTTATTTTGCTCTCATTTAATAATCACTTGACATATTTAATTTATTTTTTCTACATAATCTCCCCCAACTCGTACACACTTTTTCCACCTTTTTTCAAGAGCCGAGATGCCAATAGAGAAGAATGCTGGGCCTCTATGTCCAAGCCATGAAATTACACTTTTTTGACATGTTCATCCGAATTATACTTCCTCCCACGCATGTAATTTTTTAGTTTTGGGAACAAAAAGTAGTCCGATGGAGCAAGGGTACGGTTGTATGGAGGATGACAAAGTCGAATGAACCCGACGTCCCGTAGTTTTGCTATGCGACCTTCGAAGTGTGAGATGGTGCATTATCATGCAATAAGTAAATTCTGTCATCCCATTGGTTTTGACCTCGTTTCTTGATGTATGTTGATTTCAGCTTAGCCAAGATATCAGCATATTTTTGTCTGGTCAATGTAGAATCCTTATGGTAGAACTCGGTCAACAAAACTCAGAACCGGTCCCAAAAAACGATCATCATAAGTTTAGCACTTGACGTTTTACGTATGACCTTTAAAGGGGGTTGTGAACCAGCTGGGAGCCATTGTGATGACGGTCTTGTAGTCTCTGCCTGATAGAGATGAAGCTAACTTTCAGCCCCAATCACAACTTGCCCCAGAAAAAATCTCTATCCTGAGAAAGGAGGTTGAGATTATCTTGGCTCGTTTGCACCTAAATTTCGTTTGTTGAGGTGTGAGCAGTTTGGGAATCGACCTTGCACAGCGAAGAGATAGACCCAAAGTCAAATGTAGAATTCTCAACACTGACATGACACTTATATTGACCTTTTCTGCTATTTCTCGCAACAGGAGTCGTCTTTCCTTTTCAACAACAGCTTTCACTTTAGCTACGTATCTGTCGTCAGTCAAACTTAAAGGTCATCCTGGGTTTGCCTTATTTTCTAGCGATGGGTCACCACTACGAAATCGCTTGCACCACTCAATAATAGTTGATCGCACTGGCAATGGATCAAAACCATCTTTTTGAAGCTCATTTCTAATTAAGTTCGAAGAAAGGCTCTTCAAAAATGCAGTTTCATCTGCGCACGAATATCTTGCGTTGTAAAAAACATTCGCGTTTACGTTTCCAGCTCTAACTCTACAAAGCAAATGACTGCTACTACAAGCAACCCATCATTCAAAAGCCACAATCTTTATCTTTCAGGGGATATGCAGATTATTGTATTTGAGGAAGTCCTCTTTGAGATAAGCGTTATCAAAGTTGACCGGATCTTTCGCGAAATGCCTTCGTAAAGTAACAGTTTTCTCTTCCTTCGCTGGGCTTCCTTGTTTTCTCTATATTCCCTAATATCCCAAAACGCTTGTGTTAAGTGGCATAACCATTGCTGACGACTAGTCTGCAAAAAACATATGCCTGCATAAATATGTAGGTAGTTGGTTGCTAGTTCGTATATTTTGTGTACTATTTTAGAGCGTCTCTTTCTCAACCTTGTTTCTTAAAACGGGTAGAAAAAGTAAGAGCATTGGGAACTTGGAACAAGAATGACTAGAGTAGAGCAGAAAGAGAGAGAGAGAGAGAGAGAAAGAGCGGATCGATTTCCCTCACTCTTTTCTTCAACTTCAACAACATACAAAACAGATTTTCACTCGGAAGGCAGAAGAGTATAAAACGGGTAGAGAAACTCATTCAACATTATATATTTAACTTATGCAGAAAGTATATCTAGTAGTAAACTGTGCTATCTTGTATCCCACTTCCCACACTGCATCCTTATTTTGGGAAATATACAGAGAGGAGAAAAAAGATACTACTGTTTTTTCTTATGCATATGGCTAAACTACACATCATCCGATTCCTTCATTCCTTATTCTTCCCCACATTGCATTAGCATTGCACGTCATGTGGACTATGAGAATCAAAACTGCAACTACTTGGTGTTCGTACACGCATGTACACATTGTGTACCACGTGCATATATTCACATGCGAAAGAAAAGTTCACAATTTCACATCCAAATCCAACATCCCATCTCCCACAGACAACTCCACTTCACTCAAACTCCAAAAACTTATCTGCAGAGAGAGAAAAGGTTGAAATGATGAAAAGATGGACTTACTTACTTAATATACGTTCAACAAACTTGCTTTGCGACTTAGGTGAAAGCAGCAGCAGAGAACATGGCAGCTTTTGGTTGGTATATGTAGTAGTAGATCGAGTTTATTGCAAAATGTTGTCCCTGTTCCAGACCTCCTTTCATCTAGGAATTTTTCCTGCCGTCGATCGATGACATTTGGTGATTCTGATTCGTATTGAGATTGTGGTAAAACTTGTACATTTTTTGCAAAAAAAATATGCAACTTTCGTTTCATGTTCATGCTGGTGTCGTGCGAAAGCAATACGAAAAAGTATTTGAGAGAACTCATGCAAAGCAAAGTTACCAGAAAACGCCGTAAGGTACTCTCTCAGGGGGTTGAAATTGCACGTCGCCAATGAACCCATTTTATATACCAATTGATAGGCATTTTCAACCGCTTTAGCCACGACATATAATATGTATGGTCATTAACCTTTTATACGATGTTGTGGATTCACAAAATTTCAAGTGTATCTAACCAAAGAGAATCAGAATTTTGCCCTCGTGTCTACATACACCATTTCTTAAAACAGATCAAAATTCTATCCTCATTCGCAAAGAGAATGTCTAGGAAAAATATAATAAAATATTACAAAAAAGTCACACGTTGGCTGTAGATCATTCCATCATCAGCGATTCAGCATTCAGCTCTACGATTCCTCCATCATTTGATATAGTTACGTACGTGATATGTATGTACGTACGTACGGGTTAAAATACTCTTGTCATATTATATCACTCAACTCAAGCAAGATTTGGTGTATGATGTATGAGAGCCAGGTTGGTTGTAAATGAGCGAAGTAAAAAGTGTGCAAAAATAATAACCTTGGCGGATTGCATGGAATTCCACTTCAGCCTCGTGTCAATCCTCATCTTTCAACTTTCAACTAGCACAAAAAAGGCCGTGTGATGCATGCAATATAACATATTAGCCTCAGCACTCCATGAGCATGAGAGGTTGATTTTTTTTCTCGTGTGTACCTCAAACAAACACACATTTACTATAAAAACAGCTTTTCCACTTTTCTCTCCATGTGTGAATACCTACTTTTTAGCAATGGCATGGCATGATCCCTTGACAGCTTAATACACTATCGCCATCATTTTTCTACTTGCCATTACATGTGCATAGCCAAGTTCAGTGTGAAGTGTGCTTACCACACTTTTTCATAAATAACGCGTTTCCTCTCTAGCTCCCACTTACAATTTTTACTAATACTACTTTGTTTGTTTGTATGATTCCGACTGACTCTTTCTCAGTCAAAAGCTTTCACCTCACGTTTATATTAGAGATTGAAAAGTATGGGAACCCCTTTTTTGGCTGATGCACGTCCATTTTCTTTATATTTGACATAAATATTTATTACCACCATTGCGAAACTCGGAAGCGAATAAACATCATGATTTATATGGTATATCGTTGTATATAGCTGGATTATATTGCACAAGTAGTCATAAACTATCCGGAGAACCTGCTGACACAATCCTTCAATTCAATTGAAACAACAGGAGGAGTGGCAGTTGGCAGTTTTATATTCGTATAAACACGACACTTTCATACACATCCAAAACTCCACTCACTCAATCAACCGTGAGCTTGCACGCATTTAGCTTAAGCTGTAATTTCCATTACGTTTTTTCCCAACTCAAGTGGATTGCTTTATAGAGAGCCATACGGGCGGAAATTGAATGACGAGTCAAATTAATGATGGACTGAAAAAATAACGCTTAAAATAATATGCGTCTTGAGACTTGATTAACAAGGGGAGAACAGGCGTAACGTTCTTTAGCGTGGGTACTTACCAATTTTACCATGTTATTCCTCTAAAGTTTCTCAGCAGAATATAGATTCGAATGCTTCGACTTGTGAAGCATTCTGAACTTTTGGAGTTTTTGTTTCTGCCGTAGGAAATTGAAGTAAAAAAGGGAAAAAATTGACGAAAGCGGCGGTGAAATGTGTGAGTGACGAATGATTTAGATAAAGTGCACGTGGACCTGGGGGAGATTGGTATTTTTGGGTTGTTTGTTTGGACGTACTCCCTGTCAACGAATTGATAACCATGCATGTACAGTGTACAGTGTTTGAAGTTTGGCTTTCCCTAAAACCATATATATTTTCCTTCTTAAAACACAAAGCAGCAAATGTGTACTTATACATAAAAGTATTATAAAACACACAGATATTAATGCTTTTTCATTCATTTCGTAACGGTACGTGTTACCTCCAGGGAAGGAATTGACGTGGCACGGCTGGAAATGAAAATACAAGGGTTAGAAATGACTCGGGCGACAAAAGCTTATGGGGAAACATTAAAACTTTTTTTTCTACCGTACTTCTTTTCTATCATATTGCATTGGATTGGTGAGTTGAAGAGGTTCCACTCAACTACGCGGAAAAGAGAAAAAAGAGGAATTGGGATGATAAAATAATAATCATTTCATTATGCACCATTTGCCTTGACTCATTTATACACATGCACACATGACATGACTCAAGGAAGAAACTACACAAACACACATGTTTAAATTGGGTTGATTTCCCAAGTCAACACTGTATAAGTATATTCGAGTGCTCTGCTCAGTGCTACCTAAACGAAAGTGCTTACGGTCGATTAATGTATGTATTTAGACTATTTAGCCAATCTGCTGAAATTCCCACATTAAAACGACTCTCTCGCTTTCTCACATGCCAACTTGGCAGACGTACAGGTGAAAGATATAATTTATACAATGTGCATTAAAGTAAAGGTGCTCTTGAGTGTACTCTTTTTATTACGTCTCGTCATGCTCATTTGTTTCCAATTGCATGTAAAAATATTATAGTTGTGTATACATTCAGTATTCGATAAAATGGAATTTCACGAGTTTACAAAGTCATAACAGTTAACATATAAATGCTTTAAATAGGTTTGACAGTGCTGACTAATGGGAAATGGTAAAACACAAATATGTGTGAGAGGCAAGAAAAAAATATTCTAAAATTTTTACGCTTTGATGGAAGTTATTTTCTTAAACGATTTTTCATCAACCATCAACTACTCCCAGAGCGAGAATGTGAACCAATCCTGTCAGCATCGCATCGGAAAAATTTGTTTGCATGGCATGGATGGAGTCAAATAAGAATGTATAGGGAGCAGACGTAAGCAGTCAAACGGTAATGAGTAAATGGAGTCCTCCATTTGGGAATACATGTAGTATAAATAATATGGCACATTCGTTCTCCCAAAACAAGCTCATTTTAATAGTGAATCGCCAAATGACACCAACTTCAAGGCTTTTCTTTCGTCTTGTCAAATTAAAGTTTTTGTCATTAGAATAGCGAAATGAAGTTGGAGCTGAAGTAGTAGTAGTAGTATTCAGTATTGTATGACTTGTGCCAATGCCTATACGCACATTATACAACATAAGCTTTCCGCATTTTATTATGAATAGATATGGATGTACCTATAGTCACACAGTTTTCTATACAAACCCTTTTTTCCAAATGACTTGGCTAAAGATGATGCTATCCCGCCTGATATATTCTATAAGTTCATCGCACTAATGCTGCTGCCTCTAGATCGATAAGTAATTAAGGAAATAGAGGATTAACCGTTTGAAGGAGAGGATGAAGTGGAATCGACGAAATAAGTAGGGAGGAACGGCATATGATAAGTGTATACTTATATACAAGTGCTTTGCTATACATTAGAGAAAGGGAAAAGAAGAAAAGGAGCGAAAAGCGACTTTTGGAATATACGAATTGTTATCGCTTTGCCATTTCCTCTTTATTGGACCCACTCAATTGAAAGAAGTAGAAAGTGATGTGAAATTGGAAGTTAAAAAGAGGAAAATGTGGGAGTGAAATTGGAGCTTTGTTCGATTTCCAGCGAAAGTGTATGGAATCGCACCACAAAAGAAAGAGACTGAGAGAAAAGAAGAAAAAAACTTATGGAAAAGAAAAGATGTTGAGAAAATAGCTTCAAATAAATTGTACTCTCTTTAAAGGTATGTTGATGCGAAAATGATGATGATGAAATGCTTGAAATTTGACTTTCTCCGTCTCAAGTTCATGAATAGAGAAAAAGAGTTTGTTCTCAAAACATCAATTTAGCAAACTGCTATTACCACTTGCATTTTTTTCTCAAGAAATTTCTCTTGTTTTCTTTAATCTTATTGCGATTTTATGTATAAAATGCCTACCATTGTTAAATGAAGGCTCGTTCATATATATAGGTAGGTAGGTAGTAGGTATAGTTAAAGTATTCCAAGTGCTTTTTCTCCATAAAATCACGGGTTGGATTTTATCCCTTTTGTTATCGTTCCACTCAAGATTTTTTTCCCACTTTTCTACCACTTATGTATATCAGCATTCATTTTTACATTTTACTCCATCTCCTCTCGCTTCTCCATTTCAATTTCAGATTGGATCACAAACAGCACAAAACAGAGCGTCGCTTCCAGCAATATTTATATTATAAGCTCCATGTCTGCTGTATCTGTAACCAAATTAAATATAAAAATTTGAGTGCACCTTTCTTTTTTTTGATTTCGCCTCTGAAAATTTATTCCAAATGAATATTCAAACCAAAAAGTGCATCCCTTGTGTTCACAAACATTCTCATTTAAATACTCTATCTCCTAAAACAGTACATTTTGGTTGCGTTGTTGCTCCCGAAAAACGGATTAAGAGGAGCGAAATGAATTTCAAGATAGCATCTTGCGCTTGCAGAATCAATTATTGATATTACTCCTCTCCTCCCCCACTGCATTGCATTCTTGAATGCCCTTGTATTCTTTTAGCGCACATAAATTTCATTCTGGGACAAAATTCCACTCAACAGTGAAATATCGAATTTATGCATATTCATTTTCTCAGTTGGATGAGCACTGGTAAAGAACGTTAACTGTGAATGGAATGAGTGTGTGTGTGTACAATTTTAAGCATTCAGCCACCCTAAACTCATTCAAGACATTTCTTTATCTCATGGATTTAGAGAAGCGAGTAGGAAAAAAACTCACGCATTAAACACAAAGAACTGCCACATGAACAGATGAGTGAAGATGGATCACATCACGTTCCCCTTCATCTCCTATTTTCTGTCTTGGAGCACCATTTTTTTTTCTTCTTTCCAGCAGCGCATAATTTCAGACCTCACATATTCAATTCACATTGCATTTTTTCTCCAGAACACAACTAATAACAGTAGAAAGATGGGATATACATATGAGGGGTGGGTAGATAGATTCGCTGATGAAATGAATTGAAACCACACATTTTTTCTTTGAATCTTAAATGAATATCTCTCCTTTCTGAAAGACTTAAGAAAAAGACAAGCTAGTGAAGGAAAAATGAACAAAATGAAAGAATAAGAAAATGTTGAATGAATGGGTTCTGTAGTTGGCAGGCAGCTGCTGATGCTCATGATGATATGATGATGACGCTGCTGCTGCTAGGATGCTTTTTATAAAAACTCTGAAGAGAAAAGGTCTCCTTCGACATACCCATCATCCTTTTCTCTCTGTTTGTTTCATCTGGAAAGGAAGAACAAACAAGAGATGGATGTTGAAAAGAAGAAGTACTTGTGTTTTGGGGGTGCAACCAAGGGGAAAAAAGTTTTCCTTTTTAAATACAAAACGCAATATCGCATCACAGACAGAGATATGTAACAATGTGCGTATATTATTATATGTATTATATTATGCTTACCTATTCACAAAGTCTCTTTTCTAAGATTTTTCAAGGCCTCTTATCCATATAATTTAAAATTTGTCGGTTGAATTGGCAGCCACAAAGTTGGTTTTGTTCTCAAGCAATTTTCTTGTGCTTTTAGCCTTTCTTCTGCTCCAACGTACATATTTTTCCGTGCACATATAACCAACCCATCACATCACATCACATTTTACTTGTTCTCTTATATAACTTTGAAACTCAAACTGGAAAATGTTAAGTTTCAGTTTTGTGGTTATGTTTTATTGTAAAATGTATGAAAGTTAAATGCGGTTATATTATCATCATCCTGTGGCGTGAGAGATAAGAATAAAAGATGACTATCATCATCACAGTCTTCATAAGTACATTATGTATATATAGGTATAGTCTTATGTGCACCCTGTGATAAATATAATATTACATTGAGAGACGTGTATAGAAAGTCTTCTGAACCGAAAGTGAACTCCGTTTTTCTTGTCTGTCTATCATCTCTCATTTTCCGTATCCTTTCATCATTTTCCATCCGAAATTCTTCATTTCCTGTTTGCTACAATGTGGAGAGAAAAAGAGTCGTTGTTCCAAAAAGAAAAAAAAAGTTTTGCTATTTTTTTCGTAAAAGATATTACGATGACGTTGCCTGTGATGATGATGATGATGATGGTTTAACAGAGTGGAAAGAAGTCAAAGCAGCAAAAAGCTGTGTATGCACGCATGCATATTATTAAGGCATTTAAGCCATAATATTCTCTATGTAGTTTGTAATGCAAAATAAAACCAACCAACCAACCAGGTTGGTTGTTGAGCACAGGAGAAAGAGGAACTGAAGTGAAAAAGATGTTAGATGCAGAACATGATGATTCATATATTATTCTCAATGCTGCTTGCATTCAACAACAAAAAAATTTTGAAGACTTTTTTACTGTCAGCACACAGCAGCAGCAGTATATAAAATAGATAGAGGAGAGTGTAGATAAAACGATTTTAAAGCTGAAAGCATCCATTCACAGTGTGCAGATCAAAGGAAATGTCAGCAAGATGGAAAGGAGAGAGATTTGGTTGGAAAAGTAGGAAAAGGCAAACGAAGCAATAAGTTACCAAAAAACATGATGTTTAAAAGGGTTGCCAGCTATCATCCTGTATAATTAAAATATCTGTTACAAAACACGACTCTCAAGTTTGCCGGATAGAAAGTATAATGTTTACTAACGAAAGTTTTACAAAACTATAAACTTTGTGAACGTTGTGTAAATGTTCAGGGCTGCTGATTAAAATTTTGGAAATGGTTTCGGACGATGGCGACAAGAGTAATCCATTTTAAAGTTTTTCCAAGAAATCTGAAACTTTAGATAGAGTTGGAGGGAAGGAAGGAAAAGGAAGCATATACAGAGCTGGTGTTCAGAACTCAACTCTCTCAACTTAATTGCATCTACGTGATGGTGACGAATGAAGACTTCATCCGAGGTTTTTGGTAATTTGACAAAGTACATGATTTAATCTCATTTCTCTCGGACTTTGTTTCCCAATCCCCCCTTTTCCAAAATTAAATTGAATTGAATGGTAGAATGAAACACGTGCGGTTAGACCAGTAATTAATTCTCAGTATAGTGCTGATCGGTTTCCTAACTAATGATGAGAAGTCATGGGCTACATCATTTTTTATTGAAGGTGTATTGAATAGCAAGGTCACCACTAACAAAATTTCATAAATCCAAAAAGAAGAAAAAATAAATCAATGACTACAGCTACATTTAAGTTGAAAGTACATTAAAAGATAAATAGAGAAGGAAACTGTGCAGTGGTCCAAATCAGGGCCACAGCGAGGGAAAGAAGGGGAAAGGCATGCATTCCGAAGCACTCACTCTAAACAAAGTTGTTTTTGAAAAGGTGGAACAAACTCTCTGACAGCCCTGGTACAACCTCTGCATCTACAATTGAGTGGTTGTAAGTAGCATAGCAAGTAGTAAAATGGTGTGGGTTTCGGGTAGTGTATCGCTTATATACAACCGAAATTACTCATTGTTCAGCTGCTCTCTTATTATTTGCTTGCCATTTCTTTATCAGGGATAATATAGTAGTCAGTGAGACCTTGCCATTTATATGTTTTCCACTTCCACTTGAGCTAATGGAAAATGCTTGTTTTCATGTTTCACGTAACTGATCCTTTGAACTCAATCACGCTCACATGTACTAAAATGGTACAACTGTAGCAGGTAAAAGTAGGAGAGGAGGAAAAGGGAAAATTTATCCAGTTGAAGCTGCCAACTTAATATCAACTGCTTGACAGTCTTTGCTCTACCGACCCAACAAACAAAACTTGTACTTAATGTTACGTAACGATATTCCATATACTTTTCTGTGCTCACCGACAACATGCCGACATTCGATATAATGTAGGGTTAGGGATATCTTGGCAAATGAATACTTCAACAACACCCCTATATTATATAGGGACAGCTTCTTAATGTTATGGTCGTAGCTTTATATAGAACTTTTTTAACCTCTTTTATCATCTGATTGCCATATGCTAAGGCTAAGGTTACCCAACCGACCTACCACACGAGGTTCAAAATGCCATATTATATAGGTATGTACATTCAGGTACTCGCAACGCAAATCCCATTTGTAACATATTTCAGAGGATTAACTACCTAATCTTGTGGATGGTGCTTAATATTTCATTTATGAAAATGCAGCACAAACTCAACTTTTCTAAAACATTTAATCTATCTCAATATTATAAATATTAAAAAAAAATCAAATAAAAATACGGGAGTTTCATTTACCTAAAACGCACATGCGTTAAAATAGGCAAACTTTGTTGCATTTCAAATTTGCTTAATTTACAACTTACATTATTGTATGTGGCATACGGAAGTAAGAATATTTAGTGAAATATAATGTTGTTGGCCACCATCCCCAACATAAACTTCCTTAATAGTTCATATTCTTCCATGAATGATGCCGCCACATAGTGATCACCACTGCCACACGATTTGGTTATGGAATGTGGTACACTTCAACACTTGTGCAATTCCCTCTCTTCAAACTGTGAGAGGAGAAAGCAAATTGAAAATAGCAGAAACAAAACCACCTTCTCCCAACAAAGTTTTTAATATTTTATAAGCAGATGTGATTTTGATACACGATTTCAACATTACCACAATTCATAACATATATGATATCATATGTTTCAAAAGCAACTACTACACGACTATATACTTCTATAACCATCCAGTACAATGGGAAAATTGGTGAATGCAAACTGTTACTACAGAGGGAAATTGTTATCCATTATGTGATGATAACGTGTAGCACACAAGTTGGAAATCTAGTTTGGTACCTTGAATGAAAGTTGTAGGTTGGTTGTACGTAAAGTAACATGGGAAGGAAACACATTTTGTGTGCGAGTAAAGCTTGTACGAGTAGCTGGTCCTATTTGGTATCATATTTGCTGACATCTGAAAAAGGAGTCTAAGAGCAAGGCTACTATCCAAAAAACCAAGCATGTTTACTACATTCCATGTCTTGGGCATCCTCTTGAAAGGAAATGTATGAAAGTGTGTGTGTGGGAACCAAGTACATTCGTGGTGAAAGCATGGAAGCATCAGTGCTGTTGTCGGAGAGCTGAGAAGTATCATCAACAAGAAGCTTGTACACCGTGAAAGAGGAGTAAAAAGGGTATGGTAGAAAGTGGAATGCAGTTAAGCTCAAATCTCCATTATGAATAGGATGTTGTATTGTCTCTTGAAGACACAAAAGGGCCGTTGTGGCCGAGTTGAATGGTATCTCCCTTTTAAAATACGGCTCTAACCATTCCTATGCGTGGCTTAACTTTATTGAACAATAACAGCCGTTGCCAGTGGTTTACTACTGCTTTGGTACAAAATCGTGCACAAAAACTGGCCATCGCATCCTGCGAGTCTCCAACCACGAATAATGTATATGTTCATAATGCATCTCGTTCTCTCTCTCTCTCTCTCTTCCTTTCTACTCACAGAGGAGGACTCACTCACTCTCCCACTCTAACTCTTGCATCTCCCTTTCTCTCTTAGAAGGAAAAAGCTTTCACTTTGCCGTGAAAATGGCTCAAGTGGAGCCCAGTCAGAGAAGAAAAGCGAACAGGAGGAGTAGTAACAATTGTAGAGAGCTAGCCCCACATATTTTGTGCGTAAATTTTCAGGACAAATGCTTGTTTTTTTCACTTTTAAGTGCCCCACTATCAACCATTATATAGCCTTTCTGTTTCAAATGCTAAAAGCATATCTCTCTCTCTCCCCTGGTCTGGTCCTTTCAGGAAAAAGACGTCTCTCTGTGTGATACAAAACAGGCGAGTACAGACAAAAGGCGAGTCTTCTGTCACACTAAACTACGTTATTTTTCTGTTTTTCTCGTTGGCAGAACACCCTTTTTGATATGAAAGCCTCGCTGGCCAGTTGCTTTACATGGGATTGCTTCATTCACCGTTAGCAGATCTATAAGATATACAGATGTACATAAATTCATATACATAGATCTTTGTGTATGTAGGTAGAATAGAATGTAAAAGTAAATACGAAATATGTACTTACAAAACAGTTAGTAGCTGTTATATATTTTGCTGTTTTTGGTAAAGAACGGGACAGTGATGGCATAGCGTAGACTTCTTTTTCGGCGGAGAAAGGATAATTTATACATGGGGCTGTATATATGGAGCACTCCGGAAGTGACTGTGGAAATAGACGATCTGCTGAAACATTTCCAACGTTCTTCCGGATCGCATGAAATGAAACGGAGGTCTTGAGAGAAAAAATAAAAAAAATCTCATTTTACAAAAAGGAACTCATGAAGGAACTAAATTTACACGTTATATATACCTATATGTGTTTCAGTAGCACAAACATTATATATTTATAAGAGAAAAGAGGGATAAGGGATATCAACAAACATGGTAAAGTCTGAAGCTTTTCTCAAATTCACATCCACAGGAAAAAATCTGCACGCTGTGACTAACAGTAGAAAACTAGTATTTTGTGTGAATTTAATGAGTTTGAAAAATCAATTTAAAAACTTTGAGTAAAAGTTTTGGATTTTTCTCGACAAGTGTAATGTTAGACAGAATCCTATATGAATTAAAAGAAGAAAATTGTGCAAAAAATCTGTTTTATATCCGCGTCATATATACATACATACATAGATACATCCACCAGCCATATCTGTTGAAAATGTGGAAGGCTTATCGTTTACATCTCAAAACGTTTGAATAAGCATGAAATATTCTTTGGGTTCGCATTCGTACCATCGTAGCAGCCAGAGTTTTCTGGGCCCCTTGTTTTTGCCCTGCATTTTTCACCACGAGAAAGGTTTTTTTTTCATGAATAGAGTTTATGGTATCATCTACGATCGTTTTCTTGCAAAAAAAACTTTCAAGGGACTATTTCACTCGTTTCCTTTCTCTCGTCAGATTGTTTATGATATTTCTCCCAGAAAACTGCTTTTTCTTCCTTTTTCATCCACACTTTAGTTTCACTCCTTTTTTCTTTTAGTGCCCCGAAGGATTTTCACACGAATTATGGAATGGCTCAACTTTCTCTGGCACAAACAATTCTCACGATCTCTTCAAGACAAAAGTATAAGGTACCTACATAATATGTATATTGCATACTGGTATACCTAAGTGGTACACATAAGGGAAGCTACACACAAATCTGACAATAAGTGTTGAGTAGCGTGCTAGAAGTTAGTAAAAAATAAGAACTTGCTCCAAGTGAGACGAGTTTGGATTGCGGTTATACATTTGTAATAGGCTGCAATTTTGAGCTTAACTGATTTTTTCGAGTTCTGGTTCTGTTTAAATGAATTCTTTCACGCGCTTTCTTTCCTTTCTCTACAGTTCTTGGAATGGAAATAATTATTGAAACTACTGGAAATAAGGTCTCCAACAAAAACTATAGAAAAATACGAACCAAATTTCTTATATATTTGCTGAAGTGGTTTTGACGTAAACTAGTTTGGAAATGGAACAGAAGTATTTACACGAGGAAATATATAATTTAGTTTGCTCTGTCTCCACAATCCATTACGTTCTAATGGAATTATAAAGCGAAACATAAATTATAAAGGGTAGCGAATAGTGATCGAAAATAAGAGCTGTGAATTAGTCCAAGATTTGTTTAACTAAAGGATACGTGGGCACTAACAAAGTTTATCGTCAAACATGTCATGCTCCAACATTGAATTAGTTGTCCTCCTTTGAATCAGAACCTGCGTTAGTCATGTCATGTGGAGCCCATGGAACTGGAACGATTCGATAAAAATAGAGGAAGGTTAAAGCTCCTACCGTTATGACGCATAAACATGATTTACCTTGTAAAGGAAGAGGAGAATAATACAATTTTAAAGAAGAACATTTCTAACGTCAATGCTCCTACTACACTAGCTGTTATTGCTATCTATCTATTTTGGTACTTACGCGTGCCTGATATGATGAATTGTTTATAAATACACGTCCTCTCTTCCGAAGCGAAACATCGACCTTGTACTTTTATGCTTAAATTATTAATTTTATGTTCCGCACCACATATCCATCAATAATTATATTTGACTTTAATGTGAGAATAACTCTGAAATTTCAAAAACCCTACACTACATTATGTAATAAAAAAATATTGTTAATTCGTTTGCACCATTGAAGTATTAAACTTTTCCCTTTTTGTGTTAAAAATTAGAATTTAAATCCTTCATCATCCTTGGCAAGTTTGTTGCATGTCGTCATTTCGTAAATGTGAAATCCAATAACTTTTATTACACTTTTCCTTTTTCGGCAGAATAATAATTAATATGATGAAAACTGAGCAAAACATGAAAAAAACTTGAAAAGTCCAAGAAAAAAAGAATGAAGAAAGTTTTCGGAGAAAAGGAGACAAATGAGGATATTGTTAGACTTTCTACACAAAAAAACTGTTCTACTTTTCATTTTGTTGATTTGCTTCTCTTCCAATATGTGTACGTATGCTTTAGATAGTGCTGTGTTGAAGATACTTTGTATATCTGAGAGAATGGATCTCACAAGCTGCAATGCCTTAGCTGTTCGTTCACAAACTTGTGAAGCCTGACAATACAGACACATTTATAATTCATGGTGGATTGATCAGCAAGGAGTGTCGTCTCGTTCGTTGGCACATTCTTGCACATTCATCTTTTCTTCGGGGTACTGAACTTCCCTCGCCATTGCAAAAACATCATCTATAGTAGACAAGACATGGCACTAACAACATCTGCATCCCTACTACTTCTCATATATTTTTCGTGAGAGAAAAACAAAGTTGAAAAAATGGAATCTGTCCGTAGCTCATCTCTCGTCTTCACTGTTATAACTTTTTTCCTTAAAGTGATGTGTAGTACTCGATCTAGTACTACTACAAAGTATTAGAAATGATACGATACAGCGAAGGGAATGCGGGATATAAAGGAAAGCATGTATCCATCCACAAGGGAAATTTTTTTCGTCACTACAAATTTCATAATATTCATCCATCCACTATGCTTCCAGCCTTTGATTCTGAGAAACAAGCAAAAAATCAGTAGAAAAAGTGTATTTTTATCAGTATCCATTAAGTATTGCCTAAAATGTTGGTAAACAATCATGCGTTGAGTATGCGTATTTTTTTTATAGAAGATACAGCATTAAAGTTTCTGCCGCATCGAACTAAACTGCTCCCTTGATATATTTACAATGATTTTCGATCACTATGCCACGTATTTCCCTAATCCCTACCGGCATGGTGCAAAATACCATACAACGCAGCGATAGTGGTGGTAGTTTCAGTTTCGTTTGTCTTCACGTTGTGAAAAAAGCTTATTATGTAAATATCTTTCTATATATTATTCATGGGATATCGACATACACGATTTCTCAAGAATCTCCCGGAGCGTCTCCAATTCTTGGAATTATTTATATTGGTGTTTGTTACCCTCTAGAAATGATGATAATATCATTGCTGGTGATGGGATTGTTTTCTATGAGCAAAAGTTTTGTAACTGAATTCCTTCTAGGGAGATAAAATTAAATTTACGATAAATTGTATTGGGCTGTGTAGATGCCATTAACGCTACTCGCCAACTAATTATTTGGTCCTTCCAGTTTTGGCAAGGAATGTGTACATGGCAGAGGATTCCAAAGAAATTTTCACCCGTTTTGGGAAAAGGAACCGACAACTGACATAAAAAAGTTTTGCAATAGATAATGGAAAAAATACAAAATTCTTATAATTTTTCTAAGTGCATATAATTTTAGTAGCAAAACAAAATAATTTTTGCTTTATTCATCATTGTCGTTTCAAATTAAAAATTTCAACTTTTAAGAAATCGCACACGAATTTTGCAATACTTCAAATTCACCTTCAATGAAGTATAAATGTTGTAATTTGGAAACATTTGTTTGTGAGGCTAAAATCATTCATACTTGAGCACTCCACTCTTCTTATCATCCACTCTATCTCATAATATGAACAGTCTAATAAAAACGAATGGTTGCAATCATTTGCATGAAATTGAACTATTTCAAAAACCCTTTTGATAACAAATCAAATCTTGAAATGTCTTATACAGCCAATAATACGATCCAGAAACACAACACAACAAGGGCATGTGAGCTTGCCCATACTTCTCCATTTCCCACTCCATTTTCTTTTGTACATGCAAAGTGCGTATATGTCCAAGTTGACGATATTGCATTATAAAGATAAAAGCAGGTAGGTAGACTAGAGACGCGAAGAGTGAGGAAGCGAAAGAAATTTCTGTGATCTCTCAAATTTATATATTACCCCGCATTTTCTGTCGATTCAAGCTGACTACTTTCACCGACTGAGCATTTTCTTTGCTCGTCACAGTAGTAGTAGACACTCTACTGACATGAGAAGAAAGGAGACTGAAAGTAAGAGCAGACCTAATATTTATTTCATATAATATGGTGATGATGACTACGATACAATCATAATATTTTTAGGTTGATGTTGATTCAAGCGTCGCATCGCGCATCGTCACCAGCCAAAGCCATAGTGTAGGATAGATGATATTCGGCTTGGAGTTAGTGGATATGAAATGATATGAAGATATTCATATTATGCACTTTAATCGATCCGTTTCTTTCTCTGAATTCAAAGGAAAGAAATGAAAGATGGGATTGTGCAGGAGTATATATACAAATTCAGTATCAAAAGTGTATTAAATCCAATACTATTCATCGTGTAAGGTTTCAGGCTTTCATTGTCGCCTTTTGTTCTTCAGTTCTTCTCCCTTCATCTGCGGAGTGTAATATATTACCTTTCTTCTACATTTGTACCTTTAGATTGAATAAAATGAAATAAGAGTACACATTGAGGTGAAAAGATGCGGAAAAGTAACGGATGAGTTAAATGATATGTATGGTCTTATGAATCCATTTTCTTTTTGCTGCTGCCGAAAATGATAAGCAATAGACAGCAACGCAAACCCAGCACAAAAAAAAGAACGACAGTCTAATGGTGTTGAGCATTATATCAGGAAACGATGGTGGTTTTGGTTTGGTATTTCTTTTCCATCATGTTGATGGTGATGATGATGATGATGATGCTGATACTGATGGGAATGATGGGATGCTGGCGCTTTGACGTGATGTGATGCTATGTTGTGTTGTGTAAGCTAAAGCCATGCTTTGCCATGCTCCAGAATTTCTCCTTGTCGTCCTTCATCCTTTCTCATTCTTTTTTTGGCCTTCTTCTTTTTGAGCCGCTTTTGTTTCACTGCTTGGATGATTGTCAAAAGCGCAAGGGAGAGATAGAAAAACTAGAAAGAGAAGAAATAATCGGATATCGACGACAGAGAAGGATGCACGATTGGCAAAAAAATTGTGAATAGAAGCCCAAGCCCCACTTCTATTACAAAGAGCTACTGAAGCTATACACATATACGTACACATTTCAGTTTGATCTTCACGATGCAAGGAAAGTGGGAAAAAAGCAAAACAGGAAAGGGAAAGTAGATGGGTAACGGTGCAACGATGATAGCAGCACATCAATAGCATTACCAAAAAATGTATACATATATATATGAGTTCTGAATACAGGATAGCAAACGGGGATTTTTCTTTTGTATATCTGTCTCAGGAAAAATAAAGAAAAGGAAAATTATCGAGGCGAATGGATCGAGATCCCTTTACTTGCTTCTCTCTCTCTCTTTATCTTGTAGAGCAGGAGCGGTGGTGTGTGTGTGTATAGCGTGGTATAATCTTATAATGCATATTATATCAAAGAGCGCTAACGGGGAAAGTTGAAGTGTCCTTGGTTGATGGGTTAGGACGCAAGGTACGTGTATAAAAGGCTTGGACATCAGTTCATATATAAAAGGATGAATAATATTGAATGTTATATGCACACCGAGTATATTTTCATTTTCATGGACGCACAATACTTGATATTCTACCAAAAAAAATATGATCATATTCCAATATTCTATATGAACTGATACTGATACGTTGGAAAGAAGAAGTAATACCACTCTCCGCTTGACTATCCCAATCCTCTACTTCATTTTATGTGCAGCACGTTATTTATGGACATGTTCTGCTACTGGTACTGTACGTACACTGTACACACACACAAACCGAAGAAATAAAAAGGCCGGGCCATGGATATAAATGGGTTTTACAATAAAATACAGTTTTCTATCATGGTTATTCTTTTTTTGTTACAAAAAAATATTCTCAGGATGCCTATTTTCTTGTGTTCTACCAACCAACGGCGGCGGGTTTGGTTTTTTTGTCCTCTTTTTTAACCAGTTTTTGTATTCCGATCCGATCCTTCACTTTGCTTTCATTGTGTATTATATTGTGGTGGTTTTATCAAAAATGTATAATATTTTTTTTTATACTGATCCAGGTTTTGTACGTTTCGTCATGCTAGAACTACTGCGTTGCTCCATTTCTTTTGAAAAAAAGAAGATCATTTTGTTTCTATTATTGGATAGACATTAGAAAAAGGTAGGTTATTTCAGAGAGGGACATGCTGGGAATGAGAATGAGGATATGATATATATATTTTTTTTTAGAGAAAATGGTTTTCCTCGTAGTGACATTGTGGATTGTATGAGATGAGATTATGAGATGTGAGTTAATAAATTATGCATGCTTTCATTTCGAAAAGCATAACGCGATACAAAAATAATCTAATTGTGTTCGCAATTTTTAATAAAAAGAGACTCATCGTTTCAAAAAGATGTAGCGAGCGCCATTTATTAAATATATTTAATAATAAAGTACACAAAGCAAACTACGCACGAAGAAAATATGAAATGAAACAAGAAGTGTTGAGCACAACACAACGTCTTCTATTCAATATAATTCAGTTAGGTTTTCCACCGGAATAATAAGATGATGATGACGATGATACTGAATCACTGTGTAGGAAAGGAAGAAGGGGGAACAAACAAGCTCGAAAAAAAATCTCTTCAAGTGTCTGTCTCAGGCTATGTTTGTAATCTTGTGCCGGTTTTTTGTATTGAAAGGGTTTAATTCAATCTTCTATATATTTCCGGATCCGTAAACTTCAAAGAGTTTAGTTTCTCAAATGATGGATGCACTGGAAACTTAGGAATACGTCAAAGGTTATGAGACTTTTAAGGACATAATATGAAGCTTATGGTATGAGGCTATAATGCAAGAGCAGAAAAAGTGGTAGCATCATTGTTAGCCTTAAGGATTTTCCGAACCGACCAAACCAAACCAGCTCTTACAATTTTTCTTCAAAGCTTGCACAAAGACAAGTCTACCGGAAAAATTTCATATACTACCTCAGAATAAATTGTGGAGGGTTGAAATCGTCGTCTCTATTGCACAACCTAAGAGTTTTACAAAGATTATGATGTTGATGCTTTCCCCCTAATACATTTAGAGCGGGCGAGGACGGAGGAGGACTGACTGGCTGAGTTGGTAAATGTAGTAGCGTTCATTTATGTATTCATCATATATTATATTATGCTCGTTCACTTTTTTCTCTTCTTCCAGTTCGGATTCCTCTTGCTTTCACTTTTTTCTTCAGATAAGGAGGATAATATTACATTACATTCTGACTGTGTCTAAGGTTGTGGATGAATGGCACGTGGCCCATTGGTTTAGGTATGGGATTAAAGAAATGGAGAGAGACACACACGGTAGTGTTTTCTTCCTCCCTTTTGGTCGTCGTAGATGATTTATATTCTACAGCTGCCAGTCTATGAGACCTTGATATTGTTCAAGTCAAAGCAAACATTTTCAGTTTCGTTGAGCTCACTTTGTCTCATTTTTTCACGAGTCAGGGATAGAGAGACAGAGAGAAAAGAAGAGGATGAGAAAGCAGAAATGACTGGAAAAGGATTGGAAAAGGCATTGAGTACTCTTGTGTTCTCACAGGATAAGAATATGACTAGTCTAAGAGCGTATGACTGGGATGAATGACACACAAAGGGAAAATGTTCTTTTTTCCCTTACGCCATGTTACAAATGTATAGCTAAATCTTTAGAGACACTTTGAGTCCAAGATGCATAGTTGAGAAGTATGGATATGTGTGATGATGCAGTGCAGTCGGCCAACTAAGGAAAAAACGATATGAGGAATACGTAGAAAGGGAATGGAGATCCATTCCATTTTTGTTAGGTGTCATAGACTACGAGTTCTTTGTTTCAAGCCATTGGCAATTCGCCCATATATAAATCTCTTCCATGGGCAAATTGGCCCATTTCCAATTTCCTTATGAGGAAAAAATGACAAAATTCCACATTTTCCTCCTCGTCAGTCTTCACATACGTCTGGGGTAAAACGTATTAAGTACTCTCATACATTTTGGTTGGGGCTTTTCCCTTGCGCCTTTTCTGCAGTACGATAACCCTTATCTCAAAGTCATCCCTACTTGCTCACGTAATGACTATTAAGTGTACGTGCCATGGAGTATATGCAAAGGATGTAATTTGTAATATGGTATGATATTTCAATGGAAAAAGTGTAACGGGGAATCTGCATGGATAAAATTTGCTCGGTTGCAAATCGATGTGAATACAATGAGATGAAAATGTTGATGGTGCGCATGATGATATGATGAGTATTTAACATTCTTTATGAACCTTAAGGACATATATATGTATAGGTACCTTACACTATGCTATAAAATATGTATATAAGCGTTTGGCTTGGCCGAAGGATACAAAAACTGATGATGATTTTTTTTACATCGGGGCTTTCCACAACTTAATGCCGGCATCATTAATGTCTGTAAAGTTCCAGGATAAGGTCATCGCACTCAGGACAAGAAGATTGTAGCAAAAAAGAAGAAGCTGTTTCTGGTGCTTAAAGTTTTTTTTTGCTAAAACATCGCAAATTCCCATTCACTTTGAATATTTTCTAATGGCATCTTTAAATATTTAAAAGGTAGAGAGTAGATCGAGGAGTAAGAATGAATGCGAGTGAAAGGAAAGGGCTGATACTATAAGATTGGCTTGAGTGAGGAAAATACGATTTCTCATTGGTCTTTATAAAATATTTTATGCCATCCATAGGTACGAATAGTTTATGTTAAGCCTTATCTATATAAGTATTGGAAATTTTTAGAGGATACATATTCCAATATCAAAGTATTTCATATAGATGTGTTAGTTGGTACACAAAATGAACTGCTAACATCAAAGATTTTTTTAGCACAAAACCCCTCGGCTCATTTTTTCTCTCTTCGTTCCTCTTTTAGAATCATTAAAAGAATGTTAGATCAAATGAAAACGAGCTAAAGAGAAGAAATCCCATTTGATTCACCTCCACCACTCCCAAAGGATATTATGCAACCGAAACTCTTTTCGGAAAATATTCTACATCATCCACTTTACTCCACTCAGATATATACAAGAACTGAAGAAAAAGATAAATGTTGAAGCTAAAGAGGAAAAAGGAATGCATAATAGAAACGTGAATTTTGTAATAGGAAACATCCACCCGTTTGTGCTTTACAACAAGTGATCTGATTCGGAGAAAAGGAGTAGCTCCGAGATAATGATGTTGATGAGGGCTCGGGATTCTGACTTATCAACAAAATATGCGGATGTACTTACATGTTCATGATTAATATAGACACACAAAAGAAGCACAATGCTATCGCTTTGTAATTCTTCGGTGTAGAAATTCAATTCAATAGAATTTATGCAGCATGTGCCCAAGTGTTTTTTTTGCACAGCCAGTTCCATCGTAGGTACGTATTATCTCGTTTCCTGACTTTCTTTTTATTTCACAAACCATTTTCTTCCATAGAATAAAACATATTGGTTGTGAACGATCATGTATAATGTTGAATGTAGGGAACAGAAGAGGTACTTCCTATCTAGTCGTTTGTATTATTTTTCCTCTTTGTTTACTTTATACTTTCCGTGCTTGCAAAAATGTTTCGGTCCGATTTCAGTGAAAGCTTTTGCTCCCATTTGAAATAAAAAGATCTTTTATCGCGTAAAGCATCAATCACAGAAATGGCTGGTCCAATTCATTCCTTTTGCTCCTCCTTTTACTGTCAGCATTCCTTTCGTTGAGAGAAAAAAGGAAAATTGTAATATCGTATTGTACATAGTATATATGCTTACAATGTAGAACTTAAAAAGGAAATCGAGTTTTCGGTTGTTGCAACCCAGTTTTTGTGTACATAATGCGGATGATGTAATATAAAAGTATAGCAAAATGTTGTGTCATCGACTAAAATTCCTACCCCAAATGGTGTTGTTTTGCTCAACATAAAGTTTAAAATGGTTAAAAGGAGCCTTATGGACGGTGGTTGTGTGCAACATTATACTTAGCAGTGCATAGATATATGTGTTGGGTGTCGAGGTCATTTGAATTTGATGGTATTGTTACATACCTAATAAACGATCCGTTTTGAGTTCTTTGACTCAACAAAGATCGAACCGGAAACATGACCGGGAGAAGCCATTTTTAGCCTTTGGAACAGGAAACTATTTTCAATCCCAATTCAGTGTAATCAGTATGAAGGAAAGTGCAAGAAGAAAAATGCCAAGATGTTTAATACTCCGGAAAAAAAACTTCGTCTTTTGAGCTTACCTAGCTGGGTACAATGTATTATTAGGACCTCATGGTCACCTTCATTTTTATGGTTGGACATGCATGTATATGGTGATTCATTTTATCATAATATTATGAAAGTGTATTATTTGGTGATTCGTGTGTAGCATGACGGTAGCATTTGGAAGCTGGAGTCAAGTACTCTCTAGTAATGTGTGATGTACATAATAATACCTAGTGTAACAACATTTCGATGAAATGGGCTCACTAATAATATGTCGTTACACGTTTGTGGTAGTGGCAGCTGCTATTTTCATCAGTTGAGGGTGACTACACAATATACCTACTTCTGTGACTAGAAGCATCAGTATGACCTAAAGCAAAAGTGCAGAACTCTACAAATGTTTGATCGTTTTTTGGTACATAACATGAAGTTAAAAGCTTCTCATTTTCTATATTATACGTATAGAAAAGGGTCAATTTTTTGTATTGGTCCAACGGGGGCTTTACTTATTACAGACGAAATGAGAATTTTTAAAAGTTCAATTTAAAAACAGAATCGTTAATATAGTAATAAATTGTTACATAATTTTAGTATGATTTATTAGTCAATCGAATTAATAAGTTTTACCAAAACAATATCTATATGACGTAGGTTAAGTGGACGTCTCGACGTGTAGTAGCTACATAAATTATGGTTTGAGTGGCACTCAGATGATAATTAAACTGATGTTTTAAATTTTAAATAACCCATTATTGAATGAGAATGTCTATCAACAGCCTAAAATTACGCAGTTTGATACCTACCCCTTTCAAATGCGTGCATGCTCGATATATGCGCTTGCAAAGCTCACTGCTAAAGCACTATCATAACATTTGTCTTAAGTAGGAGCTCTTATGGAATAGTATTAACATTAACTATCAATAGTGGCTTGTGAAAGAAAGCTAAAATGTTCCTAGAGGCAATGAAAGGAATAGCACTACCAATATCATGAAGATGATGATAGTAGTAGTAGCATGAATGAGCGGAGCACAGACTTGTATAATGTGGCATGGTAAACTTTCTCTGAAAATTTATTGAGTCCATCTGCAAGTCCGTATTTAATTGCCTTCAGCATTGGAACCGTTGAAGATTGGTCCATTTCAAGAAAGCTTTCGAGTAATATATGTACATACATTCTCAACGTCTTGGGATGTGTAGCCTGTGTAGATTATTTTCTGAAAATTTTCTTCAAATGTTCATTTATTTCCTCCTTCCACTTCCTACGGTTTTCCTTTCTCTTTGAACTTTTTTTCTCTATTCCAATATAATACATTACCCTTTCGACCGTTTATTTTCAAGAGAATCTTTTTCCCATCTAGGAAATGAACATTTCACTTATTATTTGACAGAGCAAGTTAAGCGAGTGAACGACCATTTTGAATAAAGAAAGTGGGAAGTCTATGAGGAAACAAGTTTCTTTTGCGTTAGCTACTTTTCAAACCCTGTTTTTTTCCTAGTCTAACTCGATCTTGTGAATGAAGATAGCACAGTGAAAGTTTTTTTTTAGGAATCACATAAATATTTAAATAGTATTGAAGGGGGTACAGTATAAATACATGAAACTATTACTTCTTTCTGAGTGGAAATTCGTTCTATAAACAGAAACACTGTCGCTTGATACTTTCTTATATATCGCAACATGATCCTATTGATTAGGTCTTTAAGAGGAATCAGATTGTGAGAAATAGAAACACGTATTCCTTTTTTAGCTTGGCTAACATTATTTTCTCCTCCCGGCTGATCTAATTTATACTTTCGATATTTTGTCAACCTATCCTTTTTGTGTTTGTTGACCTACCCTATCCTTTCTGTGTTTGTTGAACTAACCTATCCGTGTCGATTGACCTAACGTTTTTTTTCTGTTAGATAGCCTATCAATCTTATGTTATAGGTCGAAAGTCGAAAATAGAAAACGAGTGATGTAGTATTCAAACGATTGAGAAATCCTATTCTGTGAACTACTTTTCTGAAAATGATTGGTTTTTGGTGCATCTGAAAGTTTGACAAAGGTACTTTGTGAGGTGTTATAGTTATTATAATCATATATTCTGAGAACTTCACTGAAGTAATATTGTTAATCTGTTATGGTGTTATAGCTTCTCCACAAAATCCTATCGGCAATGTACAATTGCACACCAAAGTCCGCCTCTCATAATATCAACCCACACGTTGATATCATTCGTATTCATACCATATATATATATACCATGTCGTTTTAAGGACTCGTTAGACAACAACATGCATATTTCCTACGCTGAATATGACCGATAATGTCATATTAAAAATTACTTGGAACTGCACTAATATCCATTATTGTGCTGCTTTCCTTGCATGGTTGCATATGCTTCAACAACTTCCGAGTAATTGCTTTAGCACGAGTCACCTACATATTAATAATAATACTATGCCCATCCAACCGAGACTTTTATAAAATCATGATATGATGGGATGAGTTCGGGGCCGAAATTTTCTCATTCTTATATTTTTAGTCCCGAAGCACTATGCCGTTTCAAGCATCCATCCATCCTTTCCGTTTATTTACCAACCAGAAATGCGTAGGTACATTATTTTGTTTGCTTGCATCTGAAAAATTATGTAGTTCGAGTAACTGAATCGTGAATCGCAAGCATACTTTGCAAGAGTACTTCAAGAGGAAGTGAAAAATTTTGCAAAGCCGCGTTTTATATTTCGCTGTGCTTTCTCTCCCACCAAAAAAAATGGGGAGCGCTCGAGTACTTGTATTTTTTTGCATGCATAAACTGTAAGGTCATTAGTGAACCGTGAGGTTGTTTTGTTATGTAAACTGTACTTCATATTCGTGCTCCATATATATATGTATATGCTTTCATTCTTCCATGCTTCACTTACCGATGAGTAATGGTATCAACTATCAACGAAAAGAGGAGGAGGGAAAGAAGTTTACTGGTGAGACGAAGAGTAAAAAATTGTATTGAGTAAGAGCCCCATATAATCATATATAATATGTGTGGACCTGTGAAATATGTAAGAAGTGTAGGATGATGTGTGAAAGTACGTGCAAAAACATGGTCTCACATAAAGTCAGGATATTGTGTATCGTATCATAAGCATATGTACATTACCATTTTGATACACCTAAAAATATACACGAACCATAATATCATATGCATATGATATATGTGTACTGAAAACGAATATTAGGAGAGAAAATCATTGAGCTAAGGACCAAACCAGGACTTTGTTGGTCTTCCCTTCCTAGTAGCAGCTTCTCGTTCCGTTTTCTTTTCATACCTATTTTAACGACTTGCACGGAGTCAAGTCTCCTGAAACATTATATGAGCGCTCTAGTGGCTCCCACTTTTTCTCTGTCTTTCACTCAAAGCCGAAGCCCAATTTACCCCTTACGCTCCACTCGCTCGCTTTTCCCCTTACGTATTTATGTATGTATGATGTATACACACATATGTGAGGCAGTGTATGATGTATGTATGTTTGTGTGCTGCTGCAGTAGTTATATTACATGGGTTGGCGTATGCCTTCTGGCTCTTGGCACTTTTACATTTAACATTACAAGTAATGTGATATTTTATTCTTCACTACTTTCCCCATGCATAGTTAGATACACATACGCACATTATACATAAGAATATTGAGCTTGCATTTTATTTGCTGTTGGGAGAAGAAAAAAAACTGCTGAAGCTGGAAGGCAAACCTACACCTTGGGTCATGAATATATTTATATACTTTTAGTTAAGTACATCATCATTGGCAGTGCACTGAGCCGTGTTGGTAGGAAGCTTTGTGTGGTGTGTGTACATATAGAGAAAAAAGATGCGTCCTTGCGTACACCGTACATCCTCCCCCGTTTGTATCATCATCAGCAGCTTATTCCCTATGTTGGCACTTTTTTTTTGCACAACCCAAAGCAACAACTCTCCGCGCTTTCCTAGATGAATAAGAGAGAGAGACACGAGAAGTCAAGAAACCTTGAGAAAATTTCTCTTTTTTGTGCTTCCTAATATACATTAGTGTCGAAACAGCCTTAGCACATGCATGAGTAAAAGAGCGATGAAGTTTCTAAGAGCCTTATTATCATCATCTTACATTCCTGTCGAAAAAAATCCTCTTTCGCTTCTACTTTAAATGCATATTACAGTATGGGCCTGTTCTCAGAAAAGGAAGAGTACATTCATTACATTTTTACGTTAATTCAGACGATACATTTCGCAATTACTCGCATAACATCCTCTTCTATAAGGCCGTCTATTTCTTTCAGGATGCTGGATTCCATTAAAATTTGAGACTTTGTGAGTTGTGATGATGCTGCCTCATTTCAACCATATAACAACAAATGAGCAGAATCAGCCCGAGTGAATCCTCTTACTATAACCTGGGACGCCTATAGATATAACGCATTATAACTAGATGTACGTGTCACGTCATTCGTGAAGGAAGGAAGTAGTAGTAGTAAGCAGGGACGGGAAGAAGAAAAAAGTAAAAACAGCGGAACCCAGAGAATTGTATCTATCTTTCTAGTAGAGTTCGAGAATTGGAGCATGATTGTTGATTGTGTAGAGGGCTGTTTTGGTAGCCATATACATGCATTTTAAGTTCACCATTATGTATGAAAGAATTTCAATGAATAGACAAGAAGGCACAATAATGAATTTGCGAAAGGAAAAGGAAGGAGAGTGTACTGGGAATTCACTTTATATGCATATGAGCTATTTACAAAAAAAAAGGACTGTTTTGGAGGAGATGAGGCAAAAAAGCAGTAGTCATGTGGGGAGTTGAGTCGCAGTCACTAAAAATAATGCAATGCTCATCTATCCATGCGAAGGAAAGTGTACGACGGTATAAATATAAAACTGGGCATGTAAGTATAAGTACATATATGTATGCATACCAGAACCAGGATTGAAGTTATTGTGATACTTGCTTCCGATCCCTTTGCTTTTCGTGGAAAGCAATTCCCCTTTTTTGCTTTCTAAACTGGCTTCTCGTTTCTGAACGATCTAACATTGTGGTAACTCGATAGGCTAGACCTATTATGATATTTCATCATTATCATAATAATACAACTATGTTGTATACATATATAATAGGCAAAATGTTAAGCAAGATCGTTGCTTGTTGACAGGGTGGTTTGCAAAAATTGTTTTAACATTCTTATTTCATCATTCGTCTGATTTGTGACATGGTGAAGAATCGAAACTAAACATCGAGTAAGTATGAATGTTTCAAAGTAAAGAATTACAGGAAGCTTCATAGTAAGAATCTTTATTAATGAGAGTGATGAAATTCGTTAGATTCCCTGTTTGTAACAAATTAGCAAACGTTTCACCAACTGTAAAAATATTTTTCAATACTATATCGTTGTTGACTTTCTACGTGATCTATAAATCTATATATTAGGTTGCCCTTCAGACACTCATTTATCGCATTAGGTTAAAGAGGAAACATCACAAGCAATTACTGCCACTTTTTACACTTGCTCACCTTAATGACTGGCTGGAGTAAACAGCCTACTGGCTTTGGCCGCTTAAAGTAAAGTGAAACAAAACAAGAATTTCTTTGACGTGATACATTTATGTATTAAAAAGGTTCAGTCAAAGTTAGTTGTAGTATATAGTGGATAGAGCAACCGAGCAAACTAACTTTGTGACATTTTCTGTCCCCCAAAATAAAACTTTCACTTTATTGTGCGGTTTCTCCTAAAGCGTATTTTGTTGTTTTCTCCATTTCTACACAGGAAGGTTGTGATATGGCATGTAACAAAAATAAACGACTGTTGGACAATGTTTTCCGACGTGGTTTGCTGAAACACAACCTATATACAATATCTACGTCACAATGTTCTCGTTTCTGGTATGTGTTGTGTAAATACTAGCAAATTCTTTCTATTATCTGAGTTAGTGCCTAAACATGCAACGTAAGCATTTCAAGTTCTACATAGCCGAAAATAAATATATATACATTTCACATACATTCCTACAATATCTATAATAGAAACACCAACAAAAATAATTTAGTGACATTTCTTGCAAAAACCGAACCACCACTAAAAGTCCGAAATTCGACAAAAAAACAGTTCACAAAGTTGCAAAAATGAACAAAGCGTGAGACGGCTGTTCATTATACATTTATTTATATTTGGTAATATGCTAAACAACTATATATATATATTTATATACACGACATTCATTTCTATAAAATGTTTTTTGTTTACGCTTGCAAAATAAATTTATGCTCCAAAACCTAATATGTTTCTCAGCCGGATTTTGTTTGTTTTAACCAAATGAAGGAGTACAACATGCAAAAGAACATTGTGGTTTTTAAATTTATGGAAGGAAATGGAGAAGGTGCTGAAATGCCGTTGCCACATTCTGCTCTCATTTTTCTTTCCCTTCCTTTATGTATATATTTATAATATATTAATATAGCGCTACATTATCTTTTTTCTGCACGCTAGCTCAAAGTGAGAAAGTTGCAAAAGTGTTTTGCTTTTGTTGGGCTTAATATTTTTAAGGGGGTATATACTATCCCACATTATTTATATACTAACGACTTTCAGAGACAAAGTCTGTTTTTAATTATTACTGTTTTTGTTTCCTTCACTGCCATGTATCTCGAGGTCCTTCTTTCCACTTTTTTTGTGTTGCGAACATAAAATATTAATTTTGAAAGGGGGTGCTACAAGTTCACAACTTGAAAATACTTTGTATCTGTCGCGCCTTCCTTTATTTTGTTTCCTTTTGTCTCTCTTGTAATTCTGGAAGGCAACAGAGAGTGTAAGTTAGAGGAAGTGGGGAGAAGAAAAGACTACTGTACTTTCCCTCCTGTTTCTCCCTTTTACTTCTTGTTAGCTCACAAATGAAATGAATGTACGTATTTCCAACTATAATGGTATATATTTTTTGATATTATTCTCTCCAACTTTTTAATACGCAGGGCGGTATATTGCAATTTCGTCATGAGATGAATAACTACAATAAACCATGACTTTTGGTTCCACTTTTCGAGGCTCTCCTTGTTCCTTATTATACCACCACCGCAGATCTCTCCACTTGCTTCTTGTAACATGTCATCTTGTATTTCGAAACGAGGTTGAAAGTAAGTTGGAACTGAAAAGTAAGAAAACTTTGGGAGGAATGTAATGTGGTTGGATGGTGTAGCCGGCTCCTGGTCACAGTATGCAAAATCCAAAAGACTTTATGTCCATTTCAACCAACTGAAAATACATTCAGATTCGGATAATATGTAGTTTAGTTGTGACAACCAACTTTCCAAAGCCTCATCTACGTACGCTTTCTCCGTTGCTCAAACTATCTGAAAAGCATATCAAAATTTTCCATACATGCAGAAAGATCCTCCAGAAAGAGAACCAGAACACACAGTTACTTACATAATCCGTGATGAATACTTATGAAAACAAGGAAGTAATCTGGAAAACTTTGATTTGAATAGAGAAAAAGAAAAACTGAAATGGAAGGGAAAGAGGCTGGTCTGTTTCCGTTATGGTATGGTCGTCTTTTTTGGCGGTTGCATGAATTCAGCAGTCCTCCTTATTTTCAGTGGGTCCTCCTATATGTCGCTCAACTGAGGGACAATATAAGCCAAAAGGGATTTTGAAAAGCGGGTTAAAAGGATGGAAGGAAGAAAGGGATAAGAAGACTTTAGCTGATGCCACCACCACCACCAACCAATACCACTTCACAGAGATAGATGCACATTTAAGCATTTCGAGCATTACATTGGATGACTCCACACCACTCGACATATCCAAATATATTGCATGATGTATGTAGGCATATAAACATAGTTGCTACGAGTGCCAACAACCAATATTAGAAAATGGCAAATGGGTCACCTCCCGTGCTCATTCCATTCCCAATTCTATGAGAATTACAATGACTAGAAAAACAAAACCGGGATGTAGGCGTATTTGAAATGTATTTGCATATCACAAAATCCCTTCCATGTGTGTCTCAACTCAATGTGGTATGTATACTTTTGTGTTATTAGTGCCGGTTGGTTACTAGATGTGAATGAATGTTCGTTCACAAGAGGAGGACGGATGCTGATTTTACACTTTGCTCCTCTTCCAACACCACCATCACCATGCATCTAACTACTAATGTATACAAAAGTTTACTTACTTACTTAGCTGGTTAGTAGCTAGCTCTCTGTAAGAATGATAAATATACACATATCTCTCCTAACTTCACACTTTACTTTCACCAACTGTCGCCGACTTTTCTTTAAACTTGTGTGTGGAACAGCCTTTCACTACCTATACACACTCCTTTTGAAAATCCTCGAGAAATCAAAACCAATCCGTGAATATATGAGGTTTGTTTAAAAGACTAAAGAAGGAAAACGTCTGTTGATGCAAGTTTGGCTTTACTTTTTACTTTATTCACAAGAATATTTTAAGTTCCATTACATCATATTGCAGCAAAACAGAAGCCCTTCTTTGAGACGCCCACTAAAAGTAAAGTGAAGTGCTATATATCCCTACCAACACTACCAAACCAACTCTAGTATTTTTCTGAAACTTCAATGCCTGCCACTCTCACCAACTTTCCCTTCGATGAAACATACGGAAATTCTCATGCAAAGTAAGTTTGATGTGGAAGTGATGAAGATGAAAGGCAAGATGGGATTTGAGATAGATGTGGAGAAAAACAAAAAAGGAGAAAATAGTATTACTGCCCCTGAGAGCGGTATTTGAGAAAGATTAGGAGTATGCAAAATTGTGTTACTCTGTATAATCATGGACACATTATTGTGGGCGAGGAAAGAAGTTGTGAAGAAAAGAAACTTAGTCTGTATACTGACGTCCTATTTTCATTTGTATTTGATTTTGCTGTCGTGTTACTATATAACACTTTCGGAGAAAGTGTGATGTGCGATGTGATGATGATGATGTGTAGCGGCACACAATTGTCACTTTAGAAAACGAAATAGCAAGCAAAGTTTGGAATTTTGCAAGCCGTAAATCAGATCAAGTAATGGAATTTTCACAACTCAACTGAAAGGAAAAAGACTTTTCCCTAGAAAAAATCGAAGTAACGAGCTATAGTGGTGTTTTGCCAGATGCCAAAAGTCTATTTTATTCACACGCTTTCCTCTCTCCGTCTTCCGTACGCCTACGGCAGTTAATGCAAAAATCTTTAAGAGTAAAAAGTCAACGACTTATTATACAAAGAGACCTTTACATAAACTTACTTAGTCAGTCAACGTGAACACACACAGCAGCAATCTTATTATCCATCCTACACGTTTTTAAAACGATTTTTTTGACAAATCAGTGTATTATTTTTCTAGTAGTACCTATAGGTGAATTAGGTAACCAGTCTTGTTATTGACGCTTCCTTTATTTTTATTCGATTTTATCTGCAAATGTATTATTATACAGTAGCACGTCATGAAGTAAACGAAATTCGAAGATTTTATTGTGTGCAAACTTCATTAAAATCAATAAATGAGTCTAATTTTAAACTAAAAAATGGATTATTGATTTTGGTTACGTATAAAGCAAAGATTGTGTAATTAAACGTGTTAATTTGTTGAAGGTTATTATGTTTAAAAAAGTCTTTAGCACGTCATCGACTCAAGGAACGTAATAGCACTAGCGTATTTTTCATTATGGGCCCTTGATAATAAAAGTCCTTGGTTCAAAATAGCACAAAGTTGAGTTGTAAAGTTTTGCGTGAGGTGCCATGCCATGCCCCAGGTTAATCATAGTGAGCAGGTAATTTCTTATTATTATAGTATCTCAACATCTAAGCCCCTCATCATGTTTAAGCATCGTCAACCCTCACAAGGTCTTTCATTAAAAGAAGTAAATAAAACTTTCATAATCGCTGGAGCTTTCAAGTTGAGTTTTTGGAGCAACCTCGAAAACAATCTTATTCAATGCCAAAGTTGTTTTGAAAAGCGAGACACAATGTATAATGGCTATGATATGATCTTAAGTGCAGTGCACATCTTTTAGATAATATTTTCATGAAACCACACTTTCCATCCTTTTAAACTCATTCTAATGGCCTCCTTTCTTGTCTGTTTTTACTGTCTTCACCAATTTTTGAATGCAAATAAAAGGGAGTAATCCTTTTATGAAACCGCAAGCCACCGTTCCTACTCTTTTCACATGCCTGGTTTTACTGACTCTCCTTTATCTACTTTTTCCCACACACACAAACACACACTCTCTCATCTCTCCCTCTCTCCTTTCTCTTTGTGTGTCTGAGTATCACACAGCTAGCTAAGCTAACCCCTTTCTCGAATCCACTAGACTAGAAAGTTGCTCGTGAAGTGCAATCTTCTCCCAGTTGTCCTGCCAAAAACACCTTTTCCAAGCATTCATTATTAGACGTGCCAAAAACTTGCTTAGGTAGTCAGAGTAGATATCGTAACTTTGGACTATAGATAGTCCTTTTTGCAGTGCAGGTGCAGCATTTGCGACAATTTTCAGAAAAGGTTATTTGTGTGGGAAAACACATATTATCTACCTGCTCCAAATACACTCGAAAGCTTTCTGCCATGCACTAATGTACATAATATATCTTTCAATCCTTGGGTGGTGTCGTTGGACGGGTGTCCCCTTTGCAAAGCTGCGATTCATCCAATTCATCCTTTCCAGATGTGTAATACGTAACACATTGGCGATAACAGGGAAAAGCAAAGTCAGAAATTCAGGTCGTAGAACCACTAAATCTTTCTAATCAATATCAAAAGTAACTCATTAATTAGCAGCAGTCAAACCCTTAGAATTGGCTTTCAAGTGGTAGAGTTGAGTAGTCGACGAATGAGCGGAGAAATCACTTTCAAATTTGAAATGAAAACGAGCATATGTACATGTGTCATAAATACATTACATTTTCCTCCAGCAACATCAATGGTAAATTAATGGTTAGAGACATGTTGGACTCTTGTGTTTAGAAAATTTTCGTCTTTTCAACCATCTCCCATATTATGACATGTCTAATAAATATAACGTAACATGTACATACATAAACATGCATAATATATCATATATATAAAAGGTTTTGCACGGTCTCACGTCAACAGCATCATCATCATACTCACCATCACCGTAAACAAAATCAGCAGCATTCCATTTCCACCAAAGAATGTTACGTAACGATTTTCTCTGTTTATGTCCCTGAAGAACATTCTTCGTCTCTTCCTTCCTCCACTCTACTCAGTCCTCACTTGCCGTTACCGTTCTCGTGCTTATTTTCATCTTTTGCAAACAGGATTTTCTCTCAAGGGTTTTCCTATTTGCATCATCAATATTACTAAAGAGGGATATAGAGAGGCTCCGCGTGGATAGCAGTCGAGAAATGGAAAGAACTGGTGCCTTTTATACATAAAATGCTTTCTACCAAATCCGTATTATCATTAGAGCATACTTGCTAGTCATCTCCTTTCTCCTCTACTTATCTATGCAAGAATGCTTACATTTTTCGTCCTTCTCTGCCTTTCGTGTCACATTATGCAATGCAAACCCTACAACCAGCCTCAACATTCCATTTAGGCTGAGCTGGATGATATGATGACGCTGATTATGATAGTTATTTTGAGTCGTATATATTTCACAGATTTTGCGTTATTCCCATATTACCTCCACATAAAAGGGGAGTTTGGAGTTTCTATACCTTCGTTTTCGTTGGTGTGAGGATTATGCTCAATTCTACTTTTTGGAGAGGGTTACACAGCAAAATTCTACCTTATACCACCATACCACACGGTTATACCGTAGAATAATATTATCTTTATCTGTCTTTCACCGCCACGCCACACCGTGTACCATCACATTTTCTTACCCAAGAATAACTTTGAACAGTCGTCTTCTGTTCTGCTCCGCTTTCATCTGTATCGTTTCGCTTCGAATCCGATCTGTCACTGTAATTAATGGTGCGCAACTTGAAGCGGTTCAATAATTTAGGTTACTTAAAACTTATTTTGGAAGGGAAGGGAGCAGTCAACAGTGTCGTTTCCTCAAATCCATCTCCCATCCATATCCATATGGAATGGATTATGTACGAAATAACCTTCTTTCAGAAACAGCCTGTTTATTAGGTATTCATTGATGTTTTTTAGTTTCCTCTTGTGAATTTTTTTTCGCAAAAGATGCTCCTGAAACTAATATCATCATATCATATCATCAGCTCTCGTCATGGGAGTATGAATGGAACTATTATATTGAAGATATGTAGGTAGATATCTATCATAGCCAACAGCAAAATAATATTGCATGTCAAAGCCAAAATACCGGCTGTTTCAATGACGCACTGACACATTATCATTAGTAGATACCCTGTTACTTTTCACACATGTGTGTGACTATTCAAAACAGGAATGTTGTTGCTGTAAAGTTGGTTTTTAAAAAGATTCTCCAAACTCATACACTTCTACGGACTTTGTGAGGAAGATGATGTGATTTGATACAAATTGCTTTTGGGATTTCTGACAAGGGATTTCAAAGCTTGATGTATGTAACTGGTATTATGATTTGAAAGATTGGGGCTACTGATTACCTACTCTTCAAGATTTTGATGACACACAACAAATTTTGCATACCTTGCGGCTGCGGCAAATATTTTTGAGAAACCAAGTAGGTATGTTTCCGGAGGATCTACGTACGATTACGGCGAAAAGAGGGTAATTCTGGCAGTTGAATAAAACAGTTTGCTGAAAGCATTATATATAGTAGTTCCGTATTGCAATATGCAGTGATAATATTTTATTCCAAGAATACCAAAACGGATGGTGCCGTCTAGTACAATGATGTTGACGTCATTAAATGTATTGCAACTGTAATTCAGTGAAAGAGCATTTAAATTGTTAAATATAAATCCTGACATGACAATCCGGATGGAAAACTGGTTACCACACTCAATCCGAATAATCCGGTGATTAACCTGGTATTTTCTAGTAGCATTCTTCCTGTCATTTTCAGGACTTCATGCAGTTATGGTTTAGTAATGGAAAACAAGTTCTTTTGGGATCATTACATTCAGAGTTTATCTACCTTATACTCACACAAATTTAATCACAGGCAGCATGTTTCTGCGCCTTACAGCAAGTTATCTTTTAAAACACACCTACACACATATATGTTATAATAAAAAAAGGAATGCCAATATTTTATTTCAAACCATAATTGGAGTAATACAATGAACCACAATTAATTAAACGAAAGGCGGCACTCTTCTGGCATCCGCAAGCTAGAAGCAATCGCAACTAAATGACCAACCAAACCTCACACCCACACAACCATGCATTGAGAATGAAGATTGAAAAGGTCAAATAATGCAATGTGTCGTGTTCTCGACTTTCTGCTATTTATAGGTCTGACGATGAGCATTAACTATACATAACTGTATGTATGTATGCTCTCGAAATGCAAGCCCCACTCAACAATTCTTTTTTTACTGGTTGATACGTTTGACTGGAGAAAGTATACACATGGTTGCATTCGCTACAAACGTTCTTTTTTTGTACCTTACTTTTACTTATAGATAAAAATACGTACATCCATTACCTCTGGAGAGTTGGGTTTTTCTCGTCATTCCACTCCGTGCTCGAATCGAATGATAGCAGTCACTGGGAACATGTTCCTTCCTCCAGCCAAAGATTATTCAAGCTTAAACAACCCTACACACGCCTAAAACTCTGACTGAGCTTTTTAGCCAATAATGCAACTTCCTTACTTATGTAACCATCTAGCTCCGGTTTATATATTTATGTAGACCGTTGGAGTAGACAAAGTAGTGGCATTCGATTAATTCCTTCTCAATACATTTTTACCAGCGTGACATATTTACTCTAATAAAAGGGCAACACCTAAACATAATACTTCTTACTCACTCCCATCCTTTGGAGCAGCTATCACTAGCACACACTCGCTTGTTCCAGTTTCCTTCTGAGGTCCTTTTACCTTCTGATATATCTATTAATAAAATATATAATGAATGCATGCATCAGTGTAACTTTCTCGTTACGAAATCCCATACTGAATATGTATATATAGCAATGAACGACCTTATGTGAGTGAATGACACAGTCGACGGAAGCAAAAAAAACTTTGTCAACTATAGCAAGGACACCACTATATATTGAGGAGCAAGTACCACCAGAGATCTGATCGACTTTTACCTTTCACTTTCTCTCCTTCACTTCACCAACAAGCCCGTCAGTTACGAGCCGTCAGTATTTTTCGCGTCTTCGAGTGACTGCAAAAGATGAGGAGAAAAAAAAGAACAAGTCAAGCTAACTACACAATCCTCTCCTTACGTTTTCTCCGGTAGTGAATCAATAGGTCTTAGGAGGAGAAAAAAATCCATGCCTTCCACATCTTCGACTTTGTTAACTTACTTTTTTTTCTTTTGAGGGTGAGGTAGAGAGAAACTATCTATCTTGTCACTTTTTTCCTCTTTCCTCATCAGCACTAATACCAAACCCTGTTGCAGTAGAAGTATCAGAGGAACGGCTAGTGGCAGTTGCAATAAGTAGCATACTTATTTCGTCTGTCTCGCTCCGTTGATGTTGCCATTATTTGGCCATTGTTCACTTACAGATTGCACAAAAATTCGATAACTGCCATACATACGTGTGTAATATAAGGACCTATATAAGAATATCATAGGATATGACTTCAACTCACAAGATTACTACTACTACTCCACTTCAGGAAGCATTGGGGAAAAAAGGGGAGAGAAAAATAGGTTATCCGTATTAATATACTTCATTCGCCAACAAAGAAAATAACCGTTCGTCCGACCAACCTACATTTTCTCCCCTTTCGTTTCCTTCCCTTTTATTTTAGTTTCTCCACTTTTTTTATTCGATGTAAGACTACTGCTACTACTCCTCCATAAAGTGCTTATAGTAATATGGGAGCATGTCACTCCATTTTGGAAAAGAGAGTTAAAGGAAGCGAATGGGCCATGGAAATTGTACACAATTCCAAATGTAAAAATAGTGAGAGAAGAAAAAGAAAGAAGGGGGAAAGCAATACAAGAGTATATATCCATTTTGGACAGGAGCTTTATCTAAAGAAATCTCTCCATTAGAAACAGATTGAAGTTGTAAGAGAAGAATTTAAGATGGGAAAATAACTACACCTTTTCTCTATATAGAATATGTTCCAAGAGTTTTTATAGTGGGGCCAACATGATCATAAGGATTGTGAAAGTTGACAAATTTCAACGTGCTCCTTGATCTTTTCTACGTAATAACCAATGTGTCGACTCGATATAAGAACGAAAGAAAGTATTTTCGATTTCAGTCTCTGCTCCTTTTTATCAACGATCTATCTGCTGTGTGGCAATTGGATATACGTTCACTTTCTACAACATTAGGTAGGTATATAGTTAGTAGTAATCGACATGTCAAATAGTTACAACCTTTCTGCTACTACATATCTTTCGATATTTTTGTAAAGGTTATGGAACGATCAACCATGTAGAATCACGAGGGAGACCTCTTGCTGGTAGCTAGTATTAGCAGTATTATTTCACAGAGGAAGAAGATGAGAAAAAGCGCTCAATAAAGAAAACTCTTCGATTTGGTTGGATTGACTACACTTTGTCTATGTAGCTTTGTTCCTGATTTTCTTTTTTCCAAGAAAGATGTAGTCGCAGGAAAGGAAGCAAAGCCTGTTTTGTCCCAAGAGAATTCTTCTTACACAAACATCTTCAACATCACAGTTCTATTCTGACGGGAAGCAAAAAAGGCAGATATTTTTATAAAGGAGCTGCTGCTGCTGCTACTGTGGAACACTAAAAAGCCATTATATGTAGGTAGATGATGTGAGTGGGAATGCAACACTGAAGCCCTGTTTAAGAGCTTATCTCTCCACTTTAGATTGATTAGCGACTGAGATAATGGTAAAAGTACGGAGAGACTAGAACCTTGTTTACCTCCTACTTCCAGGAAGCTTGCTGCTTATCTCTATGCTGCAGAAGTAGGAGACGCAAGTCACCGCGCTACCAACAAATTTTCCTTTAATCCTAACAAAATAAGTTGAATGAACGTTATGGTTGCTCACTCATGCTGATGTAAAGATGGACTTGGATGGAGTTGAGTTAACGTAGATTCTATAAACAAGCACTTAATTTTCTGATCAAATCACTGGGATATAATGAGATTTTCTAGAGAATGGAAGCATAATCAAGAGAGGTAGATATGCATGCGTATGTACGTACTTTCTACCTAACAAAAATCCGATTTACGTGGAATGTATATAAGCCATCCTCAAAGTTGATCAACTTTAAACCACACATACAAAGTGCTTCAATTATAGGCAAACGACATTTTCCTATTATACGTTAATCTAACAAGCTATTCAAATCCCATACATAACTTGTGCGTGTGCATTACATTGATTATCGCTATAAATAATCGACTATATACTCTGCCGCAAGAAAACAATTATGGGGGATTTGGGATGACAAACGTGCCGTATTTAATTACAAAATAATAATCACCTTGATAATCAAGTGATTGTAAATTATGGTAATCGATTGAGAAAATAACCATGCAATTCTATCTATAACACGAACGGGTGCATATATGTATGTTTAAAAATAGATAGAAGCTTTTCATTGTCATTGTAAGTTTGCAAAATGTACCGGAGAGAGTACAACGTATAAAGAGCAATCAACGGCACCTTTACTCAAGTACATTATTTAATGGAAAGCGTCGAGGGAAAGACACTGTCAAAGTAAGTTGTGTAAACTCCTAAGAAAACTAATTAAAGTTGATTGCTGTGCTGTTTTGCTAAAATGAGTAGGAGCAGGACATAATGCTTACTATCCTATCCTAAATAAGCAAAAGTTGTTTCTCTTTCTTCTTCTTCTTTTCATTATGATGCATGAAACTCGTCAGTTGAAGTCAGAATAGACAATTAAGTACATGCAGAGCAGAACCAGAACCTCCTTTTCTTTAGAGTGGCATGAGTTCTACTTTTTTGCCTTTTGAAGAAACTTTTTAAATTGAGTTAGCATTAAAGTAAATGCACATTTCAATTCATAAATCTTGAAACTTTTGAAGAAGCATGAATGAAGTAGATTGTTACAATGTAAACAAATGGGCTACTGTTTAAAATGACAGTAGATAACTTTCACTTTACTTTCTCTTTCATGTTTTTAAAACTAAGAGAGATGCACTGTTACTTATATAGCTCATAAAAATATATACGTCTTCAAAACAAAAAGTTCCTCATGTAGAAAAACAAATTTACAATATTGAAATTTGAAATGTAAAACAACTTTTAGATTTCTTTTCATGTGAAAACAGTATGTATAACAAAAATTTTCAACACTGCGAATTTTAGTTGGAAAAATGAATTCAAAGGCCCCTCCATTCTTTGCAAGTCACCGAGTCAACCTAGCTATTTGTTATTTTCATACATCCTGTTTGTTGGATTAATAATGAAATGAGAGTTTGGCGACTGTTTTCAAACGTCACGTAGTACTCAACTTAAATTTAGCAACATCAAGGGAAAAAGTATTTTACCAACTTTGAAAAAAAATGACAAACATCATCAGGCAAAAAGCCTTTACTTTATTGGTATTATCAGAGAAAAGTCATAAAAAGCTTGTGATATTAATGTCGGTGGGTTCGTTAGCAGTCGCTAGAAAACCTTTGAATTGTAAAACAAATTTGAAATTACAATGCTTTCCTAAATGGTAGTAGTACCTAAAGGTTTCCCTTTGGAGTTGAAAGCACGAGGATTTTTTTGTAATCTTATTACCTAACCACATTATTATCTCCCTGCTGTCTACCTGTGGTAGCTTACGTAGTTCATGACGTTGTTGTCTGCAATTGAACATATCTAGAATACAAAGTAAAAGCTACAACTTCATTTCATACTCCTTACTTACAAGGGACCGTTTTCGACTGAAGTCTGAGTTAAGAGAAACCAAATATCGATTCTGGGGTAATTTTATGCGCTGAAAACGATTCTGAAATCAGTTTGCTGTAAAACGAAACTTTTGAATTTATAAAAGCGGTAAAAGGTATGCCAAAATGCCATGGTAAATGAAGTTGTGATGCAAAAATGCTTCAAACTTAATTTTTATACTCAAAATAGTGTTAGAATAAAATATTTTACAAAAATAGTAGATGAAATCCCAAAAAATACAATCTGCGTGTCAAAAATGTAGGCTAAAGCATTTAAATGTTGCCCCATTTAGATAACATGTAAATTAAAAAGTTTACTTTTACAGCAAACTGATTTCAGAATCGTTTTCAGCGCATAAAATTAAACCAGAATCGATATTTGGTTTGTCTTATCTCAGACTTCAGTCGAAAACGGTCCCTTGTTAGTAGATAAAGCTGGGGATATTTTGTTATTTTGTAACTGGAATTTTACAACGACAAAATTGCCGATAGGATTTTCTATTAGCAGCAAAAACTTTCACTTTTGCAGATGTGGTGGTTTGTTACTCTTTAGTTTTACCGTAAGTCATTGGTTTAGGAAACGAACCAAGTGGAATAGATTTAGGAAGTCTTTTCGTTCGTTTGGTGAAGTGGAGAACACGGAACACAAAAACAGCACTGTAATTTTGCTTGCACACAAGCCAGGCTGGATTAGAAGCAGCCAGTGTGTTTTCGATAGCTTTGGAAACCCGTTTTCAAAGATTAAAAGAGTGGTTTTGTCTCTGATGGCTTCTGTTGCTTTCTATTTTGGGGAGAGAGTACAAACGGAAAGTAAACTTGGTAGGTATAAACAGGCGGACTTGTTTTTTTTTGTTTTGTATCTTTTTTTTGTCGTCTTCTCGTTACCAGATCCATTTATGTATGCTCTGTTCTTGTCCTCTCTTCCATATCTCATTTTCTCATTCCTTTTTTTTTCTCTGGTGTTTTTTTACCTAGTTAGCACACAAGATCTGTGAAACTAAAAACCATTACGTTTTCTGCTTCTCTGACTGACTTTTTTTCTTCTCCGGAATAACGGAGCCAACAAACGGAGGAATAAGAGCAGGAAACTAATTCCAATCTGCTTAAGGCACATACATACGTACAAAAATATAGGAAAACTGTTTGGAAAAAAGTGGGCTGTAGGTATAGTATAGTGGCATAAATGTGAAGCGTAGTAATGATAGATATACAACCAATCATTATGTATATATACCTACTTCTTTACTAGATAAGGACTTTCACTTGATGCTAAAGCCTCAGATAAACCAAACCACCCTGTTGTGTAGCAGATTGCGTATGTGTATAAGGCAATAATATACATAGCTTGTCTGTATTCTGTATGGCTCAAGGGTTTCAGTCTTGACACACAAATAACATCCATAAGCCATTCAATTTCCAGAAGTGAAATAAGAAAACGAATATCGTCTTCTTACCACTTTCATTATCCTTCGTTTACTACCTCCACAATTTTTAAGCAAAACTACAAGCTTATTTCCCTGGGCAGAATACATGTGTGTGTAAACCGACATCGCATTAGGTTAGGTCTTTCATTCTACCTAAAAATAAAGTCATTTTGGTAGGGAGAAAAAATGTGGTAAAGTAAAACGTGGGCGGTATTGTGCTACGCCAATGATGCGATCAATATAAGAGATAATACAAACTCTGAGCTATTGAAGCTCCACCACGCAAACCATCACCATACCGTATCCGATTAAGAGTTGGCTCTTTGAACTTTTTAGGACTTTTCATTTAAACACAAAGTTAAGAAGACTGCTGGGAAATTTTCTTTTATAATGGCATGACTCTAATAAAAGTGAAGTGACATTTAATCTAATAGCTTAAGGTATTGAGAAAAGTGATTTAGGGGGAAATCGTCGTCGCTCATACTGACATTGACCTGGAATGGGCAAATAGTTGATTTGGGATGACTAAGCAGCTCTCAAGTGCATTATGTCATTGCGTTCACTAAACAGCGTCATAAAAGTAAGTACTTCATATTATCTCGTTTGTAATTCAAGCCCTAAAATGAGAGGTATAGGAATTTCACAAAACATGAAAAGAATAAAGGTCTACACAAAAGCGTAAAAATACATGCGTATAGTTTGCCATATACTTTTGTATATTATTTTTTTCTCCAAATGACGCTATATTATTATACCGATAACGCATTGGAGCTAATAGGTGTGTATCATTTTGTAAATCAACATTGAATCCAAATGGTGCAGAGGTAGGATGATTATGATCATCAACAAAACAGCAGCCAACAATTTTAACAACGACGCAGGTAATCGTATTACCAGTTGTAATGGAATCACGCGATTATGTAAGCGTATTGAACTTTTCTTCTTCTTTCTTTTGTTACGCAAGGTTTCAGAAAGAAACGAAAACGAAGTCACTTTATCATAATCCTGTTTTACAAAGCCATTTCACTAACAAGCATCGTTCACAGGCTGGGTGCTCCTCCAAAGTTTGCAGCAGCACACCAACCAGCAAGAATAAGTAGTTTTACAAAATCTTTTGCAAAGAAATATGCCTTTGACAATCAAAAATTTGAAGATTATGTGTTTCACTAATTCAAAAGTAAATTTGAGCGTAACTCAAGTCATTAACGAGCAAAAAATGTCAAAGTCACTCTGTTCCATTTGGTTACTTTTGCATAATAATTTCCTAATCCGATTTACTTTCCTTACGAAGAGAGAGATAGATATATATGTGCATTTATGCGTCAGTTTTTTTGGGTGTATATGTATGTATGTTTGTAATATACGATTACTTTTGCTTAAAATTACACCAACTTTACGACTACGTCGTTTTTTTGGTTACGCACGATATGGAAAAGTTGCTTGATAAATAAGGGAAAAGAGCTTGTGAGCATGAGAGTTTAGTAGCTAAAAACGCATTTGGCATTGCTTCCACAATCCGGAAAACTTTCAACATAAAAATGCCTGATTCATAAAGAAAAAAAGTTTGGAGAGCTCTGAATTCCTATGTTGGATAAGTAAAAATGGAGGCTAAACTCGTTTGCACCATAAACATCACAAAATGTATGTAGGTACCTAAAAGAAACAAGTTTAAGTAGTATAGTATATCTCTCTATACAACTTGTCAAGTCATATAGCTTAACAGCTAAAAAGTTGGGAAAGCACATAAAGATCCGCATAAAAAGGTTAGAAACCTTGTACTGCATCTGACCATGAACATTTGAAAATGGAATGATAAAGGGAATTGAAACGTGGAAAATGAAATTTTCTCTGTTCCTTTTTTATTATTCCTTTCACTATATACTATCACATCAGCATCACATAACATTTATACACACTCTACCGCACCGTAAAGAAAGCGTTTAGGCACAAAAAGAGGCTGAACATATTTTCAAGACTTTTGAATGCTTAACTCAACTCAACTCAAGAAGGTGTACATATACCTTTATCCTCTTATCGTTATAGCTATACAGAAATACTACACTTCTTTTTAATCGCATCAGCTAAAAAGAGAAAAATAGAAAGCAGCTTTTGCATTGAGCAAAATAACAATAAGAAAGTCTTCCATATCCCATTTCTTTGAGGGAAAAAGAAAACGTTGGCTGTCACTGGTCTGGTCTCTGGCTCTGGTCTGATTCCAATAGTAAGCGAGGAGGAGTAAGCGTAAAGGAAATAACGAGCAAAGTTTGAGGACGTAGTTTCTAAGCTCTTCAGTATTTATTCTGTAATTATAATGACATTTACGAGTGATGGGTCGCTCTGACATTGTACACGACTCCTTGCTCCCCAGTGCACGAAATCGCTACCCATGAGCTGGTTGTGTGTAATATGGTATGCATACATTACGCCGATACAATCCCTTGATACGATTATCAATCGAGTATTACATGCTATCCTCTGTGTTTTATATAGTAAGTATAGATGTACCTGTTAGCAAACAGAAAGAGAGAAAATAGCAACTTTCTCCAAACGTATTCCCATTAAAGGTTTTCATAATAGATTTTGTTTGTTTGTGAAGTACATAACTTCCAGCTCGTAAGTAATGCCATCATTCAGAAAACAATCCTAAACGGCTTTAAATAATCACTAGCTCCCTTATTCCTTTGTATCGATTGATGTTTTAAATCTTACTTTAATTTTATTTTGGGCAATTTGCCATTATTTTGCGTTTTTGGAATAGTGGGAATGAAAAATTATGTTTTGGTAAAAGGAGGACAATCAGCTTACAATATATTGAGCCTACGTCATTATTTTAGATTTATTTACAATCAGTACAAACAACTGTGTATCTTATGCTTTTCATCTTCTAACATATTTCTTATAGAGACATCTGTTGGAAACGTGTCCTGCCTTGAAAGACGTAGGTGATGAAACGAAGAGAGAGATTTGATCACGTCAATTTCAAAGTCGCAAATTGGCAACTGTTTCCGACATAGCATTTTAAATAGAATCAAAAACTTCCACATTCTCTTCTGCAAATTGATTCCAGGCTACCCTGGGAGGGATTAGTCAATAAAAAATGAGTGGGATACTGCCCTGTACTGTAAGTGCGCTAAATATGTACAGACAGTTGCACAGGAATAGCGAAGCGTCTGCAAATAGAAATGGAATGCAGTCCTTTCATCCTTCTGGCATACTATGTATGTTATTGTATCAACATCCTGAATGGAATCATTTTGGGAAAGCTCATAAGCGCGTATGTAATTAAAGGCTTAAGGGGTACTCAACCATTGTTTACAAAAAGAGAGTACATGATTTTATTCTAGTATTACGGCATTACCATTTGAGAGCCAGCCAACACCATACCATACCACACCGTCATGCTCTGTAGTATGCCAGTGAAATGAACTGAGTAAAGCTGTGTGGTATTATTTATGCTTTACATTAACAATATTCCTTCTGGCACTCGCTTCCGCCTCTCACACCATATCAAACAATATGCTACATATAGTATACTACATACGTGCTTCCTTTCCCTCTAATCATAATAATATAATGCCACTGGTACTAAAAGTGTGAGATGATAGCATAGCATGGCACGATTCAATGTTGGGAGAAAAGAGAAAGTCGGCTCGGGCTCACAAAGTGATTTGGAATGCAAAAGACCTACTTTCATGTTCCCAAAATCAAACATCGTGGTGGTGGGGCCTTAAGTAAACACTGATGACAACCGGCAGAAAGTTGGCCAGTAGTAGTAAGTCTTATGGACGCGTACAACGTCCGCTTTGCTGATAGGGTTGAGTTGAGTTGATGTTGACAATGTTGGTGCACACTCACCATGCCGCACCACACCATACCACATCAAGCTCACACGGCTGGAAGTTTGGTGAGAGAGGATTGAATTTATATTGAATGAATGTGTAGAATCGTGGATGCGGTATGAAGCCAGCATCTAATGGAAAGGCTAAGGTTTATGATAAGCAGAGAAGTGCATGGGGTAATTTGAGTTATGAGAAATAAAGGTTATGCTGATACAAGAGAGATGTTAATTTTAAGGTTAAGAAAGGTCTTATTTAACGTGATGGTCGAGAGACGACGTTCAGGAGAATGGCAAAGAGAAACATAATTTTGGTTCTATTTATAACATGAACCGATCACGTAGTTCATCACGAAGTTCACTCAAAGTCAATGATTTCATGGAAGGACACATTTAAATTAAGATTATACAAATTACAGGTAAAACATGAGGTTGTTGCCTCAAGAGACAAAAAGGTAAAAAACCAAGAAAAGGTATCATTAGAATAAGGTAAACACAGGATTATTTAGAATTCAAAAGAGTCATACACAAATCATTTCAGTTGCTACAATATCACACACAAAAATATCACACACGACTATACACTCCGCCCCATAAACGCAGTTTATTAAGAAACAGATAATCATCGAGAACAATCTCAAGTCTACAGATCTAAAGCGTCGTCGGTCACACAAGATAGAAAAAGACTGACAGTCACACGGACAACTAGTTTAATTTATTACGAAGGATCGCTGTCCAACGAGAACTGTCTGGGTTTTTACGCCCGCGTCCCATTCCACTCACACATTCACACAAAGAGGATAGAAGTGACCTTCGAGCCATCGACCATGCAAATATGAGAAAGAAACGAAAGCGATTACGATTCTAATAAACATACATTTTAATAATTTAGGATTCATTACTTCTTAGAATAGGGCATAATTTATGAATGGAGCGTTGCAGTTCACCAGTAGCAGTTTTCAATGTAACCACACGTACGTTGTCATCAGAATTAGGATGCAAAGTGACCACTCGTCCCATCTTCCACTGCATAGGAGGCGAGTTGTCTTCTTTGATTAGCACCAGGTCATCGATCTGGAGGTTCTTCTCCTTTCTTGTCCACTTCTGCCGCTGCTGCAGAGATGAGAGATATTCGTCACGCCACCGTTTCCAAAAATGTTGAGTCAGCCACACTGTATGCTGCCACCTTGAAAGACGGTTCACCTTGAGTTCCATGAGGTTGGGATGTGGGATGGCCGTAAGAGGTTCACCAACCAGAAAATGAGCAGGAGTGAGCACGTTCAAGTCACTAGGATCGTTGCTCATTGCACACAATGGACGGGAGTTTAGACACGCTTCCACCTGGCACAGCACGGTCTCGAACTCATCATAAGTCAGTACTGCATTTCCAATCACTCTGCGAAGATGATGCTTAACGGACTTTACGCCAGCTTCCCAAAGTCCTCCTTGGTGAGGGGATGAAGGAGTGTTGTAATGCCACAAGATTCCCTTCTTGTTAATGCTCCGTCTTACTGTATCATTAAAGTCCACCAATTTCCACATTTGCTGTAGATTTCTGTCAGCACCAATAAAGTTGGTACCGCAGTCAGAAAAGATGTTTGCACATAGTCCTCGTCTTGAAATGAATCGGGTAAGGGCTGCGATAAAGGACTCTGCTGTCATGTCCTTGACTGCTTCTAAATGTATAGCTTTGGTAGCCATACAGACGAAGATGGAAAAATAGCCCTTCATCAGTTTATTACTTCGCCCCGAGATTACACGTAGGGAAAAGGGGCCTGCATAATCCACTCCAGTATTTGTGAATGGCTTACAGATGTTGACACGGGATGAGGGTAGATTTCCCATAAGCTGCTGGGCTGTTTTAACACGACGTCTACGACAAATAACGCATTTGCCAATTATTTTCCTAATTACATCTCGAGCACGTAGGATCCAAAATTCACGCTGCATGTTGCACCACAAGAGTTGAAAACCAGCATGGAGGTAAGTGTTGTGGAAATGCCATATGAGTAATTCGGTAAGTTTATGGGTTGAAGGGAGGATAGCAGGGAATTTCTGCTGTTCAGGGATATCCGCCTTTGCTAATCTTCCACCAACGCGCATTGTTCCTTCTTCATCAATAAACGGTTGAAGGTTGCAGAGCTTGCTTTTTGGAGATAAATTGCCTTCCTTCACTTGTTCAATGTCTTTGGCAAAATGCAGTGATTGCACTTGCCGTATCAGGATATAGGTTGCATGATGGAGTTCCAGGAGAGTAATTTCACCAGTTAGTTTGGATTGTTGTAGGTTATTTATCTTCTTCTTCACATTATGCAGAAAGCGAAAGCACAATGCCACTATACGCACGGTTTTGACAAATGAGGAATATTTATCAAATATTGCTTCGTCAGCTTGAACCTGATTTACCAGAATCTGCTTCTGTCGCTCTTCCATGTCACCATTTACTTCAGGTATTGGGTTGAAAAGAGGAAGTTGCTCGTCCTTAAGCCATGATGGCCCGTTCCACCAAAGGGTTGATAATTTGAGCTCGTTAGCAGAGACTCCTCTTGAGCACAGGTCAGCAGGGTTGTCTGCTGATGCAACATGGCGCCATTGTTCCGGAGGAATTAGCCGTTGTATTTTTGCTACTCTGTTGCCCACAAACGCCTTCCATCGCCCGGAGAAGCCAGCTAGCCATCTGAGAACGATTGTTGAGTCCGTCCAACCGAATAAGGGACATGAAAGCTTCATGGAGTTCAGAACAGAGACCAAGAGTTGAGCACACATCACGGCACCACACAATTCCAAACGAGGGAGAGATTGTTGCTTGATTGGGGCAACCTTGGATTTTGAGGTAATTAGTCTCGTCACGTAATCACCATTTGCACATCTTGATTTGAGATAAATACATGCTCCGTACGCTCGCTCGGAAGCATCACTAAAGCCGTGTAGTTCATGTTCTTCACATAATTCAGTCACAACGCATCTTGGAATATTTATTGTTTGAATTGTTTCATGTTCATTGTAGTAATCTAACCAACTTTGAATGATGTGGTTTGGCAGCACGTCATCCCAGTCAGCTTCCAGTTTCCAAATTTCTTGTAACAACATCTTAGCACGTACCGTAAATGGAGAGATAAGCCCTAAGGGATCAAACACCTTCGCAAGCTCGGAAAGTAGTTGTCTTTTAGTTGGTTTCTTCATGGCTTCACTTCTGGATACGTGGAATGAGAAACAGTCAGTAACAGGATTCCACTGAATGCCAAGAGCTTTTACGGAACTATCTTCATCAAATTTCATGGGTTGAGTCTCTTGCTTCTCGTGCGGGATGGAGCTCATGAATTCACTGCAATTTGATGCCCATTTGCTGAGTTGGAGTTGAGCTTGGGATAACACGTCAGTTAATTCATGCTGTAGAGATATTGCTTCCTTTACTGTGGGGGTTCCGGTCATGACATCATCCATGAATGTATCTTCCATCAGTGCTTCTGCTGCTTGTGGATGCTGGATCTTGTTTTCTTCTGCTATTTGTTGCAGGCATCTTGTTGCTGAATGAGGAGCTGAGGCTGTGCCATAGGTCACAGTAGTTAGTCGATATTCCCTGATTGGTAGCTCCGGTGACTCTCTCCAAAGTATCCGTTGAAAATTGGCATGTAAGATAATCACCTTGAACTGGCGGAACATCTTGATAACGTCACCCTTAATGGCTATCAAGTGTTTGCGAAATCGAAGGAGTAGCTTGTGTACGTCATCTTGGAGTACTGGGCCAACCATGAGGCAATCATTGAGGCTAACACCAGTGTTTGAGCGTGCGGAGCCATCAAATACAACTCTAAATTTTGTCGTTTCACTATCAAGTTTTTCTACAAAGTGATGTGGTAAGTAATGAGTCTTACCAACACTTTCACCAATTTCATCATCAGGAACAAGTTCCATGTGCCCTAATGCTTCATACTCACGCATGAATTTGTTATATTGTTCTCGTTTCTCAGGGTGGGAAGCTAATCGCCTTTCCACGGACTTCAGTCTGCTCACAGCTTGTTGCCTGGAGAAACCGAGTTGAGAGAGTTTTTCGTTAAAGGGTAGCTCCACTACAAAACGTCCATCCTCCTCACGGGAATGGGTTTCCAGAAAGTGTTTTTCACACTTTTCTTCATTTGTGGTTAAATGTTTTTCTTGGGGAAGTTCCTCCACCTCCCAAAATCTACGTAAGATTTTGTCAGCGTCTGTTTCCACAACATTGATACTTACAGATGGGCCTGGGCGAAGTGACACGCGACCAGAGATAACCCATCCAAACACTGTGTTTTGTGCTGTTGGCGTTCCAGATTGTCCATTGACTAATCCTTGGAGTAGTACTTCTGATAAGTAGTCGGCACCGAGCAGGATGTCCACGCTGTCTGGCTTATAGAACAGAGGATCTGCTAGTGATAATCCACGGGTGTGCTCCCATTCGCGCTGGGGGCTCTCGAACTTGGGTTGTATTCCCGTAACTCTGGGAAGGATGAGGGCAGTAATGTCTATGTATCTGCTATTAACTGTGGAGGAAAGTCTCATGGAGGTCTCTCCCCGAGCTGACTCGGACGAGGAAGTAATCCCAGTGATGCGGATGTTACTATGTCGCCGCTGGAGTCCTAATTTATTCATACAATGTTCACTGATGAGGGTTGCTTGAGACCCTGAGTCAAGGAGCAGGCGACAGAGCTGGTCTGTGCCATACTGGTCCTTTATCTTCACGATTGCTGTTGAGAGCAAAACTTGATTTTCGTCATAGTCACTGGCAGCAAGGTTGGTAGTAATGCTTCTACCGTTGCCACCTGGAGGTGGTTGGTTTCCACCGTCTTCAATCCTTTGGAAATTATTTTCATTCTTGTTTGGTAAATGCAAGCTTGTATGGTGTTGTTTCTTGCATTTTTTGCACCTGGATTTGCTCGTGCAGTCAGAATTGCGATGATCAGACCTCAGGCAGTTGAAGCACAGGTTACCTTTCTTCACGAGGTCAATTCGTTGTTGAACCGTTGCCGAGTTGAACTTGTCACACTTGAAGAGGGGGTGATCAGCATGACAAATTTTGCATTTGATATCCACATTTCCATGATGAGATCCTGCAACACGTCTGTGATTTGATGATTTGGGATGATTTAGAACAGGTTGATTTGAGTTACTGGCATGTAGCCCTCTTATGTGTTTTTCAATAAAAATAGATAGTTCACCGTAGGTGGGAAGACTGGTTCCCGTGAGCGTCATAGCCCACTGTCGCCTGGTTTCTTTATCTAATTTTTCTTGAAGAGAGTAGACAATCACATCGTCCCAGTGGTCCACTGGTCGTTTATGAACGCGAAGAGTTGCTAAACACTCGTTTGTAGTGTCCAACAGTTGCTGCAATGAGTCAGCAGGCTCCACGGTAATTGATGGTTGGCCAAACAGTCGTCTTAATATTGAGTTCACAATTTCACGTTGGTTATTGTACCTATCACGTAATAGTTTCCACGCATGTGCGTAGTTAGAGTTTGTCACAGTAAGAGAACGAATTAACTTTTCAGCGTCACCTCTCACGGAATGTTTGAGGTATTTTAGTTTTTCAGAATCATTGAGAGAAGAGTCACTATCAATTGTTGCTGTAAACAGGTCAAAGAATGATGTCCACTGCTCATAGTTCCCGTCAAAGGATGGTAGCTCTATGGGTGGGAGTTTCACTCGTCTATTGGGCAAGGATGCTGATGATGATGATGATGCTACTGCTGCTGCGCCAAGGGTTGACTGTGAGAGCAGAAGTTGCGCACGGAGCTCATAGTAATGTTGATAAATTTCATCAAACACGTCTGTTTGATTTGAAACTTCAACATCGTCTTTACACAGGTCAATTATGTCATCGTTCACTCCTTCGGCTTTTTCCCAGACGAGGTTGAGTTTTTCTAAATGAATAAGAACACTTTGCGCATCTAGAATTTTTGACGGGTCGTTCACAGTAGTTTTCAGCTTCTGGATTTGACGGAAATAACTTCCCTGTTTCGTAGTATACCTATCCATTTTGAAAGTGTTAAATTTTGCACTGGTTACTATAATTGGAGATGGTTAATAGGGTTTTTTGGAGGTTTCGAAGGACCATGTAGAATCGTGGATGCGGTATGAAGCCAGCATCTAATGGAAAGGCTAAGGTTTATGATAAGCAGAGAAGTGCATGGGGTAATTTGAGTTATGAGAAATAAAGGTTATGCTGATACAAGAGAGATGTTAATTTTAAGGTTAAGAAAGGTCTTATTTAACGTGATGGTCGAGAGACGACGTTCAGGAGAATGGCAAAGAGAAACATAATTTTGGTTCTATTTATAACATGAACCGATCACGTAGTTCATCACGAAGTTCACTCAAAGTCAATGATTTCATGGAAGGACACATTTAAATTAAGATTATACAAATTACAGGTAAAACATGAGGTTGTTGCCTCAAGAGACAAAAAGGTAAAAAACCAAGAAAAGGTATCATTAGAATAAGGTAAACACAGGATTATTTAGAATTCAAAAGAGTCATACACAAATCATTTCAGTTGCTACAATATCACACACAAAAATATCACACACGACTATACAGAATGAATGAATATGTTTGGTTTTGGAAATTGTCATTTTACGCTCTATCTTGAGAAGTTAAGCTAATATTTGACCTGTGGTCAGTAAGTCACCGGTGCAAATTTTACTTTAACATTCTTTATCTTCCCATCACATCTTTTACCTCCCACTTTCTTTTCCTTGGACACTGAATTGGTCTCAAACATTGGAGCATTCGACTCAACGACTGTCAGGTAAGCTAATCTAAGTAAAAGCTTGCAAAATTGTGCAACACAACATACCTAAATATTTCAACGACTCTGTACTGAATATATATGCGATACAATCAATCACGAAAATTAACTCTGCCACCTATATATCTACCTAAGGTATCATTGTCCGTGTTGTGGTAAATTTTCACGTACAGTTGTTACCAATATAACAGAGTTTATCTAGCTATGAAATTATGGCCAGAGTTCAGCTCATGTCATTCAACCCAACCCATTGGCGTTTGCACCCTTTTATTAGTGTTCTATTCGTCGTATTTTCGCATTCAACGCAAAAGCTTAGGATGTATGTAGACTTGTATCAATAAAGTAGCTAAATCCAATTCATCAACCTCTCACTCATAAACAACATCACTCCTCTAGGTTTTATTGGTGAAACACTGGCAAGTCAGCTAATTTTTTTAATGCATGGTATTCTCCTGTACATCCTGTTTGACGAAACGAGACTACAAAGCGGCGATTAGAGTAGAATTTGTTCTATAAAACATATAGGACCTATAACGTATTATTTATGTATCAAAATATTTTCTGCACACATAATCATAATAATACAGATGTCAATTACAATGGTCACAATAAAGCACGAGCGTGTGTAGTAAGACAGGAAAATGAACACATGGCATGGCTGGCTGGCTGGCACACAATTCCGCAGCATGATGACATTGTTGGAGTTTACGAAGGGGTAACAACACTAAAAGCATTGGGAAGGTTTTATCTGTATTTCCTGTCCAACTGAAACATTTTAGTACTCAATACACTTAGCATGTCACCGTTAATTCAAAGCAGGACGCAATAACTGCCACACTTGATTAAATTGAAACGCGAATGTTCTAATTGCAGCTGAGACTGCAATCTACATTGAGTACGTATAGGTATTAGTATTTCGCTAAGCAGCTTTCTCCTCTTCATCCTTTTATTTGGCAGTAATGTTGTCACTTTTTATTTCACTGTCTGTCTCCCTTATCATTGGGCGTGAGGAGGAAAGTGAGCAAGCAAAATATTCATCTGTTATGTTCCTCTAAGAGGATAAAATAATCTTCTTTTGAGACAAAAAGCATTGAACTCAGATAATATCATCTAAACGCCAGAACTCGTTCGTTACTATCTGCTTTCCTTTTCACTCGTCCACGATAATGAATTGGATTGACAGAAATTCGACGAGAGAAATGTTTAAACAGTAGTTTATACAAGTCGTTAGTCGAGTCAGCATAGCAGTAGGTATAGTCTGTAGGCGTTTTGTCACAATTTACAACTTTACAAGTTGAGTCATAATGAGCTCAACCAATAACCAACAGGTTTTTTTTAACATGGGGTAAAATTCTGCATTCTGTTTTAAAACTATGTGTATAGTTTAATATAGAAAGAAACGCTCCTTTGTGAGCAACTAAAGTTCGCGTGAAATGATTGAATCACCAACTACCAGCAATTCACAGTTTCATTTAGTAAATTGTTTAATAAAAAATAATGTTGAGTGTGAATCTGTATGCATACTTTAATTAATTGCTTAATTTAAAAATAGATAATTAACATTCCCCTCACCTTGGATTACCTGTTGCAATAACGTGCATTTTGTTCTCGCTGTATCTTCAATACTGGGTTAGGCAGCGTCATTTTGTTTTAACATGTTCACGCATTCCCAACTAACATCAATCGAAAAGTGCTTTGTCAAAGGAAATGAGAATTTCTCCCCTTTTGAACTTTTCATGTTTCCCTACTTGTCCCGTTTGATGTCTGTGTGTAACTTTAAGATTAAGAATGTACAAAGTATTTCCTTTTATAGAAGAAAAAACAGAGTTTAGCATTTTGTTATATTAAAAATGCATTTTTTGAACCAAATGTTTTCCAATGAAATGACATGCATGAAACAGGCACAATAAAGGTCATATATGTATAACAAACCAACGCCACAAAACCGATATTTTCTCCTTTTCTTTGAAGAATTGAAAATATGTTTTCGAAGTCATGTGTTGCTTATTCCACATAACAAATGAATACATGTAGGTGGTAAATCAAGTAAACATTTATTTGCTTCTCGAGATTTCCTTCGAGTAGACCTACAAAAGCTAGAAACTAGAATCCGACATTTCTTTGATATCGACTTTACGAAGAATGCACACAATGAAAGATGCTTGGAAGCTCTCTGCATGAATGAATTTATAAGCAACTCAATTTGACTCCATGCTATGCACTTTAAGTCTAACCTTTCCCTTTGATTTCTAACAGCTATGCATTTATTCAAAGTTGAACGTAGACAGCAATGAGATGCAGACATGCAAGCGAGTTTCTGGTAGAGGTAGAAGCATGGAGTGCTCATCCGCTCCACAAAATTCAATACGCCATTTTACCCAGAAGCCTGCTTAATAACTTTCATAGCAAAAAAAACTTTCTTCGTTTGTGCTTACATTTTTGAATAGCATTCATATGCATGGCTACAACTCCAGCTCTAGTTGGTGAATAAATTTTTACAACGTGCACAATGCAAAAGTATTTCATAATTTTATTCCCAACATTGTAACAAAGCGGTCAGAAGAGAAATGAAAGCATGCAAAACTTTGGAAAACTCGACTCGCCAAAAGAAAGAGATGAGATGTGTGGTAGTGGTGGTGGTGATGATGATGATGGTGTGGAGCTAGTTTGCTGCTTCGTTTATGATTGTGTGCAATGCAAACTCGCATCTCCACTCTATATATGTACTGTTATGTTATATGTTGTACACGTTGGTGGTTGTAAAAGGGTAATTTGCTAAACTGTAGTTTTTAAACTTATGTACATTTTACACTTTTTTTATGGTTTGTTGAAAGAAAGAGGACTCTGTTAGCAGTGGTCTTCTTAGCTTAAGTAATCTATGATATGGCATGCCGCTGTAATATAACATAAATAGTGAATCCTCTATTTGGAACAAATAACACAAAGGGAATCCGCTCCAGTGGAAGCTCTCTTGTTTTGCTTTCAGTGTGGTCCTCATTTATTTCTCTGCACATTAAAAGAGTTTTGGTGGCGGTGGTGTATATAATATGGTGGAGGAGGATTCCTACCAAGTTTAAGGAGGAGAACGTAAATTTTCATGCATTGGGTAGAGAACAAAGGCTGTAAATTTTCAGTCATGCATGCATGTTTTTGAAAGGGCTTGTGTTTCCTCTTAAAATATCTGCTGGGCGCTTCCTCACACAAAGCGTAAGGATGCATATTAAATTAATGTGAATTTGTATATTAGACTGTTCGATTTACGCCCTCTTTAGGATACATACATACGTTAAATAAACTAAAGTATAGCGACGATGCTATGTAGAATATAGGATAACTAAAGGTGGAAGAAGATATGATATAATAATGTATATAATGTGAATATAAATTACGTAACAATATTATGCATATTTTTCATTTGTTGTATTGTTATGCAACTCCTCCTTTCCTTTCTCTTCACTTCCTGATAATTTGTGGTTAAGTGTTCAAGGAAATGCAGGCTCTAATCTTGGAATGCTTCCTTCCGCTTTATGAACAATATCACAGCATGATATTTTGGTGTAAATTGTCATACCACATATATTTTCTCGAGCCAACGGTTTATGAGACCAGGTTTGAAACTTAATTTATCAAAAGCAAACCTTGAGAAGTGGGTAATTCTCTACTAACCTACTTGGATGGAGAATGGAATACATCCCATAGTCGTGACTTAATCAAATTAAACCTCCTGCTGCTTGGTATATATAGTAGCTGTACGTTTGCTACTACTACTAGGGAAAAAAATATTTGACTTGAGTTCTATTTTTCACGCACAGGGATTTCACATTTCGTATATTATGGCATGGCGTAAGCCTAATCCTATACAAATGTGAAGCAAAAACAATCTAGCTAATTTGACTGACATAAATCTGACAAAAGTATAACTGAAGGATATATGCTTTAATAAATGGGCATGTTATATAACAAGCTTTGAGCATCCTTACTACTTACATGACATCATATTCTAAACTTATAGATAAATATAGGTTATTATACGTAACATTTAGAAAAATACCTCAACGACACAACTTTTAAATGGTTTGACAGCCTTACGCAACAGTGAACTTGGAGAGAAAAGTCGTCGAATCCATCAAAATGATTACCTTGATTGTTTTTTTAACCGGAGGTTAGTACTGGAAAAAATACTAGGCTTGGTTTTATTATGGGTTTTAGAAATATGATTGTTGAACTTTAGAAGAACACATAATAGCAATCGCGGCTTGAGAAAAGAAAAATAAATGAAAAACTCTGAGGTGTTAGGATCAGCTTTTTCAGAGGGATGTAACGATACAATCGTGACCTATGGCAATCCTTCAAGAAAATCTAATGAAAGGAGATGTTTTCTGAGAAATTAGGGACAGTTGAGATCAAACTGTGACTAACTCTCAAAAGTTAATCTTTTGCTAAAAGAGCAACTAAAAAGTAGAAGTACACCTACACAAGTTTGTACACCTACATTTATTTGAAATGTGAGTTCACCTGTGGGATAGGATGGCTGACAAAGGAACAAAGCTACAAAATCCAACAAAAACCCAAGTGGATGAAATGAAAACTCATTTGATGTTTCCAGTGAATTGGTGTAGCCGCCAGTGCTATCTTTTCTCTTAGCCACCAACACCACAGCCAGATGTGCTCTTTTCAAGTTTACTTATCTTTTTTTGTACTGGAGTACAGTAGTAGTGGTGTTATGTTGGCAGTAGTTATAGAGTGAGTAAAAATCAACTAAACGAGTTTCATTTACAATATAAAACAGAGAAGCCAAAAGTTTCTTCATTGGTTGCACGCCCACCAGGTCTTCCGCTTATCTGGGTTGATATTAAAACCTGACTGACTTTCTTTTTCTGACTAACTCGGCTTCCTCTTGAAATTTCTATAGTATATTCTGTGGTATTCTTTCCTTCTTGTCTTTTCTGTGTCAATACCTCCTTCCCTACTTAGGTACTTGTCTTATCTTCCTCTGAAAAAAATCTAAAGTAACTCTAAAAGCTTGTGCTGCCTCTTTTTTATACTTTGGAGGCAAGACATGTTTTCATTTCCCTCCCCCGCACCTACGCATTTAACCATCATCCTATCGTAAAATGCATATAAATAGAGCACAAAACTCATCTTGCGTACTTTTAGTAGTTGTTCAGCAGATTTTTACGATTAACGCTAGAACTCTCAACAACACCAAAAAGAAAGAGAAAAAAGATCGGAGGAACTTGATATGGGGCAGAGAAAAAAACAAATCAGTTATTTGTATTGTTCCCTTCTAGCCCAAAAATTCTAGATCATGTGAAATTGGTTTGATCCTCATCCTCGTTGATTTACACGCATGCACAAGTCTTAACGTGTTGGAACCATCGCAAAAAAGAAAGTACCCCAGATATACACTAGAAAGAGGAGGATCCAAAACTTTTTTCATACTGTACGAATCACCACTCCTAAGTACAGCTGTCAAAGTGATAAAAGTAGGTTGTAAAGTATTTCAAACTCGCAGGGCATAACACAACGCCAACTTATATATAGCGTCGTGGTCCAGCTTCTTTCTCTTTTTTACTTATCGACGATTGCTTTGGACATTTTTACGACTTTTTCCTTCCATTTTTATAAAACTCTTCCTTGTTCCATATTATCCTTGTTGGGTTGCATGCGTCACCATCTCCATGTGTGGTATTTTATATAACTACTTTTTTATAAGCGATAGTAGTATAGTGCTCCCATTTTTACAGAAAGTTAAAGATGAAAGAACAGGAGATCATACAAGATATAGAAATAAAAACAGCACTTTTGTAGTAGTAGCTAACGATCTTGTACTGTCGACTTGAGTCCTTGGAAAATTATTTATTTTTACGTTTTTTGTTTTGTTTAGACGAAGAATACTTTTAACTGTGAAGTGACTATAAAGTAGAACACGATCCAGACAGTTTGCATAATTTAGAGTAAGACAACATTCATTGTAGCCTTCAAACCTTCAACACCAAAACACAACCGCATTTAACAATATTGACAAACTTTTCTACTAAAAACCTGACAAAAATGAAATGTCATGCATGATATTACCCTGCCCTGCATATTTTGTCCTAGTCCTATGGATTTGCTCTAATTCCGAATAATATGTCATTTACGTGAGTAGTGCAATAATGTTCATTAATGCAAAATTGCCTGTTTAAACATTTACAATGTTGTTTACCCGTTTGAAATGCACCATTCACCATTTGGGTATTATTCTGAAGAATGCCTTAGAAAACTTGACTGTAAGTACGTAAAAGAATAGCTTGAGTTAAACTAGAATCCAAGCATAATTTTCTTGCTCGGAAATATGTATGAAGTTGAATGGTCGACGTAGCTGCTTTCCCCTGATTCTTTTGTCACTGCTTTACTGAGGTTCTTCACGCGGCTCCTACTCACCTACTCGTTGAATAAAAAATGAGAAGTGAATAGGAATTTCTAGTGTCATCATATTGATAAGAGAAATATTAAAGCTTCTGTGTGAGATAGAGAGGCACTGTTATTATTTCCACTAGTGCAAGTCTTCTACTTTTCGTAATAGATCGAGACTCCTGCTACTGCTACCAAACTGGTGACTCTGGGAAGTAAAATGCTATGGAATTGGTAATATTATTATCATGTTATTTTTGAGAAAGTGAGGAAGAATGAAGACAAAAAAATGGGTACAGCAATACTTTTGAAACCAGGGGACTCGGCAACTCCAAGAGCAGAAAAAGTAATAGAAATTCCACAGAGGAGTCGTTTTCCACTACTTTTTGCGATATTACACGCATTCACCAAAGGTGACGACCAAAATAAAGCAACGTTTCGTCCTCCATACACTTCATAACGGTTGATATAGTTGGAAACGAAAGAGGGTTGTTAGTCACTTGATGTTCATCAGACTGTATTATTACACTTTTATGTCGATACAGATAAAACTAAACTAAGAGGGTGTGGGAAGTAACGTGTACGTGAGCAATTTCACTACGTATTGAATGTAAGTAAGAAAAAGATAGAATGAATGTAGGCTATCTATACGAGCTATCAATGCATATTCCTGTGATATTTTCCCTGTGTAATTGTATTGGGTGTCTTTTGTACTTATTGCTACAAATATTGTACTCGTCTCTGCCAAGGAAGGAAGAGAGCGTATGTAGTTAAAAGACGAAAAGATAAAGAGGAAGCAATTCTTCCTTCTCAAGTTACACACAAGCTCCTCTCCCTCTTTCATTCACTTATTTAACTTTATGCGATATAGGATGTGGATATTGGATAATATCACAACACACTTACGCCTTTCCTATATTGCCGAGCTCACGCCCGTTTACCACTTACTTAAAGTTAAGAGCGTCAGAAATGGCAATGGTAGTAATAGTAATTCTATACAGGAAACTGAACGTAAAAGAACCAATAGGTAAACAAGAGGCAAAAGGAAAAGATATATATTTTTTCGTCTAGTGCTCCTCTCATAGTCTCAGAGTGCTTGCCGAGGTACTAACTACTTCCTTGCCAGTGTCTAGGGACCCATCCACATTTGGTGAAACGGAATTTTCTTCAGCTAACTTTCTCTTCAAAAATGTACGAATAACGTGTATCCACGCAGCATCAACCGCTCTTTTATAAGGTGGTGGTGGTGGTAGTAACCGATTCCAATAAATGTATGAAAATTGTCTTTTTCCTCGTTCAAGTACATGGAGCGTCAAACAGGGGGGAAAATGTTGATATACTTGAGACGTGCTTTAGTTTTTTACTCCTCTTTGAGACTCCAAGGCAATATGATAAATAAGTGCCAGGCTAGAGAGAACTTTGCTATTTTATTCTGAAAGGATGAGAATAACTTATTGCTTATTTTTGATAGTTGAGCTGCAAAGGGATTGAGAGAAAAAGCCATTGAATCAAAATAAAGAATGCGTCAAACAAGTTTCAAACATTGTACTGAATATATTATTCAATACAAATAAGATATATTCAAATAAAAAGGATTCTGTTCAATATAAATCTGCTAATCTCGGTTATATGAAATTCAAGACAAAAAAGTTATGAGGAAAACATTGTTACTACCTAGATTATTTTCGTTGTCGAATGAATCAAAGCTGGTGAAAGTGTAATTGATAGCTTTCCAGAGGCTCTTGGAGGTTCTCGGGTTTCAAGCATGAAATCTATCCGTCCTACCTTACCGTATAAATATAAGCATATAAGCAAGCAGTAAATGGTACGACTATAGATAGATATAATGTATAAGCATGTAGGTACATGAGGCATTATGGTACATAGCTACTTTGTTTTCAAAAGAATGAAACAAAATCTTTTTACTTGTTGACATTCTTCAGTTCAGTTGAGCATGTAAAACATCCATTGAATGAGCTTAGAAGAATACATACCGTAAAAGCTACACCCACCCCTCGTGTATGTTTGGGTTTGGATCAAGTACACAAAAGGAAACTAGCAACTAGGTAATCTCTAAATAATACGAATCTTTGAGTATCATCATTTCATATTATGGCTAATACTTATCTTTTTGTTTGATCCATTCAAGATTTTTTTATTTTTGTGAAAGCTAAACAAATACGATACATGTATGCTTCAAACAGCTACAAGGAGTATATATATATACTTAAGCAATATAAATATGTATAAAATTCTTTGCTCATGATGATGTCAAAAATAGCAACTATTTAAATAAAACGGAGACACGTTTGTACTGCTTTGATGACTTTGATGTTGCAGTAGTTGGCTGTTAGGTATGCTCAACTTTTACTTTTTTCTTTTAATGCTACTCATCTATTGAGTGTGTACATTGATCATGTTTTGGCTCCCTTTAAAAATCTACCGCATTCACAAAATTTGCAGGCGGACATTTGACTTTCGTTTCAACTGAAAGTAGAGTGAAAAAGCATGTGTACGTCATCTTCAATATCATCATCATCCAGCTCTTCTTGAAGTTAACATAATTTTGAGCTTTTGTTTGATCAATTCTTTGAAAAAGGCAAAGCAAAACGTGTTTTTGGTTAAAGAAGAGACTTTTCCAGTAAATATTCACAGAAACTTATTTATACACCCACGTATAAGCTTCAGTCTTGGTTGTCTGTTCAAACAGATCAATTTGATGCAATGATGCAAGCTATTGTGCCTGGAAGGAATAAAACTTGTTTTGAAACTTCGACTTCTTATTTGAGTGAAACTTCAATTTGGCATGGCACTAAATTTTCGCTAAAGAAAAGTGCATTTCACATCATGTTTACTAGCCTGTATGCATAATTTGGAGGAATTGAGTGGGTTGAAATTGCAGAGAATTTTGTGGAAGTGCATATTCAAACAAAAGAATGTACGATCGAGTGTTACCAATCCAGCTTAAGTTTTCCCTAAATCAAAATCTCATTTGGTTCTGTATTGTAAATGCGTAGTTTGTTCAAAACCATAGAATGCGATGACGAATCCTGATTTCTGTCTACACAGAAGGCATATACCCTTATTAAGTGGATCCGAATTCTAACCATCTTTCGAAGAACAACTTTCTATCCATTTCGCATTTATAGTTGTATGTTTCATGTTACAGGACATAAAATGAGTATGATTTTTTCTATGCTGTTTTGGTGTTTTGCAAAGGAAGCCGGCATACGCTGTATGCAAAAATATATGGGAGCATGAGAAGGTAAACTAAAAACTATGGTAGAAGCGAATGCGTGCTCTATAAGAGTTTTCACTTGCACATCCTCCTAAAAAAACAAATAACACGCTCGGACTCTCGTTATGATTGTAGTAAGAGTTTCTGTGCAAAATGAAGGAAGTCTGTCCCTGTCAGCATCCGAAACTTGAGAAGAATATAAATGTCTCAGATTTCTTTTTATGCAAACACAAACTTTCGAGTAATGACTTCTCGTCGGTGCGGTACTTTATGCATGCATACACAATATATTATGTGAATGCAATTTTCTGTAATCCCGTATGAATCACGGCAATAAACTTCATGCTGTTATTTTTAATGCAATTGCAAACAAGCAAATTATATTATATGTAACTGGAGGAGTGCAGTTTGACAATCGAGAGTTTCTTTCCCCATACATGATAGAAGTACATGTTGCATTTGATCGTGTCATGTTACAAACAAATAGGCGCGTGTCGCTAACTTTGTGCTGTGATCAAAGTGAAAACAATTTTTTGTCGTTGAGGACCACTGCTTTTTATTGCTACATTTCCAAAACAAAACAACTCTTTCTGGATTTAAATTTCATGGTAGTAAGAAAGCTTTTAAATGATTTTGGTAAGGGAATACTTTTTTCGTTTAAAAAACAAGTTGCAAGAAAAGAATTACAACTACAAAATAGTAGCTCTGGGGTTTGTTGAATATATGTGATATATATTGTATCGCAGAACTGCATGCATTTGCATTTTGGACATATAAATATATAGTTTAACCCTTCGTAGCGTTTCTGCAGATGATTGACACGATGATTGATAGACAAGACAACTGTGTTTGCAAACGGTAACGCTTGAAATATTCTACAAGAAAATATATTTTCAAATTCTTGGCAATTTCCCCTCCGATTATGGTTTCTCTCATTTCTTTCAAGTCAAACTTTCTGAATGTGTCCTCTCACAACTCAATCTATATATTTCTAAGCTACAAATATGGCGTTCATTCGACTTGTCACAGAGCAACAAAGACGTTATGACTTCAGTTCAGTGACTGACTTTTGACTTGCCTTGCCAGTTCTAGCTTATACCATTGTAGAGTTCTTCGTTTCTTATAAACACAGCATGTAAGTTCTAAAAAAAAGAATGGGACGATATTTCTTCTCCATACTGCTTTTACATCCATGAACATGATGCCTATGACATGTTCACTGACTTTGAAAAAACAAGATAAAACCCAAGTTAGGGAAATACGAACACAGAATATTTTTTTCTCCCCAACGCCAAAAAAAGTCTGTGCATGTTGTTTAGCACAGAAAAAAATCTCAATTTAAAAACTTTGATCATTCAGAGGAATCGTGGAGAAACAAAAAAAAGAAGCAAACGACGAGAACGACCTATTTTTTCAAGGAATTTTATATTGCAGTTGCTCCTCAGAATGACTTGAACGAATGTCTTTGACGATGAGTTTTGATATGGGCATTAGTATTATGAAAACTAGAGGGAACACATTTAACTTTGTATTGTTGCTTGCAATAAAGGTGAAGTGTATTTGGGCTAACTTGCTTGTGTATATAAGCATATATAGGCTACTCCTTCTTGCTCTTTATTTCTAGGTAGCATTTTTATACACGAAAAGATTGTAAGGATAAAAGTTTATGAAAGAAAAAGGACGATTTTAGTATTAAAAGCCAACCTTCTTTTTTCCCCAGCTTGACAAGGGACATGTGTCTTCTTTTCTCGTCTTTATTTTCCATTCCACTTTTTTTATATGCGTATCGCAAACTGCCAATTTCTTACTTGTGTTCTATACACAACATACATAGACAGACACGTGTGGAAAGTACATGGACAGTTTTATAAAAGGTTATTTGCATCATTTAGTAGCGTATACATTACAAACTGAAGTAAACACAAGATAGTGTATGTACATTTTTGGTTTGGTGAAAGTTACTCTATATGCAATACCTACATCTTGGCATGGCGGTGGTGGTGGTGTGGTGACTTTCTTTTCAGATCATGTATTTGTGCAAACTAGCCTCCCAAGGGAGTTTTCTTGTCGATGCAAACGACAAATGCAGGGTTTAACAGGACAGCAAAGCAACAGAGAAAAACACAAGGAAAAAAATTGGATACGAAAGAAGAAGAAAAAAAAGGTAGACAGAGACAGAAGAGGAGTTAGAGAAAGCACGTATGCAATAGATTTCTGGATGAATAAATATTCTTTCCTTCCTGTCTCCCATTCATTCTCAATGGGAAAAGAAGAGTTGAAGGTAAGAGGAAGGGAAATATATAAAAGAAATGGTGAAGGAATGGGAAAATGTAACATTGATATTATGGTCTATGGATATTGTTAGTATATTATGTATACATACGTCGTCATTTCATGACTTCATGCCTCACTGGAAAAAGATAGGAAATGCCAAGCAGGAGGTAAAATGGAAGGTTGAGTTGCAGTGCACGTAAGCTTGAGTGTGCATCTAAAGAAATGTATTCACAAAAAAGGACATAATATCATCTCTGTATGTATGTATGACAGTCTAAAGATAACAAACCGTGTTGCGTTACATTACACAAGGAACTCGGAAGTGGGAACGAAGGAAATATGTAGGAAGTAGAAGTGTCTCGACCATTTTATTCGTTTTCCTTTTCTCCATCTTTCCATACAAATGTAATGTCTACACCTAAACTATTCAGGCTCAAAAAGTAGTAGTCGTCGTTTCATATCATTCATTTTTACTGTACTACTCAGAGTAGCTGTGTAGCACCTACATACATATGTAGTAGGTATTATTAAGGTTGAAAGTAGACTCTCAGCTTTTTTTCAAGTTAAAATGGAAACCAACAAGATTTCCTAAAGATTCTTGAGTTAGTTGGCACGAGCAAAATAAGAAATCGAGGACGACAGACGACAAGGACGTGAGAGTGTGTGTGTATATGTCTCACTGTGTGTGTGTGTGTGTATGTAAAGATACATAAGTGTTATGGGCTCCTTGGTAAGTAGCAGTTGTAGACGTTTTAGAAAATGGATTGGACCAACTTTCTCCATATCCACGAACAAATATATCTTCAGTGCCTCTTAAGCTTGGATGGGTTTTGCAATAAGATGAAGGGAAAAAGTGAAAGGAGAAATGAGAAGGTTTCTTAAATGCATCCTTGCGGCGAAAACTTCTTGATTGTTGGTCTTGATACTGATACATCACACCAAACCAAATACTACGCATACTGTGTATCGCAAACGGACAAAACAGAAAAGGGAAAAAATAAGGAAAGAAAGACTCACAAACTTTTTTTTGCTTTGCTTTACTTTCCCCTTCTTCTCATTCCATGCAGTAGTCCTTCAGATAGAAATATCATTGCATTTTTAACAGAGATCGAGCAGACAAAAATAAGAGTGAAAAAAAGGGACACACGGAGAAATCAAAGGCACAATGGACAAAAGTCACTAGTCCATCGTGACATGGTCTTGGTTGGCTTCCTCACTTACTCCTTCTGCCATTTTCCCCCTATCCACTCTCACTCTCATTTTCGTTCTCACACTCTGAACAGAATGGAAAAACTTTGAAGGGGAAAAGTTGAATGCATTTCCATTACGGATACATAAATATACTGATATGTTACACGCTACTGACTTTTCATACGCAGTGTGTGTGTGTATACTCTCGACTCTTTGCTTTCAAGATTAACAATAGAATCAGGAAAAAGAAAAAAGTTTGACCGACTCTCCTCTACATGTTTTTTTTCTTTAAAAAATTTGCAGACTTTATCAAATATCTTTGGAGACACATTAAATTTACTTGAATTGACCATACGTCCAAAGAAAAGAGAAATAAAGGAAAGCAATGAATCTCATTTCAACTTTGGAGGCTCTCTCCTATCCCTTCTTTTGATTCAAATTATTTCAATGCGAAGAAAAAGTCCAAAGTCAACTTTGGACTTGATGGGAAAGGAAGAAGAAAATTGAAGAAAAAGACAAGTGGAAATGGGAATGTACAATTCTTGTTTTTTGCCTTGTTCCCGTCACACATACGTACGTACGTATACGTACATAATTTTAGAGTTGTCTGTCGAATATAACTTTTTCTCTCTCTTCAAATTGGAAATGGGATTTTTTTTGGAACAGGGTATTATTATACATTATTGTGCCTTCAGTTCCCTTTAGGAAAATACATGGCATATAAATGGAGAAGTAAACGAGAAAAGGGATGAAGAAAACTAACTTTCATTCATTTTACCATGTAACCAGGCAGGCACCTACTTAACATAAACAGGAAAAAACTCGAGATTATTGTGATGCGTGTGGAAACTGTTTGTTTGTGAGAGAGTTGTTCATGACGTAGGTGGTGAAACTAAGAAATGTATAACAATGTGTATGGGACTGAAATCAACAACATACATATATGTATAACTAAAAGTTTTTTTTCTGCTATAGAGTAGATCTGCTTAACTCATACAATATATATAGTTGATACTGAAATAAAGTTGTCTTTTTACGCTCTTTGAAAGTACCCAAACAAAAACTATGTTTGAGAGCAAGACGAGCGTTTAAATGTAGCACATGACAGAAATCGCCAATAACAAAGATGTGAAGACTGATTGTATAGGCTAACACATTAGATTTAAGTAGATGCCAAATGTTGCTACTTTTCCTCTTTCTTTTGTCACTGGTGACATATCAGTGATTGGATGGTGTAATATTTTGACCTAAAACGGACACATTCCAAAAATCAAATTAAGTAAAAATACGAACAGCGTCATTCACAAAACGGTTTTTAAGTTAGTATATCACTTACTCAAAAGATATTCACTTCAAGGTCTTCCCGGAAAATATTGCTTCAGTGTGTTTCAGATTCCCGTCACAAACTACTCGAGACAGTCGCCTTTTTCTGGGAAAATTACACATTAGCAAATACAACATATACATGTGGAGGAAACAATAAGTATGATTCCTTAGTTATTTTATGAGGAAGCACTTGAGCAAAATCCAAAAAGCATCGTTTGAAAGAGAATGGCATTTTGTTCCCAATTTCTGAAATGAAATGAGCACGTGCTCGTGCTTGAGCTCAAATAAAACCTAAAACCGCTAGGCTGTTCTTATTTGCTCTGGTAGATACATACATATAGCACCATGTTGTATCCATACACTTATCTATAGCCAAAAACTTTATAAATGCAATGTCAACTTTGAAATACCAATAAAATTATTGGAAGTAAAGAGGACTTGAGATAGTGTAGGCAGACAGTAGGCAGTGCATATATATGAAAAATGGTTTGATATTTGAGTGGGTCAGCAGGAAAGGAAGGAGGAAATAAAAAATAAAGAAACATCTCAAGAATGATATCCCCCCCCAAAAAAATACAGTGTACAATCCACAACTTATATAAAAAATTATGTTTAGTGCAACTTATAGAAACTTTTTGGTCATCATGTCGCTTCTCCTCATATAGTTGACCTGTAAGACTGTGAGAGAGAGAGTATAAAAAAGAATAGAATATAAAAAAAAGTGGGAAGAAACTTAATCAAAGTATTCCTTTATGAATGCTTTTTCCTTACGCATTCATACGGATGAACAAGTTGGTAATCTTAATGTTCATTCCCATACAACTTTTCACTCGTTATTGCATCTCTCTTTTTTTCGTTTGCAACATTAACTGATGATACCAACTTGTGTATATTTATTCCCAAACTATGGGCTTCACTACTACACATAACGTGGGACATAAAAACAGTCTTCCATGATCCTTTGTCTGCTTTGCTGGGGCGTTGGTCTCACAAAGATGGATTTATGCCTGTTTTTTTCGTTCCCAGAAAAGCTAGCTAAAAGCAACGTCACCATCACCACACCACCATCACCACCACTACCACCCTCGAGTAGCCGTTTTTAGAGTGGCTCTGTTATCTACTTGGTAAATGTGGAAAATGGTGTAAATTTACCATAAAATCCCAAGAAATTTGACTGCATTGTCTTATACTCGTGTAACCAACCACACACGAACTGCGAATACGACAGCTACTGCTGCTGGTACACTGGTCGTGTTTACAACTTTTTACTGCTTAAATTTATGCGAGGGCTCGACACATTAGAACATAACATCTACAACAGGGTATACAGTTTACAGAGCTGGTGTTGCCCTTTCTTCCCAGATATCAACAAAAGTGTCTTCATTTAATGTATCTTTGTATTATCCCTCTTTGTACTTTGTGTTGGAGTGATTAGATTAGGAATGTAAATTTTTTGGAAAGCAACTTTAGGAAAATGCGACTTCCCTCGAACCATGATAATGATAAAACTCAATGTGCGTACAGCACCAAAAAGCACTTCAAATCGCTAATGAGAGCATACACAAATAGAAAACACATTACATCAATCACAATCTATATTGTGGGAGTGGAGAAACAACTCCATACTATACTATTCCTCATCATCCTCATACACAATTACACTTCATAATTCCCATTCCAACTGTCAAAACAAAAATGCTTAATAAAAAGGGTTGTTTGCGCCCTTGCCAAATAACTCAATTTATTGTGATTTATTCTTCATACAACTCTTCTGCCATTCCTCAGGGGTGTAAATCAATGATGATTATTCTAACAATCTTGGAGTAGATAACATATTATATTATTGCCGTGTTTATATTATGTGGATTTATAGCTGTATATATTAATGTTGTTGAAGACATACTACGCAGCATTACTTACGAAATGTGATGTACATAAGTACATTCATACTGTTAGAGAATTTTCCAGTGGTGGCTTAGCAAACTTGACATGCTTCACCTCTGATTTGAAAATGAATGCAGCGGACCATGGAGCCATATTGCAGCATAGTCATCCTGTGCTTTATCAGGATGTACAATGCACACAAGTAAAAATAATATGCTACTCTCCTCTTCTTCCTACTAGTGCTACTGGCCGTGGCCTAGTCTATAGACACGGAGATGAATGAGTTTTTCGGTTTGATGATGATGACCCGCAGCGGAGCCATAAAATTTGTTGATGTTTCGACACGAACCACGTTTCCTCTAAACATATACTTTCATAGTAAATGTATAACATTATTATGTTCGTAAAAGTATACATATATGTACTACTCTTGTATAGCAAACCCATGCGGAATGAAATAAGTCCAGAGTTTTGTGCAAAGTGCTGAACTGCTGATGATGTTTGTATAAATTACAGCATGGCTCTACGAGATGTTATCCTCTTATCTGTCTACTCTTCATCTGATACTGGCTGTCCATTACATATTACTTCACATTCACAGCTCTCATATTATCCCTTCCGATGTGTGGTCTTCATTTTCATCCGAGCCTACTGCAAACACACACAGAGTCACTGACTAACTGGGTTACTTATGAAAAATCTCTCGTTGAGTACATGCTATCTATAAATTATTGCCCAGGAGCTTGGGAGAGCGTATGGGCTCGACAGACTAAATGGAAACAACGTTGAGTTGAGTGAAATGTTGCAAATAATAGTGAACTCTCTCAAATAGCCCACTTCTCACCAAAGGTACTATTTAACAAGGTGATTGTGGCTGGTTGAAATATCAAGAGAATACTATTTACCACCACTGCTTACATGGTTCCAGTTTGCCTATCACGTAAACACACAGTAATTGTGATAAATCTTTCTTCATTTTTCTTGCAAGCAATGGCATTCTAGTATTCATCATTACTTTTGGAATGACTCTGTTAACCAAAAATCAAACAGGATATATTTGTGTGTGTGAAGTGCGAATGTGTAATACCCAAAGGATTAATTTTAAGTACTGCACTGCGTGGAAAATGTTAACATGGTAAAAGTTGATGGATTAATGCGTAATCAGCAATCACCCTGCAGAGTTTTTGATTCTCTCCAATTCACAATAAACCAAGCAAAGAAATATTCATCATGTGTGCAGATTGAGTTTACTTTCAGTGAAAGTTTTGTCATTTGTTTCCTACAATACTGTTTGATAAAGCTGTCGGGTTCATGGTGAGAATGAAAGTGGAGCTTTGTAGTTTCAATGAAGTATTACTCTGACTCATTAACATGATCCCCATCCCATTATTCAACAGCATGTGTGCACAAAAGCCACTATACTTATACGCTTAAGATAAGTATAAATGTGAACTAGGTATACTTAGCATAGCAGGGTAAGAGGGATGAGCGTTAAGACTATACTTTGTAGCTTTAATGAATACAACACCATTCGCCATTTGACACTTGTTCCAATTTGTACTCTCAGAATGTGACGCTCTTTCCACGGAAAGAATGTTTTTAACCCAAATTTAATAGAAATTTATCAAAAAAATCTCCACCCTTATTTGCACAATATACATAATGCACCAGATTCTTTTTGATTTTGTGGGAGAACGACATCAAAATCAGTTTCATGATGAATGCCTCAATTATAAGAGTTTTTAATCGTGCTGTACAAAAGAGCCATCTGGACAAGGGCTCCAAACCAAGCCACAAAAAAAGCTTTGCCCAATGTAAGATTGAACGAGGTAACCCCACTGCCACTGGTCTGGTGTAGAAAGGGAAAGCAGAACTGCAAACAGAACCACATTTACATCACGATTTCATTGCATGATGTGTGCATATAGGTACAATAGGTTATATGAACCGTATGTAATTACACAAAGGATAGTGGTCTTGGACTTGGATTGTAGTTGTGTTGTATTGTGTAGCACAGCAGCACTCACATTACTTACTTCACACAATGCAGCAAGTCCAGTGACAAAGCTTTTAGTGTAGCAAGAGTTATGCACAACACTAATTGTTTGCACAACATTCCATAAATTTTTAACGAATTGCACGATTTTCACGAGTCTCTTACTCAGCATCGTGTGTCAGGCCGTGCAGTAAATCTCTAGAAAATAAAATGTAAAGAAGGCAGCCCAAAACTCAAACAAGTGAAAGCATATACAGAATGTAAGTACAAGTACAGTAGCCTCAGCACTAAAGCAAAAAAAACGAAGAAAGGTCCACTAAAGGCCAGGAAAGGCTTAGAGCTGCTAGGATGCATAACAGCATCCAAAATAACATCAGCACAAATATTTCTAGGAAGAGCAAGGAAAGGTACCAAAAGCGGATGAGTGCTTCAACAACATTTCTAGGTATCATCACAAGCTTGTTACTTGTTAAAAAGGGAATGGGTGACGTTCGTTTGTTGGCTGTTGGAGCAGGAAGGGAAATGAGTATCAACATTTGAAATAACAGAAAATAGTGTTCAAGTACTTCGCATCATCATCATCATTGCACTCATGTTTCTGTTTTCAAGTTTTTGTAGCTCGTTTGTTGCTAGAAAAGCTTTTAGCAACTTGAGCCAACAGCCCTGCCCACCACATTGCGAGCCTCCTAAATTATATATTTTTATATATCAATATGATGCATACATATTATGTGCAACGGATGAGAGTATACAAAATCAAAAAATAATGTTATGTAGAAAGGGAGAAGTACATGTTTTGCTTAGGATCTTCATGTAAAAAGCCGTTTCATTCGGATCCCCTTTGTCATGTGACTAATGCTATTACATTACTTACGAATTACATTGAATATGTGTACTACTTATACTTATACAAGAAAAGAGCTTGGCTCTGGTTCTGGCTCCGGCTGCTCCTCGACTTTCTCCCTTGTACATCAAAGATGGTATTATATTTTTCTCGGGGAAAAGCCACATTATAATGACTTTTTGTAATGTAAGTAAGAGTTAAGAGCACATGAAGACAGTGTAAAGAATACGAAAAAGTGTTTCTAAGTGGGATACATATGCTATAGTAAAATGCAGACAGCAGGTTTTTTTGTGCCTTAGCTATCTTAGTTATTAGCATTGCCTCAATCCCTAAAAGAATATATATATTTGCTACTACTACTCCTATCTCCCTTCTCTGTATTATTCCCAACTCGGGAGCCCCGACTCGGGGGTGAGGATGCACATACATACTATATACAAGAAATTAGGTCAACGAGACAATTTTCCCAGATAATTTATGTGATTAAAGCGACTACGGATTTTCAGCAGTGGGAAAGCAAGAACATAGACTAGGTTTAGGGTGGTAGGAGAGAAGGAAAAGGAAGAATATAAGTATACAGAGTGATATCGTCTTGGTCGGTCTTGATATGGCATATACTTTTGCTAGTTAGCCAAAAGCTTTTTCTCTCTTCGCTGGTGAGCCAGCGACCAAGACAAACTAACCGACCGACCCGAGATTGTGACTCTTTACTTAAGTAACTACCTTCTATGATCGTAATAATAATAATAGAAGGGAGTATTACCAGCAGTATAAATGTGAAGTGGAGCTTTATGTGATGCTCTGTGTTATGAGATAGTATATAAAATACTAAGGCTTAGTGTTTTTGGACACTATCTGCCTGGAGCCAGCAAAAAAACGGAGGAAGAAGACGGGAAAGACTTAAAGTTTCTTGCTTTTTTAAGAGCTCACTGTCCGGCTGTCCATCCACTTGTTCCTTTTTGCTAACAACATTGCATTGGGTTTGCTTTGTGACTTCTTCTTATCCGTGTGTGTTCTTTAAAGTAAAAGGAGGGAAGGAGCGAGCTTCATTTCTTACGAATTGCGTTGGTTTGGTTGGTATTTATGGAAAGCATCAAAACAGCAGCAGCAGAAACAGTAGTAGTAGTAATAGTAAGAAATGTACGGTATTCGTTTAAGTATATTAATGTTGGCTACTTTTTTAGTCTCCAGCTTCTTTCTTTGCTTGCTTGGTCACAGTTGAGAGAGTCTTTTGAGAAAGAAGCACTCGTCTATGTTTTTACTAAATAGAGAGGTAACTCTGACTCTGGCTGAAGTGAATACAATTTATATGGAGTAATTCATGGTCTTCAAGGAAATGATCTTCCCGTAGAGGCCTTTTTTATTTTAAGTTGTTTGATAGCCTTGCCTCATGCCTCCCTCCATGTTACGATATCAGGATGAATATATAGTATATTCTATCTACACTGTGAGAAGAAAGCGAGTAGAGCTCATCTGTTAGTTTGCTATAGCTGGTTAGCTGGTGCCAGTATATAGTACCATCTCAATTTCACCCGCCAACCAACCTTCAGCATTTTCTTAAGCCTAGGACAACGTTTCTCAGCGTAACTACTTCCCAAGAACATTCCTCTGGATGTGAGCAACCGTTTATAAATGTATGAATGAACTTGTAAAAGGTACTTCCATCCTTGCTTCAAGAGGCGGCGGGTCACTAGAAGATGTGTCCTACAATTTCCCATTGTGCATCTTATATCAAATATGATACGATATGATATGATGATGATGATGATGATGGAAATGAAAATATGAAAGACAGAGACGACGACGGAAGCGGCAAAAGAAGTGGAATGGGTTATGAACATTACTTGAGGGAGAAAGATGCTTGATCAAGCACACTCAAAGGATTTTGTAAAACCAGACATTTCTCTGTGATGATATGGAACTTTTTAAAGCTCCCTCTCGGAATCTCGAAAATTGCAAAAAAAAATCGCGAAAAACTGCTGATGCGACCAAAAACGAAATGACGCAGCATAGGCTACTTTTAAATATTACAAGGTTTTTACTCCAACAAAAAAAATGAAGAGATATGAGGGAGAGAAAGGAGAAGACTCCCTGGAAAATTACTCTTGTGAGCAGAGCAGAACGGACTCAACTCATCTGATTTTGAAATAGCTGCATTTTCCAGTTTACTGATCGTAGCTTTATTTTCTTAATATCTGTAACCACAGCTTATATCTGATGAACAATATATAAAACGTACATAAATATTATGGTTATAAGTATTAAGCCAAATATATTATATAGGCCCTTTTCTCCTTGTAATTTGGCTTGGTGGTGAGGTACTTAAGAGCTCAAGTACTAGTTTAAAGGTTACATGATGGTTTCATAATACCATTTTGTGGAAGGATGAATGGTAATTTTGGAAATGCGTCCATTTAAAGATGTACGTGACCTTTTTTCCTATCAAAATGGGTCGTCTGCAATAATGAGAGTAGAAAGTTAAAAGGGAAAGAATGTAATTGAAACTCTTGTTTGATCACCCCTCCACGCTCATTTGGAAGCCCTCGCTTAAGAAAAGGTGACTCGATCCCAACTCAATTTTTCTTGCGACAAGGACAACCTTGGTAGAGGTAAAAAATAAAGGAAGGGAAAGCCCCAAGAGCATGACCAACAACGACGATACGTCTGTCTCGTGTCACTTAATGTGATGAGTGTGTTAAATATCACATGAGGCTCTTTTTTCTTTAGCAAGAGCAGGCTTTTCCATTTTTAAAAAAAGGGTAAAAGCTCACTCACACGATACAATCAAGTCAACCATGTGTTTTAGTCAGAGGAAGAAAAGTCAAAAAGTTTTTTTTTTCTTTTTCGGAGAAAGTTATAGCTTTAGTGAGAAAGATACCCTTTTCCCTTCGGTCTGATTGACCTTCAGCAGACATTGACCTGCAGGTGTGTTACAAAATTTTTATCACAGAAAAGTTTTTCTTTCATGATGTTTCCTTCCATGATATGGTGTTACTGCACCTTGTTAACAATTTTTATCCTTTCCTAATCACTTTACTCGAATCCTGTAATTTAATGTCGGGGGACTTGACTGTCGACTTTTACTTTGATGGTGGAGAACGCTAACTTACTAAGTAGACTCCGACCGACTCTCCACTAGTTAGTAGCACGCCATGACATGACCGTGGATTTCGAGAAAGTAGTATACTACCCAGCCTAACTCAAACTCACATTATTCTTACTTTTCAAACTACAAACTTTTTTTCCGCTGAGGTATGGTATATTGTAGTTAGTTAGTTGAAGCAATGCATTTGGAAAAAAGAAGATAAGTAGCAAAATAGTTTCCTGTTCCGGCTGCCGCTATACTATTGCAAGACCGCGCCTGCAACGTAATGCTCCCTAATGGGAACTAATTCATAATGGAAGTTTGCATGTGCCTATGTGTGATCTATACTACGCTACGTTCCAGTCTTGCTTTTCTTTATTGTATAAAAATGCATGCATGGCAAACCTTAACCAAGCCAATGCATGCAATACCTTTTTTGGCAAGTATATATACTTTTAAAAGTCTTTTAATATCATGTCATACGATAAAAAGAAGGGAAGTTGCATTAATTCGCCTTTACAATGTTTAAGAAGCCTTTAGGGGGATAAAAGTTATGAGCTGCTTTGCTTATGGCTAAAATAAAATGTGTGTTTTTTAGTGGCAGTAAGCATGCTTCTTTCCAAGGTACTCGTTAGAAAAGAAATATTCGTTCGTTTTCCTTTTCTAGAGTCTTTCTCGTAATGGATTTTTTTGAATGTTCGCCTTATAATTCAGTGCACTTAATCTTGATAATGCTTTATGGACATATAATGAAGGTGAGAGCTTATAAAAATAAGGGGGTGCTATTATTTGTTAGAAAGTTAGGATGGAATGAATGCAGTTTTAAATTCTAGAATAGTTATTATTCGGGCTGAGCAGATGGAACTGACACTTTTCTTGTGAAAAATATGAACCACTTTAAAATGTGAAGAAAAACTTTAGGATGAAAACATAATATTTTTTGTGATAACGATAGTTTAGCGAATTCCATATTGCTGAAGATAATAATAATAATTAGTTCTGTTCCATAATGATCACATTATGCCATTAAGCGCTTTTCCATATTATATGTTTAAATCCGCGGCACGTTCATGTACATCTCGTGATTTAACTGATTAATTTTTAACCATTATGGCAAGCGACGGGATGTGAATAAAATGTTGCAAAATTCAACTATAGTTCTCAACTTTTGAACAAAGAGCAGTCTTTGCATCGGATTAAAATGTTGCCCCAGGACAAAATCTTTGTACTCAGAAGTATGTTCATGTGTACATAGTAATAAGGCTTCACCCACTCAAAGAAAGTTCACGAGCGCATAATAATGAAGAATGAAATTCACTTCTGTCAGCTTCCTTCCAGGCATTTTTTGCAACATACATATGAACAATTAATATTCTACATTCATGGGATTTGAAACCAAAATAGTAATTACATATAGAACGGTTTAAACCCGTTGTATATTTTATGCACTTGTAACGTCAACTAGATGGAATGTCAAATGTCATGTCAAACGGATAAAATTAAATTTAATACACTTGACGTAGAATTTACATTAGAAATGGCGCTCCGGGTATGTAGTATTGTAGAGAAAGGCATGCTTTTGTGAAATAAAAAAGTGTTAGTTATTTCTAATTTGCTCTATAAAAGCCACACTCATGCCAATTTACGTTTATGCTGCCTTAGTACAAGTAATAATTAAATTCGTCATATATGGCACTTAATGATTTTATGGTAGAAATCCTTTCATTCTTCTCCCATTTTAATGTTCCATTATTATACATTTTTCACTGAAACAAGACATGCATATAAAATATGTAACAGGCAATCAAACAAAATGTCACGTCACGTTACGAAAAGCCCTGTACTACTACTGCTGTAGTTTTTGGGACAAGGAGCCATCACAAAAAAATGGCATGCAAATAAGTAGGATGTAGTAAAGTAGCGGTGGTCAATTAAAAATCAAAAAAATACTCTGAAGGTACATCATTGAAAAATTCTCTTGCTCAAACAAAAGTTTTGAGAACGCCTTTTAGGGTAACTAACTCATTATGAATACGTAATATTAGAAATTCTTTGGTTAACTCAAACGCTAAAAAGGAATCACAAAGAAAACCAAATTGTACACACCTGAGTAGATCAGTTAATTGTTTTTCATGCATTTGATAGACTTAAAAAATGATGTCGCTAAAACAGTTTGGAGGTACAGTTTCTGTTATCGAGGATCTTGACTTCAACAGACTGACGGACAACAACTAACAACATTTTAACTACTCCGCCAATAGAAACCAAAGCTCCCAAATAGCATATAAAAACGCATGTAACATTCCACTGGGTAAAATTCGATTCAGCTTCTGGTTTTCCTCCTCTCCTCTTTTCTCCCATTTTTGCTTCCTCAATCCTATAACTGGCATTTCTCCACTTTGCAAAACAATATTTTCTTTCTGATTTTTTTTGCTTAAAAGCATGAGGATCCACAATATATAGTGTTGTGTTTGGATCTGGTGAGGCAAAAAAGCAATAATGCTGACTTGTGACACGTAGCAGAAAAATGCACATGTGGAAATGACGAGGACAGAGCTTTTATCGTTTTTCTTCCCCTTCTGGCTCTCAACACAACACATAAAAACATCTTGGACAAAAATATGTATCCAAAAAGTGAAGCTAGCAAGATATGTCAGTGAACAAGCCCCCACATACACAACACAAAAAATAGAATACCCTGCTCTATCTACTACTACCTAATGCACTGCTCTACAACAAACGAAAATATCACCATCTATGTATTCGTTCATAACGTGCTTTTTGTAAGATATGTTGTCTTTCATCCTATATAATAGTTTTAGACAGGGACCTTGCCAAAATCACATCTTTTCCAGCATTGTCTTACCCTTTTTTTAAGTCAGTAAGGCAAACTCGCTCTTTTTTGGTGACATTAAAGGCATGTCACCCTGACTTGACTGAAAGGAGAGGCGGCTGTAAAGCAAGCAGCACACAAGAATTACAAATGTATTGTCCAAAAAAAGTAGGCGAAGCGAGGGAAAAGCACACTCACACATGCTCTTCTGCTCTGGATACATGATATTATTAGACACATTTTGCGAAAGTACTGGTTTGGTTTACTTTTGTAAATACGACTCCTACTTACTCACTGGGATGAATTGGCTAGGGACAAGATTTTTTTTGGGGTTCTATTGTTTTCACCAAATGCTGGACAGTATAAATACAACAGCATTGTACTTATATGTATTCGGCTCTGTAAACTATGCTCATAAGCATAACACACACGCTGCTGGTCTGGTCTAGTGGTCCTGATGGGATGACAAACAAACATATAAATGTGCAATGGATCTCATTCAGAACGACAACTGCCAACCCATCTAATAAACATGGAAGAGCAGAAACAGCAGAATGTCATGTCAAATCGTGATTCCTAATAAAAACGAAGAACTATCTAGCACACCCCTCCTCCTTAGTTTAAGTGCGTCTCCTACTCTACTTTTACGTCTCAAATTTCTAGAACAAAATTTTCTTTGTTAGGTATTACGCCTAATAACAATATAATATTCTGTATTATTGTTTCTGCCTACTTTCCAATTCCAATTCAGGGTGACATGCATATGTATACATGACTAGGATGAGCAAACCCAATGATTATATAAGCGTATACTTTACATTCAAACAACAACTCCATCCTAGAAAATGAGAAAATAAGGATAAAGGATGTGAAGTAGTTGTATATAAAAGTATATATATATTTAATGGGCTGTTGTATAATGTATGCGAATTTTTGTGTCCTTTCATATGATATTGTTATGTTATGTGTAATATGTATGCAGTCTCGTTCACTTGAGAGTTTTGTTTTATTCATGTGGTATAAAAGTAGTAGCATATTGAAGTAATGGTATACAAACTGCAGAAGAGTACGTATCAGATTCGCCAACTCATCCAGTAACTCGCTAGTTGTACTTACTTGGAGTTGGATTGGAGTGGAGTGAAGGACTGATTTTTTTTACATGATGCTTATAAGTATCAAAACCAAACCAAACTAGTCAACGTCTATATTTGTTCTTCTCCACTTTCTCTTCCCCATTTTTATCATCATATACATGACTAAGCTTAACTATGAGAGATGACCTTTTCACTTGGGCTTGAATTTAGATTGTTCAAATCATTGAACAGAAATTGCCAACGAAATACATTATAACAACCCTCATCCATATCCCAAAAAGAATGAGCAGAAAAAAATAGGTACGTGTCGTCGCGTTCAACTCTTCTGGAGAATCACGGGAGACGAAAGGAAGTAGTAGCAGTGTTTTTTTTGGAGACGCTACTAACGGAACAGAAGCTGACTGTAATTTTTTTTTTGGTGAAAGTACGAATTTTTTCTTGAGCACATATGTTCTTCTGGCATTCACTTTAGGAGAAACGACGGTTGTTGTACGTATTTCCATGCATACTACATGAGATATGACCCCATCGTGGTGGATGAACACGGGAAAAATTGCTGAAATGTGCAGATTTTCTCTCGCTCACTCTGCAAAATTTGTAATATTCTGAAACAGGCCGTGGCACTGACAATACACATGTATGTATTGTACAGTCGTAGGTAGTAGGAGGAGAAACAGAAACGCAAAAAATGTTAGAATATATATATTTTTTGCTGGAGTAGCAGTCGAAACAAATGGGGAACAAAACCCCTTGAGGATTTGAAACCCTTGACTTTCTCCTAAGGGAACAACGACAGTTTGTTCAACTGGGAGAAAAATACTGCTGCATTGTCTAAGCTTTTGGAGCGTATCGAGAGACAAAGACAGTATGGAGTCAGAAAGAAGAATAAAATTTGAAAATGGAACTGTTGATGTACGCATTTTATTTCCACATGACAAAGATTTGCATAGGAAGCTTTACCGGTACTTCGTTTCCTTGTTTTACTCAGGGGAAAGTACACTCACTTTTTTATGGCAGAGAAATTTCTTCATTTGATTTTTAAAAAATAGATGATTCCTTTCATAAAAGAAAAATGTATGCCCATGACCTGTGTAGTTTTTAAATGAAAAAGGAGAAAAGTTGGTACCGGAAGAATGTAAAATTTGCTACCTAACATATTTTACATTCTGATCTGACAATCACACTAACGGAAAAAGTTTCACTTTATAAAATAGAAACTTTCAGTATCGTAACAGCTGCTTTAGAAACTGATATCAAAGTCCCAGGAAAGTAAAGTCATATCGTCTTGTTGAAAGCTCATACTGTGTGTTTGTTATACCAGATTAAATATATATATATATTTGATGCTCCGGCATGGACTTTTATTTTATAGAAATCCCACGGACAACTTTAGAGAATTTAACGCACTAACTTTAGCTCTTAAGACGGTGCGTGAGTGTGTACACCATCTCAACAACTCGACGTGTTAAAGAGTTGAGAAATATGTAGCAATTCTGCTTACTCGAGAATCTAGCGTGACCATAAGAAAAAAGGAAAAAGAAACGGAAACGTGATTTTCTGTGGTGGAACATTAAGACTCTTGTGGATATATTGTGTTCCTGTTTTCCAGAATAGAAGTGCACTCCATTCACTTGACTGTGTGTGTACACGCAGGATCTACACACTTCTTTTGCTCGTAAATCCTGTTGAACTTTTTTTTTGCTATAATGTTACATACAACTCTTTTAAGTTTCAACTCCCCCTGGTCTCCTTCATGAGTTCATACACTTTTTTTTGCTACAACTAAGATCTACGCACTAAGAATACTTTTTTTTCTCCCAGGAAGCTAAAGAAGTCAAACTAGTGTACACTCACTCTTTCCAAATAAGTATCGACAAGCTAAAGTTTCTGGCCAGCCGTCAGTAACTATAAAGGTAAAGCAAGGATGCATTTTGTATAGAAGGAGAAAGTTGCGTGGAAAGCCCATATGTTAGTTTTATGGACTAAGAAAAAACTCGAGTGTGTATGTTGATATCCTGCGTAAAAGGTAAACACAATAAATGTGTTGGATACGTCTATAATTCGCGTTAGTAGCAGCCTATAAGATTCTATTTTAAGTCAAAGTAATCCTTGTGAATTATTTACTACATGCCAATAAAGTCAAAGTACTTTTTAAATATTTTTTATGTTCATCCTTAGGCATCGAAATTCAACTATTAGTTTTTTTCCTTGTCGGGTTATCTATGAAGTTGTTGGTTTAAAAATAGTCAAGCACAAATAGACAGTCGAATAAGTTGTTTGGTTTCCCTCCACTTATCCCAAGCTGTTCTGCTTAGGAAAGCTGCAACTTGAATTTAATTGAGTGAAAATTGTGCGTCTGCAAATGTCATTTCGTGATGTCTTGTTATAAGAGAAAATAGTCAGCAACCGTTTCTATATAGTATAAATATACCCGGAAACTAAAGGGGTTATAGCTACTTTATGGATTTTCCTGGTTCATGGTAGTATACTCTTTACTGTTTTCGGTAAGCTACAAGAGAAATGACAAAAGCTTGAGTAGTAGTATGTTTTGTTGTTCTCTTCATGCATGCTATTCAAATTTAACCCCAATCAGTTTGAATCCGTGACTGTAGACTTGTGCGTTGGTGCGTATCATTCGTTTGCAAATTCAAGCATGGATGTGTTGTGTGTATTTAACAGGCACAAGGTTAAATTTATTTCAGCATCTTTCTGCTTTGTGATGTTCCGGAAAAGCAAAATAAAATACATAACAAGCTTTAGTACGTACGCGCTGTCAAAAACTTTTTGACTTTTTTCATACTCTTTGTAATCCGTAAGGACTTTGGGACTCGTGCCGCTAGTTGCATAGGATAATCCTCAAAGTTACATTGTTGCAAGTTTGCTACTATATGATGCTATCTCATATGGGTCTTAGACTAATACGATTATCTCGTCTAATGCAATTACATCAGATGAAAAACATGTTTCTATTCTATACTAAATGCACGCACGGTATCGAGCTGACAGGGAAGTCGATGAGGCGTAAATTATATATGGAGGAAAATGGTATACAACTTCAACCTCAACTCAACCCTAGCTACGGCATTGTGTATATGATTATAAATGGAAAGTTATTGAAGACTTTCCACCACAATAAATAGTTAAAAAGGGTTCTTTCAACCAGTAGCAGTTTCCCAACCAAAAATGCGTATTATTACTTATATAATAATAATGCTATCGTGGTAGTCGATAGTCATATCGTCGTCACCTGAACATGCCAAATATAGCATCTAACGATGAACGCTCAACATATCATTGCTAGTAAACGTGGCGCGTGGAATGGACATGGTTGCATTCAAAATATCAAACCCATTTTAATAATACAGTTAGTTGCCTATGCCTTTGGATTTCACGCTCATGTTTGTGTTGTAGTGTAAGGTTGATCAAAAGATAAACTTTTTTTTTGTAGATTGTGACAATATATTTATTTTTCACCTTGTTAAGCACATTGTAATATGGTGTGTGCTGAACGGTTTTACTATATCTGAAGTTATTAGTTAGATCAATTGATAAATCTTTTAGCATTCATACTGAAATTAAGGGAAATTTACGTTTTGACTGTATTTTTCAACATCTAAAAGTAGTTAAATTTATTTTGGCATTTTAACCTCAGTCACTGGGGACGTTATCATTTTTACTATTTGGAACTAATCATAATCGTCTAATAAAACATCTTTGAGCAATATAATTTACCAAACCTATAATTTCAACCCATGGAAGCTTTCGTCTAATGACGTTGTTTTTACCAAGAATTTACTAGCTTGAAAACAGATCGAAAGAAGGTTCCAGGCATCTATCAAGAAAGAAAGCACTTCAGAATTCATACTCAAAAGCTCATTTTGTGAGTTTTCGACTGCTGACATGGCTTAAAATGATGTAAGTTCACCCAATGCGACACGACACAAAACTTGGCCTTTTTTTAGAAAAAAAAATATATTCTTGACTGGCTTCCAGTGATAGTTCTTTCTTGTATGAATGATGTGAGAGTAAAACGTAAGCACATCTCGCTATATGTGTCTGTTACGTGTTGTTTTAGGAAACCAGTACTTTCCAGAAACCAGAAATTTCTTACAAAGGTAATGGAGTAATGATATATTTTGGTTGAGCAAATTTATGTAATAATGATATGGTTCAAAGAACTCTTCTGATATAGTTTCGTTTTTCCTTGTGTTTCAACAAACAAACAAGAGAAATGTAAGCATCCAACATGACGCAAAATGCGAACTTTTGAGGCATAACTGTCTGTAGATTTAAAAAATAACGAGCTTTAACGCTACTTCTTTCCAGTTTTTTGCCCTTTGAAGTTTATGTTTATTTATGCTCTGTCGAAACCAAAGCAAGGCAATAACTACGCAAACATGTAGTAATATTGCAAGCAATAGAATACTAGCTTCCACTCGGGTTCAAATGCATTTCTGCAAAACGTAGTGGAAAATCGTTAAATTGCATAATTACAAAATTTTAAAAATAGACCTATGACGCTACACGAGTATTATTTCATTAATGAAATTCACCAGAAGCTTCGCAATTTTGTAAATCACAAGGTAAGCAGTAAAAAAATGGTACTGGTAGTTACTAACTTTCCGGTCTGCTGGTAATAGTTTGCGTAATCATGTAGATAAACAGCAAGTATAATTGCTTCATTAATTGATGACAATAGATAAAAATATCATACGGAAAGGTGAAAAATATTTTTTCACATACTTTTGTGTTCCCAGAGAAAAATCTATTTTTACTCCTGTACTTATAGTAGCATTATAAGTTAGTACTTCTGAACTTTTTTGTATCATAATGTGTTTGCCTAGCAAAATTTTTGTCCAACCAGCCGTCATTCAAGTAATTATAGCCGAACTTGTTTATTAAGCGTTTTCGTCTGGCCTAGCCATGCAATGAATAATCGATTCATTTATGGATTATGAAGTTGTGCTTTTTTGTAATTAACTTTCATAGTGGAAAATAATAAGCTTTGTAGTTTCTTTCCGTCATCGTGTCAATGAAATGGATAGAAGGTTGATTTTTTACTAGTCAAAGAGGCTAAACTTATGAACCATAGTGTCTGAAAATACTCATAATTTGGTATGCATTGACCTCTGACATTTTTGTTGAATGAAAGTTCAAGCGGAGAATAAGAAAAAAATTCCCCATTTGAGCGCGTGTTGTTCGTGAGCTTCATTTTGTTGCAATTGAGCTTCCTTCTCCAATGAAAAATTAAAGCAACCAAGTCATTAAAGTAAATGTCAGCAGACGGACTGAAATTAAAATCTGCTTGATTTCCATATAGCACACACGGCATGATCGGACAAGTTTCGTTACAAATTAATGTTGTCGTGATTGTCTCTTTCGGGTTTGCAAATGGAATTTCAAAGATTGGAAGAATATACAAGAACGACTTTTAATGGAACTGGAAAAAATTAGCATTTTCCTGTCGCCTCTTTGCCTCCCAGGTAGATACAAATGGGTTTAAATACCGTACAAAAAGGTTCCTTTCAAGAACAAAAATGCTTTAAAAATAGATGCTAATGATTTCACTTAAATACGAAATAAATTGAAGACATCACATCAGTGATGAAAAGCTATCTCCATTTAAAAAAATAATTACAACGAATTACAACAAAAGATTTCCCAGTGAGCACATTAATTTGTCAAGTCGGTGTGTGTAATTGACTTTAAAAAGGGTGTAGCAAAGAAATCGTAGTGCCTAGCAATTATAGTTACAGTAATAATTAAGCGTTCGCTCTTCCCCGTCTTAAAACAGTATCTGCGCCATTCTTTATGCAGGAGTAGTGAGTAGTAAGGGTTTTCCTACCAATCTCCTCATTCACAAAAGTAATGAAATACCGTGAGATGTGTTGGAGTTAGAAATTCTGCTGGAGTCGGTATGAGAAAAAGGGAGACGGAGAAGACAGGGAGTCTCCTCATAATTGACACGAGAGTTCATTAATTAAAGAAGATACTGACTATGACTGCGTGAGAGCAACAGCAACAAGGAAGAAAGGAAAAGGAGAGAGAAACATAAGTTTTTTTTGTGTACATAGTAAGAGTGAGAAAGTATGCACACTGTCACGTCACACTATCATCCCTGCCCTGCTACACTTTGCATTGCCTAAGGTACATAGTATAACAAACTCTACAGTTTCCCTACTTCTCTCAAGTTTACCCTGAGAGCAAAACTTTTTTTTTACAGTTCCGGCTTCATTTTCCTTTTCCATGGCATGGCTCTGCATCGACTTCCTTCCTGGTTGGTGTTCTATGTTCTCTCTCTCTCTGAGAAATAACAATGCAATTCTCATCTCCGCACTCAAACAGGGGTACTACATCTTTTTTTATGATGGGAAGAGGAAGGGGGAACTAGAGAAGAGTGAGCCAAAGAGGATAAAGATTTTTGAAACATTAGATTACTTACTTACGAGTATGCTTTAAAAAGTTTTAATTTTCTGGGAGTACAAAGTACAAGCACCAATTCAAGTTCAACAGCAGCAAGCCTGCAACAATATACTTGATCCGTCTTTTTCCCTGTCATCTTCATCTTTATTCAGAGAACACCCAGCTAGGGAAAAAATATAATCATCAAGTTCAAGGGTGGCGGCGGTTGCTGGCATACTCCCGCACGTGTTCTTATTCTTTCTCCCCCACTTCTTTGAACTGGAATGGAAGTACGTAACCTTTTTGTGAAATAAGATGATACGATGATGATGATGATGATGTGATGAGATGCATTGGAGGCAAGCACTGCTGCACCCAATATCATTTTCATTTCATGAGGCTCAAGATTCTTTCCCCGTGTCATGTCTTGTACTTACTCCTCTTAGTCCTCTCTTGTTCAGGGAGTAACACTAAAAAATGCTGTCGGATGGCTGTCATTGTCATCATCATATTATCAACTTTTATAGTTACAGTTGTACAATATGGTGATGTGATATGCGTGCAGCATGCTTTCACAACACTTTTACTATTATATTCATGCACCCTGCCACCATGCCTGCCTGCTTCTTCGTCTTCTTAGCCTGGAAGCACGAACTGGTTATAAGTACAAGAGCTGTAAGCCGGATAATGGGACAATGATGACAGGCTCTTCATTTGTTGATGACTAGGCACTAGAAAGGGAAAGTGGATGAAGTTGAGATGAGTGTTGGTGGCAGAAGTTGCATAAACTCTTGCACTTTTCGTCTTCTACTGCATGGGTCGTCGTGAGAGGTGTTGAAAGAGATGGTAGAAAGAAAGAAGCATAACAATTTTGTTATATCTATAGGTACTTAATACATACAAAGTACATTATTTGTTGCCGCCCCTTTATTTCGATTATTATCCAGCTGGACTTGTGTATAAGATTTCTATAATGTCTTTTGCCCCGTTTTTCTGAACTCCACGCATTGTCGTTACCAACCACTAAGTCAGTCAAGGCTACTGCTATTAAGTCAACTAGATTCCCTTTAGCTTTCCCTCTTCCTTTCCTTTCTCCAATTTTTTAGTGTACTTTTCCTCTTCAACTTTTTTCTTCTCGCTTTTTACTTATCCAAGACTGTGATCAATGTCACGTCTTAGAGTAAAGTTAAGAGACCAATTTGTCTGGGAGCAACCAAAGTCAATGCAATGCAATTCGTGAAGAGAGATGTAATTTTTTCTCTCCTTCCATGATACTCTCTTGCTGCTTCTTTATATATTGAATCTGTATTGAGTAAAACACTTGATACTCCCTTCTCTCCATTCTATATATATAATACTTCTATTTCTATCATCCCTCCAAGAAAAAAAATTTCCCTCTTCTCTTGCTTCCGCCACGGGAGACAAGGCTATTCACTAAAGAAATGAGAAAGAAAAAAGAAAAATCTTTTTTCACACGCCCTCCTTCTATTCCTCCAATTTTTATGTTCAAAACCAAGAAATTGACGACAGTGGTGTACATACTACAAGATACAAAAGAGATTGGAATAGATTCTGGGGAAAGTTTTTTTCTTTCTCGTTTTCTCCCCAATTTATGACAAGGTCTCACGTGCAAGGGCTAGAAAGAATTGGTGAAATAACATTACATAATACATTTTCTTCATCCACCCAATCCTCACTGAGATTTTGAAAGGGTCATTGTAGTAAATTTTTGTGCAATTATCCTGATAGCTTTCGTATGTAGTCATAAAGCTTTCATTCCTCAGCCCAACTTGACACACGCCGCCTCAAACTGCGTTGTTAACACATTAAATGTAAGCCTTTGTATATATAAAACGTTTCCAAGCTTGTCTGACACAATGACAAACACATAAAGTCAGTGTGGTTTGGTTTGGTTTTTGCTTGTGATCATGATCCCAATATAATTTCTCTGTTTACGGAAAAAAATTCGGCACGCTTGATCGGAATTAGATTATCAGTTTGAAATGTACTCGTGAGCAATTTTTGCAATGTGCCTCAGTCTCACTCCATTTTTATTGGATATTTCTCTATCCCTTCTTACTTCCTACATCGAAGAAGCAAGAAGCAAATAGTCAATCCGAATCCCATCTTTGTCTTGCTTTCTCCTTCTCTTCCTTCCCATCGTTTTCTCCACAGGATGAGAGATGGAGGGTTCCCAGTTACCACAGGAAATAGAAAACTTTGCAAGGAGAAAATAGTAATGGACAGGAGAGAAAAAATTTATCCTATAAATTGAAGTGAAATACAATGGTGAAGGAGGGAACCAAAAATAATGGCACAAATGATTGGATTTGTATGGAAGGAGTTTTGTTGCAAAAGAAAAAAATGTTGGCTATTGTGTGAAACTTATTAGGTATTGCCGAAACAGGTACCTCCAACGCCAACCAACCTTCCCCAAAAATATAATTCCATACACATAGACCAACCATCCCAACATGGTACACTACAGTTTACTATCCAACTGGTTGCAATGCAATATAATATCTAGAACGGTTTTTTACTGTTTTCCCATATTCTCTAATATATCTACTGTGTTATTGTAAAACCTAATAGAGCATCACATCATATAAAAGAAATGACTTAGTATATGACTTTCTTATATGCTCTGGCTAGCTTTTATAGCATTCTTGAAGATAAAACGGATCTTACATTTTGAACGGGAACATTAACCATAAGCTGGCTAAAAAAAGGTGTACGTGAGTAGGTATACCTTTAAGTGTCCTGGTTTTTTTTGGATCTGCCTTACTACTGGATATCAGTAAAATGGTCTGTATTTATGATGGAAAACATACAAAACAAATTCATCCAGCATTTTTTCTTCACTCACATGCATATAATGGTGGAAAAGGCCTCGGAAAGTGAGGAAAGAAAGTAGACCAACTACTTCATCAATGACAAGCACGTAACCTAACATTAAACGCATATGTGTGCACTAGTAGTAGTAGTAGTGATCTACTTTACTATTGTCATCGTATCGTATTGGAACCTTTATTCCTCAAAAACATCTGCTGAGCTGATCTATGTTGAAAGCTTTGTAATAATAAAAAAAATAAGTATTTTAAAGCAAATAAGTACAAGGCCGTATGCATAAAAAAGTGCATAACATCAATATATGATTACACAATATTATAGTTGTAGCTTAGTTTGTAGCTCAAAAAATATATACAATATATAAGTTTTTGTCCATTTTATGCAAAGGGTTTGCAATCACTTGCTTTCTCCATCTTGTCGGTAGCTCAAGAGGGTAGGGTGCATTTTATATGCATGGGTCCATAATCTGGGGGAAAAACGGAGGGTATATAATTATAATATATATTTTATGACTGACACGAACTCATCTTGTCATCTTCCTCTTCTCTGAGAGTCGCGCAAAAAATGTTGTAATGGTCCAACACAATGAAAAAAAACGGGATGGGAAGATGGGGAGAGCTCAAAGTAGTTGTGTTTTGTGTGCCTACACACACTGCAGTATAAAAGCCCGAAATGGATGGATGACAGACGGATATTTAAGTAGAGAGTTGACATAAAAATGGGATGATGTACGGAGTCCACCACACGACTCCATGCTATGCTGCTGCATATATTTAGTTAGAGTAGTGTGTACAATTTACGAAATATTATGGTTGTTGGTTTGCTTAGTTGGTGACATCGTAAACCCATTCAATAAACCTTTAAGAGTCGTAATGCTGTGGCTGGCACTTGTCCTCCATTGTTGCTACAAAATTCCTTCTTCTTTATACATTACACTTTGGTTCGCTGGATGAAGGGAAAAAGGATCATTAAATGAAAACATTTTTTTGAAGGTTTTCATTTTCATGGCTTACTCAGTTTGCTATTGTTGGAATGGAAGCTTGGGTAGCCCACCTGAATTTTATATGGTACTTTGCTTAGAAGAAAGAGGAGGCTTTGCGTTTTATATCATTTACCATGCAGACCCCTCTTTTTATGTGTACAATATAACCTCTTGTATTTAAGTACCATTCATCTTTTGACACAACACCGCTCTGGATTTATTTATCAGATAGCAGTTCATACGACTGTAATAAAAAAAATTTGCTCATTCATTCACGTGCTCAATGTATGTAGCCCACGGTGTTGTGTACCTTTGACATAACGGTGAAAGTAGCTTATTTGTACGTGACACATCTTAGCTAATAAAATAAAGGATGCAGCTACAGCTATCATTGAATAACGTATAGACTTATTCTTTCGTATGACAAGAAAATTTTTGCCGAAAACCAAAGTAATTTACGAAATATCATACAAGTTCTGGGTAAGGAATCAATGAATATTTGAAATGCTAATAATTTTTTTCATTCAATCATACTCTTTTTGAAAAGGAGTAATTAAGTACCTAGTTAGTTCATTGAAATTGAAGGTAACGGTTATTGCTTGTTCTCATTTCGTTGGCATTGCACTGCACTATATATTCATAAAAGGTATTGACGCACATAATGAAGCCACTTGGAATTGTAAATCGTTGCGGTTGCACTATTCATATAAGCAACCACTCCTTTGGATAAATAGAAACATCAGAGAGGCAGCAAGTTTTTATCTTGTCTCGTAAATATTATAGAATCCAGAAAGTTTTCAGAGACTTCAGAGGGAGAAACTACGTATTTATTTATGGATGCAACCATTTCTAGAAGGATTGCATTCATCCGCCCACAGGATAAAAAGCCATTTTCAAACGGAAGGAAAAATCTTTTTCGGTTGATTTTCATTGTAAATCTAAGTGCTCTTTAAAGAACTCAACTTTATTTCTCGGTATTTCATCCAGATAAAAAAAAATATATTCACCACGTCGAGAGCCTATCCGAGTGAAAGTATTCTACACATTATATCATGCCTACCTTAGCTTCTACACACACATATCGTTTTGGGTAGTGTTTGGACCAAGTCTGAATAAATTTATTTCATAGCAGAAATAATATTTAAAGAATCCATAAAACATTTGAAGATTGTCCGTAAAAAACATATTTCACGTAGGGATATACAGTGCACTTCTGGAGACCCCATCTGCCCTTTCTCTTCAACTCTTCCGAAAGCCCGCTCCTCGAAAAATAACACAGCTTTCCCTTTTTTTAATACAGGCGGATATATGTAGTTCAGATGTGCATTTAAACAGCGCAATATTTCAGATGTTTTTGCATACATACGTAACATTCCGTAAAAAAATACATGGAATTGAATGAATCTGCGGGAGAGAATATACACAAAAATGAAAAGCTCACAGGCTCAGGAGGACTCATGAGAGAAAAGACGAACACGCCACTTTTTCCCTTCTCTATCAGAATCAGAAACCCTCCAAAAGAACTCAATACATTTTATAACTTATGGCTCCGTACATTCATTGGCGATAGTAAGGTAACAGAGGAGGACACAGGCCTTGTGAATTTAATGTATAATACCCACATGACAGTTATCAATACTTTTTTTTCCAAGCAGGATATACGAGAAAGGATTGGGGAAAAGGAAAGAGGAATAAGAAAAATTTCCTCAATATATATTGTAAGCAATAATATATGACGCATAAAATGTCCAACAATCCCCTCAAGAATAAATTTTACCCGTTGCTACATTCTCTCCTTGCAAAAAAAAACATACAAATCTAGGAAGAGGTACTACGGTACGTAAGATTGAGATCATGCGATGCCTCCACATCATCCACAACCAAATAAATGCATTCTGTTCCGGATGCGAACTGAAACTGAAAGGTAAAAACGAATGAGAATATTTCAAAATCGTTGCTCAAGTAGGCTTGAGATGGAGATCAAGTCAGAAATACATAAGGAAATAGTGTTATATGGGAAGAATCGGAAATAGCGGAAGGAAAATAAGACGCAAAAGGAAAAACGAGCTGATTCATATAAGATTGAAGATGTAGTATCTCGATACGATCTGTTATATGTACGTCATAAAGTATATTTACTTACATGATAGTCCAATTCGTTACCCAAAGCTGTGGAGTCATTGCCCACGCAGCAAACTAATTTTTAGTCATTTTGTGAATAAGATTAATGTTGAAAAAGAAGGCTGAATTATAATGCATTACATTAACACACATGCAGACATTTTTCAACGATTTCACTGCTTCAAAGGTAATATAATGCACATAGATGATGTGAATTACCTTTACTTCTGAGCTCAACTTACCGTTGCATTAGTCAAAAAATGTACTTAGTGCACCTTTGATATATCAATCTTAACGTAACGAAAGTAAATAATTTTATTTTCGTAGAGGGAAGTATGTGGAGCACGAGTTTGTTTAACCGTTCAAGTTACAGAAGTAGACATTAAGTACAGACACTAGACGACTAGACCTAGACAGCCGTCGTTTGCAGTTAGAGAAACCCAGGTCTCCGATCAAATACATTGTGCGAGCATCTCAAAAATAAAAGTTGCAAGAAGCTTTGTGCTTGAGTAAAGATGATGTCTTTGATTTTATGTATTCCACATTACAATTTAAGGAGGGCCGAAAAATCGTCTTTGATGTTGCAAGTTTGCAAGACCCATCTACGCACACATTATCTATTGTGTATAATACAGAAGATCTATATATTATTCACTATTGATATATTTATAGACAGCAGACGAGCTCATGTTCTATCTCTAGACTATCTAATGTTTGTCTGCATTGATGATTACCAGCGAGTTGAATCACCAGGAGCAAAATTCTCTTTATGTTGGCTCAACTAAGTCATTCAATCTTAGATTTTCTCCAAAGCCAAACTCGGTTGTCCCATTTCGACTTCCTTTCTCTTTCTTCCTTTTTCTTTCTTTTTATTTCTAAGGTTCGCTCGGCATGTCTGTATGTCTGCTCTTACATACGCCTTGTGTACATAGCGGTGTTGGTACCAACTTGTCTTATTTGATCCTCCATTCGTATTTCCCTTCAAGTGTGATTCGTCTTCCTTTCTCGGCTCCTCGTTTGTTCTTCAGTGAGAAATAGATAGTGCGTAAGATTCGTTTTTTTGTAGCAAGAGAAAGAAATCGAGATGGGAAAATAAAAGTGAAAGAAAGAGATGAATGTTATATATCACATCTAGAGAAAACGAGCAAGTGTCAGAAATGGTTGGATTTGATGCTCACTGATATAATATGAGGAGGGTTTAAGATATGGATAAGAAGCGTGTGAGTTTGTTGTGGTGCGGCGTGGTGTTGTATTACTACAAGAAAAATTGAAAGTGTAGAAAGTAGTTATTACTTTATGGCTGCTTGCTTCCATGTGCAGACATGTTTATCCAACTTTTATATAAACTTTAGTCAATGCAACCAAAATAGTCCTTGTTATGACTTTCCAATGTCTTGATGCGTTTTATTCCGATCTGTGTTCTTGTGCAACAGAGGGAAACACAGAATTGATTTGTGATACTTAAAGACAAGCTCCCTTTATTTCTGAACACGGGATGGGGATATACAGGCGTACTTTGTTGAAGACATGATACGGTGATACCAAAAGAGAAGATAACGGGCGTTATAGATCCTTATTTAACTGTACTGTATGGGATCCACTTTGTTACAAAATCCATTTATTCTCAAAAGGCAGTTCAAGCCCAAAAGCGTTACTATATATATTGCTGCAGTGCAGACATATTAATTCGTATACATATGTGCGTATATTAAGTATATGCATACATTTTTAGTAGCAAAAAGGACAGAAGCGGGAGTCGACTTTTAGTTTCTTTTTTACAAACAGATTTATTCTTCTCTTTTTTTTGTATCTTTATGAGCAGATATACAGTTATTTCTTTTTCCCTTTGATTTCCTTCTTCGACCATCCATCAAACGATCGAGATTCATAAAAAGGAGAAATGAAAACGAGTAACAAGAGAAAAAAGGGAGAGATGGACGGATTTTCTAACTTCTTTTCTTGCTCACATTCACATCACATCATTTCTATTCCTTATTTGATAGTAGAGTAGTTCATAGTACAACTTACTACACATACATTCACTTTTGACTGTACAGTAAATTCAGTTGTATATCAGAATCAGCCTCTTTCTCCCGTCGTGATTATGCAGCAAAGGATTTGATGGGATTCATTCTCGCAAAAAAAAAATGTCGATGAGAATCCACTTTCACTCATTCTTACCATTTCCAACTGGAATATGTAGGTACCCACAAAAGCATCCTCGTCCGTCTCCTTCTCTTAGCTCGACACATCTTTTCCTTTTCGATTGGCGGAGGTTGGTAATAATATTTGAAGTTATGGTGACGTTAGTACTTTTTCCAAGTCACATAATACGATTCACTCACAGCAGCGTCGTCCTTCCAATTCTCCACCATCTACGCTTTACTTTATACTTTGTTCCTTTCTTACTAATTCCAATCGACCCAACTTGCACACATCACAAATCAGAAAATAAAGTTGGCAAAAAAAATGTTCCCTTATATCTATGCCTGCGCTGCTACATGGTACTTATTTGACCGAATTTTTGAAAGCCTCTTTCGAAATAGAAAATCCCTGTATGAAACTACCAACTACCCCACAGAGGACAATGTACGTTCTTACTCTTACAATCTAATGTACGTTCATAATATATAAGATTGGGGAAAAACCTTACTACATTGAAATTCTTTTTTAGAAATTACAGCATTTTACGTGCCATTAGGCATCCTATAATTTTCATTGAACATCATCATAATAAAAAGGAACCAGAGTATAAAAGATTTATGAAAAATTTAACAGCTTTCACTTTTTTTCTCTCTCTCTCACACACACACTACTTTGTGTTGAACTTACAAAGGAATAAGTAGAAAACTTGGTTGTATGTGTGTGTGTGTGTGTGCTAGCAAACAGGATGAGAAAGAAGGAAAGAAGAGAGAAAAATGATGATGTGGGCCGCATATGGAGAAAATTGGTTCGTGTCCCTGATCAGTTGATGCACAAAGTACAAAATGTAGTGAAAATTCTACACCACACACATCACATCATCATCGTCGTCTCGCTAGTTTAAAAAGTACTTTTACATTTTAGCAATCACCATTCATTACGAATTTGCCATGTTGTGCTCACACGCTCCCACACATACATATATGTATGTTGTGTTGCGACTTTTCTCAACTTTCGATTCCGACCATCAAAAATATATGTATGTATATGTGTGTACCTATAAAGCAGCATAGCATATCAGCACTTAAATTTCATGTCATCATGCATCGCTTTAAGATGTATTTACGTTTTACATTAAACATTGATCCTCTTTTGCTCCTTATTTATAAGAAATACATATGCTACAGCGGATACGAACATGGTAGTAAATCCTGAAATTGCATTCTTATTGACATCTCTCAATTTTCCATCTGCTGCCTGCTGACTTGCATTAACTTTTCCTATTCCTCTCAAAAAAAATAACTTTGTCGACAAATTGTCCTCCAATGTATAGTTTGTCGATCACAGAGTAGTTTTCAATGGAGGAAATAAAAGTGTAGGCAGGCTTATTACGAGATGTGTAGTGCGATGCAGTAAAGAAAGCTGTGTATATTATATATTATTAGTATGTGTGCAGTGCACAATGGTGCAAAGACTATGACGATAACGACGATCGCTCGGAGTCGTCGTCTAGAATATAACAGCAGTTGACTTGTCATCAGCAACATCATCATGCTGAGCTCTGCTGAGCCAAAAGTTTTTTGTATGGCACTTTGGCACTATATGTGCTTTCCCTTGTCAAAAAATATTTTATCCAGACCTACCAACCAACCAACCAACCAAGGAACTTGACTGTGTATTGAATGCTGCATTACTGGCATAAGCACACTAAAATATTCCCCTAATCCACTCCAACAGCGTTTCAAAAAGTATATATATGTGTGTGTAGACTAGACTAAAAGTATATAATGTACGATTCAACTCGACATCAACATCAACACTATCGTTTACTGCAGTTACTGCTTTGCGGAGAAGGGTTTTTTATACTTGGAGGAATGGCAAAGCAAGACGACTTGTTCTTGCTCACATTTCATATGCGAGCATGAAACAACACTTGAAAAAAACTAACACTTGAGAGTCTCACACAACACAAGTTGACAACATGGACTTGAAGAGTGTGTGACGACGACGTTAATATATTCAGGAATTCAAGTACATTGTTGTGTAGCAAGTATCGTATGTATCATTAGTTGGATGAAAAATGAATTGATGAATTAAAATTTCATTCTTATATCGTACCCTACAATTCAATACACACCACACCATTGATTTATCAATGAGTTCGTGTGCACTAAAGATAAGCAAGAATAATACCGTAGCGTCACGCGGTGTTCCATACATGTTATTCAATGAATACTTTTGATACACATCAAACCTTTATTTCTCAATACAAATTGACAAAACTGATGAAACTATACTACAGTTCAATCTATGTAAATTGGAGCTAATATAAGGCTTGCTTTCATACACAAGCACAAAAACTTTACGATTATTTGATGCATCTGTATGGAACTATCAAATCAACTCTTTTTTATGGATTTATAGAGAGTGCACAACATCCGTTATATCATCAAAAGTCTGTGTTATGCACCAAGGTTGACATGTTTTAAATGATATTAGGTGGAAGGATTTATTGATTCTGGCTCATTTTTTATTTCCTTTTTACTTCCTTGGACTCCATTTAATAAACTACAACATTCTTCTCCCATGGGTGACTTTTTCTTTAGCTTCCAAGTCATGAGTTGTGTAACCCGATATATGAGACTACACACTCGTTTATCTATATCCTTAAGTGAGAGCGACAATATTAGAGCGTAGCATATAGATAGCTACATATACTACCGCTAGTTTACTTTTTTTCTCGTTCTGTTTCCCCCTCTCCGCATATCATTCTCCATCCAACTTTCACTTCTCACTTGACTTTGTGTGTAGAAGGGAGAGAAAAAATTCAGTCAGGGGAACGTGATTTATGTCACAAAAAAGTCATAACAATATTCGCATGTACATTTACAATGTACCCAATAAATCTTTCCTAGCTAGTGGTTTCTGATATTTATTAGTTTATCACACCAAAAGCTAAAAAGTGTGGAGACATCATGGCATTCAGAAAAAATGAAGGGGAAGGTAGTGTGGTGTAGGGTGGAAAGGCAACTATCCTATATATATGGCATTGGTATTACTATGCATTACTCGGCTTTCTTGTTCAGATGAAATTGAATCCTTTTTGAAAACAGAAAAAAAGAGTTCTGAAGCGAGGAGACATATGACAAAAATTAATAGGAGAAATATGTTTAATATCCAACGGAGAAAGAAGAGCGCTTCCTTTTTTATCAATTTAGTCTTTGAAGCTAATTTTGCATTGTGTTGGCTCTATGATACGATAGAATAAAATAGAATATGTATGTATATGGTGAGATGAACTGAAATACAAAGTGAAAATGAGTTCAAATATATACGCTCCCAATTTCTCTGAAAATAGAATCCTCCAGGACGCAAGAACAGAGATATTGGTTAAGTACTTAAAGCAAAGTTGTTACACACATGTGGGTTCCCTATATATGTGTATCTTTAGTTATTGCATTAATTTTAAGGAAGAACAAACTTTGTGGACGAACAAGGGGGAAATTGAGCAAATTCACTTTGAAATTTTGGAATTACACAAGCTGAAATCCGGTGAAAGGGAAAAACATGTACAACTATGAGTATATATGTTTACAAAGGCCAGTTCAAGGGAAATCCAAAAGGAAAACGAATTACCCGTCCAACTGACAAGATAACAAGGGATATGATACATGAGCTGTGGTATATAAATAAGTATCTTTCTGGAATACCTAGGAGTTTTGTATATACATGGGGAAATTGGAGAAAAGTAGCAAGATCGCCATTCCATTATAATGCTCCACTAATAAATGTATACATTCACATTCAACATTGCATATAAGCCATATGCATTCACCTTTTTCCACGTGTATCGAGAATTTTTTACCATTGTGGAGAGAAAAGCTTTGCTCAAGTATATATGTATTACGTCTACGTTTTTGCACACAAACGCTTAGATTTCTAATGTCAATAATGCTATTAAACAAATCCAAGGTCTCTCCTATAGAACATCAAGGATGACAGGATCAACAACTCAACCGTATGGTTTATGATTTCTTCAAAAAAGAAACTCTTACGATTAGATGCTTTCCCTTTTGCCTCTATGCATAATATTTATGTTCATATTCTCCATATCTTTTGATATTTATGTTGGAGGATGGCTCGTGTAACTTTATAGTGTACCTCTTTATAATACCACGCCACTCACCAGATAAAAATATGTACGTAGGTCTGATGAAGTCAGGCAAAAAAAAGTAAAAAAAGTAAAGTTTGTGAGAAAGGTTAAAGATGAGGAAATAGGTACAAAAAAGAAACTTTCTTTTCTTACGCAGTCACGTCTCTTACTTTTCTCTTCAATTTCTTTCCTGTCCCTTTTCGTTTCCATTTATTCTCCCTTCTGTGTGATGATGCTATTTCATCAACATAACAGTTATACTTATTACAAGTAAGTATGAGCATATACACTAAAGTAAAAAAAAGAGAACCCATCATGAGAGCAAAGAGCAATATTATAGAGCAGGAAGTAAAGACACTGTCTTCATTTCAGGTTGGGGAGCTTGTGAAAAACAAACTTATTTATTATATAGGCACAGAGAGAAAATGAGAACAATAGGGAGTGGAAATGGAAAGAAGAATGAAATGAAAGCGTACCGAAACATAAAAGACGATGATTTTAGTTCACCATTTCTTCTCTTACTAACATTCATTTACGAGAGTATGGGATATTTCAACTCATTGCAGAAGAGGATAGCAGGAGCATATATAGTTATGACATTCCTTACTCGAGGTTTGAGGCCATATAAAAGCTAACTTTCTCTATATATCACTCCCATTACTCTCTTCATTTTGTTAGCCTCATTAGGAGCATAATTCCCTTAAATGCTAACACAATTTTATAACATCAAATGAGCCACAAAAAGAGCAAAAAGCTCAAGAACATAGAGAAATATGTACACTATATACTTTGAAATCAAACAAGGACACTTTTTGAGAAGATTGTGGGCTTCCGTAGTAAATATCAAAGCAGATTTGGAATTTTAGTTCGTGGAAGTTTACAAAATTCAAGGTTAACATAAGATGGTAATAATACAAATACTGTTTCTTGTATGACTTGACTTGTCTGTTGACAAAACTTTTCCTTTCATTTCACGTTTGTGGTTTGGCTTGGTTTGGTTTACATAGATAGCTAAAAATAAAAATGAGCAACAGAAGTTAAGGGAGAAAATAAGAAACGGAATTCAAAAAGCAAAGTGGCTGAAGGAAAGCTATAGTGAGTTAAGAAGTGAAACAAATGAAGCTGATACATTCATTTCCCCATGCATATTTTGTTTCTGAATAATGACATGGAAATATGCACTCCAATTTCGGAAGATTGAAGAGAGAAAGAAGAAAAAAGAGTGAGGGAGAGAGCTGGAAAGAAAAGTTAAAGTAGCTTTCCACACATTGCTTTATCCTTGAGAAGCATATCCATATGAATATACAAAAGTGAAAGCCACAAGTCTCTGGAGACTTAAAAGGAAAAGCATTACCACTACTTTTCTCACAGTTTTCAGAACACTTCTTCCTTTTTTTCCTTCTCTCTCTCCCTCCCCATTCTTTGTCTCCCATATGGGTTATGTTCTCTTGCTTGCATTAGTTATAAGGCTTTTGTCGGCAGTCGGCATATTATTACATAGATAAATATATTTTGCACAAGAATAAGTTGCTATACCCATTTTCTTTCCACTTTTTACATGATCCGGAAGAGTATAAAATTCACACATGTAATAATGTTTGTGTACTTTTCAGCTCTCTCTTTGCTGTGGTATTATACATGCCCGTAAATAATGGTAGAATATGGATTTTGTCACCTTTTTTCTCTGGATTTATTCCTTGTGAAATCCTTTCAACAAGCTTTTATTTAATCAGCCTCCTTTCTCTCTCTCTCCTCCTTCATCCTCTTTGACTTTAGTTATGTTCTCTCTTGTTTGTTCTCTGTCTCAAAATGGAAGTGTAAGAGCTTTGGCCTCCCTCTCACATGTATTATGATATGATATGATGTTCTTATAAATATATGTGTGTAGCTTACAAATGTACAGTAACGGAATGTTTTACTGCTTCCCTATATCATGATTAGGGCTACGCAGGCACATACACATTATGTGTGGTTTTGTTCTCGGGCTACATTAACTGTAATAAGCTTTGAAACGGATGATGGAACCAACAAAAAGAGATGTAAATTTTCCTCGTCCCTTTTACAAACATAAAATGTGACTTTTGCACTAACTTGATCTTGATTTGTTCCAATGAATGCAGGGGTAAGGGCAACGTCATCATTTCATTTCTCTTTTCATATGCGTATACGTACATACGCTAACGCTTACATCATAACTTTGTTATATCATTTCGTCTGACAACAAGGAATATGTAATTCCCTTTTTAGCTTTTCATTTCATGCATACATAAGTATATATACTTATTTTCTCTCTCATTCTTTTTTTGTTTCACCATATCGATTTCCTATTTGTCATTCTATTTTTCTTGAAAATGACGCTTTCATGTTGGATGTTTCCCTTTTCAATTATCATTCCTCCTCCTGTTTCTTTCTTTCATAATATAACTCCCTTTTCTTCCAGGCAGCTTGATCCATTTACATGTACATTTATTCATTCACGCTATTCTCTATTTTTTACTTAAGTCAAAGTGACAAATGGTTATGTGCCATTGGAATAAGGTATTATTTTCGTGAGAGAAAAGGTGCTCGCTGCTCCCTATTACTATATATTTTGTGTTCTGTTATGCTCTTTTTTTATTTCACTTCACAGTTCACAGTGCCTTTTCTTTCTCGCTCACTTATACAACCAAGCCTCAAACTCACTTAGACAGTGAAAATCCCAGCTTGCCACACTCACCGCCCACCCGTCCGTCCTTTCTCTCTTTTTTTGCTTCACCCTTTTCAACATTATTTCTTGTTCTTGTAACAAACCGTGCGAGCGTCTTGTCACTCGACTTGCATTTTGCTCTCGGTTCGTTTTGTTTTATTCTTAAAAACATTGTGTAAGCCTTTTTGAAATGCCTTTGAGTAAAGAAACAAATGTTCATTGTAGGATTATCATCATAAATCTTTGTCAATTAGCTTTTCCCCTAGACTTTCGGTTTGAGTTTTGGATTTAAGGAATCCTTTCAAAGCTTATTTGTATTGTGTATATTTTAGACGTATTGTTTTAGCTCATTTTGCCAAGGGGAAAGTTTTCGTGGTTGGGACGGATTGCGTATACACAAGCATTACAAATTATGTGTACCTTTTAAGGGAAATACACAAATCAAATCGGCTTAAAGAATTTATCACTCGGCTCGATTACAATGGCACGAAATCGAATGATTATGTTCATTTAGCTGTGGAAGTTGACACTGATTTGGATGAAATTTACAACATGGGAGTTTGTCCGATTCCGCTTTTCTTCTGTCGCAAAGTCAAAATGACAATGGGAAGTAGTTTAATTTGTATATCTTTTAGAAAATGTGGGTTAGGGGTAATGAACTCTACTATTTCAATGGAGTAAACTAGCTCCTCATTACGTTTTCTACATGTAGTAGTTTTAGGCTAGCATGTTTAATGAAGCTAATTAATTATACGATTTTTCATTTTAATCTTAAATCAGTGTGAGCTGAGCAAAAGTAAAGAGTTAAAAACTTTATCAAAAGAATCTTGACTAGAAAAGATGGGGAGTTTTGGTCTTTGGAATAGCAGACTTTTTATAAGATGAGTTTTTAATCAGCTTACTGCATATATAGTTTCATATCAAACTTCATAATGATCATTGACAAAGAAGGGATTAAGGAATTGAATCTAAACCACTTTTCAGGAACTGTTGTTGTTTATATGCGCCCTTTTAATGAAAAACACACGTCAACATCAACAACGTGGAACTGTTTACTATTTGAAGACTCATGTCTCAATTTCCACTAGGATTTCAAACACAAGTCTCAAGGTTATTTTCTTTTAGACAATCTCCAACATCAATTTTTTTCGTCTGGATAATAAAGTCACTTTGAAATCAACAAAACTGCCTACGTTGACAGAAAGAGAAATTCAGAGATCTATAATATAAACACCCTTTCATTCTCTTCCTACGAAATGTGCATACACGAAACAGGAGATCTAAACTATTTCATTACGTACGTATAAGAGATAGAGATGACATGGGAGTTGCGTGTACGACTCTCCTTCATAATATTGCTTTATTCTAGACATAACTTCATACATATGAACGAAGTTCCAAAACGCAATAATAATGGAAGGACTAAAGGAGAGAGAAAAAAAAGCCTTTTCATTCTTTTGCTCTTCTCTCTCTCTCCAACATTTCTCAAAACTAAAACTCACTTTTCTCACTCAGTCATTCAAGTATCATGAAATTCTCTTATGGTCTCACAGGGCATGAACGAGCTAAGAATAAAAATTTCATTTTTACCCCATCAATCATCTGATATATAATGCTTATAACATGAGAGCTTCAACCAACCAATATCAACATCAACTCACCTCCACAAGCCTTAAGTAAATGTATTAAGGAAGAAAAAATATAGTATAAGCTAGTATATATATAATGTCAGCAGTAGCTTTATAAAACAAACGCAAAGTGAGTTTAGTGAAAGTGAATGAAAAAAACAAGTGAAAAGACAAACCGTCTTGCTGGTATGGTGTGCTCTTCTTTTTCTTTGAGATTATATTATATTACCGAAAGTAAATATGATTGTGGTGTGGTATGGTATGGTTTGGCTTGGTTTGGCCATGGTGTGAGTAAACTAATACAAGGCAACCAGCTATAATGTGAGAACTGCTGACTTGCCCTTTTTTTGCAATGCGTTCACTCTTCTTCATCCTTCCTTCAACATTGCTTATTATTATTTTTTTTCACCAACATCCACATCCACCACTCTTTTCTTCACAGAAATACAAAAAAATACTACCAAACCAAACCAAACCAGGCACCAACAGATTCCAACACTATCATCACATCGCTTTTAGTATAAAAACCTCATGCAGAACGTGGGACGTGTGCGAGAGAGTTTTTGCATGAAGGTCTTGATATTATTATTGTTGTTGTTGTATATGATGACGATGATGATGATCGTATATACATAACAGAGCAAATAATATTGCATATCACTCGTCTTCTCCTTTTCTCATGCTTGTTCGTTGAGTCAGAGAGTCATGTCGTCGTTTTAAGTGTAAAAGTCTGCTCCTCAATATTAGTTTTCTTCACATTCACCATACTATCCTTCCTCTTTTTTCAGTGCTGGAGCCAAGAAAAGGGGGAAAAGAGAAGAAGGGAAAAAAACTCTGCTGACTCGATGATGATTTATAAGTTAGCTTCCATTTTTTATGCACAATTTTTTTCCTCTCTCCATTGGGTATAAATTTAATACAAGGGAAGGCTATATATAGCTATAACCTTTGAGTTGGAACGGAAAAGGCAATTTCGCATGCACAAACATAAGATGGTACAAGATAATGGGTTGATGGTCTTATGAAATTTCCCTCTTGTATTCCATATTTTTATACTCATTCACGCAGTTTACTGGTTACCGAGTTGTATCGCATCGGGGAAGGAGTCTCATACACAAAGGGCGATACATTAAAATATAATGAATGCATTAAGGATAGAATGTGAAAGTTTTTTTTTTCAGGGACGATCAATGATAAGCAATATCCCAATACGTATGCCGATCTATTCTTGGCACAAACAATTTTGCCATAATATAATGTAAGCAATGGTTTATCGTAGAAAGGCAAGCTTGAAAGAAGATTCATTAGCACGAGCCAAGCCAAGCCAAGCTGCGCTGCAGAATCAAAGTAAGGAAAATATATGGGAGCCCAAAATTGCGATAGAATTTTAAAGGATTGATAATCACACACAAGAGAAAGAGAAAATTGTTTGAGAAAAGTGGTGGTGGTAGCAGCAGCAGTATTATTGGAAAGAAAATAGTGAAAACTGTTATTGACTATAATAATAAAAAAGCTGTTGAGGAATGTGAGTGACTAACCTATTCCTTCATTTTAATACTTGTCGATGTCGTTGGGAGGTGGAATGTGGCCTTTTGGGAAAAAACTTCTTTTTTTTGATAAATTGAGAACCTCATTGATGAATTCTTTGACTTTTCTGACGTGGAAAGAAGGAGAAAAGAAAAGTTTGGAGAGTGTGTGACGTGAAAGATTGGTCGGGAAGATAAGGCACATTTTAGGGAGGAAAGGATTTGGGTACAACAACCAAGCTCATTAAGAACGTTCTAAAATATTTAGAAAAAAAGCTTGTATGTATGTGTTGCATGCAATGGATGTGAGGATCTGTGCTTTCGAGGTAATAACGTAACATTTAATATTTTTGAATGGTTCTCCTGTTTGATTAGAAATTTAGCTTAGCATATAAGAGCTTCAACTTTTGAATAAAGACTTTATTAGCTCACCTGCTGGAAAACCCAATTTTGATGTCGCATTCATCATTTTTATCCATGTGACAAAAGCTTTCATTTCCATTTCTCCTTACTCTCAATTTGAATGGGTTCTAGGTAAAATACCTTTTTACAATTCAAATTTGCAGGTGGCTCACTCCCCCTAAACTATAGTGCTACTACGCAATACGTCAGATATTAATATTTCAACACATCTTCAAATTGCCTAAATTCAACTTAAACGGCACCACATGTCAGCTATTGAACCTTTGCACATGTTTAAAGACTTATCTATAGGATTACAAGCTAGCAGAAATTTCGGTTTTGAATAAGCCTTTTTATTCTTTCTAAGAAATGTCAGAGGACGATTTTCTTTAGAATGATTTTGCCGATTTTGCGTGATTTTTGTTTCTGTTTTGGACTTAGGTATTATATATGACAGCAGGTGACTCACTTCTAAAAATAGTTTACAAGTCTTACGTGACAACATGAAACTTCATTTGACATTTCAAGTGCATGTGTGTTGTGGTGTGTCCAACCAAAAATTATATGAAGCTTATACAAATCCAATCATTGATACAATTATGTTTTCTCATACTTTTTGAAATTAATTTCCTTGCCTAGAGGGTCCAAAGAAATTTTGTTTCCGCAAAATACAAAACTTCGACACCTAATTAAGCATTGGAACATGTTTTGTATATGCATGTATGAACGTTTATCAACTATACTCACGTCAGTCGAGTATATATTTTGTGGGAGGTTATATTCATGCTAGTTGTTGATTTGGTTGATAATAGAAAGAGAAACATAATACAGTACTTGCAAAAAGTGTATTTATACATAACAAATTCAAATGTACAATAGGGTCCCAACAACTTTCTTGCGAACTTCTCAATTTTGTTTCACAATCATCAGCAAACCCCCAGTGGCCCCAGTGTTTAGGCCCAGGATGGAATACAATGGAATCACGCTACGGAAATGCAAAAAAAAATAAACCTCGGAGGCATTTTGCTTCCAATTTTGCTGTTGATGTTGATATCGAGACCAGTCTCAGTCCCTCAATTTCCTACTTAATCCCACCAACTTTGGAAGAACTTTAGTTGAGCAAGTAATATAATATAAAAGGCTCACCTTGCTCATAAACATGAATTTTCTCCTCCTGCTGAGAAACTCATCTATTCAATGTTATTCGTGAGTGTCACCGTATTAAAAAATTGTGTTGATTGACAGTATGGTATTACGTTGGTGGAAAAAGTTTAACTTGAAAATATATTTCATAAGAAACCCTTGTGAGTATTAGTATCACCGTATGTGGTATGGTGTGGCCATATAGCCATGCTATAGTGGTGTTTCACTAAAAACTATGCACCAATATGGATCCCAAAGCTACTGAAGAAAACTCATAGTGAAAGCGGCCAAAGTATTTTACATAAAAAATAGCGTAAAGCAGCAAGTTAAAGGGTTCTTTATAGCATTTGAAACATATTTTTGCAATACCTAGAAAAGAAGGAACGCTGGACTGGAATCTCATCAGAATTTTCTCATTTTACCAACAAAGAAAGTTCCTTTTTTTTTATTTCTTTCCTTTTCTCTTTCTTCTTCTTCTCGTTTTTTGCATTACCTTTGCTGGCTTGATTTCTTTTTCTGCCTTCAGAAGAAGCATTATACACATTTTCCCCTTCCATACAAGTCAGAAAAGAGCTAAAAGGACGTAGAGAAAAACTGTTTCCATCGTAGATTAAACCTGGCAGACAAAGTAAGTATGGGAGCAGAGGATAGTAGTAGTGGTAGAGGGAAACAGTAAGCACTTGACTACTGGAGGGTTTATTTAGCCGAAAGGCGTATTTTTATGGTAAATGCGTTCCTCTAACCAAATACACTACTTTTTTTTACGAGTAGAGAAAGGCAACCAATTCCCATTTTCAGTGTGCTTTACATAATGTTACATATATCAAGAGACCATATTTACCATCATCTTCTTCTTCTTCTTCTTACTCATTTGCTCAATATACACCACATTTTTGGTTGGTCTACCCATGATTTATTTTTGAGAATAAATTACTTTCTCCTCTTTTCTCTTCCCTTCTGTGAGTTACCAACAGATAAAGGTTCATGTACATAGACCTAAGTTGTTTTTGCGGTTTCCAAAATGCGTAAGATGTATATTATTTAGGGAAGGCTAAGGTAACTAAAACTAAAGCGTAGAAATGGGTTTCAAAGTGGATTTTCCCATCTTCTTTCATTTTTTATATGGTTCATACGTACTTCTTCCGTACCTACATATCCACCAACACGCGCATTAACTGTACAGTTGAGAAAAAAAGTTTAAATAGCATTTTGAGAAAGCGAACTCTATTTTTATCCTACCAAAACATTGCAAGTAAGCACCTTATGGGAATCTAATCTACCAGTCAGCCACCACCATTTCTAATCCACTTGAAGAATATATAGTCGCGACGCACTATATATAGTCTACAGTCAAGCTGCATTCATGGGAGACTTTCATAATGAATTAAACTCCATAAAAAACTAGTTGTGAACTGCTTATTCTTATGCAATCCCTTCCTTGTTTTCACATATCCACCCTTTTTACTTTAGCTTAACTTTTTCCTTATGAAAAGTACCATTAACTTATTAATACTTGGAGGAATGCACTGTGATGTTGTACCGAAAATAAAACATAAATAATATAATAATTTTTCTTTATACTTTCTTCTTTCTTCCTTTGATGATTTATTAGAATCTTCCCTTTCAACTTTTTTCATAGTTGCTTAACCCTTGTTTAGCTGTTTAATATATTAGACTGTAGAATCGAAGAGGAAATGAAGCGAAAAAGGGAAATAATAGACGCAACCCATGTAAGTAAGTAGGTAGGTTGTAGGTAGGTATATATATTTTATTGCAGTTTGGTGAACCAAGCTTCTCACAGTTAAGTAAAAAGGAAGCCACAATCATAAGTAAAGTGAAAGGGAATAAAAGGGGTGGAAAAATCATATAATATTGGATTGGATGAGAAGAAGAAGAAAAAGTGTCATCATATATATAGGTGCTGTACTATCATATCATCATATTGTTAACGTACATCATTCCGTGGAGTATATAACGATTCGACCTCCAACGTTACCGCTGTGACTCCTGGGGTCACACACAGTCTTGGAAGCTCGGAAGAAATGGGGGAGAGACTAGACATATGATAAAATTCCACGTTGGTGTTGGTACACTCACTTGGTGTTTTCTTCTTTCTATCGTTTGTTCCTCTTCGTCTTTCCTCATCTCATTGCTTTCTTAGGTACGTAACGTACATTACATTACAACATGTACCGTGAAATACGAGGTCTGTGTCTGATCCCAAACAACATAAAGATGAAAGACGATGTGCGATAGGATGCGATGATATCAACTTTTTTTTTAGAATGAGGGGAAAGGGAAAAAGGGTTGGTTGTAGTTGTCATATGATGTAGTACAGGTCATATCATAACTTACTTTCTATATTGTGTGATTGTGCAACTTTTAATAAAATGTGCTTATCCTTTTTTCCTTCAACTTTTGAGTTATGTATTACTAAGAATTACCAACTAAGAATTATACGGGAGCAGCTGAGCACACGTATAAACAAATCGCTTAGCTCAGAATAAATTTAATAATTAAATTTTTGACAAGAAATACGACGAATTAAATTATACAAACAATGTCAAACTGTAGCTAGAACATTATTGAAACTAAATAGTTTTAATAAGGTTAGCTACAAACCCTGCAACCAATGATTATTACTATAATAATTAAGTTGCCTTTATTCTCATACCCAGCGGTACTAATATTGCTCTTGTACCTAGCTGGGCTCACCAGCAGGTAAACAAACATACTATTTTATAAACTGACCACTAGCAACTGATAAACCACGACCAGAAGTACTGCTGAAGAATATTTATTGCTTTTAAGGTCATCATCATCATACTTCATGAATATCTTCCTGTGTTGGAGACTTTTGATGTGGATGTAGGAATCCTGGAATTGGCCCGCTGGCTCTGTCATTGAACAAATGACACTACCCGGTCACTTCTACGCCTACCTGCCACGTTGACCCCAATCGAAGGACGATATTGCAGCGAAGTAGAAAGATGGAATCAAGTCGAAATGAGTACAAGTGGATCAACTGCCATAAATGTAAAATAAGGGCCCTTTACAAGCAAGGAACGAAATCAACGGAGGGCATATGGATTCACACCAAATACAACTGGATTTGTAGTAATTGTAAAAAATCCCAGCAAGATGAAAGCAGCAACGTAGATGACAGCCCATTGATTACATCAAAATTACCTTTTCATGACGTGTCAATTTTTGACTCAAGTGACAGTAATTGTTCAAATGAAGAGCTAGAAACACCTACACCTCCATCACTTTATGAGAATTTATTCCCAAAAGGGCGAAAAATAGTTCATTTGAATATAAATGGTCTGAAAAGCAAATACGAGGAAGTGCGACATTTATTAATCAACGAGACCAACCTCATGTGTTTAGCTTTAACAGAAACTAAATTAGATAGTGACAGAGACTCCCCCAACTTGTTTCTTGTGCCTGGGTATAATTTAATCAGAAACGATAGAATCTTAAAAGAAGGGGGAGGTACAATTATTTATGTAAATGAGAACTTTACATCGCACATTTGTGAGCTACCTGATTCGCCACCAGGTTTTGTTGAATGTGTAATTTTAAATATCAAAGGAACTTTTATGAAACCAATACACATTTGTGTCATGTATATTCCCCCAGATAAAATTGATGAAGAAGTTTTCTGCTTCTTAGAAAAAACATTTTGTTACCTACGATCTCAAGGAACCGAATTTGTAATAGTAGGCGATTTTAATATCGATTTACGTAGACGTACTATAGAATCAAACCGACTGACAGGCATTAGTAAGGAATTCAATTTAACTCAAACAATCAAACCTCCAACTAGGGTAGCGGTACGTTTTAATGGGAATTTCGATTTTACAAGTTCAGCGACATTAATAGATCATGTTTACGTCTCAAATAGGGAGCTTTTTTGCACATCTGGTGTAATTAATATCACAGCATCAGATCATCACATGACGTACACGATTTACAAGTCCAACAAACTCAAATTACCTCCCAAGGTCCTAGAATATAGGTGCCTTCGCAAAATTAATGAAGATGATTTTGCGAATGATTTTAAAAAGATAGACTGGAATTTTATAAAAAACAAACACACGCAAGAAGTTAATAGTGAAATTTTTGAAAAAAGTGTCATTGCATTGATGGATAAGCACGCTCCCTTAAAAAGAAAACTAATAAAAGGGTCAAACGAACCCTGGTTCAGTGCAGCGTTAGTTGAAATGTGCAAAGCTAGAGACAAGCTAAAATCAATGCAATTAATGGGAAAACAGATTGCACAACAATACAGAAAATTAAAGCAGGAAGTTTACTGCAAAATACAATCTGCAAAAAAGCAATTCTTTATCAATAAATTTGAAAAAGTGAAAACATCATCCGATGTCTGGAATACAATGAATAAACTAACAAATTTTAGACAAAATATCAACACGAAAGTAGCCAAACTAGTGAATAATGAGGGGAATGTTCTTGGCAATGATAAAGACATTTGTAAGCAATTCGCAACGGAATTTGTAGTGACCAGCGCAGAAAGTGATGTCACCGATTGCTTAGTTGACCTTGAAAACTATGTAGAAAATACTGAATCCAGTGTAAACATTTCAAATGACGACGTATTAGATGCGATTACCAATCCAGACGACATAAGGATTGATGAAAGTGATATTAGGGATAATGATATATTAGATGCAATATCCTACGTTAAAAAGTGCAAAAACACCAAATGTAACGTTCCTATGTTTATCTACAAACGGTTCTGTAATTTACTAGTTATACCATTAAGACTCTTGTTTATCACTATCTTTGTTACTGGTATTGTTCCAAATAATTTTAAACTAGGATATGTTACACCTTTGTACAAGGGAAAAGGACGATATAGCCAATCAGGCTCATATCGTGCAATATTTAACTTCCCGTTTATAGTTAGAATTTTCGAAAGATTATTGTACCGAAAGCTAATGGCTTATGTCAGCCACTTTTTCGACATACATCAGCACGGGTTTATGCGTAATAGATCGTGTGATACTGCAATCGCAGTCTTTACTCAAAATATTTACGAATCTTTAGATAAGACATCAGGAAAAGCAGTAGCCGTATTTGTTGACTTTTCGAAAGCTTTCGATTCCGTTAGTCAAACACTCTTAATTCGAAAACTGATGTTTAATTTTGGAAGAAAAGTGCCCAAAATATTAATACGGATACTAATTAGTTATTTTACTAACCGTAAGTTTAAAATCTTAAATGGAAAGTATGAGTCAGCAGAGTATTTAATTAGGGCTGGGGTGCCACCTGGATCAATTTTAGGAGCCCTTTGCTATACTATTTTTGTAAATGATATAGGAAGTGCAATAGCCCTGAAGTACTTACTTTACGCCGACGACTTGGTTATGTACACTTCATGTGAGTCGTTTATCGATGGGGCCAACGAGCTCACAAATGCCTTAGCCAAATTAGAAGTATGGTGCACTGAAAATGGCCTTAAAATAAATGTTGAGAAAACGAAATGTATGCGATTTTTTAAGGCTAAAGATCACCAAGCAAGAAAAAGTGCTTTAGGTGAAGTAAAGCTAGGTAATACAAGGGTCGAATGGGTCAATGATTTCAAGTATCTTGGGGTAGATATTGATAGCATTCTCTCATTCAAATCTCACGAAATACGTGTAGAAAAACGTATGAATTCTGCCCTAGCCAGAATGTACAGTATCAGAAGACTTTTAACAGAGAAGGTCATGAAAATATTTTTATCATCTTATGTTGTAAATATAGTAGATTTTGTAATCGTAATTTGGGGTGTACAACCTACCAAATTATGGTCACTTCAAGAGAAAATAAACCGTTTCCTCTTAGCTTTCTACCACCCAAACCTAACCAAAAAACGAAGACAAAAAATGAAAAACAGCACCCTAGAAATAAATGCACTGCTTCAAAAGGTAGACCTCATGACTGTCGCAGAACGGAGAATTTATTTTCTGTTAAAATCGATAATGAAATGGCGCCAGCTAGACATCTTCGAAGGATATTTTATAAACAGCGGAAAGGAGGAAGGTTATCGTGACAGTTATAAACAGCCGAGACATTCCAAACAGTTATACAAACAGTCCATCAAGTGGAGTGCAACGTCTACCTGGAATCATTATATTTCAAAGGTAAAAAGTCAAATTACAACGGACACGACACGAGATGTTATATTAGAAATATTTAAACAATCTATTCTGTTAGAACGTAAGAACCTTTATGTGTAACATGTAGATTATTGTGGATATTTTGTAAACGAATCTGGAATTCATTTTTGACCTTGGAATGTACTATTGGAATTATATTTAAATGTTCTTCGAATGCACGATCTTAAATGATGTGATATGTTAGAGTATGAAAACCAGACATTGTATGATGACTGATACTCAGAAACAATAAAGTTTATTCATTTCATTCATTTCATGTGTTATTATTATTATGTGTAAAAGGAAGAGAGGAACAATCGCTTTCTCTTTCCGTACATTATGAGCCGTACATAGATCAGAGCATAAGTATATGTAGTTTTTATGCTTTTTTGTGAGCGGCACACACACATACAACCGAACATTATTATTATTATTAGGTACGCTATATACGCGTTAGAATGTTCAAACATAACATAACACAACAGGAATTACAAAGAACAAGAAGAGGAGTCTCTGTGGAAGAAAGCTCATTTTGATTCCCCAGTATCTTTTTTCTCTTTGTGTGCAAAAAAAATAGAATAAACCTAGTAGGCAATAAAGATTGTTGGGTTTAGTTGTACTTTCATGTACCGAATGGTAATGGTAAAATAAACGGAGTCACCGCGCACCACTCACATCGTTATAATTTTTTTTGTTTTACTTGATATTGAAATACATAGTGGTGTGTGTTATTGGTACATCACATCACACAGTTAATGCCTTGCTCCTGCTACAACCAAACTACGGTCGGAATGCAATATATATGATGTGCGTTATTAAATACGATTTGGAATCTATGGATTTATGTATAAAGGAATGGAAGTTTATGGTATATGAAATCCTTGCTTCGGATGACATCACGAGAAAGTGTCCCATAAAAATGTAAAGAGATCTCGAAAAAGTAGGTACACTGAATGGTGTGTGCTGTTTGATACATAAATTGTTGGCAATGGGTTTATTTTAAGGGAGCGAATTATCCGACTTCATAAAACTGGAGCAATTGAAACGAGCTAGGGAGGGAGCTCTGTGCATTTACTACATTGCCTTTGTTTGCAGAATATGTAATGTGTTCCGCAGAAACTCCTTTGCCATCAACTATTAGGCTGAGTGGCCGGATTGCGACTATTGCGAGTTCATAATAATTTATTTTGGGTGCAAGATTTGTAGATTTTTATGAGAGGATTTCATAAATGATAAAATGGATACTATTATATCCTCATCCATGTAAATGGATGTGTATATGTATGTGTATTCCCGTCAGACATAGACATACGGTTGGTTGGACTTGGAGTGAATTTTAACGGCTGATGGGTTTTGCACTAGTTAAGCTAATACAAATGATGCATCTCAGAATATGTTTCATGTAGCTATACCTAAAGAGTTGAATAACATCATTGGGAAATTCACGGGGTTAAATTTTATTCTTTTCTTTTTTTGCAGTTCTTTCGACCAACTCGGCAGAGGAGGATGAGGAGTTCGACTTTGCAGCTTATAGCCCTCCAGGCCCATATTTTGACAAAGAGTATTCGAAAAATGTGACCGCTCTTGTAGGAAAAACAGCTTCCCTAACGTGTCGTGTTCGTAATTCTGGGAATAGAACGGTAGGAAAATACTTTGAATGATTATAATAATGCCCTTTTATTGCATTTTATGGATAGACCTATGTAAAATGTTAATAATATATAACATGCTTCATGAACATGAAGAGATGCCATATAAAACTACAAAAAACACGATTAACAGGAACTTCATTCTAATAATTTTAGTAATAATTCCTTTCTTTGAAATAAAATCATTGAACTATAATATATTCGTAATCTTTGGGCTGTTCAAACCCCACGTTTTACACCCCCAATTGCTACCATTTTAAATGTAAACTGATTTTGAAGATTTTTGTTGCATTTTCAAGTAGATCAAATATGACTAAGGATTTAAATAAATAACTGAAAGAGCAGATTGGATTCATAACTGGTAATCACATTTTCACATTCAATTGACTTAAGTTATCAGAAGTTCAACTTATCAGACACAAGCTCTATAACTCTGGCAAACATTTTTAAGTTGTCAAAAACACTCAAAGGAGAAAGTTAGCATTTCATAATTATGTGTTCTACCCAGTCCATTATTCAAAAGAATCTAGTTAACTGATGCAATAATATCGCAGCAGTTGGATGATTGATTTAATTTTAACAACATATTTTTATCTACTTCACCATCTTTTTTTTTAGATATCGTGGGTTCGACATCGAGACATACACTTATTGACTGTCGGTCGAGACACGTACACCAGTGACCAACGCTTCCAAGCCGTTCACAAACCTCATTCAGATGAATGGATGCTACAAATTAGATATCCCCAGGTGAGATCAAATTATCCTTATCTAGATCCAGGACATTTTTTCTATTTTTTAAGCTCATCGTCTTATGAGACCAACCTCCTTTTGTTCTCCATCTGATATTTTTTCTCTATCTTGTGTATTTCTATTTTTCTTTGTTGAGCAGAGAATAAAGTCTATGAGAAAGAATAGAGATTGTATTATTTCTAAACCTACTCCTTACTGCGTGGGTTGATGACGATAAAGCTTGACTTACCCTTTTTGTTTAGCCAGAATGGATTCACTTTTTTGTTCCCACCATTCATGCAGCGTTTTGGTCTCAATTTTTTTCCTCGTGGAGTGAGGTCATAGCCGAGTAGATTGCTTCTTTTGTGAAAGTCCATTTCAACTTGTCATCTTAACTAATAGCGTAATTATTATTATTATCTCCAACCTAAAGAAAGTAGTTTCGTAAATAGGATTTTTATATAAATTTTCTACTTAAATACAGTCACTACCATAAGTTTCTTTTGTTGCTTAAATCTAAACCAGAAGCATTAGAACTTCTACGCAGTAAAGTAGTAAAAGGCAATCTTAGTCATCCTATATATATAAAGATGAGAAATTTAATACAAAATTTTCTTTGTTCCTTTCCAACATTTTAGGAACGAGATTCGGGAATATATGAGTGGTGAGTCTTGATTTTTTGATTGATTGATGAATGGTTAAGATTTCTAATAAAAGTCATAACATATAATCTGTATAAATTTTCTTTTTTTCCTAGCCAAATTAGTACGACTCCTCCAATAGGTCATTTTGTCCATCTTATCGTTGTTCGTAAGTAACTCATTTTTATCATAAACATGCTTACTTTTTCTTGTCATTTACGTATTTGCTCCTTGAACTTAATAGCGTTAAAAATTATTTACTCTGGAGTCATATATCAGTCATTCATTACGTGTTATACTTTTCTGATCGATACGAAGGATTGGATTCAAACCGTCAAAATTAATTAAATTAATTCTGTTGATCCTGGATGTTGGCATCAATTGATAAATGTATGTATCACCTTGTTCAAAGCATGTTATTTCACTCAATCCTTCACTCGCTGTTTTAGTGTATTTGTTACAAAAGAAAGGATTTACATCTCAGTTTGGTTCAAAAAGCGATGAAAATTACTACGTCTTTTCGGTAATCAAAATGCGCATTAAGTGAGCGAATGGAATATTTGGAATGTGTGTTTTTGTTTACTGGAGCACTTGTTTACCTAGATTTCAAACAATGTATTAACAAGAAAGGATTTTCTCTATTTTCTCATCCAATCTCGAAATGAATGACACCAAAAACTTATCATCTTTCAGTTTTGCAAAAGCACGCAAAAAATAAAAACCAACTTAGCATTAGCAATCTTCATCTTTCTTTCTGTTTCAAGCACAAAAGCATTTGTGATGGACGACATATTTACAAAAAAAAACCTTAGGTTTCTCCAATTTTCCTCCATTCTTAGCCTACTTTTCTTCCATCATGCATTTAAAAAATTTGCCTAAACCTGTCTTTCATTTTTCCTATAATGGCATCCCTTCCCGTGAAAACAGATTTTTCCAAATTTTCGCCCTCTTTCTTTTGTTCTTAGGTGAGTAAAAATGTGTTTGGATGAATGAGCAAATGAATGAGAAGAAAAGGTTTTTTTTCTTTTGAATGCTCCACACTCCACTAATAGAAAAGTAGTTTGACGAGAGAAGACGAATAAAAAATGGAGGAGAAAGAAAGAGGAGAAGCGACGACGGGAAGAAAGTGGAAGAAAAACGTGCAAAGTGGAAATGTAGAAACGAACTATGAGTAAAATTCGAAGACAAATGAGTGAAGAGATGGATTCATACGAAAGATAAATCCTCGTTCACTCCATTTATGACGGGAACTCTTTCATCATCACCAAGAGAGAGAGAGAATGAAAGAAAGAAATCTTGAGAATGAAAGAAAGACGAAAGGAAAACGTTAGCGTAAGCATCATTTCTCACTACACTTTAGCACTGGATGTGTGTGTGTGTGGCAGAAAGAGAAGAAAGAAAAGGGGAGATGAGATGAGATCCAATTTCTTCAGTTTAATAAGCGATTATATTTCATCTTTGATATGGATATTGTATATGCATTAACCAACCAACAAACAATTTCCCCCAAGGATCCTCAACTATAATTAACTTTTTAGTGGGCTAATTACTCAACAAAGAGGATTTCTCCGTTTCCATTTTGGCTCTGCAGCAGAGATGCAGATAGATACAAACTTATCACAAAGCAGGAACCAATATATAAAGTAAACTGATTTGCTTACGTTTCTAGAAAGTATTTTCCATTGTCAACATCAACACTCATATCAAATCATAAGAGCAAAATATTTCAAAGACATTTTGATTGCACATTTGCTTCTATCGCTTTATTCTTCAGTTGTCCCATTAGTTCTTTCCATCGTTCTTCGTTGAGTTGACAAGAACAGTGCAATTCTTCATTAGTGCTACATTTTGCAATTCATGTATCAACATCAACTTCTATTACGTACTATGTTGTACTTAGGCAATTTTAGAGAAGGATTCCAATTCTCTGTGAGAGATACGGATATTATGTGATGTGATGATGCTGACAAAATAGAACTAATATCGCACACATCTTTTTCATTCATCCATCCATCTTATTTTTTTCTAACCTTCTATTCTTTCCTCATCCTTCTCCCAAGCTTCACTTTTTCTTTCTGTTCTGAGAAAAATCTTAATGTGGTTTGGTTCGGTTTGCTAACAAAACTGAATACAATGATTCATGTCATTATTTACTGTTGCGAAAGAGATTGATAACACTAAAGTAATGAAGAAGATTCCGAACGGGAATGAAAGTGTAGCTGTTGTCAGTGTGGGATACTCAATCTTCTTACAAGGCCATCTTAAAGGATGATGATATGATGATAATATAAGTAAATAAATACCATAATTTCTCTTCCACCAATCTATCTTTGAGCTACAACATGGAAAGTCCCACTCGTACACGTGTATGACAAGAGAAAGATAAAGATTTTTATTATCATCAACTCAAAAGAAAAGAAGATTATTACTCCTTTTTCTGCCAATGTATAAGCTGTTTAAGACACTTGACTTCATTATGAAGAAGACAAAGAATGACCCATATATTTTTATGGCGAGTTCAATTTAATATATATAGTTTTTTTCAATTATTAAGCACTCTCCCCCTATTATCACTGCTGTTGCCACTTTCTTCATCAAGAATTTTATTAAGAACAGAGAGAAAGCAAAATAAATGAAAAAAGAGAGAGAAAAGCATTCGTGAATGAAGCGTCCGTCTGGAAATGTCATCTGCTGTGTCTAAGTGCTCAAACGAGTGTGCTGCTACTACTACTCTTTATTTCAGTGTACAAAATTATTAGTAATATTCTCATAAAAAGAAGTAGCCCTATTTTAGGAGTGCATTGGGAATCTCTGTTACACCCAAAAGAACACGAGGAGAATAAATTGTACATCACATCATCACACATACAATACGTACGTACGTCCCAGTAATAAATGGTAATACACACTTCTTCGAACGAGTCACTTTTTGTCGAGAGTAGTTTTGGTGGCAATATTGGCAATCGGTAGAGCCATAACTATAACCATAACTGTCTCCGTTTTATGTTTTTAATATTATGAGCTGACTAGCTGTTACTCCATAAGGGGAACGTTGTACAGAACTCTCCAACTCCCATTCTGAGTCATGGGATAAGATGTATGAAGGCAAATTCAAGATGTGTGATATTGCCATTAACTTATGTACTTATGTGTATACTTATTTCCTTTCGGAGAATGCAATAATATCCTAACCAACTTCCTACTTTCTTCCGTTCTGGGTATATATCATGTATCTAGTTGCATACATACTGTTTGATTTTCCCCCAGATAACTAATATATTTGAATCACTTGTTTGCGTCGATAAATATGGAGAGAGATGATTTTTGAAATTATGGCTTGTTGTAGAATTGCCAGACATGTTATGTCGTAAACAACACGTTCGCATCCCGAATTGGGGATGAGGGCTAACCATAATTCTTGTTGTGTTTTGAGCTTTCAAGTTTTGATCTGATTGAAGCGTGGGGGTATTATGACGATTTGAAGTGTTTTTAAGGAAAGAATGTAAATTGTAAATTTAATATTGTAACCAAAAGCATCTGACATCATCCATGGATCCATGTCATGTACCTAAGTGCTATGTATGTATTATATTTGGATGATATGTTTTGATGTTCCTAATTCATTTCCCTTTTATTCTACGTCTCTGATCATGAAATGAAAACTCGTTTGTTTCTACTTTCCGTTCCTCTCAGTACCCCTAGAAATATTTTTTTTTAGTTTTCGAGAATCCAGGAAACATCACACGAATTCCTTCCGTCCTTCCTTCCTTCTTGTGCCCTTTCCCTTTTGTAATTTTGTGGAAATTCTTGGAACGGGTATAAGACACGAGTACTATTTCTCCATCCTCTGTTTCCTCTCTTTCTCTTTGTGGTGTTACAACTTTCTGTTGTCAAAGACTTCAAACAAAACGAGATTTGATTCATTCCTTTCGTTTACATTGGAATCAGAGAGAGAGAAAGAGGGTTGGATTTAGATGTATGTGTCTATTACTACTACGAAAGGAATATACAAAACTACTATATACACACACAAATATGAAATATATGTATGAATGTATATGAGCCAGCATCAATTCAACTCAACTACTAGCCCACTTTCCGCACTCAGCATTGCGTTGTGACGTTAACTTGTCTTCTTTTTAGGTTGTTCTCTTTTGACCAAATTTCTCTCTCTCTCTCTCGCTTTTCCCTCAACCCTGATACCACAGAGTGGCACGTCTCTTTCTCTTTGCGTAGACATTATATTATGCCTACACACTACATACATTACCATTATTATTATTGCATGAATGACTGTCTGAATCTAAAACATGACCTGGCGAGCTTTTGTGGGTGAGGCTACTAATGTTGTCACGACCAGTGGTACTACAACTACACAAACACACACACTCTATATATATGTATGTACATGTTTTTATGTACTATGACTTCCAACTTCAACTTTCCATCCAACTGCCACTTTTCCTTCATGCATTCATACATAATATTAGAGAGAAAGGAGCTCATCTCATTCCATTGATGATGGTGGTAAGTACGCATTCAGACAAGCAGTAAGCAGGAGCAGTATGGTTACAATGGTGAAGTTGAGAGGGTTTTGTGGTAAATAATGGGATGAAGTATCTCACACACAAAACTTTGTAACCACTACCATTTACTACATGTATCAGTGAATATATATAGGGATTGTATTATATACCTACATAAATATGGATGTATATAAACCATCCCATTCCACTTACATAACTGCTTGCTGTTCACTTTCTCACTCACTCAGTTTCACTCTCTCTCTCTCTCTGCTTTCTTTATATTCTCCTGGAAATTTTGAAATGTGACTAGTAAACGTTTCTTTCTCATGTTCCACTTCCCTCACTCATTCCTCCTCCATCCCTTTTCATGCTGGGAACAACTTGTTATATTATCTGAAGGAGGGCAATATCTTATGACAGCGAATAAAATAGATCAGCATTTGATTTTAATGTGCTTTCCCCATTATGCTCTCTGAGCTGTCACGCCACCATCATCAGCATCATCATCATCTTATTACATGATTGTAATAAAAAGTTATCGTCATATTATCATCATTATCATTAGCTTTATATATGCTATACAAATGTGCGCACTGTGATGTTATGGGGTCCTTTACGAATCCGTTCAACCCATATCACAAAGTGATAAGAATTGTGTGCGAAAAAGGAAAAGTATAAAGTATATCCTTGCAAACTCTTTGTCAGCGTGAATTTGGGCATTGAAAGTTGAAAATGTGTCCTAATTATTCTTTCTATTGATTTCACCACCATGAATCAGATCATGCGCTTGCTTAAAACTTTTACCAACAGAGATGACAGAGAGTCTGCAGTCTGCAATGCTGCTGCTAAAGCCTAATAATTAATTTCCGAAAGTATCAACTTCCAACTAAAGTCAAAAATAGAATTAACTAAGTTGTATGTGTGCAACAAAGCATCTTTTATTATTAAGAATGTGTAGTAAACTAGCAAATCCGCCGTGTAACTCAACTTGCACAATAGTTATTTCCGCTTGGAAGTAAAAATAACAAAGTTTTCATGCTCCAGAGCTTATTTTCACCATTTATCTCTGACAAAACTATTTACCCTATATAAAATTAATCGATGGAATTTACACCAAAGGGATCCTCCACAAAGTACATGAGGAAACAAAGTGTTTTTTCATATTTCCTCTGCTATACTACTCCCTTTTCGTCTTTCGCCATATGTGTTTCCTATTCTACTTGTAGCAAGAGAATATTATTATTACTTTATTTAAGAGGCCCAGCGTACTGACAACGTCCTTAGTTGGATTGCCAAAAGCTTCAGGTCACCAAAAACTGCAAGCAAGCCAACAAAAGTACATCCGACTCACATTCACTATTCTCCATCCAGACAAACCACAACATGCCGAGCCAAAAACCTAAAATACGGTATTAAAACATACAAAAAAAAATCTTCTCTTCCCATTGTATATCTGCATACCAAGCAGACCGATGAGCCAAGAAGATGTGATTTCCGTAAACGATTGGTTAGAGTTCCTCATTGTTTAGGGTCGTATCTCCATTCCATTCCTGTATAGAAAATAGGATGAACGGACGGAAAACCCAGAGAGGGAGAAAAAAAGAAGTTCGCATTGCAAACAAGAAAGGAGAGCTTTACTCTTCTTCTCCTTTTTTTGTTGTCTTTGTTATCCTTAACAGGATCATTTGGAATGTGTACAGAAATGGGGATGTACATTCATAAAAACGTCCCACTTTCTCCGATGCCCAACCAGTGGAAGAATTGTCACACAACAGCTTCTTTCTAAACAAGTAGAGTAGACTTGTGTATACAAATACATATGGACATACGTATACCTACTATATCTATTTGTATCGACTTGACTTAAAGATTCCCTCTTGCATTTTCCCCCCAGTGTTTACTATTAGTAAAGTATATAAAAACATGGCAGATTTAAACTATAAAAAAAGGGAATGCAACGGGTGATTTTTTGTGACCATCAAAACAGCTTCTTATTTGCCACACATCTGTTCTTCTCAACTATATAGTGTTGATATTGATGACTTTTCTTGTGCCTAGAAAATGGTCAATCTCACACTACCCTATTTAGACTGGAGGAGAAAGAAAGATGAAGAAGAAGAAGAAGCTGGGTGGAAGGAAAAATAAATATATAATGTAATGTAATATGTATGTACCTAACTGCACATCTCATTTCCCATCTTACTGATGATGACGATGATGCTATAGTACTTCATCAACAAAGTACGTGAAGCTAAGCCCAACCAAGCTAAAATCCGGCATTTCTTGCATCAGCGGAATCACAAGCTTTACTACTTGTCAGAGGAACAACTGGAGAAAAACACGAGTGTTAGTTGGACTTTATCAGCCTGATAGTTGGAAAGAATAACAAGAAGAGTACAACAGTAAAAACTAACTAACTCGTCGTCGCGCTGATGATGATGATGGTGTTGTTGTCGTATCTAAAGTATTAGTATATATACAAGTCTGGGAAAAGAAGGAGTACATAGTTATGTAATCTAATGTATCTTGCCACGTAATGTAATGAAACGTAATGAAAAGCAAAGTAATGAGACGCGAAAAACAAAGAGACGAAGATGCCGTAAAGGAAAGACGACTTTCATCTTTCACGAGACACAACAAAATCTAAACTGGTTTGTATTTTGGGCAAGTATACAACTATAAATACATACATATTATTTCTTTCACCGTCAGTTTAACTTGCTTTCTCTAAATTTTCCCATTTCTTACTTCGTCGTCTTCCTTCTTTTTCCTCTTCAATTTCTCCCACACTTGGATTATTGAGAGTCTGTCGTGTCAGAAATCTACGTGGAAAGGGAAAGATGGGAGGTTTTTTTTTTCAGACAAAAAAAAACCTTGTAAATGAGAAGACAGTCATATAATAAAGAATAGGAAGTTAATACGACTGCATTCCGCGATAATACAATGTGTTAATAATATGTAATGTGATGTAGTATATTTCACACTGACTGGGCTGAAATAAGTGGAGACCCGTTTTTCCATTCCATAAGATTTTTGGAAGTCTGCTCTGAAGGCATAAAGATAGATATATATGGTGGTTATCTCACGCTTTTCGGTCGATTCGTCTCCTTTCACTCGCTTTCCTTACGCATATTATAGCCGACGACTTACTAAGCCAGACAAGATATTGGATGTTTATAATCTGAGGGAAAAATGCGTCTTCTTATCAGTCAACATGGGATTTCCTGTCTGCTCTGTCATTTACAATGTCTTTTTATCCGCCCAGGACATTAAGTAGGTACACTTTTCCCTGGTGTAGCGTCATTTTTATGAATTTTTATGTATATCACCATCACCATTTCAAATGTTAATGTTGCACACTGTCATTCAAACACACGGGTAGGGGCCACAGCAAGTTTTAATATACTCTGAGTCACTATGTTTCTAGCTGTCGTGTTTGTTAGCAAGTTTAAAGTGATTGTACTTTGAAACGAAGCAACTTTTATAAGAAAAGATGCATTGATGCATAAATTAAATAATATATAATATCCTTTTGGAATTCATTTCAAAAACTTATTTTATGCCAAAACACTCTTGACGTGACTGAGGGAAGAAGATAACGAAATTATAAATTCTGTATTGTTTACTTCATTGAAATATTTATAATCCTTATATAACTCTACTGTTTTCCTTGATTTTCCTCTCTGTCTGAGAAATGGAAACCGAAAAATAGGAGTTGGAAACTCTTCCAGTTTCCAAGTTTTTTAGAGCAAGGGAAAAGCACAGCCTGTGACATTTGCATTTAAACTTTATTGTTGTTTATGCAACTGGAGTCAAATGAAATGAAAGCTTAAAAGCGAATGGGATAAAAGTAAGAGTGATGAGGAACAGGCTGAAAAGTCCATTCTTCATAATAAAGGAAATAGTAACTGGGCCATGGTTGAACTAATTACTCGTCGTAACCAAACCATTGTACATTTTGTTTCATGTTTGACTAACAAAAGACGTGTTTACTCTGCCACACTCTCTCAGTTTCCTTTCCAAATTAAATGACTTTTGTAACTATCCGCCCCGTCATATTACCTACATGACAAAGTGCACGGTACACATTAACTTTCTTTCAGAAGCTATATTTAGCTTACATCCCACACATGGCACTCACTCGGTTTGCCAAAATAATGAAATACGTCTCTCTATCTCAAATAAACTTGCTAAAAAGTCTTTGACATAAATTCAAATCCTGTATTGCTCTTGTCCGACCCTTTTGATTAGAGGGAAAATGAATTGTAAATATGAAATTGTTATTTTGTAAAACAGGATGTGTATAAGGGTTCTATATTCCATTCCATCCACTCAAACAAAAACCAACGAAATTATCCATTCCAGAAATTCTGAGGTAGGAGGTGCTGGATTACAAAAACTTTCCCCTTTGAAGCATAAGTAGTTAACAATAATATTACTGCGTGCTAGTGGGTCAGGGTAACACGATGAAAGTAATATACATACGTATGTGTGCGTTTATTACAACTTCCCACTTGTAAACTTTTAATATTGAGCATTGGTTGAAGTCCCTGTAATAAAGTGGCAATAACATATAATATCATATCATATGAGCCTTCTATCTAACCTTTGTGTTTGTGACAAAAGTTTCGTAAGTTTCGTTTCGTTGCCTGGCCCGGTTATTTGCGGTGGTTGTGGAATGAAGCGTTGACTAGTTTTTGATGTTATAAATCCCACATAAAATTTACCACCGCACACCGACCACACAACTAACCATTCAACCGACTAGCGACCCCTTTTACTAGTCTATATATTTTGTAGTGTGACAAAACATTGAGACTATGCAATTGTTTGTACTGTACTGTAGAGATAAATCTGCAATGAAGAATGCGATCATGTATATCCTTAGGTAAAAAGCATTTCAAGTTTTCTAGGTCTCATCTCTCAACCCATATGTCTCTTGATACTTATCAAACAACTCCACAGCTGCCCTTGCTCCGTTTTTTTGGTTGCTCTCCAATTCACATTCGGAAATGACAAAACAGGGAGAGTCAAGTTGAAAAAAGAAGCTGCTCATATAATGTTGAGCGTGTTTGTATGTATGTACATAAGACCTTGAGTGCTTTCGACCTCAAAAAACGTTTACCCTATCTGTTTATAGACAGAAGTTGAAGGAAGCCACATAAAAACGAGGCAGGTCAATTTCACTGCTGCTCTTGTTTTTTTACTACCTTTGTTGTTGTTACGTTGCCCTTGCAATTGTGCTACTGACTGGCTGGCATGGCGCTGCCGGCCTGGGAAAATGTAGAGTTTAGTCAAGAGGATGTTTGAATGTAGTGTAGTATAATGGTCTACAATGTGTGCCATATAATTTAGACGGTGGTGGTGGTGTGTGTGTGAACCGTTTTTTTTGCATCGAGACGAAAATAAAGGGAAAATGAGGACGATTCCATTGCATGAGAGATTGTGGAATTGAGGAGGATGAAGATATGCCTCGAGGGATCTTGTCTTTGCAATCAGGCTCAAACCAAAAAAGACTCAAAGAGAAGCTCTCCTCTATTTTACTTTTTACGCTTTAGCCTTTACCTTTCACTCCCTTTCTCGTCTTATGCATCCTTATATTGACTTACTGTTTCCTCGAAAATGAACTCACATAATATGGATTGCCATATGATAAGGGAACTGTGTGTATGGTAGTCAAGGACTATCTAACACATGACTACTACTGCTGCTACCACCACCAACCACCCTGCCAGTATGAGCAAATCCTCTAACTACTAATGAAGTAAACCCCAATTTCCCTAACTAGTAAGAGAAAATTGGGTGCTTTTCTTTGTGCAATGTCCTTTCTCAATGTGCCTCTTTGCGAAATAGAGAATATGAAAATGCTAATGTACTTTCGGCTATAGGTAGCATATAGTAGTGGCCACACATATTATTCAACTCGTTACATGAGGAGTTTACTGGAATACCAAAGTCAGCAAATATAAATGAAGTAAGTAAGTAAAACCAACGGAACGTAAATACATGGATGGTTACGTGCTTATTTCCTCTCCCGCAAATTTGCCTTCATGTTGATGAACTCTCGGAACCAATAAAACACTAAAGTAAAGAGTAAATGAAGTGGATGTGTATGTGTGTATAATAAGCTGGAGTTTTTGTTAACAAGTAAACTGGAAATGGTTTAGGAGCCGATGAGCATATCCTTTTTTTTTTATTTATCTCGATCTCGTTCGTAATATCACTCACCTGTTAAGGAAACAGGTAAAAAAAAGTAAATAAGCGTTCCATTCCGGTTTATCCATTTGGTTGATTTCTCTATTAAAACTGAGTACCAATACTACCTGCTCACTTTTCTTATTAAAAAGTTACTTCTACTCATCATCAAAGAAACTAGTAAAAAAGGATAACAAGCTGGATGAACAGAACACTACACAGTTTTTTAAACAAACTATTATGATAGGGGAGTATAAAGCAGAGAGAGGGTTATGTTATGTTATACGAAACTCTCAAGTCAAGTCAAGTCAAGATAAAGCCGTCTATCTTTTGATCCGTAGATAAGTTGAAATAGCATATGATGCTACTACTGCTGCTATGACCTAGTTTTTTTCAGTCTCAACAAGATAATGGAATGCAATGGGAAAGGTCGTAGGGATTGCAAAAAAATACAACATATAATTTGTTATAGTATGTGTGTAGTGTACAGAAGATTTTTGTTTCCCAATAGCTGACCCACACCCTTTTCAAATTTGTAAGGGGAAAAGTGGATAACTTTTTTTTGAGCAATTCCTTAATTTAAGTGCAGAACACATTACCTTAGGAGGGTTGTTTTGAAGAAAGGAAATAAAGTGATTGAAGAGAATTAAGACAAAGTATATGCTTTCTTTGCTCCTCATGTGAATTTTCAGTATTACAGATTCAAGTTGTACCAGCCAACTTTAGCCTCATGCTATTATGTGTAGCATAAAATAAATGCTAGATAACTATATACGTACATATGTAACAGTAACAGCACTAAAGTCTTGTTGACTTGTAGACGATTTTTCCACTTGGCGTTTGCCAATTACCTAAGGTATACGGTATATCAAAAAGATTGAGTTTTATGTGTCTGAGTGTATATACATTTGTATTAAATGTATGCGAGTTTCCGAGAGGAACGGAAGACTCTTTCTTGAAATTACATTGTGTAGTGTTCCTTGAGCATGTACACAGATACTCACTTGAAGTGGGTACATTTTATATGTTTTTCATATGCTTATTGCTGCTACTTGCTGGTATATAGCATTTTATATGCTGCTACTTACTAGTCCACCAAATACTCCTACTCACTTATGTTGACCTGAAAAGTTAACTTTTTGGGGAAAGTATAAAGTTTGCCCACTTTTTGGATTTAATTTTCACAAACTGCAAAAGAGCTTCATTCTCATTTTCTTATGTATATGCTATATACAGAATGAAACTGGTATGGGGGAAGGAAAGAAGAGTAAAAGTAATATAAAGTAATATTAGTAGCCTCCAAGGCCTGTCTTTACATCATTATCTTAAAGAATACTAACAGGATAAGGTCGCTTTAGTGAAATGAGGGAGAGAGTTACAGTTATGTGGAGAGAGAGAAAGTTGGAACTAGTTGTTTTAATTTTTTTCTATTATCACCACTCACGATAGTGCCAATTTCTTTTGCTCTCACTGAACTCACCCAGCTAACTTCCACCATGCCTAACCTACCACCGTCTTACTCTCTCTCGTGTAATTTGGCATATATTTAAAAGAGACGAAGGATAGCATGTGGAAATCGTAGAAAGTTGGTAGGAGCCCCAACTTCCTGCTGCGTAGACCTTGTATAGTAGTAAGTAAATAGGAATTAGGGGTTTCCTTTACAACTCTTTATAAAGAACTTGGAAGGAAGGGACGGGGAAGGTCGTAGAAAAGCGAAACTGACTGTAATTTATGCCGGTGCTAATCCGTAATTTTCAAAAACTATTTAATTCACAGCGTTTTAATTAATTACGTTCTTTACGATGCTTTCCTTACCCCGTGTCAATGTACAGGGTTGGTTGTAAGAGAAATGCCTAAACATTGGACGCATCTTATTAGGTGTTTCTATATAACTTTTAAATGTGTAAAACAAATTTTGATATGGTTATGAAGTTTTTAATGAATTTCTAATTTTATTTTAAAAACAAAGAAACAAGTATACAATCGGATTATCTCAAACTACCGTCTTTTTGGTAAAAACTGGTTTATAAAAGTGACGGCATAATGAAAATACGTGTTATGTAAATGGAAGAAGGTTTGAAAATATTTTTAAATCTCAAGTACAGTATTATAATGACAGCTGAATATTGGAAATCCTTTCTGTGAAGAAAAGTATGTAAAGAACGCGAGGTTCTTAAAAGCATTTGTCGTTCTTTTCAACTTTTTCTTCTGGTTGGTGGTTGCCAGTTTCGTAGATTCGTTGCGAGTTTTGTAGAGAAAAAATGCAATAGAAACAAGTATGTACGAATCATCCTTCTTTCTAGAAAAAAATAAATGCCACATACCGGGAAAGAAAGGTTCAAGGAGGATGCCTGAAAACATCAATTTTTGTCCTTTGAGAGTTGAAATAATATCACTGGAGAGAAATAGGAGATGTACGTGACATTATTTTGAAAGTTCCATCGTGTTGCTTTCAACTACAATCCCTGGTGACTTGTGATATCTTGCAGTGTGCATGTGTTTGGAACAATCTTCTATAGCATAGTATGTATAATACGTATGACTTGCTGTTCTTTCAACTTTTGTAGTGGAAAAGATGATGATGATTGTGGTTATATGATATTAGCTTTGCGGATTATCTTGAAAGACTCTACATTTTCTACGCTTTACTTGGTTTAGAATAGCCGTGAAATTTAACCTTGGATATGACATGAATCTTTTGGTTTTATGGGTTAATATGAAGCATGTAGAAATACAAATGTTTCGCTCCAGTAGCAAATGTAATTAGTTATTGAGCAGCTTCTTGTAACTACCATATTAGTGTGAAATGTGTTTCACGTATTGCATTTCATATCCTGGATAAACTGATTTACGGAGGATGAGCGAGCCAGACGAGTCATATTTCTTCAAAGAAACAAATATACATTTTGAGTGTTCACCATGTGCTGCATTGGACTATCTTTTTATGCATGCTGTACAAGGAAATCTGCAATGAAATCAACACGCATAATAAATGTTATTACAAAGCCACATTCGAAGATCGCATCACTAAACATTATTTATGCCAAATGTGTAATAGTAATGAAATTTTTCGGTCTCCTCTCTACCACCTTCATTCATATTCTACTCTACATAATATTTATAAGTATGTATTATTTATGTACATATGTGTACTCATATGCAGGGTTGCAAAAAAACATGGAGAAAAGATTTTCTCCATTTTTACATGTAAAAAATAATAAATACATGGAAATACTAGGATATATGGAAAAACTCCGTTCGCATGCTTTAGACACACTACAATGTATACAATACTTTTAAAATGCACACTTGTACTCAGAGTGCTAGACTGAACTCCTTTTCAGTGATGTTTTTATATACTTCACCATATTTTTTAGTAGTTTCCAATAGAGTTTAATTTAAAAGATATGGTGATTAAATTATGCTAACGCTAACTATAAGTTTCAGCGAGTATTGACGCATTAATATTCATATTCTCAACTACAGAAAATATGAAAGAACACAAAGCTCGACAAAATAAGTGAATTTGTATCTCACCGGGGTGTTATTTCTGAGTTTTTGATTCGTCCAGCAGCATTTATCCATTTTTCCATGTAACCACATTTATCCATGGAGAAACGAATTTTCTTTTCTCCATGTTTAAACATGTTTTATCCATGTCATTTATCCATAATATGTTTTTACAGTCTCGGTTTAGCTTTGGTCGTGGAAGGAGGTTCTAGCTGTGCTGCTCCGCACATTATATATGTGCACATTATATACTTAAAGTCACAACAAGTTGCATTTGCTTTGGAGTATGCATAACATACGCCGCGTTTGCACAATTTAATATTGTGATGAGTTGGCTTATGCTAAACAAAACAAAAACACCTCCTAGTTCCTCACCACCAAAAGCCTCAAGTTCAATCGTCGAAACACCCTTACAAGCAGGTGAAAAAAGGCCTAGAAACCTCGCGTTTACACCATCACCTGTGGACTTGAGTAAAAAGCCGTGCTCAGTAAACCTAGAAAGTGTTTGCAATATAATTGTGGATACAGTTGGTGCTGCAGCAGAAATGGGTCCGAGAGTGGACGCAGCCCTTGTGGCTCAAATTAGAGCAGTTTTGAAGGAAGAGTTGAAACCAGTCAATGACAAGCTCGATCAACTTTCGTCATTTGACGAATGTAAAGAAAAAATTCACCGACTTGAAGAAAAAGAGAAAGAAAAAAATATCATCATCTACGGGATTACAGAAGAAGCAGATGAAACGCCACAAAAAAGAATCATATTGGCAACAGATTTATTCAAGAAAATTGGCGTTAACGACGTCATGGTTGATAATATTTATCGTATTGGGAAGCCTGCTACTGTAGTGGGAAAGCCAAGGCCCCTACTGGTGAAAGTTTTAAAGCAATTGGATAAAAGTCTCGTCATGGGGGCACGTGCGAAGCTGAAGGGAGAAAAAATATATCTCAGTGATGATCTAAGCAAGGAGGAAAGAGAAGCACATGGAAACCTGCGCAAAAAGTTCAGGGAGCTCAAGCTTGCAGACAAGGACATCAAGCTGTCTATAAGACGTGGACGCATGTACATTCTGAAGAACGGTGGAACTACGAAGAAATTCGACTACGACCCGGCATCAAAGGCTGTCATCGAAGTCTGACATGAAAGGTCCATGGAGTGTACACTAGGATGCAGAATAAGAATAAGTAAAAGTAACATTAAGTCATTAATAAACACTAACAAACTAGATAAGTTAAATATAATTTACTGGAATATAGAGGGCTTAGGTCAATTTAGAAGTATGGATGAAATAGATTTGCATGAATTTCTAGATGCACATATAATTTGCCTTTGTGAAACATGGGCAGAGAAGGATTACGTCATAAAGGAGTTAAACTTATTCAATGAAGTAGCTTCATATGCTACTCGAGAACATAGTAGAGGACATGCAAAAGGGGGACTGCTTACGCTTTACAGGAAGAATATATTCACTCTTCACTCAATAATTGCGAAAGAAAAAAATCTCATTGCTATTCGCCTGTTTATACAAAACTCTGCAATCATAGTGGTTAATATTTATATACCTCCTGGTACTGAAAATGACAATAATCTTAATAGTCTGGAAGATTGCTTAGAGGAAATGCTACAAAGTTACCCTGATGATAGTATATTGCTTGGTGGAGATTTTAATGCTCGAGTTGGCGAGTTCTCAAATTTTAATGAGGAGATAATAGAGTCATTAGGTCATTTGAGGCGTGAGAGAGTCAGTACTGACAAAATTACATCATCGTACTATATAAACCTCATTCCCTCAAATGGCTGTGCGCAATACCTAAATTTTAATTTGTCACATAATAAAGTAAAAATGTTGAGCCAAGCACGACTAAATGAAATCAGTGGCAAATTCTTCTCTGAAGGAAATTTGCATGCTCTTTATGAGAACGAGATATGTACCATGTGCAATATGCATGATTTGGAATCCTTGGAGCATTTCTTCCTACGATGCAGAATCTACATTGGCAGTAGGAATAGGTGGATAGAAAGTTATTTGAATATGCTGGACTCATCAGATCCTTGGGAATCTATCCTAAACTGGGAATCCGTTGATGAATGCAAAGCATTTTTTAGTTTTATTTTGGAAAGTCTTAGGATGAGAAATATAATTATGCAGGAGGGAGAGTGAATACTCCAGTCAAACTAAAGCTGACTTCATTAAGCATTTATCCTCGCCAGACAACAGTCCTTCTCTGTCAATTAATCTATCTCTTGTTCCCTTCACTTCTATTGACCAAGCCGTAATTAGTTAAATCCATATACTATAGTCAATAATTAAGTTCTAAGGAAGTAGCATAGACATAAGTTCTGTTACCTACTGTTACCATAAGAAGTCCATTCTACTTTTCGTCATGAATTTTAAGGCCAAAATTGTAAGTAAATATACTAAATAAAACATACTAGTATTTAATAGATTAAGTTTGTCACTACCACATTCTTGCAAAGACTGACAAAAAAAAAAAAAAAAACATTCTGTATCTAGTGCCTCGCACTTGTGTTTTTCCTTGTGGGGAAAAGTTCAGTTCTCTGTGGAAAATGGGGCCAAATTGCTAAAAAAGCTGGAACTATTCTAGCCACTGGTGGAATTGTGGCAGGAGTTGACGCTGCGCTTGAAAAGAAATCGGAACCCGGTCAAATCCAAATCTACACAGCAAAAATTCCTGAGCCACCTTCCTCCCATTTTAACGATTTATCACAATTTGGACAAGTAAGCGGAAATCGTAGCCCACCACAGGTATACCCTAAGTACCCAACCGATGCTATTGTTACAGTGAATACACCAAAAATTAACGGAGATTTGCCACCCGACCATACCGTTGTTGTGGTTGTCAGCTCATGCAGTGTTACCGTTTTAGTTGTCTTCATGATGTTCTTTGCAGTGTACAAGTTAGTGGCTAAACAAAAGGAAAACGTTAGGGAAGAGTTGCAATTGTAACTCCTTCAAATCTGATTTGTTAGTTTAAATTTTAACTTTCTTTCAAACATATAAGTTTTAAAATGTTAACCTTCCTTTAAAAATAATACATGTTATTACTTCTACTCCTACTTAGACCTAGTCTCAAATTTTCTCTCCAACATAATATTCTATATGATATGTATCCGTATTTAGATTCACAAGTCTAACTTTGAACCTTTTATTTTTCGTCTTATTAGAAATTTACACATATATCCATATTTAAATTTTATAAAAATTATCTGCATAACCTTACTAACCCGAGATTCATATTAATTATTAAAATGTAAATTTTGAGTATATTGATTGTCACCCTATGGACCAGGAGTCGAAAGGGTGCTAAATAAAAACCTACAATACAATACAATACAATACAATAATATGTTTTTACATATTGCAACCCTGCTCATATGTGTATTTGTCATGCTTTAAACTGGAACAGCATCACAGCCAGGAAGGCATATCATTGCAGACAGAGTCTTCTTGTCATTCGCAGAATTTTTGACACGTACATTCGTACTCAGAAGAGAGGTAGTAAAAATAATGAATTCTTTACCTAAACGCCATTGCTAGCAAAAACCCAGCATCTAGGTTAGGAATGCAAATGGATTCCGCATGGCATATATAGGCAATACTAAAGACTGATAATAACACCAAAATTTAATCATGGCATGGAAGACCTAGACTGGGTTGACGAGCGACGAGTGGCCGGACAGGACCTGTCGGAGCCTTCATGCATATGAATGATTTATGCAGTGTCCATGTCATGTGAGCAATGAACGCGAAAGTTTTAACATGAACAGAATAATTTAAAGAAAAGCTATAGTGCTGCTGGTAAGTTGAGTTGAGTACACCAAGCGAGCTTTTATGATTGCTCCGTTTTTACAGGTCCAGTCCAGTGCCACAGATAAGGTCCGCACTCATGCAATGTTGTTAAATGTAGGAAAGGAAATGGCAGAAAACAGATATGTTGTAAAATACAAGGACATCATGGAAATTGAATAATTACATTACATTTTACAACTAAATAGGAACACAAGAAAGATAGAAAGAACATTGAAAATGGGGAAGCCAAAGCAAACATCAAACATGAACATGCTCGGTGTTTACTATAGTAGGAGCCATCCCAGATGTTTACAAACCTTTAGCAAACAGGATATGCATGTTTAGCTCCACTTTCAAAGGGATATCTTATTGCCCTCTGCGGCTCATTTTTCAAGGAGAAATGCAGAGTGAAATGTGGTACCGTACATGACACAAAAAAAGGAAAAGTGCAGCAAAAGTAACTTTCTCCGAAAATTTAGGACGCTTGGACAAAGTATATATCATTTATTAGTGGACAGATGGCCAGAAATTTCTCAGTCGCAGTTGTCCCTTTTGAAAAGTAAGCTTTGATATGGAAATTCCAATCCAACTACGTTCTCTCCATTCTTACAACTCATCACAGTGTGCACACTTACAAAATATATTATTGTTAGATGAGATTACGGTATCGAAACAAGTTCAGCGAATACTTTAATAGAATGACCTTTCCTGGAGAGCATCAATGCATGCATAAAATGACTGGAACAGATGGATGAGCACAGTGAAATATTTTTCCAGGTTTTGACGTGATCCCTTGTACATGTCGTCCCAATTCAGTAGAGTAGATGGATGCTGCTCTTATTTTTTCACTAAAAAAAGTTACTTGCTTGTACACTTTCTGTATAGATAGATTGATATTCCTTTCATTATCATACGAGCCGAACCACCTTGTCATTCATGAGTGCCTTTCACAAAAGGCCGGACCTCGAGCGTCAATTCATAGCTCCATATTCATACTAATGTTTATACAAGTATGGAAACGAATCGTGTGGGTAGGTACCTAAGGTGTTTTTGTCAACTAGCTTTATTCTCCTTTCTACCCATATCATATTTAGTCGAGGACCTTATTTTCATGCTCTTGTAACAAGATCTGGGGGAACTGAACAGATTTGCAAATCAAATCGAGTACGTGACACAAGAAGAAAAATGCCACTTCGTCAGTCAAGCCAACCAAGGCTCAACTAGCTTTTTTGGGGGTTTGTTCCTCTCTTATGTGTCAAAGTGGTAGAGAAAGAGAAGAAGGTAGTAGCATTTCAATGGAGCAGAGAAAAAGGATATTATGTACATATATTGTGTTCCTGACTTTTCGTTTTGGTTCCAAAAAAAGGAAGGATACTGGAGAAGAGCATGGAGCAGAAATGAAACGCGTCTCTTTTTCCTTCTTTTCCCACAAACACACACGTAGTATAAGTATGTATACATACACAGCAGAGGCTTCAAAAAAACCTCGACTTTGTAGGGTTGGAGCACATATTGCTTTCGAAATTCCCTTCACATTTTTCCGTCACAGCGAACAAGGAAATGTGAGGAAATTCAGCTTTCCGCATACAAAGAAAAGAAGGAGAACCATACTTCTTTTCCGCACACCACTCTGAAACTTTCAAGGATATGATGTGGTGGGTTGAATGAAGATACTTTTTTCCAAAAAAAATAAGGAAGTACATACTACACATACGTTAAAAAAGATGCAAAAAGTAAACTAGATCATATATGATAGCATCATATGTATCTAGTTTGAGTGAAATCATAGCGTAACATTTTCTTTACACTGCTGAGCACAGGTAGCTTTTACGACAAAGCATGGAGAAGCAAGGTAAACCAAAGTGACCTTATCCTACCAAAGAATATATACATACACATATGCTACTACAACCAGCCACTACCGTCATGCATACCATGAGACTTTCGATCCACATAGCCATATAGTCAACAAGCGAAAGAGAAAGCACACAAAAAAAGAAAAAAGATTGGCAAGTGTCACAGTGATAGAGTACTGCCATATTAAACTATGCTTGTCTTTTCAATCGTCCACAAAGCTAAGCATGCGAGACGAAACTGGTTCGAATAGTATCCCAACCATGACAGAATTTTTTTGTTAGGAAATGATCTCGTGGATTCTCCCCGTTGAACACATTTACTTTTTTTTGCTCTATAACATAAGTGAAAGTTAAAATGTTTGCACACATAGGCATTCCCAACTTACACAGTGGCCTACGTAGATAATCCGTATAGCTATATATATATATATTTACAGAAAATTTATATAGGCTACATGAAAAGCTTAGGATTTGCCAGGTAAGCTAAATTTTCCCGAAATAATTCAGCGGAAAATTGGTTTCAATGTAAATATGAGTGTAGGTACAGAAAAGAGAGAGAGAGAGCGATGGTCATTTTATTTTGACTTGCATATTATCTTTTTAGGCATCAGCTAACACTAGCGAGCGAGTGAGCAAATGCACATACAATATGTTACCGTCAGATGATAGCCGACACTCTTACAAAGGCAAATAGAAAGTTTTTTAGTGTTTACCTATCACAACTGCAAAAAGAAAGATTTAGGTTGTCCTTGTCCCACCTACGTTCATATTATAGGTGTAGGTACCCTGCAATTTCTTGATTATAGCTTATAACGTCCTTCGGCTAAATTGGAACGAATAATATCTTGATGTACTAGGAAAATTTTTGCTAAGAAGTAAATACAAATACACATTTTGTTATGATGATGATGATGATGACGAGGTTTTTGCTATAAATTGAGTAGATTTTTTGATTGGTTTTCCTTAGAACCCAGTCTCACTTCATTTGTCAAAAGATCAGTGATGTGCGAAATGTATCCTTGAGGCGATCGTTTACTTGTTTAAGGCGCTTTTGTACGTACTTATATATTTACTGTGATGAAAATCAATACAAAAAATAACGGAGAAAACGGAAACTGTATCATCTGTCTATAGTTTCTTAAATTCTTTTTTTTCTTTCGGTAAATCCGTGAAAGAGAAATACATTCTTCTTCTTCTGAGAAAAAATTATATCAAAGCAAATAATCCTGATGTGTACTTTAGCGCGCCCAATCATTTATGGACGAGGAGAGTTGTAATGTACAAGAAATAAAATATATAAAGAAAAAAAGGGGTACACAGAAGGGAGAGAAGTGTATCCATAAATTCATATTTGAGTTTGATTTGGGTCAAGAGAGTTTTCCTGTTTTCCTTTGTTATTTTCCTCGTTTTGGGATTAAGCGACCGCTGCCAGCTGCGCCTTTGCAAAGGAAAAAAATAAAGCATGAGTAGAAATAATGGATTTATACGAGTGAAAGCAAAATGCACGTAATGTTTGGCTGATGCTCTAAAAAATATAACACATACTAATATTGTGTACACGTACACGAATGGCAGAGAGAAAGAGAGAGTTGAGTTTCCTATTTCTAGTTTTTTTTCTCGTACTTTCTCCCATATCGGGATCTGATAAGATACATAATACGGAAGATGAGCATTATTGTACGAATTGTGTGGAGCAAATGTAGTAAATGCCTGAGATTTCGTGATTTCTATTTGTTTTGATGGCCTTCTCTACTTTTTATTCATTGCTTTACAGAGCCTAATACCACCATTATGGGGGCCCCTGAGATGTTCATCAGTCGTGGGAGCACCATAAATCTCACCTGTATCGTGGAGCACAGTCCAGAACCTCCATCCAATATACTTTGGACACATAACAATCAGGTTAGTCAACAAAATGGAGAAAACATACATGAAAGCACAAAAAAAATACGAATACCTATGGAAAAAGAAAGAAAGTAAAATCCTACTTTATATAGTGTTTAACCAACCGTGCTCTCAAACTCCCCAAGATTTTCTTGAACTCCGTTTTTCAACTCGAGTCTGTGTATGTAATATACTGCCAAATACAAAACCAGAAAGAAAAGAGGAGAGAGCAAGGAGAAAGAGGAATGGAAGCATATAAAAAGCATAATTCGTCTTGCCTCTTCCAATCTTTAACTTTTTTCCCCTCAGCAAAGTTGGGTGTAATCGTATACAAGAAAATCACGTACACATTGCTTTCTCGTAATCTGACCTCTTATATTTATTACATCTTAAGCTCCTCATATTTTATTACGTTTCACTAGACTTCACTTTCTCCCGTTACCTAACGAGAATGCTGCTGCTGCTGCTTGTTGATCAGAAACCATGTGTTTCTTTTGTCTCGAAAGGATATATGGAGCTCAGCTGCAGATTTTATACAAATAAATGCTATTTCATCTTAATTTTTTATGATACACACAACATTACTATTATTACTATATGAGACTTTTTGCTGAATAACCTTTGTCATTCTCATTACTGCACCTTCATGAGTTTTGAGTGCACTTTATAGTCTCTGAGCCCCTTTCTATTGTAGGTATCCCCTCTTGTTCTGAAGTATTCCTATTTTTATTCTATTCACCCAATTCCCTATGAGTAGGGATTGGCAAAGGAAATGACAATCTCATAATAATTTCCAACGAAATATTTTTGAGTGTTTTATTGTTCTTTTTTCTTAATGTACCGTGCTATCCTTTATGAATTTTATTTTACGTATATAAATTATTATATAGGACCATAATATCATATCGTGTTAATAATACATTCCTTTCCTATTCCTGTTAAATAAAACTGAATAGAGAAAAAAAACATGTCCTCTTCTCATATTCTGCATAATATGATATCATGTGGAGCACGTCGTGAGTGAGCTTCTTGAGATCCTGCTGGATCCGGTCTAGTCATTCCTCGTTAATTAGACTCAAGTCCCTTGAAATATAATTAAAAATGAGAAAACTATACTCCTTGGATCTCTTCCAGAATTCGTGATAAGACTAACTGGGCTGGCTGCTGGGGCTGTATGTGTGTACACTGTACACATGATCATGATGAGATGATGGCGACGGCGATGATATAATATGATTGGGTAATTTTTACTTTTTTTCTTCTTCTTTCACAGGAAATAAATTATGACTCCCCTCGAGGTGGAGTGAGTGTCATCACGGAAAAGGGTGATGTGACCGTCAGTTATTTGTTGATTCAAAAAGCGAGACCGTCGGACTCAGGCATCTATTCGTGCTCCCCATCCAATGCGATTGCACAAGAAATCACGGTACATGTACTGAATGGTAAGTGACTTTTGGCACACTTTTTTTTTACTTTCTCCGGTCCTACCGCTGTTTACTACCCATTTTTCTCGCTTTTTATTATTATCATTTTCCTCCTCACTAGTTTCTCCACACGTTTCACTTTTGCTTGCTTATTTTCAAACTCTCACAGTATGTGTGTGTGTGTGGGCTGCTGCTACTGGATAGATGTTTCTTCATGCTTTTTTTTTCTTCGAGTCTTAACTTTTTGCGTATGTCTCTCCTGTCTCAACTTGTCCTCCTGTGTCGCTGTATGTTTGGTGCTTTGCTCTTTCAAAAGACGGAATCAACGACCACTGCTGTTAGCTATCAAAATTTTTGTATAGAAAAAATGTAACACGTTCACGCGCTTCCACAAAAACCTAGAATAATCAGGAGGATATAGGGTTGTTAAGCGTGTGTTTCAATGCATTCCTGAGCAACACCGTCTTTCCGCTGTCATTCTTATAGCCCATTTCAGTATGACTTCTTTTTAAGGAAAAGAATGCAGTTATACATGTGTATATAAAGAACGTCTGTCACGCGGGATCTCCTGGGGATTGGTATAAGCCATGAGCACAAGGCACAATAGATATGTATTTACACAGCTGCTTTTATGTGTGTGACAAGGTCTTTCTTTAAAATTTCTGAAATTAGTTTGTCTCTTTTCTGTATGGGAATGCCAAGGACATATACAGGAAGACACACTATTTTGGAAACTCATGTGTATAGTATGTTCCCTTTTCAGCTTAGCAGTCAGTAAGGGACTTGTTTCCCAATGGCTTTTTAGTAAAATAAGATCCTCAATCTGATGTGGCATGGCATTATGGCACTGCATATATGCGTATTATAAAGGGAAACTAAATTGCTCTAGGCATCAGGTTTCGTTTCTTTAGACGACTAGACTCACTCACGAAGAGCTACCAATCACTTCACATTCGTATTATTATTACCAAGCCACTACTAGCAGCTTATATGCATTTGCATCGAAAGGATGAGATGAGAGGCATTGCGCTTTCACCCTTTCTGGTTTACTGTATATAACCTATATAATCGTATATATAGACCATTTACCTATTATTCGTATTCTTCAATCCAATGACATTTTGCTTACGTGTAGTGCACAAGCAGTTTCTAGACACCTACTTGACTTTGCCTGCACGTTTGTCTACATAAAGATGAAGCTGATATTTTCTATGCGTCCGCTCTCCCGTTTTCTCAAAAATGCTTACACATGGCCTATCCCAAATAGTCGCCGGAGGTGATGTGATGAGAAGACAAGACGTGAAAAACTTGAACTGTGCATCCAAAGTTTATATGGTATTACCAACTATTACTCATATAACACTTACTTAAAGGTGTCGTCCTCGCTTTCTTATTGCGTTGCATGAAATGGCACACTCTCCATGAATGAGGGAGAATCAATGGTGTGAAACCAAATTCGGATTCAAATGGAGATCTATAAGCCACCGAATTGACTTGAATCCTTGACTCCAATTTCTCCAACTATTTGGTTTCCTCCTATTCTTCTCCTAAATCTAAATACGAGGAAAGTAAGAGGGTTTGCACTTTGCACTTTTACTCTTCCTTATATTACATTTCTTCATTTTTCTTAATACTTTTCTCCTCCCAGCACTTTATCCAGTCTTGGTTGCTTGTTGTCCTGAAGAAGAAGAAGAAGAAAAATGTTTACACTAGCTGCCAGACTATTACACCTCAACCTCTTCAAGGGTACGGATCCAATCCATGTATGTAGTACTGTGAATTATTCTTCTCGTCATCATCATCCATCTTTTAACGGGTGAAAATATTTACGTTCAGCCACACCACAGTATGTTTTTAACAATGACGAAAATTGGAAACTGCTGTTCACCCTGATATATTGGTGCAGTAGACTACTTCTCAAGGATTCCGTGCTGAAAATGCTTGCAAGCTAAATAGTAGTACATAATATGTTAAAGCATGTGAGAACTGTAAAGTTCCAAAGAAAGAACAGTGTTTAATGATTCCCTTAAATAGAAAGCATACATAGTATGTAGGCATTTGTGTTGTAGGTAGGTTCCACCATCTGTGACTGTCACTTCAGCAGACCGTCGTGGTTGTAATAGACAAATGAGCGTAATAAATAGGATTGGCACGTTTTATTTTGCACTCTAATGACTCAACATTTTGCAATGATTTCGATTCTACTCCATGCACTCTGTGTAGTAGTACCCATCTAACGTGACACTGAAAAGGCTGCCCTATAACAAATAAAGTGGCTATGCATTTACTCGTCCTCTCCTGTCAGGCAAATGCTGCTGTTCTGTTTCTGTTAGTCACTGGGGCATGTTGCATGTAAACTGACTCTTTGATAGGTGTAGGAATAGGTGACTGCGTAATATCATATCACACTGCACAAGATATATTAAGGAGACCTGACATGGACTTCTTACACGACATTCCATTTAATAACAACTGCTTCATCATCTCACACGCCAAAGAGTTTTCAGTTATTAACAGAAAAATTTCATTCCGACTGGTGTTACACTGAAAGGACATCATGCATCAGTTGTTGGAGAGTTCTCCATCACATTCATTTGTATGCATCATCCCACCACAGATATAAATTTTGGTTCCTTTACTACGCTCTTTATGTTCGTGGAGGCTATAAATATGAGAATGTAGGAGGCAGAGGCATTTTTATTATCCTCTGTGTCACTGTCGCCGCTCCACTAAATTTTCACTGGTAATAATGAATGATGATGTTTTAAAGCAGTTCGATTGGAGGGGCAATTTTGGAATAATGGTTTGAAAGGTTTAATTTTTAAATTTAAACTTCACTTTACCAAATGTCGGCCGTACCATAAATATTCTGAGGCGGTGATTGTTTAAAAGATTTCAGTGAACATATGTGCATCGCCTGTCGCTTCGCTGCACCCTGAAAATATGGTTGTAAAATGGTGGCACAAGTACTTATATTGGCCAAAGTCGCATGTTCCAAAGAATGTTTCTGTGTGCTCCACCTCCACCTTTATCACCACGGTTCAATTCATCACACCACCACCACCCACTACAGAAACCAAGATAATGCGCCTTCAGAATACGTAATATTCTAGTTGCCAATGTCTCCACATTTTAAAATACCAAACGTCATTCACATTTGAAAGTAGAGGAAGCGTATTGAAAATCGTGATATCATCATCATAACATCTGGAGAAAAGTTCTACAAGTAAAAGAGAGTGAGGAGGAAAGTGTTGGACGTCAAAGAGCGACCGACCCGCATATAATTTGGACAAAAACCCGCAACGACATCATCATCTACACCTGCTTTATGCATTTATTCATGTTCCACTGGTACTTGGAAAGAACGCTACAAAAAAACCCACAAACTTCAACATTTCTCTCCGTCCTTTGTACACAAGTGAGAGCTCCAAAAGACCTATTCGTATTTCAAAAAAGTCTCAAGCCTTAAAGTTTTTTGTTGATGAAAACCCAGTGAAAATCACGCGTGCCTCGATGATGCTAGTAATGTACATGTACCTTTGGGCATTTTCCTCATAAAGATTTTACACTTTTATATACCAAAAGAATCTCTGAAGCCTGATGTTTTGTGATGTGTTTTCATGGTTTGAACACTCAAAGGTCTCACGTTGCCAGTTAATGGCATAACACACAAGTTCTCGCCTTGATATGCTGAACAACTACGGAATACGCAACTAACCACAAGGCACAAGGATACACTCAAGGCTTAGAGTTTGTGTGAGGAAGCTAGCAAAACACAAAGCTAAAAATATGTCTTTTTTTTTAAAAAAAAAAATGACCTTGTAAATAAAAAACTCTACGGATTGTGATGAGCTTTTCTTCAATAATTCAACATTCCATAACGAGTTTTTATGTGAAGAGAAACGTGATTTGATTCGAGCTCTGGGAATATATATGCTTTCTGTTTGGTTGGTTTTGCTCTGCCACAGAAAGTGTTCAATGTTACTACATGATATGATGGTAGAAAGTCTGTCTGACACCTTCTGCTTCAAAAATATTTGATTGTTTCAAAGATGTTTTGGGGCTGATACATCAATCATAAATCTTCAATATTTCGTGTCAGGAATATTTCAGTAGAGAAACTCTGTTTCTGGAAACCATCCTAATGGTTCTTCAGAAATACAAGAAAATACATACGACTCTTTTGAAAGTTCCATTCAAGTTTTTGGTAGCAGATATATACACACTTGCACAATTATCCAAACCGCTAATTGCTAATTTCCTGGCTTCCGCTTGTTAATTCACCTCAACAACATAATTCAAATTATCACATAAAGCCCGATGTGATTGCTCCTTTCCTGTAATAATGCATGTAATGTAATGTGCGTAATTAAGGGAACTAGTCATTCTTCTCGGGCTTTCCTGTATGATGTGCCGTAACAATCTTTGTTTCAGGGACGCAATAAATGCAATGTAATATATGCTTTTGCTTGAGCTTTCACCAAGTTGAAGAAACTGAAGGAGGCGATGATGTTGTGGTGGTAAAAGCAAAGAAAGATTTAGATAGTGGCTTGTTATGCAAATCGCTAAAATTGTAACACCATGAGGAAAGTATGCACAACAGTGATATCATGTCTTTTTGTGTGTTCTTTGTATAACAGGCAACCTTCCAGCGGCAATGCAGCACGGAGGCCAATTAAAACTGGAATATCCTCTCACCGTTTTCCTTCTCAGTTTATCCATTCTCATTCTGGGAACTTAGAGAGAAACAAAACTGAGTAGAGCTCTAAATTATAATAAACAATATATATATATATATAAACTGTATTACTACTCCATATATTATTATACTACTATCTATTCTACATATAATATACTATGTACGTACATCCATATATTACTTATTAGAAAATAACACAAAACGTTTTTATTAAGTTATGTGTATATAGGTACTCAAGTAAATCAACTTGCGTTGTGTGTACGAAAAAAGGAGCGAGGTGAATAAGAAGTCGTTTTTCTTGTTTTATGACGTGTACATAAAATTGTAGACAGAAACTCTACGTTTTGGAAAACTTCTTGTACTTGTAAACGCATACGTAAAAACATAAAAAATATCGAGGATTTATAATGACTTGTTTCTCAGTTCTAATTTTATACCGTCGAGAAATGGAGGTGTTGGTTAGGAATGCATATTATGTATGTAGTTACTGTAATCTTACCACTTAATTGCATATTATATTGTTAGAATGACGAAGTATATCAGGTAATTTATATCATGATATTATTATGTGTTATCAAACTACATTTTTAACGGGGGATAGCAGAAGGTTCATAAACAAATCTGTGCTCCAAAAATTCCCTTTGGATGAAATCATCAAAATACTAAAAAAAACTGACTTTTTGTTGATATTATACAGACGACGGAGCAGCATGCATTAAAATGCAGGTAATTTGAGAATAAACAACACACAATTTTCTTAGGTTGCAACAAAAAAAAATCGTGAATTATAAAAGCATCACGGGGAAGAGTTGATATTTAGTGGACGAAGGACAAAATGGTGATTAAAAATGATTATGATAAATGTCTGTACTACTGTGCGAACTCTCAAGCCACAATAATAATATAATGTAATCAAACTAGCTAATAAATATGTAAATATGATATAACACCACAGAAAAGTTTATAAGGGAAACTACGGTAGATTTTCTAGCGCAACAAATGAAAGGGTTTTTCTAGGCTACATGAGAAACGAGTAGTAGATTACGGTTTCAGTAATTAAGTTTTCAGAACTGAGATACTTTGCAAGAAATAACATTGCTTCTGGGACAAGGAAAGGAAAATGTAAGCAAGTTGACAAGATGTACATACAATAGTCAACATTACTACATGGAATTTGTAAGTACAATTTCTTGGAGGCAAGTCCGACCGAGCCGTATAAGATGATGATGATTTTAAGCGTGTTCTTATATACATACATACATGAAATATATATTTACAAAATATGCAAATGAATGTATGAATTTAATACGCTATCGCATCCCAACTAATTTAACCAGACGCAGACATATAATAATAAATACTAGATAGATGTTGAATACTCTCTTTGTAATTTGTAACCCATCATCATCTTCTGTGTACACATATATATGCATAAAAAAATAAGGCGTCAGAAATAATAATTGTTAAAAGTGGTGCAAATGCTCAGTCAGACTGTATATTTGAGAACTCGATAAATGTATTCAAATTCAATTCGTAATGACTAATATATGACATGACATATTTGTATATATGTGAGCATTTTTACGTTTGATGTTATAATACTTCACTGATACTTAAAATTAGAGGCTTATTTGATATCCGATAAGATGTAATTAAGTAATGAATGATTAATTATATTTTACTGCATTTATTACAGCCAATAGTATAAATGAAAGGGATTAAGGGTTCTTCTTAGAAATTATAAATGGTTTTTACAAAAAAAAATTCATGAGCATTATTTGTTTCTGCTGTAATTTTGTGCAGCACATGATCACGTATGTATATATGTAGATAGGCACATTACATAGTAAAATTGAAGATTAAGCAGATTTCTATTTAGGTATGGAAATACGAAGAAAAATCACATCAACTTCCGTTCGAGTAGCTAACAAATCTTAGAAAAATATAGTGTATAAAATTGCTAGACATAAGGGATATTATGTATGGAAAACTACATCAAGTTGAACACAAATAACATACTCATATATACTTCATATATGTGTGTAATATACGTACGTGTGTGTCTAGCAGTAAGTTTTTTATATCAGGTAATACCATAAAATGAAAATTTTGAGCATTACGTTGTACATTGGACTACAAGTTATATATATCGAAGGGACTTTCATATTATAAAATTACACAAAAATCTATTTCCTGTTGAATGAGTTTTCATACAAAAAAATGCTCCTCCATATTTTCTTGTCTTAAACCTAATAAGCATTACTTACTATATTAAATCAAAAAATCAAATAAAAGGTAGTCCTAATATGAGCTACTGATACAGTCATAGTCATCTCTACACTCTACTCCACTAAATGAGCAAAAACTGGAGTAACCGAATCAAGCAATTTACAATAATTGTAAATTGCAATTGGCTCAGCATCTATTTCGGATGGTTAACCGAACAGCAATCATGTGACGTGAGAAAAACACTGGCATAATTCACATATACATTTTATATTCGGATGATACATATAATAATATGTTATAACACAAATTTTCGTAACAAACAACGCAAAGGAAAATTATATAAAAAAGGTACAATTTATAGGACAAAATAAATGCTGAACCAGCAGGGTTGACGTAAGCCACGTTGAAAAATGGCCCTCCTCTTGATTCAAAGGTTTATAATTTGCAAAATGAGAGTGGATAGGAATCATGACATATACTGGAGCAGAGTATAAATGGTGAATTTTGCAATAGTATACAAAGAATATTCTTACTACAAATAATAATGGTTTGGTTTAAACTATAGAGGCTCTGTTCCTTTTCGAAAATGTTCTTGTCAAATTGGTTATTATAATTACATTATTATGTACATACTGGATTCAATTAACAATATCGACATTCATCCTTCTTTGTGAGTTTCCATTTCAATTTCAACTTTCATCTCTCTGTAATACCCTAGAACAATTGCATTATAAACATCTATTAGTTTTCTGACTTTGCTTACATACGTATAAAGGCTACCAATACGATATATTACTACATGAGTACAACTTTAAATGCGTTTTTGGAACATAATTCCTATTTTTAAGAGAGGTATGTACATATAGCTTGTGAAGTTAGAGTTAAATGGAATCGTTGTACATACACAAGTGTATGTGCATATAGAATAAGAGGATTTATAAGCTACTATATTTAACAGTTAAAATCCCCATGAGTTTAATGTTATTTAAAACAGCTTTCCGATAAATGGAAAGTCTTTTCTGTACATATTATAGCAAGTAAGATGTACATATAATGATAATATTTATTGGTAAGGTACTAATTTTGTGGACAAGATTAAAGTAAGTTAGAACCTTCTTATAATTACTGTTAATATAATGTATATGGGCGGATATAAATATAACTATTTCATAGTTGAAATAAAAACGGAAATTTCTTTTGAGCTTTTACAATTATTTTTTAGCATATGCTCATCATTACACATTACCCCAAAGAAAATAAAAGATAAAATCAAATACTAAATAACTTCAAGCATTTTATCACAACTAATATAGGAGCACAACCGGAGGTGAGTGATGTTTTTTTCATGGAATTCCTTAAGAATGCGAATGAATGCGAATAATATCCCCAAGATCGACCGGGGTATGCTGAGAAATCAAAGCAATCTCATGTCTATCTAACTGGAACAAATTTAATTGTTGGTTTCTTCATTAAAATGACTAGTTCAAAGTTACAAATGCCATTAGGCTTTATTAATGTTCGATGGAAGTTTCAGGTCGCCAGGAATTCAGCAGAACACCGGATGTACGAAGATATATAAGGTGGAAGTAGCTCTGTGACATATATTTTTGCGTTTGTTCGTTACATACATAAGCTACTCGTTATAACTTCCTTCCAAGAAAGGTTTCACAAACCTTTCCTCTTTACTTTTCTAGTAAAGTATGTTAGAAGATGATACTACTACGACTATTCTTAGATTTTTCCCTTTGGATGACGACAAAGTGAAAGTATGCAACTAGGGAAGGCTCAGGTCCAATCAGTTATTATTTCTTCGAAATAATTTAGAAAAGTGAGAGGACCAATAACTTTCCTTCTATTCCCTTGATTCAGTTACCGTATATACGAAACTCTTTTCTAATAGAAAGAGCACCCACTTTGGACTTTCATCATCATCATCATCATCATCATCAAAATATATTTTCTTTACTTACAGACATTATAGTGACTGGATTCTTTTTTTCGAGACTCTGACATCTGTCTTGTCATGTCATTTTTCAGACACAAGACGAAAGGAAGGACAAAGCCTGAAAAAGAAAGATTGTCTACAAAGAATGTTTATGTTTCACAATTTCTATTGTTCAAGTTTTTTTCTATTGATGGTTTCCTGGAACGCTTGCCTAAAGTACCAGTAGTTTTTAAAAACTTTCACGTTCATTTTCCCCTTCTAGGCATACCTACCATTTAGTTTTCTATATATAGACTACTATGTAGCATGATATGATATCTAAATACTTTGGTAAACTAACCCCCATAATATATTTTTAAGATAAGGATGAACATTTTTTTTTTCTTTTACGTCACCACGTTCGATTATTTCTGTACACACGTTTAGTACCAATTAAAGCTCAATATAAAACATTAAGCATAATAGAACGAAATGGGCCGATTGTCGACATGAATGGATAATAAAGTATGGCATTTATTAGGAAGATTTGGATTTAATTAAACAATGTTAATAGAGATACACTGTAAAATAAAAATTAAACTAGTTTAGTGTTCTTTATCTTTCAATAAAGACCGTTCATTATAAGATAAATACGCATTTAGTCTGTGGATGTTTATGACAGTTCATGAAGTTCAAGGCTTCTCTCGATCTACGTCTTATCAAAATCCAAATGTCCCGTACCCTTTTTCATCATAGCTATGTCCCCAAATGTCAACGCATGCCACAAATGTTAACATTTTTATCAAACTCCCAATATGCTTCCGGAAAGGGACATCCTGTCACACAGCAAATGTTGTGTACGAAATGCCAAATTTCCTCTTTCATGTGACCAGTTCGTCTCCATCGTTCAATTGGACTCTGCCATTCAGCACCAGCGTACACCGGGTTCAAGTACCAGTTATTGAATGATGCAAAGTCCTCCGGTTCATTGGGTACTTCTGGCGTTTGAAAATCATTCTTGCGACGAGTATTTCCAGAGTCCATGTGCAAGTTGTTTGAAACCCACTGAAGGAAAGGATTCTTTGTTGATTGAGGCTGCTCATCGTTGGTCGGTTTAACTTCCCCTTCTGAGTTTGTGGGGTGATGGTAGAAGGGATCTGCTTCTGCCTCTAGAATTAAGGACCGCAATTCCTCGAGTCCTAGGAGAGAAAGTTTTATGGAACATGGGAAATAATTCTTTCCAATCTATCTATCAGAAGCGTTTAAAAAAATATAAATTGAGATCTAACCATTTGCACCATTATTATTTGCCTTTGTCTCTCTCTTAAGGGTTGAGTAAGGACTGTAGACTTTGCACATGTCTAGAAAATTATTCAAAATTTTCTTATGGTCACAATCCGGGTGGCAACGTGATGATTGGATTACTACTTCAATCACCAGAATTAGGTACAACAGGGAAGAAAAAGCTTTTCTCATTGCGACATTTGTTGATGTACAACCTCACCGTTAGAACACCTAGCTCCCAACTAATTGAATTGTCTAAAGTAAACTTTCTTTTAATGCGCTATTTGGTCCTGTACGTGCAAGGTGTAGAAAAGCGGCAGAAGAACAACAAAGGAGAATAAAATCATTATAACGTAAATAAAACGGTGTCATTGTTTTTTCATGTACTAATACATATATATATGACTTCTTACATATCATAGTTATAGCATAGAATTCCATCTTTCACCTATCGTCAGTGACATAAACTTCAATTCTCGATAAAGTATTTTTCATATTAAAACGAAATGAACGGTAGCCGTTTTTCCAAAAAAACGTGATAATGCTTTTGGCGATACACTTTTGACGTTTTAACCACTTTACACCTGTAATCAATTTAGGCATTCGCCCATTTATTTAAATAATTTTCCTTCAAAAAATTTTAAACATTGAAAATCTTGCTAGTTTTACTACTTCACTTTCAACTTTAGAGCTAACAATCATGACAAACCAGACGGACGGATAAACACAGACAACTTTATAAGTTCAGGAATATTTGCTATCGCTCCAAAGTTCATGAACAATGAACGCTGCGTTCTCCATATTTTTTCATGTGCAGTTTCATTATCTTGAAAATAAATCCGTTAACTTTAGAATAATGGGTGTCTCAAAGCATGTATAAAGCTTATCTTCCTTTAAAACAAAGAGACGGAAAAAGCTAGTTGAAATTTATGAGACATAAACGGTAAACTACGACCTACAATCGATCGAGAACTATTTTGTGCCTTGCCTAGTCTTGATAGAAGATTCTAGTCTTTCATGTAATCCCCTCGTTGGAATGTCAATGATTGCTACACTAATTCTGGTGATGCTCTATTGAGGTGTAAGGAATAAAGACAATTGAACATTAACCTGCAAATTGGTTTGTGGTAATCCATTTTTGATGGGCTGTGGATGATGTTGTATTTATCATTTTTAGGTTAGATTTACAGGTGTATAAATACACCAAAGCAAAGGTGGCAATATACAATTCGTGGGATTAAATAGCACGCATTTAATTCTAGATATCAAGTTGAAATTGCTTGTTATTTGACATTGGGATTAATTACAAAGTCATTGGTCACAGAATTCATATACTAATTCTAATTAAATTATTCAATCCAGATTTTTATTTTTCACTATTAATGACAAGCTATCAATATCACTTCCTGGGAGGTTTTGTATGCAAATTTCACGTTACCCCATGGCATTGTCTTCTATATTTTATACTGCTGTTACACTGTACAAATACGTTATTGACGCGCATTGTTTGCTCATGGTGTCTTCGTGTTACTCGTTTTATATTTGTACTAAAACTAAGACACTAAAAGTGATATAAATTAGTGTGAATAGTAAATAGCTGCGCGAAAGATGTTATACTGGAGATTGAGGTGGAACAAATGACGCAATGAGAAACGAAGCATTTCTTTCGCCATACTTGGTTTTTCTAATTGTAGTAATTCTACCGAATGGTAACGCAGATTGTAATCACGATGAAATAATGGACAATATCTTTTACGTATGCAATGTGTACACTGAGAATCCAACATACAAGAGAGAGGCAAAGGATGCGTGGGGTTAGAGTTATATTTTGATTCTTTATTGACCCAATTTGACGTGAATTTTTAATAATCATACATGCCCTATTTATTTAGGATATGACAAAAGGGAGCTTATAATGCAACCAACAGAAACCGCACCATCTATCCCCGTACATCAATATCCAACAGACACAGACGATGTACAGCAGCCTCAACCGTCAACAAATCCATTCTTAAAGTGGCTTTCAAACAATAACGCACGTCCCAAAACTCAGCCTTCCGATCCATTAATAATTCAGTACCCTCATCGAGACTACAATTTTCAAACAGTGGAAGGCTCAAATCAACCAGAAAATTTGGAATCATTTGATAAATGGTACTTGAACCCAGTTTACGCAAGTGAGGAATGGCTAAGTCCATTAGAAAGATGGAGACGGATTGGTCCATCAAAGCAGGAAGCAATAGACTATATTCTTAATGTTTGTTGCACTACTAGATGTCCTTTCCCGGAAGCTTATTCCAAATTTGATAAAAAATTTAATATTTGTTAATTTTTTTCAAATATGAACGACTACCAATCGAGCGTAAGAATAAAAAGACACGACTAATTGAGTTGGTAAATATCAGATAAATAAACTTTATGTAGACTTGTATTATTATTCTACTTTTCATGTATGCTGTTTTCAGCGTCTTCATGTAAGAACCTACAAAACACAAATATTATATCTGGTCATATGAATATATATGAATTTAAATTAGTTGATTTGAAACACTACAACACATTTAACTCAAGGTCAAATCATTGAGAATTGAGACGTCCCTGATGTAACAAACTGAAAGATCGTATACCTTCATAAATGTTAATTTCAAGCTCACGCTGTAATAATTTCTTAGTGATCTTCCATTACATACCATGATTGCAAACTATTTTTGACTCTGATATTCACTGGATGCAAAACGCGTAATGTGATTAATGTGATATAGGTGAACCAATGGTCTAATATTTACTTGATCCTTTCCTTTAACGCTGGAACTAAAATGTAACCAAACTTTAAGAAAGTTAAACATGTCAAACCAAGCCGTTTTTAAAACACTGCTTACCATTTTATTATTGCAGGTACATTATTACATTTATTTTATTATTATTATTGAAATAAAACTTTTTCTTATAAATCGATCAATACGTACATAACTTATAGACTGCATTTAAAAAATCAACTTCTTTACTAGACCCGAATTAGTTGTATCGGCAGCTTCTAGTAGTTTTCTCTTTAAACTAGGTTTCTCTTCTTGTTGTTTGACAACATTTGATGGTAATGGTAGTAAATGCCCAGGTGTTGGACCAGGCTTATTGCTGAAAATTAAAGACATAACTTTGTAAAATCAATAATCCGAAACCCTGAATCAATAATTTGATAAATCTAGTGATTTATTTATTCGTACCTAAAGTATGGCATTTGTAATGCAGACTTTGCTGAGCACCTGTCATTTGGGTTCAGTCTTAACAATTTATCAACTACAGAGATTAGATCATCCGGTGCTGCAGTGAAGATGTCTCGTAAAGGAATTGGAACTGTAGGAGTAAATTCGCAATAATCTGGAAGTGACCTGTGATCTGACCAGTTGTTTTCATTAGGCGTTCCAAGAACTTCGAAAATTTTAGCAAGCTGTCCCAGATCAGAATCACCAGGGAATACTGGAACACGTAAAAGAAGTTCAGCTACAATGCACCCTACAGCAAAGATGTCCACGCCTTCTCCATAATTACGAGCTCCAAATAAAAGTTCAGGTGCTCTACAAATGTAATATAAATATTAATTAAATGGCTTTAACTCAAGGTTTTTAAAGAGGGGTTTGTAGATAAATTGTATGTTAATTCATTTACCTGTACCATCTTGTGACAACCTGATGAGTGTATAACCGATTCGGAGATCCAAAATATCTTGCCAAACCAAAATCGCCTATTTTTAACACTCCGTTAGAATTTATAAGTAAGTTATTAGGTTTCAGATCCTGCAACAGAACACAAAATGCTGTCGTTAAAATCACATTCTCGTACGAAATAATGTATAATGTACCAATAGGTTGATAGTGTTGATGCTTTTACCCTATGCAAAATGAAATGAGAATGCAGATACTCCAGCCCTTGGAGGGTCATAATCGTATATGCTTTAATGTTCCCAGGCGTCAACACGATCTTGGTGTCTTTAATAATCATTTCTAAATCAGTATCCATAAAGTCAAAGACCAGGGAAATGTTAGACCTGTGACCAAATACATCCAACAGTCCAAGTATGTTTGGATGATGAAGTTCTTGTTGAAGCTTTATTTCTCTTAGCGCAGTGCGATTAACGCCATCCGAAAATTCAGCTTTAGAACCAACCTTAATCTATATAAGATCAACAGCAAAAACACCAAGTTAAGTTAAAGTTCAATGTGATAAATTCATCGCTAACCATTCTGGCCAAGCAAACAGCAAACTAAAGTAATCAATTAATCTCCTAACCTTCTTAACAGCAACAATCTTATCTTCTTCGAGATCTTTTGCCTTGAAGACAGTAGCAAACTAGATAAAAATGAGCATATATTAAATTTCTTCAAATCATGCCATCAATTCTTATTATGTCATGATGAATTCCATAATCGAATTGATAACTTTAAGAAACCTATTTAGATTCCTTCAAATGAATAAGTTTGAAGTTTTACCTGCCCTTCACCCAAGAATTCAATCTTTTCATAGCGCTTATCTGTGCTATGTTTAACACCGCTTGTCATCGCCATTTCACTGTTCGATAAGTTACTTTCAATTTTCTCCAAAAGAAAAATCCCAAAACGATACGATGCTATCACCTTATCTAACTAACACACAATATAAATGTGTCCATGCATTTAATTTTAAAGCTTCAATCAATCAACCAAACAAACGTTTTTAGATTCTTCGTTGCCACTTCCCCATAAAACTGACACTCAACACAAAAGTCAAAAGTGCATTTATAAATCTCAAAACTCTCAAAACTTCGGCTAAGTGAGTGCAGTTGTGCAGTGTCAATATCAATATCAACGTTTTTATGTATAATATTTATTCCATGTTCAATTTTTGCGCCGCCGGAGACCACACATGATGATGATGTCCTTCTTATGTATTGAATAAATATGCATAAAAGCTAAAAGCTCACATAAGGTATTACATCAACAAAAAGATGCCTTCCACATCCACATTGTAAACATTTTTTATTACAATGAGGATGAGGACGATGAGGTACTACTTCTATACATCCACATCCTATTTTTATAAGTAAGTAGGTTATGCTAATATCTGTAAAAAATATTTATGTAAGGATATTATTATCGGATCGGATGCCTTGAAATATTTGCTTTCAGCTGTTACGTTCCGTGATATCTAAACGTCTTGTGAGATACTCTCTGTATATTTTACGAATCGTTGGGGTTTGGAGCAGTGATTATTTATCATCATCACCAATATTCATTCGTTTAGTGGACGCTTCTCCTCCTGTTCTTCTGATAAGAGCAAATAATCACAAACTATTTTTAGTTCGTCATTCGTAGTTTTATCGATTCAGTTTGTCGTCGTTTGTGTGTGAAAGAAAATCCTTTTGAGATGAGGAGATGATGGGCCTATTCTATTTAGTGTGTGTTCCTTTGGCTGCCTGAGCAGTTTTACAGTAAGGAGAATTTTGTTTAATGGAAGATTGATATAGATTTGTGATTAATTTTGATTGTTAATGCATAATGATTGGTTTGTTTTTGTATCTTTAGACTTGACGAAATCTCTCTCCTCAAGAGTCCTCAACATCAAGAAGGTGTGCTGTTTAATAAAAGTCTTTGACTGAAGAAAAAGCTTGTACCAGTATCTTTAACGGGTGTAATAATGGATATGAACCGGAGACCTAATAATGCTGGCAATAACGGAAGTTGTCGAGCTGGCTCTGACTTTTTTATGTCAGGGGTTCTGAAGCGACCAATTTGTGGAACGAAAACTTCTGCGAGTAGTTCAAAACATAGTAAAAAGTTGCTTAAAAGACTCAAGTCGACGCTGTCTTATGGAGATCAACGCTTGTACACCTCAAGGAGTTTTCAAGAGGGTTCCAATAAGTATGAGGAGTTTTTTTGCTATAATGAGCATGAGGATGAGCCAGAGGAGGATGAGGATACAAAAGCAGGTTAGACACAATCAAAAATTTCACTGTAAAATGCACATCCAATCCTTAAAAGAGAACTACAAGGAATACAAAGCTCACTTTAATATTTAAAAAATTATAATTAATTTATTTAATATGCTTACGTATATTAAAATATTAAGTAACAATAATTATGCAATCACAAAGACTACAAACTTGATTTGATAACTCTTGATTTCTTCATTCTCTGGTTTAGGTGCGTCGCTGTTTCAAGATATCTCCTTAAATATGGTGGATTTCCTCAACGAGCGACAACTTGGAAACGTACGTCAACCTTATAACCTACAGCCAAGAGTTCGAGCCTATGAAAGTTTTCAGTATCATCCGGACCTTCCGATAAAGCACTTGCTGACGAATCAAATTCTACAAGAGAAAGCGATTAAAATAGAAAACCTCAACAAGGTCTTTTGCTCTCAGTGGCTCTCAGACAAGCAAGTGATCTTTGGAACAAAGTGCAATAAGGTATCATCATGAATGAAGCACTAGCAGTTTCATCAGCATTAACATCTTTCAAAACTTTTTATAACCTTTTAAATTGTTTTCTTCCCAAAGTTAATGGTGTTGGATGTGCAGACCAAGCACCTCACTCAAATTCCATGCCTTGCTCCATCTCCTCGTAGTCTACCTCCTGATTCTCAATGTGGTATTCACGCGATTCAGATAAACCCATCGCGTAGTTTATTGGCCACTGGAGGTAGAAATCCAAATGACTTGGCTGTTTACAGACTGCCTACCTTGGATCCCTTATATGTTGGAGAGGTAATGGTAAACACAATTACATCTTTGCTATAATACTGCAATTTCAATATTACTGTTTGGTAAATTGTAATCGATTGTATTTTTTTGGTTTGCTTAATGTAGTTGGCACATCAAGACTGGGTATTTGCATTGGCATGGCTTGACGATGAATTTCTAGTATCAGGGTCACGGGACACTAGTTTAGCTCTGTGGAAAATTCCTGACACTCCGGAAACACCATCTTTTGATTCTTCAAGTATTACAGAAAGGGAACAACGTCCATTGGACCTAAGTAATTCACAACAGCCAAGCACGAGTAGTTCACAATCATCATCATCATCATCTAACTTTTCCAATGCTGTTCCGTCATACTCATACATCAACGCAGTTGCCGTCAAACAATGCAAAAGTGCTCAGAAAGTTAGAGATATTGTGTTCAATCGGAAACTTCAAGAAATTGCCTGCGTCTCTCTAAATGGCTACATTCATATTTGGAGTGCCGACCGATTCGTTCAGGTAATGAAAATTTTTGACTGCACATACAATCTAGTTACATAAAAGTTGCCAATGCTAGAAAATAAAGTATTGTTGTTTCCTATATTTTTTTTTTAGAAATATTCGAGAAAATTACCATTTTCAATGGAAAACGTTTGCCTAGCTGTACATGAGGATTACAATTTGTATGCGGTTGGAAGTAAATCCCACACCTCTCTAATGGATGCTCGAACTGTACAATGCGTTCGGAAAGTTGCATCTAAATACTCAGGATTTGGAATTAGATCCACCAGCTTCTACTCTTCTATATTGTCAATTGGCACCGGGCAAGGGTCAGTCATGTTCTATGATCTCCGCGCAGGGAAATATTTAGAATCTAACGTCAATGCTGGTCGAACCGCTATGCTGAAATCGAGCACTGGGTGGACTTTTCCAGATGAAGAAATCATTATGGACATGTATCGACAAAAATATACGCCAGCAATTTATACACATTGCATTGACATGTCTGGTACGCGTATATTTGCAGCTGGTGGTCCTTTGCCGATTACTCTATGTGGAAACTATGTAGGATTATGGCATTAGGGTCAAAGATAGAGTTCGGGACTTTGGACTTTATAGACATAGTGTTAGACATATTTATACACGCGAGTTTGTGGCTCAGCTAGCTTTGTAAAAAAAATTACCATTTCAGCTTTTTAAACTTAACTGGGTAATTTTAGAAGTAACAAAACTATACTTTTGTGAGTTACAGATTTTAAGGAGAATTTATCATAGACATTGACACAGCAATGAAATAGTGTCTTGCGTTGTAGAATTCAGAATCATTAGATTTAGTAGAATATTATTTTTCTTTTAAGTCTTTTATATTGTGTTAGCAATCAAATATATTTATTATTTAATATCTTTTCTATTATGAACGCAAATTTGGGATTTCCAGCTGTAATTTATATTACATTTATTTTATATTGGATCTGCTGTATTAGCATAAGTAAGTGAGTAGTGCAAGTAAGTAATCTAACAAAGTGACTGGTTTAGAATGTATACATATAATGGACGAAATTATTCGGATAAGCGCAGTGTGTTTCTACTTTCTAATTTATAAGTGTGTGAAGTTGGTTGCATAATTGAAACGGAAATAGGGTCCTATTTACGTTCTTGAATGATCTAGATTTAGCAAGTGTAATTATGGCTAAACTTGGTCTTATAATGTTTTAATTGATGTAAGCATTTCTATCAAGCTTCAATTCAACCATGAGTAATTGTATAGTTCGGTCAGACATGAAATTATGTTTTAATAAATAAAATATATTACCGTTCGTTGTAGCAGTGAATAATCATTTATTTCGTTGATTACTTAACAACTTAACTGGTTAACATTTTGCATATCATGAGTATAAGTATAGTATTATGAAATTAAGTTGAAAGTCAAATGCATGATCGGGTTAATACGTGCAAGTAAGAAATTAATAAACTATTCAAGATAATGCAAGTATAATAATGTGTGTAAATGCAAACGAAAAAGGATAACAATATTACTTCCCCTCAACATAAGTTTACACCGAATCATAAGATCATAATAATAATTATTATAATTATTAATGGAGGTTGAGGAATTAAGTATAAAAGGTGCAAATGTGAAGAACCAATATCCAAAATGTTATTTAGCATATCCCACACAGCATACAATAGCGTAACAGAGCTGGAATTATAAAGACTTGTATTGAATTAATATTTTTATTCTTGCATAGGTTCTTGGGTGAGACCAGATTGAGGACCATCCTTATCCTTCTTCTTAGAGCCAGATACAATATCATCAATTCTTAACAACAAAATAGCAGTTTCAATAGCTGTTTTGTATGTTTGAAGCTTGACGGAAAGTGGTTCCCAAATCTTGAGGTCATTCATATCCACCAATTCTCCAGTTTCTCCATTGATTCCCCAATTCCTTCCCCCTTCTGCAGAATGCTTTGCTCGTAATTCAGTAAGTGTACGGATTACATTCCCTCCACAGTTTTGGGCTAATGTTCGAGGAATGACCTCCAATGCCTGAACCACTGCTCTGTAAGGCCACTGCTCCACCCCAGTAATTGATTTACTTTTCTCAGTAAGAGCGTGTGAAACTGCCATTTCCACAGCACCACCACCTGGTACCACCTTTGCTTCCAAAAATACGTTTCTTGCAACACACATGGCATCTTGCAAATTCCTTTCCACCTGTTTTCAAAAAACAACCAATTCCATTGAATGACATATCTCTACCAAGTAATAATTATTTTAGTTTTTTAAAAGTACAAGCCAGGTTAAACATTAAATTACCTCTTTCAAAATGTCGCGTGAGGCACCTCGAAGAACAATTGTGCAGGCTTTTGGATCGTCACATTCGGAAATGAAAGTAAAGTATTCATCTCCAATTTTCTTTACCTCGAACAAACCACATCTTGTGCCAACATCTTCCTCCTTCAACTCATCTGTGCGGTTGACAACTGTTGCCCCTGTAGCTCTAGCAATTCGATTATTGTCGGATTTCTTAACTCTTCGGATAGCAGTAATACCAGCCTAGAATAAAACAAAAAAAAAACAATTTTGTGAAGTGAGTTACAGACGTGTGGTTTTTATTACACTATAAATGTACTTCCAATGGAGTACTAGCATTCAGTTAGAAATAGTTATTTGGTACCTTAACAAGAAAATGCTGAGCGAGATCAGAAACTCCTTTCTCCGTGAAGATGAGGTCTGGCTTCAAACGAATAATATCTTCACACAGTTTTTGCACAAATTCTTCTTCCTGTTCCAACATTTTTGTGAAATCATCCTCCTGAAGCATTTCAACATTGGTCATACTTTCTCCTTTCTTGTACTCCAATGAGCAATCAAGAAGAATAACCCTTGGTTTCTCGATCCTTCGTCGCATTTTTTGATGAGTTACATCCTTATTCAGCATGATGCCACGAAGAACATAAGAGTCTTCTATTCTGCCCCCAGGAATTTTCTCAACTTTAGCATATCGCTTGATATCTATCTCTTTTCTTCCATTTTCTTCCAAATAAACGCATTTAACAGCTTCTTCGGCCATACGCACCGCGAGATCTGACCATCCAGAAATGAATTTGGTCCCAATACAAGCTTGAATAACCTCACGAACCTGCTCTTCATTCTTCAAGTCAATAGAAGTTGCAACATCATCTCTAAGTACGTTGATCATATCTTCCAAAGCTTGACGGTAAGCCCGGATAATAACTGTCGGATGCATCTGTTGATTCAAAAACTGCTGAGCAACTGCAAGGATTTCTCCAGCGAGAACGATCACAGATGTGGTGCCGTCTCCAACCTAAAAGTATTCGAATGAATAGGAATTTTAGATTCAAGGAAATAACAACCAGTTTTGCTTGACTGACATACTGTTAGTGACCAGTGACATCATTAACAAAAGACCAATCAGTTTCTTCAATCTTACCTCTTCATCTTGAGTTCTTGCAATTTCAATCATAGATTTTGCAGCTGGATGTTGCACCGTGATTTCCCGGAGGATTGCGTTGCCATCATTTGTTAAGACGATTCCTCCCATGGGATCCATCAGCATTTTCAACATTGCACGAGGACCGAGGCATGTTCGCACAACATCTGCGATTGTCTAAATAAACAGTAATCATGCATCAATAATAAAATTCAGTGTAATTTAAATCTATTTTTCCATTCATTGAAATGACACAAAATGCACTACTACTACTACTGGTATTAAAAATTGTGCTGCGTTTGCATGTATCATTTGTCTTGTACTTGTCAGTAAAATTATTACACAAAGGTAGTAATTATCGCCTACACTCATTAGACCACTTCCTGTTAAAACCAAGTTACAGTAAAGGTTTTACCGTAACAACAAATGCACTATTTCTAATCCTCTACCTACGAGGAGAAAGCACTTGCCAGAATTCCAGAAAAAAAACTTATTTACCATTCACACAATAGATTATGCATAGTCGTATCTTTTTCTTACCTTTCCAGCATTAATGTTTTCAATCTGAACCTTTCGGCCGGACTCTCGTTTGATATTCTGACCTGTTAAAATTCAAGTAAACTCAGATTAGTATCTTGGAACAACTTCACCTTAAGAAAAAAATAAACAACTTAACAAACCCTTGAATCTTACTTAGCACAATAATTGGAGCTCCTTGGGATCCCATCATTTTACCGTTCTAAAAACACTTCGGGTACCTGAGACTGACTTTGCTTGATTACTGGATATCTCCTGATCACCGGTTAGCGAATTTGGTAAGTTAACTATTTGTTGACTTCCAACAATTGACTACTGACCTGTAAATGAAAACAAAAGAAGATATTCATGATTCTCTAAAAAAAATACCGCAGGGCACAAAAACATTATTATGTGTGTGGGTGTGATTCAATCTACAATCTAATCTAGTCACTTCTTTGTGGTAAAAAATCATCACTTTCAACTTTCGTTTTAATTCTTCATTAAATTGTGGTCCTCATTGAATCTTCATAAACACGACAGTTAACAAATTGACAATAACTAAATGTCCAAAAAGTTAGGAACTTTGAGTAGTGTTTACAGACACAAGAGATAACTTTACAAACACTCAAACTTCAAAATCAGGCAACAAAGGTAGGGCACGGCAAATGATTTTTTAATGAAGAAGCAAAGTAACAATCGCAACTCATGAGTTTACAATCATAATTTGAATAAAGTAAGCAATTAATAATTAGCCTGTTTGTTTCCTTACCTTAAAAGACGCTTTTAAAATACTGTTAAATGATTTGCAGTTTTGCACTAAAGATTTGCACAACTTTTCTCTTGACTTGACAAACAAAAGGAAGGAGCATGCATGCGGTGCGGTTTATTTCATTCAGTTGAGATACAGAAAAGGAGACATACCTTTTACGGGATAAGGGAGAATCGAGATGGGATGATTCATTTGTGTTACAGAATGAGAATCCACCAAAGTATCAGAATGTTTTCCATAAGCTTGCAACTCCAACGCTGCTCATTTCATCCTGTAGGTTTCGTGGAGCTCTAGAACCCTCTCTGGAAAAACCTTTGGGGTGGCAGCTTTTAGACTCTATGGTTCATTTTGGTTGGTTATATATCCTTTTGGTATAGGAACATGTTGAATTTTACAATTAGTGTGGGTGGTCTGATCTGGTCTACTCTTCTTTGTTCAGTCATATTAGACTCTGGCTATCTTAACAGTACTAACTTCTTATACATAATGCATTGGCTGTCTGTGTGATTAGATTTGGTATGCTAAAAGTGCTAATTTTGTTCCCTATAATGGGCATGAATGAGCATGTGCAATCTCTTTTATCTTTAACGTTGTCTTCTGCTTTGCCTGATCGTTCATCATAATATTTTAATTTTCTACTTGTGACATGGAAAAGCTTGCTAACATGAATAAAATGGGTAATAAATTGCCCTGGAATATTATTTACTTAGATGCATAATGGGAGCAAAGGAATTATTCGTGATCATCCGATTCATTCGAAATGACGGGGATGAATGCGTTCTTTCTTAGTTACATAAACAACTCGTAAATATGCAAATGTAACGTTACATAATAATATTGAACATTAAACCTTAATCGAGCTGTCATGTCAGTTGAAAATCACTACGACAGGCAAAGCAGGCAGGACAAGGGCATAATCCGGCGATGCGATGTATTGATCTTCTTGATCTTGCTATTATATAATACTACTACTACTATGCATTTGGGGCAAATAGCAACAACTATAGCTTCTCACTGCATATGCAATGCACCCATTTCCCTGAATGATGTGAATTAAGATAAAAGCCTCTAGAACTTCACTCGTTCACTGGTAGTTGACAGTTGAGATTAAATGTATCCATTCCAATACTTTTCAGATTTCCTCGGGCCAATGGATTCTATACTTACTCGAAGCTTCTTGAAATTGAAATTGGGTGTTTCACTGGAAGAAGCTGAGCGATTAAATAAACGGACTCTGGATCTCAGATGCCATGGCCTGCAGGAATGTCCAAACTTGAGTGCACGGCTTTCATCAAACTATCAGAAGACTGTTCAATGTCTTCTACTTCAATTCAACAAGTTATCAGAATTCCACGCAACCTTTTGTCACGGTTTACGAAATCTAAAAGCGTTGTCACTGGACTATAATCGGCTTACCGATCTCCCTTATGAGTTTCGCAAGCTGGAGTATCTAACCATGCTAAATGTTAGCCACAACCAGTTCTCCGATCTTCACTTTCTCTATGTCATTTGCCAAATCAAGACTTTGAAAGTTTTATGGGCAAATGCAACAGGCTTACAGGAGATTCCACAGGAAATACAAAACCTGAAGAAATTAAGAATATTAGGCTTGCGAAAAAACCATCTCAAAAGCCTTCCAAAAGAGCTATTTTCACTTAATGAGTTGCAGTGGCTGACTTTGAGTAGCAATGAAATTGAAGAGATCCCAGATGAAATTAGTAACCTCCAACAACTGGCTCATCTGAATCTTCAATATAATTGCTTAACGAGCCTGCCACTAAGCCTGAGCTATCTAGAGGTTTGTCAACAATATAGGAAAACATTATAAGTACTATTAATTTAGTATGCCACATATTAAGTGGCTCTTATAACAACATCAGTCAAACTCTCTGATGAATTAACTGTTAATGTCCTTGTTTTTTATTAGGAGCTACAATATTTACTTCTGCAGTACAACAATATCACGATTGATGAAGATTTAACATCATTTATACGTACTTTCCCCAAGCTGAAGCGCTGCTGGCTGGCAGGAAACCTACAAGATCTAGCTGATTCTAATACTACAGTAAGCATCCGTCTGCTAGTGAAAATGCAACTGCTAGTAGAATTTTTTTCATAATTCAGTCATCAACGTAATTGCTTTTGATGAGTGGGTGGGTGGTTAATTCATTGTTTGATAGGGAATCACTAATATTTTATTTGATGTGTTTAGCCCGTGCAACAAATATCCAGGCATGAAACAGCTTCAGCAAACATGTCGCCTTTGAGCGAATTTTCGGGGTCTCAGCTAGATGAAATAGGATTTCAGGATGCACCTAATGGAGATGAAAGCTCTAACACTACCACGGCTCTTCCAGTAATTGAGGTCCAAGAGCAACAAGAAGTTGGCATTTCGGAAGGGAGTGTTGGTAGCGTGATGAAAGCCGATGGCATTGAGGTTATGTTTCAACGAAACACACAGAACATTGGAGAAAGAAGTTGTCAGTCCACGGGTGAACGTGAGACAGATCATGAAAGAGATCATGAAATTACTGTCAACACCAGTGAATATCAAATGGGAAGTGTAATGGAATCCACGTGCCAATATAATATAGTTGAGCAGAATAAAGAAGTGGATCAACATTTAGAATGTCACCTTCACCATCCCACATTAGATTCAAATGAAGGGGAGAAAGCAGCTCGAGCTCAGACTGGTGAGTTGTAGGTGGGAGATGTACATACTCGTAAATATAAAATCGCAGCACATAACAGCATCATAGCATAGCACAAACAGTCGAATCACAATACATTGTATTTACATTTAGATAGTTTGTGGGGTATATACATACATATCATTTTTCTTTTTTTCTTTTCTTAGAAGATTTGGCTTCAGCAGAAAATGTAATTCAATGCAACAGTGACCGTTGTGCTGCTCAGTCGCCAGTAAAATTAGCATTCGCAGCTCAGGTTGATGTCTCCCATGAGAATAGAATCGATCCGGCTTATAACCCTCATGAAAGTGTTTTAAGCAGTAGTGAAAGCTATGATCGAATACGAATGTTGCGAACACGTGAATGGATAAATTGTCATTCTGCATCCCAGGAATCCACCAAGACATTCGACACTAATTGCAATTTCAGCGAAGAAAAGGCTTTCCAAGAATCACTACATGAAACAATAGAACTCCAGGTTAACGAGCTGATCGCAGACTCTGGGAAAGAAGTAGGGAAACACAATAATGACGTAAGAAGTGCCGAAAGTAGATTAGTTTTTATACCCCTTTCTTCCAAAGGACATCTTCCAATTTCTCAAGCAAGATCAACTTGTTTGAGACCAGGTATTGTTCCTATTGATGAAACTCCACGTCTTAAAGCACCTATCGGAAATAATAATGAACAGGAGGAAAATACGGGGGATTGTGAAACGTTATCATTAGTTTCTGCTCGCGAAGAAAATGATTTAAGAGAAAGCAATAATATGGAAAGGGCGAGTATAGTTCAAGACAATGAAAACATTGAGACACATGCCACAACTAGTGCAACGTTTGCGACTATATGTCAAAGGTTTACCTCTACCACTTCAATTCCTTCCAGATCAAGACTAGAATTCGAATCTAATTACGATCCAAGTGATTTCGAGCATTCTACTCCATCGAGTGCCATTGATGATCAAGATTTTGCTACCAGGTTTGTAGATGTCAATGCAGAGGATGATAGAAGTGAGCTTATGTTGGATGAGGATGACATGTTGGCAGTAGTTCCTCGTATGCTGATGATGATGCCACCAGCCTATGACATTCCTATGCCGATAGAGCATCACCCTATAGGTTATATTTGGCGTTTTTGCAAGGCGATAGTTAAGTACATACGATGGCAGTGGTAACTCTAATTTCACAATAAATGTGAACGATTATAATCATTTTATGTATTTTTATTATTAATACTGATCCAACTGGTACATAAAGTTTCTAGTCTAATTGGCATACGATTTAAAAAGTTATGATTCAAATATGAATACGAAAAATCATATGCAACATTATGAACTTGTGGAATTAATTAATTACTGATCTTACTACTACTGACTATACTAGCAGACTCACCTTTAAAAACTTTAATCTACTATAATTTTATAGTTTTACTTAACGTTTTTGGTTAAATGCTGTATACAGTGATCAATACTTGATATAGAGAATAATACTGAGATATACTTACAATACATTAATTAAACATCACATCGCATCACATAAATACATTCAACCTTCATATTATTCAATTTGTGTTTTTCATTTTCCTGAAATACAACCATGCATCAAACAAGTAATACCTGTATAGTATATTTACATCAACTTTTGAGATACAAATAACTTTTATACCCATGTATTCCACCGGCGAAATTCTGTCCGAATGATTGATTTACACATCACATACACATTTCATTTTCAATCCCACTGATTTGCGAATGAGCAAAATTAGTACTATTCTACATATATTTCAGCACCTCAGCATTAAAAGGGCAAAATATTTGTGTCCGTAACATAGATTAATACAAAATTAGGATACTTTTATACGATTTCACACTGACGATGAATATACCTACGTACTGCCTACTCCCGAGAATTTCATAAAATTCATTTTTACATTTTTCAAGAAATCCGAATGAAAAACAAACAAATTGAGGGAATGCTTAAGTTCAGTATACCCTTTGTAGTGATTCTTGGAAGATCTTATCCTATTCCCATATATAGTACATAATACATATAAGTACATGCAACTCAATTTATATTTTTTGTTGAATTTTCCATTTTTATTTCATCCCCATCCCCATGTACTAATTTAAATCCAGTAGAGTTCTCTTATAGATGATGATAGATAAAATCTTTATGATAGCATTGCATTTACATCGAGTAAGGAGATCGAATCTAATAGACTAGTCCTAGACTACAATACAATCGTGATTACTTTGTGATAATACTACAACAATAATATGCTACGAAATTTCATGCAGAAGCTACGTATTTAGATTTAATACTGGTTGAGTTTTGCATTGTGTTAACACTGCTTTGGAAGAAATACTGTATAGACTGTCACTGTGATAATCCAATCATGGGCATTGTGAGATCATTTTGTGAAGAATCTTTTCTCTTGGAAGTAACATGATATTTAGCATGCTAAAGGGATCAGGAACAATTTTCTCCGTCAACTCCCAGTCACAGTGCAAATATGCACTTACAAAACGCTTGATAAGCATGATCTTCGTCGACTAGCTCTATCATCAATGTAATGTTGTTGCCTGGAAGTATTAGGCTCAGTTCTACTATTACCAACTCTTACTCCAAGATTATCGAGCTCATGCATTTGAAAATTGCTGCATCTACGATGCCCTGAATGATCATTAGAATGACTTCTATTCTGGCGAGAATTGCTGACTCTGCGACCGTAACTATTTGCAACGGTTACATCTCTCCGTGTGGGCTGTTGATCTGACAAGTAGCAGTTACGGGTTGAATTCCTCAGCCATACTTGCTGGCTTGGCCTACCACGCATATGATTATGATTTTGTCCTCGACCTGGTGAAGAGGACGACGCATGTGAATCTCCACTGCTTGCACTACTTCCACACTCCATTACACAACACTGTCGAGGATTCCAGCGCACCCGCATCCTGTAATTCTCACTGAAAATGTAATAAAATTGTTACGCTTGAAATTCACTTAACTCACCCATCAAAGTCGTACTAGAGTGTAAAATATAAGTGGACTATAGTGTGTAAGTTGTAGAAAAAAGTTGGTGTGCTCACATCCTATTTTCAAAATTGGGTTTCAGATTCAGATAATGTAACTGTGCATTTGCTACAATTATGTTTAATTTTAAATTACAAACATGCTATGCACTCAAAATGAGATTTGGGTCCAAGGCTTTTACCACTGAAGCCACAATAAAGCCAAACTAACAACACACTGAATCGAAATCCGTCTATGATGTGGTGAAAGTTTTTTACTACTAATCCAATGAACCAAAACAAATCTAACCGACGTGGCTACTCCATTGAAGTTTCTAAAAAAAATATTGTTTAGTGACCATGTCGTGGTCAAATCAAAAGGATTCCGCAAGTCTCATTTGTTTTTTTTTGCTTTTACAAACGTAACTATATATGCTTATATGCTACAGCACAATCAATACATAATATTACTAAATATAACTAAATGGAGAAAAGAGGACAGGGACTACGAGCCACGAGCATTTTCATTTGGGAAAGTTTTAATGAAATCTAAATCCCATACGATTTACCTCAAAAAATAACAGGAGGATTTTCACATCAAGTAAAAGTATGATTTGTTATATGCTTTCATGCAGTACATATTCAATGTAAGAAGAAGATATGTGTAAATGTACAATTGGCAATTTTGCTTCAGACATGCAGCAGCAGGTGTACACACAAAAAGTTTTCTGACTTATATTTTACTACTTACATTTAATATACAAATATAAATGCAAACATATATAATCCGTTTATCTTACGTGCAATAGAATTAGGATAGGATACACACATAAATATATGTACAAACAATCGCTCTTAATTAGCGGAAAATAAACAAGTACAAATTCCATCAGAAAGGATGAATCACAATAAAAAAAACAATAATTTACGAGAACCAGCCCCGTAACAAATTTTACAACAACGATAACTAACCTACATCCTATTTTGTACAAAGTTTCCATCTTAGGGAATACAATTGTTTTTAATTATTTTGAGTGGCATGGTATGAAACACTTAAAGCATCACAATGGCAAAGGAATATATTATTAGCAATACTAATATTGGTGGAACAACTATATACTAGATATATGAGCTTAGTTTTGGCAGGATCGTTTAATTTTTGAATGAGATTCGTGAGTATTTTTAAGTGACTTGACAGCTTGTTTGGAACTGATGATGAACTCATACCTCGGAACTACTGGAGGTCGGTGGCCCTGGGGTTGAGATCGTGGAACACTACTGGACTTTTGTCTTGCCCGGAAATGGAACAGTCCGTAAATAAGTGGATTCACACAAGAGTTGGTACAAGCAAATAAGAAAAGTCCTTTCTGTATACGTTGATCAACCGCCTTTGCAGACTCCTTGTCGAACCAGTACCTAAAAATAAGAAATTGAAGAAAATTGAATCTTATTGTTTCATATCCTCTATTCTTTTCATGTCACAGTATAACAAACTATATAGCTGCACATCAGCCATCAGCACATCCGTTTACAATCACACAAAAATGTTCGCAGAATTATATACACCCTTAGGTCAGGTGTTGGGGAACCGATAAAGTCACAAGGAATGATCCAAAACCAAAGGGAGTTCCAGGAAAACAAAATGATCTGCTTTAAGCTTAATGCGCTGAATAGTACGGTATTTTTACTTTTACCCTATCAGAACAGAGTCACTGGAATACCATACTTTCATCGTTTGACATAAATGTGCACGAAATGTCGCTTGGCTCAATTTCAATCAATTAGTTTCAAATCATGATCATACACAACCTACGGCAATACGGTATACGGCAGATATATTTCTGAAGTTTTTTGTGCACTATGTGTTGTCAATTGTTGTCAATGATTTTACTAGATGAGACATTTTCTAAAAGATCTTCTAGTTTTTAGTGAAAATTCAACAGAATTCGAACAAGTCGAAGCTTATTTTTTGTGGATTACAGATTCCAAAGAATTTCATTTGAGTTGAAATTGAGGATTGTGTGGCATTATGTATTTCTAAGGTTTGCTTGGAGCTAATGTATAAAGCCTGTATCTGTGTCCTATTCATACACATATTTCAATGCAAGCACATTTGCTTCTTCTGTGAGCGTGGGTGAGGCACCAAGGGAATTCGCACTAAATGTTGGATGGTTATATAAAGAGAGTGTACATGTTTCGGCGTTTTCTAATCCTTTTCCAATGAACAAGTAACCAGCTCTCGAATGCATCGAATGAACTTCCTCTTTTCATAATTGAGCTTTGATGCCTTGGATAAGGATTCAAAAAGAAATTACAAATACATTTTACTTACCACAGGGACATGACATTATATGGAGTCCAACAGAAGAAGAAAACAGCCACGATTATTATAGTCATCTTTAATGTACGGATCTTTGCTCGCCCAAGTGCTCCCATATTTGATCTCCGGAGCTCATCTTCTGAAACAAAAAGGATCTGACCTTTAAACACAAAACTAATAATAATATAAATCAAAGCAATAAAGCAACATGGGATACCATAAAATTATTACACAACTAAAACACAGCTATTACATGACTTCTTATTTTAGGAATTAATTACAATGTCAAAATTCTTTGATCTAGTACAATCTCGAATCTAGAGATTCTCGAGATGCGCTGACAAAGTAAGATATAATAGTAATTCACATTATTGACTACAATTAAAAATGAAAAGTAGGAGGCACCCTTAGCTGACAAAGGTTAAATTAAACAGAAATAATTTGTATTGAAGTTACGTTCGTTAAAAGTGCTTTAATTATTCAAGGTTATGCTACTTTAGCTTTTTTTATTTCCCGGAATTTATATATGTATCTTTAAACGAAGCTCTAATAACTTCTGTATTGTTTTGTATACGACCCTGATGCATACATTCATAAATGGTTATTTGAATTTTCTGCCTATAACATTTTTCTAAAGAATCTATAGATTCCTGATGAACATTACCTTTGACTTCTTTTTGTCATCTTGGAAGATTGTCCTAATCAAATGTCAGTTAGAAGTATAAAAAACTTTCATCCTAACTCAAATATGGTTAGGTAAGATAGGCTAACACAAATTAAATCTAACGATAAGGAAATGTTTGGGAAACTTTCTCAACTAGCTCATCCACGAATTCTCTTTCATTTCCTTTAAATAATTTATCAGTCTCGTTTTCCTATAATAGAAATAATTAATGAACTCTGATTGTTTTAAAGTTTGTGCTTCAACATTTTTTGTGCATATCACGTTACCCCTTTGTACTTTTTGTACATAAAAGTAGTCGGAATTCTTTCATCCGCAAAAGCAATTGAATGCGGCATACGAAACAAAATTTTCGAATGTCCAACTCACCATTTCGTTTCTGTCGGTTGACACGATAGATCTCAAACAAAATGCGGGCATAGCAGAAGATGATCATCAACAAAGGGAATATGTAGAGAAAGAAAAACCCGAAAAAGTTGTAAGCCAGTTCAGCTCTTGGACCAGGAAATGAGTTGAAGGTGACACACTGCTCGTACCACCGGAATTCAGGGTGTTTTTCCACATGGAAGATAAAAACCTATTTTTTAAATGAAAAAAAAATACAGTAAACTGTAAAACAAAAGCATTATATTATGATGATGCAACTACGAAAAAAATCTGATAAAAAATAGACTAATTACTTGGAGAAAATGTGAAGTACTTTACGTGCTCAAGTATAGTATATATATTTGAACTAATGATAAGTATTTACCTGGGGTATACTGCAAGCGAAGCTTGCCAACCATGCAAAAGTTAACATCAACCGTCCTCGGCTGTTTGCGTCAGGAATTCCAAGGGGTTTCAACACCGCGAAATATCTATCGAGAGATATACACACAAGAATATTCCCTGACAGGTAGAGACCAAAGATTCGAAAAAATGACATGACCCGACAAATCGTGTCACCTGCTTGCCACGAAACTGTTGCATTCCACCCGATCTACAAAAAAATCAATGAGATACGATTTAGGTCAGACATTTGGCATTTTTACTTTGATGTCTTTTTGATGGTCATTAAAATGACAATTTAATTTGGTTCTTTGCTTCTTGGTGTGAAGGAATCTTTCTGGAATTTTTTCAATGCTTTATTAAATTTTTTGGTACCAATTTGTGCATGTTGTACGTAAAAAACATGGTGGTATGAAAAATATTTTCCTAGTATTTGCAATGATGTCTGTCTTTCTTTTTCAGCCAGACATCATCTTGAAGATTTGACGCATTCCATATAGACTGTGACTTAGACGAAAAGCCAGCCTATCGCCTACACGTGTGTATGCATGATGGCGTTTGTCGTGACGTTTTGTAAATGAAGCTAACTCTGACGTGATTCTTGACGTTTGTATGGAAAGGATTACGGGACATGTTTGTATTTTTTTAATGATATTAAATAATGAACAATGCAATCATGGAAGTTTTTCGCACTTGGTGTAGGTGTATGTGATATACGTAAGCCATGTTTTGGGAGTCATATATATTGTAACTATAAATTCATTCATTCTTTTTAGTAGAAAACTACTATAAATACAGAACTCACCATCAGTCTATTTATTGTACTAATTTGCAACTCTAATCTAATCGCTTTTTTAAAAGCTCAAGGGGGTGCAACTGTGAATGTGGTGTGGTGAGTTATAAATCAAGTTCACATTATAATATTATGGATAGTTGATTTTACATGTATGTATCAATGACGTACTTCATATATGAAATTTCTGCTGATGAGTATCAAAATAGATGCAGATTCAACCTAGAACTCAAATACTCACAGCCCTGTTTGTTGACGCAGTTCCATCTCGTATACCTTCAACAAGTCAACAAGCCCACTTTGCGTATCATGTTTACGGATGACTTGTTTGTACACTCCACATTATTGCATTGCAAACCACATGTTTTGTGTCGTTATGAATTGATTTGCATCAAAGTATGCCTAGTTGGAACTACGTCACATAATATACTTGTTTGACCAAATTCATTTCAACAACAACTATATTCCTTCACTTTACCGCAAACAAATTCAATGCCTGCGGACATGTCGGAGTGAGAAGTTCTTTGAAGTTAGTCAACTATGTATAGATTAAGCTAGCTTGGAGTAATAAGAAATGGAAGGCTTTAACAGAACCCTTTCAATTGTCAGTTGCATGCACAAAAAAACTAAAAAAGTCGTGCCATGAATTTTTTCTATGGATTTGTAATACGGTTACTCGTACAAGTCATAATACACTGCACATGCACCAAATTATGTTATATACCCATAAATGCTCAATTTTTTCGAACTATAAAAATCCTAAAAAATCCTAATATGAAATGCATGTCTGGTTACAATATACTCGTTCGTACCGTTAAGCGCACCGACAAAGTCTCTCCAAATTTTTGAAACTACCTAAATAGCGTGGTGGGATGAAACGCATACACATACATATGTTAATCATCTGTCACGCATCAAATAGAATAGGCAAGATAAAAAAATTAATTAGGTCAAGCTACCAAACCACTTTACTTAATGCCTTTTGTTATCATAAGTATAGCTTTCTATATGTAAATCTGAAACATAATATATTCTTATGTCACTGGTAGTATTCAAAATACTTAATATCGGTTGACTATAAAGATAAAAACATCTGGCCGAAATTGAAGATTTCATATTTTGTGCGCTACCTAATACTTTAGCTCTTAGATCATGTAATTTATTGTGAATGCTAATCACTTGTGTAATGTCTGTCTACATTATACTAACCATGAGCAAATGCTTTTCATCCAAACCTAAAGCTGCCAACTTTAAGTATTACAAACATATGTGGAAATAGTACGCGTGACTGTTATTTTGACTACATGTTTCTAAGTTTTTACGGTAGCAGTTTTTATAAGAATATGCGAATAGTATGCCTTTAATCTTAAACAGCAGATTATAATATCTTTGTTTACGAAATCGTTCCAGCCTCTTTATTCCGGTGTCAACTAAACTACAACGGATCTTCTATATGACGGAAAGGGGCGAAATGATACTCTTCAACAGCCCACTCATTGTCCTTGATAGGTATTCAGTGCTATTCAACTGAAGTTTGTCTCCTAAATTAAAAATAGTCAGTGGCAGCTGTGAACATTTGTTGGAGTGACACACGTGTTGTGTTTACCGTCAAGTCAATGCTCGTTTTTTACCCTTACATTCCACCTACACGTATATACCTAATCATGTCAACGTGTATTGAATGATATGCTTTACCTACGTAACTTTTCTTGAAACTCAACAACAGCAGCCTAGGGAAAGTTTGAAATATTTGAGAAACAGTAAACCATTATTTGTACTTACCTCAAGCGGCATCATGAGAAACGTTACCAGAAGATCCGCGATCGCCAGGTGTAGTAAGAATAAATTAATTCTGCTGAGTCTTCCTTTTATACGAAGCCTGTGGAAAACAAAACGAAATTGTAAATAGAACAAGACGGCAGCTTGATAAACTACGCATTTCCAAACCTATGTGAGATTGAAACTTTTTGCTTGTTTTAATGGATCGTGACCAAACATGTCGAAGACACTGTGTGAAAGTGACACTGACAAGATAAATTCTTGATAATATAGACATTTTCCAGGGAAATAAATGGTTGCGTTCGTGAAAATGCAAGACTGTGATAGCATTTTCTACCAAAATTTGTAACATTTTTAGGATGGAAACTAGGATTCATGCTCTTGATTAAAATTCATGAAATTTGACATTTTGGTTATACTTTCTTAATTTTGCCAATGAACAAAAAACCTGAAAAGCATATTGAAATTTTAGCTAAAAAAGTTCATAAGAGAAGCCCAGCAGGAAACCCAAATTTTCCCTCGTAGTTTTTTGTTATATGTATATGGTCAACATTTAAGATCGTGTACCGTTTGCCAAAAGCAGGTTAACCTTGAACTGTCTAACCAGTAAGAAACGAATTCAACTTCCATGCCTCAGATCATCATTTCATTTTCTTTGCATTAAAATTTATATTCCAAGAAAAGAACATGAGTGCCGTCAACGTGTCAAATCTCAACTTTCTTCAAATGTTCTGCGAGAAAACTGTTCGTGGTGAAAGAACTCCAAATGGTACAAAACGGTTTTGAATCGAGTTTAGCATGTCGAAGTCGTACTTTGTAATGCATCAGTTCAGCGAATTTTAGTTAAGAATACTATATAATCATAAATGGTACTCTAATGCAATTTCATTTGTCTGTTTGAGTGATACCATATTTATAGCTTCAAGTAGTTTAAATACTTTTGACTTTTGTGGAGTGCAACAGCTAGCAGCTTATTGAAAGAAATTCAAACGAAACTTGTGACACTCTCAACATCTCAAAATTCGGGGCGAACGAATGAAAAAGTGTTGAAGTTTTCCTTTAAGCACTGAAATGTGAATTTAAACCTTGCAGAGCAAATATAAGGGATAAAAGTAATCTCTTAACCATCTCAGAGGTTACAAAGTTTCCAATTTTGCGGATTCTGCAAACTGGTGTCTGATGTGGTTTAAAGGTATCCATCACAGGAAATCTCTTTTGCAATGTGTCGCATGTGAGTTGATTAATACAAGCATTTTATTCGTGAATCTTTTAAAACTTTGAAAACGTAAGTACCCCCTTTCTATTGAAGTTAAAAAGTTGGAGACTATATCTGCGGCTTCTAACTAAAGTTTATGCAAAAATAGGACGGGACTTTGTGTTTTTTCAATAAAAAGCGTATTTGAATTGTGAATGCATAATTCTGGAGATCGAAAAGGAAAGTGTGTTTTAAGAGAAATTGGCGGTTGATGCTAGCTGTGATCAATCAGAAAAGTTGAAGGGTAACGAGAAGTATGGGACATGAATCCCACAATTCATTTGGCAAAATGAAGTCACTTCAGTAAAGTAGAAGCAGAATTATTTAAAATTCAAGGAATAAAAATGTAAGGGTTTGATATTTCCTACTCTAATTTAATTCCGAGGGGGTATGAATACATGTTTTTATGTATGGTTAGAATAGAGTGCTGCTGCCGGTGTCTGTGTAGTCTTTTGCATTGAGAGTTTTGAGTGAAAAATTTGTATTCACAAGATATGAAATGTTAAACCAGAATTTAAACTCGATATCGTTATGCACTTTAGAACCAAAGGTTCAAGAGTTCTTTATTTTATGTCATAGAATACCTGAAAAAACGAAAAATTAGTCGATTTTTACGGAAATACGATGCACGCTCTTTCATTTCACTTATATAGTTGCTAGTTCCAGTTCAAATTATATAGACTTATAGTTTTCCACGGGGTTTATGAGATAGCATATAAATAAATATGGGAGTATCTATTTCTTTGTCTTAGTCTAATGCTCACATATACGTATTTCTATCGGTGCAACGAGAATGCGGGTTAAAGCTTCTCGTCACTTTTGACTACTACGTTTAATAATTTAACACTCTCGACTTCTCGAGGGATAGAATCTTTGAATGTAAACACTTTTCGTATTCTCATCTTTTGTAGTACTTTCTAAGGTTCCTTTGAAAAGCTTTCCAATATCCACATGTTTGTTCTCACAGTGTACTTTTCCCTTTCGGCGTAATCTTTGCTACACCTCCATAAAATTAGTTTACTTTGACAAAAAGTTTATTGTTCAAAGCAAACAACCAAAATTTCAGGGATATTCGTGGATAAAAGTAAGTTAATAATGCATGTAGGTAAAGGCTAAAAGAGTCCATTACTCCATGTACCTGCATTTACTCAACTAGTCTTATTTCTTGTTTGAACTGTAAAAACTGGAATTCTGCAGGCTAAGCTACTTAAGCGAAAGCATAAACTTTTTAATACTATTCGTTTCATTAGCTTACCTAACGATGGCTGAAAAGACGGTTATATTTCCAATTGCCGATATGATCATTAGCAGGGAATACACAATAATGGCGAGTCGATGGCCATCATTGAATCGCATGTCAATGGGCAATGGCCTTCCGGTCACATTATCAGAAGAGGTAAAATTGTTGGGATCAAAAGTTACATCATTAATAAATAGTTCGAGCTCAGTTCCCTCAAGAGGAGTTGTAGTAAATGATGTAACTACGTTTTGAGTCATTAGCACCGAATTGTTTTCGAAGATGGACGTGCTAATGAAAGCATCCGCATCCGACTCTGATGCACTAGGTTCCATTTTGGCACACTTTTTTTTAAAAATAAAAGGTTAAGTGTAATCGTTTAATCTAGTAGACAAAAATGTCAAAACTTATAAACGTAGTGGTAAAATGAGACATGAGACACATCCTGGGGAACGTGTGTTAATTTGTCACCGATTATTTCCCTATACTTATGACATGATATTCGTTTATCTAAACTTTCCAGATTCATTCCAGAGTTTGACAGATTCATTTTCTCTCAAAGTTCTTTGCCAAAGTTTCACTTTATTCACAAGGTATAGATTCATGTCCGCACTTAACTTGACTTAAAAATAGTTTCTGCGATGACATTTTTGTCAAATGTTAGAATTAAAGAAACGAGGGATCCAAGCAGCTTCACATATTAAGAATTCAAGGTTCAACTGGAACTTTTATTTTGTCAAAACTTCAACCGATCACTCTCGCTATTTATGTAAATTTACACAAGCAATTTTCTTTTTCAATATAGCGGTTGCTAGAAATAGGATCCGACCGATCCAATTACGTACAGCTTGTTTTGATAGGAGTTCTTTAAATATGTGGACAATGTTTGCAGCTGACAGTCTAAAATGGTCACTTGCTAAAGTAAAAAGAATCAAAGTAAACTCAAGACTTCACTCACGTCAACCAAGAAACATGTTCAATCTCAATCATATTCACAATGCAACAGCACAATTCACAACCTATAAATCAGTCATTTACTTTAATTCTTTGTGGGAGACGTCACGTCACATGGTTGACGAGGTCGTTTTAATGCAAATATATAGCGTATATGCATCCAGCATTATTATATCAACCAATATATTATGTCGTCTTCATTCACAAGTTGCTCTAAAGCTCTTAAGAACTTTTTTATGCATGTTCTTTCCAACTGTTCAATCTTTGCAGGATGATTACATTATCATTACTCCCCTGGCTCTAAATCGTTTAGGATTACATCCAGTTGTTGATCTGAACTTTTAGGTCAAATGTCTATGACGTGCTGTTTATGTTCTATGAATATTGCCGAAACGTAAACCTGTACCATAATCAATACATTCATTCGCTGTACAACAGTGTTAATTCTATTTCATGAAATCTGACACTGAATAAGCAAACACGCTAGCTGGTCTTTGCCACTATTATGGACTAAATATACTGACGCTGGTGTAAAAAATGCGGTCAGACATTTCTTTATATTTGGTTTTTGTTATTTAAGTCTATGTATGAGGTCATACGTCATACGCAGAGTTCTAAATAAACAAAAGTATACGATTTCAATTTCTACTAGTGTGCGTTTTTACTCAAAATACGCAAAAGTGAATAAAATATTTACATTTTTATTATCAAATTACAGTATTAGGAAATGAATTAAATTCTTATATTACGATTTATTTTTTAAAAAAATGAACGATTGGCTTTAACAGACAAAATTTTAAAAACCCTTCGCTTTATATGATTATTAAAAACTTCCAGAAATGGAAGAATAATCTAGGATGTAGTCTGCTCTCCTACGAAGTTGGAGTAAGACTGAGAGCATTTTGGCTCATCATGATAGAGTAAGACCTTCCCAGCTTGTTTCCTACGGCTTCTACTCCAAATGAATCTAAACGTTGCTTTCTCCTTCGCATCATTGAGAAAGGGAGGAAGGATAGAGATAAAAACACACTTTCCTACAAACGAACTGACGTAAAGGAAAGCAACATTAAAGAGCAGGTTAGTTTGTACCATGGATGATGTGTGAAGTAGAAGCATCCTATCATGCTGATTGTTTTAACTTTTCACTTTCTGCTTAGAAGCGCCCTATTATTACTCTTTTGTTGCATCCTAACTGAAGAACATTGTCACTAATGCAAGCGTAAATTCGGTAAATACTACCTAGACACTGAAAAACTTTATACTGACAACCTGACAAGTCCATTTACGGCTGGAGTAGATTCAAGCATCAGATCTCAAATACATATACTGTGCTTATGATGGCTTAAAAACTGCAAGAGCCTTTCTTACCCTAGAACAGAGAACAAAATGTGTGGTGGTTAAGTAATGTATGTAGGTTACTAACAAAAGTTGGACAATGGCAGAGACAAAAGTTTTAGATGTGTGGATAATGGTGTGTGCTACGAGGAACTGGACTTACTTTCAGACAAAGAGACACATGAAACAATACGGCTGAACATTTCATGCTTGATTATTATTTTTCATTAGAGTTTTTGTAAAAGAAATTTGAGCTGGAAACATGGCTGATGAACTTATCCAAGCTTGACATTATCATTAACCTTAAAATACAAACCAGTGCATGCAGGGGATGTGTAATAGTAACTCAACATTATGCAACTAGCGTCAATGTTTGGTTTTACATTTCAGCTATGAGAGTACACATGCCCCCAAAGTCAAAGTCGCTACCTCATGTCTATACCTCTGTTTAAAGCTTATACCACCCAATCCAAACATCACATCAAGTAGTACGTACCACTCTATAAAGCCAACAAATAGTCCAAACGAAAACCCGTGCTAAGCCCTTCCTCATGTTTTTACACTAATTACGGAATAAATAAATTATGATCCAGTTGGTTTAATAAACCAGAACAGGAACATTGAATTGATTAAAAATGAGTGAAATTTTGTCCCTGTCTTAACTACCAACATCACATATCACATCACGCCAGAAATGTATAAGTAATTTGAGATGACTCTAAAACGTGAAGAAACATTTCAATTTTATTGCTAACTCTACTGACAAATGATATAAAATCCGATTCGTTTCCGTTAAATATATTTTGTATGCCCTTTCAATTCTGAAACTTGTTCCGGTGATAGGCTAGCCTGTCTTTGATTGCATTTACAATGGGAAATTTATTCCATCCACCACAAAGATTGTTGAAGTCATCAAAGTCTAAAGACCACACCATCATGCCCCCTACACCTTTTGCCACGCCGTAATCAACCTCAAATTAAGATGGAGAATAGAATCATAGTTAGTCAATTCATTTCTTTATATAGGTAGAGTCAAGTTCTATTTTGTACCTTTTCCCTGGCACTGATTTCTGAATCGTATCCAATCCATTTTGTATTGCTGTAAGCATACGGTACACCGTATTCAGTATCAAAACCAATGCTCCACTCATCCCTGTTTGCAAGAATCTCTAAGCAAATCTGTTTCAAGAAGGGCAAACAATTTAAATTACAAACAAAGATATAAGGATATGTGATAGGAGGTCACACGGCTAGGCTTGGAATGTTATAAGTTATGATAGCACCTATTTTGTAGACTTCCAAATTCTTACTACTTGTTTGTTGCAAGATTCAATTGTTCTGTAAAAGGACTAGGTTGAATAAACTTAGCTAATTCGCTAACTGAGATACAGTTTGATATGTTGACGTGATTTACATGCATTCCTTAAATTAAAATTGTAACATGGAATGAGACTTGTTCTGTCTACAAAGATTGATTGTTCTTTTATATCTAAATTCCGACAGTACAGGGGCGATTAATAATTGAGAGAGTTTAAATTTTGGTTTACGTTACCTCATAATACGCGTTGGTTCCAGGCTCTTTGGTAAACACACCTTCAGCACCAGGTCCACTAGCAGCATCATAGAAATTGTGCATGGACCGATTATATAAGCTAAATGTTTTTCCGTATGTCCCAACACCTGTGTACGAATAGCAAGTATAATAATTAGTTTTGTTAAACCGACTAGACTGTGATGTCAGGTCATGAAAAGAGTTAACGTAAAAATAATGAGCGATTGCGTGACAAAAAGACAAATTACAAAAACTAAAGATACAACGTAAATACACGCTAATGGTTAAAAGTGTTTCCTCATTCTGAAGCCAAAGCAGCTTACAATTTACAACGAATTTTGAAAGCTTTCTTTCTTACCAAGAACTAGTTTTTCCGGTGGAGCTCCTAGTCTCAGGAAGGTTTCTACTGCATAACTCTTTTTATTAAAAATGTAAAAACATATTGCTGCTAAATTTTGCATACATATAAAATTTTAGCATTATCATCTCACATTTATTTGGATGACACAAAACGAGAGTTTGAAGACGAGCCCTTAAGCTGAAGTTTTATCATTTTAACAGGTTTATTTTACAAACCTAATTGTTTGAAGTTTGATTCTTGACGGGGAATGAAAAAATCATTCATCACAACCATATACATACAATAAAAATGTACATTCATATGTAGTATTTGCTTTGCTAATACGATTTGTTGGTTTGTCTCTTGCTGATTGAGAGCATTTATAACTGACTATGTATATCACAAAACAAAATCTTTTCATTGCAAGCGTGCATAGTGTTTGCAGATACTTTTACGCTTGACTTAACTATATCATTCAGAACTATATGTATTTTCATTTTTGTATTGATAAATTCATGTCAAGAGGGCCAAAAACTGAAGCGACGGGAAAAAAGAATTTGGAACATAATGAGCATATAAATATACTTACAACAGTAAGGGTCTTGTTAGAAGCATCTTCCCAAGGCTTGGAATACAAAGGGCTATGATGACCGAGTAAATTTCCGGCATCCCCAGGTTTCTCCGGAGCAATATATACTTTGAAATCATAAAGCATCAGATGGAAATAATCGATGTACCTACAAAGACAGTTTGTGGAAGACATTCTTCAAATATTTCAAGGAATGAAATGCTAGCAGGGTATACATATTATCAACCCACGTATATTATACACTCTACTACATACATTTCAAATGTAACTATAAGGCTACTCCCGACAGTGTATATACAGGCTGTATTTGTGCTGATTAAAATATACAGTGCATATTGTATAACCGCTTAATGCATTCTGGCTCCTGATTGGGTGAGCTAACATAATCAAACCGCGTATATCTAATCAAGTCCAGGGCATGTTTACTGGTTATACAATCAATACATCTGTGAAATTCCTTTTTGCTCATTCAGTTACCAAGTCAACAGATGTTTTACCAGCAAAGTATGCAGTTATGCAGACAATTTTATACATGATCGTTCCCGACAATTATGTATAAAATATAAAATTATGCATTCGGCAAAATAAACAAATTGTCAGGAGAAGGACTTATGTATATTTACGTAAGTATTCCAAATATCTAAAGTTCAATTCTGCAGAAAATTGTAATCATGCAAAAAGGAAAGGTGTATTCAGACGAGTAATATAATGGAAGCGGAAAATCTTTGTCAGCGAAATGTGTAAATTCATGCGAAAAAAATCTTGTTAGCACTTTACTTGGATATTTCAGGCACATCATAGGCAGCCTCTATAGTATCTTGTCCACATCCAAACGCTGACGTCAGCAGCAGTGGAGCTTTACCTGGTCGATTAACTTTATCCAATTCTTCCCGAAGCTCCTATTGTTACAAATAGGATATTTTATTTCATCATCTATTTTTCAAGAAATAGTATCGTCTTTCGCGTTAAATTTCTGCTTGCACACAAAAATTACAAAGCCCCCACACAGCCAATTTCAAGGTTCAATATGATTAGAGTAATTAAAAGCACAGTAAAATATAAAAATAGCTATCGATTGTGTAATTTGCTTTGAACAGTAAGCAACCTTTAGCAGCAGCACAAAGTTTTGTTTGTCCTCGGCAATTCCCCCTCGTTTTCCTGGATATTCTGTATCATCAGAATCTCATAGATAATAGTTTAAATCAAAATAGGATGCAGATGTGCTGTTGATTTCCATTTATTTACATACCCCAATCCATATCTATTCCATCAAAGTCCCATCTTTGTCTCATCTCAATGATGCTAGCTATGAATGTTCGCCTTTTCCCCGGTTCTTTAGCCATATTGGAATATTTTTCAGACCCTTCGGTCCATCCTCCTATAGCCATTGTTATCTTAAGGTTAGGATTACGTTCCTTCAACCTGATGGTGTTCCTTATATTGTCTATTTGAAAAGTATGTATACAAATATTCATACAATATACGGGTTTCATAAATTACAGAGAAAACGCATAAAATTAGATAAAATTGGAGAAAGCTTTTTCTTGTCGGTGAAACGTACTAGCCGGAGCGTTATGAAATCTATCATGAAGTTATTTAACGTAGTAAATTCGAGGACTTTTTTAAATCGGATAAATATGTATATTAAAATTTTGGTATTTGTTCATTTTTATACCTAGGCCGTCAGGCAAATCAAGATAAGTATCTGCATGCGTCACTGTATTCGTTGCGGCATCCAGTAGAAAAAAGGAGTAGACTAGATGAGTGCAAAGATTCGGATCAATGTGCGTTACCCTGAATGTTCCTTGTTCTAAAATAATCGTGAGATATGAAAACACATTTTCCATGTGTTTGATACATGTAAGACATACGGTTATAATTGCAAATAACTGTTCATCGATGAGAAATTCCATACCAGTTTAAAGAAATAATAATATCATACCAGGCACCCTATAGTGTGACCAAGTACCCCAGTAGCAAACCAAGACAGGATTTTCCACAGCCACGTCATGCTTTTCTTTGATAGTTTCGAGACCATTACCATCTGCTGTAAAATCATGTCGAATTTAAATATAACATGCTTAAATGTTAATTTTTGAAGAAAAACCTTTAATAATCAATGTGTGCTCGTGTTACCTTTTCCAAGAGTAATCGCAAATAATGTCGTTATCACAATCGCTGCTGCAAAAGTATGAAAGCTTTTACCGAATTCAAATGAAGCCATTATTTAAGCTTCTTCGATTCGATTCTTTAAAAAATGCTATTTATTTGTATGTTAGACGCAATGCTCCCATTTATTACTACCAAATGTCAAAATGTAAGTTATGCACACTATGAACATCGCTTATCTCATTTCCTCCGATATAAATATGATAGTTCCAAACGAATCCGCATAAGCAAGCTATACACAACAACGAACAATTTATTATTATGTCATGCATCAAATTGAACGTAAAGTGTATAATCTCGTAGCTGAAATGAGATGAGCAGATTTCAATCATCATATCATCAAACATATTATCTGAAAGTTTTACCCTTGACACATGATAAACGATTCACAATGATAGCAAAGCACATCAAAATGAATTTACAAGTAAATATGATACCCATATAAAAGCGTACATAATATTATATTTGGTACACAGATACTGATTGTTTGTGACGTGATCATTTTTTAAAGCCTTTTTTCATTGAAAAGGTGTGCGACTAAGCGTTATATCTGTATGCTTTTTATTCAATATATTTTACAAGAATTATTAAAGTTATGACATTTCCGCTTTAGGTAAATACATAAGATTTAATAAACCTATTGTTAGTTGGTAAATGTGACGCAAATGTTCTAGCTAGACTCCAAATGCTTGCCAATGCCAGCTAAATATGTTCAAACTACTTATGGCAGATTGGATGATTTCCTAGTAAAGGAGTACTTAAGTTGAAAGAGAAAGTGATGTTTCCATAATGCAATAATATGTACATAAATGGCACTTGTACGTGTAAATGTACTTATTCCAAACTTATTCCGTTGTACTAAAGATGAAAGTGCCTTGCCTTCGTTGGAAGAAAGAAGGTAAATGGAATTACCTCGTGTGCTTCCTTTTACTATCGAAATAGGATGTGGTATCCACAAATGTCAAACTTGAAATGACTTGTATAAGAACTGCATGCGGTTTTGCATGTTTTTAAAGGTACAAGTCAGAAGTAAGCCGCCTATCCATATCCATCCAGCAGGAGCAGAGGTGTCTGACTAGTCTGACACACATAAGATTAATGTTTTGTTGAACGAATCGGAATGGCAAACTGGGAATTATTTAAACTAGGGAGTATCATCGAAAAGCCAGTTATCGTTATCACGTTAGTTAGGATTACCATAATCTACTTTAGTTATTTTTGAATACATGATCCTTTTATCAGTAGTACTGCCAGCATTGTTTGTGCAAATGTAAATAATACCTCGCGTACTCAAATATAAATTAAGTAAATAAGCAATCATGCATTTTTATTAATTTTCACCGTACTTTTAGAGTACTACATCTAAATTATTCTGCGAATTCATTGTAATTTCATACAAACAAGCATGTGAGGCATTGTTGCAATTGCAACGTGTAATAAAAATAGAGGGTTTTCACTAATGACTAACGCAATACCAAATAAAATTATTCTTCAAGACTACTACTTCTCCTCACACCATTCATTCTCCTTACGGATTTGCTCTTCCTCAGCTGGCGTAAAATCATTCTTGATGTTGAAGGTACGACGAATTTCCTCGGGTGTCTTTCCTTTTATCATGTTAGCGACAGTCTTACAAGTGACATCAAGCAATCCTTTAATATCCAGATAGTTTGCTGCCTATGAATGTCAAAAGAAAAACCAAATGTCATTAGTTGATATTGTACCATGCAAAATACAACTAAAAAATCGATACTTGATAAAACTGAATCCATTTAAACTACTCTTACCAAGATCAAGTCAAAAAGGATAGCTTGTTCGACTTTCAAAAAGTCCTGATCCCACTGGCCGATATCATCCGTCCGCTTTTCACGAGAGTCATCATCCTCTGGAAGTGGGGGATCATCCTGTCAAAAAATGTAGTTACATTTACACCAATGATCTCCACATGTCACATGCTTTTTCCCATCATGCACATCAAGCGTAAAAAACCCCAAAATAATGCAACAAAGCACAACTTACACGATGTTGTTGAGCCCATTGGATAACCAACTTGAGTATCTCTCCTCTCACATTAGGTAAAGGGATCTTCTCCTCATTTCCTTCTTCAGAGTTCACACCAAGATCTTCCAGCATCGTTTTGATGGTAGTAGACATCTTAGCGATTTCCACGTCCACAGGGAAGTTTTCATGGTCGGAGCTCTCCAGAATAACTTTTGGCATTTTGGAAATGTTGACGTCACACACGAATATAAATAATAATAATTTTTCACAGAGATATATGAACGTTCGAAAAAATGACTGGGAGGTACCAACAATATTTAATTGTCACTCAACTGACAAAGGATAACTATACAAAGTGAGTGGATTTTGAAAACTTGGAGCTCGCGTCTAATAAAATACAGTAAATTTTTTACGGACATGCAAAGAACACAACATTCGAGTGTAGTCGGGTCAGATGACTTTACTTTATAGCAAGAACAAACATGAGAAAAATGCAAAGTCAGTAACGGTGGCAACAAACTGCAAACTTTTACCAAGCGACCGGCGGGTCCTTTGAACTCGAAGGTTTGTCGACCCGAATACTTTGCTCTGCTTTGCTGCAGTGTCGACCAATACGATTTGGTTTAATGACCTCGTTCAGGACACGATCAAAGAAACATTTTTTCATCTTTTGCTTTGCTTGTCATTCGTCATTCTCTCTCAATCAGTTGCAGTTTTTAGCGTCTTGTCAAAAATGAATGCCAGAAATGCGTCGTCGGTGTAAAATTAATGTTGAATCAGTTGAATGTAATGATGAATGGAATTTTTTTTATTAGTACGCGGAAAATTAAACATCAATATCAATAATTTTATTGGTAAAAATCCATTTGAAATAACACAGAATGAAATGAATGTATCTCTTAGGCACATCCAGGAACATTTTCAGGCCAATCACAGTTGAGGTTAACGGGATGGAAAATAGTTCCAGCATTACATCTTCCAGGATAAACGGTCCATGAATTACCGTCAGCAACACATGCGTAGTAAACGGGGGAGCAATCGTTTTGCGGATCGGGATTCAGACCAACATGCTTACACACATCATCCTCTGGAGGTGGGGCAACGGTGGATGGTTGGGATGTTGGCTGCACACAAAGTTAGTATTATTTTAATTTGAGCTTCGTGGCATTCGTGTAAGGTTGAACGCAAGAAGGATATATATGTTGGTTTGATAACTTACTGGTCTGGTGTTACTGGGATCTTCGGTGGTAGTTGGTGGTGTTGGAGGGTACTCTCCGTTTAGAGCACGGAAGTAGGTCTTAGTAATCTTAAATTTCTCGTCAGGATGACAAAGGCCAAGGAAGTCGTCAGTTTCAATTGACCATATCATTCCTCCTCCAAGACCCATCTCATTGACGTAGCGTGCCTTCATATCAAAGCATTTACAGTTTTTGTAACACAACGCATGTTTAATGTATGAATTCTATAGCGAATTGCAATGTATTTGGCTCTTCGTTTGAAAATGTAAGTAATTAGATTTCGATTGAAGTATTGGAGATGATAAAAATAAGGGAAAAGGAAGACATTTTTCATCTTATAAATATTCGCTGGTGCTCTTGCATAAAACTCAAAGCTTTTTACGAAAAGAAATAAATGTTTTACAATTCACAAACTAGAATGCATAAAATCGTTTGAAAGAAAAGTAGCGATCGTAAAAAATTAATGATGTAAATTAGGAGCCCACATATTACAAGTTAAACTACACGTAATGGTCTTCCCTTTACAATTTCCAAAAATCAGTGCAAGCAAAAGAAAGAAGTACCTTATTTGCAACGCTTGAAGCGCTTTCATAGCCGATCCACAAATTTCCATTGAAAGCATAAGGCACTTCGTAGTCTGGATCATCGACTACAGTCCATTGCTCTTGCTTCATCCGTTCACAGATCTGCACAAAATTAGTTTTTTAACAAGAAAGTCATAAGAATTAGTCGTACTTCTAGGGAGTAGAGTAGGGGATCATAGAAATGCATACAAACAAGCAACAGTAAAGTGAGTTAAAGAAGCATTTTTCATTTTTTTGGTTAGTGGCCTGTATTTATGAAAGCGATCTTGTTTACTACTTATCCATAATTCTGATAGATCATGGATCAGATCAGTAAAGTAAAAAGCATACCTCATTGTACCCCCAGAAACCTTCTTGTCTGGTGTATGGACCAGCAGGAAGTGGTCGGCTAGCTGGTGCATATAATCCCGTTTGTGTTGTGTCATCCAAAATGAAACCTGGATAAAAAAAAATGGGGTATTCAGAAGCAGTGTAAAAAGAAAGTATTTGATATTTGAACAAACAGGTTACAGTAATCAACGATATCAATAAATCGAAATTAGCTTGCTAACCTCTGCCATAAGTTCCTACTCCTAAAATGAGTTTTTCTGGTGCAGCACCGTTATCAATCCAATATTGAATTGCATATTTCTGCAATAATCCATAAATCAACTAATATATTCAATCTCATGATTTTGTAATCAGAATTCTGCATGAATGCATTGCAAATTGCAATATTCATAAAACATACACTATTCAACATAATATTGTCTCCATAATCGATTGCAGCATTGCCTCCAAGAGGGGAGTGGTGACCCGTGAAATTCTCCCACGCGCCTGGATATAACAAGCGCAGAATAGAGTATAACAACGTGCAAAAGTGTTTTTCTGGTGGTTTCGTATGAATACAAATAAAAAGTTTAGAGCCTTACCGTGGAAATCGTAAGCCATAACGTTAATAAAGTCCAAGAGTCTGTAATTATTATTAATTCAATATGAACTACATATTTATAATATCAGTATCGATTTGATAAGGCAAGCTTATTAGGCTTAGGCTTGCATTAAGTGATTAGTTATTAATAATAGTTTCTGAAAGGATTAGGCATATTTAAAAATAAATTCGAAGCATTTATTATTTTTTACACAAGCACGATGCTTACTAAGGATTTATTACGGATAACTTACCCTGAGACGGCTGGGATGTCATAAGCTATAAAAGGAAAAACCATACGTTATTGATATTTGTCATTTGTCACGTAAAGTGTCGCATATCGCATAGTAAAGTTACACGAAGGTTATGATACGATAATTTAATCACCAACAGGTTTACTTATTTTATGTGTTGAGGATTAATGTTAGTTTGTGTAACTTGACATGTTGCGATGTTTGATAATAGCGTTTGATTTAGACTTGACACCTACCTGTCTCGATAGTCTTGACTCCAGCAGAGACAGCAGCTGTCAAAAGATAGCCATGTGGTTCCAATTCTGCTCTGAGTTCACGTAAGAGGAGGACAAAGTTTTCCTGTTACCAATACATGCATTTATATCAAAATTAGAATTAATTGATGTAAAATCGAAGAAACAAAAATCCAAAGAAATGGGGGATCATGTAAAGTATTAAAATGGTAAAAAGGGGCAACGAAACAAGCATTCTCATTGGAAAGGGACGGAATGAGAGTACAAAGTTTTTGATTGAGTCATGTATGACTTTGTAAATCACTGTTGAATGAATATTCTGACTAAAACATGTCAGTTTCACAAAGTAATGTTTTAGTATGGTTTTAGTTTAAAAAAGTGAACCTTCAGATCACATTACGTGTGATCGTTTTTGCATAATATATTATATGATACAGATACTTTTGTCTGGCCCTATGTCATTGATACCTCCAGTAAACATGCTCATATCAACAGAATTGTATTGTAGCCATCACCCGTTTAATAGGGCAAACTATTTAATGTTATTGAACTGCCGTTATTCTGATTGCCAAGAACATATAATTTATTATAAAAACCTACCCTATCTTCAGGCGCAGCTCCTTCTCGATTAGCAGGATACTCTAATAAAAGCAAAGTGAAAATAAGAAAATTAAATGGAATTCAACTGGCATACGATCATTCATACATAAATGCAAATACATTGAAGGGTAACTCAAGTAGTAGATACATACCCCAATCCATATCAAATCCATCGAAATTCTCCTTTTGAAGAAACGGTACAACACTTTGGACGAAGGTACGACGCTTAGCGGGATCCATGGCCATCTGTTTAACGCAATATCTTACCGTTATATATACGAGTATTATGTGCTACAAGGTATTGTAGTTAAATTTGTTAGTTTATACCTTCGAGTACTTCTCTGATCCTTCATTCCATCCTCCGATAGCAAGTAAAGCCTTCAAATTGGGATTTATCTGCTTCAGCCCTGTGAACCTCTTCATAGCACCTATTTGCATTTCATTATATAACTCGTCAAACGTTTTCCATACATAAGAACGGGTTCATGATTCAACGATAAGACGATTCAATTAAAATCATTCTGTAATTAATGAGCAAAATTTTTTATTCTCCCTACCAAGTAATACTACAACTTTCTCTTATTCATTTTCAGCCTTTTTGCTCAAATTTTTAAAAGTGTAATTCAAAATGTTTGGGGAAAATATTCCACTTCTATACAACTTGTTCCACCTCAGCTGGTTTTCTCCATTATTTCTGGAGAGATTCTTAAGCCAAGTGTGTGCACATAAATCTCGAAATAATATCCTGTTCATAAATATTTGCTGCCTATGTGCGTATTTGCTTTCATTATATATGACTTTCTCTTTTTGTTTGTAAGTATATTTTGCGAGAATATAAAAGAAAAGGCTACTTTCAACCACACACGCTTGTGCTATCGCTTGAAAGTTGAGGTATAACACATTAACTGAGCTATAGATTCTAGTTTTTGAAATTCTATTAAGATCTTGTACTTAGAGTACCAATAAAGAGGTCACTCTTCCTTACCTTTGCCTGTAAATAAAGACAAACGAATGAATATTAGAAAATGTTTCTTAGTTGTGTTAGTTATTTCGTTATAATTTATGTTTCAAAATACCCCAATTCTCTGCCTCATCATTGTAGGGATCCAGCACAAGGATCTCATTAGTTGGTCCAAGCCCAACGAATCCATAGATGATGTGTGTGCATGCAAAGGGATCAATGTTTTCCACGTCAAATTTACCATTTCCTGGTCGGTAAACCGACCAACTTCCAAAATAGCATACCAATTTTTTATCAGCAGCTGTAGAACAGGATTAAAAAGATGATTGTATGCTATTTTAAAACCATTTCTGTTAAAACTGGCACAATTATTACTGTCAAGCTTAGTTCTCGAAGCCTATAGATGTAATTTTAATATAAGTTTCACGTTTTTGATAATATTAGTTCAATGTACTACACATTTACAATTTACAAACCTGGTTGGACTGGGCTAGCTATCACTGATGTGAAAACTAAGCCTAAGAAAATTAGAAGTGCGACCTTCATTTTGGATTTTTTTTGAGGAATCGTTTGTGTACGGCAATTCTCAAGTACACTTTTCAACTGCGCACTTGGTGTCTCTTCATTTACACCTTTTATTAAAGTCGCAAAAATTCACATTGGTTTTAAGGGTTTGATAATAATATGTCAATGCCCATCTTCTTATCAAAGGTTGTGTCCCAGAATGATGATTTGCAAAACGTGTCTTATAATGCTTACAATAATAATTTTAATCAAATTTATTATCTTTGATTACTTATACATGACATTTTACAACATGTGTAGTACATGACCACCACGCATTTCGGACCACCTAGAGCTGTCATTTACGTATTTTTGAGAATTTTCGATTCATCATCGTATACATACTACTGATAATTTTTCAAATATGAACATAACATACATAATATTGTGTATTGAGTTTAATCTTATGACCAGAACCAAAGAGGAAAGATTGATGAGACAGAGAGACAAGCCATGAGTTTGCATACCTTAAATTGAATCATGTACTTGAACCAACCGCACAATAATGTGTGTAGATACGAAACAGGCGTAAACACCTGAATGCCATTAATATTTCCCGGAAATTGAATTACCCGGCGCAGTTGGACAAGTCACCGTAATATAGGTAAAAACCCCTTTCTCTAAGCAAAAAGCAACAATAATTAGCTACAACGATTCTATCTCTCTGAGACTGGCGTAGTTCAATTGTTACTAAGTAACTACTATTACTACTTGTTGTTATTATTTCTCGAAATTAATGCGACGGAAGAGTAAACGTGTAAAGCACCATTGGTGCTGGTCACGTCAGCGATGTTGTCGTCGTTATCGTGATTGTGTAAAATAACTTACACAAATTACGAACCTTCGTTAAAATTTACGAAATTTTACTATGGAAAGGGTTGGTTACGAAGCTTACACAGATAACTGGACAAAAAAGGTCAGTTATCTGTGTAAGATTTTGTTGCATTAGGAATAAAGTTACGAAACATCCTTAACAACGCATTGATTTTTTTACCACTCACGTCATCAAGTTAGTTCCTTACGCTGATAACTTACACAATCACGATAACACCTGACGTGACCACCCCCAATATATGCGCATAATGTGTCAAGTTATAAAAATAACTTTATCACGACACAGCTTTCAAATTAATATTAACAAGGTGTTGTTCAAATGAGGATATATTGGGTGATTAACTTGTTGTTACAATATTTTGTGCGTTCGTTCGAACAGTTCATACTAAAGTTTTAGACACACGCTCATGTCATTGCTTAATTCATTATCATTATTTGCACTTTTGGAGGCTCAGGTTTACTGAGTCTTTCCTTTGACCAATGAATATTTATGTCATAACCACTTATTTCCCGTCTTATTCAATATTCATCATGCTTAGTGGTTGGGGAAAGATTAAACAAATAATATTTATGTCATTTACAAAGGAACTACAAAGACACCTGAAATTGAGTTTATTGTTGGCCAGATGATTCAATCAAACAAGTGGTTTCATAAAAACACTTGAATACATGCGTACTTTGAAACAAGAAAGCGTATTGTTATCATATCAGCCGAATTTGGAATTATGAATATATATGTGCGATTAAACTGACTGTGTGAAACCACAGGCTCAATCAATAAATGTAACAAATCGTAGCTTTGGATGTTCAATTCTTGCAGGCAGTGAGGAAAATTGATGAAGACGTAGACAGTGATGAATGATTTGTTCGATACCATACGATAACTATATCAGTACTGGTTTGATCGTTGGAGGGATTCTTAATATCCTGACTTTCCAAGAATGATCTCATTGCATTGCACTCGGCTATTTTTGGCAATGCACTGACCAGTTGAATTTACTTGAAATTAAATTGTTTGTTGTAATAACAAATGAAAATGTTTTTTTTAATTACCAAAATTTTTATATGCAGGAAAATTGCACTAATTTAATGCGATTACAATTTGATTACATTGATTGCTTACCATTAATAGAATATCTTAATCAATATCAATTATTTTCCACTGATCATGAGTCATACCATCAAACTTTTCTCTATATTACATGTATATATTTTGGGAAAAACAAACTTAAATTCATACCATTTTTGCATACAACACCGATTTGCATAGAAGAATACAGCACAAATTTGATTTTACAACATTTGGAATTAGTAATACTAATGAATGAAACATGGAAGAAAATGATAAAGTTGTAGGGTAGCAGTATTGTCATATACACAGAGATTGTTAATGACAATTTCGTAGAATCTAATATAACCTGACAGTAGGTATTTACTGACAACTGAAAGCACCTTCCGAATAAATGCAATCAATGCAACGTGATAGCTTAAAATGTAAACCTGCCCTAAGTGCAAGCATATTACATTTAAATTGCATGTCTGCTTACCCTTGCGGATAAAAGTTTTTCCAAGTTTAATCTAACGTGAACTTTATAAGCCGCTTTTCCTTGTAATTTAATCAATAAAAAATTAACTATGGCTTTAGTAAATCCGATTAACAAAACTTAAAGTCGAATGACATGCTAATGACAATAGGTAGCTTAAAATGGAGGCTTTGCCAGTGGAATGAAAAAGTATTGTAAGCAAAATACGTAGGCACGAGATGAAAAATACTACTACATGTATTCGCATGATATTGAAACCTTTTCCCCTTCTCCTTCCCACCACAAGAAATTGCTAGCAACAAGAAAAGCTTTTAAAAACTCCGAAATTAAAAAGAATTCTAAAATAACTTACCAACTATACTGCTCAATGGAATACACTTTGGCTTTATATAGTGAGGTAGTTTACGTGTTACATTTCTTTCCAAAACCTATAGATGTTGTGATAGGTGTTCTGCCCTCAAAAGTATAGTGGCTTTAAATAAAATTGGATTACATATTTTCGTTTAATTTTTCTCTTCTGGGTTTGGTGATGCTATCGATCGGCTTTAGTTTTGCATAATTTCTTCATGAATGTTTTTTATAAGCTTGTAATAGGTGACAGAATCCATATTTAGACGAAGGAAACGTAGAAGCAGCCAGTCACTTTTTCCCAAATTTGCCACAACATATTTTCCTTGTGACTTTTCTGGAAAGTCCTTCGCAGATCCAAGAGCACGGTGTCTCATCCCAAATGATAGTAAGAAAGCGATTCGATACATGAAAGAAAGGATCGTAATTACAGCAACGACAACAAACCTTTGAAAAATCAAATGGAAAAGAAACATCGACTTGATTTGGTTTTGATATAGTTCTTTTAGCTTCCCCCCATGATTAATACAGTCAAAGTCATGAAATGTGCTACTGAAGATAGCGCAAGTAACGTTCACTTACCAAAACCACAAAAAAGTGAATATCTTTTCGTTTAGAATGTTTGAGGAGAGAACACAAAGAGCATCGAATTTTTGGATGCTTCCTAAAAAGAAAGGCATAAAATCATCAAGATTCGTTTGTTTGCTTTCCCCAATGACGTCGAATGTCTATATAAAGCCTCTGTGATGCACTGGTTGAGCAGCTTTATGACATGAATCAAATGAATGGGGCAAAGCAAAACTCTTTTTTATTTTACCTGAGGGACCAAACGTATTCAAGTTGCATTTGGTAACACGTGGAAAAACTTTAGTCATGGGATCTACTCGTGATTCAGGATCTTCATCAATGAGCTGCAACACTTTTGGTCCAAACGAGCTGAATTCCCTTCCCAGAAAATAGTCTGTCAGGTACATATTTCCCAATACAACAACCACATTTCCAAACTCTGCAAGTATGTATGCAGCTGCCCACCCCACGTGTTGTCCTTTTGATTTCACTAGATACCGTGCTATTTGTGTTGAATGAGAGCATTTCTCACTGCTTCCAGATCTTTCGAGAATGTACTTTTTCATCTATACGAGTTAAATTGAAAGGATAGTAATGGGAAATGTGGATGATTAGTACAAAAATAACCATCCCAGACATGGTTGACGTGTATATGTTCATTCCAGCAACTTTCTCTTCCTTTCTATACCTGTTTTGGTTTTTGTTATATACTTACACTCAGATCCTGAACGAGATTCTTAACTTTTCCAGAATCGTACGCTTTCCAAAACGCATGTGGAGCATAGAACATGAGAGCTTGGAAGAAAAGGAAGAAAGGTACCCATTGGTAGTATGCATGATAAACCCTCTCATTTTTTCCTGGAATATAGCCCGGTCCTCCTACCAAAGTTGATAATCTTCGATCAACTTTATGACGCTGAGATTTTTCATAAGGAACCTGTTAATAGTGAAATACTACACTATTATATATTGCTATCCAATGTTGAATAATATTAAGATTAAGCCAGAAATATGTCATAATACGAGAGCTTGAGTTGGTAAACATCACTGACTACTGTTACGATTATGAAATCAGATGCTTACGGATATTTCTTATGTGATTTGATTTGAAACAATATTCTGTACTTGTTTGCGAAAACCAGATACTTCTTCATAAAACTTGTTAAGCTCAAACATTTACGAATCATTTTTTTGCCTCAATACGACAATGTTTGGAAAACGAGCAAATACGCTGAAAACAAAATACTTTAATATAATGTGATAAAAGGGAAAGACATCTTGTTTGGAAATACATTGTTTCAAGTTAAATTGGATCTTCTTTGACATTAAATTACATTTGACATACTACGTATTACGCTATTATACATCAACTTGAAAATAATGCGCAACTTTCCTTTTTAAGCATTTATTATAAGAATTATTCTGCAATTATCTACTTGAAAACTTACGGTGAACGTGGTGCTTATGAAACAATAGGTCTCTAACACGCTTCGTGGTATAACTGGCGTATCGGATAGGTCTTCTTGCATGTGAACACATTTGATGTGATCTCCCAAATATTCTCGAAGTGACAGCAGAGCGGAGAACAAAATAAGGAGAATAAAGGTTGTACGATAGTGAATTCGGAATGTCCACTCGTCAATATAAATTTTTGGAATTGCTTTTGAAATGTTGAGCGGTTGGGCAAGAAGCTGGAGTGTTTCTAACACAGAAGTCATTTCGACAGATATTTTCTGAAAATCCCTTGTTTTTTTCCAGTTGCTATTAAATTTCTGTGGAGAATTTTTATGCTGTAGCTCCAAGGTTAAAATAGCAAAATAAAATTAGTTCACTTTCAGGTAAAACCCCCTTCACTGACAGGTGTAGTGAAGGTTTTTCCTTTTACAATTCCATAGGATTCGCTGTATTACATGAGTTTCAATCCTTAAATCCCAATTCAAATATCGTCACGTAAATAGTTACACAACTGTTCTGACGTTGCTGTTGATAAATCATGTAGTGTAGAAAGCAAAGGATGTACACAACACATCAAACCAAATTGCAGCAAAAAACTCTCGGAATCATATAGAATGAGCTGGAATGGCTTTACAATTTTTCTTGGAACTTGATGCAATATGGATTGAAGTATGAACAGAGTAAGGACTTGAATTGAATAGAATCAAAATGTTGTATGTATATGTAGCCCCAAGTCTTAAACCAACAATGAACAAGGGCAGATCTAATTTTTTTCAAAATTGAATATGGACATTATCATATTAAGACTTTTTTGAATCTCAGATCAATAAATCATGAATCTGGTTTTAATCACATTTTAAATCAATATGCCCTAGTGTTTTGTATATTTTTCTTTAAACTGTAACTGTGTTTACTTATGTAAAATGTGTAAGTAATGAGAATTAAAACGAATAGAAACATCCTGGATGCAATTCTAGGATTTTGTATCAGTCGCAGAAACTGGTACTAATGTCTTATAAAGGTTATGTCAACGCCTAATTTCACAAAGAAAACACACTTATGATTTTAATCATAAATGAAGTGGTTAAGGTGGTTATTGAAGAAAATACATGTGGTCGCATGAAGGATTGTATTGGAACACTTGAGTATAGTAGTCTGTTTTTTGTCATAAACGCCATTTAATTATATTATCAAGCCTTTTCCTTCGTATTTGTTTACTCGCCACAGAGCTTATTTTTTGTGAGAGAATGAACGGGGAAATTGGGATAACATTATGGAGCAACATTTTCTTCTCGTCTGTTTGTTCAACAGTTGTATTCGTTTTTAATGTGTATGGTTATATAGGGCTTCTTGTTTGCTTTGGGGAATCTCATCTCAACGGGATATTGTATAAATCGAATGAAATACAGCCTTCCACCCAATGACACCCTCAGGATTGTGGTCAATGTTTGAATTCGCAGTCATAAAATTGGGATTTGGCGTATGTCGTTTGGAAGCTGACGATAAGTCAGATATCTAAATAAAAGAATTTATTGAATTTGTTATATGAACTGCTGCTGGCAGCACCTGTAAGCTGGTAAAATTTCAATTTGATAGTAATAAGCACTTTAAAGTAAATTCACAGTTTACATTTTAGCCTAGATATAAGTCCTCTGTATATGGTGTAGCCGATGAAGATGTACTTTTGAGTTTTGAATGCACCAAATCAGTTTTAACTAGATTTTAAATTCGAAATCAATGCCATATGAGATTTGTACCTCTTTCACACGTCCATTATGGAAATGTTTATTGAACTTACTTTTTTTATTGACGTTTGATAGAGTATAGGCCAAGAGGAATCCATGTGTGCAAGCTTCTTTAGGATTGGGACTGTTGACATGAATGGATCAGTAAACAAGCGAATTCCATTTCCACACAAGTACATGTTCAAAGGAACATTTAACCTCAAAAATATTTTTGAGTTAGTTGTCAACTGGGGTGAACTCACGTTAACTTAAAAGAAAAAGTATCTTCCGTCCTTCGAACATTTGGTTGGTCTTTGACTGTGAGAGCGTAGGTAACTTTCATCACATCAGTCGCGGTCAACAACTTTTGTCTTTTATGTAAAGGGTGCATTACTTAAATCATCAGTGAAATGAAAAGGAGTTTTCCCCAGAGGATTTTTGCTGCTAGCTGTATGTTTTCCAATTTTAACGTCCGTAAAGGTGCTTTTAAAGGAGCGAATGCCAACATTATAGTAACTGAATTGTTTATGTCAATAAGCAATAGAATCCGTTTTTCAATTTTTTTTTGACAGACATTTATTTATTTTCAACACCAACACAATCATCATTTTAACGCTGCGTAGTATTGTCGTAGCACTATAATGTATGAGTACTACATGGTCAAAAAATAGTGAGCTTTCACATTCAACGTTCAATTTACTTTTACTGTATACCTTGCAAACAAGACCTTCCGGTCCTTTCCACAAATTTTCTTTTTCAGTCAATCTAAATTATCATGGTTTGGGTAATCATTACGAATTTTGCACAAACATTTCCATGCAGTCCAGTTGAATATAAAATTACTTTACTTTTATGGGGCATTGTGCACACAAAATTTAACCAAATGTGACAAACTTGTTGCACTAAATAAAGATATATTTTACACGCATAATTTCTACGGCAAGTGTATTTATGAATGTGTATTTATTTCTATAAATAAATATTCAACAGCTTTATTTGCTACCCATATATATCGATATTGCAAAAGAAGTGAATCGAAGCTTTGATAGGTGTTCACACACATTAATAAAACATTGTCTACTTTACACCACACAAGTCATTTTCAGTCAATTTATGATTTATGCTTACTTTTAGAACAAAATATTTATGTTACAAGTTGTCAAAACACATACACAATAATTAATATTTTAATGAAGATTATCTCTGTAATTAATTTAAGTAATAGTAAAATAAAATATTTGCCTTATTTTGTTAATTTTCGTTTTTTTTGTAGCGAGACTTGCCAATTCAAGTTTTTTTTAAGAAACACACTCGATAATCATGTATGTGTCTGGAGGACATGGCCGAACTAATTTTTATGAGTTACTGATCTCACATACACATTTGTCTGCTGGCAAATTAATCATTTTTTGTTGATTGGAATTAGACCCAGTAAAATATGTGTCATAATTAATATTATGTGGCATGGGTTTTTAGAGTCATATCCGTGTGTATTATGCAAGAGCTGCATTATTTGAGCTCCGAACTGGTTCGTGTACCTATATAGTACAGGACATTGTATAAATATTTCAAAATGCCTTTGTACTCCAATTCAAGTCTTTCGGATTATATAATATGTAATATAAGTAGTTTTGTTTAGTAAACGCAAACCAGGATTACTAAATCTATATTATATTCTTGTCCCGTGTTGTGTTCTTAGGTAAGATGATTATTCATTATAGTAATGTAGATGATGTGGATTGATAGTAAAATATCTTTTATCAGCCAAAAAAGTTGCTGCTCACATTTTGCTTTAATAGCAATATCAACGTTTCACATGAACTTTAAGTGTTTAAAATAGAAGAAATTATAGCCCGTACATGTAATTCTGATAATCAAGGCTGACTCAAGTCCATGCGCTTTAATTTCTTTAGTATTGTTTCAAATTTAGTTAGTAAAAATCTCTCCATCAATATTCCAAATATTATATATGATTTTCGGTAAATATTGTATACGTAAGAACATAATATTATGCATGATAGTTTTTTTGCTTGTTTCACCTTAATTTTAAATAAAATCATGTGTGTTTGTATAATAGTATTCCTATGTAATTAATTTATAGATGAAATCAACATTTAGGGATTGGAAGTTTACATTTGATGACCACTCGCAGTCACGCAGTGGGTTAAACTTCACATTTACGTGGTTTATAATAACAATAGTTCATTAATTTATCATACTTACATTTAGTATATAATATGTACATTAAACACAAGAAAAAACGTAACAACAACAATAATGAGATCCTTTCATTTCAATTTGGACATGTACAAATAACGTAGTTTAACTATTGTACCGTACCTATATATTGAAAATATGTACAGCGACAGCTCAACTATTTCTAGCTGCTTCTTCCGGCAAAAAACTTTGCGTAATCTTAAGTGTATTCCCTGTAGAAGTAAAATATGTATGCTAACAGTTTCTACTTTCTATGTACATTTATTACGATTGCATGAGGTACTTAAATAACTAATGAGTTCTCAAGTACCCTTTAGAGTTTAAAATGTAGTGATTTTCATTCTTATGTACAGCCGAACAACTTTCATTCCTTCATTGACTACAGTACAGGTTTCCTAAATCTGTTACGCAATTCAAAGCTCGACTGCCTAAGATTTCATGAAGAAAATTAGGTTGAAGATGACCTCAACCCTCATTGAAAATTATCATCATCAAATTTGGCATGTGGAAAACACATTCTCGTTTAACTCAACTCAACTCTTGTGGTTTGTAAATGCTTTCACTACTGATCATACTATGCAAGTATATGGAAGGGTTTTAGCAAGAATTTGGTATGGGGGAAAACAGTGAAACTCTGATATTTATCATTGTTCTCTTTACTTACAACTTATTTATATCATCAGTCTTCATTTCATAGTGAGAAACAAATGCCTTCCTAAAATTACGCGTTGTAATTATGTACATTACATTCAATCAACCAACAACATCCAATGATTATGCATGAACCTCCAGTATAGACATCTTAAAGTTAAGCACAAGACTATATGGTACTCCAACTCCACAAGGAGAAAATTTTATGCAATATAGACAACTTTGGGTTGTATTTTGTATATAACAACACAAACACACATAACCTACTACGCAGTCAAGTAGACTTTAATGTGCTGAAGCTGGCAAGTTTTACTAATAATAACCTTTTAAGAGCAATCCACCGAATGTCAAGCCGGATTAAGTGTGGTTTGACAGACAGTTGATCATAGATGCTTACACGATCCCATTAGACAACACACACACAGCTAGTAACAGTTTTATGCATGAATGTATGTATATATAGTATTATTATACGATCCGGATGTACGTGATTTGCAACGTGATTTGATAATCTTATTTCCCAAGAAGTAAACACGTAATCACAACATTGTTTCCGACTCTAAACCTCATAGCTAAGTTTAATTCACCCCAAAAGTTCAATTATGCTTATTCGTATTGCTTCACGCATCGCACAGGTGATATAATGTTAATAAAGTACGTGGCGTGGTGCTACTTTTCCATGAAGATTAATATAATATTTTAATTTCGTTTATGAAAGAGTAATGACGCACGAATAAGAAACAAAACGTATATACTTTTCAAGCCGGCTTAAGAAAATACTTTGATCGTCAGCCGGCTTTCTAGTTTTTGGAGAAGAAACGGTTTTGTTACTCGTTTTCTATGAATCCTATAAATTCTATTTTCCAGTCTTGAGTCGTCTCATGCTCAACTACTTTTGTATTGAGAATTTAAAATAATAATATGCGAATTTAAACCAAACACGTAGATTTGTAATCTGTACCCCAATGTGTTTGCTGCGAAATAGTTGTTCCCATAATATATTTAAGTATTTAAAAAACATACCATGAAAAATTTTATGGCCACAGGCATATTCGCTTTCATTTTTAGGAGAAGGCATGCTTAACTTGCCCAAGAGGACAGGGTGGGGCCTATATTGGGGACAAGCGAATTAATCTATTATCTGTGATTGGGGGACTTGAATTGGCGTAATGTTTGCAGAAAGTTTAAATATTACGCATTTATGTATGTAGTATATATATATATTTGAACTCCATTTGAGAAGAGAAAATCTTACCCATCTACTTTGAGGTTTGCAATAAGGTAAAAAATAGCACTGAATATGATTTACGTTAATCGGGAAGAGAACCATAAAATAACTTTAACTAATTTGCAACTGACTATATTTTATACAATGTGTCTCCTCTACTGGAAGTTCTACTAATAGTAATTTGATATATCATGCATCTACAAAACATACTTTTCAAAATGCTTGCTCGCTATACTTGAAAAGGAATCTGAAATGGGAAAATTGAGAGATTCTATATTAGGCTTACTATCAAGAATCAGTACTTACACTCTTGCATTGGTGCAAAATCTATTTTATTATTAATTACTATCATATAATGAATTATAGTTTAAGCCTATTTATTTACCACCTTCAAAGTCCTTTGGGATGCAAAGTAGGGCTGCAGGATCGGTTGCTTCAACAGAGTGTAAATGCGCTTTTGATAATCTCGAAGCTTCCTCCCTTTCTTGAAATCTTAATGTCTTCCACCGTACGTATCTATAATTCACAATTTGTTACAAGTTTGGTCAAAAACAAATATGGTTTCAGTAAAGCTCTACAAATATTGGATGATGCTTTCTCCAATAGTGCTTAGCAATTCATGTCAAATATAACAATTTTTGTATTATGACTGACTAAAATCTTTTAACTGTATTAATTTACCCCATTAAGATGATTGGAATGATTAACGTTGCTGCTGCCAGCAGGAAAATAAGTCCTTGCATGATGGGCCTGGTGATGGGATAAATGCTATTGAACAGTAGAGACGCACACAACGTGCATAAATCTTCCATCATTGCGACAAATGCGAATATTTTTCCTAAAAACAAAAACAAAATGTTTGAATAAGAGACTGTCATTTATTTGGCAAAAACTACGAAGAATTTTTGGCTTGTTTAGAAATAAATGAAGTAACATGTTTATTCAGCTTTTGACCTCTGGCTACGTTATAGTAGTTCTTATATTCCCCCTGTCCACATTCCCCTACACAACGTGACAATTTGGATGCAACATCGATGTAACAGACTTTTGGTTATAGTATAATGGCATGCACATGAAAAAAATATTATGACGGATTTATTGTATGGTCAATGCATGTGCTCAGAGCTGCTCACATTATGTTGCATGTGCAAGTACTTCAACCACTTTCTTTGGAAGGCAATGTTAATTCGTTAAAAATTCTATTTCATTTTTGGTACAAGGAAAGATGGATTTGAGTGAAAGTGGAAGATGAAATTGGAACGTTAATTTGATATCCTTTATGTAATGTAAAACTATTTGGTGGGAAACTATTCAGTTTTTTTCTTTCACCATGCATGTTGCAAGATAATACAATCGAGTTATCATCAAAGCTAAGGATCGAATAATTGGAATTTTAGTAAATGCTTTTGATTGAATTGCGTCCCTTCTCTCTATAAATAGCCATGTTGGAAACACAGAGTCTTTTAGACTTGCCAGCTGTTGAAATTAGAAAATTAAATATTAAAGGTAGGAACAAAACTGTCATTACTACGAAAAGTTGATCCATTAGATTCGTTTACTTTCCCAAATTACCATTTAGCTGGTAGAATGCAGTTCTGAGATCTGATATAATTCGGCTCCATTTCCTTTCATCATAAACCATGACAAAAATTATATTTCGTCATATACATACATACCTGAAGTACTATTCGTTTCTTCTTTACACTAACAGGTAAATTGAATGTTTCAACTTGTTCCAAAATGCATGCCGCCGGTTATTAGCGAAACAAGGTTATATTAGTGAAAGTTACCTCGGAAGTGAATTCAAAACCCTGTATGCTGTGAGCAATGAAATATGCATGGTTGAACTACGGCAATTTTCTGCTGCACATAAATATTTTCTTAGCTCTCAGAATACCCCATCAGAACACACGCTAGGCTGCGACTCAACCTTATATATGTGATGTTTTATCATTGCAAATACTAAACACATCCATTTGTTTAACGAAGGGAAACTTAATACTTTAAGCAACGATGGTATAAAATTGCATGTGACATAAAAATATAATTGGTGGTTAGTAGTTAACCGTGCTCTGACGGTCAAGTTGGAATCCCATTTTGCGTAATTTCTTGTGAAGCTCAAGCTGAAAATATACAGCTTTTGAAAAATCTGAGTTACAAAACACTAGCTCTAGCTATTGTAAAGAAGCGTGTTTGAAAACCCACACAACAGAGTGGCTAGCTGGTAAATTTCTAGTCTGTGGCTCTAAATTCCTGAAATAGAGCATGCAAATCCCAGGAATATGAAACGAGTGTACCAAAACGCGAGAACCACTGATCAGTGACAGTTAACTCGAAAGCTTGAGCAGCATTTTACTTACATCCGCTGCTCATTAATTCGTATAGTCCCTTTTAGTTATGAAAAGCATTACACATTATGATTTACTATAGCCAGAAATTTTTCTTACCTTGTTCATCTGCATTGACAAGCTTGGAAAGAAGTGACCTTGTTGCGGGTATAGTGAAAACGCTGAAGACAGCAACGAGTGGAACTGCAAATTATTAAAGGTGGAAAAACGTTTGGTAAATGCATAATAAAAGCTTGTTTGACATGATATTTTTCAATAAAATAATATGCCCAAGGTGGTTTGACATGCATGAAATGTCGTTTACAATGTTCACGTGCAATATTCAACCAAATGTATTTTCTGAAGCGTTGGCATTAGCTAACAACACTTTGTTGGTATATAAAAGATTCATAGAAATCACAAGTGGAAAAAAATAAAAAATGCCTACTTTTGACTTTCCACATCACCGCATCCAATTTACATCTTCCAGGAATATAGAGGCAAAACATTTTCCTCGAACATTGTCTCCAAGAACAGAAAAATATAACGAAAATAAAAAAACTCAGCCGTATGAACGAACCCGTAAATTCCGGCTTTTGACATTTTCACGCGTGGTCATGTTTTACCATGAAAAACTATAATGTAATCTGTTGGTGTTAAGAGCAAAAACCAATCTAACGGGTTTATCGACAAATATATTTTTACGCCTTCAAACGACACATGACAGCCATCAAACCATGAAGGACTTTAGAACATGAGGGCCAACCTGGTTTCACAGACGTAAATTGGAAGCAAACAAACATCATACACATTTGTTTGCTTGCTACCCGGAAATCCTTCTTTACAGTTTGAACGTCAAAAGCATATTTTTGAAGAGAAACAACCCAACTTACCGGAAAAAGCCATATACGTGTTTAAGCTAAGTCCGTATATAATCAGAGCTCCCATCCTTGATATAATTCCAAGAATTGCAAGCGTCGAATCCTCAACGCCCATCCTTTGAAAAAGCGGCATCGCCAACAGCAATACAGTACCTCCGAGCCCGTACTTGAATCCAAAATAATATGAATACGTCTGATAATTCCATTTTAATGGTTCGGCTCGTGCAAACAAGTAAGCTACATCCATCTCTCCTATATTAGCAGAAACCAGAGATGACAATAAGTATCGTATGAAATTACATGGTACTCGTTTTACATAATGAATTTTAGGATATTTATACTTTTCTCGTACCTGCAGTAATGACCATGAACATAAACCCGGCAATGAGGGATAAGATGAGATGTGTTCTTCTTCCATGTTCTCTTTTTTTCACAACCGTCTTAACTGCTGAAAGACAGTGAGCGGCCCCGAAATATTTGCAGCACGAGGATTCTGATCCGGTTTCATCATCCTCCAACGTGCTAGAGTGCCTTCTACTTCGAAGGATATTTCTTTGATCGTCATCTGAAGCAGCAGAAGACCCATCATCATGTCCATGCAAACTACTATTTCTGCCACTACTTCCCATACTGTTCCGGTTATGCTGTTGATTATGATGATGATGATGCTGGTGGCTTGTTGCGACCACCGCTACAATAATGGAGTCTACACCTCCAGACTGGTTTCCCTCCATTCCTCCATCCCCATTGTGGTGATTAATGACATGGGAAATAGCGGCTGATTGTGCGATATCAGGCAAATTAAAATCAACGAGACAATTTTTCATACAATTTCCATGATCATGATGATCATCACCATCATTTCCTTTTACCGCAACACATGAGGAAGCTGCTGAGGTGACATCAATAGTTTCGATTACATGCAAATCTGATGCTGAAAGCAAACCTTCCTTTTGTTCAATATCATCACCACCAGACGAAGTGGAGAGAGTTGTAGCAACCAAGGATGATTGGTTCGTGTCTGATGATTTATTTCGACATCTTTCACTCCTGCTTTGATCTGCTTCCAGTGCATCGGCATCATTTTGAATTATAACCCCATCGCTTGAGATATTTTTGACGAATACGATAGCATAGATAAATGCCAAAGTATAGCAAAGCATCATATAAAAGAATGCGTAAGCATGCCCCGTGATTTCCAGCATTGACCCAGAAATAAAAGGTCCCACCGTTCCTGTAAAGTGCAATATTGAAAATCCGCCAAGATTATATCTAGCATGTATATTGTATTCTACGTTATATGTCGCATCTCCAAAAGTAGGTTGGAACTAACCTCCAAAAAATGTCATTGCTTCCAATCGTGAAATCCTGACAGTACGATGTTCTTCAGTGGAAACAGATGCCACATATGTCATGCATGACATGATGCAACTGACAAAGCCGCCACTCAACCCGGATAAGAGTGAAGCCAAGCAAATCCAATCAACAGGAACATCATCACTCACCGAAATCACTATATAAACCATACACGCAGAAATTCCCCCAAGCGGTGGGAAGACTACTGGCCACTTTCTCCCAAAGCGGTCACTCCATGATCCCAAATACATGGCTATGAGTATCGATGGGATGACAAGGGATATGGTAGACATGAGGATCCAATGGGAGGACAATGTTTGTACAATTTCCAACTGATCCTTGTACTCATCCTGGTGTAAATTTTGACAGATATTGGGATCCTGTGAGAATCTTTGCCAACAAACTTTGGAGTAGACGAGATCTTGAAAGAGAGCATATTGTGAGAAAGTTGAGAGCATGTACAGAAAGAGCACGGGCTCCACCGTGATTTCTGAAAAGTATTTCCCCAGGGTACCTCTTGACGCGCACATTGTCATCATTCTGCTTGTTTTGTGAGTGCAGGTCACCCAAAGCTTTTGGTAACTCATTTGAGAATTTAAAAATCGCTTGTGTTTTTTTGTCTCTGCACAAACACAGATAATCAAATGCGTCAAATAATCCTCTTGTAATAAAGAATGTCACAAAAAATGTTCAATGTTCGGTTTTAGTACAATTTGCACACATGAAAACCAGCCCGTTTTTTTTCTTCAGTCGAATTTATAACTGCTGACATCCACTTTAGTTTCGAAAATGTTTTGTTTTATCATCACGTAAAATATTTCAGTTTGAGCCTCTTTTACTTGTTCATATAGGCATTTCATGCAGTATGTTCACAAAGTCACCGCGGCATTAAGTGTTTTTATTACTTTCCGTTCCACAAGGAAAAGGGAAAAAAACTGGAACTAATACTATGACCAAACATCTCCACATAATCCTTTTTTATGACTGCAAGCACAGTCATTCATTTGGCATTATGCAATTCTGCAGTCAAGTTTTATACCATGTAATTACCATCACAAGAAGACCAAGTCGAAAAAAAGTATATGGCTAGTTGGAATTCTGTGATTGCATTTTTTTAGGAGGGCTGCGTGATCCACTGCAGAGACTGAAGGGCGTCAATTACACATTTTCTCTTTCTCTCTGGATAAGTGTGGTCTTGAACTTGGCAAGAGTTTTGGTGATGAGGAGAATGTGCTTGCTGAGTTTGTAGTTATATAGCTGTTCAGTTAATTATATAGGATGAATGGTACATATGTATGTTTATATAGTGTTCACAGTAAACTTCAAAGTTTAGCGTAACAAGCATATCGAACGACACGACAATCTCAAACCCAGGAAAGGAGACGCGTCATGAAGAATTTTTTTTGGCTTGCGGAATAGGCGAGGGTGCTGTAAAAAAGAAAGAAAAAAAACACAATTTCATTTTATTGTACATGATTGTGGTACGAACATATCTTAGTCATCGTTTTCTTGCTGCTGTGGTATGCCGAGCAGAGAGCGGATACAAAATGCATTTTTATTTAAATTTTTATGATAGATTTTGCACTTGTATGGGCATGGACATACGGAGAGGATGCTATTAAAAGGAAAATCAAGTTTGTATGCTGTTATTGTGGCCATAATCATTAATGCACCAAAAACGTCACGTAATGTAATATAATATGCACAATATTATGTACATATTATACATGTCGAAGTCGAACCACAACTGCCTCATATAGAAATGTATATATATATATATATATGTTTGTCAGTTTAGTACCCAATAACATTTTGTGATACTGACCCACGCAATTAGTAGGTAAACATATTTAGGTTTTTTGCATTCCATTTATTTTTTAATGACCTATTCTCCATTTTATGTCGCTCCTACTGTATCATTTTATACCTGGTGTTGCCACTTGTTCTCTTTGACATTGATTGAAGTGCGATTCCATAATTTTCACCATTCTTGTCACTCATCAAATCACCCTTTAATAGCACACCGTGTGGTTTGGTTGTATTGATATGTGGGTACCTTTATATTGTTTCTTGTCTTGTACCTTTTGTCCGCTACCTTTTTTGCAACAGTGCAGTGGTGATGGTGGTGGTGCTACATGCAATTTCAAGCGTCTTTTACACTAATAAATTTGAAGGTTAAAATTATTGCTTACTCAAAAAAACGGCAACATTCTTATTTGTGCAATTGATAAAAAGTTGCATTCTAATGCTTGCATTGAATTGCAGCTTCTGCAAGAGGCACTACACCACTTTTTTTCTAATAGGGGTAGCAATATTAAAATTGCATGATTTCAGGCATCATCCTGCCTGATGCATTGCATTGTTTGGTTTTTCAACATGTGCTCATAGGGCTACACACTCAGCAGATCGAGTTGCTTGCTAAATTCACATGCACACACACACATGATCATCATCATCAATGCAATTACACGTAACAAAGGAAGACTTTCACAGCTTCTCTTTCTGTCAAACTTTTTTTTTTGAGATTTAGGTCATGATTACACCCTTTCTATTTTCCATTTCACGTGGTTTCCACGAAAAATGAATAAAAACTTTCAGTTTCACACAGCTGCCCTACATTTTAGCAAAACCAAAAATTATAACGATAACGTAACATAACCCCAAGCCGATTTGACATTGAAATAATAATTTTATATGCAGAAATAAGAACTATAGTGTGTTTCCTTTCCACATAAAATAAAATATCTTTTGTTTACACTTTCGTACCTAAATGGTGATATGTGGTCTAGATTAGAAGTGGTTTTGTCTGTGCTCACTCTCAAACACTCACTCCAGTCACCTACTTGACTCAGTTCTAGAATCAACACCAAACCAACAACCAAACCTCACTTTTTTTTGCTCTGGCTTTTCTTTCACACTCTCGATTTCAGCGAGGCTGGTCTTACACCATTTCTTGTGGGTTGTTATAAGAATTCACTTAAATCAAAAGAAAGAAAAAGTACCTAAATGTTTTGTGTTGGGTTGCCTAACCCATGTGTCCATTTAACAGAGCACGTCTCCAGAACTGGAACTAACAAATTTATTGTTAATATTCTTTTCCAGATGGTGATTTGGCCTGTGGCTACTTGTGTCCATCAACTCATCACATTACATTTAACAATGCTGTATATAGTCTCTTTTCTTTTCCACCAACATGCCAACTGACAGCTGAACTTAATTCCAATTATCGCCAGCCACAAAATGAGCAAAAAAAATTGAACTTGGGAAGAAGAAAGAGGACGAGGAGGAGAAGATGATGATGATGATAAAGAAGAAGAAGACCACAAAAACTTTTTCACTTTTAATGATATTATTATATATAATCTTCCTGAGTTGAACTGAGCTGACAAGTCAGCAAAAAAATTTGGATGTTGACTTTGCAACTTCGGATCGCTTACTAGAAGACATATGAGTTATTCCAAAAAAGCAAAACTTTTTGCCCAATGGCAAAAGTAAAAAAAACATAAAGGATGATGACGTCTTTTTTTTGCTCAAAGCTCAACTCAGGAGAATGATGAAGAAGAAAAGGCAAGAGCGAGAGATTATTAAAATGAGTTTGATACATATTTAATCTCGTCGCGTAGTCAGTAGTCAGTAGGCCAGTATATGGCACGGGGGAATCGGCACATTTTCACGCTCTCTGGGAAACCGGTTTCTGCACTAGCAGAAGTTAACTATATGCATAGACATCACATCACAGGCAAAGATGAGAGAGACACATTAAAGAGCCTACACAACATTTTGTTAATACATATCCCCAATAATTATATTGTATTTATAATATATGGAGCTAATGTGTGTATATATCACCTTGTGAGACTATATACGCATAACACATATGCATAACATCATATGCATACAATATTATAAAGCAACAATATATTATAATTGTATTCCAAAATAAAATTCATCCGAGAGCTACTTCTGCTGCAGCAGATGGCAATTTGTACAGATGATGATATGATTCGATTCCTTTCCCTGCCAGGCATAAGCTAATCTCTACCAAAAAATTCCTGAGGTAAAAATTTATTGTGTGTACCTTCTTAGGTGGCATAAGCTTTTTCTTTTGACAATTTTTTCATTGTTTCTGATCCTGCACATGGATATATATATACATATATCTTCTTCTTTTGCAAAGCTTCATTGAGTAAGTACACAAAGGTTGAGGTGTTGCAAAAAAAAAAGAAGCCGAAGAGATAAGCTACGCGTAAGTAAATAAATACACACAGATTGTTGAATTGGCATTTGGCATTGGATGGAGAATGCAAAACTGTAACATTATGGATTAACGATCAACTGAGGAAAATGTAAGTCATGCTTCAAATCCTGGCTTTAAGTACATATATAACCAAAACCAAGTAAGTATTGTGTGTATACAATTGACAAAAAATAAATACAACTCAATATATTATAACGAAATGAATTCAGATAAGATTAAGTTGCTTGCGTTAGATTTAAAGTAAAGTACATATTTACATACACACATTATGTGTGTTTATTGTGCCTACAATGCAACCAAAAAAAGTGAACTTCTTCATCTGTACTGATCGCAAGTCGTAAGCTACCAAACCTAACTGATCTCTTTTGGTGATAAACGAAAAACGCAAAATAAAGCATCATCTTCACTATTTATTTTTCAGGTACGTATGTCACTAGTATTAAAAATGCAGCTTTATTTTCCACTGTATTTTATTCAAGTGAGAGTACCTATCTATGTACATACTTATGTGGATACGAATTGCTACATGCTCGTTAAAAACTAACTCACACAACACACACACGTACCATGTATGCAGTTTCGTTTAGGCTTGTATACTGAGAAGATGTCAAGAAAATATGAATAGGAGATGGAGGAACCGATGTTCTTTTCCTATTGATCTAACAATCTAACTCCTGTCGACACTTTTCAACCCATAATTTAAATTTTTTTCTCGCATTTTATTATTCGCAATTTGTCACTCTACTTTTTTTTCGCAATTTTTGTAAAAAGTTGGATTTGAATGCTGTATTGACGACATATTATGTAGTTTCAACCTCTTGCTAGACTACAAAGTACAATTCCCCCCAAAAAAGTAGAAAAAGTTTTGCAAGTCAATAGCGAAAAATGGGAGTTGTGTCAGAAAGGCAGAAATTGAATTGCACCAGCATCCAGCTGTGAATTCATTTTTGTTTGAACGATCTTCTTCTTTGGCAATCAGCACAGCTTTAGGCTTCTTTAATATGAATGCCTATGCCAGTACAAAGAAAGTATGTGTACAAAGAATGTAAGATAAAATCCACTACTTTGTATGTACCGTTCCTTTTGATACGCAACTCCTAAAAAAAGAGTGTTGCAAGTAGCCAAATATGAATTGTAGTAAGGAATTTAACCATGTGTGTTGCTGCTGTGCAAGAAGTATCTCACAATCAAATCAGTATCTCCATTTGTCTGTCTTCTTCTCATGGTGGCTGTGTGGCATACCGCACCATATACCATATTCAATGTATGTAATGGGGATTGTTGAAAGATGCTCACTGACAGACAGTTTTTTTGCTACTCTTTTTTTTAAATAGATTGGACTCACACCGACGAATCAAGGTCGCAGTGCAGTGGATGCATTGTAGTGCGAGCTAGTTATGTCAATCAAATAGAGGCAAATGGCAGAATGTAATCAGTCCCGTCTGTGACTAGTCCCGTTGCCTTTCTACTGTCAGAGAATAAACTTGTACGTCAGAACAGCAGAAACCCAATAAAAATTGAATGATAGAAGAATGGATATTGGAGAAAAGATGAATCCGGAAACTATTGACAAGGTTCTATGGTTAGGGCTGCATTTAAATAGGGACCCTAAACCTAATAGTAGTCAAATGCATATTACTTGTGAAATTACCTAAGCTTTGACATTGTTCCAGTGAGATTTTAATGAGATGCTTATGTGTATCACTCAAACTGATAGACTAAAAATAGTAATATAAAAAACGCACTCTCATGCTTGTATACAATCACGTACCTTTTAGAACATTCAGCAAATAACTTACTATTCCGGAGGTCGTGAGGTTGGGGTTCGAGCTATGTATGCAAATCAGCGTTTTATCTGGGTAGATACCGCAGAAAGTGCAACTAATGATTTTAATAATTTCTAAAGTCACAAACACATGCTTCTAAAACTCTACAATGAACCTACACAGTTCTACTGGAGTAGATAAATAAAAAATTTTGTTATATATATGTTAAGTATCCCACTATACTGTTTAAGTAGCTCACGTAAATACGTTACGACTACGAGCGGTTTCTATATACTAACATAAAAAAATGCACACTCTTGATTTAACTACTCATGACGGCATCATCTCATGCAGATGTGTGATAAAATTATAAAAAGTGATTAAGCACATTATTGCTTTTATGGTTGAATAGAAATGGCAAGTGATATGAGTTCTCTCATATCACAGTTATCACACCCATTAGGATGCATATAGAAGTTTTATACCTACGCGAAACACCACCATGAAGAATTCAAGCATTCTAAGTAACGTTCATCAAGTTTATGGTACTTGAATAAAACATTAATTCAAGGAAATTCTGGCTCTTCCATCAAGATGATAAATATTATGCTCTTATCTGAGTGATCCACCCGAAAGAACAATTTTCTGAAGGTCAAGTCATATTACTTACGCATATATTAAACGTCTCAGGAAAGGAGAAAGGACGAACAAAAAGTTGTTTATTCGTAGAAAAGTAAAGCTTCGGAAAAAGTGTAGAAAATCAGTAAACAAGAAAATGAGCATATACAAATCAAATCATCCATTCAGATTCAGCTTATTCAACCTACACGAATATTTCCTACGCAAAAATAACTGTAAATGCGCATCAGTAAGGAGAAATCCAAATCTGTGAAACAATTGAAGATATGTTTACGACATCGATAATACGTATAGGCATTCATACAAAGCGATGTTATTTGCTTTTGATGTTTACGTGAAAAAAAGGCTTTTTATTCCAGTTCCAGACTCTTTCACTTTTTGTTCACTGTCTGTATAAGTGAAAATGTTGCGGAATTTTGTATTTTACAGTGAAAATATAATCCATAATAAAATCAGCCCTACTATCAAGATTAACCAAAGTATTGATTTGGATGCTTCAAATTTCTTGAGAAACGAGCTCTGTATTTTACCAAATTCAAATTTTCTCCTCAAGTACGAGACATATACGTATATATATACTTCTTGGTAGATGCAAGAACAAAAGATGGTTCGCTTCGTATTAAATCCTGTTACTAGAATTGAAAGCCTGTCTTCTATACACGCTTGCTGACAAATAAAACTAGTCTTCATTTCATTTCATCCCTTCCTGAAATCAGCTTAAGGTACTTTGACAGTTATGTTGTGTAGGATGGCACAAATGATGCCGTTGGTTTTCTGAATCCTTTAGAACTTTTAATTTTAATGCTAGCGATAAAAAGGAACATCAATAATCAGAGAAAGATGCTCCTGTCAACGTGCATACTGTAGAAAAGGAAATTGAAAGAAAGAGAAAAAATCAAAAAGTGAAGTTGTCTTTGTCTCCCCCTTTTTTTACCAGTTTTCATCTTTTTGTCCGTCGCTGCAGCGTGTATGTATGCGTTTGCCTCAAACCAATGACTACTGCTGCATCATCATATCACATCGCATCATTCACTCAACCAATCACTTTTATTTACCTATATTAAAACAAGTCAGTCTAACTAGCGAATCTAGAATGGCAGGTTGAATGATGGGGTAAATCGCATGCAGTTTTTTAATCTCGAGCTTTAAGGCATAAATATAAGCAGGCTTCGTTGTCAGTGAAAAGATGCTCAATCACACACAAACAAGCAAAAGCTTGATTTATGACTTGTTCTATCGTTGGACTAGTTTTTTATGGGAAATTCCCTAACAAGCATTTACTTTTCCTCATATATTCTGTACAGACGTATGAGCTTAATAGGATCGTTTTCTAAAGTTTATGCTTGCTCAATTGTGCCTAATTTTAACATTTCACCTTTTTGAAGTCTCTTTATATGAATTTTCAGACAATATTACAGATAAGCTCATACAAGTCTAACAAGTACTAAGTCATTTGATTGTAATGTGATTGCCACAAAGCAAAGCCTCTTTGCTGGAGTATGTCTTTCCGTTGTATCTGTGTAAAAGGGGATGCTACGAATTTAACAACTATAATGATTTAACTAAGGGATTTAACAGATTTGAGTTAATTTGTACACAATGTTCCTGGAGTAAAAAGGTTTGTGGATTCCTTAATATAACCGAATAATTATCTATTATGTCAGGAATTCAAGCATAGCTTACTTGCTCTTACGTTTGACGTAAATGTCACAAAACAAGTATCCCAATTTAGCACAGCACTCCTAAGAAGTAGTTATGTATTGCGTATAAGTCGTATTAAACTCTTTAAATTTTAACTCTGATCCAGGTTGAATAAATAAAGGTATTGTATAGCATTACATGAACACGTAACATCAAGTTTCAATTGGCAAAGATAAATGCTGGAAATATGTTCTGAAATTAGACACTCTGAAGTTTGCTGATACAGTTATTTTCTTATTGGTAATGAAAGTGATAGCGCTTATTGAATTTGCCGACGGGATAACCACCGATGAGTGAACTTCAGGATATTTTCAAGGGTATGTAAAGTAGAAGTAACGAAAAGTTCATTACCACTCGGAAAAATGGTCGTAAAAAATAGCATTAAAATTTTTGGCATATAAAAGACAACTCTGCCGATTGCGTGAATTCTTGAATTTCAAAAAATTGTATGGATATTATTTACTCGCAATCAGTTTACAGTTTAGCATGACAATAAATGAATCGTATAACGTCATATATCATTGAACCCACTCAAGATGGAACCCATTTTTGTTTATTTGTTTGTCATGTACATGATTTGAAATTTGAAACTGGTGAACTGGCGAAGGACACAAAGAATCAGATCAGTTTATATTTTGAAATCACAATGTTATTCACAATAGTTTACGTATGTAATAATGTAATCAATTCATATCATGGCCTGTCTTTGTAACTCAATTCTCACAAACCGTCATCCCCACATGAAGGACATTTACAATTAAGTTTTCTGGGATGTAATCTTACCTTCGCTCGGTGGAGTCAATAACAAATCGATTATAATTCAGTAAAAGAAATACAACTACATGGGTCCCTCACTATATATTTTTAGCATCTATAATTCTTAAAAGAAGGTCGCACATGCCACGCTCCAGCCTCCAGAAATGAGAAAAAAGTCATTGCTCATTCGAAATGTTCCAAATAAGATGACCTTTATTCAATGCTGCATGAGGCGACACAGCTTATTTGCTTACATGTGGCAATCGGGGTCTTCATCAAACGAGCTCGATCTCGTTTAGTCCATTTTGATTTAGTTTCCTCTTTCTTTGTTCGGAGAAAATGAGCATAATATCTTTTACAAGGTTCACAATTTCAAGCCTTAACATATATATAATGTATATACATTATTTCACCTTGTAGGTCCATGATTTCAAGTATATACTTCTACTCGTCAAACTATGACACATCTGAATGAGACAAAAAATGATGGTAACGTGAGCTATCAATTCAAGTTATCGTTTCTTCAAAAAATTCTTGTGAAAAGATTCTTACGACGAGTAAAAGCCTGGCGAATATTTTGTCTAAAATATTATGTAAACACGCTTGATAAAGATTTTTATGGCATTAAAATGGCATCGTCGTGAATTTTTATAACAGCAAGAAGGTATCTTTTACTTATGAGCGCCGAGCGGTGAAATGGGAAGTGACAATACTTTAGTGTATTATGATAATTGGTTGTTAATAAAGGCATGGGAAAATGTCGGTATTTCATAGTATTCTTTGAGTCTAAGCCAGTAATCAGTTAAAATGCATTGAATGAATGATAAGATTTTATGATCATTCTGGAAAAAATCGATATCCGCTTGAACTACCTATTCCAGACTTATGCATTTGACAAACTTTCAACTCCGGTTCATTGAATTGTTGTGCATGTGCACGTTTACGTAATTTATCAATAAATGCACTTTGAGACAGATAGACGCACAAACATCCAGTAAAAAAGTTGTAAATTTCTTGAAGCTATGCAAGACGAAATATCGTCACGTCCACGTCTGTGTTCCTATGTATGCATAAAAAATATTTTGTGATAATTTTGAGAAGAGTAAAGTACATTAACATTTATAACCCGAAAACATTGATGATGATGATGATGATGATGAGGATAAATGATGGGATGTGTGCTACGCATTCAGACATAGCTATATAGACACCATCAAACTTCGACTCAGAGATTAAGTTATGGCGAAGACGAAGCAATGAAGACGATGACTAACACTGTCTAACCTGAGCTGACTCTACCTAAGGTTGGTTTGGTTTGGTGTGTTGTGTTTGGTGTATGGAATCTCCGTTTACTTTGTGCACTTTTGTAGATTTGGCTTCTGACTGTTAATTAAAGTCTGCTTCCTTATGCACTGCACTTCACCTCAGTGTTAAAATAGAATAAGAAAATTAAAAAAAAAAGTTTTGTTTGCTTGGGTGATACCATAAAGGTCAATACGCTATTATGAACAACACAATATAAACTAAAGACCAAATGACACATTGCCCGTTGTACCTTAATAATAATGATAAAAATGCACATTTGGAGTAGAGTAGTTTCTTATGACTATGACTTTTCTGCTTCATTCCATTCATCTTTTCATCATCACCCACCAAAGTTTAGGTATTCATAAACCTTTTTTTCTCTATTCTAACCCACAGCAGAGCCAATAACCTGAAATTGTCTATTTTGTCTTGTTCTCCAGTGACCCAGACGGTAATAAATTGTACTCCAAAAATCCAACATAAATACTTTCATGGGCTAAGAACTTCATTATTATTATTAGCATCCAGTAAATTAAAACTCCGCCTCCGCTACAATAAGATTATATTGCTTGTTCAAGTCTTTGAAAAGATAGTATCATCAACAGCATCAGCGTGTTTTATGTGAATTCCTATAGTATAACACACGCGTAGCCAAAGGCATGTTAATGAGGATGAGGACGAATCTGTATTGCTTTGTACTTTTTCATCACTATCGCTATGCACATCAAATCATCATCGCAAACTGCACGTTTCACGCTACATAAAATATCCAATTAGTGTCCCGGTATTGCACGTTGATGATGATGGGATGGGATGGAGAATGGATGCTCAAAATCAGAGGGGAAAATATATATTTCGTAACCAACTACAAAATCATAAGATAAGCTTCGAAGGATTTCCATCATATCTTATTCCCATCTGACAAGCACAAAACTTCCCATGCATACCAATTCGTAATTGGTTATCCACAACGCTTTTATAATTAAATGCTGTGCTTTGTACTTCCAATATTTGTTTATCGCGTCAAGGATATATAATATGTATGTGCATGCTACTACATCCATACTGACGTAATTCCGAAATTTGAAAAACTATTTTTGCTCCTTGAAACATGTTTGAAAACAAGATTTTTCTGAGTATTATGAAGGTCCACTGAAGAAACAAGATGTATATGAATTAGATCGTATTTTTATTGTAGACGTAGAGATGTTTATGATGATGCAAGTTTTAAGGATTTTGGGAAGGTCAAATTTCGTAAGATTTCAGATTACACATACTTTAGTGAAGCCTCATTATGAGACAATACTGGGGAGAATTTGCGAAGAAAGCTATTCATATTCAGTTGCTATATAGTAGTTGGGTAGATGAATTTTACTACCTTTCATTTTAGTATTTGATATCTTTTAAGGCATCTACCTTTCTGTACAATCAGGAGAGCCAAGCAAAGAAAGAATAAAATGTCGAAAACCTAATTTAAAGTTCATGAGACGTTGTTATTTGAAGAGAGATTCATGATTTGGTTTCCTCCTCCTTTGAAAATGAACTAACCACGTCAATTTTTATAATCTTTGCAAATCAGTGTTCTCGACCAAAAAAAACTCACATTTTAGATAATATGCGATTTTAAGTACACGTATGTATGTATGTTGTATATGTACACTAACAAAAAGTTCAGCATTAACAAAATATATGTTTTCAAAGCTTTTATTGCTCCATGTTATTTTGCAATGTTGGAGTTAGAGTCAGCTATTTCAGTGCATGTTCTATGTAAAAGCAGAATATTGGCATTAATTACCGAGCGAATCATATTGGCCGTCAGCCTTATCACGTTTTACGACATGAATTTTCTGGAATTTGCTAAAGTTTGATAGCTTCTTTTGATCTAAACATTGATTAATAGTTTGTTTGTTTGATTTAGCAAAAAAAACTATTTACTTGATTTGACATGTCGTTCATGAATTTCGGTTTGTGAAAGGTGAAAGGCGTGCCAATGAACGTCTTTTGACGGCAATAAAAATTGAAACTAGTTATAGCTAGTATGCAGTCCTAAAATAAACTAGACCCTTATGTGCATTCATTTTACTTCAGTATCTTGATACAAAAAAATACATATAATGAAAATCATAAGCATTCCATTTCAAATCAAATTTCAGAGTTTTGTAAAGGCGAACGCGAATGAATGAAACGCTATAAGGTATCACAGTCAATGATAGGAATGTCCGAAAAAAAATAATCCTTTCACTGACTCAAAATGTTTGATAAAGCCAAAATCAGAGTATTATTTGGAATTAAAAATGAACACGTGATATATGAGCAATGGAAGTAATGAAGATACTACAACAATCTGAATCCAACAACAACTCCAATGAAGTTGATGATTTCTGATTTCAAAAGGGGATTTAACTTTCTCTTCAATCCTGCTAGATAGCATACACCGTTTTTTTCTCGGATTAACTTCATTCGACGAAAAATAACAAGAATGACGAGCAAAACAAATCCATCTAAATAAATATCTTATCTCGTCATAATTTTGGCTTTCCCTCATTAATCTTCTGGACATTAGAATATCGTAATTAAGAATGATATATATAAGGCAGCTATTAACATAAAGCTCTGCGCTTAAATTTAAATTCAATACGCAATAGTTGCTTTCATTAAAAAGATAATATACTCGTAGCGAGTTTGTTCTTACGAACAGTTATTATAATGACAAGGTAAAAAATGGTTAAGCAACAATAAATATTATGACTGGTCATATGAATTGTGGATTACCTCTGCTACAAATGTAATCGAGTAGAAAGCGCTAAAAAATGCATATACGTCTCAAAATGTCAGAATGGGGCTAATCTCATTTAATGAGGTTACTAATAGGCTTTAGTTGATATAGAATGTGGAAATAATATTCCATTTCAGGACTTCCTTCCCAGAATACAGACTATAATTATAGAGTAGGTATCACCAGACAAGCAAGATAATGCTTATATATATGAGTCAGAATTCCAGGATGTGGATTAGCTCATACTGTGTTGCAATTTAAAAGGCTTGAAGCTTATGTGTAATTAGTGAGAAAGATAACAAAAAACTGCTTCAAAAACTGCAAAATTCGGTTAGTAGGACTTGCGCTAAATCTCTTACATAAATGGGAACAATGATATACGCTGATTACTTCTCTGGAAATTCATCTTACATCATCCATTTGGAAAGTTTTAACGATATGATCATCATGGATAATAATAGTTTTATACGATTAATAGTTTTGTTTTGCATCACGTCTGTCGTCTGTGAATGGGAAAGCGTTTCATCATCATTTCGTACCTTTTCCATTATGTAACAAGACCATGACCATCAATTATTTTAAATCCAATGAAGCGTTTCCATACTTTATCAGTTTTATCTTTCAGGAAATGAGTTTTGGCCCAGTTTTTTTAAATTAATTTGTCGCCGTTGCATTTAATTTGATAACTGCATGTATTTTTTTGAACTACATAGATAAACCGGAAATTGAATGGAATCGAATACATGTCAGCTACGTATTTTATATATGTTATGTTATGTTAGTCATACAAAGTTATGATTTTGATTTATGATTGATTTTGGCATGCAATGGCAATGAAAATGAAAGTAGTTGACGATTTTATCTCATAATGGAAATGTCCAGTTTAAGAATGCGATTTTTGAGCTAACCTTGTCCCTTGTCTATAGTCTACATAGAATTGCAAATTTGTGTCTTCCGACAATTACAATGTCACAAACAAATGGAATGAGCAATACATAAATTCAAATTGTTCATGAGATGGCAAGGATTCATGAATTCTATGCATGCACTTATGAATTGTTATCTATAGAATGAAACTGTTTTGCACACCTTTTCTTTCCATAATTCATCATCCCATTTTGGCATAAAGCTTATGGATTCTACATAAAAAAAAGAAGATTAAATACTTACATGGGTTGTGGCTATGGGCCGTGCTAGATCCGTTCGTTTGATGCTTGACTCCTTATCGCATATTATTATTATTTATCAACATGATATACATGATTCAAAGTTTATATATATGTAACGTCTCACATAATCTGATGGTTGAATGAATGTTCGTGTTGATGTATTACACAAATAAGTCAAATAATATGTAATATCACATAAGCAAATTGTGCATTCAGTCAGACTTTCGCAATGTTTGTTTTGCATGCATGTTTTTACTCCTTTGACAGCTTTCTGGATCTACTAGGGATGAGGATGGATGGTGTTGATGTGATGATGATGAAATACGTCAAGGTAATTTTCTAATCTGTTCCGCACAAGATTCGGTATATTATTGCTTGAACATGTGCTTAAAAGTATCTTGTTCCTAATGTTGAATGTAATTTCGCAAATGGCATAACTCAGAGATGCATAAATTGTCTTTTGGATTTGTTAATCCTTTGAAATTACACCCACTGAAGATAAAATTTATGGATATGATCCACTAATCCAGCAGTTATATAAGTTTTTATTACACAGCTCTCACAGCTCTTAAAAACTCACTTAAAGTCTGGATATGAACTTGAATAGTTTTTGTCTAGAAATTTAATACATGTGTGTGAACGAGCAACTTTTTTTGTTGTTGTTTCAATTCAACCACCACAATAAAACTGATACCCTCTTGACAAGATTCCTTCCACTTTATTACCAGGAGTTTTACTCCTTCCGTCTGTAAATGGAACAGGAATCACTGAAATGTCCTACTTTCCACAATGACATGTGAACTGCTTGTCATCCAGCAAATCAATTTTCTCAGAAGGTCAATCCTGGAGCACACTCCGTCAATGTATATATATATATAATACCATGTACGTACTAACGTCTATAAATGTTCTCTTTTGAGCCCAAAACAAGGCAAAAATTTATGCAAAAGTGCACAGTAAAAGATAACCAACACACTCCAACTACCTTTTCCAACTACTATTCATGTTTCTTTTGAGTTGTCAATCGTTTTAAACCTTTTTTACACGAATTAAATATGTTTTTCCACAATGACAGATTGTTCATGCTCATCAACAGCTTAGCACTATTATATACAATGTTTTTTTTCTCCCTACCGCATAGACATTTCATATGAGTGCATGGGGCTGCTAAGCTTATAAAATACATGAAGATACATAAGCCCGTGTGTGGACTGTGCAAGCAGGAGCAGAGAGATTTTGAAGGGCAAATCGGGGGTATTCCAGAAGTAGAGAAATATAGTCATGCCATAAGCATATGGAGCTAGCAACTGTCTTCGTTCTAAATGCACGCTACATATGTGTATTGTGTCTATGTCTGCAAATCAACTCAATATCAGTATGTGAGTTTGTGCAAAGAGTTATGCCTATATATAAAACCGTATATTGGTTGTAATACAAAAGTGGTAATCAACTAGTGTAGCTGTTGCTCGTGTGTGCTTGCTTACTTTTACACGCTCATCACAGATAGAGAAAAGACTTGACTCGCTCGGCAATTCTCTTTTGCTGGCAAACCAGAAAGTATTTTTTTAGTGTTCATACGATCATTGACGAGCGATTGCTTCGGATTTTCATAGTAAACTCCAAATTCACTGCAATCCGATATATCCGAATAACCACAGTCCGTGTCCGTACTAATATGATGATATTTCATTCGATGTACTTGTAATCCTGTATAACGATTACCCATCAAACACATATGAGTGAGACTATCAAAATAAATACATGGTAATAATATGTGGAAGAAAATGAGGGAGAGAAAATAGTGGTGCTCCACTTTATTCCACCTTGTGGCCATGAAAATTAAAAGAGAGGAGAGAGAGATATAGAGTTGCAAATGCAAGCAACCATCATAATATTATTTTTCCACTTGTTTGCTATATAGTAACAAAACCCAGCCTTGCTCGTCTAGTATTAGGTTGCCCTTGCCGCACATGTCCGCAATCCGCATCCGTCCATCTCCTCAGCTTTTGATTTGGGAAATTAAACCTTTGCTTCAACTTGATATACATGATGAATGGAAGTAGATGGATGATGATACTATATATGATACGTACAATTTCAAAAGGATTCTTCTAGCAAAAGGCAGAAACCGCTGTAGGGAAATTGATGGAATAATAGAGCAAGGTAGCGTAGCGTGTAATAAGATTCAATGAAGATTGCGTTACTTGCTTCAATGTTTAGTTTCGGAAAAGTTTTTTTTTCATTTTGCTTTATGACATTCTACTAATTGTCCTTGTTTTCGAAACTTTAGTTGTTTATTGTAACTTTTTTTTCATAGTCTGTGCTATTTTTGTGTTGTAATACACTTTTCATAAGAATTCGTCTGAAGTAAATGGTTTGTCCCTTTCATAATGCCAGGAATCGACCACAAAAGTAAATGTAATGTTGAATATGTGTGCTGTTTTGCTTGGAAAATGTTTATCAAAACCAACAGTTTTTGCAACCTTTTGTGGCATGTCAAAATATGACTTTTGGTTATTTTGGTATGATTTCAACTCTGCGGTATTTATCATTATTCTGGCTTTAACAATTTCGGAGGAAGCGAAAGCTTAACTATTAAAACTTTTGAAATGGGTATAGTATAATGGACATAAACGGTTGGCTTACCCATTTTTCTGGGCTATGAGATAGAGCTAGTTAAAGATATATTGTATGTATAGGGCGCTGTTTATGATGGGCTTGTGGGAAAATGCATTTCTCATAAAAATGAACGAAGGGTATATACCCTATAAGTCAGCAGCCGCTGCTGTGTGTTCTCTCTCCAAATCCGACTTTATTCTTTCAGCTTCACCTTTTGTGTATATAGTTATCGGTTCATGTCACCTTTAAGACAATGAGCCTCATGTTTTTTTGTGGTTTTACTTTTTTTAAACGTATATTGTAATAGCACACCCAAAAAGTAAAGAAAGTAAAACAAGATATAACTTGTGTCATGCCACTTTGGGTAAAATACTATTTTTCATTTTATGAACGCATTCACAAACGTTTTCCTTGGAATGTGTTTTGTGACAAGGTGAAAAAATAACTTGGAAAGGCAAGGCTTCTTCGTTTTAGAAGGATTTATGAATAAAAATATTCCAGGAACATGGTCGATGTTGATGCTGTCGGCGTGTCAATGAAAAAGACGGCTGTCATTTACATTACTTACGCAAAACGTAGTACTTTTACACATACAGATACATATATCCAGTAATATCCACTACCACCATCCACCTACCTTGCTCTTGCTTTTCAACTTTCCTCTTTATCAATGTTTTGAATCTCTAATTAGATGAAGAGCTTTTTCAAGTGGAAACATTCATCACATCACATTCTTGTAGTAAAAAAATGTTATGCATAAGAAAACTTCTTCAGGTACGAAATAAATAGGCTCCCCTTCTGGAACTTCTTTCTGGAACTAGTGAAATATACCTTTTTATTGGTAAGTAATGTGAGACGTATGTAATAAGTTTAATCAACTCAGAACAAGCACTTCTTGATGATGTAACAATACTATATAATACTCTTTGTTTTTCTCGAACATGCTTATTTTTCAGTCTGCTCTACTCTGATGGCATGGTTCATACAAAAGTTTTTTTTTGCATGGCATGGGCCAACTTAACTCCAAGCCCCAACCCCCAAAATTCTCATTGTTAATCACAATCACAAGCATTCTTTTCCAGACTTGCTACAAAAAAGAAAACGTTCATATTATACAATAGAGACGAAATATACTCATCGTCAGACATGGATTCAACTTTAATGACGACGTATGAGCGATGTAGTAGTAGTGGCTGCCAAAATGTTGCTTGGCGCAAAATTACATGGTTGTGTTGTAGAATACCTATATAATATCCATGAAAATCTGTGATAATGATGTGATCGTATGATCTGATACATACATACCATCCATTAACTCGGTTTCATTGTATTTTTGTATGAAACCAAAAGCAAGAGAACCAAAAGAATTACTTGGATCACATTATTCATGTTTGTTTGGATGCATGCATATATATATGTAACATTTTTTGAATGTATGTAGGTATGTATGTTAAGTAATGATAGCGCTAGCACACTCACTACTAATGGAAACTGAAACTTGTGTTTTTTTACCTTGATCACGGCCATCAGCCTTTTCCGCACCCAAAAAGTATTTTGCTAATGACTTGCGTTTTATACTATATGTTAATATGTACTATGTACATGCATACCACATATATAATGTTTTTTTATGCATAACATTATGCATGCATGGCAGCTACCATTTCTTGCCAGCTGAAATAAAGTTTAAGTCAAACAACCAAATCAAGTACGTTAACATAACATATTATAAGACTTGTCTCAACCTCAACTTAACAAAGCCCATATTTATAACACAACATTGCAGCTAATCGAACAAAGACAATAATTGTTCCTGCGGGATGTGTCGTATAGATATTAAATACATTAGTTTTCCGTATATGTTAAATTAGACCTAAATCCCGTATCCGTATCATGGATAAATTCTTACTGTCAAGGTTTAGAAACTATTTTATTGGCTCATTCAATGTATAATCGTACGTTACGTGTCCTGTAAACTTATCACAATTTCTAAACCAATCCAACTTGAGGTTCAGCCTTATCAAACCTTATGCATGGGAGCAACACGTCAAGTTACCCGACCGCCGCACCATGTACGTAACTTCTTACCGTCGCCGTACCAACAAGTTGTTATGCTGATATTTGCGTTTAGTGGATGCTGGACGCACGCTCGAGTTGATGACCTGCTGAGCTCGGAGTTGCCTCGTGGATTGGATAGTAGTCTCGTGGTTGTCTGATTGTTCTAGAAATTATTGTCTTTGATTCTTACTGTAAATTATTGATTGAAAAGTGCACTTAAACGTTTTTAGTATCTATCTATTTGCTCTATATTCTAAATTGTCAATTGTTTGCTTATCTGTTGAAGTAAATAAACTGTTCTTAATTGTTATCGTGAGCCTATTCATTGTATTGATAAGCGTCTCGATAAGTAGAATAGCGACAAGTGGAGTTTAGTAGGAAAGTAGACAGAGTAGTGCATTTGAACTTGTACGTAGACCGTAGCGAGGTTAGGTCGTGCAAGTAGAAAGTGAATTTGTTCAATTGTTCGGATCTACTAGGAAGGAAGTCGGTCCGCACATTGTGGTCCTTCGAACTAAACGAACAGTCCTGTGAAATCCAGTCCTGTTATCATCGTTGTATTTGCTGTTTTACTATCAACTTTCATCATGCCAATGATTACACGAGACATGACCCGACGCACTGGTGCTGAATTGGAGCTGCCTGCTGTCCAGCGAAGACGTTCCGGCCATGTAGAAAGCGGTGTTCCAGGGGATGTGATCCCAGCCGAGAGCTCGCCTAGTGGTGAACGTTGGAGCGAAGACAGTACCAGCTCGATGGCCAGTGTAAGAAGCCGATCAATGACGATGACAAGACAAACTGGTTCATGTGCAGCATCAGTGCGGAGTAACAGGTCCAGCCAACTTCGTCGGCAGTTGAAGACGGATGAAGAACACGCTGCCCTGCAAAAAATAATCAACGAGATGGATTTGAGAGAACACGAGTACAGGTTGAGAGAACGAGAGTACAGATTGAGGAAACAAGAAATGATCAGACAGCAGCAACTATTGATGAGACGACAAGAGGCGGAAGATGCCGAAAAATTGGAGAACTCTGAAGATGAGCACTGTGCCTACATTCGGAAGAAGGAACCAAGTGTCAACCCTCTATTGCACCGGGGATACAGGAGACTACTAACCGAAGTTGTAGAAAAGTGTGTTCGAGAGACCAATGTGGATTCATCGCCTTTGGATGTATTGCCTCATGTCTCGACAACCGCTCTCCAAGTCCCCAGCATTCCAGTTGCTGAGGGCAAGGAAAACTTGACCCTCAAGGACCTTGAAAAGTCTATTGAGGATGAAGCAGAAATAGCAGGAGTTTTTGCAGCCGTTCCGAAGCTGACTCTTGTTTCAAGTGTACCGACACACGTTGCTGTCACCGACTCAAGCTCTCACAGCAGCAAGAAGAAGAAAAAGAACTCGGAGAATGTAGACGTGGCCAATGCAGAAAAGGTGGAATCTATTTGTGGATGCAAAAAGAAACACGAGCTTGGTGCGTATGCAGCTAAATCTGAAGATGATGAACTCCACGAGATTGTGAAGAAACAATTTCGCCTTGATGCGTTGGGCGTAATGAATGACCTGAAGCTGCCAGGCTCTAAGGAAGATGAACGAGAAGTAACGCTGATGGAAGATTGCATGGAAGTCCGCACGGGACAAGAAGACTCGCCTTCGCTACGTTTCTTGTGGAGGGGGAAGAATAGGAGCCGAACTCCTAGAAAATGGACCATGGATGTGATGATATACATAGCAGTTACTTCGCCATATCAAGCACAGTGGGGGAAAAACTGGAATAGAGAAGATTTTCTTGAAGAGTACGGAAGCACTGGGGACGTGATTGTTGGCAACCACGGTGTTGATGATTACCTGGAGAGCAAGTCTACGGATGATGACGCTTGTGTTGAGATGGCTGTGATCAAGGACATCCACCAGAGAGGTGGAGTACAAATACGAAATTGGTTAATCTCGTCAGAGGACGTTCTGAAGACTATGAACAACGTTTCGAGACTTTGTTGGGACCCTGGAACGTCGACGTGTGAAAATCCTTTCCTTTGTTGTAAAGAGTCGTCGAAGTGTTGGTTGGGGATCGGATCTGGAAGTGTGAACGTTCGAGAGATGTGTCAAGCCAAGGAAGATGCTTTGTTTGAATGTGTATCTGGATCGCAGTCCATGTTGTGGATCAGCCAGATTTGGAATGAGTGTGCTGTGAGGCTTCCTGAAGATCATTGCAATGGATGGCAATCTCGTGGATTATGGATCACTGACTGGGAACAGAGATTTGTGAGGAAGTTGGATATTAGGTGGTTTGGACGGGATGAACAGATTGATGCGTCAGTTAATATGAAGTGCATGAAAGTATTGTCTGACGGGAGGGGTGCAGATCTACAGCGCGTTTTCACTGAGATCAAGATCGGATCGATTCACATGTGGACTGACTCGAAGGCAGCCTTGTGTTGGATACGTGTAAAGGACCCAAGAAGTTTCAAGCCATATGACAGACATAGGATTGGCGAGATTCATGAGCATACGGATGCAAGTATGGGGAAATGGGTGCCGAAGAAGGAAAATGTTGCTGATGAAGGAATATCTTTGGTATTTGAGCCTGACTCATGCTGGTTTGTGAGACCTCTTTTCTTGCGATTACTTGAGGATGATTGGCCCCAGGAAAGATATGTTAGTAATACACCTGATGAAATATTGGAAGTCCGGAGTGATAACGGAACTGATGATAAAGGAGCCGAACGAGAGCTGAAACTGACACTGATGAGTATGGACCAAGAGAATATTGTAGATAAGATGACTCGTCGTGGAATTACTTGGAAGTTTATTCGACCGTCAGTGCCTCACATGGGAGGAGTCTGGGACCGATGGATAAGAAGTGTGAAAGTATCCTTGAATGCTGTGATGAAGACCCAGTGCCTATCAGATGAGGTACTGCTCACAGTTTTGGCAGAGGTTGAAGCTACAACGAACAGTCGACCCCTAACCTTTGTGTCGTCAGATAAGGATGATTCTGAAGCGCTGGCTCCCAAGCAGCCACCTGGAACTCTTTCTGATGAGGATCTTTCCCTGCGAAAGAAATGGAGAATCGCTGAATGCTTAGCAGATCATTTTTGGAAACCGTGGATGAAAGAATACCTGCCGACTCTTCCGCTTAGCAAGAAGTGGCGTACCAAAACAGCAGATATGAAAATTGGAGATCTGGTGTTTGTAGCTGACTCGAATCTGCCCCGGAACAAATGGCCGAAAGGACTTGTGATTGCAACATTTCCAGGAAAGGATGGCCAAGTTCGAGTTGTGGATGTCAAGACAGCGAATGGAGTTCTTCGTCGACCAGTCGTAAAGCTGTATCGGATTGAAGTGGATCAACCGTTGGAGTGATAGACCTGAGTTCTATCACTGGGAGGGGAATGTTCCTGCGGGATGTGTCGTATAGATATTAAATACATTAGTTTTCCGTATATGTTAAATTAGACCTAAATCCCGTATCCGTATCATGGATAAATTCTTACTGTCAAGGTTTAGAAACTATTTTATTGGCTCATTCAATGTATAATCGTACGTTACGTGTCCTGTAAACTTATCACAATTTCTAAACCAATCCAACTTGAGGTTCAGCCTTATCAAACCTTATGCATGGGAGCAACACGTCAAGTTACCCGACCGCCGCACCATGTACGTAACTTCTTACCGTCGCCGTACCAACAAGTTGTTATGCTGATATTTGCGTTTAGTGGATGCTGGACGCACGCTCGAGTTGATGACCTGCTGAGCTCGGAGTTGCCTCGTGGATTGGATAGTAGTCTCGTGGTTGTCTGATTGTTCTAGAAATTATTGTCTTTGATTCTTACTGTAAATTATTGATTGAAAAGTGCACTTAAACGTTTTTAGTATCTATCTATTTGCTCTATATTCTAAATTGTCAATTGTTTGCTTATCTGTTGAAGTAAATAAACTGTTCTTAATTGTTATCGTGAGCCTATTCATTGTATTGATAAGCGTCTCGATAAGTAGAATAGCGACAAGTGGAGTTTAGTAGGAAAGTAGACAGAGTAGTGCATTTGAACTTGTACGTAGACCGTAGCGAGGTTAGGTCGTGCAAGTAGAAAGTGAATTTGTTCAATTGTTCGGATCTACTAGGAAGGAAGTCGGTCCGCACAATAATACTATGTATTATGTTTGTATTCCAAAATTAACGATGTTTGGCAAAAACTATTATTATCATTAGATGCTGTTTGTATAATTCATTTTGGGCTCAGGTGAACAATCCCTGCTGCTTCTCATTGTATATCAATAATATCATAATGAACAACATGTTTTTTATGTTGTTTGTATTCATCTCCAGCCCATTCCAGTACCAGTTTCCAGATACTCGGATTATAACTTGTTTTGGTGAGATGAATTTATCATCAAGATAAAAAGTATCCATATACATATATTTCACATACTTGGTAATACTAATTTATATTTTTTAGGTATGTCGTCTGCATTTTTTATTTAAACGTTGCAATCAGTATGGACATGACCAACACAACTTTCACTTTGCATAACCAATTCCATTCCAATGACGACAGTCACAGTTTGAGAAAAGTCAGAAGAAGTTATGGAACGTTTGCAATGACCTTGACATTGAATAAACTTTAAGAGCAACTGCATTGCATGATTGCATGCATGCATATATATCATACATTGCGATGAAATGTGTTACAAAGGGACGAGACGAGACGAATTTAGGGATAGGTATATATATACTTTCTGTAGTCTGAACGTATTTTTTTTGTACTACATTGATTTGACAAAGCATTGGATGAAAGTTTTCATATAATCATCAAATGACGCATTTCCGACTTGTATCTTATATCCAACATTGCATTGATTTCATTGCAAACAGACTGATTTGAATCTACTCATAATACACCGAAAGTTTGAGGTGGTCTAAAAAGTCAGTTTGGGTTAATGGGGTTTAACCACAAGGTAGGTTGGTTGACTCCATCCGGTTTTAATTGTTGCTGGACATACCCACAAGAATGAAACTAGGGTTAAATTATGTCATGTTTGCTTAAATACCTCAAAATAATAAAAATAGATTTGCTTTCGCCTTCACTCAAGTTTCAAGTCTTCGAGTCCCACTCCACTTTGCATGGGTTTGTGTTAATGCAAAGCATAACATAATGAACAAAGCCAAATGCATTTAGAAGCATCCACAGCTGTAAGCATCGGCAAGAGGCAGCTGAGATACCGTGTGGGAAGGTTGAAGACACATGAGAAAAAACTGTTTTGGAAAATATTATGCACTAAAATATTGTAAAGTTTGTTTTGATCTTGTGAACGAAACTCTCTCCTCAGCCAGTTTACAGTTTAATCAATTGTCAAAATTTAATTGGAGGTGGAGGAGTTTTAGTTTGGAATATGGCGGCGCAGAGGCAATTGATTCGTCAAAGCTATGGTGCATTTAAAGGAATATTTCTTCATCAGCAGTAAGAGATTATAGTGCATTTTTAATGCTCACTATTTTAGCTTGAATTTATAAGTTAAATAGGATGCTAACTTATGGGGTTAAAATGAGCAAGAAGATGGTACTGAGTGAGTGTTTTAAAAGCAATTTTCTTTGTTTTCTGTAGGCGTTGCTTATCAGTAACGGCTCAACGATTGCGCCCCGATGATGTTTCAAAAGCACTTTCTGTTAAGGAAGCTCCTGTGAAGGAGCCAAAGCAGATATTTGAAACAAAAGAGGAGGTTGAAAGAAGGTTAAAACTGCAAGAAAATATACAAATTGATGTTCCGGTAAGTTATTGTCTCAGAATATAACGTCCCATTTTTAGCTGTATTTTTTAAGCTTGTTGGTTGTGGTCTGTTAATGGTCACCATTGAGTGATAAATTGATGTATACTTATTCAACATATTCTTAATTGTTACAGCTTGATATAACGAGTGTGAGTGGAGTACCAGAAGAACATACGAGAACAAGACGAGTAAGAATTTTCAAACCAGCAAAAAATGCTATGCAATCAGGATCCGCTAATATTTCTCGATGGAGAATGGAATTTGAAACAAGAGAAAGATGGGAAAACCCTTTGATGGGTTGGTCATCATCGTAAGTTTAAACAGACAATTCTATTTAAATTATTTCCAGTGTATAAACAGGCTCGTCGTGACATGACGTTAACAAGTATTTGATTTTCAAATCTATAGCGGTGACCCACTTTCCAATCTGAACGTTGACTTTGCAAACAAAGAAGAAGCGATTGCTTTCTGTGAGAAGAATGGCTGGCCATGCTTCGTGGAAGAGCCGGTTGAGAAGGTTATGAAACCAAAATCTTATGGACTTAACTTTCATTGGAACAGAAACACTAGAGTGTCGACAAAGTAAATTGTTAGAAATATGGCGAGTGCATTTCATTTATGCAGCTCAAGTGCTGAAAGAGAAATGAAATTGTAAAATGTACATAATATTCAAGCGTGAATTCGTGACGTGTAGTAAAATTTCCAAAATTTATTTGTCGATAAAATATTATTAAATCTAGTGTAAATTAAATTATGTATCTTTAACTGATGTCAAGAAGATTTAGTCAAGCTTAATACATATCATAATATGCTCTTCATTATTATTGAATATGGTCCATGGCCACATTTTGTGGCCTGGGGTTTGCTCCAATGCGCTTCACAACAACCGTAGGCTTTCCATTTTTCCAAGGATTATTATATCCTGATTTAAAAAGTTCTCTCTTTTTGGGCTTAGTTAACAGTTTGCGCCAGTCGTACTCAGTAGTGTGTTGGGCAAATTGCCTCTCTAGAGTTTGATTGATTGCTTCCAAAGCTGCATTAGTTTCTGTGAAGGAACAAATTAATATTGTTCGCATTGTAAATTGTAACTGTGTTCTCAGTTCTCATTTACGTTGTCGTTGGCAAGCCACAAACACAGATACTTACCATTCTGAAAAGTTGTACTGAATATTCCAGACACATAGTTCTGAAGAGTTTTATTAGCCACAATATTAAACCTTCCTGCAAAACCTTCCACAGCTTTGTCAACGTTAAGTTTTTCTACATGGAATTTATCCTCTGCGTCACAAAATTGCTGAAGATTTTTCATGTCAGTAAAATTAACAAGATGAACTGGAATTTCCGCTGATGAAGAGCTACTTTCTTCTTCTTCGAATTCCTGGTTAGCAAGTCCAGACTCTCTTCTTAATTGTTGGAGATGATCAGTCTGCTTTTCTGTCATTGTGCCAGCATTCTCTAAAACATTAACTCCTCCTCCTTTAGTTACCTCGTTTCCCACAGATGCTTGTAAAGATTGGCTAACACTTCCCGCAGAAATTCGTAAATGGGGAACTCTTTTTAATTGTCTGATCTGTCTTGCCTGCATAATTAAGGCAACCAAGCTAAACGCATACAACACTAGTTGGAGATCACAAACAAGTTCTCCAGTAGAGCCCATGATTCTATATCCATTAATACAAATTTTCTGCAAACGATTGAAACAGCTCCCTTCCTCTGCATCAACTTGGGTGAACTTTGCCCTGAATTCAATTTCATCAGAAGGGATTACTTTAGAGCAATACGGGTTTAGATTCCAAAGAGGGGTACAACACGATGGAGGGATGTCTCCATTTCGATTTGTGTAATCTTCATGACCCTTTTTATTCCCGCAACAGTGCAACCCCATTTGAAGTCTGTCCATTAAATTTGTAGCTTTGTAAGTTCGTATTTTCACATTTTTTCCATCCATTTGAAGGACATTTCCTTTTGCATCAAAAGCATCAATTTTTTCATAGTAGTTATCCAACAAAAATTCTAGGAGCGTATCAACTATTTCCGTATACCTAAGACAGTAGTTTCGGTGTTTTACAGAAATTGAAACGATGCCTGAAATTGCTAGACTGATAAGCATTCCAATGGCGTAGATGAGGTGAAGCATCTGGTTAGAAAGGTAAACTCCAAGAAATCCAATTAGGATCATGGTACAGGTCCATAAAACATTCCTAGTGTAATGCTGCCCATAGTATTCAAAAGGAACTTCATCCCTCCAAAATATGTGACCTAAATGATCTGTGATTTTTGTCCCGTTTTTGAATTGTTGATACTCGTAAGCCTCTTCCAGATAAAAGGTAAGAGAATCTATACCACTGCTAGCTCCATGATATATACCCATTGTTAAGAATATGATGACATTTAGAAAAAAGAAAATGGCATCGGGAATAGGTCTGTTGGGCTTCAAATGGCGAGGAAAAAACTCCTTGACTGGCTCAAAATAACGAAATCCTTTGTCCAACTTTCTGTGTCGGAATCCCAACAACAGTCGTTTTTGCCTTTTGTTGTATTCCCACCCAACTGAAATTTCACTCAAAATACATTTTCATTTCAACTGTTTTAAGCTCATTTTGATCAGTTTTAGTTAAAAAATTACTTATGGTCGGACTAAAAATATCCGGTCTGGATATAATCAATCGGATTACCCTTTGGTTGAATTTTTTTCCCATGTTTTTGAAGAGTTTTTTGAATGAGCTGAATCTCTTTTTCCACTCCTCTGCCTCCTATAAATGATGGTCGCCGTACGCGATGTCTATGAATATTGACATGTGGAGGGATGGCATTAGGTTGGTCTTGCCTCAACTGCCAAAATAAAACTCTGAAAATTAAATATGTTCCTTACGAAAAATTTCTACGTTTAAGTAGTTCCCTACCCTTTTCAGCAACCTTTCAACAGGTGGCTTGTATGCAGGGTACTCAACCCCAGGAAGCTTCTTGTGTCTTGACTGCTTATGCAAATGCCTGTAATCTCGCCAATTCTTCGTTGGATCAACCTTCCTTTTTGATTTCCGACGCTTGCTAAATGCTTTATTTTCTTTATTTTTTCTACTACTTGAATTGGATTGTTTATCCATTATGATTCTTTCCAAAGCTTTCGATTTCACTACTGGAAACTTTCATGTGCTTCCCTCTAATTCGATAAGATATAAAAACATCCATTCATTGTCATACAGAATTGCCTTCCTTTACTTACTGGTGCACAAATGTTTCAATAAGAACTGTGTAATGTTGGAGATGTGCGTTTCTGAAGTGATGACTGGAATGGAACGATCAATTTGCATTTTCTCTTTTTAACCCTTAATTGAAGCTATTGATTTTTACCTCCATATTTATACATATTGCCATGCAATCATAATATGAACAAAAGTTCTGTACCACAGAGTTCCTCTATAGTGTCTATAACTTACTGGTTCTTATACACTCATGAAAGGATCACTTTTTATCATTTATTTATTTGTAAAGAAAATTTTACGTTTTACATACCATTTAAAATTTTAACAATGACATTAAGCGGTTTGAATTTACATGTTACAACATGGAAATATATACATATTTAGTATTATTTAACATTTTGTATTTTATATGGTTAGTAATTATTATCCTCATTTTTACTAATTGGAGTTTTAGAATCTATATATATAATGTTTTAATTAAGCTTAAATGGATTCATCAGGCTGGAAACAACTTTCTCCTCGTTTATTTGATTCCATTGTTAGATACTGAACCAAGGTGGTAATCCCACAAAGAAGGGCGTATGCAATGAGTACGTAGATTCGAAATTTGGCATCCTTAAAACATGAAAAGTATTACCCATAAGGTTCTTGATAATATAAGAACACATAGATTTCATTTCTAAAGCATTATGTTTGAGTTATTACCGGAGCATCCTTATGAAACAATCGCATTACGGGCGGTGGAAGATAGCTTCGGGGAGGAGTTAGCTTTAGCAACTTGTCGACATTTCGCATATGAATCTTTAAAAAAAGATGTAAATTTTTAAATGTTGAATGTACGTGTAAAAAATATATATATAGTTTTTATATAGGTATACATTACCTCCATGCTTGCATAGAACAAGATTTGAAATACTATCAGAAACATCAAAGCGACAAATCCAGAACAGGTCATACTAGCCAAGAGGATAAACGAAGAGTTTATCATGCATGCCACTGTAGTTTAAAAAGGAACATAAAGAATCCATTAAAATCGTAAACTATCAATTTTTTTCTCTATAAATTAACCATTTATGTATATACTTACAAGCCAAAACATATTCCAAAACTCCGAGGAACCAATGTGTAAAAATGTTGACAATCCGTTTTTTTAGGTCCCGAACGCGAAAAAATCCTGTAAATACTTGAATGAAGAAGAGAATGATTACAATTGCGCCCAAGATAATATGTGTTGCTATTTGAGGATCGTCCCAATTGATTGGTCTAATTCGCTTTAGTTCCATCACATAGATTCCCCCAAATGTGAACATGGCAGCGGAAACCATACACAGCACATGAATGGTGTACCACCAATATTCCTGAAGAAAGAAGACCTTGGTATATGTTTCTTTATAATAGCGGCTGACAAAGAATCCAAATGGGACAATGCAGTTCCATGCAATAATCATTTGATAAGCATGTTGTCTGCGACCTTGAATCTTTGGACAAAAAAAGTATCAAAATGTCAAACACGAAAAATTATTACATATTTTTTACTCTGTGTTCACATCGTTTAACTTACTTGTGTAACCGGTGGAGCAATATATCTTGGATCTGGCGTTGGTGGGATTCGTGGGCAGTAGCATCGATCTTCATAATAGCTCACATGTGAGACAGTAGGTAGTTTATTCACTTGTGCCAGAGTATTTGGCCAACTACTGAATGGTGCAGGGAGATTCAGAACTCTTCTTCCTCTTCCGTCGTTGCATAGGTTTCCATACTTTTGTTTTATATCATAGTTGTCGTCCTTTTCGGCGTATACATGTCTGTGTGACCGTCCATACCGCTGTCTTGTCGAAGATTCACATTCAAAGTAGTCAATCTCATTTGCATTATCTTTTGGCTCACTACCCCAGTACAACTTTCTAGGAGGATCTTGCTCCCAGACCTTCCAATTGGTTGGATCTACAGCTCCATCTGAATGTTCATATTTTGGGAATCATTGTCATGTGCCTGTTGGATTACTGATACCTTAAATAAATCGGCCATTACCTCGAATTATATAAGCTTCTGTGCGCCCCCCAAACAATGTCCAAGGGTATGTTTGAGCAGGATCGTTTAATGAATTATCAAATACACCATAAGCATCGTGAAACCAAGAGTCTATTTTTCCTTTTCCAAATCCGCTGCATTTTACAGGAACTATCGGTGTGTCAGCACGTTCACCTGTAATGAAATAATTTATAGAAACAAAATTATGGATTTCAAAACAAACTTGCATAATATTAGTTTTAATGAGAGACGGTTACTAACAAAACTCGATAGTTTCCTTGGATGGAGGCGGTGTTGCAGGCAAGGTAAAAGGGGATTTGTTTAATCTCAATCGGTAGCAGTGTTGCCTTTCTCTTGCATCGCCAGGTAGAGCGGCAAAGGGTTCTGGGTTTGAGGGTGACATTGGAGGACTTGTTATAGCGGTTGAATCCTTATTAATTATAGGTTTAATTTTTTCTCCAGAATCTGGATAGGGCTCTGTGGTATAGTGTTGTTCGGATAAAGGTACATGGCAGTCAATATCCCCCGAAACGTCCTCACGATAATGATCCCATGCTCCAACCGTTTCCAGCGTTGGGTGAAGGATAGGGTAAACGGGGTTCCAGCCAAAGATTCCAGTTTTTGGAATTCGTCTTTCAGACATTGCACTCAACCTAGCATTGAAAGAACCAGCCGCTCCACTAACACCGTACATAGTTACACTGGTAAAATCATCGATCACAAGGGCCCTATAATAAAGATTCACGTTCAAGGGCCCAATTTAGTAATGTACTTTCAGTATAAATGGAGAAAGTGCAATTTGTTTTCAATTAGTCAAATTAATAATAATCTTCCATTATACCTGAAATGAATCTCTGTAATGAAATTCGATGTCCTGGCAGCTTGGGAAAAGCGCCATGAGGTGTGAATAGACTTTAAACCTTCATTGTCCGCATATAACATCATCATTCCTGTGTTCTAAAAATCAAGTATTACACAGTTTAAACATTTATTTTCTTCCTGTTTTTTTTGAAGATTGAAAGTCAATAGTTAATGTTTTTCACATATTTTAAAATATTATGCAACGACAGATATGCCAAAAAAACCTACCGTCACCACACGTCGGCTATCAAACATGCAAGGAATATGGTCTCTACCAGCTCCCTGATGGCAATACTTTTCGCTTGGAGCACTTGCATCAAATATTTTACATCTTCCACCACAATCCCCACATGGGATGGTATTAACAAATTCTCCAACTGGAAAGCCTAGTGCGTCATGTGCAATGATAAAAGCCATTTTGATTTCACCCTCTTTTCCAAATTTATATTCCGCTTTACTCAAGGTAGGAGGTTTGTTATTGTGCGTGATGGCGATGTGAAGCCAATTATGGAGTCTGACACCATCCACTGTTATCTCGGTTACTTCCAGTTCATATGGATTTTTTTCAGCTACTTCATTTGGCCCAAACTTAAAAATTGTATCTGAGGGGCCAAAGGGAGGAAAATTGAGGTTTTCGGGCTTAATTCCTTCAGTCACAGGTGCTTTCACATATTTCAGCTCACAGCCATCATTAAAGGTCCAAATGGTTCCGGTCCATTGTTTCCCAGATGGAGGTTTCTTGCAGCAAAAACAACTATTTACAAGGCATGGGTTATATTGTATAGGCGGGACGACTGGCATCGTCCCGTCAAAACCTCCTGGGTGCTTTTCATTTCCAGGTTCACACGTAGGAGCTGGATCAGTGCATGGAGCTTTAAGACACCTGTCAATTACACACGGTCGACTGGTAGTAGATTGCTTATAACCACCAAAGTAAACGAAAGGGGTTTTCCCATTTGTCGGTTCATCAGCCAACTTTTCAAAAATTTTCTCAAATTGTGGGTAGATCCTTGCTGGTTTCCTATCATCTCGTATCTTGAGCATTTGAGAAACTTGGAGACAAAATGCTGTCAAATCGATGTTCCGACACATGTGTCCAAATGGAAATCGTTGGCAAAAACTGTCCACACCTGGATAATCCCATGTTGATAGCAAGAGCAGTAACGGAAGTGCGAGTTTGAACATTTCAAACTAATTGGTTTATAAGATTGTTCACTTCATTTGGCATTTGGATTAAGCCGAAGTTTTGTAGCGGAACACAAAAAAATACTTGTTTGAGCAGATTTGTATTTACAAGATAAAAGATTTTGATTTGCTGGAATGTAAAGAAACTGTCAAATGTAAAGGCATTGCATAGCGCCTTGACTCCCAAAGTGGAGGATTTACATGTTGTTTTGGAAGTCTTGACAACTCACTCCATTGACTTGAACAATGAACATGAATTCAATGACTGTGGCCATGTGCTTCAATTTCCACCTCAGGTGAGTCGCCAGATCCAATGATTATTGTTAGTTCATGGATATTATCAAGTATTTCTAGTAGTGTATTTACAATCAGGCATTTGCGTATATTCTAAAATCTTCTAATTTCTAAAATACCACGATGATCGTGGTTATACACATCTCTTCATTGTGCTGCATTTTACTCCCATCTTCTGCTCACACATGTCCCACGTATAATAATAAAATGAAAACTAACGACTGATATTAGATAGAATTCAATCCAACGAATTTTATAATCAATTTATTATCAAAGGAGGAGATCATGTTTGTAGCTTGCGTTTTATTCGGGGCTTATGAACCGATGCAACCCAATTTAATTATCATATGTTTAATAAAGTCTGATTTCAAAATTAATGCTTTATTTGTAGTTTATATAACAAATGATATAATAATTTTAGCTGATTCGGAGAAATTTCATGCATACTGATAAGATTCGTGCTGCAGCATCTTTCACCCTGAAATAACAGAAAAACTATGTTAACGAAAAATGAAGGAAGACTTTCTTATAATTTTTTAAGATAAAAAAGTCAATTCAAACTATAAAGAAAGTATAAGCAGATAGTATTTCAAGCTTCAAATTTTTATGGCATATGCAAGTGAATGGGGTTAATTGAAATTACAATAAGAACGAAAAGTTTCACCACTTTTCGTCAGAGGTTATGTGTATTAATGTTGACAAAATCTTTCAATTAAACACCAATTTCAGAAACAAGTATTTTTCCCCATACCGTTCTAACACGATTCCATGCTTGACTCCAAATCCAGTGAAAGCTGGAGATAGCTCCATTGAGAAATACGTCATACGATAACGGTAAAAATCGTTCACCTCCATTCTTGTCTGTTGTATTAACAGCTTGAACCCCTGCGTGGAAAAAGCATTTACCTGAAGTATAAAAAAATGAAAAAATAATTTTTTTAATGACTGCATAACCAACAAATCATGCTGATCAAATAAATATTGATATACCAGATCCCAATGCAAGACTATTGACCGTGTAAACAACAAGCAAATGAAAGCAATTATTTTGGCACGTGTACGCTTAGCGTAAATTCATATTATATGGCACCTAATTCCAGATCCTCTACTCCATATTCTCCATCAACATTACAGTCTCCGATGTCATTGTTGACCTGCTGTGAAGGCTTTCTCAGAATCGTGCCGATTCGCGTGAGAGCTGCATAATTGAAGACGTAGCCGGCTCCCCCAGACATGTAGCCCTAAATTCGTTTTTGAGGGTTTTAACTTTCATATATATATTCGGACATTATTACTGATGTGCATCAGTCAGATTACTGATGATTGATCATTACCTGCGGCATTCGTTTATGTTTCAATTTGAAACCAAACCAAACGGGCTTATTTAAAGATGGTGTGGACGTCACAATGAATTCTCTCAAGTTTTCCATTATGACAAATGTGTCATCGTCAGCCTTTAGGAAGTACTGATAGTCCTGTCAATTCATTGGAACCAGTTTATCCAGATTAACAGGATGACTAACGAGTAATTAAGTGGCACATTGGTGACAGAACTGAAATGTCATGTGATTATATACTATATATTCAATATAGACTATTGCTACGATATGATACCTTAAAGTCTGAGTTCCCTGAAAGGTACAGAAGAGCAGCTTTTGCCTTTCCCCACAGGTTTTCATAGCCTTCTGTAGCGTTAACAAAAGTCACTGGTAATTCTGGATATTGATACCCTCCAAAAAATAACAGTTTATCACAGTGGGAACCCCAAGTTTCCTTTATTAACATGGCAGTTCTCACCTTTGACCTTGAGAGTAAAATGTAGCACAAGATTTTAACCGAAGGACTTGCACTAGAAGGTGGAGGGAGAAGTTTTGCAAACAATGCTTCAGCATTGACATTATGATAACTTTTGTGAGGTATACCACTAATGTGGGCACGTGATGCGTAGTCAACAATACCATGAGTAGTAATTGTAGTTATAAGAATGATACAAAATATTGAAATCACAAAACCCAACCAAACGTACTTTGATTTGGCTGCTAAAAAGAAAATCCTTAACTTTGGTTTCATTTGGGGATACTTGAGATGCCAAAGTCTAATAACTTTGACGACTTTTTTTCATTCAATACGATTCTTATTTAAATTCGCACCCAATCAGGAATGCGAATCTAAAGGTATGAAAAATACAGATAATGTTGAGAAATGTTATTTTGTTGATTGATCTGCCTCTCCATACACTTCCCGAAGCTGCAGTTTCTTGTCGTAATAGTACATGCACTAAATATTTTGTGTACAGAATTATGTGCAACTATGCGAAGTAAACCAGCTGAACCAAATCCACAACTCGTCAAATCCGTTGAGATGTCGTTCATCCTGACGATGAATAAATGCTACTGTACATGTATACTATCTATGGTCACATCACATTGCCACAAATTTCAGGGAATACGACATGGTTTTTGTCAATTAAAGTAATCGCCAAGTCATTGTTCTGTAGGAGATGCGCTTGAGTGATTTCATTTTCAGCTGAAAACGGAGGAATAGGGTAAACTAGATCTTATATATTCTTATGCATGTAGTATGAGCATGGGCTAGAAAATTGCAAACCTTCTTTTTATGCACCATCAGAACAGAACAAAATAAACCCTGCATCACGTCGTTGAATGACCTGACAATGGTTAAATATAAAATTCATTTTTTTCTTCTCTCGAACGGTATTGTATACCTACATTCATATTACATTGTACACGTTGGTTATAAGCTCTATGAATAAAATCTTACAAAAATGCAACCAGTGTAGATTCTTTTCCACAGAAAAGGTTCTATATACCTGTGAGTGAGACGTTACTCATCCGAAACCGCGATATAACAATAGAATGTACGGATAAAACGGACATTCAAAAGCTTAGCTAATAAAATCAGCTCTTTTTGCTTTGTCAAGGTGTCTGTCTATCTGTAGTAGTTGATTTCAAATGTTCACGAAAAATTTCATAACTTATCTTTCTTTCTTATTCAAAATATTCATATCCAAACTTTACTCCATTCAAATATGTTGTATGTGAAAAAAGTTCAATGATATAAGTAGTATAACATGCAAAACAAAACAACCTTGACGCAGATATGAAATGAATAGGTTTAATATTAAAAGCAACTTTACAATAATTAATTAGACAAAAATTAGGGTCTGCAATACAACAAAAGTAATTAACATTGTTAATTTTTAATTTAATGTTCTTTAATTATTGGAAAGTATTAGCGAACAGCTATGATTTTAAAATTTTGACTAATTGAAACATCTTCAGGATCTATAAACCCGTCAACGCCACCGAAACTTTTTGTACTCTCCTTCTTAAACCGTGAAAAAAATACCATGTTCACTCTTTCAATTACAAAACTGATTATTGACAAAATTATCCCCATAAAAAAGAGATAGCATCCACCACTCAAGTGGGCAAAAGTTAGTGCCTCACTGGCTGGCTCGGAATAATCCGTTTCCGGTTGGTTGGTTTCTTTTTCCCAATGTTTCCTCTGCTTTGCAATGTATTCGTAATCTATAACCTTCCACTTGCTCATGATTCCAGTATCCATTGCCGCAATTATTAAGCGATCAAAACCCGTTTTAAAAATGGATCGTTTTTCCATCACCATCCCCGCTGTAATGAAGCAGGTTGACGTGGGTGCCTTTACTACAGGTGCATGCCCGTACTTATCAGTAAGGTTTTTGTGGTACACGTAATCTGCTATAGAGTCCCATGAAATGCATGCAAAATCTGAGGTAATAGCCCTTTTAAAACATTTCGCATCAGACTCTTCAAGTTCCATCTTTTTGAAAATTTTCATGTATGTAGGATTTTTTGAAGTTTTGAGAATGTGATAAGCAGCCCCTTTAATATATTGAAGTCCTAGTGTGTATTTTGAGTCAGGTAACTCTTCAAAGGTTTGGGGAAGACGCTCCACATTTGGGAATGCCAGAAAAGCAGTCAATTTTGAGCGGTATGCGGTTGACATGAGAAGAGAGAAAAAGAGCCAGAGGACAATAGATAAGCGCAAAGAATATGTTGGGTAGTCTTCAGGATCTTTGACTCCTTCTTCCGTGATAACTGCAAACATGTACTCCACGATTTTAATGACGCTTGACCTTTGTCGAGTAAATTTTAAGACAGATTTGAAGAGGATCACCATTAAAACACTTGACAATGTAGTTAGTTGCCAAACAGTCGGTGTAAAAGGCCAGTAGACCGTTCTCCAAGAATGATAGGTGCGGGGTTGGCCAGTTGTGAATGTTAGCCACTCGTAAGAAATGGGGAATGTGCTATCGACAACAATGTAACGCGATAATGTCATTGCTGTCACATGACCTATATCAGCTTTCTTCACTAGAATATCTCCAACAGTACCCGTCCAATGAGTTTTATTAAACTTGCCACCTGTTCCACCACCCGTTGATGGAAGGAACTCAGCTGTAAAATTGTATTTAAGCATAAGTTGATCAAGCACAATAGAATAAATTCCACGTTTCGGAACCCATTTGTTGTTAACTGTATGCATTTCATTAAGCCAGCGTGTTGAAGTTGGTGTACTGATTCTTAATTTTGTACCTAAAAAATTATTTGTCCTGTCAATAAATATTTTATTGAAATCAGTTTCTATTGGGTTTACTGAAACACTCTGCACTGCATTTGCGTTTCCACAAAAGTGACAAGCTGATCGGAGTGACAAAGTCTCTTCAGTTTGAATAGTCTCAAAGTGCCCCAAATTAAACTTTAAACGCTTTCCTAGTGTCTCGGACGTAAGCATTTTGTCGACTATGCTTTCACTCGGGCTAAGAAAGAGAAATCTGTCATTGTCCGTCTTCACGATTCCGTGAGATCGTTGCAGAAAAGTATACCACTTGTCCAGGTGTTCAATTATTGTAGAATTTATGGAAATGTACAATATCCCAACTGTGCATTTCGGTCTTGATTTTGGAACGTCTACAATCCTTGTAAATGGTTCGGTTGAGTTAAAGTTGTTATTCAAAATTTGAGCCATGTATACACCACTAGATACGGCTGAAGTCAATATTGTTAATGATTCAAATTTTTCATTGGAATATTGATTATCATGAAGTATTAAACTGACACAGCTTCTGAAAATGGGAACCAAAGACGACTTCAAAGTGTTATCGGTATCTAAAAAGCCAGAATTATTACAGGTCACTGGAAGCAACGTGGTAATTACGACAAAGCAACTAATTACAACTGGTTGAAAGGTAGAAAATTTCATTTTTTTTAAAAATCGTCTACGAAATTTTAAGCAAACCCTTATTCCGCCTCGTAAACTTTAGTGACTGAGACAAAACGATGAATTTTGCAGTTGTAAAACCTGCTTTTATGCTTTCCAGGAAAGAAGTTGAGAATACGATTATTGTCAGATGTAGATTTCATTTATAAGGGTGGCCTGCTTTCTCTATATCTCCATTCGTTTAAAAGTTCCGTAAATGCTTCTTGTTAGCGTGTGTTCGTGTTTATGGTAAATGGATTGGATGTAATCTCCACTAATGTAATTACAACCAAGGAAAAATATATGAACACCCGGAATGACTTCTACTTGGAAAGGCGATGATAGACAGATAAACAGGAAGACATTGAGACGGGTTTGGGTTTTTACTCTGTCTTTTTTTTATTTCAAACATTTTCAGTCATAAAAAGTAGGCATCATCATCAGGAAGACATGCTAAATTTTGCGTCATTTTTTTTGTTCAACCATGTAACACGTCTTTTTGATGCCCTGATAAGTTAAAAGCTCCGAATAAATAAAGAATGCATACATAACAAATTAGTAACCTCTCTATTCGTCAAACTAAATTATTGACAATACAGTGGCATCGAAAAGTAGTTTATTTAAACGCATGTGAGAATGAGTTTTAGACACGCGAGTAGGAAATTGTGTATAACAAATGGACCATTTCAACGTTTAAGCATCCAACCATTAATTTAATAGATAATGCTGAATGCTTAAAGATGCATACGTATAACTACATATATATTATTTGGTTAAGCAGGTAGGTTGGTGTTGGTATTTGATAACAGGTACAAAAATTAAAAGGAATTAGCTACGGAATGCTTCCAGTTCTGGATGCGTTGTTATTTCAGTTTAATTGAATTGACTCATTAATGGAACCATTAATTACGACAGCTACATATTTAATACCTAACATTACGTGCGTGACCTATTAAAAACAAAAAGCTTTGACTGGGACTTACGAAAATCCGAAGTTGTGCAAAAATACATGTGTTGTGCGAAAATACAGTGCAAAATTTACATGCATTCACAAAAGTGGCAAATAAATGCACGTATAGTTATTACCGAATAAATGCACGTAGTTGTAGATGTGCACGTGCAGCAAAGAAATAAGGAAATCAATCATACTCCTTTGACTCGCATGGAAAAACAAATGTTTACTTTTACCTGAACTTGACTGACAGGACTATTTCTTCCGGTCACTTGGGACAGTTGGTTATACTTTAGTCTACACAAAATGAAAAATACATTGTCTAATACCTGAGTATTTATGCTCATACTTCGTAAAACGAAAAGCAGAAATAATTGTTTTCTACTTTCGCCATGCCTGGTTATTTCTTATATTTATACCGGCAATACACATGGAAATTGTCCATGTAATCGAACGTTTTGATAATGAAGTTTGGTACAAAGAAACCTATAATTCTCACTTGTATTTACTGTAGACTGTGCTTACATGTACATTATGTACATATGATGAATTAAAGCAGGCATTTTTTCATGAAAGATAACCTTAGTACACTCAACTGTAGAGCAGAGAGCTATTGGTGAAAGAAAGCTGGGCCAAATGTAACGGAATGCAGATGCCAAATTTTTAGCATACTGTATTTTTTATACAGCAAGTGATTTAACCCAAATCGAAGTCTTTTAGATTAAGCTAGTATGCATGCATTGAACCTTTTTACATGGAATATTACTGCATAATTTGTCAGTAGTGCCAATCAGATCACCATCAGTCTTTGTATAACCCATACAAAGTTGGTTAACAGCGTGATTGATGAAGTGGCTCGAATTACTATATCTCAATGAATTATTTGTGCACCAATTAAATGCAAGTACGTGTACCTTTCAAGTAATATTGAAGGACGCCACGGAGCATAGTAGAACTGGCATAAAATTCCTGGCATGCATTGTGATATGTGTATGTATCTTCTCAGTCACCATTCTTTGATCATATTCATCTCACACCATATTTAAACTAGTTAATCCATTGCAAACCTACCACAACATCAAACAACTCAATCATCAATCATGAGGTTCAGCAACCTTGTAATTTGCAATTGCGAAAAACAAACATCAAGATAAAAATCTCCGTCCACATCATAATGAGCAACGTGTTGTATTAACGCTATTCATCAGGATGGAGCATCTACTCACTCACCAATGACACAACAACACCTCCAATGCTCCAAATGTTGTTTGTTATCTAGTTAATACTAGTACTTATAAACTTTTAATAGTAAAAATACACACTTCTGCATAAACATTCGCTGTAGGCATCCATCTAGGTTCTTATCGTAACTCAAAGTAATACTAGTAATCGAATGGGAATTAGCAGTAAGGCATTTGATGCGATGCATCTAAAATATCCGTTTCGTTCCTACACATAACATCCGTCCATGTTCAAACAATACAATGTGTACTGAATGCATACAGATAAAAAATTTACACCATTCACCGTTGTTGCAAAGCAAAAGTACATAGTGCTTCTTCTGTACATCTGGGTGGTGCGTACAGAGATATGTATCGTATCGTACCACCAAACCAAACCAAACCAGATGTGTACTTACGTGTGCATATATCCTATCTCTGCTCTTTTTATGCATTAAAATACTCATGAACCTTTTTTTTTGGTGTCCACGTCAGTATAATCCTATGAACACTGACTGACTGACTGAACCAGAAGAAGAAAACCCCAAATCAACAAGCGCTCAATTCTCTCTCTATTCCATTTACAAACTACTATTAATATTATCAACATCAACCAAATCCGTTCATTTCCTTTTGGATAATATAATACTTGCATTGTTATATGTTATGTTGTTGTTGTTAATCTCGTTCTCAAAAAGTACGTTCCGTTCCATACACATTTGAAGGTTCATTTTGTAAAAGATTTTTTTATATCCTTCTCAATGCAATCCTTCCTCATAGATCTCCTGTTGGTGCAATTACCCTATCCACAAAAGTGACTGACATCATTGGAAATTCGTTCACATCACAATCACATAAAATAAATTTATCCTTGCTTAAGACGAAATTGGAATAGCATCATCATCCTCTTTCTATATCGTTGATCTGATCATCGTCATCAAAACAAGTTCTTTCCTCAATCAAGCTGGGCTCATGAACGATTATAGTTTGATTAGGTAATGTTGAATGTAATCTAATACCCAAATATGATATCAATACAATACTTTCCATCCTACTCCAAGACTCCAACATAACATCCTCTTTTGTTATGTAGATTGTAGATATAGATATGTATTAGTTGTGATATTTGTGCAAATTGTTTGGAAGGTAGCTTCTCAAGCGTGCGTAAATTTCCAAAAAAAAAACAAGACATAAGGAGCCAGTCAAGTTGCATAATCAATCTACAAGCGCTTGTGGTTGTGTGACCTTGATTGAAACAAACGCATTTAGTTTTCTGTTCGGTAAAGTTAGATGCGAGATAGAGCTAGAACATCATGACGAAGTGAATGAATGAATGTTGAATGTGTGGCGAATTGATGGAAGTTGGAATTGGAAGTGAAGTCGCAGAATATTAATTATTGTTAGCAGCTGTTCTTAATGGTGCCGACAACTCATTGTTGAATAGTGGAAACTTTCAGTGTTTTTCTAGATCAGGCACCATTATCATTGAAATGGAATGATTCACACCTGAACTGGCAATACAAGATTCAAAAGAATTTTTAATTTTGGATAATGGCCTCAGCCTGTGTGGCCTTTGAAGTGTTGCCAAATTGAAACACATTCATTAAATTTTTTGACGGGAGAACATGAGAACAAGAGGCATGGCAAGAATAGGACATTAAGAAATCTAAAATGTTATTTATATGAAGCGAAGACGAAGTAGATAACTTAAAACACTTTTTTCTTGGATGTTGAAAGACGACACTGATCTTGTAGGTTTTAGTCATGTTATTTTGGAACTTATGTTTCTTTGAGTAGGTAATCAGTTACATTTCACATTTATGACATTAGGCAATTTGATGTTCTTTTGCATTCGAAGGGAATGTACTGAAACTGCATTTAATTGTGCATTCATTGTGACCATCTAATTTCCGCGTCTATAAATACAACTAAACCTATAACCTGTTTGTGTATTCTTCGTGATAGAGGATGTACAGTTGAATTATAAGAAATGCTAACGAATGAATTCATTTTTTGTAATATGTTTAGATAGGCAGACAGAAGAGTCTTATTAACCAGTTGATAAGAAAAAGGTCCACAAGTGAAACAGGCTGTTGCTTATTGCCCACTTTGAAACGAAGTCTCCAGTGTTGATGACGAACGTGTAAAGTGTTACACGAAATTACGATTAGCCTAACAGTGACAACTAAACGAAAACTTAAGCCCCTGCCCTGCCGGTTCCTTGAACAGTGTACCAATATTGTTATCTGATGGAAGCATGACGTTGATAAGAGATTCATCCTAGTAACTCTTGGGGATACTTGGAGAATTCTAGCATTTTATCGCCACAACCCATTTACAATGTATATGAAGCAGTTAAGAAGAAGCAAGAAATTTTCTGTCCACGAATTTGAAAATTTTGTTCAAGGCATCACACCAGCAGCATCTAAGAGAAAAATTTACATAGATAAAGCTATAAAAATACCTCCTCGTCATCGCCGTTATAATTATGAAGATTGTGGCTATCCTGAGTTTGATTTTGTAAGTTCAACTCTCACATTTTTCTTACATTAGGAATGTCTTGTGTTGTATCTGGAATCTTGGAAATAATTCAACTTTTTTTTTGTATTGTCTACTTTTTACAGGATATTTTGGTCTACTCGTGGCCATCTTCAGGTTTTTATGCTGATTCCTTCGGGGACCTTGGGTTTGGCCAGTGAAGAGTTTATTCCTGTAAATGAGGAAATAGTATCGAATACTGATAATGTAGTTCCAGCTGAGCTCCAGCCACTGGAAACAACAGGATCTCAAAAAGTGCAGAAGTCTGATAATATTATAAATGGTGAAAAGAAAGTTAGTTCGAGGGGTGGACATGACGAGGAAAAAAGAAAACCCAGTGATATAGATTATAAGAAAAACGTCATTAATAATAATAATAATAATAATAATGGCGCAACAACTCCCAAGACTGTGTCATCTCCCGGGGAGGAAGATAAACAAAAATCTCAAAACTACAAAGTATCAGATTCAGGAGGAACTGTTGATGGAAACAATATTGAAAACAACAATGGCCTAGACAGTTTTGAGGAAAGTTCTGCAGAATTTAATGAAGAGGAGAGTGCTGTACCTTTTGATACTACCCTGGGCGATCTCACCACAGACACGATTCAATATGATACGGAGGCGAAAGCAATGAACTTGTCAACAACATCCAAGCCATTAGAAGGTCAAGAGTCTGAGCCTCCTGAAATAATAGATAATAGCTCCGACAGCTTTGAAACCAAAGCAGAAATTCCATCCACTAGTAATACTGATAAGCCAGTTCCACCCTCTGACGCTCCTCATAAAGAGGAAGAACCAATTCCATCTTTTATGGAATGGACACAATTGCAACAGAAAAAAATGCAGGAATTAATTTCTGCACAAGGAGCTGCAGCAGCCGCAGCACAAGTAGCGGGTCAAAATGGGCACAAACCTCATTACTCGACTAACTCTCAGCAGAATAAAAGCTCAATGACAGAAAGTCAAGCAGCCGCAGCCAAATCAAGAAAGGAAGACAACGCAAAAAATTTTGCCTCACCCGATTGTGGAGCAAAGGTTATTCAGTCGAACCCAGAGTCACAAAATGCAAACGGTGTTCTTAGTTCCAGCCATGACGAATATATGCTTAACAAGTAAGTGTTTTAAATTTAGATAAAGTAAATCCATACATATGAATTCATTTTTAAATTTTTAATTTGTGTCATTTTCCAGGTGTGGTGTCCCAATTTGGTTTGTTGTGGAACTGTGTGAACCGCTCAAAATTGAAAAAGTGTCTTTGGGAAATTTAGAATTGTTCTCATCCTCCCCAAAAGATTTTGAAATTGGAATTAGTGACCGATATCCCACAAGAGAATGGACAAAGTTAGGACCCTTTGCTTTGCCTGATATTAGGGCTATTCATTCCATACCCTTACCTTCAACCAACGCTTCAACCTTTGGAAAGTTTTTGAAAGTTAATATTCTTTCCCACCATGGTGCAGAGCATTTTTGTCCACTAAGTTTGGTTAGAGTTAATGGAATCAGCGAGTAAGTTGATCATTTTGACTTTACGTAAACGTTTTAATGGGGTGAGTGGACCGTTTTCTAATTCTTAGTTTTGGTTCAAATAGGTATGAAGTTCTGGAAAGTGAGAATACACATCCCGAAGACGACATTGATGTTTCGGGAAAGGAAGAAGGGGCACTATATGAAGAGCCTGTAACAGATGAGCAGTCAGTTGAAGGAAAAGTAGCTGATAAAAGCGTCTTTGGATCTGCCAAAGACGCAGTAATAAACATTGTAAAGAAAGCTGCACAGGTGTTGGTTAAATCTGGTAAGACAATATTCTCTTAATTTTGAAAGATCAAGATGTATTATGAAAGAACTGTGCATTACTGTAGATTATGTTCATACTCTCTCAGTGTGCGTTTTTGTTGTATATGTCTAAACAGATAACACCAAGAATATAGCGCATCAAAGTGAAGATGCGGCTGTGCAGCCGAATTGCAGATCGCTTTTACAGTGTTTGCCAAATTATGACATGCCATTCCGAGAAAAAGTTTTGTCATTGCTAGCTTGCAACTTTTCCAACTTACTTCCGTTTCTAAATAAGAATTCCCCATGGTGTGGCTGGGATTATTGCCACTCTTTGCTTAGTAAACATAGTATAGGACTTCCTTGGCAGCCTGAAGGATTTTACGCAAGTATTTTTGGTGGTCCAAGTGTTCTTTACGCGCTGTGCAATTATCACAGACCATTAACAAAGGACACTTGTGACACTCAGTTTTTCACTAATGCATCCGCAACCATCCCTCCCAGTATTGTGGATGAAGGATATGCAAATGATAGTTTGAAGTCGCCAACACTGGGTGACGGTACAGTCACCACAGATGCTACTGAAGGTAACGAAAGCTCATAAATATAAACATTGATCATTCATACCATCGTATAATGTTTCAATATTCTAATCCATATTCTTAAGAACTTGTTTCGTCATTCATTATAGAAAAAGAGAAACTACCGCAAGAAACAGACGCAGCTCCAAATGGGAACCAGGAAGTCAAAGATCCAACACCATCTGAATCATTAAGTGAATCAGAACAAACTGTCCCGTCATCTGCGGAATCAGATTCTATCAACGAACAACAACAACCGCATCATGTTAATGTGCCAGTACCATCAATGCAAGGTTCTAATGGTGGAAATGGTGACGAGATATACACTCCACCTCCGCAGACTACCAACCAACAACAACAGGGGTCATCAAATCAACAACAGCAGAAGGAATCGGTGTTTGTTCGATTATCCAATCGTATCAAAACCTTGGAAAGAAATCAATCAATGACAGCGTCATATCTGGAAGAACTTTCTCGTCGCTTCAAAAAGCAGAATGAAGAGAATCATCATTTAAACGAAGGGACCAAAACATTTATGAATGAGAGCAGAGTTAAATTTAAGGTTCTGGAAGATTTCTATAGATTTGAGTTAAGAAATATACGAAGAAATAACGAAGAAATTCGGGAGCGTTTGTTTAATGTGCAGTTGCAAAGAAGTTTGCTAGTACTTTTGTGCTTAATACAGTGTGTAGCATTAGTAACTGCATGCTTTTGGGTACGAAAGCGTTTTAGACAAATTGAGTCTCAACTTGAAAACATGACACCAAGCTCATCTTCCCTTGGAATTGTCCCACTCACTCCTGCCGTTGCACGCCATGACAGTTTACATAACATTCATAACATACGGAAACGCATAAACTCGGAGATAATTACTGGGAGCGCTCTAAACTCCATAGAGAAATCAAAAAAGATTAAAAAGAAGAAAAAGAAGTTGTCAGAGTTGAAGCCAGTGAATCTAAAAGTATCAGGACCTGCATCAGCTCCTGTAGATTATGCTAGTAAGACAGACAACGAATTTAAATTTGAGTATCCATCTCCAGTGACAGCATCATCAGTGTTTGATATACCGACATCTAGTTTTAAAGAAAATATAAATCCTGATACTTCTAAACCCTTAGTGGTTTTAAATAGAGCATCTTTACCATCAACCCCTGTGACTGCTGGTGCTACAATGTTATCTACTAAAGTTGACTCCCCATTTTCAATGATTTCATCTAGTTCTGCAAATTTCTTTGTAGATTCAGGAGTTTCAACGTCCAGTCGCTTTGCTATTTTGGCATCGCCCGGTCCTGGTACAACTACCAAAGATATGAGTTTAAAACGATCTGGTTCATTGACTTCGCTGGATAGTAGTTCTACTAGCAGTTATGGTGCGAGACCACCAAGTATAATAAATGGTCACGGTGATAGTCAAAGTCAAGGGAGTAGCAATGGGAAAAAACGTAAAAATAAAGGATTTAAAGCTCTAATGCCTAAACTTTTTGACCGCTGAGTAAAACACATAATATTATGTTTTGAAGTTTTAAGGCCATTTTATGATTAATACATTTATTACCAACTGTGAGATAAAAATAGTCGTAGTCCTAATTAATAAGTTGAGTTTTTTTCTAGCATTTATGTTTTGTTAGAAATATGTTGTAGTAGATATTAAGCAAATTATTATTACTATTTAGATTATGTAATACATTTACTCATCGTGGAGAGGAGGTTGTCTTACACAAGACTGAGTAGCATTTAAAGCAGTTAGATTTTAATTTTAACGTTTACACATTAAAAGTTAGCGCACTTACGTTCAAAAAACTTTTCTTGTCAAACGGTTTATTTTCTACATGTACTTCTATCTTCATTGTCACGATTATTGCTACTGGTTTATTCATCTTGCGGAAATAACAACAAAACATAGCATAGGTGTCACTCGTTAATCCTAAAAGTTAAAAATAATAGTTGCATCTACTTAGGTGAAAAACGATAGAAATATTTTTTTTCAATGATTGGAAAAATCTCAGCTACATAACACGTTAAACTTCACATTGCAAAAGTACACAGAATACACTCGCCATAAAAGTACATTATAACTACTTCTCAACCCCTCGTTCTGGGGTACAGAATGCAGGTGCTAGTTGTCCTGTGTAGAGAGCTTCATTTTCATTGTCTAGTACATCATTCGTGCTTACTGGAGGATAAACTTTTGGTACACAAATATGTTCTTTTGGGCAGGAACAGTGATAATAGCTGAAATGAAGATCTGTGCGAACTGACCCACATTGTTGATCTGTCTTGCATCGGCGCATCTAAGAAAGCGTTCGAAATAGACATGAAATTGTTTAAATTCTATTTTAATAGACTCAAATATATTTTATAGGCCTGGTTCAAAGGAAAATGATGGAAAGGCATGTATTATGTACCTTATCACAACGATAATGATAATTAACTTCGGCAGTTCCATTATTTCCACGCTCAATTGTTTCATTTTTAGACAGAAACTTCCATTGACGGTACAAGGGAGGACAGAAACAGTTAATTGTAACAATAGGAAGCTCTGGAGCAATAAAGGTTTTCCGTACAGTTTTGACCATCGATACAATATCATCAACATTCTCTTTGCTCTGCTTAGGCGTTCCTTCACAAACAGGTAAGTTTGTTGCTACCTCGGTGCAAAACTGTTGATAAACTTCTTAGTTTATTAAACTGTTTTACATAAAAACATAGTTTTATAACGCATAAAACTTAAGCGTAATAAAAATAGTACCTTCAGTTGCGACCTACTGCTAACCATGACCGTATATGGATCCATTGTGATAGCAGATTTTGTACTGGGGGTTGTTGAGACAATTGGTTTTGCTCCTTTCGTATCTATAAAAAGATCTTTGTATTTTGGGGGCTGGCTCCATTCCATCGGGCATTCTGTTCTATCTGGACATCTGCATAATCTTTCGACAATTGGGGGATAAAAGTATCGCCTGTGTATGATATTGCATGCTGAAAGGTACTTGGAAGGCGAATCTGATTTTTTGGAATCGGCAGGATTTCTTGTGGATCCTGGTTGCTGCAACCTGTTCATATCACCCCCAATATACAAGGGATTTGATAATCCACCAGAGGAGGATCCAGTTCCTGCGTTGCTTTCTTCGTCAATGAAAGTAGGACACACTGGGAGATCTCGTTCACTACGGATCTAAAAAAAAAAGTAACAGGCATTTTAGATGCATGTAAAAAAATCTGTTTAATGATTCAGAATAATAATTAAAACTTCACGTACTCCTGTCGGGTATACAAAAAGTGCATCCTTGTAGTTAGAAGGACTAGTCTTCGATGCTGAAGAATCGCGTTGCGCATATACGATGCTAGATGTTTGACACAAGAAAATTATTGCAGTAACTTCTACTAGCCCTAAAACACGGTCAACGTAACTTTCACCGGATCTCATTTTGCTAACCACTATAGCCGGATTAATGAGTGACAAACAATAGAAAAACTTCTATTTCGCAACTATCTTAAAACTTCAGATTAATAACAAAGTGAAACATTATATAATATAGCTAACAGTCTTCGTTACACGTACTTTGTGGTGTATCAAATCAAGTAAATCCTTCCCATGGAGTCATCAGTATTACTTGTTTATACAACAACTCATGTATGTTATGTATGCTCATTAGCTTCACACACTCGCAATGCATGTAGCATGAATATAACCTGGGTCACATATATAGCGTGCATCTATCTTATCGGGTTACGATTTCGGATCTAATTTTGGACCATATTATAAAGTACACAGTAATGTGTATGTGTGTGTCTGTAAGTTCGAATGTTGTGCTTAAGGTGAAGATTTCTAAAATGGTTTGGCTCTATTGTGTACACAATACAGTCTGCATTGATGAAGTGCTTTGACTTCAAACTGTAGTGCATATTGTTTCCATATAACATAATATAATATATATCACCTCATTGCCAGTATCGTGGTTGTTGTATTCAACAAAATTTCAGTACTCAGAACCGGTGTGACAAGCGAGAACTACGAGTGCGAACTTAAGATATATATGGATTTTGCGAGATGCCAAGAAGTTGCATGTACGAGCATTCCACATTACTACTAAAGTAGGTTTACATGTAAAACGTTTCATGTATGAATAACGTTTCCATTTAAAATGACCAAAAAAATGCAAAAAAATTCTTATAACCCGCAATGCAAATGTGTGCTTACAAGACTTCCGCATGATATATGGATTTCCATATAAAACTCCGCAGAGTACTTTCCCTTTATCAAGTAATAGAAGGAAAATAATATGTACTTGTGGTGAAATGGATCACATCCGCTTTAATTACTTTCTTTGCGTGCGATTGACTTGCTGCTAGCTACTGTTCAGATTTGAGCATATTTTCTAACACTATTTGACTACTTTTCTTTCACTCTGACCCATATATACAGGTAGCAAGCAATTTAGTCGTATATTATGAGCAATACATGGTTTCCGTTTTACATTGGGGACAAGACATAACAGAAAGGAAAGCAACATTCCACAGACCATAATTTGTACTTTTTACCATGTTGTGTATAGTTTTGACTGAACAACAAACACTCAAGTTTATGGTCATGCCACGAACAGCAACAAGAACACATTCAACCATCCCACAAGTAGTATAAAGACAACTTAGCTAGTGTTACATGTCTTTGTGTCATTGCATGTTCTTGACAGGGTAACCAACAGGAATATTATGCAAAATCTTTCATTTACAAAAATACAAAATGAAGTGAAATTCTTACTTTAGAAATTCAATTACTTTCCCACAGCAAAAAAATGTATTTTATTTAATTTTGCCATTGGACAGTTCCGGCAAATAGAGATTATGCTGCATTGTAGATGTTCCTTTCTCAACTTCCAAGTTGTGATTGAATGAAATTGGAATTTACAACAAAAGAAAGTAAACGTACATTGATGACTAGTTGTGTCTTTGGATTATACATACAATAGCATATTATTTAGTTTTGGCGTATCTAAATCGGACGAACCAAAACATCCTCCAACATCAATTATTATGGGGGACGAGAAAAAAAATAATGACGTAGGTGAGCTGGAACCATCAACGGCGAAAGGAGTAAGAGCCACCAGTGCCCAATCTGCAGTTGAAACAATGTTTAATTTATCCATCCCATCCTTTTTTGGAGGAGGTCAAAGGAAGAAAAGCACTGATGGCCCGAAAAACCAAAGACCAAGTGTATTGAGCGTAATAAGTACATCCAGTACATCGGATCATAAGCGTCCCGGTGGAAGACAAGTTCGTTTTCTAGGTAAACATGATATAACATCAACTTCAGGATGATTCAGGATATTTACCTCTTGTTTCATAATTATATTTTGTACTTTATGCATTAAGATCGTCTGTCTTGGCGTTCCATTTCTGCTTTAAATATTCATTCTTCATCTAATACGACAACATACGGCGAAAATGATGGAGACACTGACCGATTTCATAGGGATATCGTGCAAGGTTTATCGGATGATCCTCACTATCTTCCGGGTTTTGCAGATCTACATTATTCTAAAGAAGTTGTAGTAAAAGAGATGTCTTGCTGCATTTGTGGTATGTTACAAGGATTATTTCTTCACGAAAGTCTACATTAAAAGCGTTTATGAAGAGAAAGCTTACATGTTCATTTTCAGGCACTCAAACAACATTTCAAATCACTAATGAAAGTGCAAAACTGCTATATATAGTTGAAAAGCAAGATGATGGAATAGGTTATGGATGTGCAAAAATATGCTGCTTCAAACATATTGACGTTATGCGAGTTGGTTTCACCGTTTGCATATATAATACCACAGTTAACGCCAAGTTGCTAACTTTCTCTAGAAGATCTCATTGGTTTGCGCAACAACTTGACGTACATAACTTCTACCTAGACATTTCCTTGCAAATCATCTACTAAAATATGGATTGGGAGCAACCAAATTAATTGTTCAGGTTGTTGGTTTTTATAATTCAGTAGATCGTCGAAACGTTTTATTCCATTGAGGATGCTCATGTTGGGAGAATAGAGAAAACAAAGGATGGTTTCCGAATAATGGACACAAGAGGCATAGAATTGTTTCGAGTGCTACGAGATAAAAAGAAGGAGGAGACTATTAGAGGGATTTCAGCAACCCTTTTAGTTATCAACTGCAATACTCGACAGATAGCTGCGAAAATCAGCTATATGAAAAGGAACTTTTTTAGTAAAATGTTTTCAATGTTTATTCCTCCATACAAACACGTGATTCGGTGGAATCAGGACCTTGAGGTAACTGTTAAAGCAATGCTTATGGGCGTACTGTTTTTAGAGGTAATCTATTCACTAAAGCTTTATATGTTATATAAAAGAAACAATTGTTGATACAAAAGTTTAATCAGTATTTTCAATATTTAAAGCTTCACAGTGATGAAAACTTTGTCGACCTTCCTTTGGGTAGAGATGCAATAGGAAACACCTCGTCTCAGCATCGGACGTCGGACCCGAATGTTGACTTGGGTGTAAGTAAATAATGAACATTTAAAAAATCTGTGGAGTACATAGTACATAATAGATTCATTCTGCCACCTACCCGTTCGTCTTAGGTTAGGCTAAATGAAGAGAATAATAAAATTATAACTTTTTGAACAACTTGAATGTTTAGTTTGACCGTATTTAACCTCGTTTGTAATTGACATAAGCTAAGGAAAAAGCTATACAAATAACATGCGATCAGTTATGGAATATTTAAGTATTTACTTTATTTTATCAAATTCATATTTAACCACGACGTACTAATTATTGGTATAGTGTTTCTAAACATTATGGCAGGAAGTATATGTTGTTACTACATTCCATAATTAAATAATTATAGTAGTCTATTTAATACCACTTTTTCTTAATTCTAATACGAATACGAATCATGTTAATCAAAGCGGATTTCACATCACTAAATGAAAACCACCTTGATGTTAATCACATAATTTTGTATATTTTTATTATGCAAATTTACTTAAGTCCATCTTATGATTATGTCACTGTAACAGGCAACTGCATGCATAACTACTTCAGTTTAATACAAACATAAATTCTACAGGATGAGGTACTTTCACTAAATATTATTAGCGAGTGAGGAAAGAAACAAAATACAAAAATAAACACAGGTGAAACTGTAGCTACACATATATTCAATGTTAAGATAATCACAAAAAGTAACCCGAACCATCATCAAATCTTTGAAAATCAAACAACTGTTACAGTGCCGTTGAAAAGTGAGTCATCCTCGCGTGTCACGTCGTAATGTATGTAGTAAATTACGTAGTAAATCTGTGTCCGATGTGTGAAATTTATTTGATGTGAAAGTGATGAAACGTGTATCAACTTTGCGAAAACTTTGTATTTTCAATATTTAATGATGCCGGAACCCCCTACACACAACGGAATACATAAACATTCACTACTACATTCACATTCACAATTTAGCTATTCATATAGCGCATAATGATATGATATCAATTTATCATTAAGTGAAGGCAACATGCAAGAAGTTCACAGAAGACGATACCGATAGGCCAAGACTCCAGCGGCTGCAGCTGCAACTCCAGTTAGAACAAGGCCCATAGTTAAGGCTGATTTGTACGATGTCCCTTTATCTTTGTTGGATTTATTTTCTGGTGATTTATCGCTAGAATCTTTGAACATCCGCTTATACAACAGTTTCTCAGAATAATGCTCCTTCTTCTGCCTTTGAGTTAACTGAGCAATTTCCTGATCAACACAAGATAAACAATTAAGGAAACTGATAGAAGTGAAAAAATACAAAATACTTAAAAGCTTCAAAAAGTGTATCTTACCTGAAGTATAGCTTTATTTTCTGGCTCAAGATTACTAGCGGCTCGAAGAGTTTCAAGGGCTTTCTCTGTACTTCCTTTTTCTCCTAATATCTATTAGTACAAATCAGATTATCATGATTACATTATTATATAGTATTACATTACATTAATATTAAGTCAGCAAGTAATTAAGTAATACACTTTTTCATTACCTTGCCCTTCCGAAATAAAGCCTTGACATTATTTGGTTGGCACTTTAAAACAGCGTCCACGGAATTTAAAGCTGGTTCAAACGCCTGAAGTTTCAACTGGGCTTGAGCCATATTATTAAGGGTTTTGATTCGGTCGTCAAATAATGCTCTAAGCTCATCGCTTACTCTAAACTGCAAGTACAAAAATATAAACATGAACTAAATACTTCCAACTTCAAAGCTTTAAATTGCATTGCATTTCGTCGGCATTTACTAAAGTCGTTTTGTTCTGTACCTTATCTGGCGAACTGGCAGATGGATACTGAATTCCTCCTTCAGCTTCATCTAAAAATTCCAATGCACGTCTGTAGCACTGGATAGCCAGTGATGATTCTCCCCGTCCATACCACCAATTTCCCCTTTCTCGTTTCCGATTGCCTGTTTCTCTCCTTTCGGAAACAGTTAGCTCAGCAAGGTCCTTTTCATTTTCAAAATTGATTAATTCCACTTCATATGTTATATGAGAATTCGGAGGAACCTTTGGTTCATTTCCTTTAGAGCCGAAAGCGAATCTAGGCGAAATTTTTATCGTTGCTATTTCTCCTTTGCACATTAGGGGTATTGACATATCTAAGCCAGTAATGACCTTCAAACAAAACCAGAAAACTTTATTATCATGACTGTTGGTCAACCTTAAACCTTCCCCCGCTCGAACCGCTTTAAATCATGGTATGTTTAGTACTTATTCCTACCTCTACATCACCAAGCTGGAAAATAAATTGTTCATGTGACTCAAAAATCATAGATTCATCACTCTGCAGACGGCCCTCAACACGTATCGTACAAATTTCACCCCGAAGTGGTCTGGTTTCTGGAAGCCCTGGTTTAATAACCTTTATTCAAAACAAAAATATTAAGTCTAATAACATGGCCATAATATTTGCAAAGTACAAATACTAAATGCTTAGACGTAAATACCTTCTTCATTATTTCATCATTTCCAAGAATTTTCAGCCACCCATCGTTTTCCTCAAGCTCCTTATGTAATTCCTGCTCCAACTTTTCCGCTTGGGCTGATTCTTCTTCAGGTACATCATGCTCTTTTAATTCACTAGCTTTCTCGGATATCGCAGCTTGTTCTTCAGTTGCATTTTCAGAACTGTTTTCAGATACCTGGCTAGTCTGATTTTTATCGCCCTTCGACTCTTGTGAATCAGCATCACCTCCTCCACTCCCATTTATAAAGCCATTAGGTGAAATTTCTACTTCACCTTGAGGTTCTCCTCGAAAATCTTCGCTGGCAGACATTGTCTAAAACAATCAAATAATCTTAAAAATAAAAACATGTCATACACACCTTGCAATCAAATCATAGTGTCATTGTGTCATATTCGACTATATCATTTACCTTAGTTCTTTTTTAAAAAAACTACTCTTAGGTAAACTTCATGCGAAAACGCACAGGAAGATTCTACAATATGTAGCTAACTAAAAGGAACTCTATCTGTCTGATTATGGACCTAGTTCAAAAATTGGACAACAACCGGGCGTAAATACTTAATGATCTGAAAGCTGCAAACGATCAAAAAGAAGAACATTGATGTTACATAGAATAAATTATGTATAGTTTGATAATTGAAGATCCCCCCTTACTTTCGCAAGTTGCTTTTAGAAAGACACAAACATCAGGTTAGAGAATAATTTCAGGAAAAGTAGACATAACAACATGAATGCATCAAGACTGAAAATGTGTTTGCAGGGTTGACCCTCACTGACTGAAGATCAAATTCCGGGAGTCACATTAACAAAACTCTGCTCACACCTCAGAACCAAACTGGATGACAATAATCTACAAAAAAACACACTTAATACTCAATTAACCCATCATTCAGTTAGTAACAATCTTTATCAAATTCAAATCCAGACACCAGAAGATTGATTTAATTGATAAGTTTCAGAAAAATTAATAAATAAATTGCTACGTACAAACTCATAAACGAAAGAGCACCGCTGTTTCCAGAAACGTATAGAACCTTCTTCCTTGAGGAAACCCCTGTGAGAATGAAGTCAACAAAACAACACTGTTAAAGAATGCCCAAACAATACCAAATCTCTTTTTATTTTGTTAAACTACCAACTACATCCCATCATTACTTAACTACTTACTGCTTATTCTACATTCCGATACACACGTGTACTTCTTCGTTCTTGGCTGTGTTCTCGCAACTTATGAGGTATGATGAAACGCAGGATAATGATGATGATAACCCAACTAAGAGATCCTATGCTGAGGGATGAATGATGAAAGAGCACAAAAAATTCTCATCGTCTTCAACAACAAAAACTTAAATGCACTTCACATTCACAATCATCACAACACATTGACTTGACTGCACCGCTGCTCCTGCTGTGTACTACTACTGACTGACTGACTACATTAAGTTTTGCAGCGAGAAGAGTAAACCATTCACCATTCATTCACATTATAAGGATTCTTAACTTAACACATACATGTTTGTTAATCCCTTTTTTCCCTTTCTATTTTGTCATTTGTGATGTTATACGTATACGAACGAATACACTTTAACGTAACGTAAACTCCCTCACCCTCACTCTCATATTATTATTATGGACTTTTTGACTGTAAGAAAGATTTCACAATCTGCTGATGAATGAGTATGATTGTCATGTGTAGAAAATGACCTACTCTCCTTCTCGTCCACAACAATTTGGTTTTTGATATTTTTTTAGAAGTTTTTATATAGGATTTTATTCTTTAGGTACATTCTCATTTGACTTGCTCGCACTTGCCACAAATACACAAGGGGAACCTTGAGAAAAGTCAGATCAGAACAAAGACAGAACGTTGTTGCCGTTTGCTGTTCCAGCGTTTGCTTCTAGTAAATTGTAAAAATCTTCGTAAAGTTCTTGTAATTTGTCTTCCTCAGACTTCACAAGAACACATACTCTACCTTCACGATTCCATTATATTTAAATTGTCAAATAATATGAAGATTCTTCTGTGATGTGATTTGTATGTATTATAAACCAGTTGGAGCGTATGCGTCAGTTTAAAACTTTGATAGCTCTGATGGCGATGGCTATAATGAAATTTCAACTTGCTCCATGAATTACGAACGAGAACGACCTACATATTTAACAGGTAATCAGTCCCATTTCACAAACAGCTAGTCCCATTTATAATTTGATTAAAAATAATTTGGTTCCCAACTTCTCTGCCTAAAGCGTAGTGCCAGCTAATTTGGTAAACTTCTGAAGTATACCTGCTTCTGTGTGTTCGTGTTTCTCCTTAAGTTTAATTCTTTGTAAGGCCATGTCATGTCATGTCATAATACCCGCAACCCAATTTCTTCTTCAACCTTACCTTAGTTTTGTTTGTAAGTTATAAGCTTGTTTTTGTTCCATGATATTATATGATACGTGGATTTCTGATTCATGCATGCATAATATATTTCACATCCCTCGATTAAGAAATGAGCTCGGTTAGTCAGTTGGTTAGGAAAATCGTTAGAAGATTCAATTTCACAAGTGAAGTTAGATTTATTATGCTTTGATCCTAAAAACTCAATTTGATACACCAAACCAACTTTATATGAAGGATTACTTGTATGCACGCAGGTAGAATGAACATTGGGAAATTTGATGAATAGACCTTGGGTAGATTTTTCCCTTTGATAAAAAAGGATCTTAAATTGATCTATCGAATTACACGTGCAGTTTAACGGAGAATTGGAATATTCCATTCGTGAGGTAAAAATAGATTAATGTGCGAAATACATATGCAAAAACTCCTTCTTCGCAAAAATTGATGGATGCGTTCATTGTCTTCCCACCATTTAAAAACAAGGAAGCTTCTGAAGAATCAAATTAGGTGCTCATTCATCCAGTGCTGATCCTATATTTTATTGAAAAGATTGCTTTTATGAAAGCTCTACTAGTAGATCTCTCAGTTGAGTACTTGACATTCATAGAAAGCTTTTGAATTCTTAAATGAACTATAAAAATTGTATGTACCACCGACCGAGTTCCACTTTTGATCCGAATGAGTGACAGCCCACAGATATAAAGCAGCATGAAAAAAGACAAAAAAAATCATATTTACCACTTGCTGCTTAAATATTAAAGAAGCAATTCATAAAAAAGACGAAAGATTAAAAAGCATAGCATAAACATTGATTATTACTACAAGACCCACTCATCCTTTTTTTCTTTTGGTTCCTTCCTGGATGGAAGCGGAACACAAAATAAGTATGTTTTAGTGAAGTGATAAGAAGACAAGCCACATGCATAAACAAATAGTTGAGAGAAAGAGAAATAATGTTCCGCTTTGCCTTTTATGCACGGTGATATTTGCGGCTTTTAAAACGAATGAGAATGATTTGAGTGAAATTGTATTTCAAGTAAAACAGAGGAGCACGGCCACGACCATTTTACCGTTTTGTTACTTCTCCCTCTCTCTCTTCTCGCTCCACATCTATTTTACCATGCAAAAGTCATGTTTTCCCAATCCCATTCCATTGCAGGCTATGCATATAAATATAGTGGTCCCAGACCTTCCAACGTGAGTAAAAGTGTATATAAAAGGATCTGTTCAGAAAGAGAAACAGTTCACTTGCCACCGCACACTGCTGTGGGCTTGATGTGATGAGAGAGCCTTTCGGAATAAAGCTTCACCAGCTCGACAAAAATCCCCAAAAAACTGGCTGTTTCTTTTGCTGAGAATAGCATCGTTTGTTCGTTCATTCCTTCCTAGCGTAAGACAGAGAGAAGAAGAAGAAGAGCAAAGTCAGTCACAATCCTTGAGTTAGTTGCTTACTACATTCATCCAAACTCACACTCCTTTTTCATCGTAGTCTCAGTCTCCTTCCTTCCTCAGCTTTTGCTTAGTCCTAGTGCAGCAACAGCAGCAGCAGTTGTTGCTAGAACTTTACTTGCTACTACTACTACAACTACATGCTCAAAAGAAAAGAAGGAGAAGTCATACAATCAGGGAGCAGAAGAAGGAGTGAGAGAGATTTTAGTTTACTTCCTTACCCCAGAAAAATCTGCTTGAGAACTTAGTCTGAAAACAAAGTGTGCTGGATGAACACACATTCAGTGAGCTCCCGTGTCACCATATTTTTACGTATACACAGACATCCGCTTATACACTCTACTCCTTGGTCACCGGCTTGTCTTACATAGATTTGTGGAGTGTCCTTCCTTAAACACCAAACAGAACCATTTCATTGCGTTCAAAACACCCCAAAAGCATAAAAACTTTGTGCAATTTCTACTTTCCATCAACTTGAACAATTTTATCAAGTCCGCATTTTGTCTCAAATTTTTTATCTTACAATATTATAATCATCGATTAAATCTAAATCAGGACGTAATCAATACTGAAAGAAATTCCAGTCTTTGAAAAAATACCGTTGCATCTGGGGCTCAGGTATAAGGCAGATGTCATCAATTGAGAATGGTGGAATAAATCTGAGATAAATCTGAAAATTGGTATTCTTCGCAGTTAAACTCAACCTCCCTCGAGGAGTTAAGAAACGTGTCGTGACTTTACAAAATAACTCAAGTGTCACCAAACTAACGAGCAACGACAGGTAGCATAATGTGCTACACAAAACACAAAAGAGAAAATTGACATAAGGTGCTACTTACTCACACAAAACGATACTTTATGTGCTGTGTGGTATATCCGCCTCAACATTAGCATCAGATTAATATCGACATCCTACATATTATACTTCAACTTTTACAGCTCTCACCACAAAAGTTGTCCGTATATTTCAAAAACGTAGTGAAAGTATATGCAAAACTACTACAAACACAAACAACTAACAACCCTTCGAACTGTGTACTACATGCGTATATACATACTTGCTTGTTCCTTCACACATCCTCCTCGGGTGTCTTACATGAAACAAAGCAAATTTGTTAAAAAAACTAGTGGTGAGGAAAGGAATGTATAATAAATGAAACCAAACTCTTGTGCACATGAATGAATGGCAGTGACAGTGAAATAGAAAAAAAAACTATGAAATACTGCAAAACAACGTCACGCGTTCTGAATACGAAATTAATAAAAAATACTGTATAAAAAAGTAAGTTGCGTGCATAACGCTACATTTGGAGCATTTTCTCTCAACAAGAAAAAAAATTCTACATATGTTAGGTGTCAGTGAAAGAAGACTTCAATAACTGCTCCTCTTATTTCAGTGCCTGACAGAATCGACGAGCAAGTTTTATCCATTCATGATTTAAGTCGGTGTTGCTTTCCTCCATGCATCTTTGTAGACGTGTGGAAGTACGTTCAGTAAGCCACATCCTTTCGTAAAACGTGAAAAAGGGAACTGTGTTGAAAGGAAAAAGCAAGGGAAAGTAGTAACAGCTCACTCATTCCCCAGTCAAAACACAACAATCCCATAACGCAACAACCCATCACATTATCCATCTCTCCTTGAAGAAATATAAGGAAAAAACTTCACACGTGTGGAGTGCAACTGGAGTAGAACCAAACCATATCCTCTTGTGAACATTATATTTGGAGAACCCCTACTAACACAGAAAATTTTTCGAGTTTCCACTCGTTCAATGATATATTACCCCATTCTTCAATTTAAAATGCTCACATTCATATGATGAAACCGATGATGATGGTCGGATCACTCAAGATCTATGCCAAGCTTGACCTGGTAAGCTTAGACATGTTCATGTCATAAAACGTGTGTGTGTTTTTTTCCAGCTGGTGGTTGCTCCTCTTATATATTATACTATAGATACTGTGAAACTGAAATCCTCAGCTTCATTTCTTGTTTCGGTATTGGGGTGAAAGTAGAGCCCTTCCAAAGTCCAAGTAGCTCTACTATACAAGGTTTACTGTTTATGACTTATAATAATAATACAACTCAAATAGTGAAAGTGTGTCATGTTTGCTCCTTGTTGCCGTAAACAAGGATGATATCATGATAGTTGGTGCCCAAAAAGGGATCAAGACGCAGAGAAATGCTGATATCTCCTTCTCAAAGAGCTGGAGGTTAATAAAATCATAAAGGAAAAACCACGTTGCGTTCTTTCCCCTAGTAAATATTGCGTTTGCTCCACTTTCCCTACTACATATATACGGACGGACTCCTCATTCTTATTGGACTGAGACATGTGCTTGGCATTTTTTAGACTGGAGTGAAGTAACCCTCTCACTCTCATATTGAAGTGAGGAGTAGCGCACACGCACTGAGAGTTTTTATTCTGGTGAAGTGCAAGCAGTCATTCCGCAACTGTCATTGCCAGCTTCCTTTTGCTCCAGGCCCCTGAACTCAAGTTCATTTCTCGCTCATCCTTCCCCATTGAGCATCATCCCATTCTCTGATCTGATCCTACTTCAACTGGTCAAAACCAATAGGTCGGATCTCGTAAATGTTTGCTTATATTGACTGTAATTTTTTGCGAAGCTATCCTATCTTGCAAGTAAACGAGCTAAGACAGCAATAATACTAGTTCACAACCCTCTCCTACTTTCTCACCAACCACAACGTACGCTGCTGCTGCTGCTCCGTTTTACAAATCCGGCATCGGATCTCCATTTCTTCTCTCGTTGGTAAGCACTTAGGTATAACCTTTTAAAGAAACTGATTAGGATTCTCTCCTCATAGCTAATCCTGCAACACTTTCTTTTTCTTTTGAGAGTGGGAAAGTCAAAGAGCCAAAGGGCAGACTACAAGGGTTACGCAAGGAATGGCTTGTCTAGTTAAATTTTATTCAATGAAATGAGATGTAGATAGCCAAAAGCTGCATGTTATATTTCCGGCGCTCCTGTTTACACATTCATTGTTTAAAGATTCCCTTATACCATACTAAATGGAAGGAGGGCACTCACTTTACATTTTTTTGCTCTATATTTTGAATGCAGTTACAAGTCCAAGCGGCATCATACATTCACTCTCTCTCTCATGTGGGCAGAGGAAATTGGACCCAGAGTGAGCGAAAAATGCAATGCGGCATGAAGGAGAAAGGATGAGAAAAGGATGATGATGATAATGCAAATGGTACATCAAGTTGCAGTTAGTAAATGCTGGCATGCACACTTCCAGCTCGAGATACGGAGAAAAGGAATTCTCGCCAAGTAACAAGCAAGCGGATTCTCTCTAGACATTTTCTATAGTGGTGTGCTAAGCGAGCTGTGAGTTTAGACGGAATAATCCTAAAACCATCACCATCTACCAAATAGATATAAATATATATAAAGCAGATAGAAAAGATATCTTAAAAGTAAACCCAAAAAGCCAAGAGAAGGAAAGGATATGTCTCGGTTTCTCGTATCCACACCGCTATTATTATTGGTGTGATATGGTGTTGGAGACCGCGTGCAACCACAAGGGACTCCAGGAATACCGTTGGCGTACATAAGTCATTCAAGAACAAGAAGCGTGAATTCTTGTCTTAACTGCATGCTCTTGATCTTCTATATGGAACACACAGTTCCAGCACACTCTAATGCTGATGATATGATATGATATGATATCCCAAACACAAAAAGGGATTATTATAGAACAATCCGCATAATAATATTGAATTGAATATATATTATACACATCTTTAGGAATCTAACTGAAAAAGCGGAAAATGCTGTTAGTATGAAATGAATAAGAAGTATAGACGACAAGTGTTCCCAAGATCTCTAGCGGCTTTCCAGTCATAGATCAAAAACGAGGAGAAGAAAGTTGGGAATTTTTTTTGCACTCTTCGTCTTCTCGCTTTCAATCTATTTGAACGATACACAGAGACGAGCATAACATAGGAAATTTGAAGAACGGGGGATGCATGCATTCAGGACACATGTTGTGAATGACATGACATATGAATCAGGATTGAAGAGACGATGTCTATACTGCACCAGTGGCAGCAGCAACTAAAACGAAACCACAGAGGATCCTTTTTCTTTGCGTGCTACAAATAACTAGCAAAGACGAACAAGAGAGCTATGTGCACTATAACATAACCAATCATTCTACATAGCTAATGCAGCGACAGCGACTGCCGAATAGATTTTTTCCTGTTGAAAATCAGAAATCTTTTAGGCATTTTTTTTCTCTCTCTGCTCCTTTTTGTCATACCGCAAGTTATATACGTAAGTATTATTAGTGTACATAGGTACAAGTACAGGAACGAAGCAAAAGTTCCATATTGTGCATATGTAAAGTGTTTGAAAAAAGGTATGGAAAAAAAGTAGGAGCTGCATTTTTTGTCAAAGAACATAATATATTGCAGCTATTCAGCATTTTTCTTCTCTTTATAAACGGTAGAAAGCATTTATATGTCATACGTAAAGGAGGAGAAGAGGAAGAAGACACGCTACATGTATAAATAGACAAATCGGTTGAGAGGAAATTTTTTTTTCTTAAATCTTCAATACTCTCAAAAGATCAAATATATACGTGAGTCAAGTGATTTTTCGAATTGATTTCGCCCTTCAGGGACTTTGATCAAAATGTCGTTCTAGTTTCATCGCTACTATCGATGATGTGATGAAACTACCACATATACCAATACTACACTGAACTGACACTGACGCTCAGTGAAAGAAAGAAAAAGTGAGTGAGCCGATCCCAAGAAGAACCTCACATTTTGGCTGACTCAAGATAAATATTCTTCTTTTGGGATGTACAACTACTGCTGGTGTGAGTTATAACGGAACAAAAATATATAGTACTTTCGTTTGGAGACACGTAATATTCGAATGGAATTTTAAAGATTGTCCCTACTCTTTTCCTGTTCATCAGTGAGGTACATCCTTCACCCCCACCCGGAAAAGAAAAAAGTTGTGGGGGAGTAAAGGGTTAGTTTGATGATGAGACAACGATCTTATACTCCTTTACTGTACACAACACAAACACACATGAGATAAGCATGTATTAAATTGTAAGCAGCTTTCTTTTCAATTTCTTATCAAAGCCAAAATAAAGCCGAAAGAAAGTTGGATTGTTTTTTTTTTTTTAAAAAAGTGTTTTCTTTACCTCCACATCAAATCATGAGTAATGGTAATGTAAGAACTTTGAAACTTTATAGCAAAAGTGACATTTTTCCTAGAGCGAGGGCATGTGCTCTAGCTTCAGCTGATGCGACGTAACATAACGTAATATTAAGGAAGAAATTTTTGTGGAATCAGGAATCATTCTCAACTGTCAACTCGGGAAAAAACAATTTTAGCAACATGGGAGGATTAGTGGGAAGTTTGGGTATGTTACTTCTCATCCTCTTTGTCACAATCGGGCCTGTCATTGGAAATGCGGCTGGGAGCACTGGACAAGGTAAGCATTATGATTTCTACATTATTTTGTGTATAATGCCATTTGAGTGAAAACTTATAACTTCGCAATTGTTTGCTGATTGCAATTCAGATACATATTTTCACAAGGCAATTGATTCAATGTTGAAGTTGATAATTATTCCCAACCACTACGACGCATGAAATGTATAATATGAATATGCAATCGCACATTACCATAAACAAAACTGACCTGTTTTACAACTATTAAATGAAATAAAAATGCATTGGAACTGGGGAATTATGAGTCATGAATAATGATGAATTTTTCCCCTTCTGTATTAGTAATAATGCAAATTCTACCCCAAATGCAGGAATAATAATTTCTCCAGTGACTTTTATTTTACCTACAATTTTATTGATATGACGCTATAATATCATACATAAAAAATTATGCATTTCTATCCGAGAACAACAACAGTTTTATAGTTGATAAATCTGGGGAAATAAATGCTCATAATAATATACATACATTGTAGAAAAGTCTTTGTAATAATTATTTTGATTGCGTGATGTGGCAATGATAACGATATGACCACCTTTAATTGCTTCTGGTGAGAAGCAGTTGAAACACGTTTTCCGTATCTCTAGTCAGTCTTCTTTGTACCACTACCTCACTCCTCATAATATGTATTGTGGTTTTACTGGTTTTATCATATGCTTGTGTTGTGGTGACGTGGTATTAAACAATGTTCTCTCTCGTTCTGGCTGAAATCAACAGTTACTTTGAACTTGTAAATGGCTGGAAGCTCTTTTGGAAATGTTCCCACGTAAATGTTTTTGTTGTCCATCCCATTCCTGGTCCAGACATTTTGTAGCCACTCTACATCAGATGCACTCCAAAAAAAAGTTGATACCGGTTATTTTTTTGTACGCAAAATCCAGAAGTTTTTTGTGTGTTTGAGATTATGATGATGATGATGGCACAAACAGTCCTGGTTTAGTTTGGCACTTTGTGACAGTAGAATTTCCATGATTCTTCTCCCACATTCAACAGTATTGGCTGAAATCATGAAAACCTACTCAGAAATGGGATGATACGATTTCTTTCTTCTTGAGCCACTGGCAAGTTCATGTCCACACATACTTTAATCATAGCAATGCGAAAAAGATCTCTGTTGTGATCTATCAGTGTGAGAAGCCACTTTTCCATATTTTCCTGTTGATTTTCCGTACAAACAAGACACGTTCCAAAGAGTGCAGCAAGGGTACGAGCTGAAATTGCAAAATCAAGGAAATATAACAGTAATGCGATGCATTTTAAGGATAAACTTGTTTATATTTTTTAGTTCTCATACATTTTTTATGTCTAATAATTAAGCTGAAAGCTCAGAGAACTGTCATAAATAACATTTGATTTTCAAGTATAAGTATAGGAAGTAATTATTATTGCTCTTACGTTTCAACCATTTCCCAACCAAGTCACAAGGACCCTCAAAGAATACACATTTCATTAAAAACTTCATGTATCTCTTTCTCGTAAAAGCTTGCTCAATTTGGAGACTGTCAATAATTGGGAATATTGTTAGAGGGTATCGTCGTCCTTTCAAAACATACTTTTCTTCCGGTGCTGGAGCAGCATTAGCTCTCTCCAGTCTCATCATTACTAATGAGAAGGAAACGATGATCAATGTACTAAGCTTTAGGTTTGACATTCTTGCACTTAAATACAAAGACATGGAGAAACAAAAAAACTGTTGTATGTTGATAAATTGTTTATGTGTTTTCGTATCACGATGATCAAGTATCAGTTACGACGCATCAACAATTACTGGAGAACCATGTATGACTCCAATCTGTCTCTCCTTTACTTTTCGAAGCTCTTATAATTTGCTGGTACTGAGAAAGCTTAATGACAACTGAAGGGATGTCTTGTGAGACCGAGTAGACCACATTCAACATCAGATTGTCATATCATAACATGAGACAGCAGACAGAAATTCTTACAGGGCTGAAGACAATGTTCGGATAAATTGTGTCACTATTATTTGGTGTGTTGTCCTCGTCGGATTTCACTTGTCATAAAATAATGTTACTTGTTTGATGCCTTTCCAAGTGCCTCCAAAATCCTACACTTTGGTAAATGATGATTGGCGTATTTTTCGGTGTATATGCCTCAAGGATCTCCAACTCTTCTTGTAAGATCTTAATGAAAAAGCTTTAGCACTAGCAGTAGCGTTCTTGTATAGTACACAACGCTACTAAAAAAAGCTTGATTTCACAAGGGCTATTTCGATATAAAACATGCACGATTAGGATTTCTCGTCTTTGGAGCTGACAGCAGGGCGATGCAAACTCCGAATTCTGAGAATATTGTGAAGAAGCACTAGCAGTAATCTGCAAATTGCTTTAGGTTCCTTTTTCGGTCAAATAATATTGTAGCGAAAAAAAATCACAAGATTTTATTCAGTGCAGTTTTGACTCAAAATATTCTTCAATGCACTTTTCCTCTCCTACCGTATTCGGAGGCGACTGGCAAGCAACTGACATTATTTTGGCTGAAGAAGAGTTAAGTTCAACTTCAGCCTGCTTGGATCTCCTTCCCTGGACCTATCCAATTGCTAATCATTGTTCTATACATTTATACATGCATAAGATTACTACGCGTGCATTTCGTACGGAAAACCCATGCTTGACCGTCTCACGCGTATGTCTTTTAGCTTAGCAAAATCTCTTTGTTCTTCTTGCCTATATTCTTCATTGGATGTACGATTCATGCATGCATTCTTTACAGTAGATAACGTGTACGGGAAGATATGACGATGGTGTGAAGCGATTGATGCTGTAGATGCTTCAAACAGGTATTTACCGATGATGTACGGCAAAAGGTAGTATCCATAATCTACAAAGAAATAAATAATTTGTAGACCACACCAGAAATGTAATAAAAGAAAAATTTATTGCAATTTCAGTTCATTCTAATTATGTACTATGTACGTACGTAGGTAGGCTACTATCGTTCAAAGATTAAGAACAAATACAAAGTTTGAATGTAAAATTGAGTATATTTTCGATCGATTGGAAACTTAATTTTTATTTCTTTTTGTCCATTCATCAGCAAATCCATCAATTTCTGACGCAAAAATATTTTCAGATTCATTGGTTACGTTGATCATGCCTGATTGCTTTGGCGAAACTATGTTTCGAAATGACTTTCTATGAATCATGAATGAAATTTATTTTTTCATGAGAAAACGTCTGACGTCTGTTCGCTAAGAATTGTACGCATGCTTTATGTAATAATGTATATCAATTATCAATAAAGCAATTTTACGCTCGTGAAATGGGCAAGTAAAAGGATAGCATCGTATGACATTCATGAATCGAATTATTGATGATTTTGATACCTAAATGTTTAATTAGTATTTTAAAGAAATTCGATAAGTACAAGGTGAAACTGGCGACAGGGTTTTTGTTGAGCCCAATCCTTTCCTTTGTTTACCAGAATGAATTTATGATGCCCAATTACTTTTCATTTTCATACCTTGATTGTAATCTCTGTTTGTTTATAAGCCTGATACCAACGGAATGTAAGTAAACAATCATGATATAACATTTTAGAATATCAATTAAGACCTTGGAACGCCATATACAGGTCATCAGGTGGCCAGTTAAAACCTGAACTAAACTATTGAAGATATAATGAGTTGAATTTGTAGTTATAAATGACGTGTATAGACAGCTAAAGGCTTTATTTTATTGATACTACCAGCACACATTGTGCAGATAAATTATTTTTCATTATTTGCATGTGCAAGTGTTCAAGACGGACTCATAAGATGGATAATAGATTCAAAAAATTCATGTACCTATAAAATGAACAAACTGGGAGCCATAAAGACACTTGATGATATATCAAATATAAACATTACCTTCCCTAAAAGATTTCCATACGATCGTGATTTGCATACGGACTCGGTTATTATATTATGCATCGACTCGACCACATGTGTATCGCATCGATATAAATGTGTTACTACAGACAAAACAGAGCAAAAGGCGAAATAATAGAATAGAACTGCAGTAGAAGCGAGAGAGAGAGAGAGACTACCTGTTGAGAATAAAGTATTGCTTCCTGAAGGTCACTCACTTCATGATTTGCCATTATTATCGCATCGTACATGTCTATATAGTGGCTCAACAAAAAAAGTTATTTGGCATGTGTATTGTTGTTTTGTTGTGTGAGTAGCAATAGCAAGTAAGCAAAATGTTTTGAATGAAATGCTAGAGTAATTATAAGAACCTTTTTTGTTTATGCTGCCACCACCATCGCCGGCTAATGGATGAATGATAATAAAATGGCTTGATAGGTTATATTATTATTATTTTTAATGAATTTATTTGGTTTTTGAGTCTATCTTATGACTAGACGATTTTTATCTTAACATTATATAGCAATGCTATTTTAGTCCTGCGCTAACTATTAAATGAGTTTTTATGATTGAGTGAAAAATTCTTTTATGTTGAGTTCATTCTAATAATAAAGTGAGATTGACAAGACCCCGGAAGTTTTTGATCTGTATCTTCATCTTTAGCACTTCATGGTTCAGAGGTGCATTAATTATTAATTTTGTATCACGCTATATCCTAAACATTTTTTATGCTATGTATATATTATAATACATTTAGTTCACTGGAATTCTATAGAAAATCATTGTTTTTTGTTTGTGGAAATAGGGAAGCAGAAAATGATCTTGAAAATAAACTTGTTTAGACAAAATGGATCCCAAATCAATTTCATTTTATTTAGGTAAATGATAGGAAGACAAAAAAACATTCATGTTTTTTATATCGTTTGTTATCAGATGGTGATATGATAAAATCATATAGATTCAGGGACTGACTAAACTATAATCTCCACATAACTTTTGTTACGCTCATATAGTTCTGATTTGCTAACTTTAAATAGAATTTTGATATGCATCCCATTTTTGTCCCTTTCTACTATGAAAAGTTATGGTAAACTGTGAGTAAAATGAAACTGAAAAATAAACAGCTAGAAAGGGTTTAAGAAATTGTTCTGTAAATTACACGAGGTCTTACGTTGATAAGTGAGCCACTCATATGCTATGCTAGTTGAAAAACTGTGTCATGTTACCAAAGTTGACAATGAGGAATCAACTTAAAAAGAATTTGAATATTTGTTGATTCTAAAATAAACTCTTTCATGTACGTTGAAAAGTTTTGGCGTGAGTTGAGAAAAGGCGGATGCATTAAATACTTTATATACTTTAGTGTTGTGTTATAAGCATAAACGGAGGTTTTCGTGGACTTTAAGGAATAATATTATCAAAAAAAGTTTTCTGTGCCAAGCTGAAAATGTGAATAATACAGCGAGCGAACGCCTTCTGCAGCCACTGATACTATGCTTTTCCTTTTGCAAAAATAAAAAGTTATCCAGAAAACTCTTAAAATAATTTACATATTATGATTTATTTTAAGCAAGATTTGTAGCTATGCTCCAAAAGTGGAAGGAAAGTGAGACGAAGATAGATGCAAAGAAACAAGGTCCAATTTATAATCTCTGATGACATGTCATAACATTGCATACAAGCTTGCATGGGTAATGCATGCTAGCTCTGTATTTTCTCCTAAAGTTCTCTCTTCATGTCATCAAATAACTTTTCCTTAAAATCCCGTCTCAACTTAACTCCGTGTATCCTACACACAGGGCCCATCCTGCAACGGAAATTCTTTGATTTTAGCAACTCTCTCGTGTACACTTTGTAACACATAACCTACTTTATGAGTCTGGAATAATATTGTATAAAAACACATAGGTTGCTGGGATGCTTGTTCCCATCATCATAGAACAGTTCCTTCTTGCACCTCAACCAACCTTTGCTTTTGGAATGATGACGAAGCATGTTTTGTTCTCTCAGACGACTCGCCAGCAAACTAGCTAGCTAGCTACCTTTCGTATTTATGTATCAATCTTTTGCTATTGAATACGCGAATATAATACTTGCTACAAGGCGTATCGTATCACGTCGCAAAGAAAAGTTTCATCGTAGGTAAGGTGGTGGTAGTAGTAGTAGTCGCTGTGCTGCTGCTGCCTGATCATGAGCTTCCCAATCCACAAGGAACGCAGAGTTTGCATGAAATTTCCATGTAAGTCCAAAGTAGTACACGACGATAGCAAAAATAAACTAGGTGCTTTCCGGAGAACACATTTTTGGTTCCCAGACAGGCATTATGAAGGCTTCACTGATTTCAACCGGGATGGATGAGAAACATTCCATCAATTTGCATTTTTACCTTGTTCATCCTCTTCCTATCTTCTTCTTCAGTGACTTACACAAGCGCGACATGACACAGCTGCATAATATTTTTCCATACAATCGGATCAAATCCCTACACTCCCCTACACACACATCCACATCCCTGGATTCGATGTTATTCTCTCTCCCTGATTGAATCAAGAAATATTAAATATTATATGTACACCGAGTGAGACAGGAATGTCATCAACTTTTTTTCTTCCAAAAAACATATGCATAATGTATTTTTGAACCGTGATCCAAAACTGGAAAAAAGGTTATGCTCGTAAGTACAAGACATTATCTGTTTTTACAAAAGTTGATGTCACCAGCATTATTTTTCATGACTGTAAAAATCTAAACTATATATATGCCCCTTGAAGCTTTCATCCAAAATCCAAGACGATGATAATAATGATGATGTATAGAAGTCGTTTCTAGTGGTTCATGATGATGATGATATGATATTCTGGAAAATGCCATCTAAAGTACGACATGTCAAATCCAATGCCATAAAACGGTATGTCATGTTGGCGTTGGAACACTCAAAACATTACACTCACAACACTGTGTACAAGAATGAAGGAATATTTTATGGATTTATGATTCAAGAATAGAAATATGAATGAAACAAGACATGAGTGACACCTCATCGTCAACAGGAGAATGCACATGCTATACATATGTATAAGTGTATAAGAAATAATATGCTTTATAAGCTTGAGTGATGTCTACAACGGCCCTTGTGTTATATTATGTTATTTTATTTTCAAGAAGGAATCCGGAAGTAAAGTAAAATAGGAATTTATAAATGGGGATCAATATTCCAGTCGAGTATGAACCCAAAGTTTTGTCCCATGTGTAGTAGGTATGAGTACACACGCTTACATATGTATAAAGTAGCAGCACTGGGGCTGGGCTGTGATTTCAAGTCGAATTTATATCCAGTATATCAAAGAAAAATAGTTTATACACTTCCACTATGAAATAATATATGAGCAACCGCCTCCAGTGTTTCTTTTTTCCTGTTTTATGAAAATCTTTTTGAAAAGCTTCTTTTTTTTCTGTGAAAAGGAAAAAGGGATAAGAAGGAAAGTTGGCACCCTTCTACATTCATTTTAGTCGACACGACGTCATCATCATTTACACAAGCTTTGCAATTTCGTGTGAAAGTCAATGGTCGTTTATTGCCTTTTCCTTCTTGTGTGCGTATATATAAACTACAATATTTCATTCGTTACATTAAAAGCACGACAAGAGAGAATCTCGTCAGTTATGTGAGATATGATGACACGGATGATGAATTCTCTTTTTGGAAAAGAGAAACAAGTCAAATCCTTCTGTGTAGGTACGTAGATGATGTATATGTTTTAAAGAAACAAGAGTATCGGGAGGAAATAGCGGAAGCTATTATACATGTAAAATGTTTGGAATCTGAGATTCATTTGTTTAATGACATGCCTCCTGTCTGCCTCTCTCTCTCTCCATCACTCCTTTCACTTATACTCTCCAGAGTTGTTTTGAAATATAATAGCAGGATGGAGTAATGGATCAGCAGTGAGCGACAATGGAAACCAGGATAAAATAGTATTTCATGAATGTGTGGATTATTAGGCGAGCCCTACACAGGCTAATAACACTGAATTATACCAACGCCAAGCCAAAGCCAACTCAACGATTAGCATGATGATGATGATGATGATGATCAAAATCCTGAAGTAACAAGGCGAGGTATCTATAATGGCTTTGCATTGCCAAAAGTACCACTTTTACCAAAAAGGTATATATACGAACTGCTAATTGATTTGTTGCTTTGTATAGTGCTGCGGTTGCATCATATCATCACATCACCATCATCAAGCGCTTACTCTCAAGTATTGGATGTGAATGAGTATATAGTGACACTTATGGCTCTGGAAACATTTCCGGGAGTTTGGCTTCATTTCAAATCAAATTGTGTGCGCTTCTCACATCATCATGAGAGTATTCTTCGTTAGAACAACAATAATTCGTCGAAAGCTTATGTACGTACATTCGTAATTCCAAAGAATACGCGCTGCGTAGTAGATTATTGAGTGTGAATAATCTTTGCTCGAGGCTTCGAAACACGTGTGGATTGGATTGGATTGCAGATTTCCTTATGTTATGTTATGTTATGTTATGAATTATGATATACAATTTCATATTTATGTTTTGCTTGCTCACATAAAAAAATTCCCTGTTGATATCTGTTAAAGGATCAATGTCACAAGATTTGGTAAAACCTTAAATGTTATGTGTGTGCGTGCGTTGTGATAAGATCGTCTATGAATTTAAAATGATATGGAGTAGGGAAAAAAAGTTGTGTTATTTTTGATTAACTACAACATACACCGTGAGGTCATAGTCTCAATGATTTGATAGGTGCATTATGGACTTCATACACATTGTATATATATGTGTGTGTGTATACTCATACTCCCACCACGCAAACTTGCAAAATGTTGAAAAACTTAGAAAATGAAAAAGGGAAGTTGCTTTATACTCATTGTAAGTCAGCAACTGTTGATGGTGGTGTATGGTAGTCGTAGTATAGTTGTAGTACAGTGTGAGACGGATTAACATCATTGGAGCCGATGCCAAAAGAGCTTATCCAATCTCTCACCCAAGCAAAATGCTTTTTTCCATGATGATGAATACTGAAAGTGAGCCACTTGTGCCAGATTTTTGGCTAAGATATTCTACTCAAGTGACTATATGTACTCCACTATACACATGTATATTACATTACGTAAGTCAACGACTAAGCCCATTTTCACTTTTTTTTCATTTTCGGCACATGTTGTTCATCATGTGTGTACAGCAATGTAGTTACCATAAAATGAGTGAGCAGCAGGCTTTCTTCACGCAAGCAAAAGACTAGTCAAAATCACAATCATATTCTCCAGCAGCAGAGTAAAAATTGAGAACAACTTGTGAGCTTTTTAATACCTTTGGCTAACAGGAACCTGGGCCTCTCCATGCATTGCATCTAGAATTGAAGATTAAGTGAGTAAAAAGTACCAACTTTTCTTAAACTTCTGTACAAAGTGTTGAGAGCCAGCTTAAAGAAAGGGAAAAGTATAGAATGGAGTGTATTTAATCATTCTTTTGTAAATCTACATACTACTTTGTATACATGTACCTACCACTTGTAACAACTAGCTCACTTCTTACAAAGATCTACATGAGAACCAAAGGAAAAAGGAAACTAGCTTCCTTCCTTCCATCCAGTGGGCTACATCATATATGCGGCTATGATCCTTAACCACAGAAATTGAGTCGACAAGTTCAACAATTTTTTTTGAGAGGACGTTTGAAACCCCCTTATATTTCATCTTGAATGCTCTACTCCAACTGGAAACTCTTATCTGCTACATAATAATATATGATGATGGCTCCGTTCACCATTTGCAGGCAATATAAATTGAGTCATTCTCTTTGTACAACTCTCTTCATTTCCACAACCCCGCAGTATATATACTAGAGGTTGCTTTTACTTTCTTCTTTAGTTCATGCTCATATCGCCTTTCCTTATTTCCACATGCTGCTGCTGGAGAAAATTTTTTGCCGGAGGCTAACCTAAATTGAAACTGTTTTTGTTAACGAATGAACTCCATTGAAATTGGATGAAAGTGCGTAGTTAGCTTGGCTTTGGCTTTCGTGTATGATGAAGATATGACTGCCTACGCTTTATGACGTGTGTGGTCGTTTACTAGATTGCTATAGTCATTAAGATAGGCACAATATACATCAAAATCATTGACTACGTCTAACGTCTCGCCAAAAACCCATGATGATTGTCGGATGTGTAGTATCAAATCAAACGAAATTTTGCAAATACCAAAAGCGTATTCAGTATTGCATAGCAAGACGTGTAGTTTGAGTATTAGTCAAAGCAATGAACACCAGTTTATGAATGAGACTAGACTTTTACTACAAATATTTTCATGAGCTTTGGGTGCTTAGAATTATTAGGTGCTGTAAATCTTTCATAATAAGCAACATTTTCCTAAGATAAATATTATGTTTGCGCCTTACAATGTTACAATAATCATATTGCGTTATTGCGGCTCATCTTTGAAAGTTACATTAAATATGTGTACTGCTTGTACTACTGTGTATTTATGTGATAGAGTTAGCAATGTGTTACTGTGTGTTGATTTGTATGGTACAAAAATGTGCTATGTATTTTCTAAATTTTCTAGTCTTTTTGCGCTAGTGGCAAAAATTGTTGTTTGCACATTCATTTTACATGTTTTGAAAGAAAAAGGAATACATTTAATGGGTTTACTTGAAAGATATTTCATGAAATAAAAAATGGGCCTGTGGTGATTTGATGTGGTGTGGTATGTTAAGGAAAATACACAAAAAAGAAAGAAAAAATAGGGGAAACCCATTAAATTAAAACCACTCAGCGGAGTCTACAGTCTAAAACACTACCGACAACAACCGACATTCATCTGATACACACCACAACACGCTTATATATTCTTTTTACTACATTGTGCCATAATAATAATAATTATCATCCAGGATGCACAAGTGAAGTTTTAATGTTGAAAATAGAAGTTTCTTTCATTCTGCTGTGAGGGAGCATACAAATACAACACAGTCAAAGATATATATCTTGCGTCAAAAGGAATCCAAAAACTGATGTATAACTGTGTGTCTCTCTCTCTCTGATTTTTGCTCAGACTGAGAATATAAAAAAGGCACTTTTATAATGGGAGCGCCGTCGCACGATCCATCCATCCATCCCGGATAAAAATCTTAAGTAGCCATTAACATTGCATAGCAAAAGTTTTTTACGGATTTTCTGCACGAATTGAAATGTAAAACAAGACAGGAAACAAAATCAACAGCTAGACTAGAGCCATAACATTAGAGATCAGGGAGTCTTTGTTTTGCCGCTACTCTAGCTCATTCAGACTGATTTCATGATTTGGAATGTTGAATTGGAAAAACATGTTATTTCATCTTGTAAAGTTACGCAAAAGCCTAATTCAAAATGTGTGTTATGGTTGGATCCAATCCCTGTCTCCCTCTCCTACTCACTCAAAATATGTACGTAAGTTGGAGTTTACTTTTTGAAACGAGGAAAAAATCCTCTCAAAGTATAAACATTATAAAGTTGACTGAAGTAGTAGTAGTAGTAGTAGTAGATATACGTATAGTATATAATATTATAATACACGATCTCCATTAAAAGAAGGAGTCGTAATGATTAGATCTGTTGGAAGGGTTGGTTTGGTGTGTAGTAGATTGCAAAAATATCAATTTGAACTAGACATTGGAACGCATGTTTGTAACAACATTATTTCTGATTAATGCATGTTTTCATCTCAATTCGATTAAACGTGGATTTTCCCAACTACGCGCTTGTCTCTAGCTCCGGCACACACATGTTCCAATCTCAAAACACATTTCATGTGGATCTACTACTAACCAGTTGAACAAGATGCATGCATAAATATTGAATTACAGACGTTCAGTATTCGTTCTCGAAATTCATTGGTTTTGAGATAAGCAAAACTCGAGATATTTCTCTTTTTGCGCTATGCTATGTGTTATTTCGTTCAGGTTTTTTGCTCTGAATTCGATACAATAATATATAATGATACACTTTTTATTTTTGTTGACTTTGGCACCAAACGTTGACTTCTTGACTTCAATCTCCACTCTCCATTTTTTATGCTGCAGCAAGAGAGCTACATACGCTAACGATATATACCCACAGCTCGTGAGCACGTTGCACTGCATGCACGCATTGATTCATTACATTACATTGCATCTTCACACAAAAAGTTTTTTTTCGTTCCACAACATCAATTGAAAAACTCAAAACTGTGGAGGAGGAAAGACACAGGGTAAACATACAACATACGTTCGTACACGACATGGGAGAAAAGAGAGAATGAAGAGATTTTATTTTGGAGCATAAACAAAGAGCATAGTGTACATAATAATGTATTAAAGAAGTGAGTGCACATGGTTGCATTCTCATCTCAAACGTTTTGAGACTAGCATCAAACTGTTTGTTGGACCCCAAAAAAATGAAGAAATTGCCATGTTTAGGTTCACTTTTTTTCAGGAAGGTTAACGACAAGTCGAGTAACATGATATTTTATAAAATCAATTTTCTCATGAGGAAGTTACACCTTCCGTTTGCCGTTTCTCGTTTCATTCTCCGTCTCTCTCTCCTTGGGAGTTACTTATGAGATTTTAGCACTGTTTTTTTTGTGAGTGTAAGCAAGACAAGACACACACGCATTCATTTTTTTGATGCTGCAAAATGTCTTCTTATGTGGAGACATTCATGTTCTTATGGCCACGTATGTTGTTCAATGCGGTTGGTATATCACTGTAGCACTAAGGGATCCACTCACTTTCAACAAAAAAAATCCATGTCGTCTTCTCCTGGTGTTTGGTGCTAGCATTTGCAGTGGTGTAAGTAATAACAACTGAAGGAAAAGGTTTTTTCCTCTCAGTTATTATAGAAGAATAGAGAAATATGAGTAGTTCACATATAGCCCTGCTTAAGATACAGAGGGAAAAAATATTATCATCATAAAAAGATGAAAAATGAACGGATAAATTTTGTTGAGGGAGTCCGGCAAAAAATTGAGAGTTCCGGTTTTCCTTTAGCTTCACTACTACTACTGCTACTCATCTTTCTCATGTATTTTTTTACGTGTATGTTAAACCTTAAGTATATTATAACAGTGTGGCGCACGTACTGCACCTAATATCCTTTTTCGGGGTATGCGTGCATATGGCTATGAAAACGATGGGATAGGATGATATGCGGCACATACAGAAAGAGTTAAAAATGAACTATCAAGACGATGTACATATTATGATGTATCCATTTCATACAACTGTTTGCTACTGGAATTTCCAGGGATCATGTCTCTTCCTCGTCTCAAGCTTTTGCAAACTTCTCTTTTTCACTTGACTTGAACTCATCTAAGGAGGAAAAAGGGTATTCAAGGAACATGGAAATTGTACAGTAAAACGACGCGTGGAAGGGGCATGCATGCATGCATGCCGTGCATGTTTCTTTCAACTACTTTATTACATATAAAAGTAACTAAAATCGAGAATGAACATGTGTCTGCAATTTTCTCTTGAGAGAGTATATATAAGATCATAATACTATTATATACTATAGAAAGTATGCATGTGCACATTATTATTTTTATGCAAGTTGAGACATGTACTATAACTCCAGTAGTCTTTATCATAATAGAATGCGAAGAGAAAGGGATGGAAAAGGTGAAGTTTTTAGTAGTAACAAAATTTGCTGGAACGTAGACTGTAGACACTGACGATAATATTATGTTGCAAGTTGCAAACCAGTGTGTATATGAGTGTATGTGTGTGGAATATGGAAGGAACATGGATTTAAAAGAGATGTCTTTAGATATCATTCAAAAATGAGGTTGGCTGAGCTTTGAATTACATGAACTATATGTCACTTAATGGCGCACACATTGATATTGATGCTTTACTTTGCATCTTCCACTCCTTTCCTTTTCCTACTCTATATTCCTCCTCTGCTCTTCGTCTCTTTTGGTTGGCTGCTTCATGTTTGGGAGCTAGCAGGTTTTTTTTGAAGCGCCTCAAAAATAAAAAGAAGAAGACGACGACGGCGAAGAGAAAGAATGGCTTTATGAAAAGGTTCTTTTGACTGACTGAGAGACTTGTCACCGTCACCTTTCTCTTTGCAAACGTTGCTTTTCTCCTTGTCTCTCTCTCTCACCCTCCCTCAATGAATAAGAGTTGACTGAAGGGAGAAAGCTACGAGATGAGTTAGGTGAGCTGTAAGAATATTATATAAAAGCCAGTATATACAGTTTTGTGATGAACGAATGAACGAACGTGTAGATTTTCTCGAAAGAAAAAATATACAAAAGAAGGGGAAAAAAGTTTTAATCATGTCCCTTGAGTTTGCTAGCAATAAGTTTCAGCATCATTACCTAGATATTTGAATCGATTGAGTTTGGTTCTTTGGATTAAAAGAACGGCTATCACACAGCGACTTACCTTGCATTTATCTTTAGCTAACTTTTGAGTTTTTAGTTTTGCCCTAATACTTTTTAGTTTTCTCCAACCAAATCATGCTACTCATCATTATCACTCATAAACACTTTGGGAGTTTTCAGCTTCCCATGATGTCTTTTTTGTTCTGTTTGACTCATCCTATTCATTAGTGAAGTGCTCTTGCTCGGGTGACGGTGTGAAGTGTGGCTCATTTTAATATATTTGTGAAACCGAAAGAAAAACAAACTTTATAGTTTTGAAAATGAAACGAGTTTAAAAAAAGGAGGGGATGATGAGGAGAATCACATGAAGCGGAAACAAAACATTCATTTTCTATACTTTCCAAAATGATATACAAATCATTTTTGTACACTTGAAAAATCTGTGTCTACCTACCTACCTACCTGGTCCTGGTGGGACGAGGGTAAATAGGAAATAAAAATATTCAAGGGAAGAATATTTTTTGTTCATTGCCTTTTTTGACTTTATTATGTGTGTGTATGTGTATGTATGTCCCACATCCAAAAAAATGAAATGAGCACTAAGTGTTCCCAGAAGCATTAAAGTAAAAGGCATTAGTAAGACATCAAGAAGCCCTAAAGTACTCATTTCATTTCTCAGGAGATACTTAAAAACCGAGCCAAAAGCCTTTAAGCAGAATCAGACTAGCATTATTTTTGTGTATAGGACACGCCTAGGCTATCAAGGAGATAGAATACGGAAGAGACTGGAGAGCATCTCTCTCTCATCTCACTCTCTTTGTAATACATTCAAAACCATGTTGTTCTCTCCTTTTCTTTCATGTGATTCTTCTTTTTTATGTGCCAGAAACAGACCAATTCTTTTTTGGATTCTGTGTGTGTCATATTTATACTTTTTTGAAGAATATTACCATAATCATTACCGTGATCATCATCTTCAGCATATGCGTTTACCAACAAATAGAATGGGATGATATTTCGTATAAAAGCCAAGAAAAAAAACTGCATAATGCTCTTACATATTACGCGTATTCACATCGTTACACAAATGGTGTCTATAGGTAAGTGTCTCTGGTGTCTCTTTTTACCTTCGTCGAGTAAAGAGAGAAAATGTTGGCTTGGCTAGTTAGTATAAGTAGAATGGTTATCTGCATTAGCTATTTGTAAGCTGTCATCCATACACTATATACGTATATATATATATAATATGTATTATGTGTGTGTGTGGATGTGGATTCTAATTCGGGAAAATCGTTTGTCACTCGCCTTCACCAAAGCGGAAGGAAATGGTAGTGGGAGAAAGCGAAAGTCAATGTCATTTAGAGCCAAAGTCAGTTTCGTTTTGTACAGTTCAATAACTTTAAAAATACACAATGGCAGTTTTCATATCAACCTTCCGAAAAGGGACAAAGCTTAGAGGGAAATAAAGATGACAAGAAAGGAACAGAGTTTGACTCATATAACATATAACTAGCATTATCGTAGTATTCTCATATACAACAACTTGAACAGCGTCTTCCTCTCTTCCTTTCTTTCATTGCTTTTCGTATTATTATTACAAAGTATTATCCCTTTCCATCCTCGTTTTTTTTGTGGAGTTCCCCTTTATTCATTCTCTGTCTCTTTCTGTTTAAGTTAAATCTAACCCTTTTCAGTCCAAGTTTTTTTGTCTCTTTGGAATTCATCCAAGTTTTCGCTCTTCTCCTCAAACTCAAAGCTTCTCATCTCTCTCTCTCTCTATATATGTATTTTAATGTATCCCATATAGATTATGGTTATACACTACTACTGGTTGGTTGTCTCTCTTGTCTCTTTTTATCTTCGCCTCTCAATGGCAGAAGCACCTTGGTTGTCGTTGGAATGGAAGAATGCACCTTACTTTCTTTATCCTTTTGAATATTAGGCTACCACGAACGACAAACGGTATGGGAATGGCTAAACGAGCTGATTCTCTTAAACAACGGGGTTTTCGGCATTATCATCATCATTCTCATGATACATTCTCCACATGAAAAGGAGACAGGAACATACACACATTTGAATCATTATTAGCCGTTTGCTCCAGAAATGCACTGAAACATGTACACCACTACATTCAGCTCTGTGAACATCAAAAATATATTCATGAGCCTTATTTTACCTATGCATATGTGGTTTATGTATAGGAGAATGTATATAGCAATCAAATATCTATTGTTCTAGTTACAAAAATATAGTCAACTTGAAAGAAACTGAATAGATATTAGCTTCACGTCTGCAAAATTGTCATTTCATAAAGCAACTACACTACACTACAGACACTCACTCAACTAAACTGCCTCTGACTCATCTCATCTTATTTTACTCATTTGAAAAGCCTTTTTACATTACACTGTGGCTGTATATGTATTAGCTCGTGGTGTACTAAAAGCTAATTGATACAAGGAAGATAGGAAATGCGTGAAGCAGCAAAAATTTCACTACTCACTTTGTGACGACAGTTGAAAATTGTCGAAATGCAATTTCCTCTGATACAAATACTCTTTGCAGCAGAGCAGAGCAGAACTTTATATGACATGTGTGACTTTGACTTGACTATATATTGTGTAATTACCATACTATATCTATAGATGCAAACTATAGCTTTTGCTTGTTAAAATCTTTAAACATTATTTGCCATATATGTGGCTTGAGCAAAAAGCAAAAGCATTTCTCAGCAGTTGGCTCGTTAATATACTTTCTTTTTTTTGTGCAAGTATCCGAACCTAAACATGGAAAGTATCACAAAAGGACGGGGAAGGCGGATGACAACATTGAATTATACAACGCAGTAACTCTAAACAGTGGCAATAAAACAATGACACATCTCCATTTTTATTCACGCTTTTATGTACATTGCATCAAAATTGTTTAAAATCCAGTTGTTGCATTGGTTGTTGACGTATACACCGATATATATACACAGAAGTATGACTACTTTTTTTTTTAAAAAAAACTCCTTGAAGCGTTCAGTGTCATTAACTGTTTGCTGATATGAACTCCTACTACTATTGTGCATGTGTATCAACTACAATTGACAATATACATATCACCGCTGGTTATTATTTTTTGTGTATATATATGTCATATTATTTACTTTCATTTTGTGCTTTTTGTGAAACTGTCAGTAATAGTCAAATATTGTTTTACAAAGGAAGTGGAAAGTTTCAACATGACAGATGAATCAAGATGAAAGAACTTTTTTTTGGGAGAACTCGAAAATAACATTCTCATCTGTTTTAATACGGAGGACAAACTCAGTCAATTTTTGTATTGAGCATCAGCTTCAGAAGCAAGATGATGATGATGATGATGATGATGATGATGACGATCACAATATTTTGTTGTTTTCCACTTGCACAATGTTATATAATGCATGGTATTACACATGTGTGGGTATATCTTTAAGTGCTCTCCACATATTTTGCTGTGTTTCCCTTTGTAGCTGCTTTCAGTCAGTTCTAGTTCACTGGAGACGACAACAAAGCAGAGAGTTTGGAAAGATGACAGTTTTTTCTGTCTCCGAGAAAAAAATCGCATGGAACGCAGAACACGGGAAAAGGGGGTCGGGTTGGATTTGGATGTTGGGTTCTCAGCCTTTTGAGTTGAGCATTGTTCATGATGTTAGTCCTAAACGCTCAGCTCAGGCTTTGGAATGTGCATGTATGCTTTGTCAGTCCTTAAATGGTATTAGGGCCGCGGTGTTAAGGATATGAAAATAGTGGGAATGAATAAAAGCCAAAGATGGAGAGCAGAAAGTCGGTAAGTGAAGTGAAAAGTGAGCATTTTATGTTTAAGTGCGCCACTCGTTGAATTATTACGTTCCGTTTTGAGATACACAAACAGCTTAAGAACCCTTAATAGGAGTGGGTCTCTATATATCTCTCCTTACTTCGGTAGAGACAAACGGAATGGATAGAGAAAGAGCTGCCTGGCAGTTATATTTGTGACAGGATGGCGAACGTCTTTTTGTATTAATGCTGGCCGTAGCCAAAAAAATAATATAGAGGAGACGACAATACAGAGGATAGTGGAGGAAAGGACAAGTGCGATGAATTAAAAGACAAGTCCGTAAAATTTAACGCGCTGTTGTTCCTGGTCTTCTCATTCACTTCATTGGATCGGATTACTATTATTATTTCATGATGGTAGGATGGAGAATCAGGGGTAGGAAGTGGAAGCGCCACATATACAATGACAACGAGTGAGCCGTGGCGAGGAGAAATGTTTTATTAAAATTGCTATCACATTTCAATAAAATGTGTCGTAAGTCGAGATATAATTTCGGATTTAGGTGGAGCATATATACATATACATATATATACGCATGGATTGAATAGTGTCATTTGACTTCCGCCGTTACTGTCAAATTATGGAAGCGTCTTTGAAGACATGTACAATATAAGGAGCAATACTGAAAACTGTTTTAGTTTTTTGCTATTAACGTTGATGCACAATATGGATTTTCTGATTCTCATATTGCACCAATACCAAACCAATCCAATGGTCCATCAACGAAGGATAATGTGCGTTGGTAGGATTTTGCTTCATATGACGATATGACTGACCATCAGTCATGATTTTCGGTAGGGGAAAATGTAATAACCCTCTCACATCCCGATCGTCGTTTTTTCTTTTTGGTGGAAAAGCACATACATACATGAACATATACTTTGAAGCTGCAACATTCTGACAGTTGTTTCTCAAAAAGCAAAGCAAACTTGAGAGAGAAAAAATGAATAAGAAATACATTTTAAGGCTGTATAATGCACATTTTTCTGTTCTTAGTTCACGGGATAATGTCCCAAAAGTAGTGGCAACAAACGGCAGACTTGTGGGCGCTATATTCTTATTATTCACAAGTGGAGAAGTGTGTGTGCCTCTCACTACTCCACTCTCAGTAAAAGAAAGTATTGTTTTCAGCTGCGTCTCTCCCATCATGGATTATGAAAGCCATTTCTTTTTAGTGGATGGTTTGCTATGCTATACCTACTTAGATCTCTCTGAAAGTATGTATCTTATTCTCATCTGCTTCGTTTTTATGAGTACACATAAGGAATGTTACAGAACAGAACTCAGGACACAAAATACAATCACACACATGTTCACAGCTAATGTATGTATGTATATGTACGTGTACTTATTATTACACATTCTCTTTTATGTATGTATATGCATATATGCAATACATTATGCGAGCGAGAATGTTACACACACGAGTCGAGCTTGTTGCCGACGTTTTAAAGACGGCATTATTCCACCGGAAAATGTCTTCAGCCAGTTATGTAAGTACATTTGGGAGAAAAGATATTTTCTTCCTTTTTATGGAAGTCCCAAAAGATATGTATATCACCGAGAAAAATATATATTGTATACACAATTTGCGTCCGGAAAATGTCTTCATGCTTTCCTAATGTGTATGTATAATGTTGGTACATTATGGGCCGATCTTGCTGCACATTTTCATCTGGAAGATGAAGTAATCATCAAGAAATTGCAGAACGTAATCATAATTTTGAGCTACAGACAGCTTACACGTACATTTCCTTGTAACAACAGCGCCACCACTTTTCTTATAGTTATTGTAAAAAGAGTGTACCGTACCCATTGGCTTCACCATTTTGGAGATTCAGTAGTGGTCCCGTTACGCACATATAGCTTCTTTTCAGCTGTGAACAGAGAATTGAAACCAAGTTTTGTAAATTGCATGATGATACTTTTCCAGTGGGAAACTGATAGTCTCAAATTTTGAATCATGAATGAAGCAGCAGCAGCAGCAGAGTCTTTTCGGTGGAAATGGAGACATGCATGTGTATATATGCTTTGTGATGTGAAGTGAATGCTTTGAAAGCTACAAGTAAGTTTTTAGAAGAAGTGGGCCAACCAAAACAGGATGGGGAAGCCTGGTTCCGCTGCCAACTCCAGTTTTCCGTTCCAAGGCACAATCAAAAGATTTTTGTTACTTTGTGTACAACAATGACTATTTTATCTGAAAAGATTTAATACGGGGAATACGCCAATGTCAAGAATGACGTGACAGTGGAAGAAAAACTTTTTGTTTCTTGTAGACTTTGTACTATTGTACATAGCGCCACACATTTGACTAGCTTTCGTTACTTTTCAAAATGAAATGGCAAAGAGAGAGAGAGAGAGACGAAATGTGCTCAACAATCTTGGAAATTTGTAGTTAAAAGGGAGCTCTGATTCCAAAAAGCAGAAATGCGAGCGGAACACAGACAAAACGTACCTAAAGGAAACTACATTGTTCAAACTAAACAATGTTTCTCAATTTCTATCATAATATTGTTGATTGTCAAAACTTATTACAATTACAAACTCCTCTCCAACCCCAACCAAACCACCCTCCACTTCCAACTGCACCATTCATTCATAACTGTTAAGCAGATCTATTTCATAAAGATTTACTAAGTTGGAAACTAAAATTAACGTAATAATATATCAGAGCCTATAATCAAATACAAAAATAGAAATAATATCGTACGTAGAATGCCATCAACGTCATCATAATCATATCATACTTTTCTTCGATACGACCACACAGGTAGAATAATAACTTATTCATGCTCACGGGCGGACACGCTGTCAGGAGATGCGACACAAATAGAATTGATTACGTGATATAATGTTTGATTTGTCATGCAGCTGTACCCTTTCTAATAAGTGAATGAATTTAGCTGAGAACTCTTGACTTCTTTAACATGAGACAAGAGTCAAACAAAAATAACTCGTCAGCATTTGCTACTTAAGTATGTATGTATATTCTGCGCAACAAAATTTTTCACGCTAGATTTGAAAGTGAATAATCTCATGAAAGAATCTTGACTTCAACTTGCTAATATTTTTTATTTCTGAATGAAATGATAAGCTTGTGTAGAAGTTTATCTTTTCATGGAACATCACTCGTTGTACATTTGCTTCTTGACACTTCATATTTTATGATGCATACGCAAATGTGCTCCCCACGCCATCCACTTCCAAAAAGTGTGTGTCTATTTATTTAAAAAAAATGAAACAAACAGAAAGTGAACGTAAGCCGAAGCTTTTCTACCACTCTCTCTGGATGGATGGTAGCATATGCTCATAAATTTTTAGAGCGAAAGAAGAAAGAAAAATAAGAGAGATATCGATCTCCTTGTTGCAATGTGATAAGATGCTGTTTGCATGCTGCAAAACGTGCCTTTGTTGATTTTGTTACAGATGAACAACAAAGGCGCTTTTCTTGTGATGGTAGAGGACCCTTTCTTCTTTTGATGCATGATCTAGTAATACATCTTGTATAAATACGTGCATAAATAAAAATGGGCTGCGCTACATGCATGCATGGATAAAAATTATCTCATGTTCTTATCGTTTCACTACTGAACTTGGTCTTTGAATAGTGACAACATGCACAATGACTTTAGTTGCTTCCAGCAGATAATAACCACCACGAATTACGACAACCACTTCAGATTATGCACCCGGAAGGAAACATACTGCGATTTGAATGCAGTGATGTAGATATAAAAATATGTACATGCGGCATTTTCCTTTCTTTTCTTTTATTATAATACAAATATACCTAATCCAAAGGATGTCTTAGGTCACTTTGTAACACATTTCATAGGATTTTTATGAAGTTAGAATAATTTTCAAACAAAATCTTGACTACACTACTCCGCTTTTATCACAAGACGTTAGTCTCCACAAAAAGAAATCTGTTATTCCTCTTCTGACAAGAGGAGCTCATTCATTCATAAATATTGAATAGGACAAGTTAAGATACTGAGCATATGCTTCAAGCTAGTGACTGAATGAATGAACTCTAGTTTCTAGAAACACAAGGAAAAGGAGCGTGTATGTGAGAATATCTGTGTCTGTACATCAGCATAATATTTGGTTACATTAAAAGAAGCCTACAAAAAGCTTCAAGGGAAACCTCAACTGAATGCTCTCTTCAGTCAACCATCAGTAATTCGCAAAAAAAGTCTCCAGATTTCCCCTTTCTTTCTTACTCAAATTTTAAATGTGTATCTTTTTCTGCAAGTGAGTAACTAGGTCTTTATGTGTAACTTTGCAAAGAAAGGGCAGAAAAATTGCAAGTACAAACTTATCACACTTTCGTCTATATATATTTTTTCTGTGTGTATATCTTAAGTATTTCATGATTTTTTCTTCTTCTCCAAAAAAGACGATAACAGCTTTAGCGACTGACTTTTAAAAACTTTTCTTTCTTTTTCTTTGCATAATGAAGTCAAGTCAAGCCAAGCTGCAGTTGGAGTTTGAGAGTCAAGTTAGTTTGTTTAATCGTTCACAGTATATATACTATGGTTAAAGTAGTAATCATGAGAAGCTTCCATTAAAATTTCATGTGCGAAAGGAGGAAGGAAGTGAAACCCAGAAAAAAATGTCGAATCCGGATATTCCTTGTATTTAGAGTGAAACGTCGTAGTAGTAGTAGTTTGTAGTCATCGTGGCGTTGTCGTATGTGAAGGCGGCTCAGTATATAGTGTGTTTATATATGTATATGAACCATCTTGATCAACCAAAAAGAGGAGACAGAAAAGAGCCGTGTTTTGTCAAGCAAAGCAAAGTAAAGTAAAAGCAGGATGGGATGGATGGATGAATGTTGTTAGTTGGTTGACTACGTTATGTTACGTGGCTTTAGTTAGACACATTTTATGTATGAATGTATGTTATATATCCAGAGAGGAAGACAACACACTTTTAGCTTTTTCTTGAATTAAGAAAAAAGCAACCATTTTTATACTCCTGTGGTACTACTACTACTACTACATGGCGTGTATGCTAAGTCCCACTGAAGGAACATATATAGAAAAGTATCGCACAAGACATGCTAAAAGTATAACGCGAGCCGACATTACTTTACATAAACTTGGAGAGAGAATTCGTTTTGGGATTCTTGTGCTTGGCTCAAACTCCTTAACTCTACTCAACTCTTTTTAGATTTTACTTTCAGTTTTGCATCTCTCTCCCAGCAGATGCTGGATTCTCGGGATGTTGTAGTAGTTACTCTTTTCATGGATGGTTTGCTCTCTTAACCAGTCTTGCAAACCGAATCTAGTTAAAAGGTTTTCAAAGATAATATACATCATCATCGTCTCCTACTAGTCATCATCATCATCATCATCAACATCAGCGTCTCCTCCTTCCAACCAAATGCATAAAAGCATATGGAACAAGCGTATGGATGGACTACCTACTACATACCTAGGAGCTTTCCGTCCGACTTTATTTTTTTATAACTTATTTTTTTCTTCATCTTCTTAAGGTACACACATAAAATATGTTTTCTTTCTCCCACACAGACGTACACATTTTAGCCATATTTTCCAAAGTGAATTCGCTATGCATAATATGTCATCTGAACAAGAAATACGGAGGAAGTAGACTAGTTTTTTCCTACCCATATGATGATGATGATCCTTCTTCTTTCTCGGGGCAATTGCTAGCTAACTCACTCACTCAAGTTCAACTCACTCTGTCTTTCTTCAACGAAACACTTCAGTAGCATCTTGTTGCTGTGACGTATATACACTTGTAGTAGTTTCCAAAAAAAATTGTGTGTAGAGGAACATGATATGCATGCATGGATGCCATTTCTTCAAAAAATTCAATCTGCACAACTGAAAAATTGTCTTGGGCAACTACTTCTTCTCCCCTACATTCAAATGTATATATGTATGGGTTTCATCATATCACTCTGAAATTTAAACACTTGAATATGCATAAGACGAGGGAAAAACGAAGCAATAGCAATAAATGAAGTAGTCTTTTCTCAATACCAACCATATTTTGTGATTTGTTAACGCTTTTCTACGCCTTCCCCCCTCTTTTCTCGGTCTTAAATGGGATATTAAGGTTTTTAAAAGTTTATGACTTTGTGTACTTATGTCCTGTTATGTCGTTGTTAGTTGTAAGTTGTACTCCACAAAAGTGTACTTAACAAGGCTAAGGGAGGAGCTGGAGGGAGAAAATTACATGATTTTTCATTTTGTTACACAATCATAAAATCCGGAGGAAAACTGGTTTTCCCGAAAATGACTTAATTATAGTATCATCATGTTTGTTGTCATCATATTTGGTTGGTTATGCCTTTTGAAAGCGTTTTTGCTGTAGGAGTAAACTTTTTTAAGCTCTCCTCAAAAAATTTTTCTCCTTTCAGTTAGGTGCTTAAATTTGTTAATAAATCATATAAAATGTAATCAAGAATAAAACTGCAAGAATGTACGAAATGAAGGTGAACGAAATTCAATTACGCATTTTCCCTACGGAATATAATACAGGCTTAAGCATTTTCTTTTATCTGCGTGCGCTTTCCGGTAAAATGATTCATTCACAAAGTTACTTTCATTTTTTGTGATTTTAATTAGCTTAACTTCTCCTCTTCTAGGCAAAGGAGTATTACGGCTGTAATGAGTAATGCCGTAAATCAGTTTAGATATTTGCATTTGCGCATCCAGTGCTAATGACTAATTAAAATGGAGATAAGACCCGGCGGAAGTGCAGTTGATCGAACGGGAAAACCTATAAAAAGCAAATATACATAATTCTGCAAGAAAGAAAGCACAACAAAAAACAGCGACAGGGACATATGTCGCAATCATGTCAGTCATACTTAGAGCTTTTATCATCATAAAATCTTCATCTGCCAAAGTAGCAGCCGTCCTGCGTTACTTATTCTCTTCAGTTTTAGCATAATATGCACTCAGACAAACACGCTGTGTCTTGTTCGTGTTGTTGCTCATGCTGACACATAATGGATGAAACTGCGGGGACGCTACACAATTTGACAAAAACGCCGGCGCGCACGCATTAACATTTTCTTTCATTTCATTATTCCATCCAACATATTTTTTGTTTTAACAGTATTACTACTATATTCCCAAACGAACGTGTGGTATTCTTTTTTTGAAAACAAAACGAATTTTTCTCAAACGTATTTAATAATACGCAGCAGCCCAAAAAATCTGGATTCGTGCGTCGACATAAGTATGGACGTAAAAGGAAAATCGCATTGTTGAGCGTGCTCAACTCAACTCATATAATTTCTCTTGCTCTTCTTCTTCTCTTATTCTTCGTGCTTTATCAGGCTCCATGCTTTTCTTGAAATTATTGTTGTGATGTAGGCAAAGTGAAAAAAAAGATATCTTCCTACAATTTTTAGCCGAGTGAGCAAAGTTATTGCTGTCTTTCGTTACTTTGCTTGCTTACTTATGTTGTTCATTTTGCCTTCACCCTTTTCATTTTTTTTCTCCTCTTTTTTTACGTACGTTCCAGCCAAAAATAAACTATGGGTGGATCAGATTGACTTCCACTTACTTGTTCAAAACTCTTTTTTCTCAAGGAGTTTATAGTTAGCTTAAAGCATTGGAACTGCTGGTATATATAGTGCAGTGCTTCCAGCAGTTGTAGATAATGGTTATATACTTATTCGCCCTTGCGTAGAAATTTCATTTCACGCATTTTAAAATCAACTCTTCAAGTTTAGTTCTCTTCTTCTTAGCTCAACTCCTTCCAAAATTCTTATCCTTACGCTATGCTATGCTGCTGGTCTTGGGAAGATGAAAAAGCAAACGTAAAGGACTTTTCCACCTCACATCCACTTAAGGTATATATTAGTTTTCCACGTCCTCATGATACAGACAGATATGCATGCAAGTTGCAAGCACACATTTATTTGTGATAAAGTAAGTGCCTCATCTCTGGAAAGGCATGCACTTGACATTATACAGCTTTTAAATGTTCACAAGGAAGAAAAATGAGAAAATTTACTGGGCTTTTGTGGTACAGTCTGGAATAGCATATAAGCTAGAAAAGTAAGGATAGGAATGAATCTTTTGCTTCACCGAGGAAAATGCATACTCATTTCGGCTTGTGTTTATGCAAGAGAACATCAAATATATCCGTGTTGGTGTTCATACGCCTATGTTTTATCCTCATCTTTCTGAGGCTGACAAAGTCTACAAGGAAGGAACAGATTAAACGACCCGAAATCATATTTCCGTTCCTTATGCTGCTGGAGAGTGGAGACTCCCTTTGGTTGTGTAGTTTTGGTCATATACTTTGTTGGCGTATGGATTAATAAGTAACAGTACTTTGAAGTCGTGCCTACGCATCGTAAGTACCTTCCCTTGGTATGCTATGGTTATAGCATATAATATATAAAATGTATAGGGTAGTAAGATTTAGGGTGTTGGTGGAATGGTGTGTGTGGTGTTGATGAAGATCCATGTTTTTATTTTCTTAGAGACTCTCAGTCTACCTATCTTTTAGAAAGAGATGGGCTTCAAATTAAACTTGAAAGTTGATGCAGAACTCTTCATTTTTGTAGACATATTCGTATCATCATCACTTCACTCGGGGAGTATATATGTTTCTTCAAATTTATCCAAACCGTCTGCTTTCCAAAGCATCCTGTCAAAACTATCTACTTACTCTCTGAGTTTGTGAGTTTTGGCAGAAAACTGTCTGGAGGGCTATCAAGTTTTGAAAGGTTTCACACTAACACTACTGTTCCGTACAATCTTATACTGTTTCCTTTTCTCTATATAATTATTATGAAAATGAGAGTTTTTCATAACTATTTATATTTTTACAAACGTTGAGGAGGGTCTAAATATGAAATGGGCAAGTTTAGAATTCAATCACAAAATCATGCGTATGGATTTCGTGGAAAAACAATTGTAACGCGTAGGCAGATTCCATTGAAAATCTCGGGTTATTTTACGCCTTCTTTCAAATATACTGGGAAAATTATATGTTTTCATAGTTGTCATTGAAAACTGTAAACTGATGCCTTTCAAGGAACACCAGTTAACCAGAAAACAAAGGGCCTTTGTCACTTACTGTTATTACGATTTCATATGTGACATTCCAATTCGCCCAGATCGCAAGAACAGATACAAGAATTTACGAGCTATCATCACCAGTAATGGGAGTAAATTTTCTTTGTGATGAAAAAGATTCATTATGTGAGTAATAGTTCTTGAAAAAATACGGAGAAATTTGACCATGTAAAACAGCTCCGCCTATTTACTTCACCAGTAAGTGCAGGGATCACACAAGCCCTAGCAGTATGTGGTCACTTAAGTAGTAAGCCGGTGAAAAACAATGAGCTCATTCATATTTCTTATAAATGAGTAGCTGTCACTACTGTCGCTGCTCCTTTTATTCATTAGCACCAAGTTTCTCTTCACATTCACAGAATGAAGATATTTATTATTCCCATCCACAGGTTCTGTGAAGGTACTTTTATTACCCATGCAGATATTTTTCCATTATGTAGAACAATGACTTCATTCATCAGACACTTTAGGTTTTGCTGAAAAAGGTTGAAAGTAGGAACCCAAGTGTGATGATGAGCAAAAATCCAATATTTAAGATGGATATGGGATTTAAATTCTCATCTATTTCATTTCCTTATTGCTCGTTGGAGTTGGGTTTGGGTATGGTATAATCTAAAATTCAAAACATAAAGATGTGTATAATCCCCCGTTTCATTTCAACATTTTCAACTCTCATGTTTACCATCCTCATCATCATGAAGGGTGTCATTGTTCTGCTTAATATTTGGGATCCAACTTTGTTGGTGTTTTGTTTTCTGGCCTGGTTTTTGGTTTTGTAAAATGTTTTTGTAGTCTGTAGTCAACCCATGTAGATGAGTTTTATATGGAATGTCTGCACATAATTTACAAAACAAGTAAGCCATGTTTCTGTCTTGTTTTACTCGAAAGTTTTTGAGGGACTTTGGGTCTCAAGAGAATATGCTACTGTTTTATGAGTTCATGTGTAGTGGTGCATCAGGAAACGGACCCCACTCAATGCATCTTGAAGTAATTTTGGATGAAATATGGAACTGTCACCAGTAAGCCGCCTGCATTTCATGTTGGGCGAGGTCCTGCTGCTTGCATCATTGAAAGTTTTCAACCAAAACTGCTATGACCCATGACGTTACCATTAATACTGGTGAGATAGCGTATAGCGTACCACAAAAAAATGTTTTCACTTACTACATTATTATGTAGAATGGCTGCGGCATTACAGCTTGCCCGCACAAATATATAATATAATGTATTAATTGACAACCTCAAATAAGTACAATATCGTAAATAACGTCAGTCTTGATTTAATTACTTGCTACAATGTAAAATTAAATTCAGTTCAGCTAGCAAAAAATGTTGTATTATTTGTGTCTTATATTATTATTGGTTGAACGAACTCAAGACAAGACGCTCATAAATTTTAGTTTGAACTTATATGCTGACTTCTGTACACTTGTTTAAACCGTAAACAGATGACATGCCACGTAGGCAATTAATCTGAATACTTATCTATAAAATTAGGAAGTAATAGCAGGCAAGCTGCTTTAATAAAGATGGTAATAGGTGTGTAGTTAAATATATTGCATTAAAAAGAATTAGCAGTTATAGTTTGAGTTACCAAACCCATGCTGCAACTATTACCAAGAATAGGAAAAAATGCTTAGTTTTCAGTTCTGTTGTACATTAATGGAAAAACGCATGTGTTGATACAAAATTGAGTAAATGTGAACTTATATACATATAAGCCTTCGTTTCGCTGCTATAAAAGCTTTACTTGGACAAAATAGAAAATGTGGTTGTTGGGTACAGTTGCGTAATTCTTTTACTCAGGTGTAGAAACGTTCATGTTAAAGTGATCTCAAATAAAGTTGTGAGTAAATATGTACATTTTATATTATGTAAAGTCTGTGCTTGCAATTTTATTACGCGACTACTTCCAAAAACTAAGTAAGTATGAGTTTAATATATAAATATACCGTATCATGTGTATGAGCTCATATTTAAGAGGCCTTAGGTTGGAATGTTCAATGTTTGCACAGGGGAACTAAAAATGAATATTGAAAATGTAGATTTTCAGTCCTTTTGGTAAGTAAGTCTCTTACACTTTTTTTCTAAATGTCTTCATGTTCCAAACCCTTTCTCTTCTTTCTCTTAATAAGGAATATATAGCTTCTCCTGGAGCTACTCTTGCCATGCAATAGGCTGATGGCTAGGGGCAATATGTAATAAAGAGGCAGGTAGGTGAGTGAACTCAGCTTAAGGAGCACAGTACTCAACCCTGTGTCATACTTCATACTATATTACTTTTTCTTTTGTCAGGACTGGACTGAAACTGCTGCTGAGAGTAAGTTTATGAAGTACAATTTCAGTAACCTATAGCTATTGCGCTTTCATTTCAGTCGGTGAGTGAGTGCCGGGGAATTACTATTACGTTTTGGCTCCGGTTCAGCGTTTTATGATGAAGAAAATGGCAAATCCTTCATTTTCTTGTAATTGAAGTGGAAAAGTACTTGACGGATACAATGAGAAATATCATATTGCACCCATGATGATACAAAGTAAGTAATGTAAGCATACTCCCCAAAAAAAGCACTCTGGAATTCTGGCTGACTGTCGACTGTCGATTCCCATTTATGATGTAGCCAGTAGTGCGTGTAAGAAGAGGAACGGAACTGTATATTATGCTACTATCCATTTTTATTTCGATGAGTTCTACTTTGAGTGGGTTTGGTTTCGCGTCAGTGTTATTGTGGAAATGATGATAGCCGATGATGACTCAAGCTTGTAATGATTGAAGCATTAAATTACTATGCCACAATGAAATTGGGATGGAATTGTACTACAGATCAGATCTCCTATCGATTACCGAAAAGAAAGAAGGAAGATTGGGTTGGTGAAAGGAGCAAAAATTGCCTTGATTTAATTTCATTGCTCTTGTGTCTAATCTACCTACGTCCTTGTCATTAAGCACAAGATGCCTGTCAATTATAAACTCATCACAACAAATTTTTTACTTGTTAAAACTGGTAATCTGTATTTTGCCCACACACAACACACTGGTTTTGACTGTTTTGAGTGGATTATATCTGGTTTCCTAAAATTCAGATTGCTGTTGCTGATGGTAAACACTCTTTCATGCCTAACATACACTTAACATGACATCGAACGTGGGCGAAAGCGAAAAGAATATGAAATCATAAAGTTTAACAACTACATTGTTAGCCATAGAAGTTTACCAACTTTAATTGGATTTCTGTGAACTGAAAGAAATTGGAAAATATTTTTTCATTGACAATATACTCATTAAAACTTTCATAATTGGTTGTATAATATATAATACATCTGACTGCTGGAGGCTATATATCTTGTCGTTGATGGATAGTGAGCGTTCGTTTCGTTGGTTGTTATTGTACTTTTCATAAAGAAATTATATAGCTGCCAATTATGCGAAATATAATACACATGGACTAGCATAAAAAGTAGGGTGGTGAATAACTATTTATCAAATGAAGAAGGAGAAACAATTTATTGTGTGAAGGGAAAATTGATAAGACACAATTCACAAACTGATGTTGAAAGTTTTTTTAATGACTTCATGTAAGCGTGGATCTTGTTCGGATGTAGAGAAAGTTACGTGGATGTACAAAAACAAAAAGCAAATAAAGCAATACTCATTAATTTATTACCTAATTTCAGTCATCTTGACGAATTTTAATCTAGATCTGTGATTTTTCTTTTCAAACAATCAACAACCACTCGCTTACAAGAGCCATTTAGTATAATATATAAAGAATTGAAAACCGCGATTTGCAATCATTCTTTTCCGGATTAAAACGGGAAAGTTACAAGATCTGATCAAAATGATAGATCCCATTCAATGTTGGCTCCGATCCAATCATAATATATCTTTGAGAGAGTAAGAAATCACGAAACTGACTTGCGTCTTGTGTAATTTATGCAAAACTTATCAACTTATCACATTACAATAGAAAATTCAACTTTGACTAACGGTTGTTTGTTTTCAGCACCCTCAAACCTCCCCCTTCTCATTATCATCAGAAAGAATATAAATTGCAAACCTGATGATGAGTAGATGAATTATAAATGCATTTATAACCAAGCTTTCTTTTCTTTCTTTCTGAATAGAACTCAAAGGTTGCATAAAAGGTTTAATGCACTAAAAGTAATCGCCAAAGCGGTTTACGTGTGCAGCAAATTAGAGGGGTGCATAAAATGAGAAGGAAAGAGAAAAAACAGTGCATAAAGTTTAGTAATGAGTAAACTTTGTTTATCATTATCTAAATCCTTTCCCCTTTACATTACAAACCTTGCATGATGAGCTCGTAAAGAATCTGTAGTGCAGTTTAAACGGAATAAAAGTACCGTTTACTATCGTGCTAGCATGTAGAAATGTCATGTATCTACAAATTTGTATTCCATCTGTTTAGTTCGTTGCGCAAATGCTTGCAATATTGTACGCAATATTTATAATACTAATATATGAAATATTTTGAAAACCACTGAAGGATTTAGTATTACCGCGGACAAGATTTTCGCGATGAATTCGTAAGCTAAATCCCATCTTAAATTCTCCAATGCTAAATCCCATGTTAAATTTCCTAATGCTAAATCCCTTGTTAAATTTCCCAATGCTAAATCCCATGTTAAATTTCCTAATGCAAAATCCCATGTTAAATTTCCCAATGCTAAATCCCATGTTAAATTCTGTAATGCTAAATCCCATGTTAAATTCTCCAATGCTAAATCCCATGTTAAATTTCCTAATGCTAAATCCCATGTTAAATTTTCCAATGCTAAATCCCATGTTAAATTCTCCAATGCTAAATCCCATGTTAAATTTCCTAATGCTAAATCCCATGTTAAATTTCCCTATGCTAAATCACATGTTAAATTCTCCAATGCTAAATCACATGTTAAATTCTCCAATGCTAAATCCCATGTTAAATTTCCTAATGCTAAATCCCATGTTAAATTTCCCTATGCTAAATCACATGTTAAATTCTCCAATGCTAAATCACATGTTAAATTCTCCAATGCTAAATCCCATGTTAAATTTCCTAATGCTAAATCCCATGTTAAATTTCCTAATGCTAAATCCCATGTTAAATTTCCCTATGCTAAATCCCATGTTAAATTTCCTAATGGTAAATCCCATGTTAAATTTCCTAATGCTAAATCCCATGTTAAATTCCCTATGCTAAATCCCATGTTAAATTTCCTAATGCTTAATCCCGTGAAACAAGTGGAAAACGTTACGTACGTTGTATATGTTTTTCCGATACCTGAATTAGCTCTGGTCAGTTTTTAACATATGGTTTTAGCATTTGATATATAGGTGGTTAGGTTAGTGTTAGATTAGAAGAAATTGGTTTATATTACCCTAAACCGAAACAAACTAAGTTACATGGACGTACCGTTAGTCGATTTTTATTATGGGATTTACTTGGCTTGAGGCTCAAATTATTAGATGAGATTTAGCATTCGCTGTTTCTTAATAAAGGATAGACAAAGCTCTTCTTTTTTGTGTATGGGATTTATTCACCTGGCACATTGACTGTGCACCGCCATGCGGCACTAGTTTATTCTATCAAAATTAAGTGTGAAATTTTGATTCACTAAATTATTCCTAATTAAATGGGCCACATCGAAAACCTCAAATAGAAAATTTTGGCAGGAAGTAATTGGAATAGCTGATGCCGTCCCAAAGAAAATAAACATGTGCTACCGCCACCTCGACATCTGAATGTGACAAAACTATTATTTTTTATTTTTCTGAGACGGCCTTACTTTCATGATGCATATTTCTACTGAATTCAGTGAAAGAAATGTGAACTTGTGATTTTTTTGGCTCTCTTACTTTTTTTATTCCATCCATGTTAAGGTATGCTTGAATCATGCCATGCCAGTACATCAGTGGGTCACAAAAATGTCTTTTAAAAATGAGCCAAACTTTCGTCTCAAAACAAGTCACAAGAAAATTCAAGAAAACAGCAGCTGTTGTTAATGAGGCTAATAATATTAATTTTATATGCAGAAACGACTTTATATGTAAAGAATCACAATGGAATTGACAAGCAGACGACTTGTTATTTTCCCTTCTCATGAGTTGAGTTACCAAAGTGCCTTTCGCTGCTGCCCACCCATTTTCGCTACAAGCTTTTTTACTTAATGTGCCAAACTATTTTTATTTCAAGACGAACAAATAACGAATCACAGAAAATCTTCTTAGCTCGTTATTCTGTTTTTGAACAGCTCTCATTACATTACTTTTTAGAAGAATGGAGAAATAAAATTGGTCTCGCTTCAATCATGCAGTTCAAATTGGCAAAAATTGAACGAAAACAATCCGAACCAAGCCAGCCCTCGCATTTTTTTCTTTTTAGTTAACGAGTAACACAGTAATACAAATTGGGAGAACTAGACTCTCTGAAAAGCTGGCAATTAAACTTGATCCTGTTGTCAAATTGGCACTTATGTATGTATATATGTCTCGACATTTCATTGGCAATTGGCATGAACGAAGGCATTTCAATGATTCACAGACAACAATTTGTGAAATTACGACTATAAACGAGCAAATAATGAAGTCATCTTGTAGATGACACTGGCCTCGAAAACATATAGCAAATGCTTGCGTACAATAGTAGTACAAATTGCTTTAAGCCTAATTTTCTTCACGTTCCATGAGCTTGTAATAGCATCGTATATTCATTCATGTTCAATCAGGCAGATTTTACATTTGTGTCTATGAGTTTGAATACACGGAGATGGAGACAGGAGACCTACATGTGTTTCTGTCAAAGGGCAGGACATATTTAAAAAAAATCTTACAGTTTACACACACTCATAAAGGTACATGGAAAGGCAACTGAACTCCCGTATTGTGTTCGCTCGACCAACGTGAAGATAATAAAAATAGAAGAAAATGATCTCTGGCAAAAAGGAAATTGGCAGGATTTTTCCTTGGAATTTACAGCCCAAGAAAAAAAACGTACTTTTGATTTTTGTGTTCTGTGTGCTCTCTCTCTCTCTCTCTCTCTCTCTGCGACTACATGTGGTGTGGAGTGTGGAGGCCACAAAAGTCTAAAGTAAGCAAAAGGAAAGAGAGAGAGGATGCAGCCCGGAAATTTGTAATGGGCTAAAATGGAAATGGAATCAAGTGGAATGTAATAAAGAAATGAAATGAAATACATTGTGTTGAGGAAGAAAGGAGGGTAAATGGCATATTATTTTGGAATGTACACCTTATACCATAATATATAAAAAAAAATAGTGTGGATACATGTACATAAGTATCTAATAAGTAGGATGCATTTACTCACACTAACAATATATCGACATGTTTTCACTTTTCACCAACATCTCCATTATTGCAGGCATCCAGCAATTGAGCTATGTGAACCTTCACCCCTACCCCTGCCTCATAATAAGACAACCTGACTTTTGTGATGAAGTATTTTTTATGTAACTTTTCATTCTCCTATAAACTTTCTTCCTTTCTTCCGTGGCCTGTTGTGGATGTATCATTGTGCGAAGAAAGATTTTGGAATTGTGTGTGTATGTGTGTGTGCGTGTTCAGGTTCACTCCATCCAGAGACTGTGGTTTCTTTGCCATTGATGCGCAGTTTCCTCTATTACCCCCTCAAAGCAGTTTTCTTTTAAATGGAATCAATAAATAAACTGGTTCGTATGAAAACAGGATATTTGTTCGTTTCATGATCGGAATCGTAAAATCAAAAATGACTTGTGAACAACACAAGGCTTATAACTACCCTAGCTCCTGTATGTTGGCGTACCAGGACAGGATTTATATGGAGCCTGGAAAGCATATTATACGAAAAATAGTTACACAAAATAAAGTTTGTATATTTGGATACAGAGGTATAATTTATATAACTGTGTCTGCGCTCATCTTTAGAAATGATGAGCAGGTTTATGAGTACCTGTCTCATTTACAACATAAAAAACAGGTCGACAATAAAACATGTTGAATGAGAGTATGTTTGTATTCAAACCGAAAAGTGAAAGTTTTTTTCCTACGTTCAAATTCCCACACTGATCACACATTTCAATACCAAACACACTTGATGTTTAAAAAAAGTTCGTCACTGAAACTGACACTTGAGATCATTGTTGAATTGTTGGATGATCGGGTGTATAAAATTCTTTTACATTTCGACAGCAGTGAATGTATTTTCCCCTCGTTCCCCGCACCGCTCTGAATTGAATGAAATAATGTGAAACCTGTGTGGGTGTATTATGCAATTCGTGTTGCACGCAATCAATGTTTTCAAGCTGAAGAGGGAAAGAGAAATTGAATGAGTACCAATATTACATGGTACACTTGATGCTTTGCAATTCGTCTGTCAATTCACTAGATGAAATCCAATTGAAGACATTCAATTGACAGCATAGGAGAAAGAAAGAAAAGAACGAAAGAAAAAAACCTTTACCACTACTACTGCTACTCCTCTGTTAAGAATCAACTCTCTCATCGTCAGAGTTCCTCACACAGGGGAATGGATAAGTATCTTTTGATCAAAGTCTATCTGTCTTTGAGGTTCGTGAAAGCGAGGAACTGAGTAAGCAAGCAGCAGGTAGATTCTTTGTAAAGGTGAATTGCAATCGCATGGAATAGTAAAAGGAAAGGATGAGGATATGTATATCAAGTCTACCATTTTAACTGAACACCTTTACATATATGCAATGTACTTTACTTTGATCCTTGTATTGACCGAAACTTTGATGCTGGATATGTGAATGTAGAACACATAACGTAATGTTTATATACTCAAAATACATTAAACCTACTTGGGTATATAAGATGGAAGGAACACTTTCATTTGATCATCTCATGTTTAACATTGAATTGCATGTGCATTGATATTCAGTATTCAGTGTATGTATGTACTTGCTATCAATCAACGGTTGCCGGATTTTCAGGCTGTTTAAATTCCAAGAAAGTAGTGTGTGTGCCTTATCAAAACAAATAAAATAGCTTTCAGTAACTCTGTGAAATATAAACTTTACTTTGCTTCTTCTTCTGCTTGAAAAATGAGAGGATGGATGCACTGATGCATTTTTTTTGTACTTGGAAATTCGGATGGGATGTTGAAGGCGATACATAACCCAAACTCAAAATCGAGGCACAGTGGCATGTTACACGACATGAAACTGGAAAAGGAAGTTGCATCTTTTGTGCAATACGTATATTAGGTGGAGACTATATAGAAAGCATAAATATATGTACACATTATATGGCTTGGTTGGTTGATATCACAGGGAAAAGGTAGGAAAACTTGTAATTCCTGAAGTGAAATAAAACCCGTTCGTTGCTCTGATAGCTGACAAATGGTATTCGATTTGGAAGCGGAAGAAAGGGCTGCAATCTGCAATATCGAGTTTCGTACGTCCATAGAAGATAACATTAAGGATATTCATGAAAGTTTTCAAAATAATTTCATTAGTTTAGCATCTGGAAAGTTTTGTATGAAGTCATTTACGTGCATCCGATGACAAGAAGTCTGCTAACTTTATTAAGAACTATATGAGAAGTGCTATTTTCCTTCATAATTTATTATATTTTGGTATTATTGCAAGTTCATAAGAGCATTTAATAATCTTAAATTGAAATTCGAGAAAATTATTATGTTTTTTAAATTATGTACTCGCAAAATGTACTATTACATATTTTAGAGAAAGATATTTTCTTTCTCGTCTTCAATAATCAAGCAGTGGGATAGAACTCCAGTAAAATATTTGCATGAACATATTCCATCGACTTTTAATGATTTTACAAATTTCATTATAATATTCCCAGACATACTGTTCTCGACTAAAATTTCATTTCAGAGTCCGTCAGCTTTAGTTAGTCAGATTCTGTTTTTCCAACTAGTAAACAGTAAATAAAAGACACATAAATTAAGTCTGAAATGAAGGAAACGGAAAGTGTGGAACTGGAAACGAACAGGAGACCTGATAAAACGGAGGAAGTAAAAACGAACAGTTTTTTACATTGGCTGTCTCTTACTTTCCATAAATAATCTTGAGCAAAATTTTGAGAAATTCGATCATTATAATTTACAATATAGAACTATACTTATATCTCAAGTAGCCCTACCACACCTGTTTACATCGAAGCATACAAGTGTCTCATTAAGCTGATTACTGAGGCATAATTAAGGAACAAGAAAAGGGAAATTGAATTCCTTATTTTTTTCTTTGAATCCTTGTTTGCTTTCTCATAGTTGAATGCTGTGTTGCTGTTACTCAGCAAAAGGGAGAGAATTAATGGAAGGAAAAATCAACTTTCCTTTTTCATCATAATGTGATTATCGGTCGTTTTTCTTATATTATTGCTGCTTCTGTGGATATCAGATATTTTTCTTTGAGGAACCTTTTTCAACACGGAATTTTTTGTCACTAACAACACAACTAAAACGGTTGACTGAGCGTGTGTAATTTATGATTTCTCATGCAAGAAGTAAATCTTTATAAAGTATTATTTTCTAGGAAAGCTAAATTCACGAAATGATGAAAGTAAACTGGAGTCTTAGAACCCAAGAATTCTGTCTATGACGCGTGTTTTCGTATTGAAAGACAAAAAAGAGAAATGAACTCCATGTAATAATCCCTCTGGTCATCTTCTCTCATTTCGTTGGCTTTTATTTTCTGTCCTCCTCCTTCTTTTTTGCTTTGTTGGTAAGATGCGAAAGATGAAAAATCTCATCTAGACTTCCTGCGTGTTAAACAGTAATGACATGGTCATGTTCAGTCGCTGCTGTTGTTACTGTGATGGTGATGATATTGGCCTTTCCTAAGGGGGTTCCTTCCTTTCAATCTTTCTTCTACTCTGCAAAAAAATTGTAGAAATCGGCCTTCCTGCTGCCTGTCTAACATAACATGTCGTCGCAGTTGAGTCGGCACTACTGGCGTAAAAAATGGAGGAAGGAATGTATAATACGCATTTCGTTATATGCCTTTTGCATCTCTGTGACAGTTGCGTTGAAAAGAAAATACAAAAAAATTGGGCTTGTCGTCAGTGAGAATCACACACATTGTAATATGTTGGATATGAGTAGAGAGCAATGCTTCCTAAAATCAACAACAGACTTCCAAAAATAACTTGGATTCATGTCCATGCATGTCCCTTACACTATACACTTCTTTGATGCTCGCAAATAATATTAAAGTAAAGTAAGGACGTGAGGAGATTCCACATGAATAGTTATATTAAGGAAGGATATATACAACGTTAGGTTTATGAGTACCTATTTTGGTGACACTGCCATTGTCATTGTGTAGATACTAAAAAATGCTGGAAGGCATGGTCTTTTTCCTCACCCGCTGAAAGAAAAATAATATTCTGTAGCCTTTTTTGAGCTCCAAATTTTGTCATTGTCAATGTCGGATCAGTAGTAGGCAGTCACACTTGAATTGCGTGTTAAATGCAAACAGTTCTCGTATAGGGGCGTGATTACCACAAGTTGCACAAAAGGACTGAAACATCGCTCGAGGTTCTTGTAAGGAATCGTAATTACAGCGCTATACTAAACTTGCACGTCTGACGTCACGCAAGTATACAAAAAAACGTTACTTATTTTTATAATGAGCCTCTTTCCAACTCAATATTTCACAAGTCGATAATTTAAAACCTAACATTTTTTTACACTTTTTAGTCAAACCAAACTGTAAGTTAAACTCAAAATTTTAGTGGAACTGTTTAGCTAATTTTACAAATTTGGACTTGCTCTTTTGACAAGCCAAGTCAAATATCTCTTTCAGTTGCGGCTAATTTGACAAGCAACAAATGCCATTCTGCTTCAAGCCTCAAGCGAATGCTATATCATCACCATCATCCTCTCTAGCTCTAGCTTTGCAATATTGTGTTTCATTTTCGTTTCTTCTCAAGTTTTTATTTCCAAAGTAGGAAGGAAAAGTGGAAGTATAAAAAAAGGAAAGAAAAACATAAGGGGTGACGCGTGCTTCTTCATCTCATCTCTCTCCGGAAAAAAAGTGATCTTAATCACAAAGCACTGACTGACATGAACTGCCACTTGGCTGCAGCTGTTGTTGATTGCTTACAACGATAAAATACCAACATCTCTACCTTCATCCACCTAAAATTCTCAGTTCAAAGGTTTTCTCTGGTTATATATACAATATGTATTTAGAAAAAACGTTGCCGTAATAAAAACAACCTAACTTGTTTACGTTATATCATTAATGAAAATGGAAAAGTAAATTAAGTACATGCACATACTCCCACGAAACTGGTTAGTAAAGGAAGAGAGTCTCGTTTTCCCTTGCCACGTACTTACCTCTATGTAGAAAACGAATCTCTCTGTGTAGATAGATACATATGTACACTTCTTATATGTAAAAGATTTGATAAACAAAAGCCTACCAAAGTTATGATGACTTAAAGTTATTTTGGCTCGTAAATTTACTGATTTCATTTAGTACTATAGCAGTTCATGAAAGGCTTGCCAGCTTCTACTAATAACAAAATGGAACTTACGAATTCGGAGAATGAAAAAAAAACAATGGAAAGGGTATTTTACATATGTATGCTTACACATGTGCCGTTTTATTCATTGTATTTGTTTGGATCAATTCCTGAGGGATGCTTCCATTTGCCATGTGAAAGGATACTACATTGATTTGCTTTTAAATAATTTACGTTTTATTTACTACGCCTCAAAATATGGTGGCTCACAATCACATTGGTTTTAAACCCGTTATTCCACATGACGATTTTCTGATTACTCCCTTGATGCAATATAAAAGCTGTATAAATTTAGAGGGATACGCAGAATTTGATGTGCCTACATATATTTGTATACATTTGTAATGATATATATGTATGTTTTTGGACGGTCTGTTTCCGCAAGGCGTATATACTCATTTCCTTCAGCTGATTTCCTTGTGATTGGAATAAAAAAAAGGGGAAACTTTTCGTCAGATCTGAATTGTGAACTGAACCAAAGCTTACACACCTCTGAGGTTTGAACAATACATCTTGACACTAACGATTTTACAAGAGAGGAAGACAGGAAAAAGACTCAAAAGACTTGTCATTTAACATTTCGTAACTAACCTTCAACCCGTTGCCCATCCCCTTCTTGGTTCTTTCACAGTAACTTTCCCTTTCTTGTTTTAAGCATTAAAGCAGAGCAAGTTAATGAACCTCTGGATGACTACTTCCCTAATGGATGCACACCTTCAAGCCATAAATTAAAGACGTTGACTTTATAGTAGCCAGCCAACTTTGCTCGAGTTTCCTCTCCATGTCCTGAGACGTTTTTTAAGATAAAGAAAAATGGAATTGGGAATTAGTTGAAGGGAAAGCTTTTATAATAAGCATTGCATACGCACATAAATATACCACCACACCACAGAGTTTTTTTTGCTGACTGTATAAAAGGTTCATGCTGTCTCCATACGTTTTTTGACGAGAAGACTGCCTGCGGGTTATAATTGGCTTGTCGACGACGTGCCGTGTATCATTATGAATTACAAAATAAATCGATGCATTCTTCTATTCTCTTTCCTGTTTGTCTTCTTTTTTCCATTCCTTTCTTTATATTTCACTGAACTTCCCTTTTTCCACTACCCATCATTTTCCTTGGTAATGTCACGTCTTCTTGTCTCAAAAAATTATTGTGTAGTAAAAAACCTTTTCTGACTTTTCCCAGCATCGCGCTTCTTCCTCGCATGTTCATCTTTTACATTGAACTTATACTTTCTTCCGCTTTACATAACATGCAACTCTTGATTACGGCACGAATGCGAGTTGTGTAGATGAGATAAATGTGGCTTTGACTACACACGTCATATAAATTCAAGAAGGATGGAGGATGCGATGTCGGAGAAAGCAAATAAGACTGGGGTCTAGTCTACTACAATCTGGTTTGTCCTAATGTTGGTGGTGGTCGTGTAGGAGAGTTAGTTGTGGCTCAACTTCAATTGACGATTTGGAGTATCGCACGGTGATGAATCTTCATAAAACCTTTGAGTTTTTAGTTGAGCTGCGCTATACCATTCTACATTCCCCGCTTGTGCTGACTGCAGTGGTAATTTCATAGTCAAATGAGATTCTCCAAATTAAGATTAATGAACAGTATGATTGGTTCCGACAAGTTCCATATAGTATGCATATTATGCCCTAAACCCCTTGCTTTGCATTTGCTGCACGGGAGGATTAGGAGTCTCTCTCCCGCTCCGTATGCATTGTTGGTGCAGCACAGCTAGCATCTGCTATACTGCTCCCTGATTTTTATGGACATGATGCAGATGTTACTTTTGTGCTTTGGTCCACAATTCCACATGATGATGATGATGGTCGTCCATACAAGATATTTCTGTGGAATATCTAGTAGAAAAATGCCATAATCAATATGCATGAACTCCCCAAAAACTTCCAACTTTTGATCAGATTTTACCATATTATCACAATTGACTAATGTGTTTCAATCACTGCTTCTCAGAACAATTGCCCACAATTTTGTGGCCGAGGGATGGGAAATAAAGTTAAAATGAAAAGTTGAGAAATTTTGCATCAATTAATCATTCAATCAGAAGCCAAAAAGTGAGCGTTCATTCATACATGTAGTATGTACTTATATTCATGCAGATATTATACTAAACTCCGCATTTAAAAAAAGGGATGTACTTTGCCAAGAGAAAATTGATCCATGCTGTGCTATACTTAAGTATGCTAGGGAGAGAATCCTGAGCATGACGATCCAATTTCCAATATCACGAAACTTGTCACCATACAAAATAATAAATCATGCAGGGCATTTCCGTTTTCCCCTTTTCCAAAAAAGATTTATCAACCTTCAATATTAATCCCGTTGGACAAATATTTGGAGGACTTGATTTCGTACTGCATTACATTACACTACTCTACATAAATGTTGTATAAATGTTTCTTTTCATCATATACATATTTATGTATATATATATGTATCTTTCATTTGATACATGATATAATGCGAAACCTTTACTTTACGGGCTACTTTTGCTTTGCCATCACGTAGTGACCATGATCAATGATCATTTATATATGTGTATCTGATTTCCAGGACTTGTCTTCAGGCTGGAAACACAAGTTTGTGTGTATTTATGTATATATATACCACATCAATCCGATTCTAAATACATTTACACAAGGACTTCTCTTTTTTCGCAAAAAATAGATGCATGACTGCTAGACGATTTATGAATGTGCAATAGTGTGCATCAATGTTTAAGCCCTGTCCTCTCTTTTCAGGCAAACTTATACGAGGAATGAAATGAAGGAGTAGTAGTGGCTAAATAACACTATCTATTTGCCAAACAAACCACATAAATGCGGTTTCTAGCATTTGTGTTGGCTTGGCATAAGATACGGAGAATTTGAGCTTTACAAAGTTGTCACTTATGGAAAGCATCTACTATGTATACCTACTCTGATCCGAGTCTTCTTTCTCTCGTAGATCATATGTGACTTTGAGTTGCAACTTGCAACACACCGTTTTCGCTTGTAAAGGAAAGTCAAACGCAGAAGACTCGCATGAATTTGGAGAGAGAGAAACTCATTGACTGAGTGAGTGCAAACTTGAATTTACTTTAGGGGTACACTTGGAAAGAAATACGTTTATAAATACTTGTGGAGAAATGTGGTAGGTAGTAGGTGGTGGATATGGAAGTATGCAATGCACTTATCTACTTCCATCAACATTACCTCTCACTACTTATAAGTGAATATTAGGATGTGAAACTGTTTAGTGCTCAAAGAGCTCCACCGAACCATGCAAATAAATGCTGAGGGCATAAATACACACGTTGTTACAACATAAGTATACAAGAGCCATTCATTGAGTCACCGATGTGTACAAAATGTTCTGTATTTATGGTTGATGGATGCTTACGAGCTAGTAGTAAAGTACGCATACTGTGTACATTTCTCTTTATGTATTAAACACACACTAATATAACATAATATAACATCAACACAAGCACAATTGTCTATTGATTGCCATGCTAAGTTTTTATTGTGTTTAGTAAAAGTATGCATGTATATGTATTCATAGATGATATTTATGTACGTAACATCTTTCTATCTCCCTGAGCTGAGCAGGGTGCATGATTACAATAAATCATTGCCAACAGAGTTTCCAGTCTCAGAGACTCCACTTCCACTGTTTCTACATCTCCCTATGGCGATGATGCGAGAAGGCCAGAGAGATAGTTAGCAGCAGTGAAAGAGCGAAAGTGCCACCACACACAGAAGGAGCAGTAGTAGTAGTAGTAGTAGTGGTGGTATCAAAAAGAGAGAGATTCTCAAAGGTATACTCACACTCACTGCTGCGTGTATGTAGTTGTGTAATGTATGTGTGTGTGCCCCCTACAAACATCATGAACTTTGTTAGCTTCCTTGTACATTTATATCATGTTCTAAAAGATTTCCAACATTAGTTACTATGTCATGCAAAAGAGACTTCAAAAAAGTAGTGGCCTGCTTTTGGTCTTTCAAGTTGAAATTGGAACTAGTGATCTCAGAGCAGCTTGTGAGTTTGCTTTGACTTTGGCTCTATATGCATGCTCCTGGAATGAAAGGATATAGAGATGTCTGGACTATCTCTTGCGTAGGGAACACCCGGAAAAGAGGATGAAAGCAAACCTATAGATTCATTTCGTGTATAATTTCCCATCTGTGTGTATGAGTTTATATATATATCCTCAATTCCAATGCTGATATGCATTAGTGCTTCCTTCCCGCTCCTTTTCTGGTTTCCTTTTATTTGTGTTTTGTAGTCAAAATAAGATTAAAAGCAGTACAACATTTGAATTCTCCAATCTAAAAGTAAGCAAACAAGAACATGCTTTCAACTAAACTCATGGAAATATCTCAACTTAGCTGTTTGGTGAAAAGGAGAAACATCATGAACGTAACGTCAACAAAATGTACTTTATGTTTGGCATACTGAGAGGGGAAAAATAATTGCGCTTTGTGTGCAATATTATTGTTATGAGCATTACCTACTCTTACTCCTTCTTTAGTTTTTTTTCGGAGACAGTTATTTGTCTACAGTTGATTCTCAGACAAAAAGGCCATGATATTTTGTATTCACATACACGTAGTCCAAACCAATTTTTTTGGGGTATGGGTTGGTACATCTATATACTCTAGGGAGTATTTGAATGGATAACGGATAAAATTTTTGGCAACCAGTCAAATCACTTTTCCTTTTTACTTTTAATCTGCAAAAAAGTAACCGAGAAAACGTGCACCAAGTCCCTTTCTCCTATTCAAAGATGAGATTCCGCTTCACATATGAAAACGTGTCATTGTTATGAATATTACTTTTCTGGCAAAGTATCCGCAATTGAATATCTATATTGAGAAAGCCGAAAGTTTTTTTTACCAAAGTGGATAGATACATTTATGCACGTACATCAGGATAAGGAAAGCTGTGATACAGAAATAAAATGTATTATGCATATTTCGTAACTACGAATGACTTCATTTGTATTCATTCCTTTTGTGCTCCAAAATCCTCGCCCTAAGTCAAGTTCCTGATGGGTAATTATGAGTAAGATTGGTTAATGTGGGAAATATCCTCTTTTCTTCTTGTGGTTTAAGGAAAAAGACAATATACATGTATATATAGATGTACCAATATAATATTCATACGTTTTTGTACAGAGAGGGGAGGATTTTTGGATAAATTTGGGTTTCTAGCTTTTCCTCCAGTTTTCCCAGTTCTTCCTTCCGTTTTCTTTCTCAGCTTGAGGGAAACGAAAAATATATACATTATAAGAATGAATTCATTTGAGCTGCTTCCAAGCCAAAATAGACGTACATACATACTTTTAGTATATGCATGAAATTTTCCCCTTTCTTTCTACGAAAACCTAACCTAAGCCATCTTTGCCTTTGCTTGTCTTCGCCATCTTCCTACTCTTCCTCCTCCTCTGTCTTCTCTGGTGACAAGGAGTTTCGGTCTGGTGAAGATGCTTGGTTGTCTTCTTAGTTTTCTTTTGCCATTATTACCAACTCCTTCAGTGATAAAGGCCCAACTGACGCAACACAAGTATGAAGCACGAGTACATACAGCAGTTCCTGTGCTGAATTTGAAAATTACTAAGAATTTGAGGACGTTATAAAGGGGATGTATTTTGTGGAAATCTTGGGGCTTGGTATCCTCATGAAAAACTCACACAAACACAGCTTTCAAAAAGCTTCCAGGGATTCCCTTAAGAGAATTATTGTCATCATTTGAATTTCTTAGAATGGGATGAATGAGATGCTTGAGCATGTACATACGCAAAATCTCTACTTACTTACATAAGCAACGTATAATAACTATACAGCTACGAATAATTCGAAACCAAAAGTGGAGTAAAGTAAGGAGAGAAGTCAAAGTCAGTGCCTCCCTACAGTAATAATAAAATGCTTCCAAAAATGAGTCCCCAGCACTCTCAAACCATCTTCTTAACTTTACCCTAAGTGGGCGAAGTACATCATTTACAAGGAAATTTGTGGCTTTAGATGCAGCCATTAAATGAGACCGCGACCGGAGAACATGTTGTTGGTGTTAGTACAATAATAAGAAGCTTCTTATAGATTTGAAACGCCAACTTACACGTAGACTATGCTACTGAACAAACCCACAACATCCAACAAATCCAACTTCAACATCTTCAATGTTTTTATGAATTTATTCCAACTTTATTTACTAATCTGGAAAGTATAAGGTATTTTCAAAGAAATGAGATAATATCACATTTCATAAAAAAAGGTTGTTTAAAGGATTCCTCGAAACTGCTGCTGTTAAAATAGTAAAAACATGATTTGTAGCTTGCATCGTGCTCCTGCACTTGTGCATACATTTAACTGCCGGATGAGCATTGCACGAGTACACACACAGCCAGCCATTGCACAGCACACATGTGATAAATATAAAAATAAAAGATGAACAGGAAATGGATAATGGGGCACACTTTCAGCCATTACAAATATATATTCATCCTTTGATATTTTTTATTTCTTCTTCAAAGTAAAATGCAGAGAAAGAACTTTTTTTAAGTGTAACTGATAACTTATAATGCGCTATAATCTGGTTGAACGACTTATATGTATCCTTCTATCCCTCAAAAGTTTTTCCCTTTCTTATTCCATTTGAAAATTCCATCTTCCCTAAATATGAGAATGGGATGATGATGAGGGAATGTAGAAAGTAGAAAATTCTCTTAGAAGGAGAGCACGTAAGAAGAGTGCATAAAGATGCATCAATCGGTTTCAAAGTGGGATTTAATACACGTATACAATTTTTGAGGATAAAGAGGGTGTTGTACTTGAAAAAATAAAAGGTGAAGGGGAACATAAAATATACCTATTCATTTCATTCCTTTAGAACATTACATATTACATTGAATCTGGGTTGGTTTGGTTTGGTACAAGAAGCAAAAGATATAAGTATATAATAATATATAACATAAAAAAGAAGTATTTGAGGGAGCAAAATATATTTGGAAATGGGCTGAGTTTTTTCCCTCTCTCTCGTCTTTCATGTTTATAGTTGTGGTTCCATATAGAGGGTATGCATGAGAGGACGATGCGATGGCGATGTTGTGTCTAAGGGTCACAGTCACGGACCCCATATTCTCTGTCGTGGACGTGTGTTGTAAAAATAAATTGTTACAGCTCACTTGCACCAGTAATTCAACATGAGATTTTTTTATTCCTCTAGTTTTTACTTGAACCGTAATACCTATACACTTGTTCAGCATGGAAAAGAAAGAAAAAAGAAACGAAAAGAGAAAAATGGGAAAACTGTCGAACTCAAATCCTTTACTTGTTTCTACACACTTCTCTCTCCTCTTTCCGATCAAGATTTGATCGGCCTTGTCATGAAATGTCTTGATACATATGTAGCTACAAATATACTTTTTTAGGCACATCACCATCATATCAGTTGCACTCTTTCATTTCATTTCTTCACCCGTTCCCTTTCTAGATTACTTCAATTGGTGTTTCCTTTGATAAAAAAATGAGAATCAGAGAAAGGCAGAGTGGCTGCTATAATACATCATACAAATTACATACACACTACGTACGTGTATACATCTTAAGTGCATATTCCATTCCATTCCTAGCTTTGTGAAAAAAATCCTCAAAACATTTAATAACGAGTGCAACCACAAGAAGAACAAATCTTTTTCCACTCTTGTTATGCGCTTTTCACTTTTTTTGTTAATTTCAACTTCTGTACACATTACACGCACACGTGCCCCTGTATATACTTGGAATAGTATTAGTGGATATAAAAGATTTTGTTTGAGGAGACATATTGCCAATATTGAATAAAAAAAGTGTAGTGTGAGCTACAAAGACTTATTTTTCGTCTCTTCCTCCTTTTTCCTTTCCCACTCCCGAGCAATAATACGGATTGAGTTATAATAATAATGTATTGTGTGTCTTAACAGTGGTTGTAGTCGGTCCAATTCTTTCTTTTTACTTTATACGCTCTTGCCTCCTCTCAATTTATGCCGATTTCCGTTTGTCCAACTTTGTTCCCTTGTTAGTCAAGTTGGTGACTGAAGAAAAGCGAAAAGTTTTTGTAGGATGCTATATGTTTTTGTTGGCTTCCTTACTCCTTACTGTTAGAGCTGCTCCTATTTTATTCCAAATGCAATGCAATCGTGTATATATACACTCTCACTCAGCTTCCTAACTTGGGCTGGCTAACAAATGTACAAGAGATGCTTATTATTTTTCTACACAAGAAAGAGAGAATAAAATGTAACAATAATGCTTCCCTGCTTTCTCATCTATTTCAAACTTTTGTGTTGGACTGAATGTATACATAAAGTGTATGTACACGCTACACTGTGTGTTTTCCGTTTACAGTTTTGTATCCTTCGGGAATAGATGAAGTGAAGGGAGAAAAAAATGGAGCAAAAATATAACACTGCTTATTGCTTAGCGCTTGTATATTACGAACGATACCTTAACGTTATGAAGTTGTCTTGTCTTTTTCCTAAAATAGAAACATGTTAAGTAGTAAGACATAAGAAGACATCTAAAAACTTAAGCTCCCTATTCCATGAACTCTTTGGTCATATTATAAGTGCAAAGTAAGTGAAATGCTAAAAGCATGTCGAACTTTCTGAAAAATCTTAGAAGAATCCGCTGCTAGTGAACTGTCTGCTCCAGCGACTCTTCTACAGAATTGTGCGTATGTGCATGCATACGCTTGAAGATAAGAATTAAAAGAATAGAAATGAAGCAAATAGCACATAACAAAAAAAATACAAAGCAAAAGTAAATGACATGATATAAATAGTAAATACATATAAATAGTATGAACATTTAGAGGGTGAATTTTCTTTTCACGTCCGTTCCTCTGTTCTAGCCATTTTCATATCTATGCACCATATAGAAATATACAGTACCATAAATAAGTATATTTAGTTTTAAGTATTCGAATTAAGATTTTACTTTGCTATTGAGATTCCGCGGAATTCACACCGTGAAATAAGCAACAACATTTCTGGAATTCTTTTAGGAAATATAGTACAGACTTGAGGCTTGACTGGCAAAAGAAAATGCTATAAATGGCTTTTCGATACGCATCGAAAGTTTGTGACTATTGCTGTTTGTAAGATGATTAAGTTTGGCAAAGTTTTAAAGATTTTATGTTAACATGCTAACTACTTAAATTTAAATATTTGAAAAAGTTACTGTTACCGGTTTTAATTTCGTACAAGTATCAAATATCCTTTGTTTGAAATTTTAAAATGAAAAATGATCTTTTTGTCTTTTGTCCGTACTCGCTGTACTTATAGTAGCTGTAGTAAGTAGTCCTTCTCGTATTTCTTTCAACAAACAGTGACATTGAAACTATACTCGTTTGCTATTGCATAATTTTATGTACGGACCTACCCAAGTATAAATTCAAATTAAACTCTCTGCGTAGACGGAAATGCGTAAATGCACCCAACGTAACATAACATAACATAAACTGTATAATGTATACACTTTTGCTTTGTATACTTATTGCTATAAAAGTGTTTATGTCAGCTCAAGTGCTTTTCCTTGAGCACAATTGTTTATGAGTAAACTTTTACAAAGTGAGTTCCTCTTCTTTCTTAGAGGAATATTGTCGTAGGAAAATGGATGTAAAGTTTTGTTCTCCCTTGCTAGCTCTTAAGCATCCTATTTCAAAAAGACTTTACCTCCTCCAGTTTTCTAAACTTAAAAAACGCAAACATTCTCAAAATAGTAAACAGAAAATACTTGTATTTTTTGTAGTTGTGTTAACAAACGAATAAGCATATAAGTATGCTTTTCCAACGCGCGTGTGAATAACTTGTGTCCTTGCGATAGGGGAGCATCAAACTATACCTAACCTAACCCTAACATACTAAATATAAACTCCACAAAGTATAATCCGTCGCAAAGGAGTTTCCCTTGTTTTTAGCCAAGCGAGACATACATTTAAAAAAGATTTTGAGGAGGTAGAAAAAAAAGTCTGGAGAAAAGAGAGAAGAAAAAGTGAAATCCAGTGCCAAAGTGTTGAAGAACTTAATAAAGTAATATACAACACTTGCATAATAACGTATGATAAAAGTTGTTAAAAACTCTCATCTAATCCTGCAAGTACTTAATGTTCCATCCTCAGGATTCCATACTGTTTGACAAAAGTGGCTGGAAAGAAAAGTCAGCAGAAGTTGGTTTGATGTTGGATGTTATATGTTGTACATGATCCCTCTCAAATACTCTTTCCTTCCTTTTCTTAAAACAGTAAGCACAAGCAGTACAGCTTACAGCATACACTTCTCCTTCTCAAGCATCCTGATTACCTTCCACACCATATTCCAACCAACTCCAACTTACTTATTTTTCGCAAAAGCTTCTTCAACTTATCGTACAAAGTTGAGTTCAAGACACGGAGGACAGGACACCACAGCAAAATGTAAAGCTGTGTGTTTACTCGGTTCCTCATCATGATCATTAGCAGCAGCAGAAGCATCATTGTCATCTTTTACACAGTGGGATATCTGCGAGGATCTCAATAACTCCAAAAGAAACAAGAATATACTCTTTACTGCCACTTGGATGTAAGATGTAAGGCATATATAGAGCATAGCATAATTTATATGATCATTCGTCATATATCGTCACCAGTTTCAGTGACTTGCCATTCCAGTGGTGAAAGTATTAGGGGGAAAGTTTTTATGCCATTCTGATTATCTAAAAATATTACACATATTTTAACTGTAGCCTCTTCTTCCTACCTCATATATATCGTTTATACTTGAAAAAAAGAAGACATTATAAATCTTGAAGGAATGTACGAGAATCAAATCATATTTGTATGAAAATGTTGAAAAAGTATGGCACTCAATCCTCAACTCCCATTTCATTCAATGCTCAAGTGTATGCCTATAGTTCCTTAAAAGAAGAAGCTAAACTGGTTTGTTTGGTATCAAGGAATCAGTTCAAGAACAGAACGAAGAGCAAAATCAACAGCAATATGCAATGGAATCACTACTATATCCTTGCTACTGCTCTCCATGATCATATTCTCCGTATAACTTTGTATTATTGCAGGACAAAACGTATTGAGCTTCACTAAGCATTCATGGACAGAAAAAAGAATAGGAGTGTTTTTACTAAAACTTTATGTTTATCCTGGAAAAGGTCTGAAGTGGTTGATTTTCTATGGAAGAGTACAACAAGGCGACTTCTTAGTTTTCAGCCAGCTTGCTTTGGTTTGGTTTGGCTTGGCTGAACCAAACCAAGTACACACATACACACTCGTATATATGTATACACAACAGATCTAAACTAGACAACACAGTCTTTAAGAGCGAAACAACAAAACCTCTCACTGACTTTCTTCCTGACTCGCTCTCAACTCAAGAAAAACTGTTTTCCCATTCTTACACAATGCATTACAATACATACACACACACACACACACACACTTGCACATAAAGTAGAGTAGTTAGGAAGGGAGTGAAAACGAAGAGTTTAGAGAGAAAGGCGAGAGAGAGGACTTTCTGCCAAAAACTTTCCAATACCATCACCATTACTTGAATCCTTTGGTGGAAAACAGTAGTAGTAGTGTGCCTGTGTATAAAGCAAAACTTTGTGGAACCTCTGTGTCTCCTTATTCCTTTTCTCCCTTATTATTATTTCGGTTCGACTAAAAAGTGAAAGTTATGCGCTTTCTTATTCACTTGAAAATTCTAAAGTCTTGTCTGTAATAATAATTCTAATGGTAGTAACAATGCATGCTTTTCCCACTGCAACACTAACTTTCTCTTCAAATTTAGCCAATGTGAGTTCTGTGAGTACTATCTTATATCCATTCGTATAGTATTGCGTATAAGAGGGGTTTAAAAATATGTCCTCACAAACCAACTGGAATGATAATAATGATACTACCAATCAGATTCTAGTCTATTAAAGATTATAGAGATGATAATTGGTCTAATCCAATAGGTTTCTAAAGTACAAGTTTGCATTCACTGTTTTCAATGAATACGTACATATGTACATTTACTTGTATTAGTAACAGAAGTTGGAAGTTGCATTGATTCATACTAACTTTGAACGTTAATGAGTCTGTATCCTTTCTTCTTTCTCCTGATTAGGTAAATCTTCAGTTGTATGTATATCTCCTGGGCTCTACAACTGCATATTTTATTTGCATGAATACAATGAAACTTGCGCAATAGAAATTTCAATTATAAAAATATTTTTGACCTTGATGCTCGAACATCATTTATCGATTGACGATAACAATAATTAATGATTGGTTTAGGTTGACTGATGCTTAATAATACATATATGCATATAGTACATGTTTCATTATGTTTGGAAATATTTCAGAATATCACAAACTAAAGTTGAAAGTACATATTTATATCCACATATAAAGTTACTTCTTGGTTGTTGACGGAGATGAGAAATGAATGGAATCGTATATTATGCATATGGGTGGATTGGATTGTTCACTTTTCGACTAAAAAACGAGCACTTTGCTCACATTATACATTATCTCGGAGAAAGAGCAAACTAATAATGTCTCTAGTAATCTTTTATGATGTTTCTGCTTGAGTTGACGCGTAAGTCGAGTATTTTCATACTTCCTCAAAGAGCACAGTAAATGAATATAATTTTACATGATGAAAACGCATTGCATTCTGCTAAAGCAAACCTTGACGCTATTTTATTCTTACCTTCTTTTACATATAGTCAAATCGGGAAATGAAAAGTCTTCTAAAGTGACACGGCACAAAGCAAAAAAATGCAAGAATCTCTGTCATTCAAATCCCCATCCTCTTGATCTTCCCCCGGAATCTAACATTTTGACTCGTCTCTTTTGTCAAAAAAAGTGACAAAAGTAACCGAGTCGATTTTCCCCATTCTCTCTGTCATCCCATGGTTTAATTTACTTTCATTTTTTGGAGAAGCGCTATTATATCATTTCAAAATGAAAAAAGTCTCTTGCATTGCAGTAGCTAGCATTAAATACACATGTTCGTAAGTACATAATATTTAATATAAAACTATTATGCGTATAGTAGGTAAAGCACGCGTTTGGTAACCAAAGTCGGATGCTATTACAAATGAAATATCCTTTTATTCTAAAAGGGTGCATCGAGAAAGAAGAAAAAATGAGCAGAGGAGAAAGGGCAAAAGGAATTTAATATCCTGAAGAATGGAATACGATGGGTGTGTAAACAGAGAGCAACTCAAGTACTATCAAAAGTAAGATTACATTGCTGACTTTGATAAAATTACCTATCTTCTTGCATGCTCCAAACTCCAAACCAACTTAGAAGCTTAAATCAAAGAGTGCCGATTCACAAAATGAGCCTTTTTATCAGTATTTAAAACTTGCAATTTTCAATTGTGTACATTGGCATTTCAAATTGAAAATACTTCTTATGTTGGACGTGTCAAGCCGCCAAGCGCTATGAAAAGAACTCTCAACTTGGAACTCCAACTCCCTAATGTAAATAGTATAGTTGATGTCATATGTATCTTGATTTATTTTCATCTTATAAAAAGGTACTTCAAGATTGTTTTTAGATTTAGCAACCAACAAAAGCTGTCGGGAAATGAGGTTGTTCTCCCGCAGTATTTTGTTTAATTAGTGTCTTTTCCTGAGTTCTGAGCATCCCAACATTAAGTTAAGTAACAAACATACTCATGCACAAATTTAATTAACGTGACCACCACTCCCCTTAATGGAGTACGTAGTTATTCTTGCCCCTGTCAGTTTACTAACTTGACGTAATCCACTTATACTTTTCCTCCATCGTCATACTTTCTTAGAACGCATGGAACAACTACCTCCTCCATATCATAATCATATCATTTCATAACATAACACGAAGATCACGGAAGTAGCAGCAGAGGACTACAGTAGTCAGTTGCTTATTGAAAGTAGCCGGATTCTTTGTGCATTATTATACCAAAAATTTCATTCTCGGGCTCCAGGTACCTGTCGCTCTAATAATAATATTCGTAATGGAGAGCAAGTCTATAATATAAGAGCTTTACGACAACTATTCACTCAATCTGTCTAGCACACATTTCACTTTTTTTTGCCTATGATTCTCCATCGAAGCAACTCATGCAAGTCTGATTCTTAACGTGACTTGTACGCAATAATGGAGAAGTGATGGAGAAAACTTTTCCAATTCCTTCTTGTTCAACTCACGTGGAAAGTTTTTGCTTGGGATACCAAACTACCAACTACAATACCAAAACTACTACTATACCTTTTCCCCTCATTCTATGGGCTTTTGGGCAGTCTATGATGCAAAGAAGTTTTGTGCATTCTAAGAAGCTCAGCGTGTACATAATACCGCTTACGTAACGTAAGTATTTGGTTCAAATGTATGCTATATATATATATAAGCTAGGACTACTACAAAAGGAGAAAGTACAGGATGAGAGACATGTGTTTGACCGTTATACTATAGTTCTCTCTAAACGGCTGAGTGTAATAATAATATATGCTTTTCATCTGTTTCATATTCTGAAGACTTGTTCCACAGTTTTGTGTGTGTGTGTGTGTGTGTGTGCTTTGAGCCACACGCAAAACGCAAACTGTTCCATACTTCCAAGACAGATATAGGTACCTTCTTTCATTTTGTGTCACGGACTTTATGTACATATAGGTATCATGTACATGCATGACTTCACTAGGCATACCTATGTTGATACAAATTCAGAATCTGTGGACTAATAATATCAGTGAAGATATGTACTCTGCATTTTCTTCCTCTTCCTCTTTTCTCTAATCTATTACTTTTCGCATGCATGAATCCAACACGCGGCACTACCTATATCTATACACTACATTACGATGGCCCAAATATCCAATCCTCTATCAGTACAATCCCCCTTTCTCACCATAACAATTGCTCCACTTGTTCCCATCTTTTTAGCTTATTGTGGGCTACTTACTTTTGATCTTTGCGAAAACTTTTTTTTTCTTCTTCACTCAAGCTCTCTCTCTCTCTCCCTTCTTCTTCTTCGTACCGATTTTCTACACTGTTTGTAGAGATTTCTAGTTTTTCATAATATAGACACCATGTGATTTGTACAGTGAGCTCAGGTTTCTTTCTTGAGTTGTCACTTTACTTTTTCTTAGGCTAGTTTTCAATAACTACTTTCTCCAACGAGCCGTGCCATTCAAGACTTTTTTTTCTATTTTAAATGCTTTCCGCTTGCTTTTTCTCTCTTCAAATTCTTTTTGTGTCAATTGCAAGTGTTGAAGAAGTAAAAACTAAATCCTTTTCCTTTTTGTTCCATTAAACGTTATGTGAACATTATGCATCCCTTATGCTTATATTTCACATAAACCAAACATACCTGGACGCTTGGGCACTTGGTGCTGACACTTTTTTTTGTATTATCAGTGGGGAAAGGGTACTTCCTGAGTCTTGCTGGAAATATGATAAATTTTTATGCATAAATAGAATTTCAGTCATTTTCAGTCAATAAAATGTGTCACAAACATGTGATACTAAAAGAGCACATAAGGAACACTTTGCACTTTTCTGTAGGTAAAATTCAGTTGTGTAAATTCAAATTCAAACGGTCAGCATACACTGGCTGGCAGTGTAGAAACGCTTGAATGAATTTAGATCACAATTTCACATAAGTGAATAACGATTCATATTGATTATTGAGCATGTGCGTAGGTTTACATAATTATTTGAAGCATGAAAGAGCCAAAATCTATTCATATGCTCTCATGTTTTCAATTTCCCTCATGTTGGAAAGAGAAATTGAGGTGAAGATCAGATACTGTATAGAAGACTATTAATTTGGAAACTACTTTTCCACAGTTGTTGAAAAGAATACTGTATTTCGACCACAAAAGTAATGAAATGGTTTCATAAATTTTATATCCATATCTAATTCTACTACAATACCTTAGCACACTAGTTCTATGCAACTTTTCACATATATGCATGTGTGGGTGCTAAAGAAGAGTAAAAGAGCAAACTTTTATTGTGGTCGTTTAACAAATTTCTCCAGGCTTACACAGCTAACGAGAATGCTGGACATAAGAAAATCTTCTCATATAGCCCAATAAATGAGACCTAAAGTGGAAGCTTAAACGTCAGCTTAAGCGTACCAAGCTCATTTATGACGTACTTTTTATTGGACTGACATAATATGAAGCACTGCTAGTAGAGTTTATTAGGGTTTAGGGTTTTGCATTTACTCTTGAAACCTATATGAAAATTTTGGAAAGATATGACCTAAACCCACAATAATAGAAGCGTTATAATAATAATAACGTTACTTAATTTTTTTATGTTCATACTTTTTTATTTGGTTCTCCTATTTTGGTAAATAAAGGAAAAGACACAAAACATTTGTATTCTCAGAACTGTCATCTGTCATTGATCACATATTGCACGCGTTAAACTTTCGAATAAAATAAATTGGTTTACATTTTAATTACTTAGCTAAGTAGGTGTATCTGCAAAAACACGTATTTTTGATTGTTTCAATTCAGACGCTAACTCATTGTAACGCGAAAGCAAATACTGTGGCTTCTGTTTGTTTCAGTAATTACAGTTTTCAAAAAGAGCAAGAAATATTTGTCCCTTAATAGACTTTGTCTTGCTTCATCATCTTTGTTATCTTAACCATCAGCTTGCACAAACGAGAAAGGATTCAGTAAGTAAAGGTAGGAAAACGCATAAAATTAGAGTTTCCGCATAACTTTTGCTAATTTACCAAAAGGTAGAACAGGGACTTTTTGGTGGAAGCAGGCAAGAAGGACTACTATATCTGATCCTGTAGTTGTCCAGGCAGATTAGTGATAGCATCTTTAATCACGAAGAAAGCAAACTTGAGGATATACGGCCAGGTACATTATATCGACCTGTTCGTCCTTTGAAAATAAGTTCAAACGATATTCCATATGAGAAAGCAGAAACCGGTGGTCCTGCCAAAATCTCAAAATGTAACTTTTTAGAAACGCTATCCAACAAACACTACAAAAAAACAAGATGAGAGTTTGGATTTTAGTACTTTCCTTGAGGACTGCATACTTTCGTATGTCTGTAGTCAATCCTGCAGTTGCATACATGCCTTGTATATATGAACATGAACATCATCTATTTCTTCCAACAGAGTTTTGCTTGATGAGGTGATCTTGATGCAAACCACGAGGTAAGAAATTTGATGGGTTGTAATAATCATAACCAAACAAGTCCCCAAGTCTCAATCTCATTTTGCTCTCACTTTGAAGTAAAATATCCTCCTACTTTTATCATGTTTGCTGCTGATGGAGAAATGAAAGTGACTCGAGATATGAGTTGCTTAGCTTGAGCTTGAGAGCTTCACACAGGAAAATTGACCCTTTAATTTGGGGATGCAATATTTTGTCAAGGTACAAAAAGTGAAAGAAAAAACTTGTCCTAGAGCAATATTGGGCACATACCCAAACATGTCAGCTTTCTCCTACCTGTTCCCGTTATTAGCACTTTGAAATCCCTTGAAAAAGCATAAAAGTCTATCCCAGTTTAGTACTTCATCCTGCAACGATATGAAGGAGAGATCGTAAAACGAGGACGTTTGAAACAACGTCGACTGTAATTAAACAGGAGCCTCTCACTTTTATCCGAGTATCTGTTTAAAACTGAGGTTTAGTACTTTTATCATTAGTCCGCTCCCAAAATGAAAAGGGATTTTTTGATAATTTTACCAACCATGCTAGTTATAGTGTTTGAAAGTGTATAGAGGTAATTCAATGAAAAGGACGACACTTTGTCAGCTCAGCTTTGACTTGCTGGACTTTATTAACTGGTCTGGTGTACAAAAGGAATGGGAAAAGCGTACATTCAACTCTCTTTGAATCCTCCAGACCTTCAGATCAAACATAGCCTCAAATTTCAGGGGAAATAATTAGCGAAATGAAAAGTATGTATGAAACAAGGTTGATAAACGAAAAGCTCACAACACACGTAGTACGTAACATGTGTAATGTAAACACTCTATCTCTACACAGCTCCCAGAAAAATTGTTTTGGAAAGATAGAATTAGAAGAGAAAGCTCATCGTTCTCTCGAGACTGAATTAAAATGGGTAAAAGCCTAGCAATAAAATATGAATTTTAATTAAAATCCCTGTACCAAATCATGACTATAAAGGCCAAAAAAGATTATGCACGCACATGTACACCCACCAACTCATTATGTGCATAGGTATACAAAGCTTTTTATATCACAAAAAGCGTATAGCTATATATTCAGCAGCAGATGGAAAGTCCCTATCCCTATTGCGGTGGGAAAGTTCGTTTATTCTCCCTTCGCCCTTTTTTTTGAATTCCTGTCTCATTTTATTACGCCTAGTTGTACTGAAAGATTCTTCAATTCCATATCCACTCCAGACTTTGAATATCATGTATACGGGGAAGCATATCAGACCACTGTTGTGTTAGCGTTCTTTCTAGCACGCATTTGAACGCAATCCCATTTAAAACTAGGAGAGAGAGAGATAGCAACACTAAAAAAGTGTAGGAGGTACAGGTGTATAACAAAAAAAATTGTCTAAGCAAAACCTTGTTAGATGAAGTTACCAAAACACTTTCAGATATTTCTCGAATACATTTTTTTCTCCTCTCTTTCCAAGTCATGTCCCCACCTTTACAGCAGTCAACTACGAGAATGAGAACAAGATATATATACACAATACAATCCACGGACCAAGTTAAACAATTCCTTTTCTTGGTTGGCTGGCAGGCAATGCATGGGACTCCCGTGAATAAATATATTAAACAAGATATTTGTATAATAAAATGCAGACCAACGCCATCATCATTTTCTCCCTTCTTTACTATTTACAAAAGCTTTCTGTCTTCTCATTTTTTTTCGCACATGAAAAAAGAATGAAGGCACAAGAAAAGTAAAAGGGAGCAACAGCAAGAAAAAAGAACAAGGAGGAGCAGGCAGCAGATGAGAGAGAGGGAGAGTAAGATAGAGTCAATGTGTCCCTCGAGGCTTCATAAAGATGTTTCCCAAGAACAACTTGAGATAGGAAGACGAAAAAGAGAGAGGTAAAATATATAAAATAAGGGAAAGAGTAAAACAAGGCTGGGTTGATAGAAAGGGAGAAAAAATTACAAGAATGAAACAAAAGAAGACACACAGCCGCTGTGTGCATGCATGTCCTGTCGTCTCCATCTTTGAAATCATTGTTGCTTCCTGCACCTGAGACCCATATTGTGGTTGTGTGGCTGTCTCCTATCTGGAAAGAAATGGATGATTATCATCTCTCTGGGTCATGCACATATGTACAAAATACACAAATATATACGAGCTTTTACGTATGTATGCCTATTTCATCTCCTCACCAAAAAAAAGTTGGGAAAAAAGCATCAGACGTACATACAAAAAGAAGACATCATTCTTTGTACTTCTCACTAGAAAATATGTCCTGCTACAATACTAATAAAAAGTCTAGTTTTTATTCCTTTTTCTTCTCGTTTCACCGTTTTTTCTTTTCTTTTTTTTACTCACAAAAGAAATTACGAGTTTGAGTTTGCAGTCTTTGATTTCAGCTTTCTCCGCCTTGTGAATTATATATACATATCAGAAATTGTAATCTACAAACTAACTAAAATAAAATTGAAGTGAAAAGAAAGAAAAAACCACTCCAACATTTATCCTTAATGTCCTCCATGATGAGCTTTGTTGTGTTCCACTTGAGAGTACAGTGACAGTCCACTACTTTTTTTTGGGTAAAAGATACTCTTGGAGATTCACACATGGAAGGAGAGCTCCTGTCTGAAAATGTTCATGAAAAAGAAATATGCCCAATCGTTTAGACAGACGTTCACTGGCTAAACTATAGCCATTTGTTTTTTGTCCTTTTTGTTAGTCGTCTGTGAGTTTGACATGGACATTTAGAAAGTGCAGGAAGGATTGCATTTTGCTTAATCCTTTTGGAAATTACTTACGATAATGTTTATCAACTTTTACCAATATACTATTTTCATCAAGCTCTTAGTTGCTGATGAGCTGTAGAGAATGTGTGGCCTGCCTCTTGTTTGTGTTTGTACAAAGCTGGACATTTCAAATGTGGCTGATTATGTCTACTTCCTAAAATTTTCTCGACATCCGGACGGTTAAGTGGTCTATACCTTTCGAGTATAACGTAGACAGACAAATTTATCCACATTACGTCACGGCTCAATGATTACTACCTCTCTCCTCTCTTCATTCTCATTTAGAGAAAACGAATCTCACTCTCACTAGGTTTGGTTTCCTATGTGTGTTTGTAATTAATGATCTTCTTGACAAAATGAGCTGAGCAGCTAACTACTTGAGTTGCATTCAGTCGTGAGACAAGAAGATTGGCAATCTGTAGAGCGAAAACCTAATATAAACTGGAACTTAAAGTATATATTTTTGTACCTATATATATGATTTTGATGTATGTATCATCAAGTATCCCTTTCTATTTATAATACGAGGTTGTAGTTGTTGTATTTATTTATCTGGTGGATTTTTATTGCTTCACCCTGTAGGCCCATTACACTCACGACACAGTACAACATGCCATTCAACGTGGTAACACATTCCTCTTCCTTCTCTCCTCCTTGTCTGGCCAGTTGACGTCAGTATTGTTAAGCAGCAGCAGATCCAGTTGCACCATTCTTGCATTCCTTTCCTTTCCGTTGATAAGTGACCACAGAACACGGAGGCCATTTTGAAAACCTCACACGCATATTTTTTGTATCCCTGCATTTCCAGAAAAATGCAAGCAATGTAAAGTTGACCGGTATAGTTTTGTTCAGACGACAAGTGAGAAAGGGTCAGAAAACGAGACAGTTGTATAACGTAACGTGTAATGAACCCATTCTACACAAAGACATGAAATGTCTCAAACCTTCCAAGTATAATAATATTGTGGGCCAAACTATTTGCTATTGAGTACAAAGTAAACATGGGACAATCCGTAAATATCAAAAAGTATATTGCGATTTGTACTTAAAGCTACTATACCTATATGAAATGTTGGAAAATTACGACGAAAGCGACCCCTCAAGTTCAGCGATGTGTGATATGTCATTCGAAAGGAAATTTCATGGAGCACAAGTGACACCAAAAATTTAGTTGCGGCAACACTTTATTTTCGAGAAATGACCCTATTGGGTTTTGAAAATTCTATAGTTACCCCTTTGTACTACATTAATTTCACAGCAACATGGCACCTGTACACTTGCTTAAAAACTCTGTAACACTTCCATTGTGTTAACCTAAAGTAACTTCAAAACCCTGTACACGCCTCCAAAGTGTTAACCTAAAATACCCCCAAAACCCTGTACACGCCTCCAAAGTGTTAACCTAAAATAACCTAACCTATTTTTATAAAGAAGTGCTCTGAGTTACAAAACCCTGACTTTACAAAGGTACTTTACAAAGGGTTACATGGGTTACCGACGATGTCATACACCAAACCATATAGGGTTGTTAGGTACCCAATCGGGTCATTTCTCAAAAATGAAGTGTTGCCGCAACTAAATTTTTGGTGTCCCTTGTGCTCCATAAAATTTCCTTTCGAATGACATATCACACATCGCTGAACTTGAGGGGTCGCTTTCGTCGTAATATACCGAAATGTTATTTGACCATAAAATGTTGACGGTAGTAGTATAACTTAAGGCACTGAGCAAATAAAGATAGCAAAGGGGAAAAGATGTCGAAATGAAGTGGACCTCCCATGAATGCACGTTTTGTTGTGATACTATACTAGACCAGACCTAAAAAAAAGACAGAACGCAAACATGATGGCATAGCACGTTGCATTGCATGCATGGAGTTGTGTTGTGACTGGAACCAGGAGCTTGAAGCTTGATCATAGCAAGAGTGTATAGGATTCTATTTGTAAGAGATAAAATTTTGGAGAGTGATTTATTGCCCGAAATGTACAGTTTAACGATTACTAAAAAGAGTTCAACAAAACCAATGTACATTATTAATACGTTACCTGGAAAACAGGAAGCTTTAGTTCACTATAGAGAAAGCATGTACTCGCTGAACTTTAGCGTGATAGGGCAATCATGTAATACACTTGATTTTTCAGCATTCAACACACACAATATATTCCACAGTTTTGTATTGTATCGTATCGTATCGCAGGAACCGGAATGATTTCACTGTTGACTGTAAAGACGAAATCCCCGAACAGATAATAATTGCATGTACACGTCATGCCGGATACAAAGCTGGAAATGGCTAGATGCATGCATTGCATTTCTGTAAGCTACATGGTGGTATTAATTCTACTCTGTAAGATAAATGCTACAGCCGCCACGCACTGAAAAGACAAGTTATTGTGTTGGTTTCCTACTTTACAGCATTATACAGTTTCAACTCAATCACCATGAGCGGCAAGGGAAGGCAAGGGAAAGCATGTACTTTGCGAATAATAGTTTTTGTACTCATAGCTGCTTACGATCAGTGGAAGTAGAAGTTTGGACTTATGTATGTACAGTGCGTAACAAAGCAATATGCAATAATCATAATCATTTTGGTGCCATGTCCTCATTTATCTATTCGCTTTTCCAAAGTGAAACAGCATATAGGAGCATGCCAGTTTGTTTCAAAATTTTGCATAAGACCATTCTGAAAAAAAAGTTCATGGGACTTGTTTCCCTCCACTCCAAACTAACTACTATACTATACGGAGCTCAAAATGACTGCAATGGAAGGGGAAAGATATGGAGGATTCCTAGAATTGCATTTATGCATCATGTACAGATGTATACGCAGAAAAATATATGCTTTCGCTAATGGTTCTCAACAACCGTGGTAAATGCCATGATGAAGTTGTAGAGAATGGGTTGGGATGGTGGTGGAAGTGAGGCCGAGGAAGAAAGCCTGCAAGAGAAAGTTTTAAAAGACGCTAACGGCAGTTGAAAACAGGGACGGGGTGCAATAGTCATAAGTTTCTCATATATTACGCTACGAACTACCGCCTCTGCTGCTTTTGATGGCCGGTTCGTTAACTGCTTTCACTAGATATTCTTTCAATCAGTTGACGTAAAGACGAAGTCTATGAGAAAATTTGTATATTTTTTAGCACAAAACTTTATACATGCCCAACATAAAACGAGTACTTATATACTTCTGTGCACATGTAACATCCGGTCTTAAAATGTGGAGGCACACGTCATTCTCAAAAAAGGAAGATGAAAGTTGGATATGACTTGTAAAACAGATCCAAACGAGTCAATGCTATTAATGTATTTACCAGAGAGACTTTGAAATGAAGGGCTATCTGCTTGATCTGAAGGAACCATGTTGGGTACTTTATGTGTTTGTTCAGTATTGAATCATTGAATGAGCATCAACATCCTAAGAATTTTATAAAAAAAGAGGTTAGATAAATTTCTGTTGTTGCACATTAAATTATGTAATTTCGGCAAACTTCGGCTCAGCATCATATCATCTGCAGGACATATATATCTCCAAGCATAAAAGTGTTTCAAAACTCATTCAGAAAAATGGGGATAAAAGGGCGAGTGAGCAATCTTTGACACACACTCAAGTTTTCAAGTTATATATAACAGACTAATGGTTTTCATTAAAAGTCTAGGGATTAAGTTGCCACACTGACGGCTTATACAGAGAGTTGTACTATGCATGCACTCTCCACTACCACCTACTTTGAAACTAACTACTCTCCGTTCTTAAAGTGTGCTATTATTATAACTACACTGTATATATGGGATCCTACACAGTAGCATTTACTATCGCATCACTTCAACTGGTACTTAACTGACACTAGATTCGTTTTTTTGCAACAAAAACTTCTATTTGAGTGGTTGGTATTATGGTGGTGCACGTTGGCTCACGACTGGCAGTAATAATAGTAGTAGTGCTTTAGTTATGGATCTCTCTATTCTGTAATGCAGTGTTGATGCAGTGTACATTTTAGATACAATAATGTACAGGGTTTAGAATCGTCATCTTCACTTACTAAATGATGGCTTAAGCGTACTCCAGTGCTCTAGGGAATGTTTGTCAAGAAATGAATGTTGAGTGAAGTTGTAACCAAATGCCGGATTAAAGTTACGTGATAATGTTTCATGTGCGAAAGTATCATAATATCATATTTATCCTAGTCCATTAGGCTATTGCACATCATATCAGCATCACGTATGAAATAATAAAGTGTATGACTGACAAAATATTCCAGGTGCCAGGATGAATGAGTAACAGGCGGAAGCTTCTGTGTAGATAGTAAAATATTTGGCTCAAATCCTTTTCACTTTGTGTGGTTAATGGGAGTGTGAGTGAATAAATACCAAAATTTATTGATGGTGCTCATAACTCATAACCATAATTGACGCGTCGGTAACTTAATATCCACATACTCACATTTAAAATTGCAACTTTTCACTCGTATCCATTACCTTCTTGTTAATTCGAGTTGAAAATGTATAGGTTACATTGGAATTATGAAAAATATGGCGTTGGTAATAATTCTATCCCGAGCTTTATTTTTAATCCTAAATATATGATTGACATGTTTTGAGTATGGGATTGGGAGCATTGCTTTCCAATTCAATAATTTATACTAAAGTTTACAGTTGGCACTCAGAGGTTAGATAAAATTCTGAAATTCATTAAGCCAGGTTCGATTCACCTTAATACGTTACGAACTGTACGTTACGAGCACTTGTAGCTTCGGTAAAGTGGCTCACAAATACTTTCACCACAAATCCACAATTCTCCCTTTGCCCCACCAGGCGTATAGGTACTATACTAGTGTACTAGATGTTGTTGACCATAGACAATATTGACTGAGGTAATTGTTCTTTATTCATGACAAGACAATGACGCAGGAACACATGTGCTTGGAGCTGGAAAAATGTGATGTCATTTGCCATGAAAAGTAGGATACCTATACAATATACATAATGATGGTGGTGGTTTAGTGTTAGTTTATATTAGAAATAAAAGTCGAAACAACCAATCTCATGATCGAGCATGAATATTTACTAGGCACATGAATACATTTTCTTGTCTCGTTAATATTTCAATAGGAGTTGATGTTATAGGGGCATAATATTATACCTTACATGGGCGAACACATGCTTTGGAATTTTGCACATTGTTATGTGATGTTTCCTTTTTGTGTTCGGCCATATCGTTCAATATTAAATGATTACAACGTGGTGGTGAAAGTGTGAAACTAAAATGTTGAAAGTATTCGCATATAGCAGCACCCATATTTCATATATACATATATATATTGCATGTAAGTATAATGTATGTATTAGAATGAATTGCTGTTTTGCATAACACCACTCTAAACCTGCTACGAGTGTTGCTTCCATTTCCTTTTTTCCACAAAACTTAAGTGTTTGAGGAAAGACATCGACATGTTAATGTGTACATTTATGCTCCATAAATCCACAAATAACTCTTTCACCGAGGTGCTTCCTTTCTCATCTTTTTTACTGTGTCTTCCTATCCCTATATACATGTAGGTTTTTACATGTTTCCTCTTTTAAAAAACACTAAACACATAAAGATGCAAAGTAATATGGTGGGAGCTTTTAATGGGAATAAACATATTGCCCCCTTTAGGACGGACGTTGGAAACATTGTCGTCATTTGTCACTTTCAAATTATAAAGCACACAAGTAGCAGTGAGCCATGGAATTTTAGACTCAGGTAATAAATGCTACTATGTTAAGAGGATGTTTTTTTGGTAAAAATCCATGCATGTCTTGAAACCAAGCCTGCAGACAATTTTTGTCATGAAATATTCTCATCATTACCTCTTTCCTTGACTCACAATGTTGAGTCGGAGGTCAAGTACTTAATGCACATTTCCCAAAGTTTAAAATGCACATATGCTCATGATTCATGAAACCTTCTACTTGCTACACCATATATATTTCCAAACTCATGTGTTATTATGGCACATCCTCTCTATCATGACATTTAAAATATGATAGGCTTGGCTGATGTTGATATGCAACGCACACCATCTAAATCATCATTAATGGGGAACGGTACAGTGCACATTAAACTTCCACTTGATCTTAAAAATCCACATGAAATAAAAAAACAACAGGAATATCCTTCACTATATATATGGGGCAATGAGGTAAAAAATTCAATTTGATTTACCACGTTGGTTATTTTTAAGTCGGTCAGCACAGCAAAGTCGAAAATGCAAGTTTTATTGGTCAAACGTGCAGTAAGGTGAAGTGACATTCTGCATGAAGCAACAATCTTTGAATGATGTTTGGTAGACGATGGACGACACACCTTTGCCTATTTTGTACGCGACTGAAATAGAATTACTCAAAAACAAGCAAGCAAAACGGTCTATTGAGAACTCTGAGGTAAAATTTTAAAAGAAAATCGGGCAGCGTAAAGCTTAACTGTATACTAGTTGTTTTCTTAGTCTTTGTCCAATAAATTTTCTGGATGAACCTTAAATTATGGTGCTTTTGGACAAAAAACACACCAATGCTTTATCTTGCTTCTGACAATCCGATAATTTTGCACACAGTCAATGAATCTAAAATCAATGATACATTTGTACGTGGTATCGGAATCCTCGGACTTCTTAAGAACGTACTTGGTACTAAGAATTTAAGAATCATTCGTTGAAAGAGAAATGGACATTTCAGTTCAGTGCAGCTCTATCTTTTACTGTCAAGCAGCGACTGATCTATAAACGTATGTATATACCTACTACACACAAACGAAATACTAATATCTAATATTGAATATGCATTTACTACTTTTCCCAGCAAAGCATACAAAGTAAGCTGAGAAGAGATGCGGAAGAAAAGTCCTTTGTTTTCGACTCATCTATCTTTCGCATGTCCAGAAAAGACAAAGCTTTTAGGCAAGTTGAGACTTAAATGGAACGGAACTCGATCTATCTCATCATCTCGTGGCATAAACACATCTGCACATTGTATATAGTAATCGTGAAATGCATAGGAGCTTATCCAGTGAACCAACACACTTTTCCTAGTATATTTATAGCTACAGTCATATGATCATACTGCGCTTTTTGTGCACATGGAATAGTACTTCTATATGTACATTTTCCATAAAGCAGGACATTTCAATGAATATTCCATGATTGTGGGGTTCTCCTGCACGCTGGATTGCCTCACTTCAAAATCATGTCTTTGGCAGATAAGCCAAGCGACAGCCATTTCCAGAGTTTTTTTTTCTCGATTCTATATACACATCCAACGTTTGCGACATAAAAATGCTTATTTATATACGACTATTACATGCAATATGCTCAAGATCCAAATCTTGGCTTCATTGATGATCACAAAGTTTTTGTTTGTAGCAAATATGTTATACATATACAACATATAAAACTCTTAAGGCAACGTATGGTATGGTATGGTACTTAGATACATTTCATATGAAAGTGGACAGTAGTCAAAATTCCTTGATGATCTCAATCGAACGGAAATATCATACAATGTCATGAAAGATATCTTCAGAAATACTCACCAACCATGTAATTTAAAGTGACTGCGAGAAAAGCAGCTTTTAGTTGTAAGCACATAGATATACACTCATTTTTTTCTAGTAAAAAATGGTAACTGGGACTAGTATACTGGACTTTACCGTACAAATACAGTTAGCAAACATATCTCTCCTTTTCCACTCTAGCTTTCTCTTGACTTTCTCCGGAATCATTATTTATTTATTTAATGTGTTTATAACAGTTCACATTACTCACGCTCTAAAAACCTGTTTGTTGTGTGTATATAGCCAATTTCCTTCCAGCAGTATGCATTTATACATCTGTTACATATTATACGCTGTTTTCTGATATATATAATGTTTGGCTTCGTAGAACGGTATACGCTTTCCTGTTTCATTTTTATCATTTTGATGAAACTTTTGACCAAATAAGTGTAATATATTTGGTTTGCTATGAAGAGGCTCAAAACATAACTACAGAAAGCATAAACCTGTGACTCCTGATTCAAAACAATTTCTGAAAAAGAGAAAGTTCTTTCGAATGCCCAGTACACTTTATACTTTCTACCTAGAATTTAAAAAGGGATGTCATTATCAACAAAATACGTTCAAAACTCAGGAAGTTGGCTAATGGTAGGATGTATTCCATAAAATATCAAAATTAAAGTGAAAGATATGAGTATATATAGTATATATATATATTATTTGCTTTTTTGAAAAAGAGAAACTAGTGGACTTATATATAATAACGATACGATAACAAAATGTTATCATTTTACATACTTATTTCGTAAAAAGGGATGTTATGTACCACTTGTCTGCACTTGACTTGAGTTGTTGCCCTTTGTGAAACTTGAAACTTTTTTTGCTACATATTTTGGGGGTGCACGTCTACTCTACTGAGAAAAAAATTCTCCAACAACGTTAACCACACGGACCAACCAAAACCAATGCTATATGCTAACACGTGCGCACCGTTATCGCACAGCATCCAAAAAAAACTGGATACTATGGTTTGGTCTTCACATATCTCAATTTTATATTGTGCAATGGTAAGGTCAAATGGTTCAAAACAGGATGCTTCAGACAGTAGTAGAGAAACATTTTTAGGAATTGTTGTGCTGGACCACAACTGCACGCATATACATGTTTCTCCATATACATTCTTCCGTTATTGCTATACTTGAGTCACAGAACGTGACAGTTGTTATTGCATTTTAAAGGGTTTTTGTATCGCTGTGTCCGTGAATAGATGCGTTTTATGTTTCTTCCAACTTCCTTTTTCTTCTCCTTCCTCGACATTCATTTACTTTAGCGAGCCAACGGCCAACCTCCTCCAAATACACATAGTGAACACTATTGTTTAGCTGACGGCAAAAAAAGTATCAGGTATTCTGTTGGTGTATTTCATAATGGGGAAATACGTACACAACCCATGTTGTTAGAGAAAGTATAAAAAAGGGTAGAAAGAGAAAAAAAAACTAATTTAAAGCATGAACGTGTGCTCTGCTCTTGGTTTGGGGACTTGGGTGACATTTCGTAAACTCCACATGTATTATTCTAACCTATGGCGATGGTGACACGTTGCAACCGCTAATTGGACGTCACAGGTGGGTGGTCACAGCACAACACACTTCCATTGATTGATTCATCCATTCTCTCCGTCCTCCCCGGCGTCTCCCTTTTGAAAGTCTGGCTGCCAGGTTTGCGTGCATTTATAGGTTGGAAAATAATAATGAATGTGCGTGAATCTGTGAAAACTTGGACTAACTATAAGTTCTCACTTATGATAAATTTCTCTTTTGAGTTGAATTTGCTTCGTATTTCTGCACGTACAAAAAACTATATCACATCACATAATCCACACGTTTTCGGTTAATGAACCACCAGAGCCGGAGGTGGGCTTATATACATTGTTCACGGTCATGTATTTTTCTATGAAATTGAAAAACATGGTTTTGTGAACAAGACACTGTGATAAGCGACACAGCAATAATCGGGAAAATGTAGTATATATATATTCAGAGTACAATCTTTATGTACTACTCTACATAAATGTGCATTGAGTCGGGTGAGTGCAATATGGAATTCCATATCATATCCTTTGTGTCATTTTAGTAATAGCACACTGCATTCAAATCAGAATACGCGACAATGATAAAAAAAATCGAGATATGTGTGAGCAAAGCAAAAGTAAACTTAAAAACCCATCTCATTCCTTTCTATTTTCAAAAGTACTTTACGGCCTACGTGGCTATATGAAGGGGATGTGCTTAGCACAGTCAAAATAGGCTTCTGCTTCTATTCTGATCCACGATCTAAGTAAGCATACAAGGATGAATGGCAAATACTACAAACACAATGGAGTCACATAACCGTGACGTTACATTTGATGTGCTAATACCATTTGCATAAATTCGCAGATTTTCTCACGGCTTCCACAAACGAAGCACTCCCACTGGTGAACAGTAAAAGATATACATGTTGGAGCTAGAGAGTGAGGAGAAAAGTTGTAACACATTTTTATGAATTCTATTTCTCCAACTGAGTATATATAGAAAAAAAAGTGCTCCTCTTTTTCTCATCCAGTAGGCAAGTAAAAGTAGCATTAGGATGAGGACTGTAGTATATAAAACATAAAGAAAAAGAAATCCAAAAATCTCTTGGATATTATATACGAAAAGCGGATTGAAAAATCTTTTACTTCTCTACAGCTCCACGAACTTACATTCTTTGGGAGAAAATATAAAGAAAAAAATCTTGAATACTTGGTTTGGTACACCTCCCTACCATTTGATCTGATAGTTTCATTCCACCAGCATGAATTCCTATAGACATTCCTTATAAACACAAGAAAAAAAGTGACAATGGTTTCTGGTATTATGGTGTCTGGTCGTAAAAGGTAGAAAAAAAAGATGGCTAAGGTGCTGGGTTCTTTAATGTAATATTCAAGTTAAATATGTAAACAAAATAAGATATGCATATGAAATCCTCCAGACCAAACCAGGTTTGCTTTCCCCAGGACTACTTAAGCTACAGATTGTACTCCCATTTCCTGCATTACATGCATATATTCACGGGCATAATTTTCGGAGAACGGGGGCTCTTGTAAATAATACTAGCATATTTAGTTTATGATAAAAACTCTCCCGGTGCTGCTCTGCGATTTCGTATCTATCCCATAAGGAATGTGTTGGAATATTCATGAGTGCAAACTTATCCATATGCATAATACTATGTAGCACTCACGCTCATAAGTACCTTATGTAGTTAGTAGTAGGTACGGTGTGATATTAAAGACAGACGTCAGCATTTGCTCTCCCTCGGTTCATGATACGCTATAATAGGCATAGTTTTGGTATTAAAGAATGAAGTTCAAACAATTTCCATGTCGTAATAATTTTCTTCAAATTGTAAAGGCAGCACCACCATTTCACTATTGCACACATCATGCTATTCAAGTGCTTTTCAGTGGGAAATTTTAGTGACAGTGATTATTGAGTACATAATTTGCAGCACCACATGACGTTATGTTGAGAGCATAAGGACAAGGTTAAGGTACATGTACACATATCAATTACACTCACGTGTGAAAACATGAGGACAACAACCTCATTTCATGTTCAGAGCATACCTCATGATAAATCAAAATATAAAAAAGTACCTCATGCAGAAATATGATGCCTCTCTACACGTCCCACCCATCCTACACAGTTTAATAATTGAGCATCTTACATCATACAATTTGCATCATCATCATGATCTTTCCCTGTTTTAAAAACTGTGGGTGGTTCCATTAGCTGACATTTTGCACATTTCTTTTCAATAGCAAAGTTCTTTCCTTTAAATTTAGCAACTTCACTTTTCTTGCTCAACACTCAAGAAAACTCAGCATGACTCCCAGTTGAGAAGAAAAGTAGCGTTAATTGCTGAGTTTCATAACACCGTTGATTTTTTTTATTGAAAAGAAGTATATCTACTTAAAGCATCATACATTTTTCTTTGGTAGAAAAAGAATTGCCCCTAAAATCCTATTCACACATTAAACTTGATTGTCTGAGCAATCATGTGATATCATAAAGACATATGCATAAAAGTCTACGAACGAACGAAGGAACGAACCTAATCCTCCACCATTAGACGAGTGCATCCAAGAAACGGGTTGCTGCTCCCGTGGCATGGGTGCTTCACTGTATTATTATGTGCCTGTATATTTGCCATTATGATATTTTTTAGTGAAAAAGTGTTCGCTAAATGCTCTGCATATTATTGTTATGTTTATTTTTATGTGCACTAGGAAAAAGAAGTAAAAGTGGAGAGAGGAAGTTGTTACAAACGACGAGGTTCAAGGAGTACAATTGCACAGAAGATGATAATATTCTTAAGGAAAGCTTTGGAGTAACGTAACGCAGTTATGTATTATCATTCAGCTTCCTTCCTCTATCATTCTCCATCCTTGCACTCTCTCACTCTCACTCTACTCAACTCTAAAGAAGTAGCAAAGTAGCAACATCATTTTTTGCCTCTTCATCCTTTCTTGTTGAGCGAGATTGTGATAACATCATTTTTAAGCATTCTTCATGTAACTATACATAGTATATATTGCCAAAGGAGTGACTATAGTGGTGCTGCTCCCTCCATTTCTCACTATCCATTCAAACTTCCATTGTTTTAAAGTAATGCTGTTAGTTTCCCTTTTTTATGGGTTATAATGGATGCAGAATATTTTCAATTGCTGAGAAAAGTACCATGCCCTTCATACAGTACTGAAAAATATTGTCATCTCCTTCCATGTACGTAGCTACACGCTTCTTATATTATGAAAGGTCACGGAATCAACGTTACTTTTCATTTCCATTAATTGACCTATGTCAACTCAAGGACATATTCAAGAACCCTTCTGGCTAAACTATAAAAAAAGTGGTCGTTGTTATCACTCTTGCATCTGAAGTACCCAATTTTTACTTTATGTCAGGAGAAGGTAAGGTGTATCTCCTTCTCCTAAACACTATAGCACTCATTAGATTGTTATCGAAAAAAGTAGTAGTATAAACAAAGCTTGTAAAATTTAGGCAATCGCACAAGGATTGGAGACTAAAAGCGGTGACATCAACACAACCTATTTCCTATTTCACATAAACTTGCTTAATTCAGTCTCTGAAACGAGGTAGGCAAATTGTTAAGCATTGTTACCTAAACTTTCCCTAATATCCTCTGGCTAGACAATTTACATCAAAGTTGAAAGTGTGAGTACCTTCCCAAATTACTTCATATGTGAACTCTTTGCTACCTCACTCACTGCACTGTATAGCTGGCTGGCTTGGTCTGGTCTAGTAAGTAGTTCACTGTGGTTCTCACAATGGAACGCATGCTAAAATATTTATGGCTGTTTAAACTTTCCTCCACGCTTTGAAAAGTGGTTTTCGGATTGCAAAATTACATATAAAGGCACACTTTCCCTTCAAAAAGAATACATACATAATATAGGTGTAGTTGAAATGTAGTACATAAGAGTTTCCACTTGGTTATGGTTCCTTCCAACACTGATGAATACTGACAGATAAACATGGAGGAAAAGGAGGCACTAAAAAGTCTCAGAACGACACATCCCAAAATTATGATCAACTGCACTCCCATAAACAATGGCCATGTCCAGAATGATGACAGTTGCTCAAAACTTTATCGTGATATTCTTGGCGATGATTATTTTTTTGGAAGTTTGATATAGGTACATCCATACACTCCGTATAAGGATGCGTAAATGTAACTGCTACACATACATAAACTATTATATGTCACATATTATATTTATGATGGTAGCTCAGCGTGTGTCCTCAATTTTGCTGAGCGAGTTAGTTTCCGTCAGTCACTCAGTCGTTAGACTTTAATTGCGTCGTAAAACACGTTACAAATTGCAAAATGAAAAACCTTTGGTGGAACTAATAAGATCCTAGCAAAGTATTTGATTGAACATGAAAGGAAGACTACGTCAAAGCACTTTTATGCGTTGAAGAATATGGACCAACAGTATTGAATTACTTTCACCACACAAAAGTTATGTTTTCTATCCTCTTCTCAGCAGCTTAAAAGAATGCAGTTTCTCACTACAGACGTTTATATGTGACCATCCAAAATTCACAACAATATTTAGCAAAGTATTAAGCTAAATGGATACTTAAAACTTTTACTTCAGCAATCCACATAGTCCACACTTTACAGAGTACAGCAGAGAGCAGCAATGTGCTGATGAGAAGAACGTAATACAAATATGATTTGCATAAAAATCCAATTAGTTCTTGTATACACACCCGTCCACATCCCATATTATACAAATACTGTCAAACTTTGTGATTTTTTAAAAATTTCATCTTGTTTTTATCCCGGAACCACTTGCCATCAGCTTCATCATCATCATCATCGTCATCCCCTGCTGAAATTCCAATATAATATATTACTGCTCACATTTGGAGTCAACAGGAAATTGACGGTGGTAGTTGGTAGTAGTGGTGTGGTGAGCGCTTACTATAACGAACCACTAACAAGTTAGTTGGGATAAAAAAAAGTATTATAAAAGGAGGAAAAGTGGGAAATATTGTTAGAAATAATCTTGCTAAGCATCGTCCTCGCTTACTTTTTGGCGGATATAAATGATCGTCATCAACATCAGGATATTACAGAGGTACATATATATGTGAGCATTATTGTCTATACACAAGATGTGAGAGAAAGTCTGCTTTTCCAGTAAAAGTTTATCCGTCGTGGTGAAGCATATTCATAGTCATCCATAAGTTTTGCATACTTGTCAGATTATTAATATTGTGTATGCAAAACAATAATCGATTACTTATTTCCGTCGAAAATTTTTTCCAACAAAAAAAACTTGTTTGTCCCAGTCTTCTCCTGCTTTTCTTGCCACACATTGGTGCTAGAGCTAGGGTGTATAAAAATATAAGCTACACATAATATCAATTTTAAGATTATAGTTGTAGCGAGCGACTCCTTTTCTGACTTATTTTCGCAACAACTGTGTGAATGTGCTTACAGATCAGATCACGTTCTTTTCACCATCCAAACTATTATATAGTGTGTGTGTGTGGCATTATTACCACAAAAGTTTTGCTGAGAATGTTGGATCGTTGGATGTGACTCATGACTCAACAACTCAAAACTCATCCACGTTTTCATCATGTCGACACTAAAAATTCTTTACTGTTCAACTTTTTGAAGCGGCGACTCGCTTCACAACTCTTTATACTGCCACGACACAGCACATCAGCTCACATCCAACATCACATAGTTTATATTTTAGTTCAGTCACTCACTCCATCCATCCACTAGCACACTACCAACCAGACCACTCTTCAAGCCTATCAGCTAGTCAACTAGTTCATCCATCATTGTTACTAGTCTAAATGGAAACAAACCGGGGAAGAAACCGTATATATATGAGTAGGAGGACAACAATCTGCTGAGAAAAGCAAAAGTGAGCAGCTTTCTTAACTATTTTTCTTTACCACCATCACCACCACCGGGTTATAACATAACGTTAAAAATAACACCGTCGACTTGACTCTGTAGTGTATTCATGGCAGGACCACGTCTTCCTGATATCATATCCGTACTTTTACTCATTTTTTTCAATCTTCTTTCCCCTGCCTTTCATTATTCTTGAGCCATATTTTCACACACACACACATTTTTTCCAGGAAAACTTAACTGTTCATAAGCCTACCAGAATATGGCATTTGCAAAGGGAATCATGTGGTGAGATGATGATTGCAATCATTACTCTCCTCCATGCTTTTTGCTATGATCATTTTAGGTTGTTTATTGCTGTGTTGGTAAAGTAGCATATTATTGCACAAAGGGTATAGGGTTGGGGTAATGTTGCAACTCTCATGATCCTGACTTTCTCCATAGTAAAGTAAAGACATCCAAGAAACCTGGGTGTGGGATGCAAGTTTTCATTTTACTTCCCCTAGCTCAAACCATCTTAATATTGTTAACACAATTTATTGCATACCTACTAAAATAAGCGGCTTTCTCCGACAACGTTATTTTTCTTAATTTTCATTTACAAAATTTCTCAGGAACGAGGATAAAAGCAGGAAGCTTTGTTTGTTGTGGTATGGTATTCACATCCACCTAAAAGAATCAATTTCAAAAGTTTCTCTGGAAATCAGCGTAACAAAATTGAATCGCCAAACTCACATAATCATCAAACTTTTATAAACTTCAGCGTATATCGATTCAGACTTTAGTTGAAGTGTGAAGGGACTGTGTTATCGATGGAAAATCTGATCGTGATCCTCGTTGCAGGAATTACCTTTTATTGTTGAAAGTACTCTAATAAATCGGTTCATTGGCCATGACCATCCTATGTGAAATTGAAACCCTTCCATCTAAAAGGCTGAAGAAATGACCTTCAAAGAGAGAGAGAGAGAAACAAATCATGGAAAGTTCGTTAGCATTAAATGTCCCATACTATTTGTGTACTGCTATATATCTCTTCACCCAGGGATCTTACATTAACCGTGATCGATTCACAGATTATGTTTGTTTTTATTTCACTATCAGCACAATCCCCTTAGATAAACTTAATCTGCCTGTATGGCAGGCTTTGTGAAACTCTCTTGGAATACTGATGGGAATTATTTTTTTTAAATGCATAACACGATTTGATCCGGCTTCCTCTGATTATGGAACCTGTCTCAGACGCCTGAATTTGTTTTGTTAGCCATACACATGGCACGTTAATAATGCAGCAGTGCCTATATATAATATACAAACTTGCATATATATAAAAACTAATAGCTTGCAGTTGCGGTGAATTAAGAAACATATTGAAAGACCACTTGTAAACTACCACAACAGCAGCAGCCTTCAACTCTTGTCCAAGGTATATACAACGTAAGTACACTAGGAAGTATATCAGTTTGGTGGTTAGATTGACATGGACGAGGTGTTGATATTCTTTGGCTACTTGATCAACATTTTAATTTCCTGTGTACTAAAGCTTGTATAGATTTAACAAGATTAAAGCGCAGATCCCACAAAGGGTGGCTGAATTGAGGGAGAAGGAAAACGAAAGTAATATTATGCAAGTCAACACACCAACACCAATTTCTAGTAAACAGTGGTATATGCTTCCCACTAGCTTCCTCTCTCATCTCTTTATATTTGATACATAATAATAACAAAGTCTGTTATATAAATGCATGTAGCGTTACTTTCTTCAGGGGATCTCGACACAGAGTCATGGGATTTATCCAAAAAGCCAGAGACCTGAAGAATAGTGCCAGGAGCAGAACCAATCTCTTTTTTTTCTTTTCTCTCTTCAGTTTCCATCCTTCCTTATTTCATTTATTCTACCTCGTTACTTACATATACATAAATACTTTCTAACCTATAGCAGATCGCTTCACTTTTCATAACCATCTTGCTATACACTATATGCTATACATAGTAGCCAAGCAAAAAACAAGCATCTGTCTGGTTCATCGCCAAGCAAAGCAGAAGAAGAGATGAAAAAAGAAAGCTCTATATTATTCCGCACTAGTATACATATACGTGGAAAGTCTTTACATGTATATGCACCAAACAGCCAGGAGCAACCTCATCTTACGTCTACATTTTTTATGCATGTACTATATAAGGTACTATAGCTATTATTGCTTATTATGATGATAGTTTGCCGTCTGAGTACGACTGCATTACGTATGTGCATAGTACTAATACATTATAATGTGTTGGCGCGTGAAGTGAAGCACGGCTTGCGATTTCGTCCTGAATAGAAATTTCCTTTCATGTGTTATTTCGACCAGTATAGGAAGTGTGTGTGGACTCTGGAGTGAAAGCCCTCTACCTCTAACATTTTGCTCTAGGTTTGTCAATTTGGTGAAAACGTGCATTTTGGAGCACATATCTTCTTTCTTTTTGAAGCTGCACATGAAATGTATAAACTGTTTGAATTTTTTTTGACTCATCCTTAAGCGTTCGTAGTGAGTCTCGTGGTGCATGTGTGTGAGCCATGCCGTGTGCATCGTAAAAACACATGGCTGTAAGCAGTATCTATATAGCTAGACACATTTGGAAGAATGTATTAAGGATCATTTGAAAAACGGTGAGCATTTCACATTCCAACAGAGGATGCAAAAGATCGGGAAAACAACATTTTTATATGTGAATGGCTACGCACATACCTTACCAAATAAGCAACGTTTATTACAAAGAAATGCAACATTATACATATGGCAAATAAAAAATGTTTTGTATAAAAAGAAAGTAGAAAAATAAGTTGGTCTTGTATTCAAGCTTGCTGTTTTAAGTTAAGTAAATCCCATAGCCCCAGACCGCCATTATTATACAGCCCGAGAAATCAACAATACTCAACAAAAAAGAAGGCTCAAGAAACCAATATTCTCGGCATAAGAAAACAGAGAGAAAGTATATAAAGGCATGAAAATCCTATTTGTATTCTTCATGAGCTAGTGTCCTTTTGCACATGCCATCATTTCTCAATCTATTTCCTGCATGGTGTACTACATATTCTCTCTACTCCACCATCATATTGTGAAGTAAAGTCCCTCGTGTAGTCTTCAAATTTTTTTGGCATCATCATTATGATCATGTGTATTTGAGGACTTTGAGTGCCATGCCACATATGAAGTCCCCGACAATAATGGCCCTGATGGCAACGTTGACTGCACCGTTTACATTTTGTTTTGTCAAAAAATGTAAGCATCATTTGTATGTATGTACCAAACGTGGAACATACGCTCAATATATATGTATGTATATGCTGTAGGTGTCCTCTACTTCTTCCTCTTTTGGCGTGTTTTGTTAACCCAAGAAGAATTGAATCAGGTAAAAAAAGGGAAAAAAGATTCTCCTCAGAATTTATATGCTTCAATCGTTTTCCTCTCTCTCTCTCTTTCTCGTAACATATGACAATGCACTGAAGAAACGATGTGAAGATATGTCTCTTGTGTACACAAATGCCATCATCGTCATCCACTACCGCTGCCGCCGCCACCATCACCAACCGACTATTTGTAGGACTATTTGGTGTAGCATAGAATAGCAAAGCAGATAAAGAGAGGAGAGAGTAAGTAAGTACGCACAGTTGTAAAAGGAAATATATTCTTTTTATAGCTTTTTCAAATTCAAAGCACAGCATCACTTCTTGATCCACATCCAAAGAAAAGCGCAACGTTTTTTTCTGTCTCTTCAAGAAGATACCAGATTGTGTGCTGTAGCTCCTTTCTCCATGGTTTAAGGGTATAGGATGAAGAAAAAAATGCTCACATAATCATCTTGTATTCCAATGGGTATGCATGTAAAGGCACATCTTGTCATCATAATCGTAACTATTCTACTTTTACGCAGCAGTAAGTATGCTTTCAACTTGCTGTACCATGTACGTACATACAAGTATATAAAAGGGATTCTTTTCTTCCACCCACAGCCAGACAGAGGATTTTTTATTTTAAAACCCCGGCGTGATCAGATATAAAGGGTTTGGTAGTTGGTTCATATAGGTAGCAAACATGTGAAAAATTGGATGAGCCGATTACATCACTTTGGCTTTATCGAACTGTTAAAATTATTGGAATGAATGCATGTTTTGGATAGAGTGGAGCACACAATATATTTCCCGGGAGGATGTTCCGGAATAGCTATAAGATATGTAATTTAGCATACAGAGCGTGTTACAATAATACGATATCAGCTTAAGCTGATTAGTTGCTCGTGTGTATGCATAACGTAGGCTGAGCACTTAATCCCTTACAAATGTTTCGTAGAATAAGAAAAAGTGGAGAATTTGATCGCGACCTAATTCTGTCCATGGAAGGAAGAGGATTCTCCTCCAGGTTATTGAGGACTAAAACCTTATTTTTCTACTAGTGGTGGTCCCGTGCTGCTCCTCTCGATTTCTGTTTAGCAGCAATATGGGATAGGCTCCCATACAACGAAAATTTTTGCTTGGTTGGCTCATTAGAAAACTAAAGGGTATTTTTTCAGAAGGAAGGGACTTAAGTTGGTGTAAGACGAGATTTTCTTAGACTTTTAACCACAGGTTTTGCCTTGCGTTTGGTATTTACCCTACTTAAGTATTCTCATGCTGTACAAGACGCTGCTGCTGTATACGTATTTACAACCAAAAATAGACAAACATTTTTCCTATATAAATGTATATATACTATACTCTAGTTTTTATATACAAATACATGCATGGTGCTATGCATATTGGGTAAAACTCATTCTCAGCTCATTTACCTTCCTTCTTTAATTTTAGTCTGGGTCTTGATAAGACTTGAATCCTGGATTGGATGTACACTATACTCACTCCGTTGCGTTGTAGTTTGTTATGTACTCACAAGAGCCATTTTCTGGAGAACTAAGCAAAGGAGAGAGTTAGTTCTTCTAGCTTTGGGCACTAGTAAAACATACATGTTGTGATGATGACGATGTGTGCTATAGGTATATACATATATGATACTTGCGGTGGGAAAAGCAGAGCAGCAGCAGCAGCAAATTTAAGTATCCTGCACAAACAGAGTGAGAGGGAAGAGTAGGGATGCTGTCAGCGGTCCAAATTCTAAAACGCAACGTATTAAAGTCGACATCTATGATAATCCATATAAATATTGGAGCATGTCCTGAAATGGAAAGGAGTTTTGTGTCCTCCATATGAAATGAAGCTGAGAGTCACTAATACATACGTAATGTGAAGGGAACCTGCTGCTTAGAAAATTAAACTTCTGCGGCTTAGCCTCGTTAATAGGAAGGATGGGATGAGGAAAGAGCCGAGTAGGTGGTATGGTATTAGAACACAAAGTTAAAGTATTTATTCGCAGCATATGATGCAAGAGCTCTAGCCTTGGAGGGAAAATATATATGTAAGAAAACCCATTGTCATCCTTTAGGTTAATGACCACAAGGAAAACGTAAAGAAACAATTAATGTTTGGGGAAAAACAACTGGGATGAAGGAAGGAAGAGGACAACGATGTTAATTTTGGTTGAGGTGTTGTGCAACAGAAATAGCAATCAACGAAGCTTCTCTGAGCAGGAGTAGCCTCCTTTGTTTTTCACAACAATATGTTTGTATATAAAACGTGAACATTTTGAACATATACCGTGTTTTACTATCATCCTATTTGATCTGCATGCAACAACCTTGGCTTTATTTTTTTATTGTCAAGAGAAAATACATGTACTTTCACTATCCTTCCTCATGAGAATGCATTAATAATGAGAATATATGGATACTTGAAGATTCTTCACCAAAATTGCTAATGGTTTTACCATCGTGAATACGTAAATTGAATGACATATCAAGGGCACTCGGTCGTCTTTGGGTGGCTGAGTGTAAGAGGAGGAAAGAAAATATGTAAGAATAGAGAAAGTGTCTTTCTCCTTTTATCATTTCTCTTATCAACTACTCCTATTCTTGTACGTGTTTCTAGAACACTTTATTATTGTCCTTTGTTTCGACTCCTCTCAACTCTGTCGGATGGTTTATATGCAAATACATGAGCATTGTTGCTCATTCGTTACAACGAGGACAGTAGGGAGCCGTGCTCATTTAGTGATTTCTTTGAAATTCTCTGTTTTTGGCGAAAGTTTGAATAATCCTTAATAAGATTATATCAGATTTAATTCCTTGGAAAAGCCTTCAACACACAACATATTATGACACAAAAAGCACCTTGTTCTTCCTATATCTTGCCTTGCCCTTGTTTTGTTGTGTCGCCTTCCTGTTCTTGTTCCTCCTCAACAACAATGTAATCGCAAGAGCATACAATGAAAGTAGATATAATATGTAGTAGCTAGGTACGCGCAAAACAAAGGAATGTTGAAAGCATATTCAGAGGATTTGCAAATTAAGTCTGCATTTTGTGTTTGGTTCTTTTACAAAAGCTTAAAAATATAAGAAGAAAACACACGAGGTGGCTGGGTGTAATAATACTGCACGCATATATTTTGCATATATTATATATTATTATTAAATCCTGACCATTTTGACTGTCAAGAAATGACATGATATTTTAATCTATTTAAAATCGTTCGTATTTTTTAATGGTTAAAGGAAAAGCCAACTATCAAGGGATAAAATCGTCGTATAACATTTCTTGTCGATTTGTTCTTGCGTAGAAATCCTCAGTTTGCTTCACGACTTGATTTAGAAGCAATACATTCAAGTATGTACATGTTTGTAATGAGAAACTTTTTTTTTGTTATTTTCCATTTAGCTAAAAGTAAACGAGAGAGTGAAAAAAACCACCCAAAATTGACAAAAACATTTGAATTGCTACTCAGGGAAATTATCATACTCATGACTGTGTAGTCTTATGAATTCCACTTAAATTCAGCCCAAGGGAAATATTTTACTCTGTTGTAATTCAAATGAGCCTTCCATTCCAGCAAAGCAAAACGCATAGTCGAGTAAAACGAGCTGGAGGCTAGCTATGCTTCTAGAGCAAATAAAGAAATGGGGAAAATTGCTCTTTGGGATGCATATCTTTGTCCAAAGTTATATGAGTCTAAAAATAAGGAGTTTGCAACTTGTACGGAATTGTCATCACAATTGTCAGCTCTCGTTTTCACACACTTACACATATATGGAGAGACCCTATTACTTTCAGAAGAATGGGAGCATTCAATGTACATTTACTTTTCAACTATTACATTTTTGTGTCCTTTATTCACCATACAGATAGGTACGCTCAGTATATTTGGTGGAAGTAAATGCGCCATAATTTTTACTGTTGTTCAAAGCAATCAAACCAAACCAAAGTCATTGAATAAAGCTGCTGTAACGTCCCCCCGTCACCGTTGTGATAAAGCCATCAGTCGATCTGAATGACACGCATTTTGGTAGAATCAATCCCATTGTATGGATGGGGAGCTCTGACTGGTGGAAGCCGAAAAGATCCCATCTTCTTCATATCTTGGGTTCCGATCGTCATCATCATTATCCTTGTAAAAAGAAAGTAGTGTAAGGTTTTAGTATTTAAGGAGGGAAGTTGGAACACATTAACAGATTCTATCACATTGCGAATTTTCAACTGGAATTTTTGGATTGCATTTCACCAATTCATGAATTCAGTTTACGATATATACTTTCTACTTTTACCAAAACCACAATGTTTCGTAAGTAACTACCCAAATGCTGTTATGAGCATGCATTCATTGTTATGAGGGTTGAGTATAGTTGAGTTGTGATGAGATGATATCTTTTTTCCTTAGTTGAAGCCCTACAAAAAGGTCCTCTCGTTCATTTGTAACGGAGCGGAAGTGCAACTTCTCCTCTACATGAGGAGGATTCAACTCTATGAAAAGGTCTGAAGTTGTCTTAATCGTCGCAATCAGCAATAATAATAGTAATAATGGGGATAATGATAGGGCTCTTGAAAATTTCACCCCATTGACATTTAATCTCCTTGAACTGAACTGTTGTCTAGTTGTCTCCCTTGTTCCAAAAATAAAGTTCTCAATTTAGTCATTTTGTGACGATGTATATATCGTGTTTCGTGTTAGACTTTGCATCTGCATTTCTTCTGCGTACGTATTTCGGGGTTGAAAATTTTTTTTGGAGCTTATGGAGCTCTCAGCATTACAAGTATCTTGCTCATGCTTCTGCATACTTTTAGTTTCTCCCTACTGATTACTATGCTCTTGAAGTTTTCTTTGAAGAAATATCATCAACCCGACGTCACCCGGTGACTGTGTGTTCACGTGATAGTTTTACAAATGAGCAAAAAGAATACAAGAAGATGAACTCTAGTTTCTAGCTACATTCTTCAAGGTTCATTGTAACTTATGACCACATGTGAAAGCCAAAGGCAGTCCACTCCTTATTATTGACATCGAAAAGGCTTAAAAGTTACAAAATTAATGAATAAACTATAATTTTAGCAAGTCATTCACTCAAATGGCATAACCAAATCAAACTGAATTACCTAAACCCATATCATATATCCTTGAGTTTTAAAATTTTGAAATATTATTGTAAATTTCAGCTGTGTCCTTCTTCGGATCAAGTTGGGTCAGCATGAAGTTGCAGGAGGCTCGAAGTTCCAGTGACATTTACTTCCGGCTTCGCACTCGTCGGGCAGACTCGATGTTGTTTCTTGTAGCTGGTCGGACTGACTATTGCCTTCTAGTATTAGACGCTGGTCGATTGAAGGTAACAATTTTTTTTATCTGGCAAAGCAAATAAAGTTACAAGACAGCACCAACAACAGTCATTAAATTATAAAGACTCCCGAAACATTATGGTAACGTAACCACATTTCCTGTTTAATTTGCTGTGCGTAGGTGCACATAAATTTGGGAGCCGGGGAGACTGAAGTCGCTTCTGAAGCGCCATTTTTACTAAACGATATGAAATGGCATTCCGTTAATTTGACCAGGCGAGGCTCACAACTCAATATACACGTGGATAATCATCTAACAAAGTAAGCGCAATATTCTTAAAAACAAATTACTTTCTTCAAATTTCTATGTACTTTCAAGAAACCATCGGGAACAAGGGAAAAGCCTCAAATGTGTATCATATTGTAAGAGTAGCCCAAGTTTGTTTAAGTCTTTGTTGTGTGGAATGAGAATACATAAAACAAGTACATATATATATTTCTATGATGATGTTTCTTGAACTATGCAAGCTCATGAGCAAGCCTGGCCTGGCCTTCTCTCCATCATTCTTTCATCTCATCATTTCATCCTGTCACAGGAAAATACCATCATGATAACAATGAGTACGTGATGAGGAAAAGAATTAGTCTGGTTTTTCATATTTAACGTGGAAAATAGGTCAAACGAAGGAAGACGGATGAAAGAGGCGGCTTTTAAATTAGCATACATCAAGCTACACCCTCTCTCATATCATAACAACACAAAATACTATATTCTATGTACAAAAGAGCTTGCATGTCTATGACAAGCCAAAATACATTGCACACGCATGCATTGACTGACTGACTCAATTGCCAAGTTTTTGCATGCACGTAGTAGAAGTAGTAGTGAAGAAGTCGTCGTGGCGTAGAGAGAGAGTAGAGTTGGGCTGTGTAGCACGGACAACATCACTTCCATAAGTACAAGAGCAAGAATCTTCCCTCATTTTACACTACAATAGATTATGTACATACGAAATGAGTGAAAGCTCATCATCATCTTTCTCCTCCATATCTGTATGCTGATGGGAGCATTCATTGTATCCTCATTATGCATACACATGTCATAGAGCTGGGATGGTAAGTGTTGCTTCCTCCCTCCAACCTCCGGTGTTAAAGGATTAATATTGCGAATTCGCACAAGACAATACTACATCTGCATTTAATGTAAAACATCATCTCATCTCCCCATGCCGCTTTCACACACAAAACTTTATCCTTGTCTTGTGCTGCTGATGTGAATGTTGCTGATAAAAACTATGTAAATGTAATCGTAGCAGAGAAAGAAGAACGAAAAGGCAAGGACAAATATGTACCTATAAGAACTGCAGTCCATTCAAACTAAAAATGTTGGAAGCATATAGTAGATGTGTAGGTGGTAGACACACTCATCGTCATCTGAATACTTAACACTTTTCATCACATCACATCACATCACAGGTAGTTTTGTTTCCATCACTTTCTCTCCCTCTTTTCCAGTTTCCACATGATTTTACTTCTCGTAGAATTACATGTAATCCTCTTAAGGAACTCAAAATTTTATGCATCATGCACACTCACCCGTTTCCATTATAGCATTATCAAATACCCTACCATCACCACCGCCATTCACAGTCAGTAATCAGCCGCAAAAAAAAAGTGTGGAGATGTTGTAGCTCATACAGGTTTTGCCTGAAGTGTATATATGTGGAAAAATTTATATAAAAATAATATTTAAGGTTGATTTTTCCTTCCGTTGAGCCTATAAAATTTGAGTTCTGTTCCATTATGAATGCCGCAACATCATGTATTGGTACGGTTGAAGTAACTGTACTGTAACTGATGTGTCTTTCGAAGAAAAACATGAAAAAGCCTTGTTTCTTGAGTGGAATATAGTGTTGTATTGAAATTCAGTTTTTTTGTACTAGAACTCGCTTTCTCTGTCGGCTCATGTGAGTGAATGAAAGCTTCCTTAAACTTGTCATAACAGTGTGTGTCTCCTCGATTTCTTTTCTCATTTTTCCACGCCTTTCCTTTTCTCCAAAGTATTTTTTTTTGTGAATTCTTTCCATTATGCATCCTTTCACCAACTGATCTATGTGACTTGATGCGGTGCTGTGGTCCTAGTTGAAGACAGTGTGTCTCCTTCCTTTAAAGCTGTATCAGTCGCTTTCACTCACTCTCTCAAACAGTGTAGACGTGGGATGTAGATCAGCATCCAAAAACCCTACGCATTCTTTTCCTGTCGGCAGCTTTGTGGGAAGTTGTACGACAAGGGACTAGAAAAGAAAAAAGGGCCACAAAAATGCTTACCACCGCACGCATCTAGAGTATTCACACATATGGGACTTTTGCTTATAAAAAATGGATGACGAAAAGTTGGCGGAATAATATTAGTAGGTTTATAACATCCCACATAACGTTAGCCATTATAAAAAAAAATATCGAAGTACGTACTTAGGTCATACATACGCAATGCTCCACGCACGACGCACAGGCATGCCACACGGAAACAGAAATGAGGGAAAGTGGTGAATAGAATTTCAAGCAGAGGTAGGATATATACTACGCTTATCTTTGAGGAGGATCTATCAAGGTGACTTTGCAAACGGATTCGAATTGATATGTTCATATATGTACTGAAACACTCATCCAAACGGGTTGGTTACTAGTAGTAGAATTTTCAAAAACGTAAAAAACGAGTTTATGCTACAATACAAGGCTGAAAACTATTTTTAATAGAAACTATTTAATTTCATCTGTAGATAGATACTTCCTTCTCAAACTCTGCATAAGTTTCTAACCATGGCTAAATAGCAATAAAGGCAGATTGAATAATATGTATGGGAGCTGATTACATATATTTAATATTATCTACAACAAGATCAATTGGTGAAAAATTTAGTTTGCGTGGATAAATTACGTAGGAGCTCTTCAAGGTTACGCACAGAGCATAAAGTAAGAAGAGGTCGTATTTAATAGTAAACGGGTGAGTTTGAAATAGTGCATTAGCTAATGTTGCGTGTGCAGTTGTGTGTGTGTGTGTAAACCTCATAAGGGCAACGAACTGACCATGACATCGCAAGACATTTTATTAAAATGTCTTGTTTGAACTTCACCAAAGTGAATGAACTTAGGCTTGCATCATCATGCTATAGACATGGACACTAGATTTATATATATATTTGTTACTGGGCAAGACTTTTCTTAATATGGAGGAGGCTGTATATGTCATATGTATGTATGTATGAAAAATTGCTGCAAGAATGTTTTTGATTTACGAGTCAAATATTTTCCTCAGAGCAAGTCTGCCGGGACGGTTCCACGAGCTGAACATCCATTTTGGAATTTGGCTGGGTGGTTTAGGTGGATTCAATGAAATCTTCCTGGGGAATCTTCCCTCGTTCCGGGGTTGCATGTCTCATATCACTTACAATACTGAGGATGTCCTTCTTCGTGCCAAAACTCAACCTGGCCAAGTAAGTTCTTCTAAACTGTATACAATGTATATAAACTTTCGTATTTCTCATTTCTCTAATATAGACATTCACCCACATAGTCGTCTAACCCAAAGTCCAGTCTATAAAAACCCCTTGGTATTAAGATGATTGCGTATTTTGGAACGGAACCTGTGTTTCAAAATATGATTTTACCCGCATTGTATAACTAACGAAAACCATAATCTGTCCAAAATAATTAATATCTTCCCAAATCGTACTATATCGTTTGTATACAGCAATTGGTATTCTTACAATTTGCTTTAAAAATTTATCTACAGCAGATTCATGGTGTGTCTTGGAACTGCTCAGAGGAGTTTGAAGCCTCATCCAGTGATCCGTTTAGTTTGCTGTACCCTAACAGTTATGTGATCTCACGAGTAGCAATCTCTAGGCAAGGAACAATTATTAAAATGAACATTCGTCCAATATATGACGATGGTTTGATATTTTACGTCTCCGGAGTGTCATCCCGGCCAGACTATTTAGCCTTAGAGATGAGGAAGGGGAAGGTGAGAAAATATATAAAAATCATAAGCAGCAACAATGACACTATATTGTCAACTATGAATATTTCTCATCATTAAATCATTTTTATAGGTTCGATTTATTGCTGAGCTTGGAAGTGGACCTCTTCAAGTACAATCGCCTAAAAATATTTCAGATCGACAGTGGCACTCAATTGGGATACAGGTAAAAAATTTCAATCATTAAACAGGAGAAAAATGTAATTAACTCTACAATAGCAGAAATATACGATGCTTTCAAAAACAAAGAGAATTCGATGAGTGGAATACTAAAAATAGCTAAAGGATAACAACAAATTGGTTTATTTCAAAGACTGCAAGAAAACCTGATTATAAATTATGATAATAAGCAAACTGAAAGCTGATTATAGGCTATTATATGAACAAAGCATGATTATTTATCCATCGCTGTCTAGGATTTTATATAAAGCAACCGATATAATACATTTTCTCGTATAGAGGTGTTGTTTTTCAACGGTTCAAAGAAACCAAAGCAGTATATGAAATTTGCTGTCACTCATTCATGTCATTAAGCACCAAATAATATTTTCAGTGATTGTGAATTGTGAAACCAACTTGTTATGTGTGTTCTTAATTGCGAGGGTTTTGGTCTTGCGTCATTCAAAAGTTAATCTTTATGAATTTAATTTCCTTCGCTTTCCTTCTAAACACAAAGGCATCGCCCAAATCCCTGTCTGTGATGGTAGACAATCAAAGCTGGATATCAGAACCTGCTCCAAGAGGAGGTAGCAGGCATCTTGATGTTTCAGATATGGTCTATCTTGGTGTTGAAGAGAGTCGGAGGGGCAAACTTAGAACGCTAGGATTAATGGATCAGAGTTTCCGGGTAAGAAAAAATTCATTTCCTTTTACTTTATCTTTGACAATGGGCTTCTCATGAAATGAATCCTAGGCCTTGGAACCCGTTCCAAGTGAGTAACAGAGAAAAATAAGCCTTTCAGCAATGATCTACTTTTCGTAAAAAGACATACATATAAAAAATGCTGGATATTTTACTCATTCGCCTTTCGCTGAACCTGTAATATGAAATTCAATGATTTTAGCCAGAATCGTTTGGTACTTTACCACCACATTAGATTCAGTTCCACACATCTTCCAGATGTCAGAAGTCTCGTGTACCAAGCGAATATGAGTTAGTGTAAAGAGAATATATGTGATATCCTTGCATATGTAGAAATGATTAGATATCTATCTCAAAAACTTGGAACTGAGAAAGCAGATAAATCATAGTTCAGATGAAACTATTCCGAAATTCTATAAAAAATGTCGATTTTTGTATTTGTAATGGTTGGTTTGTGAATTAATTTGAAGAGTTTAATATCTCGCAGTTGTACATCAGTATTACTGAACCGACTTTTGTCTATATTGAAGTTTTTTATTGTGTGAATAGGATCAAAATAAAACCAAAACAAAAGCTAGAAAGCTTCTCATGGGCCTACTATAATAATTTTACTTGTGATTCTTGTTAAAGGGTTGCATTGAACAACTTCATATTGACGACAAGGCATACGGATTGCCAGAGGCGGATGTAAGCAGCAACGTTACAGCAGGTTGCAACGTGCTTGATGAACGCTACTGCGTCGGGATCGTGAGTAAAGGTGTCAATGATAGCAGCAGTGTTGCCAGATGCGTCGCTATCATTGGTGCATCCAGCAATAATGGCACAGGGAATGCAACATCCAACGTGATTTCAACTGGTACAAACTCCCTTGAAGTTATCACAATCCCAAGGGAAATGATTCGTATAGTCACACAAACGGATGTTGGTGAACTGGAGATAATGCGGGTGAATACTGTGCAAGTGGCAGAAGGAGATTCTGTCATCATCACACCTCGTCATTTAGCCATAACTCTTGACCTTTCCAAGTTTGGCATCAGGGAGTCCGGAGTGCTCTTTCGCATTTCCAAGCCACCACAGCAGGGGCGAATCGAGGTGAGTGATTTCTAATGCAAATCCAATTCCATCTAGAATTCTAGACTAACATAAGCTTTTTGTATGCTGGAAGTTTATAAACACTCATCGATTCGTTGAACATAAAACGAATACTCTGGTTACTTTCTTTTTGATGCTATTAGTATGTTTACATAATATTTGTAGCGTGATTTTTAATGAATTACTTATATCACGAGAAAATTTTATATCACGAGAAAAAAGTTATGAAATGTGTGCACATTGTTGAACCTTGAAAGGGTTGCAAATCAATCTGACAATATGAATTCAACTGGTGACATAAATTGTCAAAAAGCATGCAACAATCAACAAAAGATGGTTTGAAATGAAAGCCAAATATTGATGAGCATTTTTTATCAAAACACAAAGCAAACAACGAAGTCAAAAGCTTCAGGACATAGTAATCAAGCATTATTACATGAATTTTATAAAATATCGTTGTTTCGGAATATCTAGTAAGCTAGATTAAAACCTGGATTCCCCAGCTACTACGGCAAAAAGCTCTTTTCCATGAAAATGCTTTATCGAATGTCAAAATAAGAGAACATATATATAGGACGTCCCATGTAATGGATACCCAAAATATACATAGGAGAGGAGAAAGCAGAAGCTTTTATCGTTATTAATGCTCGAGGATGAGCTTGGGGCTTGTTCACTGAACTGATTGTTCAGCAAAAAGTAGACAAAGATTGATCCTTGCAATGAAAGTGAAAGACAAACCTACAACAACATGAATACACTGCATATATTTTAATGCATTGAGTATGGATCTAATTAGAAGAATACAGGATGATTTTTTGGGACGACGGGGAAAAGTCATCTGTCTTTTTTTTGCTTCCTTTCCATGTCAATTCATAGAGAAACTATAGAGTTAATGTATTAATTCATGCAGCGGCAGAGGTGCAAGCATATTTTATACTTACATTACGTACGTACCACATTTAGATTATTAATTCAATAGCTAAAATAGAGAGGGGGATTAATATATCAAGGTTATTTCAGGGTTGTTTCATTGATTGTATAATCTATGTTGACATAACTGCAGTAAAGAACCAATCGTGTGAAACTTAATACTGATATTGTGATATTCATAGCATACAGAACTTTTGCAAAATTGATATACCTCATATTGTTCATATAACTAGTTTAATGTTTGCCAAATATGTTAATTTTATCCTAGAATATTTTTTCCATGCTAAATTTCTAGTTACATATGCTCACAAAATTTCATATCATGTATAATATATAGATTTACATGAGATATCATACATTATGAAAGGGATAGCTTAAATAAATGGAACTTCATCGCTTGCTTACAAAGCAAGGTCCTACTTTAAATTCAATCGCAATTATTTTGATTTTCATCTTGCATGCGTTCATCTTTCGTCCAACCAACTTTCTCCCCTTTCTTAGGATCCACAAGGTTTGGTTGAGAATAAACAATAAATTTACGGTGGAAGGGAGGGGATTTCACCGCTGTTGGCAATATCCAAAAGGAATTAGCAAGGGAGAAGACACAGTAACCAATTTCATTCCTTAAGGAAAACCGCAGAAAAGACATGAGACTCTTTTTGCTCCATTAAATATCTTCTATGCATGCATACCGTATATCACGACTAGGACCAAAAGTCCATTTTACTACTCGATAGAAAAACACTATCATTTCCCTTCCTTTAGTCTTTTGGTAACGTAATATTATGGAATAATACTGGAGATGGAAATGCTATAAAACCCTGGGATATTTTACAGGTGACGACTCGAACTGCTGGAACGGGGTCAACACGAAGTGAAAGTTTTTCTTTACTTGACGTTGGTGCTGGTCGGGTCCGCTACTGGCACAATGGGGCTGAAAGCTCTCGTGACTCCATTGAGTTGGTTCTGAGACTAATGGAGAACTCTGGATTCCTCCTTCCTGCTTATCTTCAGGTTTGTTTTCCCTGCCATCCCACAATATTCTTACTATATATAGTTTTACGTATACTTGCTTATATATGATTCACATAAAATTGCTCCCCTCTTGAAATGAAAATTTTTATTGAATGCACGACATACTGTGGGATACATACATACATTCATATACATATTACATGTTACACATTTCAAGTGGTTGCCAAAACGCTTTGAAGAATGTAAACTGCATCCGCCCTACTTCCCCAATGCCACACACTGAATCAAGTTGTCTACGTATACTTTGTGCAGTTTTCCCTTGAGACTAAGAAGATGTTGTAATTAATGGGATGCACTTTTTCTCCTTCTTTTCCATGTTAATGGCTATTGGGAGAAGAAAGTAATTTTAATGGTAATAATGCACTCTATGTGAGAGATCCTTTCATCAACATATACATACATAAGCCCTGAGGCATGTGATCTTATAACTCTTGTACACTTTCCCTTTCTCCCCTAAATGTTGGCAGTTATTCAGGCTTGAGATCAATTCAATAGAGTATGAAATTTCTCTTCTGCAATGTAATTCAAATTATGTCTTTACTACATTACATTCCCTTTATACTATTATTACTATTACTTGTATATATACATGTCTTTCTATGATGATGATGATAGCATCATGCTTGAGTACGTGTTTTGCAGTGGCATCCCTCCGTAATAAATTCATTGGCAGAACAATACATAAACTATTATGTTTGGTATGCTATACTAGATAATAACATTATGTACATTATACAACCATAGGTACATTAGTCACAGTCATCTCACGAGAGTGCACTTATGTGAACCAAAAAAGTGAAACTTTGCCATGCCATGCTATGCTCAAGCTACGTACATTTCTCTACAATGATACTATTTTTCGGCGTTCTCAGCTCGATACGTTTTTCTTTTTGGAAAAAATTCTGGAGCGTATCAGAATTTGTCTTGTTCAACCCAGGAATTTTTTGGCAACGTACAGCATCTTGAGAAAGCACAAAATAACTATGATGGTTTGGTTTGGTTTTTGGGAGCTGTGAGAGAAGAGGAGAAGAGACAACGTTTTGGGTTGTTTTTTAAAGAAACACCACAACCCACACTACTAACATACTTGAACTGAACTGAATTGTGAGTGCAGAGGATAATATGCGTGCGTGCATTCCTTTTTTTACGAGCTAGTAATAGTTATAGTACAGTTTTTCTTTCTTTACTTGCAAATAATAAAACATTCATTCTGCAACATATCAGTTTTACTTGTCTTCCTTTGGACGTGAATGTCCGCCCAGCTTGCTTGAGGGTGAAATGGCCTAGAAAAACTTGAAAAATGAGACTATTTTAGGAGAAAAAAAGTTTCTTTTCTTACACATGCATAAATATCAAATAAATATCCCTCCTCTAAAAGAAGAGGGAAAAGAAGATCGAGCTTGTAGCACGTATATAGAGACGACGAGCACAATGTTTGCATCTCTGTTCAACATATATTACGTGCATTCATTTACGTGTCGGTAATGTAGGCGACGATGGGAATATAAAAGTAGATGTATTGCTTGCTTTCTCTGGAGAACTGGGGGCCTACTTTGTATTTGTATACATATAAACCAGCCAAACCGCAACTATTTTACAACGCAAACGCATGCATGATAAGATTCTTTTGAATAAAATAAATATCTAAATAGTTTCCATCTTGTCCCTCGTCTTTATTGTATTGAAAGTACTTTGATCTAACTTTTTCTTTTCATGTATAAAGAGAAAAATATGTAATTTCTTGGAATGGGTGGGGGAGGGCAGCTGAAAAAATACGAATTTTTTTGGGCTTTGAAATTTCGTTAGCGTGTCTGAATATTCATTGTAAATCGTAACTAAATGGAACACTAGACTAGTTTTTCCTCTTCGTTTGCCCCTGCAGGAGTTTAAAATCTTTGTAAGCAAACAAAACTGCGACACGATGACACAATCCCTGGGCGTTTTACAGACATACATTTAAATATTAGGTCATTTCCCTGTATGACACAATGAATCGTTGGAAAATTCTAAGAATCTGTGTCCCTGTTTGCCCTAAATATAGAAGAACTATATATACATATATATATGGGAATTTGCTCGATAGAGCACAACGGGTTTCCTTGCCGTCTCTTACATTTATGTAAGTACAGGTCCGTTTAGGTAGGAAGGAAAAGCTGGAGAACGCTCGTGAGGAATAGCACGACCAGATTTCATTTCCGTATCCGTTTGGAAACGTGCGTGAATAAGCTCGGTGGAACAGTATATGCATACATGTTTCTTTTATATTGTTACCTAAAAAAGAGATGCTGAAAATATATGTACATATATTTGTATTGAGGTCCTAAGCAGATGATAATTATCACAGCATTAAATACCAAACGAGTGTTCCCCACTCTACCCAGCATTGCATTGGTTTGGTTGTATGAAAGCTACAAAACATATATACTGTGAAAATTTAAGCGTCGTGAGAATGCCGTCGCATCGGCACTTTGACACGTACTTGGTCGCTTGCTGGTGAACGTGAGCCGCTATATTTTTTGCTCCTATTTTATTTTATCGCTCAATACAGTAAATGAGTGTCTGCATATTCCCTTCTACCATCTACAACGAAACATAGATATAAAAAGAACAACGCAAACACCCAACACACTCGTCTTGTCTCGAAACCAATCCGATGATGATAACCGATATATGACCGTTATACAATAAGTGATATGATGATGGTAAAATATCATTTGTATACGTAAGCTTGTCCTGCTTTGCTGCGCCAAGAGAAGACTTAACAAACAGAGTGTGTATAGGGTTCTCATGACGTGATAAAAGTTTGCTTTCTCTTTTGCATCCTGCTCTCAATTTCCTCCACAACATGCCTAGTTTGAGAGAATGTCAGAGTTGGCTGAAATAATAGGAAATAGAGAAAATGTATTTAGAGAATCATAAGTAAAGATAAAGATTGCACATAAATTCACGTGCACATACGCGTCATAAAACATAAAATTGTGGTGTGGTTTGGTATTCTCATCTATCTACTACATGGCAGGGACTCCAATGACAAAAAAAAGAGTGTAGTTCAGTTCCCAAAAACTACAAACAAACATAGCACGTTGGCACTTTGGCAGTATACGTGAATTACTTAAATCTTCTGCTCTGTCCATATATATACATACATACGTGCAACACCGTACTTGTAGGTAGGTAGACACCGAGTGTAAAACCAAAGCATAAATGTTTTTTTGTTTGTGCATTCTATACGTTTAAATGGGATGGAATGGGATGGCATGTGTGCGTTTAAATGTAAAGAAGCGGTGGTGAAAATTGCCAAGCTGGAAGGAAAACGAGGAGAAGAAGAAAAAAAACCACAACTTGGCGGTTGGTTCTTCTACACATGCCATGGATGCCACCGATGCATTGTTTTTGGGCAAACCCCAGGAGCAATTTTCTTTGGATTCGTATTGAAAAACAGATAATACTCATACACACATTCATCCATAAAACTACTGAAGTCCAAACATATACATAAGTATTATGGGCCTTTGCCCTTGTATGCAAGCAATGACAACGACAGTATAGTATCATTGTTTGTCGTCCGACTGAATTCCCATCGTTATGTAACATTTTTTTTGCATACAACCGCAAACCCATAGTACATAAGAGACCACAAGAACATTTTCTGTAACTGCCATACATACATATATACTTATTCTTGCAAATAAAATGCAATCCTAAAACTCAATAACACATTGAAACTCAAATGCAATGCCATATAATCGTCATGCTGGAACTGGAACCTACAACTGTAACCAAAAGCGACTCACAAACAGTTTTAGCTTGAGAGAAAAAAACTATAGTTTATCTACCACACAAGCCATAAGCTTTGCTAACGTTTAAGTGCACATCAGCAGAGAGGAAAGGAGGCAGATGGATCACAATCTATATGCTGCACTCATTCTTCAAAAGGGAAATAGGGGCGATATACATACTTTCCCTATTGGTGTGGTGGTGGTGTGTGTTCCTTCTGTCTTGCTTTGATTGCTGTGCTTACAGCTCACTCACTCTCAGTCGTCCGTGATATTACTTGAAATACGAAAAGAAGAAAAGGAATGGGAAAAAAGGGAGAGGAGAGAAGAAAGTGTTTCTTACTTTTCTATACAACCAATTTCACAAGGAAAAAAATAATACCTCGTGTGCAAAAGAAGAAGAGAGTGAAATAGCTTGCTAATACTAATACACATACCTTTTGTCACCCGAGAACAATCCAATCTATCAAGTTGTAGTCGTAGTTGTAATAAGTAAGACTTTCTCTCTCTCTCTCTCTCTCTTTTGCTCTCAATAGCTGGAGAAAGTGATGGTGTGGTGAGCACCAGCACACGGTACGGTGGTCTCTCTCTCTTCTCTCCACAATGTATTATTTGTCTTGGTTTACCACGCACGAGAGAAAGATGCTACAACTATTTACCATTGCTTGAGGCTTACTCAACCCATAGTGTTGTAGTGCAGTCTTTTAGTTATCAACCGCATTCAACATTTTTCTTTTTGCTTACAGTTATCCTTCTTTTCTCTATTTTCCGCTTTGCTCCTTTCTTTCTCCCTCTTCTTACTGCGTATATATCTCTTTTCGTTATCTTTTGTGGTAAAAAAACAAAAACGATAGAATATGGAAGTTAAGAACACCACGCACACTTATCAGTAAGAGAAAAATGGGTAAAAGAAAAAAAGGAATTACGCACTCACACACAACACAACACCATATACCACTGCAAAATAAAACATAACTGCACATTGCACACTAGGTATTCTCTGCCTTTGCTTACATTTTTTTGTGTGAGGTTCCCAAAGAGAATGGCATCCGGTTGAGGAGTATGTGTTGTTGATAAAAGTGCTCCTGATTTTTCATAGGGAGTAAGAGAGGAAAAAAGAAAGCCGAGCGTTTTTATCGATTCCTTTTTAGTGATAATGGATAGAGAAACACTATCTTTGGAATTTTGTTTCGCTTTTTTCTTCTTTCGGATTATTCGTCATTGCTTTGCTGCCTCCACCACTTTGTTTGTAGGTATAGCGTGCAACCTTACACGCTTTGCTAACTAACTTATCTCTTTCTTCTCCTGTGTGACGCTGATACTTACGTCCTTCCAAGGAGTTTTGTTGTGTTGGAAAGAGAGATGTATATATATACTCAGCTTGCTCCTATTTACTATTTTATTCGATTGACCTCTCATTTAACACTCTTTTTCCGAGAGAAAGAGGAGAAGAGTTGAAAAAAACAAGTACAGAGGCAAATACTATAAATGCACAATGTAAAGAGAAAAGGAGAACACACAACACAACCTCCACATTATCTTTTTTTGCCCGCTGAGGATCAATCCAGATTGTATTACACTCAATTACATGCCATCCATAAAGGAAAGAGTAAGAGTAAGAGGAAAAAAAGGAGGTCATGGATGGATGATGATAGAATGACTGACGTAAACCGTACATCTTTTTCTTCTTTATGGGGTATAACACATAACCCAAGCCAAGAATTTATAAGAAAATGAGATGATGATATATATATACATATGAAATGGGGAAAATGATGATGCATAACAGAAAAAAAGTTTGTTTTTTCATTTCATCTTATAATAATGAAGACAAATCAAGAAACAAAGTGTACATTTTACATCAATCGCTTTCTTTCCAAAAACTTTCACCATTTTCCCATTTGGAAAGAAGGGAAAACATGATATGATTCTGAGGAAAGCGAGGAGTATGAAATGAAATCTTTTCCTGAAATCACACCAAAGTACTTTTAGATTAGAGGAGCGTGGCTCAACTCTTGATTCGGCTTTTGTTGTAGGTATTGGTGTAACTGAAGTAGTAGCTGAAGTTGAAATGTGGCACAGTTCCGTGTCGATCTAAAAAGTGAAAGACATATTATCCCACAAGAAATCTGACCCATTCCTTACAATTTTCAGCTCACTTCAATTTTTATCCAGCCTTGCGCCATTCTCAGTGATTGAAACAATTCCATCGCTTTTCTTTTGTGAATGTGTGGCTTTCTTGGGGTTTCAAATTCCTGGGAAAGTGGCTTTACTTGCTTGGCTTGGGATTGAGAGTAAGATGGTGGCAAGAATCGTTTTAAGAGCCAATCCTTGAATCGAGTGCTTTCTTTTGTTTTTAGAAGAAAAGGCAGAGATCTCAATTCGCATGCATTTAAAAGCTTTTAAGATGCAAAATATATATATGCTGAATTTTATTGAAGAATAAATCGATGAATATAAAATAGGTAAACTATTTGAACTTAATAAGATTGAGAAGAGAAAGCCCCTTCACATGCTTTTACTTATGCCGATCGTTTCTTAAGTTATGAGAGTCTTTACTGCTGCTTAATCTTATTCCGTAAATGCATCCAATGGACTTCCATCAATTTCCTTGATGTCAACAAAAATACCGTGGGTTGCATTTTTCCATTGTTATTCCCATCACAAAAGAAAAGGATTATGTTTCCAGAAAAATTGCATATCTCCCTAGTCATCAGTCATCATCCTATAAGTTTCAAAGTATATTATTATCTGTGTCTCACTGCATCTGTTTTACTTGGTTTACCCAATATTTTAGGATGCATTTCCCATATGAATGACATGTACATAATATCGAAATACCAATAATACCACAGTTCTTTAAGTGCAAGTGCATTCAATATACTTACTTTACTACATAAATATATTGAGCTGCGAGGCTATGTTTCAGAAAGCTTCCTGACAAGAGAATCTAATACTCTTATCAGAGGGGTTGGTTTTTTTGGATAAAATATGAACAATGAAATGTTTTCTTTCCATTTTTACATGCTCTTCTCATCCTTTCAACTACCGTTCTTTATCTTGTGATGTGATCAACTCTGTACTGTGTACTGACATTGCATGAATGCACTGGGGACCATAATGATGATTCTGCAACCGCTGCTGTCATCGCCATCGCATCATCGGCATGTTGTCTGTCATCCTCTATCATGGACGCTTTTTTTCTGGTGGGGAAACCATTCGGATGCACTTGATCAACACCACCAAACCTTCCTACACACCAACCACCCTGAAACCAAAAACTCTTCCCTTGCCTCATCTTTATTTTTTGGCTTCTTGTCATTTGACAATGACAATGATGATGATCTCCCTCGTGGAATATATCAGGATGAAAGAGTATTGACATTGCCTGTAGAAATTACTGCAGTCAATGATCCGCCTGAAATTCGATTAGTGCCTGGTTCAGTCCTGCGACTTGCTGAGGTAAGCAAAAATCAAAAAAGGAAAAGAGGAATTGTCTGCTACTTAAAGAACAAACTAATATTAGAGTTAGTAGAGAATAGATGCATATATTTTATAAATATAGAGGAATATATCTCAAGGTTTGTTATAGAAATTCGATTTTTAGAACCAATCTCAAGTTATACTGTCAGCCTTTAGTTTTTTTTATACTAAACACACAAATATTAGGCAAGCAAGCAAACTGAATACTTATTTTCTCTCAAGCAATATGTGCGTATTAGACAAATCCTTACAGAGAAAGTGTTGGTATAGTTGGGGTGGAGTAGAAATGAATACGAGTTATACATGTACTATGTATACTATTCCTTCCTTAGAAAAACTTTCTTTAGTCAGAAGGAGGTGAAGAGAAATAGAGAAAAGAAGAGAGGAGACTCCCAACTGTGTGTTTTCTGCTTACTTTCAACTCATCGTTCGAGTCATTTATCTTGTGTTACAATATTATTATACTGTTTTTAGGTAGGTATATCCATAACATGGATCTTCACTGCTCGTTTATTTTGTGCCTCTTCTCCTTTCTGTCTGTGCGATAGCCAAGAAAGAAGAAAAAAAAAGGCCAATGAGATGAGGAACGTACAAGACAAAGATTGGGCTTAAATGGCACCGCTTACGGCGCACGATGAAACAGAGCTGTAGATGGGCAGGTCTTTAAGGCAATTTATTCTCGGTTATACACATATTAGATATTTGGTATAGATTCTCTGGTTGAGAGCGGATATATATTGCCATTCTCATCTTATATAAGGTAAATACAGTGAGTTTGTAAGTAACAGCATAAACATGCAATCTTCGCTATAATAACTGCTGGCTGTGCTGTGTAGTGAAGGAGCATAACGTAAGCCTTAAGATTTATGGAAATGATGCGAGCAAAATTCGTGTTTATTAGGCGAAATGAATCTTTTTCCTTTTCTAAAAAGTTGAACGAGACAAGTTTTAGTCTTTTGGAAAAGTTTCATTAGCGAGAAATTGGAGCTCATGAGCTCCCCCCACACACATCGCATCATATGGATGCGGATGGAAATTTTCGGAGAATAAGCAAAACAAAATAATTAAGAATAGCCATGTCTTCCGTTGTTGTTACTTCATTCCTTTTCGGTTGTTTATAAGTAGTAAGTAGGTATCAAACTTTATGGTCGTATTAGACAAAATTTTAGGGAGCAAGAGTAGTCTCCAGCCGCATAGAAAGTATTGTTTTATGGTAATTAGCAAATTACTGTTTACAATATCCATCCACCCAGTGAGAGAGAAGCGTGAGGAGGAAGAAAAGTGAAAGCGAAAGGATTGAAAAGTCTGGAAACAAAAGTAATTTAATGCTGAGCGTATTCCTTGACTTTCTGTCCATGCTCTTAGGTTAATTTCATTCCTTGAATAGGACGTAATTAACGAGAACTTTTGACATTTTCTAGGTTTATGAAGTTATCAAATCAAAATTATTTAACTAGCTTGCGGTAAATATTTCATAATGAGCTAATTATATGGGTAATGCGATACATGATTTGATGTCTGACATGAGAAAATGGGCCAACAAAATTCCTTAAACTATCTTGTTTGTTTTCCTTTGAAAAATCTTACTCAGAATACACGAGTTAGACTGATGCCGGAAGTCATCACCGCACTAGATCCGGACACACCATCAGAAGACCTCCATTTCACAGTGGTTTCAATTGGAACAGCAGCCGCAGAGAAAAAAGGCTATTTGGAACTTTCTTCGGATCCTGGAAAGCCATTACGAAACTTTACTCAAGCCGACCTTGAGTCCGGACGTGTGTGGTAAGTAAATAAGAGCAAAACCTATATGGCATATGTTCTATTTAGTGAGTAGAATTATATCAGAAACGGGAGCAGGACATGGAAGCACAACCTGCTTTATTTGCTGGTAGCACGGAATATCTACCATGTTAATTTAATTCGAAGGTGGAATATTAAATTACTTTAATAATTTAATACTTTCTTGCCCCGATTGTGGGTGTCTGTTTGAGTTTTCTTTTGTATCTTGCTTGTCTAAACGCTCCGCCCGACTTTAAGATAAATAAGTCGTTGGTTATTAAAAAATTGAAGGCGAAGAATGAACTGCGGCGGAGGAGCAGCCTCACTAAAATATTGGATTTAATAACCAAATGACACTCGGGAGTTGTAGTATAGTGGTGGTTGGTGTATGTCACTGGTACCAAAATGCAAATTCAAAATGTACCTATTGCAATTTAAAACTTGATATTATTATGCACAACCAAATATTGCAATGCTAAATAATATATTATGCACACAGCGCGAGAAGAGAGGCGAATGGTATTGTACATTAGGAGAGAAAGCGGATTACTTTGCACAATTTTGTTGCGCCTGGCTGAGTGTAATGAAAGGAAAAGTGTAGTTGCACAACCAACTACTTTTCTAATCTCGAATGTCAACTTACATCAGTTCATAGACCACATTACATACATTAACTCATGCTGGCTAAATCTCTTTGAAGATGCGAGCGAGGGAAAGTGTGGCCCCAGCAGCACAGCTTGTAAAATTGTATATATCTACCTACTTTTTAACCAAATCTTTACATACCACACTCACACACATGCCTTTACTTTAACTTTCCTTCAACTTGTAACCCCAAGAAAATGTGTGGTGCTGCTCTTTTACAAAGAAAAAAAACTTTTTTCTTCGTCTGTTCCCTTTGTTATCCCTTATTATTCCAAGACGCGTATTTGTGCAAGCTCCCGTAGAATAACTCCACAGTTTATTACTTATTGTTCTTAGGTTCTTAGATTTGGGTCAAAAGCTTACGGGTGGCATTTCTTGTAAAAGGATAAACTATAATAGTTTCAGTTTAAACCAGTGAAGTAGATCTTCATGAATCCTTGCATGTGGCTCCCATCATGTTCTCAGTTCACACTGATGCATCTTTTGTAATAAATGCGAGCCCTTCTCCACTCCTTCTTCTCATAGTCCGGGTCTCTCTCTCTCCCTCATCTTTTTTTGAGAATATTATGTGTGCTGAACATATACAGGGAATGATATCAAATGTATCGTCGAAAAATGAGGCATACACATGGAGACATTAAAGTAAATGCTCACATTTTCTCGATCCAACGACCTCTTTATAAGTTTACCTCGCTCTTGCTCATGTAAGATATGATCCTTTCTCAAGAAGAAGAAGAATAAACCTGAACCTTTACCATCCCAGTATCCATCCCACCAACCAAGAAGGATTCATCTCTAAATCTCAATGTATTGCTTTATATAACGATAACGTCTTTTTCACAAAACGTATATGTCCATATATGGGACACAGAAAATGGGATGGGATGCATTTGGTTTGACTTGTCCTAGTATTTTGCACTGACTGACTCAAAAAAGAAAATAATGTAATAATGTGCTTTAAGGGAGACGCGTTTTAATGCTCAGAGTATTAAGACAGACTGACGTATCTTAATGTAACATAATGTAATATACATGTTCCATTTGCCCGTTTAGACCTTTTCTCTTACTCGTCTCTCGTATATATGAGCCATAGTCTGAAAAGTATGAGGCATTATGGACCGAAACTGGAGGCGAAAATAGCTTAATGTTTGCTCACAAAAGTGAAAGTTAGTAAATAGGTTCAGTATAATTTTAAAATACCCTTTCTCTCATAATGTGTAGGATTCTCACTACTTATATTTTTTCATTCGTTTGTGAACTACATACATGTGTGTACGTATATATACTACTTTACAAGCAACAGACAGAGAATGTAGGACAAGACCTCATGTGTGAAGCAAATCTTTAAGAAACGGCGTACTTTTATATATACCCAAAAAAAGAAATGTTATAACGATATATTTGCTAGCCGTGGGAGCGAATCAAGTCGCAAATCAAGAGGGATTAAGGTCTCTAGAGCTAAAAACTGTAACAAAGTCTGAAAACCTGAAGTCTCTTCTCTTGTTCTTGTACACTGCTTTATTACTTTATGGGCTGGTGCTTAAGGTAATATAATATTGTGAAATATGTTTTGTAAACTTGTAGTTTAGTTCAGGAAAAAAAGTGGGTTTCCGTTTCCATTCCAGTTTTATCCAACTCCCGTTCTCGCTAATGCAATGTAGGCAAAAGCTACATGAACTTACAAGAAAAATCCGGTTGTGTGTAACTTTGAGTTCATAACTTTTTCCAAATGTGCACTATGCACTGTTCAGTGTGTGAGCTTAGGTATTTTTAAATTGTACATGATCATACGGTTCATCCCACCAAGGTATTCCATTCACATTATTATAATAATAGGAGCATATTATATTATATTATGAGGGTAATGTAGTAGCAAACCCAGAAAAATGTTTTGACTTTAATTCCTTTTTTGATGCTTCACTTACCACCTGAAAGCTTGGAAAAGTTGTAAAAGAACCTTTTTATTGCACTTTAGAGACTGGAACAAAAGTTCAGACGTATGGTAGCGCAAGTATCGTGTTAAAACTAAATTGTTGAGTCAGGCGGGTGAACAAAATGCATTAAAAACATGATTAGCATGAGCAACTCTATTTTTCACGACAGATTACAAAACAGGTCGGAGAAATCAAAGCACCTGTTTAAATATTGATTGCTCACATCGAATATATATTTGCCAAAAGCCTCATGTCATGTCTTGAAATATTGGAACATTTTTCAAATGGCAACTCCCATTATTTGTCCTCGTATTAAACCCAAATATTGATGACGATGACATTCAATCACGTATTGAAAGTCTTTACTTTGTGTACAATGTATGGAAAATCCACCAGTTCTCATTTTAGTTATGAAAAATACACAAAGCTAAAAGACAAATATTTAACTTGTCAAAGAAAATTGCATTTTCATCCTCTTCCATCATCGCTTTTTTTCTCGTTTTTTGCGAAAAATACATGATGTATACCACTTTTTTCAAAAGGAACATTGACCCCCACCTGAAAAACTTATCTGGTCACGGACTTGAAACGAGCCTATAATAAAACTCTATAAATAATATGTCTTCGTCATAAGACTCTAAAAGTTTGAGTGTGTTTTCAACTGATATCATCTAAAATTGTCAACCTATTCAATTTGGCGTATTATTTTTGCATAGTCATGCCCGGGCTTTTATTTTGAGAGAGAGAAAAAAAACGAAAACTAAATGCTGATCAATTTTTCATGTCATATAATGTTTACCATTTCCTTGTAGGTACGTGGATCAAGGACTCTCCAACTCAAAGATGGCCCTGAAAGTGACGGATGGAAGCAGCATTTCCCAAACTGCGGTATTGAGAATCGAGACTTTCTCTTTACGTATCGCACCAGAAGTGAACACAGGGCTTGAAGTAGCCAACGTGATGGGCACAGCTGCACTTATCAGCAACTCTAATCTTAGCTTCACGTCGAATGCAGCAGAGCAAGGACTTGTCATTGAGTACCATGTTGTGTCACCTTCGAAAGCAGGAATCTTGCAACTTCGTCGCACCAACGGGCAATGGTCTAGTGCAGACCATTTCACCCAATTAGATTTACAAGCTGGTCGTCTTCGCTATTTGTTGCAGAGACCAAGGCAAGTTCCCCCAGACTCTTTATATCCTGCATACCTACATACACACATAATGGATTTTGTCTGTTTCATATCTTTCTAAAAAGTAGTTGAAGTACTACAGCGTTCAGCAGACGTGCAATGGTTTCAATTTTCACTAGATTAGACTTCCTCTTCTTTCTACGAAGGAAGAAGAAAGGACCTTCTGTTGTCCATACTTACTAGATTGCAGTTCAATACCCCTTCTACTTACTTCCCAGTTCCAACAAGTCACGTCCTGCATTAAAATGTGAATGCGAAAGACCCACACACTATATACTTTTACATAACTACATATGTACGCATCTGTTGCAGTGTGTGTAAACGTACGTACCATATCTGCCACATATTATGAACATTATGCTTTATCAAATTGCATTAGTGGCGGAAGCCATCATATATAAAAAAAAGTTTTGCAAGCGCATCCCACTGATTTCCTTTTCTTCGAGATTATAAAAATAATAATAATGGTTTTATCATTTGCTAACTTTCATCAACTCCATATTCATATACTGCATCAGCAGATCTCGACCAAAACTAGTTCATTCGTACATTGAAATCTATAGTATTTATTCGAGTTAGAAATTAGTTTTGTTGCATTTCATATAAAAAATATTTATGGAAAAGTAGCCAACTGTTCCAAATGTGTCTGCCCGGGTTTCATTTGAGTAAATGAAAGCAACTGTCTACTATGGTGTTGTTGTTCACAAAACCATATAATTGCATGTCTTGTCAAACTAGCATAAATAGAAAAAGCCTATTGTAGTGTAGTAAACTGTGAAAGAATAACTTCCAAAAAAAGGAATGAAATGAAGGGGGAAGGAAGCAAGTGTCATTTCAATTGCATTCATGAATGTGTAGTGTACCCTCAATATAATATCATGCTAAAAAAAAGTTGAAAAGATTGCACTCAAGCTTCAGCTTCAACATTCTGAATGGGTTTGCTTGAGAGTGTTGACTTGAAATTGAAAATAAATTAATAACAACTGCCGTCATTGCTGCATCAGTAAAGCAGACGTTTCTGGAGAAAGCAATGGTTTGAAAGGAGGGAGAAACTGATGATGGCTGATGCTGATATTGCATTATATATAGTAGGATGTAGATTTCATGACAATAATAATGTAAAACTATTCATAACTGAGTCTCCCCATACTAGTGACAATGACGAAACGGAAGCGTCTGCCACTTTGGCATCATAATGTAATGTCTTTTGTATTCTTATAAACTGACAGTGGATTTTTTTTTCTGGTGTTTTCTTTTCTAATAGTGACATGCCTACAGAGGACGAGTTCAATTTCCATGTTTCCTTATCTGAAACCAAAGTGCCTTCAGAATTCCGGTTTCGCCTCCGGATCGTGTCACTCCGTCTGGAACAAGCCGGCTCCAACACTTTCAGTTTAAATGGGACAACTGACACGCCAATATCCTCAAGATCGCTTCACTATCGGACATTCCCTTTATCAACATCTGATCAGGCCATCCGATATATTATTGTAGATGCTCCCCGTCTCGGTTTTTTGCAATTCCGAGCGCAGTCAACAACAAACTCATTGACTCTGGGCGCTTCTCCAGCTCTCTCATTCACTCAAGCGGACTTGGTTGCCAAGAGGGTTTTTTATTCCTTCAAATTGACCCCATTCTCACCAATGACGGATTGGTTCCTTTTCAACGTGTCAACATCCCACTTGGAAGTGACATTGACGTCAGGCCCATTTCGTTGCGACATTCATCATTTCACAAGAAAAAAACCAAGCTCAGTTACACTCAAGCCACTCATTGTGATGGAAGGTGGGAAGGACTCGGTCTCATCAAAAATTCTCAGAATACGGATTGCTGGGAGCTCATCAGACGAGCAGCCAGTTTTCTTCAACATCACTTCAGGACCATCATTTGGTGTTTTGGAGAAGGAGCGCGAGTCACTCCGCCTATCTCCTTCATACAGTTCACTTAACGCACATTCATCCACCTCTCATTACCTCATTGATAGGTTCTCCTCATTGGATTTAGATAAAGCTCGAATATTTTATCGACATGACGGGTCGGAAACACCAAGAGATAAAATCGAGCTGGTGGCATGGAACGCAGATGCCAACTTTATGTATGCTTGCCAACTAGATATTATCATTAAAGGGGTTAATAATCATCCCCCAAAGAGAGCACCTTCCGCATCCCTCTCTATTAACGTGGTTAGTGGTGGGATGCGAAGACTCAGTCGTGATATTTTGAACTATGTGGATGAAGACTGGGATTCCGATCGAGCTGCTCTCAAATATTCCACCAAAGGAAATCCATCAGCTTCTGGAGCGGGTGGGAGTGGAATCGGGAATATCTACGATCGCACCATTTCTTTATCAAGCCCCGTTTTCCAGTGGACTCAAGCGGATGTTGATGCAGGGAAATTGGTTTTCAAGCATGAGGGCACTGACACTGAAGGATTCCTATCTTACTGGGTTACAGATGGCAAATTCACCGTGAATGGTATGTGTACTACTTTGACTCTACTTTTACCAGCTTTCTCATTTTTACTTTTTTTTTGGTGTGGAATGAACATACCAACATTTTATACTTTTAATGTATATTCATACATACAGACAGAGGACCTACAATATGACTATGCACAAAGTTCCTCTTACCTTCAACCTTACAAAGAATCTATAATAATAATTCCTTTTCATGAAAAAGCTGAATGCCTTATTGCTTCCGGACCTTGGGCTCTTTCCGTTCCTCTCACTTTCTCTGTCCTATCCCCGCATATATAGGTTTAAAGTGCATATTGGTATTATGGTACACGGCGTGAGCAGAAATACGAAAAGTATTAGTAGGTAGTTTGTGATCAATCTATCGAAACGTTTTTGAAAGGCTGACTTCAACTTGCTACTTTCTGTCGTCTACCCATTTCCAAGCCTTCCTTGAGCATATATATACATACGAAGAAGCAATGCTTTGTGAAATTCCACCACTTTTTTTCTTCTTCAAGAGAGCGAAGAAAGTATAAAGCGCAGAAGGAAAGAAGAAAAGGAATCCAGAGCAGGAGAGAGGTACTTGCACTAGATGTGCACATTTTTATTCGTGGTATTCTAGAGTAAATTCAAAATTAGAAGTAGTCTTGGTAAAAAAAATCCGTTCGTTGAAATCGGATGCTAAAGAAACTACATAAAAAGGAAGGTGGATGGAAGCTAGAGAATAATGCATAAGAAAGCAAGGTATTTTCTGAGCCTATTCTAACGGATTAAATCGAATTTCTGTTGTTGTTATTGTTGCTACTCCTGCAAGAGACGCAATCAGGTTACAACTTGCACACAAAAAGGAACAATGTAACGGTGCAAGTTTCATAGAAAGACGGACGACGGCATTCTTGTGATTTTGTGCCAGTTGCGTGGATTTCAAATTTATGTTTTTTTCTTTTGCCTTCGTTCATATATAGTTGTACACATTTTACATGTGTGTAGTAGGCAAGGCAGGCAAACACGGTGATGGTGTGGTGGCGGTGACACAAGGGAAGGAGCTGTAGTTTGTTGTTAGTTTCTTTGCCTATAAAAATGTACAGAAATCGTCATATTGATTCAACCGTGAAAGAAATGGTTGAAGAAACTTGCTTTGGTTCGGATTTTTTTGAAGGAGACGAATAAGAAGATATACATAAAAGAAACTCATCTTTGCATCACATGAATTTTATACAGAAATCGAGCTGAGCACATGCTTTATGCTTCTTCGACTGACAAAGAATTTGCTGCTTCTTTTCATGTATGATACGAGCTTCCAGTTTGTTTTGAAACTGGAACTAGATCGTTGTCGTTTCTCAGAATGACACAAGCTACGCAACTTTACCTGTCTAGCACAGTTACAAAGAAATGTGAAATATTTTTTAAAAATAATACAACGACGACCTTCCAGTTTCCCCGTCCATTGATGTTTGCATGTAGATAATGCCATTCGTTACACCACAGGCAGATGTACTGTGTCTTTCAGCTTTATGCCTTAAGTTGTATTTTTGTAACTTTAGTGTTCGATCAATTTCAATAAAAATCGGATGACATGAAAAAAATTTGCGTGAGCAGTGGAACTGACAGTTAAATTGCGATATGCAGTAGAAAACTCTCTTTGCGGCGTCAGTCAGACATATGACAGAACCGATATGCTCATAATAAATCTACGTAAACATATTATGGAAGACTACATACATAAGTTTATCTTAACTACATACATATACATACATACGCTGGTATTGGTATCAACCTGAAGAAAATATACGTGCGTTATCATAAACTTTATCATCATAAAAAACTGTCATAAGTAGCACATTGCGTATTGCGTCTGTCATAGTAAAAAGTGTTTTTGGCCGAGTGACGAATGTCAAAGTGAATATTGGAAGAGATAAAAAAAGTATTCACATTGGAAAGCCACACTTACAGATAAATAAATGTGTAAGTTGGCAGTGGTTGCATTTCCAAGGATTTCGTTGTTGCTCACAATTGGCATCCTACCTTGTTAAGAAAACTCCATCAAAAGGCTTGTGTGTAAGGGTCCTGCTTCACTTTCTTTCTTTCTTTTCCAGCAAGCCTCTTCTCGTATTACTGACAATGTTAACCTGCATATATGAGTCGACAATGTGCATAAAGCATTTATTTGATCCAGTCAGCACATCTCTACCTACAGATATACGTACCATTTCTATTGCAGAACTGGAAGCAGCGAGAACAATTGGGAAAATACAAGACTTCATGTTCAAGGGAATAAATATATAGACTTTGTGAAATCCACTGCCATCATTGTATAACGGGCATGTAATGAGAATAATAATAATAGAAAATGGCAAAAAAGTGGCATGGGAGGGTACAGAGGAAAGACCACAAAAGTCACTTTCCTGCCAAAAAGTGAAATTGTTATTTCAGGTTGAAGCCCTTTTGGACCATTTCTTAATGCTTCTCTCAACAGATATATAAGTGCCGTTTGGTGATGATATTACATACACATGTGGATTGTGGATATTGCGAGTCACTAGATTATATAGTGGGGAGGAGTGTTACCGTTCGATCTATGGACCGACTAGAAAGAGAAAGTAAACTCATTCCATGCCATCCCATTGTAATGTAGTATGTGTTGGAAGCGTTGTGCTGCCGGTGTCACACATTTGCTTTCACTTGTTTAGCCATGTATGTATATTATGTATGTACGATGAGGCATGATGAGCATCCGATGACTTTATATATAAAGTATAAAGGCCCGATGTTTAGCTGATTCTTTCCCTTCTTCCAGACTCAAGTTATTATGTATGAATGTACACATGTACGTACATGAGAGGTTTTGCTTTACTTTTGGATTTACATTGTACTCTCAAAGCCTTTTAATGCTATTCTGCTATTCCTCAAGGCGCACCAACTGGAATTTGGCCTAGTTGCCAAAACCCATGGGTGAAATGTCTGGCAGATAATTTTTGGACAAGGGATGTGCTTGAATTTTGCTGTGAATGCAAGAAATCCTGGGGTCAAGATTTCATAATGTCTCTTTTATTCATTTAGGTGCATTTGTTACAGCATTATGGCATATTAGTCATCATTTTTGTTAAAGTATAAATTGATATTCAAATAATGCCAGAAGAATTGTGCCAAGAAAGGTGTTAGTATCCCATGTGAAATAATTGTACTACACATAACAGACCTGAAACTAAAAACTGTAAGAGAAGATTTGTATTAGTTTACTCTAAAAGACAACATTAATGCCTCATTTTTTATCATATAAATCCACATTATTGATGTTTAAACCCCATTTTATTATATTGAAATGAACAAAGTCTTGAGGGATTAGCAGTGAAATATTGAATTTTTTTATAGTCCTTTGATACATGAAAGAAAAATTTATGGGATCAGAATTTACTTTGTAGTCGTATTTTAAGATGGATTTGAGCGGTAAAGGAATCGCAAGGAAACACCAGTTTAGAAAACCTTTCAGTTTTCGGTCGGATTTTGTTTAGGAGTAAAAAATATATTTTATGCAAGGGAATAGATGGATGGTGGTCCCTTTTCTTTTTAGGAATAATGGGTTGGATTAATAGCTTCCGAAATAGTATGTGAATACTTCTATATAAACGGATAGGAAAATCCCCAAGTGAAATTTTGCTACAATTGCGTAGGTATATTCATAGGAATGTAAAGTAAACGAATTGCAAATGTACCCCAACTTGACTATCGCTGTAGGCAATAATCTTCTCACTCCACTGGAATGTGTAAGTAGAAGGTCCTCTAGAGTATAAATGACGGTGGATGTAAAACTTCTTTAAAATGAGTTGAGAGAACCAAGTGAAATGTTAAGTGAAACATGTCGGCTTACAATACAAATGTATATAATATTATGTATGTATGCTATTTTAGCTCATACTTTGTTCTGTCTGGAATGGGAAACACGGGAATGAGTGGTGTGGTGTGGATGATCACGGGGAAAGTTAAAGTTACACACACGAGATAAATGCGTGAAACAAAAAAGTGAATGCAATGGAATGAATGAATGAATGAATTCAGGGTACAGAGAAAAGGACTCCTGCTTCATCTCACTCTTTCTTCCACAACACACACACACACACCCTATCTGTATCTGTATTTCACATTTATCTCCACGTATTCAGCATTTCCCTCTGGAGTGATTTAATACAATAATGGGCATACTGGTAATGTCCATGCATGAAGGTACATTGCAAACTGTCAACTACTTATATAAATGTATGCAGATTGGACTCACTGGATCTTCCTTTTTCTTCAACTTCTAGTTTTGCCTTCTTTCAGTTACGCAACAGAAAAAAAGTGAAACAAAAAAATAACGAAGAAAGTTCCGTTTTCTTTTGTAATACCAAAAAATGGGAAACAAACATGAAACCCCTTTCATTTCTAAGGTGCAACAAAATACACTACCAAAACTCTCTACTTCATTTGGATTTTCTTTCTCCGAAATATATATTATTTGCAGTGAGGACTTTTTTTTCTATTTTTTCGTTTCTTCTTTTTCACGTTTTGTTCAATTGTATTTCTAATATAGGGAGGTAGCTTTGGTCTGGCCACATCGTTAAGTTCAACGGCTATATTTTCTAAGAAAATAAAACAGAAAGAATCACACTCCTGCGGCTAAGCATAAAAAACTAACTGCTATCACCATTTGATAAGTAAATGCTGTTACTTCGTTTTTTTTCTCTTCTTCTCCTATTCGTCTCACTCAGCTACAATATGTAGCCGGTAAGGTAGTAGCTGCTGCTGCTGCTGCTCCATGCTCCCTTTATCACATCGTATATGTAAAAGATGGCCCAAAGGAAAAAAAGTGAAAACGTTTAAACAGAAAATGATACTAGAAAAGTCGCATTGTCTCTCTCTTCCGAAAGAATATTTTAGTAGGTAAAACAAGAAAAGAGAAGGAAGCTGAATACTCAAAGGCGTACATAGGATTTTATGCCTTGACACATGGCATTGTCAACTCGAATGAATCAGCATATAACGGCAGGAGTCGTTTCTGACTCTGGGGCATCACATAATTTCAACTTTTCTCTTACTTTTTTTCTCTTCCCACACTTAAACTTGTTTCCATTACTATATTCACTGTGGGTGTGTGTAGTTTAACATATAGTATATGTATATGAGTATGCCTTTTGGTCATGTAATTTTTTTTGGTTCGCCACTGGCACTTAGGTTCGTGTGTTGCTTACTTTCACTTTGTAATATTTGTTTATTGAAACTTGAGACAGAAAAACTGAACCATTCTGCTATTGCTGCCTGAAGGCAACGACATACTGCCATTGCCATCATGATCATGATCATGATCATCATCGGCTGTAATATGGGATCTGTAAAGTAAAACAGTACATTATGTTGTGTTGTATGGAATAAAACATAAAAAGCTCAAGATAGTATTGTGGCTATGTATAATGGATGTGGGTGACTAGGTAAAAGGAAGGGGAAGAGAGAGGGAAAAACTTGGTTGTTATACTCAGAGAAAGTTTTCTTGCTCATGGTCATAGCATAGTTTTGCTAGTCCTCAAGTGCCTCATATACAGCCTTTCACATTGAAAACAACGTATATATGTTTATGTTTCGCATGTTTACCTCGGAATATATACATACATATATATATGTACGCTGCTTTCTGCTTTTCATTCTTCCTTTTCTTTCTTTGACTCTCTGTGTATCTCTTCCCATCTCATATGTTGGTTGCTGTCTTTTTGGTGGAGAAAACATATTGTTGATAGTTAAATAAGTCAAGTGCTTACATACAACAGGTTTTTATTCATTTTGAGAAATAAAGGAGAAAATTGTGTCTCCAAATGTGAAAAGAGGGAAAAGCATTACGATTGTGCAAATAAAATGGAAAAATGTGAAGAAATGCTCTCGTTGAAAACTATAAATGTTTGGTTTAGTCACTCTCCTTCTTTCTCGGGTGGTAAGTATATGTGGAATTCAATCGGGGAAGAAAACCGCATGGTTTTATAATGTCATGTAGAAATAGAAAACGTGTGCGAGTGAGCAAGCTACATATTTTATATACACAATAATGTATGTAGGTAATAGTCAGGTATATATACATATAGACACCAAAAAGTACACAAAACGCTACTGACAGCAATAACAACAACAAAACAAGAAGAGGAGATATAACGTGGAAAGTGGTAGTAGTCGTAGTGGTAATGTAGCAACTCAGTAATACGTGTCTGCTGACTCCTTTGTTCAAATTTTGTTTTCCCAAATTGAATTCTATACAAGGAAGTGGCTATAAATTTTGACTTTCACTTATGTGCTCTGACATTTCCCTATATCCTTAGCCTTTATGATTGTGGTTTTTTCGTTGTTTGCCACCGGGCTCCCTTGCTGACTACTCTCTTGCTAGTGGCTGCACTTAAACACAAGTCCGTTTTCTTACTTTCTTGATGATGTAGCGGCATGCTATCCTATGGAAAGGCTCAATAAGACACTCGAAAAACAGAAAAGAGAAAAGGAGCAATAAGTAAACAGGAGTTACAGCACAATAATGTATTTCTTCTTGAGTATATAGGTTGAGGCTCACACCAAATTACGTATAATATAATGTGTATGTACATCCCTACGTTCCTGAGCATAATATTATATTACAGAGAAACGTTTTCATTCATTTTCTTGTATTATCTCAAGTAGTGTTTAGGGCATTACATGTATGCGGAAAGACGCAATATAGTATATAGATAGACAGTGACTTTCTCCTTGTAAAAAAAAGGGAGCGAGAGTTATTGGGCGTGCCAAAAGGCCCTTTTTCCACTGTGTGCCCTTTCCTTCTGTCTTGGAGAAAGCAAGATGAAAAAAGAATGGAGACAGTTCAGCAGCTGTAGCATTTTCTTATACTATTGCTCGTACTCTTCGTATCAAAAAGCATGCGAGAAATGGGATAAAGAAAAAAGGACGACGACAAAGTTGGCCCTCGTCAGCGCGAGCTATGGTTGCAAATCAAATTGATTTCCTATTCTGACAGGATGAAAGAAGTTGGTTAAACGTAACCAAGTTTACTTGACTTGTCTCTCTCCCTCTCCCTTCTGTTCAATTCCCCACATCTTTTGCAAACCATGACTTTTACCAGATTATGCCTATACTCACGTTTACGCTCGTTGTTTTATCTTATAGTCACGCATTTTTACGTTATAGGCAGTTGAGCTTGTTGTTATAGAACAAGGTTTCTTCGCCAACGAGCTTGGCTATGCAATATGGGTTCGATTCGATTCGATTGGTTACTAAAATAGTATGCATATTGGTTTTGGCATTTCTTACCCTAAACAAAGTTACCTAGCTATCCTTGAACCCAAAACCTATTGGCAAACATGAGCTCCTTGTCATCTGATTTCCCATGTGTTGTGTTGTCTTCTTATCCTTATTCCTTTGGACTGTAACTGTATTCGATAGTTTATAGTATCGACGAATCTGACAAACTGAATTACGTATAGGTTTAAATAGTTTGATTTAGGTTGCTGTTCTTTGATTATATGCAAACCGCAATGATTATCTGCTGTGTGTTCAAGATTGCAGTTTTTTTGGATGTGATCCTCGTGGGAGGAAAGTAAACAAGCGTATTTTCAGTTTCATTGAACTTGTTTATCCTCGCTCCCTCCCAATTTACGTGACTTGTGATATGTCGAACAAGCCAACATGAATCATTAGTTAGTGAATAGAAATGCCAAAATATTTTATGCAGAGATGAGAGTTCAAGTAGTTCGCTGCAATTTTAATCACTTCAAAAATGTTTTACTTTATGTCGGCAATGTTAATTTCATACAAACTAATAAGTTTTTGAAAGTTCACAGGTTTAAGTATATTTTATTACTAACATATTGACCCTATTTGGACTACTTTGCACTTGTTTAGAATAACTTTTTTTTTAAATCACGAGACAGACGAACGAACAACATGAAAACATATAAGATTCCGAGCTACTATAAACAAATTTTGACTAGGCATTTTCCCCATAGAATTTACAACGCATTTAATAATCCTTTGCGTCATACGATATCGTATAATGAAGAATTTCTTTTGACAACCCAGATATTCTAATGTAATGTTTTGTTTAGTTAGTAAAAAAAGAAACTCATTTTCCTTCTTTTTTATTCCACTTTTTTTATTAGGTACGTTGCGAATCAATGCTGGAGCACCCTGGGTAAAAATTGTCAACACAACAAGTTTGGCAGGGAAGAAAGGATCGATGGCAAAGCTGACTGATGAGAGTATACAAATCGAAACAAACCTGGATGTGGATCAGAAAAGGATTCTCATCCGGATTGTGGGCGGACCGCAACATGGGATCATTAGGGTAACTTCGTTTTCTTTTGAATGCGCTATCTATTCGCTCAAGTTGTCCGGATTTATAGGCCATGGCATGTCAGCATTAATACCAGACACATATAACATATCTAATATATATAGTATCGCTCTTTCTCCAGCTTGTATACTTTTTGCTTCATCGTATCCTTAATATTTGAGCTTTTATCTTGTTTTCCACTTCTTTTCCTTCATCGAGAATAAAGAGTTAAGCCAATCTATGAGCGTATCTTGTCGTCTGTTTATATATACGTCTTTGCCTCTACCATTCTCAAGCTCATTTTCTTTTTCATTACGCTCACATTTTGCTTTATGTACTCCAGCACTCCCTTTTACTTACTTTCTAATGGGCATACCTTCGTCTTCTTACGTATTTAGAAAGAGGATACCTGCTGAGACCTGTATTATAATTGTATGTATGTACATATTAGATATGTGTTGTTTGTTTATATTTGTGTGTGGTCGTGGCAAGTTTATACTACTTGTTCACTCAGCCCCAAAACATTGCTATTATGTTGTTTTCACCAACGAACCTCTCTCTCCTCTTTGCATTACTTACCGTTAGTCTCTCCACTAACCATTGTTCTCTAGAATAGAACATTGAACGAACGGGGGAAATGAAACAGCAAAACTTATACGATAGATACTGCACATTGTGGTATTGCTATTACTATTGTCTATTTCACTAGCACCATTGCATTGCACGGTTTCCCATTATTGGGTGGGTGAGCTCAGAACTCATCAGTAAAACTATTGTGACTTTTCTCATTTCCGTCTGAGCCTCTGTGCATTTTATAACAATGATGATGCTTTTGCCTATGTGCATTGCATTGGTATGTGTGCAAGGGAACCTGCATTCAAAGAGAAAGAATGAAATGAGAATACTTCACAGCTTTGCTCCTATCAACACCCACCCCCAAACATATACATTTACTTCCGCTTCTCTATTTATTTATTAAATAGCTCTTGATTCTCCCCTTGTTCACCGTTCATTGACGTGCTTTCTGTTTGTTTCATTTAGAGTTAAAATTTAGATGACCTCCATTTACCTTTTTTTGCTCCCAACTCATTACATCAGCAGCGTGCAACGAGATTTCTTTGTGAATTGTATACATACCCACCCCGGTAAAAAGTACAGAGACTAATAGTACGAGCTTTACTACTAATGAAACATGCAATGCAGTATGTGAGCCCATTCATAAGATTTTTCTAATGAGTTTGGCTCCCATTATTATTGAAATCTCTTGTGTGTACGCGTGTGCGTGCGTTGGTTACTTTCGTTTTTGTATGATAATCCTCGCTACTCTTTACTCTTTACCCTCCTATTGTTTCCCTTTTCATTATTTTCGCCCACAATATGTTAATGAACAATGGGAAAACATTGAGCTTTTTGAACTTTCCCTACTGTGAACAACGAGTATTTCATCATTATCCTGGTGTATATGATGCTACTCCCACCCATTCTAGAAAGATTACTTTTTGTCGCGTGGATCTGGTTGGTTTTTGTATCAGTTTTATTGACGATGCGTAAAACCTCAGGGAGAATGGTATGGGGCAGTTGTAGAGGTGTATAAATGTATTAGCTACGATTTCATTAGAGACGAAGAAGAATACCCATTCCACCTTGAATCGCTCAAGCGATATAGCTTGCCAATAATGTAAGACGCCATTAGTCAGCATTACACATTCCATCCGCAGCTGCTTTGCTTTATTTTTAGTTGCAGTGTATCCCTTTCTTTTGCAGCTTGAAAGGCTTTGGTTGGAGGGGCATTTTGCTGCTGTTGTGCACACTTATTTTTCGGATTTTGTTCGCCTTTTCCTGTTGTTTACTAACGAAGGCCAAACCAATATGCTTTTGATTAGATACGCTGTAGACGTGATTCTCTACAGAAGCTTTGAGCTAGAGAGTATTTTGCTAAAATGGCTCTTACTTTTGCTTTGTGTTTTTACCCTCCCTTATATATCCGCTGTTGGGCAGGCTTACTTCAGTTTTGGAGGTTTTGAGTCACGCTTCAAGTCACTAAAAGTTAATGTGGTAATCCTTCAAAATGACAGGTGAACCAAACACCAGTATTGAATTTTACATTGGGTGACATGGCCAACCGTATGGTGGCTTATGAGAATAATGCCGTGACAGATGTGCAAAGAGATGGATTTCGCTTCCAAGCTGTTGTGGATGGTGTGACAGAATCCGAACTCGCTGATTTCGATATCTCTATTTATCCAGAAGCCTACTGGACACCACTCAAGGTGAGATAATAGTTTTTTTTGTTGTTAAGTATAGAAAAAATACGTCATTGTGACTCTCTTGACAATCTGTAGTGCTCTTTCGGATATAATATGATATGATATGATAGAGAAAAGGACCAAATGGTCTGTTAGCCATTTGTGTGGAGACATCGAACGTGCTGAAGATATGATCACTACTGTCACACACTCAATTCACAAATGTGCAATAAACCCTTTTATACTCGAGTAAGTGAGTGAAATGCTGTCAGTTTGATCAACAATATAATATATTATGAGAGACTATCTTTTGAACGAGATCTCTACAAAGTGAATACACTGCACACTGCACAGATATAATATTATGGAGCATTGGAATTAGAGCATAAGTTTTTCAAAGGGTATTAATAATGTAGACAGTCATCATAATTATTACGAGTCTGTTTGTGTACTTTATTGAGCAACAAAATCAACTTAACTTCTCATTTGATGACTGGTTCGGTTGGTGAGAGCATTTGTTCATGCCTTTTTGTGGTTCTATAGCTCTTTCGCTTACAAATCTTATCCTCCCTCTTTTGTGCTTTGGAAAGTTTGAGAGGGGAAGGTTGATGGCGCAATAAAGGGGAAAATGGATTTGGTTAATATCTTTACATACATTTTTATGCCATCATGAATGTGTAGTAGTAGTAGTATGTGTATATTAATAAACGTTTATTTGCTCCTGTTCCCTATGGATTATGTATTCCTTTTGGATATACATAAAGCAAAAAAGGGAACCTTTGGCTTTTGCCAAAGTTTATATAAACTTCCTTTCATTGGAACGGTCTTTTAACCCTTTTAATTAGAATTTATGTGAATAGATATAGAAAGAGGGACTGATGATATAATGCAACAAATTTAAAACAATATTACATTTCATGGCTCATTCATGTACCAATTATTTACCAACCGTTGTATAATCTACCCCATAAAAAAGGAAGTTCGGGGGGTATATAACGAATGAATGAAATTTCTCAACACTTTGGGGATCCTTGATGAAAACAGGAGTAACCCATCTCCTAAGACAGTTCATTTTAACTTGGGGAACAAACTGTTTCAAGTACGTATTAATAAAGATGGCTGACTTACAGGGGCAGACAACCGCTAGTCTGGCTTGCATTCATAAGTAGTAGAAGCATGTGTACATATGTATATATATTCCATCTACTCATCCTAACAAACGAAACGAAGGAGAAAAGAGGAGAGAATCTGTACATTGAGGGGTGATATGGTTGGAAGCTTATACATCGCAATAAATCTGTGTCTCGGACGATGTACATAAATAAATGCAAAAAGCACGCCCGTTTGTTTTCTTCCTCGTGACGAAATACGTTGAGAAAAAACCAAACTCCCATTCCACTTTATACTCAACTACTACCGGTGGTGGTAATAATGTTGATATCTGCTCATGAGGGTTCTGTTATTTGTGAGTTCGCGTTGTTAGTAGATCCTCAGTGGATGGAATGGAAAATGTGTATGGTAATAGCAGCAGTCATGTTTTTTTTACTTCAAGACGGTACGCATTTAACAGAGACAGGGAGAAAGAGCGAGAAAAAAACATAATATGTATTTTTCGAAAAAGAAACATAAAACAAGCAAGAAGAAAGAACACGTTGGTAGTGGTGGTGGTGCTGTGTGTGGTTTTTGCTCTCTTGTCTGCATGAGAAAAGAACCTGAAGGGAATTAAGACCCTGTTAATTGGAAGATTTGTGGGGAAATTCATAAGTCGTAAAGCATTCATTCTTGAACCTTCCTATTTGATAATAATAATGCTTTTTGTGCTGATGAAAGTGGTATTTTTACTTACTTGCTCTCCTCTCCCTTGCGTACAGAGTAATAGTGTAAATATAGCATTTCTTTCTGATATTGTAAGTGAGGAAATAGTTTTTTTCTTAGAATACCTTCAAGCTGCTAGCTTGTGGCCAAAGGTATATAGAAAACAGTAGCAGCAGGAGTCAAGGTTGCGTTTTATGAATGCATGATTTTTACCGAAAATGATTGTGGCAGCGGAAGTATCCTGCAGCTAAAGGAAGGAATCTGTAGTATGCTGTACACAGTCAGTGGAACCAACCAGGAACTCTGTAGTGTTTTACACTTGTTCCCTACAACTAATGCCTTTCATAGCTCTGTCGTGCCGACTCTACACGCTGAGGTTATATCACACGAGCGACAGCCGTTGTACCATACCAACTTGCCCTAGCAGATTAAATTTACTTGGGATGAGGAGAGAAGAAAACCACAAACGGAGTTTTTAGCGTAGGCTGCTGCAATTACAAATGCGTACCTTGTATTGTACCTCATTTGTCATAGCATTGTATAACCCTATCGAGAGAAAAAATTCATATCCTTGGGCAATCGATCATTGAACGATGAAATACGGCCAGAAATCTTCTAATAAATGATGGAAACAATGAGTAAAAGACTATATTAATGTTGAGATAAACCTCAAACCCCAACATTCATGGCATTTTTATTGCAAACAAATTGAGTATTTTTTATTGAGCAAGCGCGTTGAAGAAAAAAGGAATCCAAACAGATTACGTACAAGCAACTTGTGGAGGAATCACTGTAAAGGTGAAATAGTTTACTGCAAAAATATTTCGCATATGTCTAAAAAACAGTTTCTATAACTTTTTGGTTATCCTAAACTTTACAAATGACAGTTTGTAGAATAGAAAAATGGAAATTAGATCCCTTTCTGACAGAAAATATTTCATATTATGCACAAGAGAGTATTTGAGACTATGCACATTGCACACGAATCTTATTTCTTTATCATAAATGCATTGTTACATCTGTTTTTTTTTACTATGGCTGAAAACCAGCATATGAGAATTGCAACAGTGTATGTATACTTTACTTATATTATATTATTATGCATACATTATTTCTAAAAATAAAATGGAAAAAATGTTTGGCTAGAACACACATACCGCATATGATAATCTGTAAGTTTATGTGCGGTAATTTATTTAGCTAAAGGGGATGGGATGAGTATATACACCCTTTTGTTTTGGGAATTGCAAAGAGCGAATTATTTACAATTGTGGTTATGGGGAAAGCATTTCCTCACTTCACCCCACACACAAACTGAAACGATTAGAGTTAGCATCCTATATATCCCATCAGAAAACTAGTATGTTATTACAACTGTACACGAGAGTGAAGAGACCACATTTAATGTATGCATGCGTGCGTGTTTATAATACGTAATTCTGATAAAAAGCTCTAATGCTATGGCTGCTGGCATTCTGTGTGGTGTACCATTCAATGAATACTACATATTATTATAATATCTCTTTTTGCAGTGTGTGTATGTGTGAAGTTTCAATTGGGATAGAAATCCACATGCTTTATGTAGGAATGACGCATGGTGCTATAATTCAAAACAGGAGAATGCATTTATCTTCACGTCCTTCCACTTTCCCACAATGAAATGACATTCTCATTCAAAAACTTGTGTGGATGTGTGAGTAGAAGTTGTAGTCAGCTTCAGTAGTTCCACAATGAGGAATACCTCCATGGTTGGTTGGTTGGTTGGTTGGGTGGCTGAAGTGAAACAAGGAATTGAATTTAGGGATTCATTCTATCGCTTTTACTTAAATACACACAGCCAACAGCGTTGAAAGCCACGATTACAAGTTTGTTCAAATGTCTGCTGTTTCTCCATTGAGCTGCTGCTCCTGCATTGGCTTTGTAATGAAGCCGTGAACTTCGTAATTCTCACAGATTTGTGGATTTTTCCCCTCTCTCTCCTTTGTACAATCATTGAAAAGGAGAAAAGAATGTAAATCATAGTGGTGCACGGGCCGTTGGACATTTATGGATTTTAACACGGCTTTCATTACTCCATCATCATTGTTTTCCAAAGTCTAAACATGCGTGTGTGTATTCGTATTCACTCTACATAATACTATGTACATGAGGAACACTGATAATAATGAGTCGATCTGTTCTCTGCAAATAACTCAATGGTGTTTGTGTTCCAAAGTGAAAATATAAGTTGTGTTGGTTGATCAATGAAGTATGACGTATGTGTTTATGTTACTACTAGTACAGCTAGCAAACTACATGATGGTGATGATGCTATAATTTTCACAATCAACTAAAATATTGTTTTTGTGCTTTATATTCCACAGGTCGGGGCCAATGGAAGTGTGCTGGTGAATGAAAATAGTTCTGCTGTCATTTCTCAAACTTCCTTGCACATTATTAATCCTCACATTCCACCTACTGATATTGTCTACACGCTTACCAGACCTCCGAGGCATGGCTACTTGGCCATTGACCCCTCTAATTCTCACGGTATATATATATACTTTTATAATCTCTCAACAGCTTTTGTGTGTGCTTTTTCTATTAAAATTCCCCCTGTCAACTTTGATGAAAGGATTTTGAGAAGCAGAAGTACTCGTGTGATTTATTTTTGAATGATGTGGTTTTTTGAGATGTGATGTGATATGATGCAATGTTTCCTCTTTTGCTTTAATAAAACCAACCATGAAATCTATTACTACATGAAAAATACTTTTATGAACAGTGGAAATAGGTCAGACTAAACGATAAATTAGCCAATATACAAGCATTACAATCAAAATTTGTAGTAGCAGCTAGAGAATGAATGAGTTTTGTTTGAGGATGGGGCAACCTGGGATTACTAAGTATTTTGCAATGTCATCATCACTCACGTTATTCCTGCACATTGCATTTTCCTCTTTGTGCACCTGACTAACATTATTATGCCATAATTTCATCCTCACACACAATAATAGCACAAGCAAACTTGTTGAAATGCTGCAATCATACAAGTTTCAAAATGCAAATGGTGTAGCAAACCAAACTGACAAGTCAGTCGGGTGAAAGATAATAATAATACTTGGTGTAATCTATGGTGTGTATATGTATTTCAAGTTATGTGGCTGCATTCTGATTAAGAAAGAGAATATGGCTTCCTGTTTTGCCCAAATCCTATACTTTCATTCTGTGCAAGATTTGTGGAAAATGAGGTTAGCTTGAGGCTGCATTTGGAGTTCACAAATTATAACACAAGGACGAGTAATATAATGGGTGGCATGCAGATAGCATTATGATGGGGATGATGTACACATGTATAATATTTTATTTTGTATAAGGCCTCCACATTTTGTATAATAGATATGACAGTTAGATACTACGAGCTGAGCCAAAACTGACAGTGAAAAGAGGAAAAAGATACTATAATATGATAGCTGACTGCCTATAGCATCATCTTGTTACCTTTCGTTCCCCATTAAATATTCAATAATAAATGCAAGAATGACAAGAGAAATGAGGCTGTTGATGATGGGGATGCTAATAAGAATCACTAATTACCTATGCACGTTGAGTATTAGCAAACCTAGAGAATAAAGAAGAGGGGAAAGAGGAAGAAGAACGAAAATGGAATATTATGAATGTGTGTGTGTGTGTGTAGTCATCAAGTCATCATACACACCTCGTTAAGTTTCCTCATTCTATTGTCTGTAGTCAGCCTGAACATATTAAATAGGTACACAAAGTCCTAGCACTTTCACTTCTTTCCCTTCCTCATACTTTTTACTTAATGCATAGATTACATATGCAGAAGTAGTGTAGTAGTAGCTTGGTTTTGGCTTGTCTAAATGGGGGAAAACTAATTAACGCTACTGTTGACTGCTTACTATCATCACGGATCGTTTAGCAAGCTACTAGTCTATAAAATGCCGTGAAAAGAACCTACTAGGAACACTGCTCCTCATCACTCGTGAGTACTACAGCCTGTAGGCATATGATGATGCTGATGTAATGATGAGGATGAGATGTAATAATCGTAAGTATTAAAGGAGAACGTCATGTCTTACTGAATCTACAGTACATTTTCCTCTCCCGACAAAAAAAATAAAGAGTTGGAGGAATAAAAGATGCACCTCTTACAACCACCATAATGCATCATTATATCAAGAATTCTTTCTCCTATTCCAGTCATCGCTTCACTCGCCATATGTATAAGTTTCTTATCATCACGTTCATTTCACTCCTCCTCATGCACTGTCTTACCTTTTTTACCTAACACACAGTCAACATTTGGTTGGTTAGTTGGTTGGTGGGCTGCAAATGTAGGTAACTGCTCACATGGGGATTTTTATTATCATCATCATCCTATTCTTCTTTTTCTGCTAGCTTGGAATAGTAGAACAGGCAGCTTTCCCCATTTCTGTAAGTAAGAAGAAGCATGTTAGAAAATTAAATTATGGAATCCTATGTAGAAGGCATTTATGGAAGTTAGTTTTTGAAAAATTGAGTAGTCATCTTTTCATTCTCTCGCTCTACCTCTCTACCGAGAGTTTCCTTTTGTGTACTCATTTAGGGTTAGGCTTTATATGATTTGCTGCTATGCTTGCTCAAGAAGCATATATATGTAGAATCAAGAGAGGAAACCAGTTTTGTTTGCTTACAGTGGTTTCCCAACCACGTTTTCTTCTCAAACTCCCCCATCAGCGTTTCATTCCATATTGCCTACTTACGCGTTATCACAAAATTATGCTGGAGCAACAACTCAGAAGAAAAAGGGAAAGTCACAGATGAAAAAGACCACAAGGTCTGTGGTCTACCTAGCTCTACATATTGTATGTTATGTTAAGGCAAGCTAGGGCACAACTTTGTCATAGTCATCGTCGTCATCATCATCATCGCCATCACCCTGTGACCCGAAAACGGCTTGCTTTTGCATTTTATGTTGACTTAGAGCACTATTAAAATTATTAATGGCAAATTTTGGCCAGTGTCGATCCTCAGGGAATATCAGAAATCTCGAATGTGCAAATTTTTACCTTCCGTGAGATTCCAACTTCTTATGTATAAAATATGCCCTGTGTGTGTGTCGTGTGTGAATGCATTCAAGTTTACTCTAACCAAATCCCTTTTGACAAGTGCTTGTATTATATTTAAAAATTAATGCTACGCCGCATTCTCAAGAGTTGAAAAGTGATGTAGTGTAGAAGTATGTTAAAACACGTTATTGATTTGGGAATGTGGTAAACAATCCTTTATTTCAGAAGAGACTGACGATTACGTAACGATGTGGGACCAGACAGTAATTAACGATGGAAGGCTTCGCTATGTCCAATCAGAGCCAAACAAAACTCACGACTCAATGCATTTTGATGTGACGAATGGGGTTCAAACTCTCCGTGATTTGAGGCTAGACTTTGTCGTCATTCCGGCAACGTTGATTTTGGCTTCTACCACCGTTCTTGTTAGTGAAGGTAAGTGGAAATATATACTAAACTACCATCTTTCGAAATCCCGCTTTGTATAACACTATGCACACTTTTATTGATTAATTCTCATTCTTCATCATCATCATTATGCAATACATATGGTACCTGAACTATATTAATTGCCACGTGAAAGCTGAAATACTTATATAGAGAGAAATGTACATTCCACATGTGCTGCTACATTAAGAGAACAATTTGTATTTTGTCTTGTTCAATTCTGAGAATTTGTAATCAATAAAATTCTGCTGGGTAGCCTGCCCCTCAATTTGCTCTCTTCCATTTTCATAATGTATCCAATGTAACGCACAAGTGTAATCTAATGATGAATCCTTATAATGTACGCTGTACCACCACGTTGTTGAATAGAAGATATGACATATAATTGTGGGAATTCGTAGACAGATTGACAAAAAAAATTTGGAGTGGAAGGGAGGAGATGGGCAATTACGGGAATGAAAGTAAAATAAAATACTTTCAACTCTCCAGATAAGACTTTCCTCAGCTTTATGTAATGAAAAGTATAAGTTGTGTTGTAACAGGAGAAAAAAGTAGTACTAAAAGTAATAATAATGCCAGTACAAGGGGAATCAATGCTGAGAGGATTTACAACTTGAACAAGATTCAAAACATATACATCTATACTTTAGCACGTTTGTATATACTTCGCCTCAAAACAACTTCTTCTCCTCTTTAGAAAACTATTACCAAAATGGTTAAATATAAAATATAGAGAAAAGAAAGCCCACTGTAAAGTGCACAATGAGTGACGCTTGTAGATCCTATTGCTAGTTATACAATACTCGAGTGGTGTGTGGTTGCGTTTGTAGAAAAGCAAAAAAGTGGCTATGTATATTTATACGTACGTGAACTTATATATTGTTGACTCGCAATGCAACTGAGAGACTAATGGGCTCCGTGGCTATTATTTTTTTCAGTTATTCTGCTTATCTTAGCAGGGGAGGACCTCTTGTGCTATGCTTTTCACATCCAGTCCGTCGAGAGAAAATCTTATTTTACTTTAGTTAGCTGGTTTCATATTTTGCACTTTAACTCGTGTTGTATATTGTATATGGTATAGTGAACACATAAATACATACTTAAATGTATATATGGAAAAGAAATATGCGCTCAGTTTAGAGTTTAGGGGCAGTACAGAACCGCTCTAAATACTCGCCGCCTCTTTGCAAAAGGATCAACATTAACGTAACTTTTTTTTGATCATTCACAAACGTCCCAGCAAAAGTTTGTTTTGTGAACAAGAGGCAGCAAAATATATAACGAAGGGAAAAACTAACAATTTTAAGTAGACTTCTAATTTCTCTCTTTTTTTCTTAGACATGTCTCCAATGTGCTTTCTCCTTCTCTGCTCATCGTATCATCATCTGTGTCACTAATGCTCATTGGAACTCTTTCCATCGTTCCCTTTCATTCTTTGCCTCATAAACTTTGCAAAAAAAGGAAAAGTAGGAAAAAGAAAGTTTGCGGAAACATATAATATAATACGCGTATGTTGTCCTTTTCCTGCTCTATTTTTGTGGTTGTCATCCCTTTCCTTTCAGCTTTACTCTTGATTCTCCCTTGGGTTGTATCCTCCTACGAAAAAGGAAAAGAGAAAAACGCCAAAGCACAAAAACCGACAGGCTATAGACGAAGAACATATTATGTATAATAGTATCAACTTGCTTTGATATAAATGATACTTTCAACTGGATCTGTTACGGGTGCCCTTTGCTACGTGAAGAGGAAGGATGAGACTAGATTAAAGATTATATTTGGTTCCAATGTCGGAATGTCATACGGGACTTTTATAGTATGTGTTTGAATGTTTCCATATCCCATTTCCAATCTCTGATACAGTTTACCTAAAAATTATACATGGCTATCTATGCTAACTAACTACTACTACCAAACGTATATTTTTTGTAGTACCGCATGTGGCGGAGCGGAAAAAACTAGTAAAAACATATTGTGTGCTGTTCATTACTGAGTATAGGAGGGCCCTTTTCATAAATAGTTTTATTTGTCCGTCCGTGAGATTCATTTAATGTGTGATTTTATGCCAAAATTTGTTGTTGCGACTTGTCTCCATCCTGTTTAGCAGCTTTAGTATGCAGATGGTCAGACTCCGGACTTCGTACTAGTATACTATTGACTCAACAAGAAGTTTCTGGTACTGAAGCATACATGTGATGCGAACGAGATTTAACTTAACTTTCGCATATGCCAATGGAAAAGTTATATTGTAAACAGAAAATAGTTAGCCGAACGTTACAAGCTACAACGAAACTTGAAGTGTGAAGCGGTAGTACTAGGAACACAAATAGGTATATGATGTTAGTCAAAATATAAAGAACACACACAAAGTGTCCAAAAAGATGTGTATATCTATACAAACACAATACAAACCAAAACAATATAATGCTCAGAGCGTTACATTCCTTGTCACGTTCATATTAGACATACATAGGTAGCTCGGAAAGGGAACATGTTTTTTCGAAGAGAATAGTTGCTTGGGGTAGTGATTTGATGTTTCCTCATTACCTCTTTTTCTACTATATTTCAGTCATCCTTCCCTTGCAGTTGGCTCTAACCAGCAAATAATTAATCATGGTTTGGTCAAAGTAATTAGTTTTAAGCTGGAAGAGCCATCATCATGTCCACAATATGTGTGTTGTTGTGCAAAAACAAACAAACCCAAGCAGAAAAGTCTCTTACTATGATTACCAACTGAAACAAAATATATATATATGATGCTGTTGCTGATGTATTTTGCTACTTGAGAGAAAAGTGGAAAACTGCTAAGCACGTACAAAACTGTCAATGTTTTGTATGTGGTGAAAGCAAGCTCTCCCTCATTTTTTTGCACTAAGTTTTATTTCCTGCGGGGAAAACGGAGAGAGCAAGGGGTACTCAGGGAGAGTGTAGTCCACACACATTATATGCTTTCTCTTCCAGGGAGCAGTCTCAGCATACCCTATGTATATTATTTAAAATTGTATTGTTTTTATTTCATAAATTATTCTAAAGCCATATATTGAATACACTACTTTTACATACTATTTTAAATGCATGTATTTCTCATGCAAAACTGACTTTTTTTATTTTTGAAGAGTGGTACTTACATAATATGGTAGACAGACAGTGTCCTTGTATTGCAGTATCTTTTTAAGTGTATTAAAAAATTTACATACGCAGTTTGCATGTCTGAATGCACTCATATTACACGAGTTGGGTTCTCTTGGACTTTTTATGAAATGAAACATTTTTATGTCCTCCGTCTATTTATATCTGACTGAAATCAAAAGATATTCATGTGCACCAGACCAGCCCTTAACAATTTTTTTTCTGTATTATTTTTGTGTATCCAGGAAGTTCCATCGTACTCAATCTAACTCACCTGCACTCTTCCCAAAATTACTTTGCGGATAAGTTGGTGGAAGTGAAAGTATCGGAAGGACCACGATATGGAACCTTGGCAATGATCTCAAGACCCGAACCTCCCATCCAAACTTTTCCTTATAAAGCTCTTCAAGATGGGAAAATAATTTACACTCATGATGGCTCAGAAACACTCACCGACCAGTTCACTGTAGTAGCGGTGGCCCAAATATTTGAGGATAATTTGAGTGGGATTGGCAGTAGTAGTAGTGCAAGCTCTAGACGTCTCAGCATCCCGCATGTGGTTCACATCAAAGTCGTTCCAACCAACGATCAAGTCCCAACGGTCGTCAATAATACAGGAACTTGGGTTTGGGTCGGTGGCACTGCTCCTATTTCCAACTCAGAATTAGGTAAGTGCCATGTGTACATATGAATTCCATTCCTCCTCTTATATAGAATATCCATTCTCATACGCCCGTTAAAAAGTACAACTGCCTTCACTTGGGTGGTATGAACATAACCGAGACATGACGATCGTTATTCCCTTTTTACGTCCCGGAAGAAACGATAGCGGTGATGGTGTGAGCACTTATTAGGTATTTTTGGTGTTTGCTCTCTGAAGTCACATATTTATATATTTCTCCGCGTACACCTCTGACATCCAACTGGCACCCGGGTATCTAGGTTGTTCTTTGATCAATTTTCCCTCCATCACTATTTCGTGTGGTATCCCATTATAAGGTTGTAAATACTCGTAAAATATATGTCTATATACGTACGTATGTATACACAATCAATTTAATCAATTGGATTTAGATGATAATGCAATATCTCTTTGGAGCAATATCGTTTCATTTGAAAATGGGGGTTAGTAGTAGTTATGTAATCACTATGCATTGTACCTAAAGGGGTCACACACACACAGAGGAATTCACACAAAACCATAGGAGAAACTTGCATAATGGTAAACTGTTATGTACATACATAGTTGAGCCAATAGGTCTAAATCTAAAAGAGAAAAAAAAAATTGTGAGTTTTTCTTGCTTTGGTCCCTCTGAAATAACAGATAGATAATATCCCTCCCCCCCCATTTCGAACTTATAATCGTCTTATATATACGTGATAATTGTATCAACTTTATTCATAAATTCTCTAGCTGCTGTGGATGGGGACTCGGATAACAATCATTTAGTAATTTATGTGGTTGGAACGAAGGGGGGATTTCCAGCTTTGAGGGAACAACCTGACACGCCGTTGCACAACTTTACTCAAACTCAAATTAACCACTCGCAAATTATCTTCTCTCATAAAGGTAAACTCTATCGGCAACTGTATGGTTATTGTCATCATGGTGCAATCCTAATATCCTATTTGTTCGATTATTATATATTGTTTATAAAGCAGGACTTGACACTAAAGGAGCTTCCTTCGATTTTGAAACATCGGATGGCTTAAATGAAGCCAGTATTGAGACATTCAAGATCACAGTGAGAAAGCCGGAGCTTCAAATGTTAGATGGACGTGTGAAACTTGCTGTTTTTCCATTAACACAATCACCCCTTAGACCAGAAAATCTTCTTGTTAGAAGTAGCGATGGAAGGGAAATAAATTATCAGGTAAGAAAAATAAGCTGCAATATAAAATTCAGGCCATTGCATTAAAGATATTTGTTACAATTTAAATATTTTTAATGCTACAAACTTACAAAATCAAGCAACTTTGTGTATGCTTATTCTAACAGAATGTGAAAAACTAGCTCAAAGAAAAAAAATTATACAATAATTTTCATAAAGTCAGTAAATCACGAGTTTATGACAATGAAATATGATAAAGGGCATACATTTATGTTTGAGCCATATATCATTTAATTTATTATTTAAAACTGTTTTTGGAAAAAAGAAGGGATCCAAAGATTGCTGTGATTACTCTATACGTATGCATTTTGAGAAAATCAGGAAAGATTCTACAACATCAATATGCCATCTGCTTCCTTTGATGATCACTCAAAAGGAACAAAGTTGCTTTCAGGAATTACACGCTTGGTCTCCGATTTATGTCAGCCTGTGAGAACGAATCTGATACATGAATGAATTTATGTCATGTACTTTATTTCAACTGTCTTTTCGATTGGAGTCTTCTTCTTTGCTAGCATTCATGTGTATGCGTGCATCACTTGTATACTACTATATACTCACATTCCACATCCCAGCTTTCATCTTAATTCCCATGCTTTCTCAAGCTTTCAAGAAAAAGAACTACTTTAAGCATCAGCAAACAAAGTAAAGTTCATGATGCAAAGCTTTGCCAAAATATTTTTCTCCTGAAATAATGAGAACGGAAATGGCTCATTTTTTTTCTTTGCAAAATAACAATAAAAACACACATGAACAAATGGATAGGTAGTACAAAAACAAAGAAGCTTAATCTCCCAAATCTTTTCTTTTACTTTCTCCCTAATAATGAGCATAGGCTTAATACTTGTTAGATAATAATTTGTATTTTCTAGAAAATCATCACAATATTAACATGTTGCTAGTTACGTATTCATGTAAATTTTTTATGTGTATCTTATACCATCGTCAGCGTATAAAGTGTTTTCTTTTTAAATGTGAAAGATGCGATCACTTTTGTGACTGGTTCAGGGAAAAGTTGTACGCATTTGACAAATAAATAACAACTTTAGTATTTATGAATTTGTAGACTTATTCAATGTATCCGCTATATTTCTATGCAATATAAGTGTACACGATAGCAAGTTGGATACCTAGTTTTTTTGGCACAGCTTGCTTTTGGATATATATATTTTTTTGCAAATAATCGGGAAACTGGTTGAGCAATCTTTGCACAAAGTAGTTTGAATAAGATTGGATAGTTAGATAGAGAACATGTTAGACATTTCCTTGATTTTGCCATGTTATATTATATTATGATGTAATGTTGAATGTACGTAAAAGCTCAAATTGCATGTTGAATCTCTCTCTTTCAAAGGGTAAAAGTCCAATCATTTCATTTATAACTGACTGACTGTCTTGACCAACTGTAATTCAACGAAATGAAGGAAGAAACTGGAAGAGAATGAATGCTGTAGGAAACTATCAGTTTTTCATCTCTTATGGTGACTCGCCTTCTCTCCGTTTCATTTGTTTTGTCCCTATTTCTTTCTCCCCTTCCGAACGAACCTAACCAGTCAAGTCAAGTCAAGTCAGTACCAGTTGTGCTGCGAAATATCAAAAGCTCTTTTCCCATGGTTCGTATTACGCCTTGTTGAACTGCTTCTGACTTGTTTTTGGCACTGCATAATATCGCGTATTAGGATTCGAATTGGATTTTTTTCTCAAGACTTTTTAGTGGTATTCATCTAACAAGTACCTAATATAATACTGCTGCTGCACACTGCGAGCATAATATTATGTATACATACATGCATACATACATTTTGTGTAGAGTATATGTTGCATGACTATTATTTGTCTAGTCTTTTTTTTTCTTTTTGGATTTCAGTAAAAAAAAGTTGTTATCTCTTGTCGTGATGATAGGATTTCAGCAACAGTAGAAAAAGAAGAAAAAAATATACAACTTGGTGGTCCATAGTTGAAGGGAAAAGAGCAAAAAGAAAAAGTCAGTGTTCATTTTTGCATTTCTTCCTATATTTCTCTACATCCTTTTACTCGTCCTCTTCCTCGATCCTCCTTCTTCTTCTTTTTACATTTGTAAAGATAGAAACATGGAGAATAGTTACAATGTGATGCGCCTAATAATACTCATGCGAAAGATATAGTCAGAAAATCGAATGGATAGAGAAAAGAAGGAAAAAGTAAGGAAGAGAGCAAGCATATAGGAGGATAAATGTTGATGTAACGATAATATGTATATAGATGTTTAGTTTAGGGAAAGTAAGTGAAACGCATAATATGTTGTTTCTCTCCTTCCTATTTCTTCTCCTTTTTTTCTTTCTTGCATGAAAAGACCAAGAAGAAGAAAACTTGAAAAAGAGAAAGTATCGTGTTTTATCCACCCATATATCCAGTCCCACTGTTTCTTTCGGATGGATCTTTGGTTGAGCGTAGCGTTGATATACTTGTTCGCACTCGAATGATTTCCCATGGCAGCTTCTGTGAATACATACTGTACTGTACAGGACAGGAGTGGTGGCTCACTGACTGTGTACTATTGAAGAAAAAAAATGCATGTAATACAAAAATTGAAATGATGGCTACAGGGAAACAGAACCAGAGAGAGAGAGAGAAAAAAAAAGTTTCTTTCGTTAATGGTAGTGTAAGGATATATTCCAGTTATTTTTTTCGCCATGACATGCATTAATGCCAGTACTTTTGGTGTGATAATAGTGAACATGATTTCTAGTGGGTGGATGTATGGTTATATATATATAGAGTATGTACATCATCTACATTGGCAAGATTGCTTGCTGGTTCAATGCGCAAAAGGAGACGCTCGAAAGGACGGAAAAGGATGTAGCTAATTAGGTGTTTATTTATTTGCCTTTGGCAAATGAGCTTCTTATGCTATATTGCATTAGCTCTTATTCTGTATCTGCTCTTAGTGCTCTTCTTCTTTTTTTGCTTTCTCTGAACTTCTTTCTCTCTCGTGTTTTGATTTTGTCCCGTTGGCTTTCAGCAAACCAAGAAAAAAATAAAGCGAAAGCAAAGTAATGGCTTAAGATATGTAACAATAAACTTTTTGAGTTGTTTCCCTTTTTAAGATAATGTTAAACCGAATCCATTCAATTTCAATAACATCGAAGGATCAAATGTAGTGGACGGAGGATTTTCTCTCTCCAAAACTAAGAATTGCTTTCCATTTTCTTTCTCTCGAAGCAAAAACAATTTTAAGTTGATGATGCAAGTCAGGCAACACCTATTTACATTTTTACATAAGTAGGAATACTTATTCACGTCGAATTTTAAATGCAACCCGATTGAATTCTGATTGAAGAACTTTGCACATCTCATGGTTCACTCTATCATTTCCTCTTTCCACAAGGAGTTTCCATTGCTATTCGTAGATACGTATCTAATCGCAGCTATTTTAGCAAACATTTATTTTTATTATATTATTTTTTCCAAGGCCAATATCTCCCAAACCGTTCACAGTTTCCTTTTTTTCTGTTGCAAAAATAGAAAACTATGTTCCTCCAACAAGTGCGTTCACATGTATTTAGTATAGGTATATATATGTATCAATGCCGGTTCAAAGAATTGACTCTTGGAGCGTACAAATAATCAGAGTAATTCTTAGAAAATTCTGTTGCAAGCCAAGCAGCACGACTCACATGTTCGTTTGAATGTATAGCTAGTGTATAAGTACAACAAACAAATGGGGAGCTTCAATTGTTTTACCAAGAACAAGTCAGATCAACCATCGGATAATGTGTATCTTTCTATGATGTTGAAAGAGGAGTCACTATCATCCAACCAAATACTCACGAATGACATGAATGATGTATTGTGTATCCTTTTGTAAATTTCATTTTATGGTGAAAAGTAGAGAGTTTTGTCTGTCTATTTTTTCCTCAATTGCGTTTCATTCTGTGTTTTTATCTGCTCATTTTTACCCTTTCCATACGCATGACAGTTTTATCATCGCAAATTTTAAATGATTCCCAACTTCTCACGAATTTCATTGTTTCATATATATGATGCGGGTAGAAAAATGAAGGGAAAAGCACGAGCTACATCATCTAATATTCTTTTATTTAACTTTATAATACAATTTTTTGCTCTTCTGTTTTGGAATGAAAATGTGCATAATGTGTCAAATAAAATCGAATGGAGAAAGATGCGAAAGAACTGGCTCGTACGAATTTCTTGCATTTTTCTACTCTTTTTTTAAGGGCATGCCTTAATCATACTTATTTTGAATAAAGGTAGTAAAATCCGTAGTAAAACTAGGCTATTTCACTCTTTTATTTCCTTCTCTCCTCCTCTCAAAACTCTTACACACGTATCAAATGGAAAGCGTAGTAGTATTATGTGATCTCCCCGTTTTTATATGATACCTATATAGCATCTTACGAAACATTTTTTCGATCTTAAGAACTTTTCCCTTCATTCTTCCATCTTGGATCATTTTGTATAGCTTATAGTAAACTCTCAAAATAGTAGTAGCTTAGCAGTCAATGTAAGAAGCTGTCTTTGTCAAAAGAGGAACGTTTCCCTGAATTTACAGGCTTGTTTGCTCTTTTTGTGTTTGTGCTTCTGTGGCTCCCTATATTTTTTGTATTTGTATACTTATACATACGTTTTTCCTTCTCCTGCCCGTTTCTTGTGCTCATACAAAGTAGTATTATGTAACGTTAGGTTAAAAGATGTTTGTATTTTATATGTACTAAAATAGGGATCATCATCTTATTCTCTCGCTTTTCTACTACTGTTGTCAAATGTTTACTGTCAAAGAAAAAATGGTGATAGTAGTGGAATAGAGTCCATCTTGGAATGGCAATATTGCAGTACATGCCCATCAGAGATCTACGTATTTACCCACTCGACTCCACATTTAGGAACACGAAACTATATCTTCCTCCTTCGTTTACCTTCCAACAAACAGATCAAACCGGTCGTATTGTGTCTTTAACAAAAAAAAAGTAGGGAGAAAGGCTTAGTGTCACTCTATTTTGCGAGGAGGTTATGTTATATATAAGAAAACTTAATTTATAAGAGTTTAGGATTTATATTGCTATTATGTCGTATTTTATAGATCTCATCTGGACCACTACTAGGCCAAGTATTGATTGAGCTGTCTGAAAATAACTTCAGCCCAGTTGCCTCTTTTACTCAAACGGATGTTAACAATGGGAAAATATTTTATCAACATTTGAAGATCTCCAGAGGGCCCAAGGCTAACGATTTCATCCGCCTTACTGCCCATTCACGGTAAGAACCAATAAAATATATTATGTGTATATAGTAATAGAACACTGTAGCAGTAGAATCCCTGATGCCTGGTGATGATAATCAAATGAAATGGATGGACTGCAGAAAGAAAGTAAGGTAAAGATGGGAAAAAGCACACATTTTCATACACACAAGTTTTCATCCAAGAAGTAGTCTACTTGTTAATAAAATATGGGATACCTAAGTGCATATTGATTTTCATCTCTTACAACGAGTAGGATGGCGATGGATAACGGTTGCAAGTTGCAACATAGAAGTTTGAAAATGAAACATCCCGTTGCGATTTTCCACGAATATGTAAATTAAACGGTGGTGGTTGTGACTGAGCATTTGCATGAAACATTTTTATGGCCATCACTCAAAAAGTGAATATAAAAAGGGCTGCGATGCATATAACAACTATTTGTAATTTGGAGAGTCACGAAGAGTGTATGAGCAATATCCCAAATAAAATTCTGCTCGTAGGTTTAGGTGTCGGAAATTAAGTAGACAGTTGGGTGAATCTGCAAATATACCTAATGACGAACTTTGTGACACCTTTTGCTCTCACATTGTCACTTAAATTCTGGCTTGAACATGCTTTTGCATTTACGATTAGTGCTAAGAGCATTTAATAATGATGATAATGAAAAGAAGTGGAAGGAAGTTTGCCTTAAAATGCATTCTTTATTTTCTTCAATTTCCTGAGCAGATTTTTTCCCAGTGTCCTTTTTTTTGTTATTGACGTTCGTTCCCTTGCAAGAACTTGTGTGCATCGAAATAGAAGAGGGACAATGAAAATGAAGCAAATAAGGGAAAATATCTTGGTGGATTGGATGAGATCCGGCGTAAACGGAAAGAAATTTTCATGGCTACTTTATTGAGTTGAGCTCATCTGCCGTCGTTGTCACCATCATATTATTATGTACGTTGGGAACTCTTCGGATCAATGTGTACTTTTACTTTTACCGACCATCATCATCATCATCATCATATAATCTATATAAGCAATGGATCCATGAATTCATATGCGGATTGACTGCTTTTGTTTGCATTGGGAGCTCTTCTAAGGACGCATTGAAAAGAAGTAAAGTACACTTGAAACAGTATGAAAGAGAGAAAAAAAGAGGAGTAAAGTGGGCATGATAAGTATACTATAAAAGGAATGAAATCCATTTCTTATACTTTCACACACGATCGCCACTCTTTTATATTATCCAGTTTCTCTAAAAAATTATAGTCAACCGGCTTCTTTGAGATGGAAAGAATGAGCAAGTAGCTAGCTAGCAAGACAAAGCATTGAGGTTTTGTCGTCTATTCAACTTTTAGTTCATGGATACTTGGTGAAGAAGGCGCCATAGCTGAATAAGGAAGGTCATCTCATAACCCATAAATGATAATAGGAGTGAAATTTATGTAAGGAAATGGCATAATATTGCCACGACGTAAATTGTTCCAAGTGTCAAACATATTTTATATCCTCTGTGTGGTTGGTCGTTGAACCTCTCATCGCCATCGCTCTATTTTCCACTCCACCAGCAGCTGGTACGGAACGGAAAAGAGTGACTTGTTATCAGTTTTCGTAGACACGATAGACGTATTATTATGGAACCCTTCCATTCTTCCTATATATAAAGAATCCCATGGAAAAAGGGTTTTGGTTTTCGGTCACATCATTCATTGTGTACTAGTTGTTATTCACGCTTCCAGCAGTTTCAATACATGGATATTCTTGCTTTCTATACATTGATCTGTATATGCCTATGCGCTTACTGTCAGATTGTCGCCTTTGTTCAAGTCATGACTTCAAATGCCTCACATCTACATCACCAATTCAGTCATCCATCTTCCCCATTTATCCTATCCATATCCTTATATATCACGTGCATTATATGCATCCGCGCTCTTGTGGTCATTGATATGGGATGGGATGGAATGGGACGCCGACGATTTGAGATGAGATGCAGAAGGATGGAGGAATCTCCAAAGATTTTTCAAGAGTGAAATGGAATGGAAAAACTATTGGATTTTCTTGCAAGGAAATTGAGACATGACCACACAGTGGCCATTAGAGCAACTTGATGACGGGAAATGGACAGTGAAATTTGTATCTGTACACCAACGACATACACAATTGCGTGTATATTGAAGGAGGCCAAATAGGGACATAATTCATAGTTGGACCATTTCTTCATGTGTATTACACACCAAAGAACATTCACTTAAGTGCTGCTAACGCAAAATCTACCAGTGATACACACACCATTTTTTTCTAAACATAACCCAACCATGAACCAAACGAAAAGAAAAAGGGAGAAAAGTGGCCAGCACTTTAGCTCAAACTAGCCAAATGAATTACTCACACATTGTGTGCTGCTTGTTCTCTCTCTTTTATCTCTAAGCTGATGTGTATGTGTAGTGATACTCGTTAAAGCAAAGGAAATTGATAAATACTTTGTCTGATGGGAATTTGATTGAGATTTGGCACTTTTTTCGCCCTTGTTTTTTTTATTCTTTTGCTGTAATACTGCGGCTTTTTTTCTTCTGTACGACCCAGATTCGCCGACCCCTTGACAAACATCACAGTGGAAATAGATATTTCTGTCAGTGGAGCTGCTCTTGGGGGACTTCAACGTTATGTCTCCATTCAGGGACTCACAGTGAAGGAAGGAGGCCAAGTGCCCATCACCTCCCAGAATATCAACTTCTCGGCTGTGACCGACTTCATCAGCATGCATCACCGGGGTAAGAATAAGGAAACTAAGCTGTACATAAGAATTCTCACAAATATATGTATAATGTATACATAGCTCTTCTTCACCATCTTTCTTTCTTAACGTTTTTGTCTCTTTCTCATTTTCATCTTGCATGCGTCTCGTAGTTTTACTGAAAATAATATATTTTGGGTGTAGTGTCTGTGTATATAATAATAATACGTGAAAGAGTAAAACTCAAGAAGTACTCCTGCTCAAAGTCCCAGAAAAGCTTGATAGATAAGATGGATAGAGATGAGTGCAGGAAAAAGTATCTGGAGAGAAGATAACCTTCCAGTATATAAGTATGACTTTTTGGATGGCATAAGGCTAAGAAAAAAGACAGACACACAAAATGAGGATCGCTGACTCAAGCCTGTGTCGTTTACTCATATTCCCGTAGGATATGTACCTATTCCCAACTAATATACGAAACACAATCCAAAAAACCCAAGTATATTTGATGCCTTTTGTCAATGCTGAATGTGTACTGACTGGGTACTTTTGTGTGTGACTATAGAATAGAACTCCCACACAAATCGACAAAAGGGGAAACTGCTCATGTTTATATATGTTGCTCCCGTTATTGGCAAATAAGGATCTGAAAAAGATGGTATCTAATATCTAACAACCTACCATAACAGTTACACCATGAGATACATATTGTTCTTTTCCTTTCATTGCAAAACTGGAACAGCAAACTAATAATCTGATAGACAACTATGGCATATGTTATATGAGTACGTAATTGTTAAAAAACGACAAGTACCATTATCCAAGCTGTATAATATTTACTCAATCTTCTCCATTATATAAAAAGTAAATGTGCACACAAAAGCATTATATGAAGTATAGAGTCACATAGTCAGTAATGTGATATTGCTAAAAATAGCAATGTGCTAGCTTGGATAACGATGATATGATGGCAAATGTCGTACTTCAAGGAAAATATTGTGACAACTCACAGCTTGAAATGAAGATAATTTAATAAGCCCTGATTCACAACTCAGTTTTTTTTATCATTTTGCTACCATTATTGATTTTTCCTCTTCACTCTTGTTGATGAAGCATATATAATATATTATGTATAAAAATATAGATCTAATCGTAAGTATAAAAGCTATTTTATGTATATATATCCCCCAAAACAAACACATACAAACATTTTTACTTGTATGGGTATGTTATATATGAGTGTGAACGTGAATTTAAAAACTTTACCCTACAATTTTTAAATAGTAAAACCTGAAGAGTTTATTTTTTTGCAAAAATTCCAATCTAAAACTCAGAGAAAGAGGCAAGCATGCATACAAACAGGAAAATAATTTTGGTGAAAATCTTTATTCAAGTCTTGAACGAGAGTGAAAGGGCAATAGAAATGAACGCACTTGGTGAGCAAGATGAAGAAGAAAAAAATCATTCTTGACTAGGAAATACCGTTAATATCAAAGTACTGAGAGAGCATGAATGGAGGAGTGAATTTTCCTCTCAATTTGAGTCAATTTGAACTTTCTTCCGAATTTTTCACTTGCTTTCAATGATTCCACATGAAAAAACTTCATGCTTCGAAAATATGATTACCTATGTATATCGCAGGTATGGATAGAGAAAATGGAAATATGTTTGAAAATACATATCTCGGTTCGGTATATATATATGTATATGTGTGTTCCCAGCAATGGGAAATATGCGTTTGTGCTGTTAGGTATATAGCCGAAATGAAATGCGTCAGTAGATTAAGGATATCGAGCAAATTATACAAAATAATGTATGCAAGCCCTAAGACGGTGTGGCTCTACATGAATATACATATACTCCTACACGTAGGAAACTAGATTTTTAAACGTGCCAAAAATTTCTTTCTTTTGCTATTCTTGGAAGGAAAGAAGGGAAAGATGGGGAAGCAAGAATGTACAACAGTGGAGAAAACCCATAAAGGTCAAAATGAGACCAATTACTGAGATATACTAAAAACTTTGAAAGTTCTCCCCGTACCGTTGCTTTTGATGTCTTTTCTCCGTTCAACGGCATTAGCTGCAATAAGGAGAGAGAGAGATGGTATGGTAAGAGCAGGATGAGAAAAAGCAGAGTGAAAGTGGGAATGGAAAAAGATTGATGAACTTGAGAAGTTCCATAAAAACTGCTGATTGCTGCTCGAAAGAGCTCCTTTCTCTTTCTTTCTTTCACGGTTACCAACCATATACTACAGTGTGTATACTTGATTAAATGTATAAGCATCTTTGTGTGTGGTGGTGATGTAGATATTAGGCGTATTAGTGCAAGGTTGTACTCTTGTACAACTATTTAAGAGGTCAAACCCGCTCCCTTAAGTGGCGGAATATTAACGTATACCCTAAACGGGGAGACAAGAAAGAAAAAGAAAATATATATATGCGAGTGAGTGCTAAACTACTCTTTTTGAGTTATTAGTTAATATGTCAATTTCAAGCAATTTACCATTCACTAGTGAAAACACCAATAGCACAAGGTTCCATTATAGATAAGTATGCGTGTGCTTTATTTCCTTTACTTCATCATTTCGTTCGTTCAAAGAAGTTAGAAGTTGTACTTCACCAAAAGAACTCTCCTGATCTAATTTCTCTTACAAGAGATATGAAATGAATAAATCATAACAATTAGTAATTTATGACTTAATTACACGGCCAATTAATGTCTGTATTGACAGTGGGAGGACGGTTTGGATATTTATTGGTTCCCTTTTTCATCCAAAAAAGAACATGAGGATGGGAATGAAATATGAACTAGTGTATTTTGTACTTGTACATCAAACATTAACTTTTGCTTCTAATTCAGTTGTTGTATAATATAATATGCATTTAAACGATGAGGTATCTTCAGCTTGATATTAACTTATTGCATGGATGGATGGTTTATTTTCTCCAACCTTTTTTGTATTTTTTATGAAATTATTTTTGCATGTGTCAATTTTTACATGTACTTTTATGTGTGTAGGATGTGTATAAATAAACTTTTAAAATTCCTACTTAAATGTGCTACTTTTAGCATGCATAACGACCTTTTCAAAGAAAGATGTTTGCGTGTATTCATGCCCGGAAGCTTTCTCTTTCGAGGGTTTTTGTATAGAATTTCAATCCCAGTATTTACTCTGCTTGTATTTACCATGTATATGCCTATGTATGTATGTGGATGGATTCATTTTATGTTTGTTCTTGCCTGAGATACTTTTAATACCTCATTATGAGTAACTTGTATTAACGTTCGTAGTGAAACTAAAAAGCATTTATACTCACTTCAGCTTTACTATGCTATACCGTCATCCTCATCCTCAACGACGAAATATTATGTTTAACTTAACTCTTTTCTCATTTAATGACATACTTGTGTATGAACATAGGGAATATATGGAAGGGAGGTCAACCGACTTTGCGATTATTAGTATCGGACGTGCCGAAACACGGTTGGTTGAGTGAGTCGGACGAGCGGAGGCTGAGACCAGGAGCTGAGATTTTACCATCTCTCCTCTCAAGTGGCACTCAACTGAAATATGTTCACGACGACTCTGTAAGTTTATTTATTTTACTTGGACATCACGTACCATAAAACTTAGCTAACTGATACAGGAAGTAACTAACAAAAAATTACAATCATTTGACTAATCGTCACAATCACTTGCATCTAAAGAATCTCTTGAAATGATTGTTTCATTTTGTTGGTTATTTTAATTTTACTTTCTACAACCTTTTCCAACGAGCGTTTGTTTCAACCTATGTTTTCAGGAAACAACTTCAGACCAAGTGGGCTTTTCCCTTTGGCTTTGGACGACAACAAGCTCGACGGCTATAGTATCAACAAATAATATTACGACGATGATGAGTTCAGCAGAGGATGGTTGGGGAGGTGATGCTTATGCGGAAACATCCACGTGGCTCCTCAACATCACGCTCCCTATCCAAATCCTCCCAATCAATGACCAACCTTTTCTCGTCGTAACTCCTAAAATGCCAACTGCAGCTGTGGTTCAGGTAACCCCTTTTCTCAACTTTCTCCCTGTTATATAGTATAGTATCCTTCTTTAAAACCCTTCATACTACACTTCAAATAGATGGTTGTCGATGACAGGGTGAAGTGTGTACTCAAAAAATAAAATAAAAAGTTCCGTCGTCAGTTGCGTACCTTCACCTTGTTATAACAGCTCAGTGCGTAAAAGTTAGATATCAAATAATCAAATATTTTACCCACTTGATACCACGTTTGTGCAGGAACACTGGAGAAAGCTGACCAGAAACGATTTACTAACAACCGACCCTGACACTCCTCCAGCTCACATTGTGTACGACGTGTCAAAAATTTCACACGGTCGCTTTATCCTTTTGTCTGATCCTGCCATGGGTTCAATGCCATCATCACCACCATCAGCATCCTTCATTTTACCGGGAGGAAATGTTGGCTCCTATTCCAATCGGATCAATGTAAATGATATGGACAATGTAAAAGACTATGCTTCAACTACTCGATTTTCTCAGGTAAATTGATTGCTTGGCATTATCATCATCATGGTAGTAAAAGCTTTCATATATGATAAATGACCTCATCGTGATGTTCACAGTTTTCGCATCATTGCATCGCATGTTATCACATCACCTAGTACACATTGAAAAGCTGAAAGGAAAGAAAACAAATGACTCTTGACATGTTATATATTTTTAACTAGGCGGACATTGACGCGGGGAACGTAGTTCTTATGCATATGGGTCCTGTGGTACCACTCATTGCAAATTTGAGAGTGTCAGATGGTGAGCATCCACCTGGATCAATCATTCTCAGCGTTCCAGTGCAGCCGCTGACCTTACAAGCCTTGCAGTCTCAATCTAGCCCAGTAAGAATACAGCAAGGGAGTAGCATCATGTCATTATCTCTTGTAAACCTTCATGCTCATACCAATGGTCACGTAACACGACTTAGCTACAACGTAACCAGATACCCACTCCATGGAAAGGTTTTGCTGAGAGATCGAGCCACCACGACTCCTGTCTTTTCCCACTATGAGCTTCTTAGAGGTATGTCATTTTGGCTTTCTCTTTAAGACTTTTCTTAAGAGATGGGGAGCTTTCTCTCTCTCTCTCTCCTTCCTGCCTTTTCTTTTTCGAGTAACCAAAAACCTCTTCATGACTTCCGTTAGTGTTTAGCACCAGCATGGTGAGAAAGATAGTCATAAAAGGTTATTTCCTTTGGAAAATATAGAGGTGAATTCTAAACGTGAATCATCATATATGCATTTCCACAATATATACATAAACCGGTACTGGGCATTTATGTAGCTTAAGTAGTAGGTGTGGAAATGAATCTAGCAACAAACTGGTAGTTTTTTTCATGAAGAGGTTTTTTAAAGGAGAGATACTCGGAAAAGTCACAATGATAACATTTATTTTTTGTTTGATCTCTTTTACTACGCTGGGAAAAAGGTGAGCTCTCGTATGTCCAAACAGACGTGTCAGTAGCAAACGACTCCTTTGAAGTCTCAGCTCATTTTAACGACCCCGAAATCCATCGAGTCTCCACATCTTGGCTCGTCAACGTCGTTACAGTACCTCTGCTACGGCGGGTCAAAGAGGTGAACTCGTTTATCAAAGGATTTGCTGTTGGCGGAATTGTCGCTCCTGGCGAATCCGAGTTTTCTGCCTCATATGGAATGCGTACCACTTTGAATCTCGCAGTGTTGGATGCATCTCCCCTCGCCGTGGTCACAGGAACTAATCCCTCCTATGAAATCCTTCTCCCACCCAAGTTTGGACAGCTGTACAAGATTACACCCCAGCATTACAATGTGGGCTCAAAACACAACTCAAGGTACAAACGTGGCAATGGAAATGATGATGATGAGGAGCATCATCATCAAGAGGAAAGAGAACCGCAGCCACTTACGTTTACTCCTGCCGCAATAACGAGTGGTGGTCAGTATGGTCGTGTGGCATCCCGATTTTCTCATGAAGATATTCGACGCGGTATCATAGCTTACTATCCCGAAATCCAAAGTAATGAAATCATGCCTGTGAGAGCTCAAGCGGATGAGTTTATCTTTAAAGTCTTTACTCCAGGCGTGCAACCTGCCATTGGAATTGCCAAATTCAATTTAGGACCTAATCAATTCTATGATGAAAAACCACAAATTATCTCGGATGGTTCCACTGACCCAGCGACAAAACGCACTCGACCCACTTCCATCCGAGACATTACACTCCTTGTCACTCCCCACATGACCAAAGACTCACTAGTTACGATAGGAGTTGTCATCGTGGTCATTGCTACTCTGAGCTTATTTCTTGTCGTGGGAATAAGATGCACTTGCTCAAAGAAAGGATCTAATCACCGGCATCATCATCGAGGACAAGATCGAAATGGAGGATCATCGACGGATCAGAGACGACGAAGCTCCAATGGACTTAATAATGGTGGCACTGACCCCAAAAGTAATGGGATTGGCATTATTGACGCATATGCTCCATCCACCACTTGTACCATGATAGATCCTTGTCAGTCTGACTCCGAAGGTGGTCTCAGGTATGTATTATATATATGTATATTCCATTTATATATATGTACATGTCTATAAAACGAAAAAATGATGATATATATATTTCATTTGCCCTCATTCATTCACTCGTTTGCTCCCTTGTATCATCAACACTATTTGAGGAACTTATAATAATGAGTCATCTTATGTCATTCAGTTTATTTTCGAAAACTTAAACGTATTATTGACTGACATATGACGTGTAACGCAACGCAATAATAACTGACAAAACAGTTGGATGCAATATACATATACCAACGAAGCAAAACTCTCTGTGATATCAACACGTATCTATAAACACTTTCCCTTTAGCAGTTTAACAAACTGTGAAGCTGTATAACCTTTAATAATATTCATCACAGACTCTTTACTATATAGACGTGAACTCATTTTCTGACTTGTTCCACTTCTTCCCCCTTCTCAGTATCGCCACTAAACTAATCAACTCTTGTGTTTTTATTATATACCTACTACTACTAATTGATTGACATTCACTCTCTCGTGGTCCTTTCAGCGTTGAAAGGATATCAAGTGAGTACTTCTCGTATACAAATAATAATAATTTTCCAAAAAACAAAATAAAATAGTTTTTTTTGCACATTGCCAAGTGATATGTCCTAATTTTTCTCTCTCTCCAAGAAAAATTCTTAATTACATTTTTTTCCATACATATACTTCAAAACTTTCTCATGTTCTTTTCTTTTCCTTTCAATCTTGGCTGTGTGGTGGCTGAAACTAAAACGGAAACTTAACACGCGCTTCCTTTCTCTACCCACAACACTTTGAAGTGTTGCTTCTATAAGTTTCTAATAAACCTAAATTAATATTTAATTCATATATATACTATGAATAAACACTTTACTATAATATTGCTACTTAAAACCCAGCTTTATATGTTTTTATAAGTTTTTTGCATAAAAAACTCATAAAAACTAATAATAATTCTAATTTCTCACCCAAACTAACAAGATAGGCGATACATTGTATGATTTCGATTTTTCTTTCAGTTATGCTTCGATATATATAACAAAAACCAAAATATTCTCAAGACAAATATCAACCTACTTTCTCTGCAGCAAACGTTTTTTTATCAAGTAAAAATTGATGGTATGAATGATATTATGATGCTGATAAAATGATGCTAAAAGCCCAAAGAAAAAAGTGCGGATGAGATTTTTTTGTTATAACATAAATATAATGGGCAACCAAACGAATTTATGCATCCTTATATATCTATACAAATATTATATTATTATATATGTGCCAATGCGAGCTGAATCTATATATGTCTGCATTTATTCTATTGTTAAATTCTGGATTCTGTTTTTCACACACATATATATGCAGCTAATGAGCATTATTTCTCTCGAGTGTAAAGTATAAATATGTATATATATATATCTCTCTCTCTCTTTAGCGTAGACTCTGTTCTATAGAAATTATTAATCACAAGTAGAAAGCACATTTGTAATATGTGTACGTACACTCATAATATGCTACATGATGAAAAGAATGATTTGTTAAAATTGCTAAATAATGGAAATTAATGATCCATTCCAGGCCTCTAATGATGTCTCCACTTTCACCCAGAAGCTCTCGACACAAAGCATGCACCTCAAGAACGGGAACGATGGCGTCAGATTCTGGCTCTTGGACAAGCTCTGGTCTTCGAAATGAGATCCCAACGCCCTCTGTTCCCCAATGCAGAGTAACTCCACTTTGTAACTCTTCTGACTCAGGAGGGTACTCTGGAGGCAACTCGTTGCTTATGTGTCCTTTGCTTCCCCCTGGCCCAATTTGTGATACTTTCTCTCCGCTCCCGGAAGAAATTGATCCTCCGGAGCCGTACGGATTCAGTTACGGATCCCTACCTCCACCACTTGATATCCGAGACTGCCGAGAGGAGGAGACTGTTTTCATGAACTTTCCTCACTCCGCGACTGTAGGAGGAACTCTTAAAACTTTAAGTCATAGTAGAAATAGCAATGTTAACAATGTTAGTAGCAACAACACCATGACGTTACCACATCCTGGTCATCATCACCGTAATAGTCATATAACTCAGCATTCACAAGGTACAAACACGCCGACCCCAATGAACGGAGGCATAAGTAGTTGTAATTTGACATCTGGAGCCAACATACCCGGCAGTAGCAACAGCAACAATCCTCCTCCAAATGTTGGCCAAAATCTTACCACGGGCACGCTCAGAAAACAGCAGCAACAACAAGGGAAAAATCAGTATTGGGTTTGAAACGGACGGGTTGAGTAGCTTACGTACGAGTATTAAAATATTTATTATATAACGGCAATTTTCAAATAGTATGTATTACGGCACGTACACTATGAAAAATATATGTACCTCATTTAGCTATAATAAAAAAGATGAATGTTACACTTTATATTATAGTATGTAACTGTGTAGTTCTATCTGTTTTTACATTTTTCATGATAATCAATCAATCAATCAATCACCGTACCACAATAATTATTATATGCCAACTTTATGTATCTACTTTGTCTTCTTATGATCAATTGCACAAATCAAAAAAATGTCTTCTAAATGTGAATGAAAATCTATCTTTGATGTTCTTCTATGAAAAAGGATATGAGTACTTCTACATCAGGTAAAAACACGCGTGTGCATCCATTCCCTGAGTAAACTGACAAGAGTCAGGAATAATTATTAAATTAAACTGACTGTTTATTTTTATGTGGTGACTGGTGTGATGTAGTAGGTACGGCATACATAGAATATAGTAGTGTTTGGTAACGTGTGTGTGTAAGTACATAATTTTTGTGTACTTTCACCATTTAACATTCAGAGTTACACTTTCTAGAGACTCAATAAATTCAAAAATATTTTGCCCGTTTTCTACTCTTTTGTAATGAACTGACGCTTAATGCTGTTACATTACTACATTTCTAAATAAAAAATATCCTTGTGGTTGTCACAAATTGATGAATTCACACGGTAAATTGCAACTTTGTAACCTTTATGGGATGATGGTTGTTGATGATATGGTGTTGGATGGAACGTGGTACTATTAAATTATATATGAATACATTTATTACATATTATACCTTCTTACATATAATACATTTATTATATACATAAAGTGGAACTGTTTATGAATTACTATTATTAAAATATACATATTGTACGACGTGTCACAATTAGTTACAGTATTGTAGTGATGAATATGATAATCAATGATGATGCTTTTGTATAATTCGCAATGACGTAAAAATGTGTTCGGCTTAAGAGAAACATTAAAATATCGAATCAATTAAAAGTACATACATACTTTGAAATGCATTAGTGTCATTGAGACGTTAAAAGGATTGTAAATTCATTTTCTATTCTCATTTTACACCATACTTGAAAAATGGAAGTTACACAAGACATGTTTTTCTGGTTATGCACGTATACTTGTGTTACACTACTACTCGGAAGGAAGCTTTATATTGTTTGCACTTTCAGTAACTTAGTTTAGTTCTCATCTCCGTCATGTAGGCCATGTAGCTATAAAGCCAGCAGCAGACTGATGTAAATATTTAGAAAGTGGTCTCATCATTTCATTATATAATGATGAGGAATGATTTACATAATAATCTGTGTCAATATATATTATTATACATTCAATATTGTTTAAAAATGTATGTACGAAAAGGTTATAGTAAAATGATATGAGAAATAGGATAACCAGGAGCACAATGTGATGATTCTGTAGCTATACTAAGATCCACAAAATGTTCCTGTAAATGTTAGATAATAGAAAAGCGCATGATCTCGCTGGATCAAAGGGTGGGGTTCAAATACGATCTTTTATCACATCCAATTTGATACTTTTCCTCCGTTTAAGTCCATAATTTGACTTAAGCACGACAAGCAAAGTAACAAATTATGGGAATAGAGTACTATATATACACAACCTTTTAAGAGATGGTATCTTCTTGAGCATATGAATAACCTGACAATATAATACGGTCGACTACCTAATGGACTACAACATTCGGTCTTCAAAGTTCATGCAACACCACCAGACCAGTCCAGACCACTAACGATAAGCATATGGCTTTGCCTCATAGGATATGTACTTACATTCATTGACTCATGTAGAATTCATGAGATTGCATCATCATGAAAGGTGTACACGAATGGCACATACAATAGATATACAAAGGGAAAGTGTTTTTTTCTTATTCAACATGATCTGATGTGTTATAGGGAAAGTTGTCAGACGCAGTGAATAAAATAAAATAACTGTTGGCTTGTTATAGATATGAAAAGTAGTACTAAACCTAACTGCTTCTACGAGTTTTTCTGCTAACCAGTCACTACCAAGCATTTCTAGTCGAACTTTTTTTTGCTCTATAATATAATATGTTGGGTGGTGCTGGTATTGAAGTCTTGTAGATGTAAACTTGTAAAATACGAATAAGGATGACTACCTCCATAGACAACTGGTAAAATGGGTTTATATGATATAAAATACTATTGCATCAAAACCTGGACTGACTTCAAAAGGCGTATCACAGTCACGACAGAAGAGAAGAGGAGAAACCTACTTCCGGCTCAATCTGGTTGATGTTTACAGATTTTGCACAAGCTTTCTCATTTCTACATCATCATATCAGCTATTGTAGACCACACGTTTACCTTCAGGCTTCGGGTGAGATGTGAAAAGTATTAAAGTCGGATTAGAAACAGCTTAGTCAATGGAAGAATAACTTTTGCTTCGAATACCACCAACATCAACCTCATATAGTAGTAGTAGTTTACAAGGCGTGAGATTTGAAGGAATCTGAAAATTGGATTATGCATTGAATAAGTAGTGGAGTCAACTGTGGAAGTGAACGTCATTACTAATCCTATTCAAACTCATCAGGGTGAATAAATTACAAAAATTAAGGTAATTTAGCATTTTTTTTTGTTTACTCATAATTTTACGTAGTTGATTTTCATGATATAGTATAGTTAGTGGAACAGAAGAATCTATGACTCAATAACTCATTTTTCATGCATGTGTTTTCTCTGCAGCCTGCGGGGTAAAGCATTCAATTACAGTTCATTACTTTTGAATCGTAAGGTTTTAGCTACGGTTGCGTCATTGTTTCTAGGTAGGGAAAAACGTATAAATAATATGCAAACAAAAGTTTCACAAGACCTCTCCTTCGGTTTGGTGTGTACAGCTTTGTAGAGAGAAAGTTAAATTTGTTTTGATAAGATTTTCAATCATATACGTACGCACGTCAATCCATTCTCATGGGTTTGTTACGGATACTGGCAAATAAACAACGTTGTTTATTGCTGGTTTGTTTAATCTTAGGATCAGAATGGATTTTTGTTGTTGGCGTTGGGAAATATTTCAAAGGGATAAAGAAACATTATTTTGTCACACATTCCAACTTTCTCCATTATAGTTATTGTTATTGACGCTGTGTCCCTCTTTGTGTAGTAGAAATGAGAATAGAACTAGTGCTACGGGGTAATGTAATAATAATAACAAAAAGAATTAGGTTCAGTCGACATATGCATGCATTTTTAATATGTACTACTTTGCCCCAAATGTAGAATCAAGGTGATGCTGAACTTACTTTTTAATATGTTAACCGTAGAATGTGAAGAAAGGAAGCCCTTGTTATACCTTATGCATAATTATATTATAGGTGGTTAAACAGACATTAGCAACTGTTTAAGTAAGCGTGGAACATCTGTTCAAGTTTTGGGAAAATGGGGAATAAAATCGTTACATTTACAGAAGAACAACTGGATGACTATCAGGTACACATATATACATACGTAATATATTTATATAGCTTTTATGCATTGATATTATGGAATTGAATTATATAGAACTTAATTCTAACGAAAGTAATGAAGCAAAATAGTAAAAAAACTACATTTGTTGATTTCAAGTGAGATTTTTGTCAATTTATAGGACTGCACTTTTTTCACCAGGAAGGAAATTTTACGGTATGAACGCACCAGTTAATCAATTCACAAAAATGTTATGATATGTTTGAAACATATTTATGTTCGCCTTGTAATCACTTTGTTTGTGAATCAAACGGATGAATTCCCGATTTGTAAATGCTTACATTCACCCTACAACGATCTGGACGTTCTTTTGGTAGAAATGCATTGAACATTTCACGAAAACATTGTCTTTCTTCTGCGATAAAAATACAATTGGGCAGCTTGGGTTCTTTCATTCAGTAGGAACAAAATCTAAAAAAAACATCCAACTAAAACAGTATAATTATAAATCTTTTGCTATTACAACACAAAGTCAGCCGCATGGCGAAAATGATTATAGGCTCGATTTAGGTAAATATTACACACCAATGGATTCCTTGGTAGTTTTGCTACTAAAATTAAGTTTCAAAACTCTTAAAAGATGAAAGTAATGTAAAACCCAAGGAGAGTAAAGTATAGATACTTTGTTAATGCCGTGAAAATTATTAGATCATTGGTGGGATCAGACAGTTCATTTGTCATCGTCACTCTTGACATCCGCTTACTTCATACTTACAAATCCAAAGCAGATTGATATTAATTGAGGGATCCAAAATGTTATATTTAATACGAAATTGACTTCATGTAACAAAAAGTTCACTGCAAGATTGCAAGGAAGGCAAGAATTATAGGCACTTCTTGTGTATACTGCAAGAGCAGGTGTGTGTTTGACAATGTTACCAAATGAATGAAGCGTTTTGCTTTCAGTTAAGTTCATGTTGACTTGTCTGGTTTCTCTTTGCCATGATGTCTCTATATTCTTCTACTTTTTTCTCTCTGTCATGTTCAGTTTCTATACTTTCTTTTTTCCTAGTCTAATTCTACATCCACATAACATGCACTATGCAAGCTATCTTACTATCGTAAATGTACACAAAAATTGCAACGTCTCATTTCTCGATGCATAAGGGTTATTCTCTGTTTTACCCAACCAAAATATGAGTAAAGACTGCAAGTAATATGAAACCTTATCCCACATATCTCAGCCCAGTTAGCTTCCTAATATATTTGATGTAATAAGAATTAAAATTGTACAGAGTCTTCAAAAAGTTTCGGGAACTGAATCCCAGTCTTGTGCCTAAAACAATGACAGCCAACGAGCCAGTTACTGTTCGAGTACCGATAGAAATTGTAACGAAAATGCCGGAGTTAAAGGTGCTTTCACTAGTTTATATTTCGTACAAACAACATTATGCTACAATAATTCGATTGCAGAACGTAATTTCAGTGTCCTGTTACCAACAGGAAAACCCTTTCCGGGAGCGAATTTGTACGGTGTTCTCAAGGGACGGACAAGGTATCAGCTTTGAAGATTTTCTTGACCTATTTTCAGCCTTTTCTGAACATGCACCACGAGATATCAAAGTTCAGTATGCCTTTCGGATATATGGTAAGCAAACGTTTGGCACAAACGGCTCTGTTTTTTTTCAAATCAATTAAAATGTAATCGTTTCATTATTATCTACAATATGTGAAAACACTAAAGAAAGAATTAAGTTCACACTTTACATTCAAAGACGATACACATTAAATGTTATGCTCAAATCTGTGTAGTAATCAAGTTTAATTGCTTCCGGCCACAGAATTAATATATAAATCATGAACGAGAGAGGTATAAACCAAAAACCCGCAAGATGCTTAACAACACAGCAATCTTTAGATTCACCTCAATCTTTCACTTTCTCAAATTATACGTTGATGTGTTCGAGAAGGTAATCTATTTTAAATTTAATTTCCAGACTTTGATGGCGATCAGTTCCTTGGTACTTCCGACCTGGAAAAGACATTACAGCTATTAACACGGGATGAACTATCGTCTGACGAAGTTAGCCTTGTAAGCACTAAGGTAAATCTTTAGATATTTCATTACTCGGGAATCTTTTCAACGTTAATAACTTTCACCAACAAGGGGATATTGTGTTATAGTAGAAAATGCATATATATGTAGCGTAGACTCTGCTCTCTTCTCCAAAGTTTCCCTTTGCTGGTCGGATTTCTATCCAGCTATCCCCAAACCTATTGGAAAGTGTATATATTGTAGGTAGACTTCTTCTTCTTCTTATGTTGTTGTTTCCATTGTTATTGTTGTTACATGAAACTTGTTCAAAGAAGCGTTGTGTGTGATGTGTTTGGTAAAGTTTCTAGATGTATCAATGTGTCACTACACATAAAATCGCATGTTATAAGTATTTCAGTAAGAGTACCAATCACATCACAGCCTGTCTATTCATCCATTAAACTTGTCTCCTTTCGGACGCTCCCACTGGTGTTGTAAACCTTTCACTAGCTCCCACAATTTCTAGATGGAATTACTACACTTGACCAAATAGCAAGACTATTGCTTGAAAGTAGAGAACATAAAGGGAACTTTAAAAGAACCATTAGGAATGACTATGGAATCAATACTTTATACGGAGAAGACACCTAATACAAGAATAACACTGGCAATTTCACCATCTAAATGGTTTGAGACTGCAAGATTTCTTCGGGTATGGTATAATCTTCCTTTTCCCCATGAAAGTTGACCACAACCATGGTAGGTCGCTATAGTTGGTAGTTATTGCGAGCTAAAACCTGACTTACACTTTCAATAAAATCCGTCCAAAAGCAAAAAGTTTTCTTTCTTCTACTTTCACCCATTCTCTAATGTTTCTTCAGTTGGCTTTTGAAAGTAACAACACAGCTTACACTATATATAGCCTATGGCTTATATATAAACGGGATCCATTTCATCATGACATTTCCAGACTTTCGAGTCGGTGTACGACACAACATTCAACATTGGTGAATGGGTTTTTGAACCAAACTTCACCAGAATTTCGGATATGATATATTATGATACATTAAATTTGAAATATTGGAATGAAATTGCTTTGGGTGACATTGCATTACAGTGCACTGAGCATGTAGTAAGAAGCTAGCAATCATATTTATTCACCGGAGGCGTATATTTTCCAAGAAAATGTGGAACGATAAGGATACAGATACTTTAGTTCCACTCGTTTTATTGTACCCCTTGTTGATGCGATTTATACAGCATACTGTATGGTAGAGTTTTCGTTAGAAAATAATAATTATCAATAATATTCTTTAGGTGTCAGTGAAGGGAAAAACTTTTACTTGGCCTCGGAAAAGTCAGACAACTATGGCGCATTTATTACTGAGCTTTTAGTTCAATCGCTGAAGAAATAAACATAGCCTATAACTACATGTTTTACAGTTATTTCATAGCTACTGTAGCACCAAATAAAATGATATGACTTGCCGAAATAAATTATTATTAAGAATATAAGACAAGCATAAAATACACCAAAAACTGTATTGATACACACATCATTATAAGGTGAAAGTAGGGTATGAGTAAACCATGCATACACAAACGCATTATGGTTGACAGGAAAATGAAATATAGAAACGGGGGAATTAGGGAAGGTGTAGGATTTACAGGAGTAAAAAAACTGCAATGTTTTTTGATGGGTGGTGCAATTACAGTTTTACGTGAAAAGGGCCGAGAGAGAAAATCGATCAATCACGTTTTTAAGCCCACTAACAAAATGAAATTTTCTTCTCCATAATAATACTAGGTCCTTGAGGAAGCAGATGTGGATGATGATGGGAAACTCTCATTCGGAGAATTTGAGCATGTAATTACCCGAGCACCGGACTTCCTTACTACATTTCATATACGAATCTAGGAACAAGGACTCTGGCACAAAAGTGAAAAAGAATAAGGGACAAAGCCAAGAGGTATGGATTTCTAGCGAGCTAGAAAATTGGAGCAAGCAAGCAAAAAGCAAGTCTTTCTCTATATACTTATGTGAAATTGGGAGAGAAAAGCAAGCAAAAAGCCAAGATTTTTCGCTACATCAACACTCCTTTCTTCCTTACTTCATTAGTATGAAATTTTCCTATCTCACTCACGCTCACTTACTTTTCATTCATTTTCAGCTCCCCTCCGCTCCCATTTTCTCCCTCCTGCTTTTCAAACCCTTTCTCTCAAAATTTACTTGATACAAAAAGAGGTACTTGTAGAGGATTCCAAGCAAGAAGCACAAGTTTGTCATGTAAAGTAGAAGCTTTTAGGGAAATGCTCATGAAGTGAACTGTTTTGTGTATAGGTTTTAGTATTTAATGTTCAGAAAGGATGCTTTCGCTTGTGGTTCAACTAATGTAGCGAGATTATTATGTGCATTTTGAGTGTGATGTGTTGACTGTAATTTGAGACGATTATGTTGAATCTTTAATGATCATCAGACTGTGCTGTGTGTGTCCAGGATCCAATGATGTGCCCAAATTAAGAGGGCTTTACAATGGAGATAGAGTTTAGTAGTAGTAGTAGTTATATATAATATGAAGCAAATGGAGATACGAAATATCATTACTAGCTTCACGGTTTTGTATAAAGCAACTAGGAAAATGAGTCCATCTCTTCTACTTTTAATCAGTTAAGTATATCTAGTCAGACATAAGATGTACACACATACATGATGATTGTATAGATTAAGCATTTGTAGATGTATATTTGTTCCTAAGGTGGATTTACACCTTAGTTCACGCCAACATCAATTAGTGAGCAATTAGTAATGTTTTACTTAAAGAAGTTTCCAGTTGCATCAGTAATTAATTAATTAAAATTGCTAATTTGTTTTGCTTGTAAGTTATTGTTTGTTGACTGATTTTTAATGTATAAGTGTGCGAGTAATTTTACACTTGTTTATTCTGTTCTTGTAAGTTCTAATTGATGTACAAAAACCAGCGTTAATGCATAAACCTAAGTCTAGAAAAGTTGGAGAATTAAAAATAAACAGAATCAAAACTAAATTGCATTGCAATGCATCTCAAACATATTAGAATGCAATTATTGTTGTAAAGTCAAACTAAAAAAACTTTTTATGTAAACTTTGTTATTTTAAGTGGTAATGTTCGATTTCTAATCCCAACACACTACATAATATATGTCTGAGTACTATTTTGACATCACTTGAATCCTGAAATTTAATTTTTGAAAGTACTTCACCAAATGTATACCCATCTTGTACTCAGTTACTTGTTCAAATTCTTTCACCGTACAAATAACGCACTACTATCAAACATTCTCTTCATACCATTCCACACCCCAGCTAACTTTACCCCATCGGCTGACTTGTCCCAGACGTACAATTTTTTACCAACTCCCTTCAGCATTGTTAGCCGAGTTGAGTACATTGAAGGCAAGGAACAAGTGTTCATAATGGTGATTCAAACATATTAAAGCATGAATATAAGTAACCTGAATGACAGGAGAGGAGGTTCGATAAATCACTGAAAGCTAGGCTCTTCTATTTCCACCGTATCTGTCCACTAGGCCATGATGAATGACGCTCTAAAAGAGTGTACAGAAGATCGATCGTCGAGATCTTGTTGAGAACTTGAATTCTCAATTCAATGTATAGGTATACACATAGGACTTTTGTGTGCAAGTTTCATACCAACATCAACTCCAACACATTCAAACAAAATTGAGACAGGTATTACGGAACATTTCTTCCCTTTCGTTGGAGCTGTTGGTTTGGCTTCAAGTGATCCGAGAATTTTTGGGTAAGTTCTGTTGACAACTAGATGAATATGGTACACTTCTCCACATTCATATTGTCAAGCTGTATAATACGAATTAGAAACTTCCTGACACTTCAGGGTGATGCCTGACTTGGAAATTCTCATTAAGACGAGGAGAAACTTGAGACAATATTCTTCAGGCAACAGGCAAAATGGAGAAAGTTTGGGAAACACGAGAAACTTTTTATTAACACGTTTTAATTGAAATGCATAATTCCACGAAAAAGATCTTTGGGTCGATTGAACAATTTCAAAGAAGGCCAAGAATATATATTTAGATAGACGTAATATGCTTGAAACAGAAATGAAATTACTCTTGATCCTTCTTGAGTGAGGTCTTGTCAAAATGTATCCATCTCCAATTAGTTTAATCTGTAAGAAAATTAATTTTGAAATCATACCTATTTTTTCTTGCTTTTTCATCGTTTTTCTAATGTGTACTTTATAGACATACAAACTCAACAACGCTGCCTCTTCTAAATCTAAAGCACCGACAACCACCCAAATTCCCTATTTCAGAAGAGTCAGTGAATATAAAGTTCTAGTTCCATTCATCATTCCACATCAGGTTCTTTTGACGCGCTATGACTATTACGTATATTGGTATAAAGTTTTGCAGGAGGAAAAGTGGAGAAATGGAATGGAAAGTGCAAGTTGAACTGTCACGGCGTATGTTGCTGTCACTTTCCGTGAACAGTTTAGTGGTGTGGTAATACTGGTCTTATGTTATTGATACAACTATACACACTAACATTCATACACATAACCTTATACTTACAAAAACTTATATTATAGGAAAGCAAAAGGCTGCTGATGATGAAATAAAGATGTGCCACACCCGTTGGTTTCTTCGTCAAACCATAAAGCAATGTGGTTGTGGGCGACAGCAAGAAAGAATGCTTTCCTTATTTTTTTTGGTAAAAGAAGATTGGTTTTTGGAATTCTAGATTCTGTATTGGAAATTCATGGTCAAGTGAAAGTAAATCCCAATTTTTATTGGTCACAAGCAAACAAACGTTAGGATGAAAAATGAAATGAACATAGGCTGGCGGAGATGTGGAATCGTTAAAGTGGGGCTACCTAAAAGTAGTAGTGTAAGCTTAAAGAGACGTCGTAAAGGTTGCTTTCATTTTGGCATGGTTGGTACTAAAAAATAAACTCCATTGTAGTATTGTGTTTGTTGAGTTCCGCTTCCCAGTGATGAATGACCAAAATGTATATGTGTGGTCGATTTCTTTCAATTTTTTTTACTTGGAGAGAATCATTCTGTAATATAGATGAAAAGCATACAAATTATAATGTTCAGCATTAATACTCAGACCATACATACAACACAACACACATTATTATCACAACATCTCATTTCAAATGATATATGATACATCCATGCCAAATGCATGTTAGACAGGAAATTGAACTATGACTCCAAACTTACATCAGCCCAGCCCATTGAATATTGTGTAAAGATATCTTGAGGCTATATAGTTGTTGTCTCTACAACTCATTTCTCTCAGGTTTGGATATCAACCACAAACTTCATTTCCTCATACACAGAAGATATGAGGTTAGTGTTGAGGTTGAGGATGAAGAACAAAATTTAATTAAACCAGTATGATTTTCACAAAAGCTATAAACAATTTTGATAGACAAAAGCTGTTTTGCAAGTCTCTGGATTATGTGTAGTATTGAAATTCTTATAATTCTGTCGGAATATATATACTTAAAGAGCTGACATTTATTCTGACTGATTTAAATCTTCTCAATGGACTGCATGGGATCAACTGCGATTTTAAGGGATTGTCACGTCACAGCCACGTAGGAATATTTAGTTAGGTAAAAATTGTTTAAGATTTGGGGCAAGGAAAGATTTTTCCTCTCACGATCAGTGGAAATCATTATGGGCTGTAGTATAGAAATAATAAATAGCGTTTTAATTCTGAACTATAGTACATGTGTGTGTGTGTGTGTATGTATGTATTTTTTACCTCTTTGAATTGATCTAGCAGGTTATATGAGTCTATAATCTACTACTGGAAGGACAAGGAGCTCCAGTTTCGATTCCCATAAACAAGCTTCTCCATGTCAAAACTCTTTAGAGAAAAACCACATCACTGCTAGACGATCAAACATATCATGGCATGATCTAATTTAATAGCATGTTATTTACACGAATGCAGTATGTCGGAATATGACATGCGGTTCAACGTTCACGTGAGAAATGAAGTGAAATAAAAGGAAATGACATTTTCTCTTCAACTCTATCATCTATCCTGTTCAACCTCTCCTCCAAGAGAGAGTGGACGTTGCTAGAATTTTCTTGTCGTCTCAACGACTAGGTAATGGGCTCTATAAAAAAATTCAAGTAAACCCGTCTTTATTTCATCCATACCATCGTCATGTGATGTGTGTGTGTATAGCTCCTTGTTAGATATGATTAAGCAGCAAGGAGAAAAGGAGCCAGACATTAAGTATGAGAAAGCTCTCTCTTTCTTTCTCAAGCAGCCCATGATATTTACCAGAAGAGAATGCGTGGGCTTTCTGTTCTGGCATGACAAATGAAACTAGTTATGGCATCTGAGGCATCACATCACATCATAGCGTCACTTCTCGTTAGGTACGTACCTGTGTGTATCAAGGGATCCCTTTCACCCAAATTTGCTCATCTTCTCATCCATTTTGATTGCCGTTCGTTCAGTTTTTGCCATGCCAAACTCCTAACAAACTCTGGATGCATGTAGATATGTAGCTCTAGTCTAGCTCCAAGCGAGAATGAAAAGAATTTAATAAGAAATCGAGCAAGAAACGACAACTATTCCCATTTTCCTTGAAATTACACCATACCACCACAAAGTCCTGTAAAAGGTCGGAGTAACGGATGTTGTATAGGTTTGCGCTTCCAGCTGAATCGGATTCTCGTAGCTCTATCAAATAACTTGAAGAGTTTGATATCATTCCGTTACGAATAAGAATACAATATATTCTACTCATTTTATTATTTAACATTAAAAATTAAATGAACATGGTCAACACGTTTCGTTGTAAATGTTTGTTTATTTTTTAATTACAAAATCATCTTTCTCAATATACGTTTGTAGATATTAAACCACAACAATTTGTATGGAATGTCGCGAAGTCATATTATTTTAACTAATTTTAACAAACAGTTAAATATACGTATTCATATTAATACAATATACTCCCTCATAATAATAATAAACAACATATTTTCACCACCATACACCCAAAAGCATAATACATATGACAGTGATGGTGAAAAGACTTTTATTTGTTTTGCTTTGAGCAACGTATAGAAATCATTAAAGAAAAATTAGACTAAACCAAATTTTCTCTGTTGAAATTGAATGTTTTTGTACTATCCAAACAGAAACTTTATAGTTTTTCTATAACCATGATATACTATAAAACTGGAAGCTTGAAAATTCCATTGGGGTTTTGAATACCTTGCTGATCTTAAATCTTCAATCACCAACGAAAAAATAAATTTGAATGGAAACGGAATCAGAACAAATTATTATATCACACTTCCAAGAGTATATATATATATTATATACTCTATATAGTTTTAAACTGTTGATTGTGTTACAATTTCATAATAATAATAATTATTATTATTATTATTATTATTATCTATTCTAAATTGAACATCCACATGGATTAATCATCATAGTATTATCATCACACCAATGAACCAACTTACTCCAAGTTAAAATGGCCTTTATACTAATTTACATTTTTTTCATCATCTATGTATGCAAATACAATACACGATAAAAATGGAGACGAAGATTTATAAAGATACTTTCTTTCCCAGCTTCAAATAACAAGTCGGACTCAAGTATAATAAAAACTGTTTTCCAATATCATATCATATCATATACATCATTTCATATAGCTATACTGTGCGTACTACTGAAATCACTCTGATAAATACCACATTTCTTGTCAACCACCAAATCACTTTCACCAATTCACCTCCTTTTGAGTTTCATGTCACTAAAAGCTTATCATCTTAGCTCAATATAAAAAGTACTTTTTAAGTAGTCACTCACACACTTTTGAATTAAGAATATTCAGCGATTCATATGCATAAGATGTATTTACGTATATCATATTTTATATATTGTAGATCTCTCTATAAAATCTTCATTTAATTACCATAATCGGGTTTTCTTTGGGATACACAGTAATTATTATATATTTACTCCATGAAAAGTAACGATGAATGAGGAAGGAATTATCAAATAACGTAATTTAGGTAGTTATTGTAAATCTTCTCTAATACCCCATATACTCATACCGCACCACACCACCACCTTCATATGCTGATTCATTGTGGTGGTTTTGAAGGGTATAGTAGATGTATCTTTTGTTTCTACTAAAAACTGCGATAGTGCAGGTCTCGTTTCCTTGAGTTGTTACTGGAAAGATTTGGATTAATATGTATATGTATTTATTTCTGTATCAAATGAATATTTTTATATATATATATAGTACTGTTTGTAAAACCTATGAAACTAGAACAATGTCTATAAATCTGTATAATAATTATTATTATTTTTGTAATATTTACTAATATATGTACCTATAGTTAATAATATTTCATATAATGTATAAGCGTCGTCAGCTCAGCTGCCTCAATACTAAGAGGTCAACCACTGGTGGTAAGGTATAATATATACCTGTAGGTATAATTACTGAAACAGAATATTGTTTATTTATTTATTTTCATCCTCGATAGGATTTCGGTGTGCTCATTTGATGATTAATGAGCACAAAATCCTGTTTCTTTCAGGAGTCGAAAAGAGGAGAAATGTTCCCATGAAAAAACAATTAGGTTTATGTGGTTGCATTTCCTTAGGATGGTTGATGATGATGATGGTGGTAGTATACTTTCAGAAGAGTCTTTGGCTTTGCTACAATAATATTTTTATCAATGTTTCCTTACGCTCTCTAAACTCCACGTTTTGGCCTGAAGAATAGTCCGGGATGGGTAAGCAAGTGGAATGGTTAAGTGCCTGGTTTTTTCCTCCTTGTATTTGTTTCGGGTAATAGAATCAGCAGCAGCAGAGGTAGTTTCATCATCAGCATTACCCCAGAAATACTTGCTCGTCTCTTTCTCATCAGAGCTGAAGACTGGCAAGTTTCCTTTCATGTTTGCTATCATCTCGTTGTGGAAGGATGTAACGAAATCAGTAATTCCAGGGTCATCATCAACATCAATGTCGTCGTTTTCATCGTTTTCATCGTCCTCATCCCCACCAAAGGACGGAGGAAGCACTGTAGAAGAAGTAGATGTAGTAGCTAAAGGGTTTGAACTGACTTCTCGGTAATGATAATGATGCTGGTGACGTTGATGTTTTTTCTGACTCCAATTCTTGTGATCAAGTTGATGATGATGGTGATGATGATGATGCTCCTCAGGAGGTAGCTTTCGTTTTGACTTGTGAATGTGATGGCGACGGGTTCCGTCACTACTAGCACTGTGATCACTGGAGAAAGTATTAGGCGCAGGCACTGATTGAGCGGATGTAGCTAGATTTTGCATTCTATGCGCAGCAACGATTGTGGTAGTGGTAGGATTTCTACTATCTGGTATCGACCTTGATTGATTAGTTGGTTGACTTATATTTGTTGTTGTAGGATGAACTTCAAAGGAAATCCTTTGCTTTCTTCCGCTCCGAGAATCCGCTCGCTCTCGCTCTTCTTCCTTGGATTTGGCACTGGTCGTTGCCGTTGCTTGTATTGTTGGGACTCCGAGTTGGAGTTGAATTCTTGTCCAATGTGATACTTTTCTCCGTCTTGTTTCACTTTCTTCTGAATTGGTACTGTTGTGGTCCATCACATTCTCTTGGGAAGCATTGCCATTTCGCCTCCTAACTTGACTACTTCTACTACTACTACTACCACTGGAATCACTTCGGTATCGTTTTCTTCTGGTGATAACAGGTAATGGGGAGGAAGTCGGATAGAATAATGGCAGAGCTACGGGTGCTGGTACAGGGAGTGATGGAACCCTCTTATAATATTTCTTTTGTCTTGATTGATTGGATTTATTTTGAGGTTTGGCTTTATTTTGTTTAGGTATTGATACAAAGCTGTATCGGAGGAAGTCAGAGTTTCGGGAGAAAAATGGATTGTTGGGATAGGACGGGTTGCGAGGATGAAATGGTCGGGAAGTTGAAAAACGAGATCGACCACCGGCACCAACATTATGGCTAATATTTTTATTATAAAACGAATCTAATTTATTGTTTTGATATTGACTGCTACTGCTATAACTATTATAATTACTTTGATTAACTACGGGGGCCTCTAATCAGGAAAATAGTGCAATGAATACACCAAGAATCATCGCAAGGAAGAAGACAAAAACCATGCAGCCTAGAATCCAGCAAATACATTTTCGTTGAGCATTGGTTATCCCATCGACCTAAGAAAGAGAAGAGAAAAAAAAAGAATGAATGATGCAAAAGGTTTAAATATTTAGATTGAAATTTTGTAGTTTCATCAGCCCGGCTTAAAAAAAGTAGCTCAAGAAGAAATGTACGTTGTTCCCTCTGCCCCTTTAATTCTTACCTCTACTTAGATTACAATATATAGGTATCCCATAAGTATACATTTATATGCATATAAATATAAATACTGCAAAGAGAAACAGTATATAAAATAAAGTAGTACTCCCACTCAGCATTAAAAAAGTTGAAATGAAAGTGACGGCCGCGTTAAATATTTTGTAAGACACATTTTCAAAGTCGAACGAAGCAGGCTTTAAAAATGATCGTTAGGTACGTACGTACGTACATTTGTACACATCCATGATGATATCTGTAGCTTCCATTACACAAATGGTGCATAACAAAATTTGATACGCTAACCTGGCTATAGGATACATGTACTTTACATGTCTTGACTTACATACTTATCCATTTCTTTTTATATAAAGTTACACCATCTCAACTATCGTATATCTATTTCAACGTATGAAAAATATCTAACAATGTTAGGTATGAGCTGAGCATTATACTACTTTGTATTCTGCACTTTCATCTTACTTCATTCACCTCACTTTTTTTTAGTGAAGTATCTAATAGCATCTCTCTCTTTTTCTCTTTTTTCCTATTCGTATCGCATCCTTCCTTTTTTTGGTTGCTCGCTCGCTTAGTTGCTTACACATGAGTGAACTTGCTTTCAAAAGAGATCCACTATTTGGAAAACGTGAAATTTCTACGTTCATCCACTCACATTTTTTAACAAAATCTATATACCAAAGAGAAAGTGAGGAAGGCGGAAAGAAAGTGTCTATATAGGTATACATATGTTAGGAATCCCGTATGTAAAAGAGCTTTTTCCCTCGCTCCCAAAAGAATGAATAATCTGATATATTCATTCAGCCAGTCAGTACCAAGTTGGAAAAAAATAGTGAAAAAGAAAGGGCAGGTATTTTGGATGGCAGGAGTCGTATTATAAGACTCCTAGCAAATGGGGCATAAAATGATGTCGAATGCATTTTCTTGGTCCATAACTTTCTTCCGTGCTTTAAAAAAAATGTGAGAAGATATAGTATACATTGCGTTGGGAAGATGAAATTCGTAGTAGATCTACATGATAGGACTATATTCCATTCATTCTCATTCTATTTTTGTTGAGTGAACCTGCTTCCTTTTATATTTTATTCTACTCTTATTATACTCAACTCATTCCATCTTCACGATTTTAACTGACTAAGTTAGTGAAATGAAGAAAGATCAAGCTAACATTCAATCACCTGTCTTGAATCTCTGTTGCTTATACTCATTCCCTGCTTTCTACTCCACTTTAAAGCATTAGAAATACATGTCTAGCTAGCATCCATCGCGATCACCATACTTTCTCCAGTTTCATAATAAATACTTTAACATTTGCAAAAACACCTGCTCTTTCATAAAAGCTGGCCTTACATTTAATGAAATTTTGAGACTTAGCCATGCATGTATTCAATTCAGTTGAAATTGGGGACACATTTGTTTCCTGCACTCTGGCAATGTTTCGAAATGGGTTTTTAATGGAAGCTATTTGGTCAATTTAGTTTTGTTGCCGAAAGTTCTTGGTTTCGTGAACACGAATAAATGAGCTTTTAGTAAGGCCAGAATATAACACATGTGGGCAAATAAATAGACGGGGAAAGAGGTATAGAAGTAGAAGGTACAAGCAAAATGAGAAGTTAAGTGTGTATTTACCTGTGAGCCTTCTGATTCGATAGACTCTTTTTCATCACTTGGAAGGGAACAACTAATGGAGCTTCCACCTCCACCAGTGTTGGTCAGTCCATCAGTACCATTAATGCTGAGAAGGGTGTCGTTCCTCCGGGGATTTTTGGTAGGAGACAAATCCTCAAAATCTGGTGCAGACAGTGAACGAATCTCTACCGTAGATTTGAGTTCCTGTAGTTGGGCTCGAAGCTCAAATAACTCTCTGTGGTCGTAATAAAAAAAGAGAGGGAAAGAATGATCATAAAATGGAATACTTTTATGGAGCTTTTAGAGCCTATAGAAAAGTAATTCCATCATCACATACAAAATCCCCAGTACAGATAACACATTGCCACAACATATAACATGACCCAACCACCGTGCACAGTAAAGTAAGTAAGTAAAAGGCTCATCTCAGCACGTGGTAGTGCGACGTAATGAATGTCCTACATTTATAATGTATGTGCTTTGTAGCTCTTTTAATATTTATCAACCATCAACTACTACTGTTCCTACTGTTATATAAGTTGTTAGGTTAGCTTCCTGTTGTAGACAGACGTGCTGTTGACATTGAAGTAAAAATAACAAAAATAATTACCACTTCTCAACAAACCTTACATAGTATATACTTGTACACAAATTGTGCCCCCAGAAATAATGATGATCAAAAGGAAACAAAAATTGGAACTCTGAGCCACAAAGATAGGAAGGGGAAAGCTATTATAAAGCTAAGCTACAATTATAGTTCTTTTTTATGTTTGTCTGCTTTCTGTCAATTTTTAGCCCCCTCACATAATCCAGTAGTAGGTATAAAGGTGGCTCCACACAGCGAAGAAAAACTACAGTTGACATTTGACACTAATTGATATTTTGTACGTGGATTCCAGGAAACAAAAGTTATATAGGTTCTTAATGTATTTCTTCCCTTTCTTTTCTTTTCTAATGTTTTATGACGTGATCCGGTGCATACATCTACGTGAAAGAATTGATAGGACCAACAGCAAAAATAAAAGTAGAAGAGAAAACGATTCCCGACAACTATTTTTCCATTAGGTTTAAATTATTACTCAGATTTACACGTTTTTATGTGTGTATGCATACATATCATGTACGTGAGTATGTGCATAAAATGTATGTCCACGATCACATCCTCTCATATTTCTTTCTCCACAAATTCCTCTTTTTTTCTTCTTGAAGGAAGGAACAAACCAAGTAATTGAAAGCAAGTAGTAGTCAGCAGTGGCAGCCTTTCCTTCTCATTAAACACAAAAAACTATTTTTACTCTGTATATCTGCTTTCTCTTTTCATGGACAAAATGTAAAGGTCGGAAGAAGAAAACTTATATAATATGTATTAAAGACTTTGGGTGGGAAAGAAAGAGAGGATCATATATATTATGTATGTATATGCGCTTTATCACATCACACATTTAGTGAAGAACACAGTGGCGTCAGATGTAGGATACTTTGATATTATTAGGAATTGCATTATTGGCCAACAAAGCTGGTATTCAGTTTACAGGCAATTGCACATGACTATAAAATTTCTGGTGGAGGTGTTTATTGAGGCAATTTAAAGCATAAGTGCGTTGTCTTAAAGACTACGTGTGCAAAAGTCTATGGGATTGGTGTAAAAGGGTGTTGTTGTGAGCAGACTGCATGATGTCAAGTAATAAATTGTAATTCAGTGGTTGTTTCTTTTAGCTGTAACAAAGATTTAAGACCATCCAAATCTGTCCGGTTCACCTTCTCCTTTTCTTTTCCCATTCAACACCCACCCAAACCCAAAAGCCACAGAGCTACAACATCATCAATGCAATTCAAAATCTCAACCCCTTTTCATTTCCCCCCTCTAAAAAATTCTCACCAGTTTCTAACATCAGGAAACTCATTTCTTGGTTGAAGGTGGGACAAGATGAAATTTCACTCTGCAATATATATATAATTTGCATTTTTTTGCGAAATTCTTTGCATATACATACAAACTAAGTATTTCTAACATTTTTATGGATAAGTATGACCTTGTTGGAAAATAGAGTTCGGTCATGGATGTGCGAGAGACAGACCATATACATAGAAGGAGAAAAAGAAGTTGAATGCAAACATGAATTCAAATTGAGAGCTTTAGCTTTCTCCCATCTCTCATGCTTTTTATTCACTTCCACTCTTTCTGCTTGTGAGATTCTTTGAGTTTTCTCACACAAGTTCATACACTCATATAGTACTTTATACTCTTCATTCTTTCTCTCATAAAGAGAGAGAAACTCACTCTCAGTTCTTGAACGCCCACGGGGAGAATATTAATGATTCAAGGAGGCCTATATAGTATACCATATAAAAAACATATAATGTTTGTCTCCTTCCAACATTCTAACTGTGTATATAATGCTGTACTTTTTTTGTAAAGTAAAGCCAGTGTAAGCTTTGGCCACTGTGCCAAGGCTTAAAATGAACAAGACTGTAATTGCTCATTCACTAGCGATAGCATTAGTGAAAAAAGTAATAATGGGAGGGGGGAAAGGAACTCATGTTGTTTTCACAAGAGAAGGTTTTCACCGAAAGTAAACCAGTTAAAAAAGTTTGTGAACTCAAAAAAAAACCTTCAACATCATCATATCATTGGAATGCTTAATTTTACCAAATGTTATAGCATAACAGAAAAGTTCCCTATTCATACGGATAAAGCCGTATTCAAAATGCATGTTCTCACATTTTTTTCTCGTATGTGCATGACTTGAAATTCTATCATATAAAAGACATCAATGTGATGTAAAAAACAAACGTGGAAAGTCGAGTGGGATTAGTTAGTATGCAAAAGGATGCGAAAGCGTATACATACGTTGAAAACTCTAAATGAGAAAACTCATCTCGGTCTTGGGCAACATTAGTGAAATACCCATTTCCTTTTTTTTTCTTCTTTTTACTTACTTTCTCCCAGCATTCCAATATGTCATCTAATGTAACGTGTTAGGAAAAGTGAGTGGTTACAACAAAAGTAGTTGTAATAATTGGTTGGTTACTTATGATAAGTGTAGGGAGAGAAAAAAGTAGCATCTCATCTCGTCTTGTATTCATATATTCCAACACTTATCCAACACACTCTCTCTCTCAAAATACACTTTTGCAAACAATCTTCTTGAAAGAGAAGAATCACGGTTTTATTGAACAGAGAGAGAACTTTAGGGAAAATGAAATGAATTGAAGAAGAAAAGAATGCTGTGAAGGGGAAAAAGAGTAAAGTGAACGATGCTTTCATCAAGACAAAAATGTTACTTTTTTTATTCCTTTTGTTTCCCTACAAGGCAAAATCTTCAAGGGTAAAAAATAAAGTTGAGAAATTCATTTGAGTGAGAAAATTGTCATCACAAATGATGCGATATGTGATTATATCCGTTGCCTGAAAGCTCTCTTTTTCCACAGCATTATTCATTACATTTCGTTGACACACACGACGACGACGATACCATTCGAATATATTTATATATTTCTAGTTTTGAAGTTTGAACAAGCAAATGTAAACGAAAGCGATGGAAGAAATTCCACAATTTTTGTGCTTCAAGTAAGGCACCGAATAGTGTTGGATACAGTGGCAGTTTCATCTTGCTCACAATGAGAAATGGAAACAAGACAGGTCACTTATTTCTTTCTGGAATGACATTTGTGATAGTTCTCTCCATAGAGCTTCGCCAGGATTATAGCAACACTACCTTTTTGAGAGAAAGAAAAAGGATCAAACATACCCTTTTTAGAGGAAAAAACTTATGAAACATGTATCACGGTGATGATATTAATGATTTTGATGATATGGCCTCTAAAAAGTGTAGTATTGTTTCATTCATATACATTTTGTACAAACTGTATACCAATACATGTCATGAGATTCATAAATGTACTCTTTTTCATCTGCTATGGGTTCAGATCAAGTCATGCATGCTTCACTTCGCTTGTACCAATATAGAATATTTGGTAGCTACCAAAATGGATAACTAGACGAGAGGAGTTCCTTTACTGTAAGAGTAAGAGAAGGATGAAGGTATACTAACATTGCCGAACTCAAATCATGAAGTATTATTTTTCATCGTTACATTTGTTATTAACTTTGCTGCCCTTTTTTAGCCTTAGGTTCCTTTTCATTGACTTATCTTTGTCATTCTATTCTGTTCCAATACTTTTTTTCTTGGAATCAATGGAACAATGAACAATTCCTAGTGTGGATAGCTGGCAGTATCTACTTTCTTACTCAACTTTTTGAGTCTTCAATTCTATTCTTCTAAGTCTTCATATTCATCTAAGAAATACCAGTATTTTCTTTTGCTATTGAAAAGGAAAGACTGAACAATATTATATACTGTTCTTGGGAATATATACATAGAAATGTAAAATGATAGTGTATGATACGGTCTTTGCACACAGCTAACAAAAGCTGTGTCGGCTTTTGCTGAGGATCAGAAAACTTGTCTCTGCAGGTTGTCCCTGTCACACATAAAGCCTGACTTTTTTGACTACATGAATTTATTCTAGTCTCCCCCGACCATTATTTTCAATCAATAAATCAAAAGTGAAAGCAGGAGAGATTTGAACAGTCACGTGCACCTTTTACTTTGCCCAATAAAACTTTAGGGTTTTACTTAAAGCGTGTATGGGAACTAAAGGTGTGTAGGTTCATTATAAACTGCGACATTTAATAAAATTTACTAGAAAAATATGAGCAACCAAATAAATAAGGTGATTCATGGAGACTTTCCAAAAACATTTTGTTTATTGTTTCCTACCGGTTTAGTATGTCAAAGATGCTCATAGTTCATGTCAAATTACAACTGCATTTAACTAATGTGAAAATGTAGAAACTAGCAGAAAGCTACATGTTTACTTGTGTTATTTCTTTCTTCTTGCACACAAATGATTCAATGTATTTACGTGTATATATATTTCTGTCTACAATAAAATACCACTTTATATATTTAGATGGGTATGAAAATACTGTTTTTTACCACATGAAAAAAAACAGCCGACAAAAGAGACCACCAACGCAGTTTTTATTTGCCAAGGAATGATGTAAAGATAACGAGCAACCTTTTTATCGCGACACCCCACAAAGCAAATCCGAAATCTCTCAACTCCCTTTCGCAGATCTCTCTTTCTTCACCAGCAGCCCAACGTAGAGACAGACGTAGTGTCGTCCGTAATAAAAAATAGTAAGACAGTCACATGGATTAATATTAAGCCTTTGTGTACACACACACTTACTTGCAAAGTTGGGAGGCTTCTACTCCTTCCAAAGCCAATTTGTCGACGAGTGGCACGTCCACCGGCTCCGCTGCAGAAGATGATGAGGAAGATTTATCTTGATGACGAGGCTGGTGATTTGGACCGAATTCCAGACCTGTTTGTATGAGGATATTGTTCCCATCAGTTAATGAGAATTCCCTCAGGAGGATAAGACACCGTTGCATTGACGTCTCTACAAACGTAAAATATAATATATTTATATATATATAAACTGGGTCAACACATATAATAGTATGAATGTTGCATTATAGTCGTCACTAACAAGCTCTCTAATAACAATTTTCTATATAAATAGGGTTCATGCATGCATCGCATTAAGTTTATAAACCTATTCATCAAGTTCTTACTTTCGCTTGTTACTAATCTATTAAGATGACATTCAAAGGAGGACATATTAAAGGAAAGTTTGCAGAAAACACAAATTCTTTGCCTTCGTTATCATATATCATCTGCCATAAACAGTAAATAATGAAAATACCATCATTCTAACATAATTATTTTCCTTTTTCCAACCATTGTATTTAGGTAAAGGGCAACTTGCATGTGTGTTGACGCTAACCTAAAGAAACTGTTATAGAAAGCAAAGGAAATTGCATTTGTTTGCCATTCCTTGTACGTTTGCGTTGTGACGCAGAATAGTAGCATGCAAAAAAATAAAAGGAATAGAGAAGCTAGCTGGAGGTCGGCTCTCCTAATAAATCATCATATTCATGGTCTTTTTTAGTTTTCGCTCCGTGTTTCTTTCCACCAGTCAAGTGGTATGTGTTCGTATTTCCTAAAAAGGAAAGCAGGAGAACGGAGAACCTCATTTTCTTTGCACGCTTGCCTAATGCGTACCTTCTGCCTTCTTTCACAGTTTACCAAAATATAGAAAAACCTTAGCTGAATACATACCGAATTTTCTAGCAAAAAAAAGGCTGCGGAGCATACATATCATACTTTGTAATCAAAATCAACCAACCAAACATTTCAAAGGAGAGAGAGAGAGAAGGAAGACCACGACGAGGAAAAAATAAAAGGCTCGTTCACTCATAAATGGAAATATGAGGCATCAAAATGATGAGATGAGAGAGAAGAAGCAGACGGAAAAATAAATGTGTATTTTTCACATTCGTTGTTCTTGTTCTTATACTAGGAAAGTGCATGCGCCCTCCTGGAAGGAAGCCACAGGCAGTATTTAGGCTATAAATCAGCCTAACATTAATTATTCACACTTTCATATTCAACCACACCGCAACGCAACCGACAAACGGGTGGATGGAGGTAGAGAGTTAGGTGTATTTTAGATGAACACTCAAGTAGTAGTTCAGAACAACTTCTACTACTTTTTTCACATGTAGATATAAGAAATAGTAGTTACGACTTACGACGGAGAAAAACAGAATCTGGAAGAAAGTAAAAACTCATGTTGGGAATTCATAATGTCGGCCTGCAGCGGTGATGCGATATCACGAATGATTGGGACACAAAAGTTGTTCATATAATAATGGATGGATTTTAATAAGAATATATTTCACCCAAGCTGCGTCCATGTAATTTAGTCTCCATGGATCATGTACTTCACCTGACAGCATTTATATTGGTCTAAAAAATGAAGCAGTTCTAATCATAATCCGAAATTACATAATCTAACAAGATTAGCTTGAATATTGGTGGAGCTGGTAGCTGGTTATATGAAATATTGATTGTGTTCCTTTACTTTTACCTACTCTTTTACATTCATTGTCTTCAGCTTCTCATTTACCCCCAAAAATCCATCCTAAAAACATTGTCTGAAAATTGTTTAAATTCTAAACTAACTATGCAAAATTATTAAAATTATTTTTTCTTCTGTCTTATATAGGAACTTAAGTAAGAACAGGAAGTCTATAATTACACGCCAAATTTAAAAAAGGAATGCATCCAATATACAATTTATGAAGCAGTATGAATTAGCAACCATTCATAAAGCAAATCAAATCTGAACAAAAATTGTTTAAAAAACTATTCTTACCCAAGGCATCCAGGCAGCAAAGGAGTAAATGCCAAAGGCGTTCCAACTCCGCTCTCTCTTTTTCCGACCATCTTTGACTGAAAGATCAAAACGATTCAAAATTCATTATTACAATTTACAACTAAATCAATCAATTCCTAATCATCAAAGTTTTTACCAACAATATTATTGAATAACATGTTTAACATATAATAATTTATTTTTAGAGCATTCAAATTATTTTAAAGTGAAAGGGTTGTCGTTTAACTATAAAATTAACCTCAAGTAATGTACAGCGATATGTTAAATGAAAACAACTATCACGTATGTATGTGTAAATAAGTACACTCAATTACGAAACCTTACTTACAACTTTTTACAATTACACATAATCAAAAGAAGACTTACTCCAAAAGGGAAGGAAGTAAGGTGGCTTTCGCAGCAGCAGCAGCCTCTTGAGCAGTTCTTCTGGCCTTCCGTAACTCGTCCCGAAGATGTGGTCCATCTCCAGAGCCACCAAGAAGTGCCGCGAGAGAAACGTGTGAGGCTACCGCCCTATTCAGTTCTCGAACCAACTGGAATAAAAACACATACACCATAGATTAAGTTTTATTATTAGCTACGAAACTAAGAGAGCAGTCTTACTTAAAAATTCACGTGTCACGTGGGGTATGATTACGTCATTATATATCTATTCATTCATTGGGAAAATGTACGTGAAACAAATTGATGTTTTATGATGACTATGATAGCAAAATGATTTTATTTAAGAAACTATATAGTTGAGATTGAAATGTTTATAAATGTATTTGGAAAACCAGAACTAAATAAATCAATGCATCTGTCAGCATTCATATATTTGCATTAAATTCAATGAAAGACGAATTTAAACTTAAGATATTGACATTGGGGAACACGTTTTAACCTTTGACCATGTATACTTGACAAATGCAATTCTGCAACCATTTTTTCAAAGAGATGATAGACACATGCATAATGTACGTATAAATAAATGAAAGGACATTGATGATTGATGATTGCATTGAAGAATATTACACAAGAATTCAAACGAAGCGTTGTGAAAACAATGAAATGGATTTTTATCATGATACCGCATGGAAGAGTAAGCCCTGTAGTAGTTTATCTTATCAGTCACTCTTCGTAATACACTATAGACTTGCAAAGTACACATTGCATGTTTTCCCTGCTACTCCACTACCTACAAGAGATGATGATGACGATAAGTAACTTCGCTTCAACACTATTATCATCATCATCATCAACTTCATCATCAGAAGACTCTGCGGAAAAACGATGAGGAGAGAAAGGAAGTTGATAAAGGCAAACATTTTTCTCTCTCTCTCCCCAAGAGTCTCTCACTCTCTGGCTCTTGAAGGAAAAAAAAGGGAAGACAACCATGGTTGATGAAGAAAATAGGTGCAGTATAAATTTACCAATATTCTCATCCTCCTATCTTATTTACCAACCTGACTAAACTTGCTATTCCTTCTTTTATAGATAATCTATTTCTTTCATGCTCAAGACTAACGTGCATACAATAAGAAAAAAGGAAGAGAGCGAAAGATGATGGAAATTTAATGATTCTCATTTCTCCCTGCTTTATCTTGTTCCCAAAGAAGAGCAACATTTTTCTTTCTCTTTCTGAAGTAATCTATTATTACAGCAATCATGTTGATGTTGATGATCATAGTGAAATGTGATGTGGTGATGATCATGATGATGATGATACATACATAAGCCTTGACCTTAATCGCACAAGCTGTCAGGTTGAACAAAGAAATAGACATGATAATATGTGCGGTAACTAACGTAAACGGAGAGTTTTTCCCCATATCCAAGCCTACACAATAAATGTTGATGATGATAAGGATGATGATGTTTGTGATGTGAACACTTTTATTTATAATGCATAACGTACGTACTTCCTACTACCTACACCATATTTACTCATGCTAAATGTCAGACGTGGGCTGTTTCAAGTTAGCAGTGGTGGTGGTGTTGGAAAAATTTCCAACAAAAACATTTAAAAGGTGAAAATATGTAACCAAGTTAAAAGTGACAAGAGATAATGGAGAAAGTGAGAATGGATAGATATATTAAGCATTACTCTCCAACACTTTTGCTATCAACATCAACTCCTCCTTGTCCTTATTTCCTCCAATTTTCCCGAGCTGAGCTGAGTAGTAGTGTAACCCGATGCATACCCCACATATTTTGTGGTTAATAGTTGCTTTATGGACCATGAGTGCATTTACTTTTGTAATATTATCCCCTCAAAAAAATCCTTTTTTGGAACATTAATGTGCATCTTTATGCTGAGCTGGGGCTCAAGCAAAAAGAAAAAAGTGTAAATGTTATGACAGTCATGATTATTTACAGCTTTTGCGAATTGCATCAGATTACCACAAATAATATGTCTTGACACATAAGCATATAATTTCTCTGTGACTGTGAGGTATATACAGATATACAAGGGAGAAAAAAGAGATAGCCTCCACATTTTCTCCAGAGAATAAATATGTGAGCGTAATGATGATGGTGATGAGATTCAATTCTCGAGATATTATCTTCTGTGTAATGGATCATTTCAAGTAATCCACATAACTGTACAGTGTGTGCTGTGCAAGAGCCATATAGCATAGCCTCTGAGAAAAGAAAATACGACACAGTCAGCAAAATGATATTATGGCATCATTTGATACTTTACTTTATGGAGTAATATGCTAGAAAAATCCTCTTTTTTTCAAGAGCTTAGGTAACTAATAAAAATTGTGTGAGTGAATGTATATATATACAGTCACAGTACGGTATGGTTTTAGAGAAAATGTATATAGTAATATAGTTTAGTTCCATTCTGTCATGTTGGGGAGAAAAAGTAGTTTGCAGATTTTCTTTTTTCAGGCCGACTTTCTAGGACAGAAATACGAATGTACTATGTGTACACTGTTTGCGCACCTGGAGATCTACCCTAGTTTGAGAGAAGAAATAGGACAGTTTACTCATTGCCATTGCAGATTGCAAACATGATCTCCAATTTACCCAGCTTGACAAAGCCAGCTGAGAAGTTCTCACGGACGGAAAGGAGGGTCATTACGAAGTATGTATGTATGTAGCTCTCGTAGAATTTCTGTTTTGTGCTTGAACATGAGAAAAAAAATATTTCATCACGTCGCATATTTAAGTGATACCATATATTTCGTATTCTCTTTTTCAGAATTTTTGCATATAACAGTAGGTACAATTTGCTAAATAATATTTGGGGGTTAAAAAAACAGGCGATAAGATTCATGAGGAATCGATTCTACACATGAATACATATTTTCAAACGACACATGTCAAATGTTCTCCTTTCCTCCACATAATAACGACAAATGAGTATAATTTTTCATACAAGCCATTTCAGCTCGAATCAGATTCGGGATGGAAATACATATGTATGTATTTAGCCAAGGATTTTTTAAGTTTTTAGAATGGAGGAAGAAGCTTCCAAATTCTATGGCTGGAAACTGTAGGAAAATATAACCAATATATGCTTTTGTCGAGTTTTTTTTGCTCTTTATCACGTACCATTGCATCTCCAGCTTACAAACTTTTATTTCCAATAAACTTTGACGAATGTAATGTAATGTAAAGTATGAAAGTGTGTAGTAGTACGTAGTAAAAATGGCGTGTCAAAATTGAATTCCTTGAGAACTCAAGTCTCCAAATTGAACTCATTTTCACTCGTATATTTTTGTACCTTCTTCAGTAGACAGAATTTTTATTCTGAAAAAGTTTGTTGAATGAGAAAATAGTTTTCTTGAAGTGTGATACCAATTTTTTCTTATGGAATTTTTTTAAATCGATAGGAAAGCAACATTGTAAAACACAAGTTTAACACCAAATCTCTGTATGGTTCAATCTCAGCTTTGATCTGAAACAAATTGGAATATCGATCAGATCGGAAACAGTTCTTCCGTCAGTGTTCTTTTGAAGTTTTCCTTTCTTTTTCAAAATCAATTCATAGATGAACGATGTATGTATGTACGAACTTATATAAATAATATTCCCTTTAAGAATTATATGATTTACTTCCTTGTTTTGTTATAAGAAACAAGGAAAACATAAGAAAAGACCCATGAGAACATGATCAAAGTGAGAATCGTCGTGGCTTGGTATGTGAGTACAAAGAGATTCTATATGACATTTGGTGGAATGCTACAAGGTGAAGATGAAGAATAAGGAAGAAAAGCGCAATGTTTATAGTTTCATGTAATGTATGTTGAACGCATCAGCAGAAAAAACCTGAAATTTCATAGCACTCCGAGAACAAATTGTCGTTTGGTTTTCGCCAAGCTTGCAAAAAAAATCCATCGGTTATTTTGTTTCTTCTTCCAAGCCCTTGTTAACTCCCCAAACCTAAATCCTACAAGAGATCCTACTGTGTGTGCGTGTGTTATAATTCACAACAAACGGAAGGGGCTTGCTGTTTTCTCACTGTTTATATGCTGTGTTGTATACTTTATATCTTCTAAAGCCTACTTACCTATATATATATATGTACACTCAAAGCTGTAAATATTTCTTGGTTTGCTATACTTTTTTTTCTTCTCCTTCATCCTTATTACAGCGCTGATGCTGGGAAGATACATAGACTCATGAGGACTAACTATGTTTTCTCTGCATGACGAGGCTAGCCGTAGCTGGAATTAAGTGAGATCAAGTACTAATACTCAACGAATGATGAAACGAAAGGAGCCGTAGGAAAATCTCCCTTTTGGTTTTCCTACCTCAGGCCAGGCCCAGTCATAGTCAACCTCCTAGTTTCCCATTATATTACTTTGACACACTTGATCATATCTTGACATAAGCTGGTTATAAACATTTTTTCAAACATAGAGTAATGAATAGCTCATCATCAACGTTGTTTTCACCCTCATCTGCCTGCTCCACAAATCCGTATGTCCAAGTTTTTTTATCATCTATAAGTTATATAAAGTATTTGTAATAATATATGTTTATACTAAATACTAGCATCAATGATTTATATGTATATGTTTTGTACGAAGATAACAAGTGGAAAGAACACAGGAAGGACCCACCACATTGCACATCTCATAATTCCCATCTCTCTGGCTTAACTATCAACTATACAGGTTATATTTTTTCTTGGACTTTAGCCTTAGATCGCCTTCATTCAGTCGGATGAGATCGGATCGGAATTATATGTAAATCTCAACTCAACCCAAAGCTTGGAAGTGTTACAGTCTCTCATACATACACATATTATGTGCCTGTACACACAAAAGCGGACTCTCAAAATGTTCAATAAAAGATATTGGCTGAGCTTTTAGGAAGTGTTACAGTCTCTCATACATACACATATTATGTGCCTGTACACACAAAAGCGGACTCTCAAAATGTTCAATAAAAGATATTGGCTGAGCTTTTAGGAAGTGTTACAGTCTCTCATACATACACATATTATGTGCCTGTACACACAAAAGCGGACTCTCAAAATGTTCAATAAAAGATATTGGCTGAGCTTTTAGGAAGGATACTTGAGCGTGCAATAAAATAGTGCATAATGGGAAAACTAGCGTTTGCTCTCTTGATCTTGAGTCTAACAAATCAAGAGATTAAAGAGTTTGAGAAGAACCTACGTACACCCGTGCCGTGTCCTCAAGGAAAGATATGAGTTTACTATTTCATGAATCACTAGATGTATGTATATGTGTTACACGATACTAAACTTTCATCATCTCTCTCGTTTCTGGGAACTTTGCCATTTTTTGTGTACATATGCATTAAAAAGGCTTATTCACACATACAATTCAAATATATATACTTTTATCTGTCCAACAAATTTTTTTGCTCAATTTGTTCCTATCCGTATTGCTGAGGCCCAACTGTTGGAAATGATTAGAGATAAATTTGATAAAATGGTTTCCTTAATTGAACGTATGCACATTACACGTGGATAAACCTGATAATATTTGATTTAATGTTAATCTCCCTTCGGATCCACAATCATGAATCAAAATGAGGCAAGAACTACGTATATTAATGTTGCAATTTCCGGGGAGCGGATTTCCTCAGATTTTCATTAAAATATACAGGTAATATGGAATATATGTGTTCAGTCTTTATTATGACACTTATTTCGGCAATGAATTTTTCAAAAATTTCAACACAACACTGAAAAGACAACAAATTTTAGAAGAAAGGAAAGTTATTGTCATCTTGCCAAATTATGTAAACACTTCAACATCATTGTTCATTCATGTCATGGCACGTGCATAAGTGTCATTTTTTTGCTATTGATTAAACCATTATTCCGTTGTTTCTTGTTTCCTTATCCATTCGTTGACAAGCACAGGCATGTTGGTCTACTTTTTGATGGTGAAAGAATGTCGAGCACTGTTGTTATATTAGCTAATCTCAACAAAAGCAGCTATCTCCTTCACTATGTACGCAAAGGTAATGCTCTTTTTACTGATCTAATTTTAGTTTTGAAGAGCAAGGTTGGCTCATGTCGCTAGAAAATATGATAGGAAGTAGTAGAGGCTCTATTCTCTTATATATATATAAATAAAAAGGACATGTGTATAACGATGGCTTTGTTCTGTGGCATTTATATAGCATTTATCCTTCTCCTTTCCCATTGCCAACCATGCGGTGCTACACGCTATTTCATGCACATTGACTGCAATTTAAGCAATCCAAAGCAATGACAGTGACAGCAGGCGCCCGTGTCCTCTACTTTTTCTTGTGACGACACCACACCACCATGCTCTTTTCCTGTTTGCCAACTTTACTTTAGTTTCGTTCCGATCCGAACATATCATAATCGTATTGAGCATTGACTCTCAGATTTCATCTTAGGTCGGTCGGTCGGTTGGGCGTTCTCGTTTCCATTTTTTAATATGACTAGAAATTTCGATGTACAACACAACCCCATTTGATATGCCATTCTCAGATACTAGAATAAGGAGAGCAGGAAGAGGAACTAACGGAACAAGAGCATAGTAAACAGCGTTGGTTACCCTTTACTTCTCATATATATGCAAACAAGTTATTAAGGATTCGTAATGAATCTAACATGCACAGCAGCAGCATTATCATCATCCCATAGTGACTGTCGACTGTCTCATAAAGTACACGCAAGACACTCAAAGTTTGACCGTGGAACTTGCCTTTTATCTCCAATTCATGAATCTTTCTCTTAAAAAAAGTTGATACATCAGAATCACATTAAAATACTACAAGTTAGAGTGAAGGGCACTTTCTGGTCCGTACTATAAAAAAAATCCTAAGGTTTTCTCAACTCGTCCCAAATGGATTATGTACTTTATCCCTTTTGACTTTTCTCAAGCTCTATAGTCAGAGAGTTGGGTTTCCTTCAGTCAACTTTTTTTCTCTTTCGTATTTCTTTCGAACATCCGTGTGTATGCATAACTTTGCTTGGTTGCTTTGTTCTTGCATTTCAAATTCATTTTTGCTAGGTCTTCGTAGTAGGCTCAGTTATAGTATATGCGTGTCCTTGTGAGTTTTAATGTTATAAAATGAAAAGAAGTGGTGGTGATGAAGCTGGTCCCATGGGCTTTTTGCTAGCACTTTCCCAATTGACTCTTCACAAAATTCTTGTCTCCTATTTTAAATACATCATTTGATTATTCTCCAACCCATAATTTCAAATCTGCCTAGAATGTATGTCGTGGCACTGTATCAAAGTGAACAACGCGTGCACACATCCGTTCACATGAGGAGGTTGTGACTTTGTGATCGTCAAACTCGACGTCCTCCATTTTTTGCTACATTTATCAATAGACAGCCAGACAAACTATTCACAAAATCTACTTTTTCTAACTCCCAGTTCTGCCACTACTCGATCACTACTTTACCTTTTCATTTCACTTGACTCAAGTATTACTTTGTTGCTACTTTTTGCGTCACTCCACTCCACTCAACTCTGGTTGGGTTGTGTTAGGCAATAAAAGTTGAAATATTTCCTGTTGTACAAACTACTTCAAAGAAAAAATCCTCGTTTCTAAACGATAATTATTATTATTTCTGTTTTTTTTAAAAGGCATTCTCATCTTCTCATGTATTTTTATCCATGTAATTGAATCCCATATTTGACGAGTCTCTTCAGTAATCTTTTCTGAAGTAGTTTTTGTACGGTTAAAAGTTATATAGAACTGTTGTTTTTATACCATTTCTTTCTATCCCTTCTGTGCAGGCTTCCTTTGTCTAAGAATTGAAATACTATGTCTAGATTCAAACTTGTCTAGGAAAAAATGAAAGTCATATCAAATCATTAGTCTGTTCCATTTTAACAAAGTTACTTTTGAAGAATCGTACGGAACGGAACAATAATTGTATAACGACGGAATTTCATTAATTCCTACTTCGGCCTGAAAAGGCGTAATATACATACACACTATGGAAGATAATTTTACCCAAATGATAAAAGTATTTTGTGACTCTTAACACCGTTTACAAGACTATTCCATTCATATCATCATCTTTCTAATCAACATCATCAACAGCAGTGCAGCTTCTTTCTCCTTTTCACTATTTCATTGGAGAGAAAGTTGGAGAAAAGTTTTTGTGAAAGAGTCACTAGCATCAGTTTAGTTGTTCATTGAGTATATACCATATTTACAAACTTGGTGAATAGTGGCTGAGAATAAAGTGGAGATAAAGTATTTTGAGTGTAAGCGGAGTGTAAGCGCTGACAGCTTAGTACAGTTTTTTTCTCTCTTCATATAACGTGAGTCTAATAACATTCAGGAGTTGAGTGTAGTAGAATCTCTGGTGGTGCATTAAGCACTGCAGTAGTATGTTATAGGTGGGTGGGTGGGTATATATAGTATACAGAAAGAGAAAGGCAGTAAAATAAGCTCACTATATGCACTTATATATGTACGAACATTAGTTCAGATTACGACGGCGGGTTGAAGACTCCTTATAAATCATGTATAGATGAAGAGATTTAAAAGTGGGAAAGGACGAGATTCAAGAAAGGGTTGGCCAAGTGCTCCATGTATATTTTATACCCTTTAAGCATCTCCTGATGATGATGATCATCATCATCATCATCGTCAACTACGGGATCCATCCAAGTCAGAGTAAAAATGTGTTAGCAGCAGGCAACCCATTTTTTTTGTCTCCCCAGAAAATGAGAGGAGATGACTCGTTCCCAGAGTAAAGTGAAAGTATCAACAACGCTCGATTAAATATAACGTGGAGATGACGCGACTGCTGCTAACTATTGAATGCTGTGAAGAGTAGTAGGATGAAGAGTGCTAAAAGTGAAAAGGTTTGTCGTGCAATATGATATAGTTGTTAGGAATAGGTACTACAAAAAGTAGAGAGACGACCAAGAGTATATAGTAACCAGCAAAACGCGCTAGCGACTGAGATAATAATAACTGTCCTCTGGAAAAAGTAGAGGGAAAGGGGAAAGCAGCTGAAGGAACATATAGTATTTAAGTGGAAAAGGAGAAAAAGCTACCTTACATACATCAATCTGAGCGACTCGAGTGCAACTTTCCTCCAATAAATTTATAAATGATATGACAGACGCAATAATTTTGCTTTTTCCTTTTCCCTTGCTTCACGATTGGAACCATTGTCTGCAATAACGCTAAGGATTTTCAGAGTGAAGGAGCGTGGAGCATAGCAGCGGAAATATACTGTTTATTGTGCTGAAGTCGGTGTTATTTCAGAGAGCGAAAAAAAAACGAATTTGTACAAAGCCAAGCCCAAGCCGGGTTTTGCTTGTGCTGCACTTCCATACACAAACTCACAACGAGAGAGGAGAAAGTTTTATTTCCCGTTACTTATCTTTTGGCTAGGGCGGCTTTGTATCTTTCAAAATGTAAAAAAGATGACGTTAGTCTTCGTTTACTGCTACGATATGAGTAAACGTGTTAGCGGATCTGGAGGCAAGACTCTTGACACTTTGGGTAATTTTCATTATTGAATTACACCTTATTGTGATTTCCATTTTTCACTTGGTAATATAGTTCACCACTGTATAGTTCAGTTTCGTTGAGAAAGGCTACGTCGTTCAACATTCACTCAATACTTTCTCACACACATGCAGTCGCTCTGTAATCTGTATAATAGGATGAATGAACAATATTATAGTGTGGTTTAGGTAGTCTCTTGAGAAAAATCAAGTTTTCCCATGTAAATGAAGTATTTCTGAACTCGGAGCAGTTGACTTTGGCTGCTCCAAGTTTTTTTATATTATTTTATGTACAGATACGATGTGATATTTGCATACAAATTTGCGTAAATAACTCAAGTCTTTAGAGTTCTCGCAGTTCGAAATAATGTAATAGGTTGAGTTGAGAGGAGAACTCTTTTCTCTGAGGTTTAAAGACAGGCGAGTGCAACGCAACATAATATACAGGAAAGTTGATGGTATTTGCTCTCTCTTGGTTATTTATTTTTCAGGGAAAGTTCTACGGAAATGTGGAATTTGCAAAGATATTCCAGTAAAATTTTATCATCCCGTCATCTGCATATTTGGAACGTTGTATGACTATAACAAGTCTGGGATTCAGATAAGAGATGGCCATGAAGTGGTGAGTTGGAATTAGAATATATCTTAGATATACATACATACATTTATTTCTCCGGCTGTACATAACATGTCAGACCCATTTTTATTCGAGTACATTACCATTTCTTCAACTAGTCTGGGTTGTAGTAGTAGTAGTACTCCATGATAATGTTATTTGCATGTGTCGAAGAAACATATGTGTGTTTTTTTGTGTTCCCAATTTTTAAAGGAAAAGAAGAGGAAATATAAATGTATGTGTGAGTGTGTGCTGAAATCTCAAGAAAAAAATACACATTTCCATTTGCGTAATAAAAAGGAAATACAAAACTTCATTTCCATCCGTCCGCTCCCTCACAAATATACATGAATGTGTTTTTGAATTGGACTTATATTTTTTTTCTGGGCTTGTCACTCATCCTGACGTTTTCCTTTGTTATTGGGTAGGAGAAGGGATTTGATAAGGAAGCTTCCATTGTTTACATATCAAGGACAACCACCAAATCCGAGTTTGACGAATGGATTCAATCTCAACACCAAAAATATTCGTACAAGCAAACCCTACCATTCTAATCAAAGTTATTACATTTATAGACTTCCCTCCCACCATGTTTTTATCTATCCCCATCTTCCTTTTTTATATATGTAACACACAGGCCGGAGAGCTACCATATGGTGTACAATAACTGTATCAAGTTTTTAGAAGATGCTTGTCTCTTTCTCGGAATTCCACTTCCTTTCACATTACAATACATTCAGCAATGGCTTTATGCTCAGTAAGTTTCACTTTTTTCTGCACTTTCTCCATTTTTTTTCAACGACCCATCTCATTCAGCATCACCCTCCCAAGTATTATAGTACATCAAGATAAAGTTCAATTAATCTTCAGAATTTCACTTTCTCTTCCACTATTTTTTTTTGGTTTGGCTTTACAGTAAGGATGCTGTTGCAATGAAGGCTGTAAGTAAACTTTCTGGCTATTCAGACACAGCAAGTAAGGCAGTAGCTCTTCCAGGCTTTACAACATCAGTAACGCATCGTTTCCGATGATGGCTATCATCAACTACCAACCACAATCCTTGCATCTGCCGTGCTTCCTCCAAACTTCCACTCCAAACTTTATGTGTATCGTTTCTCAATATCAGAGTTTTTGTCACCATTTCCAACATGCATGGTTATATATATCTCAACTATATGCGCTCAATACGGCGCTAGATTGGACTGGACTTTTTGGACACATTCGACCACTAGAGAGAAAAAAGAAGAGAGTTGTAAAAAATTGTGGTTTTCTCCCAAGCCTCCGCCAGCTAAATAGGATTTAATGGTGGTAGTGGTCAAGACTGACTACACTATCAACTATATATACTTATTATATATATGGTTTAATGTATACAATGTGCTTTTGGTCATTTTAAAAGAACTCGGTTGTTCATGACAGGATGGTAATGTCATATAAAATCGGAGCCGTGAAGGTTATATACAAATTGCATAGTGCGAAATATGTATTTTTCACTCTTTTAGCGCTTCCGCCTAGTTGGTTCTGGCTTTTTGCCATCCTATTTTTGTGTAATATGGAGAGACCAAGATAAACCAGGGAGGATGACGATGCAAGGGGAAAATGAAAGGAAAAGATAGAAATGGTGTCAAATCGGAAATGCCGTAAAAGACCTGGGTTTTATCTGATTAATAGTATACAATCTTTTCGCGGATCTGGAAGGATGGAAGAGAGAGAGAGAGAGGATAGAAAAAGAAAAAAGTTGCGCTGGGATGATGTTGCTATCTTGCTGGTACACAGTCATGCATGCTTAGGTTTTGATGAGTTTCTTGCCGCTGGCGGCCCTCAAACAAGGTACCTAAGTATTAAGAGAGAGTGTCCATGCCATGTCGTCCTACATGCTGTCCTACAACTATAACACGCGCAGCAGTGCATGCATGCCATATTGTATCTGAAAACTGAACTTTCAGAAAGAAAAAAAACTTTTTACATTATTTCTATATTGCTTACACCATGCTACATACTCATATATGTGTAGAATATTTTCTTCTGATATATTGTAAATAAAGTAATTATATATTGTATATTTGTATACAAATCTTTTTCAATGAATAATCATGTAAAAAGTTTCCAGTTGGGTCCGACGCAAGACAAAATTACTAGTTTGCGTATGGTTTGAGCTGTTGCTTTTGTCGGATTCAATTCAGGCTTAATAAATAAATAAATAAATAATTAAATAATCAGTCACGCAATGTGTATAGTATATAGCTAGAACTAATTAGATTTTATAAGCTCTTACTATTTCTATTACACCATATACCCAACAACGTCCAATATAAAAGACGGGTAGGAGCAGGTCCTCAATATACCTATATGTATCATATGATGTATTGTATATTTCTCTATTTAGTGAGTAATTTCATTTTATGTTTAGCTGTATTTAAAAAAGTTTTTGATTTTTATTACTTAATAGCAAAAAAGTTATTAGCTGTATGTATGTATATACGATACACTGCGTGAAAAATTGTACAAGACAACTCCCACTACCCTGGCCCTGAACGCAATATATATATCAATTCAATCGAATAGGATAACACCTAACCCGTGTTATTGACTATACTGCAAATTGTCAGTAAACTTTCGATACGTAAATATACCTTTTATATGTATGTGTACTTAAGATACGTATAAATGTATGCATGTATTTATGTGTGATAAATGCAGAATTGCTAATGTTTGCTAAGAAATATACAAATTGTTAGCGCTACTAGTTGATGACGATAACTTTTTTTCATTGAAGGCTTGACAATCCAATAAAAGTTCAATCAACAAGGCTATTCAAAACTTCCATCAAATGCTTTTTCACGAAACCCTACTGTGTTTATGTGGGGGAGGATACGTTTTAAATAGCAAGTCTGCTGTGACACGAAGACATTTTATGTGTACGAGATCGAGCTGCTATAGCTCTGTGCATTACTTGGAACAGTTCGTAAAATGCATTAAACTCCCCAATATTTGGGTTTAGTGGTCCATGTTGTAATTAAGTAGGACATTATCACAACCTTGCCAAGCTAAATGGACTTCAATATTCATGTCAACATAGTGTTATAACCCCCATCATTTTATACTCTTTGGTCCTTCCGCTATTGCGCTATAAGAAACCATCTTAAATTCGAAATATTCAAAAACATTACATGCATCTGCTCACCAATCCAAAGTAGAAAAAGTCGAGCAACTGAATGTCTATGCATAGCCAAAGACAGTTAGAAACTTCATATGTGTGTGTGTGTGTGTGTGTGTGTGGTGTAGCCATAACCAACTGAAATGTAGCATCATATTAAATGGTTCAGACAAAAAAAGAATGTGAAATGGAAAATCGTGCTAAGCTACAGAGTTCACTTGAGTATAGACTATCAGAATTTCAATGAAGCTCAACAGGCCGTCACGAAAAAAACGAAACTTTTGTACAAGTTATCATCAAAGAACACTCAGCCTTTGGTTTTCATGTGGGGCTTCATTTTTACTACAATTTCCAAGCTCACTCTCTCTCACTCTCAAAGACACACACACTTTCAGAGTTACACATTGAATACATGAATGGCTGCTTTGCTTTGTTCATATGCGTCGCTATAATCCTAAAATATTAAACGCATTTTGTGACTAAAATCTCAAGTTATAGAGTAATCTGAATCTCACACAAAACGTTTTGGAAAAATAATTCTTGTCGAACTTTCTACTATGAAAAGTGCATGCATGAAAAACTCTTACACTTTCTCACGAAATGCTAAAAGTAGGAAAGGAAGCTGTTGACTATATGTTCATCAAGCTTTCAATAGAGTACTTATAAATACATTGGACAAATAACTGAAGACATATATTCATGTAACACTATATGGAATATACGATTCCTCAAACTGTTGACTGCGCTTGTAGACTAAACGAGTCTCATAAAAAGAAGTTTATATGCAACGGACATTTATCACTAAATGTGTTAAGTGCACAGGTATGAAATAATGGCATATTTATTCATCAATATGGCAGCTCTACTTAGCACCATCAACAGTAGATGTATTACAATTTTAACTTGAGGTATTTTACGTTTTTATCATTTTCAAGTAACATCCTGTCTGTGCTTCCTTTTAAATGTACATGATGAATGTATGCTTTTATCAGCACCGTGTGATGCGAACTGAAACCGAAACCACACAAAAAGAGCTAAGCAGAATTTACAAGAATATCTAGCCGTGTGCCATATAAGGCTTCTTTGCAAAAGTACCCTTTCCCACAACTTTAGTTCTCTAAATACCTTTCTCCTTGTTTTTCACCTCATTTTATTTTCTAGGGCCGCCCTGAGACATTTATACAAGCGAGCCCCGGTTTATTTTCCCAGCTTGCTTTTTCTTCTTGACAAGGAGGCATGGCACACAGTCATAGTAGCCAGGAGACGGAAGGAAAGAAATGAAAGCAGTGAAAGCAAAGGAATAATGGTGAAAAGGCTTTTTGTTTGCAATTTCTGTAATATTCCATTGAGTTTGAACTATACATGACACGACTACTACCACTAGATGAAGCTACTTCCCACACACATTCTCACCACCATCACACACGCTTTAACATAACGAGTCAAAATAAATGAAACTATGAAACATTATAACATCTGTATTTTGAGGTATTTGTCGATTCTTCCTATGTTCTATGTAAAAAGGTTGAAAGAGTGTAAAAGATTTTACGATCATTAGACCAAATAAATGGGTGTCGTTCGTTATAGAGCTTATTTGAATCAAAGACACCCATTACATTCCAATTTAGGTATATTGCGGGCTGTTAAAGATATTATATGGCTTTAGTAAATTTATTTTACCTTGGCCCAGCAATAATTTTTATTCCTTCATAATATAATGCTTTGCTAAAACATTTCATTCCTATCTTGGAAAACATAATAATATCAAATGATATACTTATAAAGTTATAAACAATGAGATTATATAGAGACTTGAATAAATGGCTAATTTTAATTCACGACTCCATGTGAATATTCAACAAAAGACATTTTCGTTGGTATGTTGTTACATGACCAACTATATATTTCAATGGAATAAATCCAGGACACATCCGCAAAATGAGAAAATTGTTGTTTCGTGTTTTCGTCAGAGGAATTCGCTCTCGTGTATTTACTTCGTCCTCAAAAAATCTACACCAATAACACACACATACTATACAACATAGCATCACAACAACACCATACCACCACCACTACCACCAAAGAAAATGAAAGAAACTTGAATGAATCATTCGTATATTGTCCTGTTGTTTCCCGCTTTCACTGGAGGAACCATGCGGACAAGCTTATATTTTATACGACCAACATTTTTCATGGGAAGATGCATATGCTGATGAGAGGCTTTTATTCTCTTTTTCACAGTCCCACCATCAAAATGTGTTGGCTTTCCCCGTTTTTATATTTATGTTATGTTATAAGAGTGAGACTCTCTTGTACGTTGACAAAAGAAAACCTCATCGTCAAGTCACTTTTATCCATGATCCTCCTTTTCCTCGTCTTCCCTTGTCAGTATCACTACCACACATTTATTACACTTCTCCATCATTTCCCTTTTGTCTAACGGCCTTTCTTCCTCACTCACTCTTTCCTTCTGAGGCGCTTTGTTTTCTGCAGACACGAAACGAAGAGAAATATTAAAGTGAGTGACAAAAATATGATGACTAGTACTAAAGGAAATGAAAAACGTAGACGAGCGTGTTCGTACGTAGAGGTATTTAAATGACAAGGTATACTCTTAACACAATGACACAACAATAGAATGGTATCCAGTACACATGGTTTCAGGCTATCTATATGTGTATACATTCACTTTACATTCCCACTGTCACCTTTTTAGTTGCATTGTTTTGGTACACAAAAGTATCTACTACTTAGCTCTTCCTTCTTCCTCTGCCGTCGTCACGGATTGAAAAGGAAGTAAGCAGTAAGCTGAATGAAAAAACAACTGACGGTTCTTCAAAGCTTAAACAAGGGCGTTTAAAAAGTAAACGAAGTAGAACTTAAAAATGGGATGTGTTGCATTGACAAAAAACTCCAAGCTTTAAAATCGGAATCATTTAAAGCAGGAAAAAACTATGTGAGTGATTTTTCCGTGTTTTCTGTCACAAGAAGGAACAAAAATGTTTTTTTTCTAGCCTTTGTTATAATGTAAGTGCTTGGGAACCGGTGTATTAGGCAACCTTCAACATTAAGTTTTCTTTACTGTTATTGTCAACAACAGCCTCATCCTTTTGTGAAAGCAGACAGTTGAGCAGAAAGCAGGTACTTTCCCAGGTTCTCTTCGACCTTCAGCTATGCTTAATGGATTCCGTTCGTAAATGGTTTCGACGTAAACCAAACAGGAAATTCACTCAAGCTAGTGTTCAGTTTACTGTAACGAGTGCTACATAACGTTGAAAGTGACTGCTACTAAGTTTAGTAGGATGTTGCGTATTGAATTGCCTGGGTAAATAGACATGTAAAGAAAGCGATGGGATGATGTTGCGAACAGAACTTGTTTATCTAGGGTTGCTGTTGTTTTACTTTAGTTTCCAAGTTCAATATAAACCTTTTTGGAGTTCATTTACTTATGTGTACATGGAAAATTTTGTATTATACTCAAGTTTTCGCTTTCTAATGCATCTGTTGAGTCTCACGAAAAACATCGCGTGGTTAACGTAAACAAGTTATCGTAGCATGGACATTGCATATATTGTACAGTTAAAACCTTGTTGTGTAATGTGAAATGGTAATACTCCTTTGTGCTTTCTCCTATCGACTCGACGTAATGATTTATTGCTGCTGTGTGTAAATGGTTCGTTCATCATTGTATTCCCATGCTCTAGTAGTAAAATATTTGTATTATACATACATTCTAGCAGCATCAAGCAGCAATTCGCTATTGTTGGATGATATTTTAATGATGCCATGTTAAACCAGGAAAAGCATAAGTAATTCAGGCTTTTGGGTACAACTTAACCTTCTAGTTTTATTAATGAATTGAATGTGATGGAACAAAGTGAAGACCTAAGCACTCATACAATAGCACTTCTATTGGAATTAAGCTTGGCTTTTTCGTAGCTCGATTAATATTTATAGCTTGAAATATGAACATTGACGTTAAAGATTTAGCTGAAAGGCAACCAATACATCAGTAGTAGAGCTATAGTTGTAATGGAAGTTATCGGTGAGAAAGAACATTTTTTATAATTATTTTTAATGCTGTCGAGCTTTCTGTCTATCTTAACACTTTTGCCGAGGATATAAAAAAATTAATAAATCAGACAAATGGATTTTCGTGCCTTCAGAAATGTTTTGAAGGATGTATGTACCTGTAACTCTGGTCATCCAATAGCTTTACCCATATCTGTTTACACCCTACTTTAAGTTTATATTTCGTTTTCGTTATTTGTTGTTTCATTGAAGAAAATATGGAAATCAATAAGACGAAATGCATCCTGTAACGCTAAATCAAAGAAACTGAAAATGATGAGCAACAAAGAAAGGCCATTCTGTTTCAGGTTTCATAACGATCTTAATAAGCGGTGGTAGCAGTGCCCACGCCTTCCTGTCAACATTGGTCAAGATAAAGTAGTCATTTCAATTCACAGTCATGAACCATCGGTTTTCTTGTTTAGATGAAGATGAAAGTGGGTGTCGTTCGTCCTTGTTTCACATTCAATTTCACCATCCTTATTTCCATTTCCAAAACTGGAAACTACATTACTATGCGAGTCACTCGGCATCTCGTTTGTATACTATCATCACTATTGCTAACTTTGATCTCTACATTTTGAACGAATTCGAAGAGGGTATTGCAAGCTTAAAATGATTTAAATAATTTGAGCTTCAAGTATATTCTGCTCCATTTAATGTCCAACGTCATGATTTAATACACAGCCGGATTGTTTCTATTTTCCTGAATTAATGGGGTGACATATACTTATGACTATATGTTCATATTGTTCATACGAGACGCCTACAGATTTTGAAACTTAATGTTATTTTGATTTCCGTTGTTTGGTTTAAACTATTTGCTCCTGACTGCTGATTATATTGAATTAAATCCTTGATGGATGGAAATGAGTTCGGCAACCACAACCAGGCAATCTCCGCCTCACAGAGTTGAGTAGGAAGCTTTCTATAGCTAACAGCCTTTAGTGTAGAATCAAATCAAACAACACACGGGCTTGTTAGGTAACAAAAAACTGTCTGTATCCCAACCCAACCCATTTACACAGACGCAAAAAGGTAACTAATGAAAGCTGAAATAGGGCGGTGGTGGTGAGATTTGAGGCTTCGGAAAAATTCCTGAAACAGCTAGTTTTGTAAATTTGTATAGATACATTGTCTGCAAGAGCCCATTAAACATACAGTTGTACCTTTATGCCTTCATCGTGTAATTCCATTGTATTAACAAACGAGCAATAAAATTTTGAGATGCTCGGGGAATATGGAACGTTAAGATTAGCTTGAAATTAAATGGGAATAGACATGTGATTTAGAAATTTTAATGGCATGTAATGGTATGGTATCCTGTACGGTTTTAATATTTATGTATCATATACGTGATAGATATGTAGTGAGTAAAGTCTCTAGCTTTGTACAGTTTTAGTCCACAACTTGTCGCCTGCAAGAGAAGATTCTTATTTCACAGGCTTCGGCTTCTAGTTGCATAACGAACAACTTTTTTTAAAGGCACGTTTTACTTCCACGTTCCCTGGATTTGGATGGCCTGAATAATATGGGATGAAACAGGGAAACTGTATAAACTCATTTGGTTATGAGTACCATGTTAAGCTCATATCCACTAAAAATTTGTGATGGAAGCGGCTGTGCTTCCGCATTAAAAGCTTTTTAAAACGTTACTGGTTCTGCTCCTAAAGTCATAAATTCCCGGAAAGCGCTAGCATATCATAAAGAATGCTTTAAACACCCTAGTAGTTTACACTCCGAGGTTTTTCCTTGAAAAGAAGTAGTAGTCGAAGTTGAAGGCAATCTGCTTTCAAGAAGATTATAGGAAGCTTGAATATTTACAAATTCCATCCTACTATTTGCTTTCCGAGTCAGCATCAACCATATTATTATCGTATGTAGTAATTGAAAGCAGGAAGCTACAACTACAAGTTAGTGTAAATGTAAACTGCATACAACACAGACACTCGGTCTCCATTCCATTCCTTTGCTACATACATACATACATGTATCCACAATATTTGTATTCATATCATCATTATATTACAACCACCACCATTTCAAATTCTCGTTGAAATTCCAAGAAGTGCTGGACCGGTTTTGGTGAAATATATGTGTGTATAATATTTAATATGCAAAAAGGAAGCAAACTTCTTGCAAGGATGCTAAGCATCTGATGACATGGACAAATTAAAAGATGTATTACATGACAAGCACAACAAGCATAAATGAAAACATATTTGGGCTCTTCTGACGTTTATTTCTTTCCTTCTTGGTAGCCACCAAGATTTTAAATGAAATAGGATCCAGCCATTTCATTAGTTGTTACTATTCTGACTGCAGCGGACAGTAACTCTTACTTCAGGGAAAATGTACGTCTTCGTTTGAATAAATACTCATAAATTCAACAGTCAAACTATATGATATGAACCAGAAACGAACTACTACTATAAAACCTATTGAAAACATATGTGTACTTTGTTTTATCCTGGATCTACCTGACCTGAAGCAAGACATATTTTTTTCCTTTCATTGCATAACTGAGCGCAGCAACTAGTTGTTATACACATGAACATTTTATGAGGAAGCTCTACGTGTTTTACTTGTTATTTAAACATGTAACTAACGTTGTTTGACATATCCATTCAGCCAAATATAATGAAGTTAGAGTAGTGCTATAGAGAAATGAGCGTGGAGGAAAGAGCAGGTGCAAACAGAGAGAGACTGGAGCCTAAACTAATCCAAATTTACCTACTTTTATGCTGTCTGCTGCTGTACAAAACATTCATATTATTGTCATACCCAAGGTTTAGTACTTTTGTATATTTGCTTGCATGTTTGTGAGAAAGTAAAGTAATTTTCGCATGTTTTAGCATTCATGTGATGCACACAACATATACAACATATTCTTCTATATTTTCAATTTTGTATCATGCAAACATAACATGAATACATATGTATGTGTGCAAACTCTAAACAAAGAAACCTCTACGCTAACTAAATATTTGGTTTGTTCTTGTTCTCTTCGTATTCCACTCCACTCCAACTTTATATCATATTATGTACGTGTGCACTTTACAGTGTATTCATCCATCTTTACCATTTACCATTTCACTTCATTTTCTCCCCATTTTGAGGATTCAACCTGAGAAATAAACAAGTCTGTTTTCATACATTATAAAATACCTACTTTGAAACAAGGAGACTGCATGAAGAGAGTGAGTTGGCTAAGAGAAAACCAAGCCACTCAAGTCTGAGGATTATTTCAAGGTCTAACGCAACACATGTACCCCATTTCTCTATTTATCTTGCAATGCTTTTCCACCCTTTCCTCTAATAAAATTTACCTTCCGTGACCGTCGACGTGGCCCTCTCACCAACCAAACCAGCTTTCACACAAACGCCTTGAAGGTGTTTTGCTGTTGATGTGCATTTTATTTCTCCACTTGTGACTTGTGTTTATGGTGACATTTACGACTTTGTAATATGCATTATCCTTGTTCACAAAATAGTAGTTGAAATTGGAGTGGAAATGCATTTTTGACTCGGCTGCCCATCTTTGTAGATTGTAGATCTTTGGACATGACAACCCTTCCTCGTAAGTGACATTCGTGATGCGCCGTAATTATGTCCGCACGCATACTGTCGATGTCATGTGATGATTTCATGAGTAGAACTTTTATAATTTACAGGGTTTTCTGGTCAAGAAAGTTTGAGTCTTATGAGTTCTGAAGCCAAATTTCATAAACTTGTGGTTTATTGATTTTGGCTGGGGTTTTTACGACCTGTACATTTTTATGAACGTACTACCACTTACAATGAATATTTCCCTTACCTAATTCTTACGAAATGCGGATTCTTCAAATTCATTGTGTGGAATTCGAAATTACACTTCATGAAATGTTTTCCAATAAACAATTATTCATAAAGTTGAGAAAAGTATATTAGGAAAACACGTCTTCAAAATTTGTCTCTTCATGAATAAATGCATGCCTGTTGGGTCTTTTATCTTTTACTTATTGCTTGCTCTAATATATTTTACATCCTCCTGATCTTGAGTAAGTAAACTTTCTGGTGGTACGACATGAGAGAAATGAATGCACACTAGGAAAGATCTCTGGAAAAAATAGTCCTTTATAATATCCTAATGTTCTTCCTGTTGTTAGAAAATACGTGTGCTGCCTTACAAGATGCATTCCATTTTCTGAGAAATGTGGAGTGAAATAAGTTAGAGTGGGAAAGTGAGAGGAGAGAGCAAAAGAGAAAGGAAGGAAGGACGTAGTGGGCTCACTTATTCAATCAATAAAATCGTAGAACACTCTCATGCCAGGCTCAACTAGCCAAACAAGAGATGAGAGTCAGAGCCAACAGGCATGTGGTTTATTCCCATTTCTTGTACACCATTCCCCTTTCACTATATCCCTAAAAGCCATACTTATCATATACGACTCTCTTTGGTATACTTTCCATTTGAAGAAAGGACCTCAACCAGACCTACCAACTTATTCTCTTCATTCTCAAAAGTTGTTCCAGCAACTAAGCGCTCTCCTCGTTCAGCTCAGTGGCAATTCATCCACATTGTTTTTGCTCCCTAACTGGATTCATTCAAGTTTCCTTCTCCAGTTCCATTCCCACTCTCTCTGTACAGTACACTCCATCATCCCCTTGCTTACCTTCCAAGTATTATATGCCTTGAGTTTAGAAATAACGAGGTTGAAAAGTGGAGTCCAATGAATTCCAATGTTCAAGTAGGGAATCTTAAGTATATACATGCTCAATATACCATATAATATATGCATAATATCCGAAAAGTTGGATTTATAGAGTTTTGTATTTTTTCCTATAAACCCCACGTTTAGAGTAGGTGTTACAATGATATATAAAAAAAATCCGCCCACACGGAACAGGATAACTCTGCTAGCTTTGGTGAAAGTAAGTTGGAATGAAAGCGTGGGAACTATTCCACTCACTCAGTAGGATGAAATTGAGAAAACAAAGGGAGACTGGGAGACTACTATATATGCCGCATTATCATGCTGCTGTGAAACTTCACCTTTTTCTTCTGTTTGTCTGCTTATCAGTTGACAGCTCTCTGGATTTGGAACAAAACAACACAACGTTAGCTTTTCGCCATAGACTTTTACCTTCACTTATCATATGGTGGACTGGGGGGCGAGGTTGAGTTGTTTAATTTAAACATGGATTAAAGTCAACTTTTGAATAGGAAAATACACTTTTGTGCTATTGTGCTGTAGTTGGATCTGGAGTGGAATACTTTTGCAACTGAACTTTGTACAAAAGTGTTTTGTATTTTGTCTGCTAGCTTGGCTTGCATAACTTTCATTGAGTTCAAATCCCTAACGTTAAACGTGTGCGACACCGACATGAAGTCTCATAGAAAAAAAATAGGAAAGAAAATGTTTATCACACCTTAGCTTTCTTCTTTTGGTGCTCTCTGCCAACTTTGTTACACCCGATTACAAAAGAGTTTATTACTTTTGAAAGCACAGACATTGTTAGAGAGCACAGTGAAAATAAAGCCTGGAATTATTTTGTCTTTTACTTTTTGGCACAAATGCAGAATGATCAGATGATATTATGTAAGCTCACAAAAAGACTTTTGCTAGTTCAAGGCAAATGATTCTGGGAAATCCCAAGCATCACATTAAAAAAGCTGTGTAAGTAATAAGTAGCACAAGTTTCCGGTAAAACTGTTAAAGATTTTTGTTTGATACTAGTTACTACTTATTTCTCTGATGTTAAGTGTTAACTGTAATAGTTTCCTTTTACAGTTTTTCCTAACAAAACCAGCTTACAATAAAATACTCATGACTCATAAATAAGTAACTATAAATAAAGTACTCAACTATTTTTCATCCTCATGCTGCTGCTTCTGATTTGTAGATTAGAAAGTTACGACAAAACTAGTGTTCTGAATTAAGTAAGTACATCTTTCTTCTTCCTGTGTAATTTCTTATAGCAATATGAATAACCACACCACGATACAAATTTCATTTGAGCAAACTTCATTTATTTCGCTTAATGAATTTATGATACAATTTCCTGCAGAACCCACAGCATTCATGTACCACAGGGACAGATTGAATTTTATCGTTTCTTGAAGGTACGTACGTACGTACGTACGTGGGAAGACATTATTTGTACTTCTTGATACTAGACTTGAAGAAACCATTCATGTAGATTGTAGTTTCGCATCAATTTCCTCCCCTAATTGCAGATTCAGACTACTGGTTTCTAAATAACTTGTGGCAAGCATTTCATTAGGTAAATTATTATGTGAATAAGCGGATTATTTTATGTATACCAGTCAGCAGCCTATAGAGTATCATATTATATTATCCGTTTGAAATCATAGAAGCGTGAAGTATGTGAATAAGAGACAGTGTAGTGTGACTCTATTCAAATCATGGGTTTCACCTCAATGCCCATCAATCAATGCTAGATTTGTGTAATGAGATTAAATAAGGAAAGTTTGTGAATAAGAAATTATGTGTGGGTTTACAAACCTTGATGGCTTCCGTTTGAATAGGCGAATCTGCTAATTCTGAGGAGTCACACCGTCTCGGATGCGAATGATGTTGGGACGGGTGCCGTATCCACTGTGTACTGTTGACGGACACGCTGACCGCTTCGGGTCGCAAATTTTGAGCTACAACCGTTGTCCCTACTTCCCCTACAGGCACACTACCAGTCCCACTTTCTCGTCTCCACATGAACAATCCTGTCATGAGAGGACAAGTAAAATTAAGTATATTATCTTGTATCATAGTAGTATGTACAGTACAAGTACAGCACAGCTTTTGGGTTTAGCAGTACAACGCTCTATAGTCTAAAAATGCGAATTCATTCCGGTGCTTTGGTGTAATGAATCAATTATTATGCAGAATGTGCTCTCTTTAGTCTTTGTCGCAACGGAAAACTCCGAAAAAGGGATGAGATTCAACTTTGGTGAATCTCTATAAAACTACAGAATGACCACCACCCACACTGATTCAAACACTTACGATTAGATATTTTTACCTAATGTAGTACATCCTGTCAGCCGCCCCAATTCTAAATATTCCAATATATATCTAAATATCCGCCCCATATATTACAAGTCAATGTTACAAGAGATTTCTTTCAGTTTTACGAACAGTGAATGACAGAAGGAAATCACTGCTGTCTCCTGAGAATGGCTACCTTCTGCCAAACATTTAAACTGCATTGGAAACGAACTTTCTCCTTCTATCATGATACACCAAACTATAAAATATTGGAGTTTTTGGACTGAAGATAGCATTTCAATTGGGCATGTTTAAAAATGTAGTTTGTAACAATAATTTAATTTTAATTTTATATGAATGCCTCGTCTGATCAAGCAGAGAGATATCATGATTAGCATAGATAGATTGATGCGTGTAAATTTATTCAAAATCAACGTAATGTTCCACCACGCGCTACAGACTATAATACGATTCCTATCTCTACTGGTGTGTCACATCACTCATTTTGAATTTTATTGGCAGAGAAACTGAATCGATGGAGAAAAGAATTGGATTCTCTACTGAAACATTTCAACTTTCAATCAATGCTGATGCCATTTTATTATAAGAGTACGCCGTGAAAGTCACTTTTCTAACTCGACTCGACATGACTTTTAGCTGGTTTATTCAACAAACAAGCCATCCATTCAAGCAGTAACCTATCAAATCAGCCTTTAGAAGGTCTTATCGAATTCTGAAACTACAACAGTCAGTATATCAAAGCCACATAATAGTAATAGATATTATTGAGTTCCATTTTGTTCCACTAAAGTAGATAGGCAGTAGATAATACATTACATCGGGCACTACAGAACGCATTTATTATCTTGATTCCTCACACAGCAAACAAGAGCACTCCCGTAAAATTGACTTTTTGGTCAGTAGCAAAAAATACAAAGGGAATAGGGATATAAGTATATATATATAGATAGATCTATACTATGCAGGCCAAAGTGAAAGTAATAGCTCATGTGCTCTTATGCCTATGTTTTGTTGACTATTACTATTTGAGCATTCCAGCTATAATAAAACATCCAAATCCTACACTTCAATTGTTTGGTTTTATGGTGTTTAGAGTGGAGAAGTTAGCCATCACAGGGCAAAAAGCACCCACTCTCTCTTCGTTACGGACCATATCAGAAAAAGAAAGTGAAATTCAATAATGTCCATTTGAACGATAAAAATTGGACTTTTTTTGTTGCATTTGTCTGTGTACAAAATTACTTAACAGAGGAAAGAAGGCAAAGAAAGTGGATGCGGAAAGGGAACACATGAGAAACTGGAATTTTGCTTTCATTATTGATGCTAAATTACCCACATATGAACTTAAGTCTTCCTTTACAATTGTGTACAGGACAATATGAAATGAAAATAGCAGTCAATCAAAGCAATTCAAGAAATTGCTTCTGTCATTTTCAACAAAATCCGTTATTGATTTTATTCTGTTCATAATAATATGCATTTGAAATGAGCCGTATATAGTCTTCGTTGACTCATGTAATAAAAGAGACAGATGGCCGTGCAATATTCATTTAGCAATGAAAATCAAATACGATGCGACGCTGAAACTAATGATGAATGACCTTAACTAGTTATGCTGGGGTGAACTTTTATAATTGTGCTATCTATACAGACGTATAGCTCTCTTCTGTCATAAAAGTTCAAACCTCCTTGATGCGTATGCATAATAGGTAATTTTCGCATTGAAACTACAACACCTATTACGTACCTTTAAAGTTGAATCCCTAATCAAAATTAACACATTTAAAATATAACAACTAGCAAGTCAATTTTTGGAAAAGGAGAATTTTGATACTCAACGGAGACAAAGAATAAGGTGAGGTAGACTCTTGACTAGTCTCGACATAGCAAGTATCCCATATGTACAAAAAACTTGAGAGGAAACTATGGGTTCCATGCCTTATTTGCTGTTAGATGAAAAAGGAAACGAGTCACAAGAGAAAAAGTCTACACTCATTTCATACACATTTGCAACTATATCGTACTTACTGAAAGAAAAGTAGCATTTCTCGTACCTATAGACCCTTTAAAATGCACTCATTTCTAATGGAGTAGCTGTGGATGGGCTACATCGTTGTTATCACATATACATATTTATATACTATGAATGTATGGAGTCGAGTCTACGTCTGCAAGTAAACAGAGCCAAAAGACGGACTTTAATTTGATTTTCAGTGGCTCACACTTTCAGCAGTCAAGAAATAAAAAGAAAACTTTCCTTTGCGGTGCACACACATAAATATTAGGTGTTGTGCAGGTAGGCCTTTCAACAAGACAAGCGGAATGAGAAGTTTCTTTCGCTCAAGTCATTGTTAATGGTTAGTGAGTGTCAGGTTTGCTCCCTTGCCCCTGTATATCCCTTCATTTTTAAGATAAGATACTACGAATACTCTATATAGCACCATAGAAGTAGTCGAGGTGGGAGTGAGAGCAGATGGAAACAGCTCCCTGGTTTCATGTGCCTAACTTTTACGAGTGAAGTGTAGTATTTAGTTCAAAGTTACTATTTGAACAATCTGTGGGATGTCTCCTCCACCTCAAATACACAGAGCATCAAATGTCCTTACATTATGTGGGCTTGCTTTTACTGTAATATGTGTATGTACTTTCATTTTCTCCTTTACATTGTCATGTAATATATAATGCACTTTGGTGGTTGGTTCAGTCAGCAAAAACATTCGAGTGTAGATACAAATAGCAGGGGGGAGAAACTCTTGGACACTTGTAAATAATTTATTCTGCCACCTGTTTCACGTTCTAAACATATTTTGATGCGACTTTAATAACAAGGACTCCTCAGGTCTGATTTTTGATACTATTACCAGGTGTACTGTACGGTGTAGTGGCTAAAATACAAATATTTTCTAAATTTATTAAAACATTAAATTGATACTGCGGATTGACTTCCTGTCTATATCGTGGGTACGTAGTCAAAAGTTTGAAGGCATTTCGTTCTTTAAAAGAGATCTAGGAATACGTAAAGAAAAGGATATAAAATTCATTTTTGTTTTTGTATTTTAAGCTATGCTTGTTTAAGCTGTTGAGTGTGTTCCTTCATATTTTTTGAGGGATTGGAATGAGAATAGAGAATAATAATGTTTATGGCAAGCGAAGGTGTCGACTGAGTGTGTGGGTTTTGGATGACAAACGAATTGAAATTTTCTAAGCAGCAAGCATGTCGTTTATATTGTTTTAACTTTCAACAAGAGAGAGTTTCTTTCCCCTTTCAAAAGAGTTACATGCTACATTCCTATACACTCGTACACGAGGACTTTGACACATGCACATAAATGCAAGAAAAAAGTTGATGGTGGTACTACTAGCACACCACCACATGATGATGGATAGACCTTGTGCATGCAAAATACGATATCGATCTGCTTTGCCGCTCGAGAGCGAATGTGTTGTTGCGAGCTTTTCGAGTAGAAAGAAAAAAGCATGGGAAAGAAAGCGACAAAAAGTATAATATAGGCAGTTTCAGAAGATTGCAACTAGAATAGTCCGTATGTAAGTTTACAAAACGGTCATAGCACTACAATTTAAAACGTAAAGTGTGTATACACTACGACAATGTTTGCTATATCTTGGTTTGTACTCTAATTTGACATTAATATTCTGTTAAACTCTAGGAAACGGAAGTATCAGATAGTTTCTTTGACACGTACTACATCTAATCATATTTAGAATTTACATTTTTATGTTACATCATAAAAAAATTGTGGACACGTGTTTTTTTCTAAGTTTCTAATCTGATAAAAAAAACTTTCACTTTTTCTCATTATCCTCGATATGCATGTGTATATTATATATATTACCAAGAATTTTCATTTTAAATCTGTCTGTGAAGTGAATGTTGTACAAAACTTTTCTTGGCGAAAGTAAGTCATATATGTAACTAGCCTTGTGTGTATATATAGTACTGAATGTTTATTGGATGTCTCTATACTCTATACTATTATTTGGTAGACATCTTTTATTAGGCTACTTGTTGAAACTGGAAAAAAGAAAATGTTGAAGGGAGGAAAAACTTTAGATTAATTTCCTGTTGACTACAAACACAATTTACGAAAACTTTGGTTGATGAATGTATGCTACAAGTTTGATTTGATGGGATTATGATATGACTTTGACACAATAAGCCTCATATTATGTATGTTATATAGCGTTCGAGCCAAACCATGCAATCAAATAAAGTTTCTTTTTTGGCAAGAAATATGGAAAGCAAGCGGTTTTTCCCCTACCTGATACTTGGGCTGGTGCGCTGGTGGGTATTGGTAACAACAGTCTTGGATTTCACATTGATCCATGAACACTATGAACACTTTGTATTGATTTCATTTAGGACTTGTAGATGAACTATCAAATTTTCACCTACTACGTAAGCTGGAATAGATACTAATAATTTCTTTGGTTTTTGCATGGACTGCAATACAAGTTGTGAAATTTTGGAGAGTTGTAGTTGTAGTTGTGTTGATTATCCATGTACTGTCAAGTATTGATTCCTGAAATGTAGCACACACGTTTGCCACCACCACACAAATACAAATCGTAATAATTCATTTTCAACTAGAGCTACGTACAAAGAGTAAACTGCTATGTGTCTTCTGTAAACTCCTTCGAAATAATGAAAGTCAAGAGATAGCATTCGTATTCGATGGAAGAATAGTCAAAATTAAGTGCTTTGTGAAAATCTATCTGGTGTCGAGACTTGAGTTATTATTATCTGAATCCATAGGGCTGTTACTTTTAATTTCTTTTAGGTTCAAACGAATGGCAAAGTAGATTTTTATGCATATATACTTATCCGTATTCGACGATTCGCGTTGGAAGTTTTATGAAAGGTCGAAATACATACCGGGAACCCTAATGTTTTGTAAAATCTTATTAGTTTGTAGAAAGATACTGAGCTAGAAATTTTTGCAGAATGGAAATAAAAAAGGAAAACTGTTGTAAAAAATCTATTTTCCAGTAATTACTTTCTATAAATATTTTAGACTAGACATTTTATTCCATTGTACAAGAATGTGTATCGTTCTACAAACATTCAAATATCGAGACATACCATTATCATTATCGCTTATTTCATTGAAACTTTACAACGTGATATTATATCCCATGTAGGATAGATCTATTTTTGTTTAGCTGAAAATCAATGTAGACCAGACAAACCGAAATTGTAAGAATTGGGACAGAAAATGTGTACTCATTATCATTATATAAGTATAGTTCCAGGGCATGATTATATTTGAATGAGCACTATCGTGTTCTCACAATGTATAGCTCACATTACCATTATCAACTTTCACTGTCATTGCAAAGCCACGCAAAAGATACACAAAGATGCCACAGATAGCACATGCCTTTTCTTTGTGAACAACATGGCCAAAAACATAGAAAGTCAGCAAGTATACCAATATAGTAGATTGCGTGCCTCTCTTTAACAAGTTTCCATAATATCTTCTAGACTTACGAGCATCTTTATGTGGCTTCTATATTTCAATTTTTTTAATAAAACCACGGACTAAGATTGGGAATTCATTAATTTATACACTTATTTTTCACCTATATAGAATATAGTTGTTAATGGAATATCAAAGTAATTTCACTTTTTCACTTTCACTCAAGAGGAACAAACGTGATACAGGTAGTCGTGGCTATATATTTATCAATGAACTCGGAGGACGACGTTGATGATGATGATTTCCCTCGTACTCTCCCTTCTTACAATCACCAAACCTGAGTTGAGCTGAATGAGCTTGTTTTCCCTCCGAAAGAGTGAGAAGAACTGATCTGATGTAATGTGTAGATTTAGCTGTTTCCCTTTCTTTTCATATGAGTTGGTTGCTCATAGGAGAAAGATGTAAGAATCACGACAACGGTGATGGCGATACGGCACACCAGATCCAGAGAGAAGATACATATTTTTTCTTCTCTGATTTTCTTGCTCTCTCAGCAAAGGATAATAATGAGGAGGACACCAGTGTAGCTGAATGTATATTCCAGGAGCACTGCCCTACTACTACTGGTAGCATTCAAAGTGATGTGCTTCTTGTACGTTTTCTGCTTCCCTCAAACTACTGCTTCGCAAAACTCCGCCAACACCAAGTTCGTGTTGTATGTACATTGTTTGCTCATATACTATGTATGAATTAGGTACATATATATATATGGTTGATATACCTCTCTATATCCATTTGAGTAGTAGGCTGTAAATGTGTTCCAGGTTTTTAGGAAGGATGAAAACGACGACGACAGGGGCTACTAGAACGTGCAAGCTACAAATACCTATATTGCCAGCACCAGCAGCAGTGCTCCTCTTGTGTGCTAGTAGTCTGGTGCTATTCTCTACATTCAAGGATGAGAAAGTGAGGAACGGGAACGACGACGGCGAAAAGACTGTCGGTTTACAACGAAATGGGGAAAAAGAGTTGAAAGCTTCAGCTACTGACGACGGAAAAAGAGCTTTAGTTAAAATTCCATATATCGTATCGTGGGAGAAGGAGAAAAGTAACAAAAATGTATACTACTAGCCACCAAACTAACGATAAGTAAAAGCAGTAGTGGCTCTCTCACACAAGCTTTTCTACAAAAGCTTCACACACACACACATGTATCTACATTGTATTTTGTAATGGCATTCTCGCTTTCTTTTTTTCTTCACTCCGCACAACATTCATTGTGTGCTTGAACTGGTATGTCTGTATGTGTTTCCATTTAAAAAAGAAAGAAAGCAAAATGACAGAGTAAGGCTGGCAGGGGTTCACGGGAGACTTGCAAATTTTCTCTCTTCTTCCTTTCTTCCTTCTCAACAAGAAAACAGCCAAGTAAATATTCTTTTCTTCTTTCTTTCTCTATCATGTCACCAGAAAGAAACTGGGTAAGGCCCCCACAAAAAAAGAATGAATGCTTTTGTTTATGGAGATAGAGTATAAAAGAATTGTAATAATAATGCTCTCACACGAGTTCAATTTATCCATCCTTCTCTTGAAATACTTCAACTTTACTTTTTTATCCAATAATGTATACAACGATCATGTGCAGCTCTTACTGAAACTTGAGAACGCATTAAGTTTAGTGTTTCAAACATGTTCATTCTATATTGAGCGTTTTCACGGCGAGGCTGTGAACAATAGGATATACTTGAATAGATAGTGAATACGCGACAAGACACAAGGGAAAAGAAGACAAAAATAAAGGAAAATTATTTTTAATCCACTTACATTCCATCTTCTTTTTCATTTTTTGCTGGTGTTTGTGTGTCTCATCTCTGGAAAATAAGTACTAAAATTTCTATAATGGTAAGTTCTGCTTGCACCTCTCTCTCTCTCTTTCTTTCGACCTACCACAAACAACAGTTCATAGAGGTGTGAGGAACATATGACGCTCAAAGATTCATGTCACCAAACCAAAGTGACTGGGAGAAAGTAACATATTATTTCCAAGTTAGGATGAACATGGGTTTGCACTAGAAAATATACAGGAATGAACAAAGTTTAATAGCAAACTGCACGCTATTCAAAATCTCTTTTCCTTAAAAAACGTTCATTCTTTCCTACTCTACCAAGCAATAGAGTGGTCGACATTTGTGTCTCCATAGTCCATTCTCAGAAATGACCTATTAGACATGCACATGTGCAAACATTACATTGTTAATGTGTACCTTTTTAACATCTCCCTCGTTTCACCATATATATATGTATATAATGGGAATTTCTTCTTCCACCCACCCCCTACTTTTTCCTTAGGTTTCTAAAGTACTTTATGGAAAGCATGCAGAATGACGTCGATGCGACGGTCAAGAAGCCAAAAAAGCAAAACTTTTTTTCAAAACCTGAGAGACATTAACAGGGAAAAAAGTTGTGATGAAAGTGAAAGCAATCTAGAATTTTTTTGTAACTCTCTGAAGGATTCGTATAGTGCAAAAAAATAAGAGGAAAAGGGATACACCATTTTGGATAATAACCTTGGGCGCTCTGTGTATACTACTCCTATGGTATGTGAAGGTAAATTGTAATGTAACTCATTGATGCAAAAATTCCTAAGGAGGACATGGTACAAAACATAACAGTAGCAGAAAAAATTTAATGACAGCTTCTCAAAGACCATAAACTTCCGCTAGCTACAAACAAAATACAGTATGCTATAAATGGTATGGGTGTATGGAGGATTCAAGCATCACTTGAGATGACTCCAATTTCTGAAGATTGCTTAATATTTTTCCTTTTGTTCGTTATTTCCAAAAAAAATATACATGATACACACGCTCAGTATTATACAAGGCTAGGTCTTGTCTGGTGTCATGATTTTTAGCTCATCTTGTTTCGCCACAACCTTTTATTTACTTTTATCTTCCTCCATGCTGTGAAACAGCCAAAGTCAGATTTAGAAAATGGAACAAGTAAGAAGACTTGTGTGGTATAGTTGGTGTTGCTTTGCTAGTATAAAAAAAAGTTTAAACAGTGGCACAAGACTTACATATTATTTACACGTACATGGTCACATATATACCAAGAGGGCAGAAAAGGAAAAGCATGCGAATAAACGATGGAATGGCAACAGGAGCAGAAGCATGAGTTGAGTTGAGCACGCTTCATGGAAAGAACCCATTGGAAGGTGAAACCATTCTTGTAAACTACTACTCATGGTCCTCTGCTGCACATGCGGTGATTTTTATAGTTATACGTTGTGTAGAGAACCTAAACAGCTCCCCTATAAGGTATCTACAAATACAAAGCTCCCTTTCCAGTGGAAATGATGGGAGAGAAACCGAGCTGGTGTCTTATTTTGATATGACGGATATTAGAGGAACACGACCACAGTGTTAGCATTCCATGTGGAAATGCCTTTTTACAAAAAATATAACACTGTTGATGCATATATTATGAGAAGAGGAACATCACGTACATAAAATATTATGCACACAACAGCAATGGAATAGAATAGGAAGCCAGGAGTAGTAGTACTACATTTTTTTTATGCTTTCGACCTACTCCTTTAATGTCCCTGTACTAAACCCATTTTTTTGGTGGTTGCTCAACAAGTCCGAATGTTTGTTTTTTACTTTACAATGCTTTTAATTCTATTGTCCATATGGGGCATACAAAGAGCAAACTGAAAAGGAAGCTTCTTAATAAACTCCGATCTCTTGTCTTCATTCATGATGAGGCAAAACATTGGGATATTCAAATCTGAGATACCAAAATATTTTGATATTCATGTACGTTATCAACCACATTGTAAAAGCAGTGCAACAAAGAAGGAAACAAATAAGCTACCATAGTTCTTAACCAGAGAGTGACAGTTCCTGTTTGACATCTGCATCTTTATTCACTGGCTTGAGGTTTTACTTTTACCTATATATGTGTACATATGCTTTTATGGATTATGTTGGACTCGTTTATGTGGGCGTTGGTTCATTTTAAACAAGCAAAAACTTAAAAAAACAAAGTTTTTCGTCTTATTCGTGAGGAGGCGCACTTTGATTTGATCAAATTTACTTTCACCGATCTTATTTGTAGAACATCCTTCTTATGAAACGGTTCCATTGATATCAGAGGCATAAAGAATTTACAGTGTCAAAAATAGAATCAAGCTCATACAGTCGATGTTTCCGTTCAATCTATATATCTATGAATCTATCAACTATGTTCATGTAACATTTTAGATTACAGCAAAAAAAACCTTTGATATATAAGAACGTGCTCAAGGGCTCGTAATGGCTCAAGAGGTTAAATCAAAGGTTATGTCATGAATTCAACATGTTTAGTCAAATTCTCCAGATGTTTTTGATCTGATATCCTATTGACCCTAAAAGGCATGTCAGACGGGAGGAGATTTCTCCACAGCTGCAAACTAGAGAAACGTACTAGTCTACGTTTCATTCGTGTGAAAGGGAGTGAATGTTGGGAGACTAACGAGCGACTCAATTTTATTTCACTAGTATTCCCTCGTTTGTCTATGTATCAATACATGGCCAGCCAAGCCATGTATGCATTTCACTTCTTTTGATATAAAAGACGAAGAAAAATTATATTTTGCTCACGCATAAGATAGAAAATTTACTTTACATTTATTCCAAGGGAAAAGTTAATACAGGATACAGGCTTGGGGGCGAAAATTGACTACGCATGCATGCATTCATTGATTGTAATGCTGGAGTGTATGTGTAAGTTTTTTAAGGAGAGAAAAAGAAATTCCATCAGGAATAGACTAAACTAAAAAACTACGGAGGAAGGAAAAGTTGTTTTTCAATTCATGAAACGCAGCATGACCTACACTGGCTGGCACACATGAAAGTCCATGAGACTATAATATGACTAGTGCTGCCAACAAAGTTGTGTTTCGTGGTCGCAAAAAAAACTGGAAATGACTAGGATAAGTCTTTCTGTTCAATAGTGAGCAAGATTCATTTTATTTTCTTCTTCCGTGTTACTTTCCAACATTTTCGTTCACCTTATAAAGTTATTTAGTCTTGGGCAACTTCTATTGCTCAAGCATTATTCATGCAAGTTGCGAGTTGCAAACATTATGTGTGTGTGTGAGACTGGTTGGTAGTATATAGTATATAGTCTGCAGCATGATGCACGAGAAATACATTTATATTCAGAAGAAAACATGAAAATTTCTCCCAAAAGCGATCAGTGTCATGAAGACGGTAGTGGTTTGGTTGGTGCCACACGATATTATGAAAGAAAAAAACAAGTTTTCCAGAGTTTGTGGGTGGATCGATAGAGAAAAGCTCACCACGCTGCTTACCGGTGGTGGTGGTATGGTGAAATCATGTTGACTAATACATATTTGGTTGTTGGTAGGTATAGAAAACATTTCTGTTGCTGACGCTAAATTCATAGAACACATAATAATAATATCTTATATATATATATATGTACAGAATTTTAGTACATACTTGGGTATTTTCTCCAATCAACGATTTTGATTCCTCCCATTTGTGCGTGTTTCATTATTTTTATTTGGAAACCAAGATCCTCTAGAATGAGAAAGAAAAGGAGGAGAAAAAAGAGTTCACTTTCCAAGCGATCGTCTTCCACTGATGAAATAACATTCTAGTGCAGCAGCCTTATCCCCACCAGACTCTGAAGCTCCTGTGAAAGTCTCTTTGCACATGTACAGCTATGTATATGTATATATATAGGATGCAGTTCTCTATCTTTAAGAGGGGCTTATATATATTATAATTTACCGACAATACCCGTAACAGTACGAGTTCCTATCTTATCTTTGAGGAGCAAAACTTTCTCCATTCTAAAAAAAATGTTGTTTTACACCCATATTGTATTGTATTGTGATCAAGCTTATATATTCTTTAAAAGTATGTGTATGTATTCATGTATCACATATTATATAAATATGAAGATAAAAATGAAGCAAATTGTTCTCTGCAAGCCCTCCATTACGAAGATTAAACACTAAATCATACAGTCATGGACATTCCCCAGTTCAGAGAAACTTTCAACTTCCCAGCTACATTTGTGCTTGACAAAACAATGGCGAATGGATTATTTATTTGCAAAAGTTGGTCACATATCATTTATCAATTAAAGAAGTTTAACTTCAAGTTTTATTACTGCAAAAGCAAAATAAATGATATAGGAGTATTTGGAGCATTATTATAACTGCCCAACTGTGAGTTCTTATACTTACTTAAGACCTACAGTCATATCGATGATACTATACTACCTATATTCAAGAATTTCATGATAATATAAGTTTGAATCGAATGACTACCAATAATTACACGGTATAAGCACCAGGAGCTCATTAAGCAGCCTAGGCTGCTGGTTGAAATAAGGTATATATAGCTGTGGCACATAACAAGTTTGTTTTCCTTTCTTCCCTGTTGTCTGTTGCTTGCATGCTTCTACTACGATATCCTATTTGGTGAGGGAGTATAAAGAAGACATTTGTAGCTAATAATTAGTACATGTATATGAAATAAAGTGGATGCCGACATCTAAATTACTTGAAGACATTCATTCACAATTTTTGTTTTAGTATGTGATGATATATTAGTTCATATTATAGCTATGGGCTTAATTAAGCCCATCTGTTGTCGATAACAGACAAACGTAGAGGTTAATGATGAGGATGAACTATTATCTCGATCTGCCAAAGAAAAATGATCAAATTATTCTCCACATGATACAATCAGTCATTATAGCTTAAAAATATATTAACGTATGCTTTTTTATACCATTAACCCTAGATCGATGATTCCTATTACGCAATGAAATGAACTTAGAATTAGTTAATAGGATGTATTTTAACATGCCATACTATACGCACATTCTTAATGATGAAGCTACTAAAAACTTCAATTACCTCTGCCTCAATTCTAATCTAATCCATGCATTTGCATTGCATATTGCATACTTGCAAAATGTAAGACTAATCCTGGAAAAATCATTCTAAAATCGCCTGCTATAAACTACTCCAGCCCGATCATAAAGCTAAAACAAATATTCTACAGGTGAATATGACTAGAGATGGAAAAGACAGTTTCATGGGTTAAACAGTTCATTATAGTTCCCAACTCCTTATTATTTCCAATCGTTCAAAATGTACATGCATAATGCACTTGATCGCTCATCACTCTCTCAGACTTGAGTAGACATAGACAACCAAAATCATCAAAATGTACCTCACCTGCTATGAAAACAGGAGCATTTTTAAGATATATACAGAACAGATACACAAGCCAAAGCCAAAGCCAAGCTTTTTTTTATTACAAAGAAGGGATAATACACATATGCCATGCGTGCATTTATATGCTTTTAGTCAGCCGCGTCTGGATGAAAAATATTATCCTCTCTTCGGTATCTCTGGGTATCTCCAAATCTCCATCTCCTTTACATATGTACACAAATACTGTCCCATAAATTGCTTTTGATTCAATAGCTCAGGAGGTACTCTTGTGTTTTGGTTTTATAATGTGTGAAACCTATTCTTGCGGTTGACATAAAATATTATGTATATTATATAATAAAAAAGGAGAAGTGTTTGACGATATTTAACATCACAGGTTGAACCATCTACTTTCTGCTTTGTGTAATTACAAAGAAAATACGTTACAATTGTTTTATGTTGTGTGAAATCAAGCCAACGAGATGTTGACACTGTTTTGAAGAAACCACAACCACGCTGGAAACGTAAATTATCTGGAACTTCACCAGCCCCTGGGCCTTTTAAAAGCCGGCCTGGAGTGAAAAACAAAAGGTAACTTAAATATAGTCCTGCACTGTAAAATTATTTATTGAGGGTTTTTTTCATTTATTATTAAGTGCATAATTTTATTTTCATAATCAGGGCTGGAGGGCTCATTGAATGTTGAAAAGTTGGAGCATCATCTTGATCTTTGAACTCAACATTGAATATTAGAAGTAAAATCAACACCAACACCAACCAAGAAATGAAGTGGAGAACTGATTAAGGTTTGTACAGACAGAGAGAGAAAGAGAGCCGAGGGGTTAGGGTTTTTGGTGATCAAATATTTTAACTTTATGCTCCAGCTGGTGGTGTCGAAGGAATTTCTAAAGTAGTTGTCAGTAATCAATCACCACAAAAGAAGTATTTAGTTGCTGGAAAATAGTTCAAAAATAATATCCCAGTCAGTTTCAAACCACCACGCCACTGCACATGCTACAAAAGTTGTATATGAAGGGCTGAGAGTAACTGATATTTTAGTGCCTAATAAAAATACTGAAACTGAATCCACACGCCATTATTCTCCGTTTTCTCTGGGAGTTTTTAGTCTGTTAGATTAGGTAGATAAACTATAAAATGAAGTCACGGGGAGGAAACAGCAATAATGACTTTAAGTCACCAGGCAGTGCGGGGTCTCCAAATAGCCCAGGAAATCCAAAGAAAAAGCGTCGCTTGTCTACTGCAGGGTCAGGTTCCAATTCCTCAACTCCTCCTGCAGGACAAAATTCTCAAATGAGTGAGCTTCTTCCACCTCAACCAATGTCAGGTTAGTGACTAAGCAGATTCTAATTTCACTAATTGAATTTATTTATCACAATATGTATATTAATAATTTTATTGAATGTTTGGTTTGTATTTTTATAGGTTATGGTGATACTTTAATCGCTTCAAATCCTTTTGATGACACTCCTGCGCCGCCGTCTGGAAATATGGGACCTGGTGGTCCTCCAGGAGGACCACCACCAGGAATAATGATGAATATGAATCGAATGGGAGGACCCGGACCTGGTATGATGAGTATGGGAGACGGACCACCTCCAGGTCCACCGCAAGGGCCTGGAATGATGAATATGAATAGAATGGGAGGTCCTCCTCCAGGATCAAATCCTAACATGATGGGCGGACCTCCGAATATGGGACCTGGATCTTCGCCTCAAGGACAACAAATGATGAATAGAATGGGAGGACCACCACCACCTGGAATGTCGCCAGGTCCAATGGGACGTGGAATGTCGCCAGGTCCAGGAATTTCTCCAGGGCCAATGGGACCTATGGGAGGACATGGAAGTCCAATGGGAGGACCGGGACCTCAAGGTTCCGGACCAATGGGACCTGGAGGTCCAATGGGAGGTCCCATGGGACCTGGTGGACCTATGAGTGGTTCAATGGGACCTGGAGGACCTATGAGTGGTCCAATGGGACCTGGTGGACCGATGGGAGGACACGGGCCGATGGGTCCAGGAGGTCCAATGGGAGGATCTGGACCAATGGGCCCCGGAGGTCCAATGGGACCTGGAGGACATATGAGTGGTCCAATGGGACCTGGTGGACCAATGGGTGGACCAGGACATATGGGTCCAGGTGGTCCAATGGGAGGCTCTGGACCAATGGGTCCCGGAGGTCCAATGGGACCTGGTCCTGGGGGACATGGGCCAATGGGTCCAGGAGGTCCAATGGGAGGCTCTGGACCAATGGGACCTGGTCCTGGTGGCCCACCTGGTATGAATAATGGGATGAATCCAATGGGTATGCCTCAGCAACAGTGGAATGGCCCTCCAAAACCAATGCCAATGCAAAGTGGCAAGGTATACTAACTAATAATAAATCTTTCTTATATAGCATTACTTATATGGTACTTTCCCCTCTGTGGTAATGATTTTAGAAGGATAATGATATTTCTATTTTATATATTTGTTTCAGATTTATCCTATTGATCAGCCAATGGTTTTTAATCCTCAAAATCCAAATGCTCCCCCAATTTACCCATGTGGAGTATGCCATAAAGAAGTACATGACAATGACCAAGCTATTCCTTGCGAATCTGGTTGCAATTTTTGGTTTCATAGGTAAACTTACTACATGTGTAAACTGAGATTGTTAGTTTTAGTTTTATGGTAATTAGATTTTCATGACGGTTTTTCGTTTTGTAGGATATGTACTGGACTAACTGAAGCAGCTTATCATTTTTTGACTCAAGAGGTTTATGCGGAATGGGTGTGCGACAAGTGTCTTCAAACGAAAAATATCCCATTAGTTAAGTTTAAGCCGTAATTTAAGGATTTAGATTTTTCAAATTAAACTAGTAGTAGTACTTGATATTATTTTATGACATGACAGAAACGACTGGAATTACTCCAAGCTTAGATATTTTTTAAACGTCTATTTCGCTAGCAATAACATAATTGAAACGGACACTGTTATATATGACTTTATTCTTTGTTGTTCATCTCTTTCTCATTTTGAGGACAAAACTGATACTCAATGTTTGTATTATTAGTGACTGTAAGTTAACACTATTTTATAAAAAAAACATGACGTTTGTGTTGAGCAATAATAATCATTTGTTACGAAAGTTTTATTACAAAGATCCTGTGACAAAAAGTAGTTACTTCATTATAAAACTTCATTTAAGTACATTCAAGGGGAGAATAGTAGTTTTAGGGTTAGAGTAAATATTTTTAGTGTAGATAGAAGGTCCTAGTGTCAGAACTTGTGGCATTGCAGTGTGTGGTGGTTTGGAACTGTGGAAATGAACAAAATATAATGATATACGATATAGTTTCTTCAGATGATTGAAGATTAATTGTGTAGTTTTATGTCAGTACCCCGTATTCGAGTTTGATGCTGTTGTAGCAATTCGTTGGTATATGCCCGGTTGACTGATTGCAAATCCATGTTTCCGTCTAAACTCCTCGTGCTCAGTGGGCTTAAGACTTCCAACTTGTGATAGTAAGTTGTAAACCTATTGGTGGCAGAAATACGATATATGGTTAAATGTACACTTTGAATATTTATATGAGCAGCGATTATTGCAAGAACCATAACCTGAAGCTCGATTCCAAGGCTTCGTATTAGCATTCCTCTTTGCATTAGGCACTTGGCACGATCATATTCCTCTTTGGTTATTATTGGCGCTCCAGCTGGAGTTTTATTTCCCAAACCAAAATCAAGGCTAAGACTTGAGAAACTATTGTGGGCCTATTTACAAATATTTCAAGATTGCAAAATATAGCTTTCTAGCTCTAACTGCAAAAATATGATTTGTAAATTATTATTACGCATTACACTTACTGGTCTGTTTAGCATTGAACTTGCTTCTTTATTCACGGCAGTTGACAAACCTTTGCGAGTTATAGTTTTTGAAGGCGATTCTGGACGGAGTTTTTCGTCTTTCGCATCGCGAGCAAGTGGACGTTTCTTCTCATCATTCCGTTTCTTTTGCTAATAACAAAAGTATAAAATGTGTGAGCCAGTTAGTCAGCAACGATCATAAATTGTGTAACGATGATTACATTGCCTTTACAACTGTTATTTTTTACATTATATTCGTCCAATTGAGTCCTAGTAAGATTTGCCCTGGCCTGTGAAGCCGCAGTCTCCTGGTAAATGGAACAGATATTTTGATCTAAAAATTTGTCATACTTTTCTGAATCGGGAAGGGGATAAATGAGTCTGTAGCCGCCGCTATTGTCATTTTCCCATTTGAACTGAGCATCCTCGGGGACAAGTTTAGTAGGAATAGGATTTTCCTCTTTAATAAATTTCTCTCCAGGTTTCAGACCATCTCCACCTGCTTTGCTGGCATTAATATTTGCTTTATTTCTGAGAAAAAAATCAAAGTGTCGTTTTTTAGCTGTGTTGGGTATTTGCTATTTTAGGCACAGGAAGCATCCATAATTATGCTGATAGTCAAAATATTCTTTTTTTATATTTTATTACTTCATATCTGCAACTTTGTTAGCAAGTCGTATCTGCACACGTCGTCTATCTTCATTCTCTATCTTTCGCCTTTCTAGCTGTTTGACATTAAGCATGGAGTAAGTATCATGAAGAAGCTCCTCTTTTATCTCACGATCCAAATTGGTATCCATATGAAAACTGGGAGAATGATTCACCTACAATAACATTCGTATAACGAGTCGGTTCTTTAGCAGCATGGACTATTATTTTATAGCATTCAGATAAATTACTTTTCCAAGTTTAGATTAGAAAAAGCTGAATTTGATTTCTTTACGATGAAAAAAATTAAATTAAATAAGACTTATTTGCATTGCCAAAAATGGAGACCGACATATGTGTATCTAACTATTTTTTAGCTTTAAAATTTCTGATGTATGCCACCACATCATATATAGACCGTTCTCTAACCTCAATCACAAACGGTTTTAGCTTGTGATCAAGCAAAATATCAAATCCAAGAAGCTCAAAGCAAGCACTGCAGATGTCATGGTGGGGAAAGCATGTTCGATAATGATGCTTTAGGATCGGATGTGCTGACAATATCGTTTTGATAATAATATCGTCAACTTCTGATTTCAACTTGTCCACATTGTAGTCACGATCTTTCAGCCATTGATATACTGTAGTGAGTTTCCTGCAAAGGGAATAGCAAACGAAAAGTTTTGGTGGTGTATAAATTGAAGCAGTTGTGTCATGTCAGCAAAGTATTGAAAGCAAGTAAAGCAAAAAAAACTCATTTTCCTTTTTGCATCTCTCTGGAATTACCAACAAGGCCCTGAAATTCAGGGCACTTTGAATGTAAAAATACTCTATCTATTAAGTGGGATTTTTTTCTCAGATCAAAAGGAAGTAAAATAAAGATAAAATGAAAAGCAATTTCGCAGTTGTGAATTTCACAGGGAATTGCTGTTCAAAAAAGGATTTGTATCACTTTGATATAATCACATTGCTACTGATTACATATTATATATATCCCAAAGAACATGTAGCCTTGCTTTTGTTCTACATTTTGCATCACTCGTGTATATTGCTGATATTGCTCTCTTTCATAATCATCTCTTGTGTCATGTGTGTCGAATTCATCAGAGGTAAAGGCTATATTTCTATTTGAATACAGCATAGATATTGAGGTGGCATTACCTTTTACTTCCAGTTTCCTCACTATCCATTACATAGTCTCTGCTGAACTTGTTTACGGCATAGTTGGTGAGATGCATGTATGAATTTTCCGTATTGTTAGATGAGGGCTGGCGATATTTGGCTGTAGCAAACCTGAAATTCCAGGAAACATTCATTTCCTTTGGGTTACAAATGTCGAGTTGCTTGGAAAGCGTAAGTGTTCGTTTACTATACGCTCTCATCCCAAATGGGGAAGAATTTTCATTTATGTTTTCTCGTTCATTCTTCATACATACCTTGCCAAACCTTCCTTGTAAACCCAGATTCTCAGTGGATCACAGGATGTAATTAGAACATAAATCCGTAGGTCGAATTTCAGCAGATCGATAAGAAATGGCTGCGAAATATGATTCGATTTCATTAGTTATAGAGGCTCACGAAAGGTAAAATCTGTTACATGATACTACATGTTCATAAACTTGTATAGAGGTTGGTTTTCAAGTTTTATGCTAGAACTGTTAATAATTAAATATTTAGGGCAAAGCCTAACAAAGTTGTCGACTGAATTCTTGGAAACATTTATCCCTGAATGTATCTAATTTCCAATTTAGCACAACACTATATACCATCTACAGTTGCAGTTATAATTTTCATATAATCCTTCCGAAAGCTTAAAACAAACGTTGACATGCAAAGGACAAGTTTTTTTCTTTCGGAATTGCTTTCACAAGTTCAGTAATAAAAAACCTACAAGATGACTTTTTCTGTTCAGGGGAAAAAATAATAATTGGACAATATCATTTTTCCCTACCTAACGCTATGCTATAGTATCAAATCAAAACGTTATACCAAAGTGAAAATGCTTCAAAATGTTGTAAAAGTAGTATAAGCACAATGCAATTTTCATTCTAAATTCTCATCTCATGTTATCTTTGTAATTTTACCTTTTGAATGTAGACTTGACAAATGATTCTTCCGAAAGGATTCAAATCCTTGACATTTTTCACTAGAAATATTCCTCTACCTTGGCATCCCATCTCGGGTTTACAAATGTAGGTTTTTCCTTTCCTCGTTTGAGAGTATGTAGCTAGCTCATTTCCACTTTTAGTTACGAGACGAAATGAAATAAAAAAGGAAAGGGAAAATGGAAAGTGAACAAGCAACTCATTTCATTCCTCGCCATCATCATCATCATCAAGAGCATGTAATTATAAAAGTGAAATCATGTAAATTGGATGTGGAGTTATTATGACAGCACGTACTCAGCGGGAAGGCACCAACTCATGGGATATATGTCATATTCTTGGGGAAAGTTGCGTCGCATTCTGTTGAGATTCCGTGCAAGAAGATCCTTTCGACAAATCTCATTCATTCCAGGAAAATGGTTGACTATCTGAATGAAACAAGACGTGCATGTTTTTTATACCCTCATTTACAATGTATAAGAATACTGCATTCAGAAATATATGGAATGGAGTGGGTCTATAACTAACGTAAGATAGAAACAGCTCGTCATAAACTAATCCTATTATCTATAATATGTACTTATGCTCCACTAACTAACCTGGTATCGTCGCATCTCCACTGCTCTTTCCAAAGAAACGCTGTAATCTGTCCAGTAAATGTTCCAAGGTTGGTCCTCACTCACTTCAACCAGACCGAATTTCTCACTTGTTTTCCTCACAATATCGTAACGGCAATGTGCAAGACAGATAGTTAATGCCCTTCTTCTTCTACGACGACCCGACCGTGGCGTAGCAATAGCTACTGATTGCTGCTGTTGTTCGGCAGTAGTTGAAGTTGCGTTGTTCGATTGAATTTCAGTCTTTTTATTAGCTGTCACCTTTTGCAAATCTCCGGGAACGATTTTACTAATTGCTAATGATGATTGCGTTTGTGATGTAGATGTGGGAGCTACAACATTGGACTTGAATAAATTTGATCCTTGAATCGTACGAAGAAGTACTGCGGGTGTTGTTGAGGACGGGTCTGTACTTCTGATCACAGTCTTTTTAATTGCCTTTTCAGCTAGACGAATATAATAGAAACTCATTATTTGACTGATGTTTGAAAAATATGGTTAGCGAGTGAGTTATATATTTTCAATTTCCTTCAAGACATCCAAATTCTTTTTTCACCTGAAGCATCGTCATCAGAGGAAGTGGAAGACGTGCTGGACGAGTCGGAATCATCTTCTGAAGATTCGGAGCTATCACTTTCAGTCTCCTCCGTTTCAGTAGTCTCATTGTCTTTCTTATGCTTTGACTTAACATGCGTCAAAATTGTTTTATTTTTATCATTCAAAAGTTTGCTGGTGAGCACACTTGACCCAGTATTTATTACCATGTTATGCCTTGAAAATAGTAAAAAAGAAAAGATACATGCACAATTAGCATTTTATGGCCAGAGCTGCTAGATAGGCTCATATTCCCCCATTAATTCCACCTCATTTCATACCTGTACCTCTAATTACGTGGAACCGAAGTGAAGGCTTCCTGGACGTTCGTAGTGTGCGCTGTAGGACAGGAGATGATAGTTTGTAGTAAAAAAAATTGTGTTCTGATCGTAGTTACCCGGAATTTTGTAACACTGTTGTATATTAAATATATGGTGTCCTATGGGCTATGAAGTTCGTCTTTTATATACGTTCGTCGCAACTCAACTCGTCGACACTTCTTACCTCCTATAGTTTATTGTACCGGTTATCTCACAAAAAATATTCTTTCATTGATATTTTTACCACACTCTTTCTACTATTGCGTTACTAATGGATGGGTGAGTACACAAATTATTCAATGGAGGTAACCAGGATACCTTTCCAAAAATAATGGTCATTGGATGTCGGAGGGGGCGACAGGAACTCCATATGAAGTATCGGAACTGATTATGTGTAGGATGTACAGTGTTTGGGGACTCATTGCTAAACAGAATGAACTCGTGGGCTACTGCATTACATCACTACGTAAACAGGGACATAAAAACCTTTTGTCATTGTGTGTTTTGTCTATTTGGAATCATGTCATGGGCTATAATAATCCAGTATTATTTTATAACGTATAACCTATACCCCCTCGCACATAATGTATACTGAATAAAACCTAGAAATTCCAGCGTGTATTTATCAACTTCATTGAATATGCATGAAAACATGGCAGAAATACAATCTAATAATATTATGCTCTTTATATCTTAGAAATTTTGCAGTACCTACCCTTTCTCTAAATAATGTGGACGCGTTGAAGTAAACATTTTGCTACATTTTTCCATGATTCCTATGTATATATGCACCCACCCACACGCATAATAAGATGCTTCACATCAGTGCTATCAGCATGCTACGGTCCTTTAGCACTGCTAAATGTATAATTCATCGTTCCTTTTCGTCCCAGTTTTCAAGTGGATCCCAAAGTACAATATACGCATTGGCAACAGGTAAGAGCAACTTTGTAATGCAGATACGTGGTAGGTAGGTATTATTATGTAAAACATAACAAAGAAAACGGAAAGAAAGCAAAAGGTGCCAAGCAGAGCAATGTGCTGATGATTTTCTCCTCGTTTGGGTTTTTTAGTATCATCGTTTTATATAATAAATGGATATATTGCATGCTTAACCTAAGCAGACGCAAGACACAATCAGTTATGATGTCTTATATATATGAGATGTTTATAATAATTTTCATTCCTTTTAAGGTGGCGTCCGTTGTGCTCTTGGGGTAATACGCGTGTCAGGGCCGAACACAATACAAGTTTTACAAAAAGTTGGCAGGTTTTCTTCCGAAAGAAAACTACCGGAACCTAGAAAAGCAGCCCTGAAAAAACTATATGACACCATGTCTGATAAAGTTATATATCAAGGGATCGTGCTTTGGTTTCCTGGTACATACATATATATAATATTCTCCTAATGCATTCTTGGAAACATTTGATTCTTATGTGTAGTGCAAAGAAAATGCTAGAAAGTATGCTATTCTCTATAGTTTGTGGCATCACAAAGGGGTTTCGGTTTTCCTAAGAATATTACATTATTCTAGCCGTAATAATAGAGTTAATACACCAACATCAGCATCAGCACGCCACTTCCTTCCATTATGACAGAATGGAAACAGTGATGTTGGTCTGGTAGTAGTGGTGACATATATAACGTACATATACAAACATTATGAAAAGTCATATCTTTCGAGTAGTTATAAGGCATTCACTACTTTCATTCAACAGGGCCTAAAAGCTTTACTGGCGAAGATTCCTGTGAATTTCATGTTCATGGAGGGCCAGCCATAATTACCACTCTTCTACGGGCTATAGGAAATGTACCAGGATGTCGTATGGCTGAACCAGGTTAGGAATGTTAGGATGCATGAAAAAGATTTTCATCAAATTTTCAACTTTATTGTGGGAGCGTCTACACAATTTTTTTGGTTGTAGTCTTTCTCCATGTACCCCAAGCTTATTTTTACCCGTTTTGAATGTAGCTAGATGTATGTGCATCTAATTCTTTCACTTTTTGGGATTCCACAGGAGAGTTTAGCAAGCGAGCATTTTTAAATGGAAAAATGGATTTGACTGAGGTGGAAGGCTTGGGTGATTTAATCAGCGCAGAAACCGAGATGCAAAGAGCTCAAGCACTTAATCAAATGTCGGGCTCACTTGGTTCCCTTTATGAGTCATGGAGAGATAGAATCGCAAAGGTATAAAATTATAGTTTCTCCCTTTCACTTATGCATGAGGGAGAAACTATGAAGTTAGGTCGAAATGTAATTTATATGCATACTGATGATTTGAGCTTCCATGTGAAAGCTGCTGAAATGATATGATCAAACCCGCACTTTACCTCAAGTACTGCTTTTTAGAGTGCCATACATTTTCAAATAGGATATATATTATATTTTACCTGTATGTTTTTTATTACAAATTTTTGGATTGTACTTGGTTTCATATACATTATGCGCCGGAAATTTGCAGTGCTTGGCAAACGCCGAAGCGTTCATCGATTTTGGAGAAGATGAAAACATAGAGACTGATATCTTAGAAAAAGTGGAAATTGAGATTGGGAATCTAGTAAAAGAGATGACAAATCATCTCATGGACCAGAGGAAAGGAGAAAGGTTGCGAAACGGTGTTCGTATTGCTATACTCGGAAGGCCAAATGTCGGAAAATCGAGTCTTCTCAACCTACTGAGTAAGTTTTTTTTATTTTCCAACTGTCTAAATTCAAAGCTTCTTTGGCTAAAACTAAGGATTCAAGTACAGATTCGTAGAAAAGCTGAGTCCCCATGTACTCATGTGAAGGAAAACTGGTATAAGCCTACTTATACTTGGTTGCTGTTGCCAGCATGTCTTGTCGCGTCGTACTTTGCAAACAAATGACAGGGTAGTAGTGGTAGTTGCTGGCAATTTTTCTTCCACATAAACGCATGAATAATCTTTTATAAGCTTCTCTAGAGGCGTTGCTTGCCTGTAATAATGATTCCATTGAAGTAATAATAATCCGTACTGCTCAAGTGCTCGAGCTCAGTATATATTTTTTTGGAATCAACTTTGCTAGTTCATTCCTTATAACTTTTTATGAAGCCTTATCTTTATTGGACAAAGTTGGTTCAAAAATGCTTTCTTTCCTCAAATCTGTATTGCTTTACTATAGTAAATGTACCATTTTCATATACAGGTAAAAGGGATGTAGCAATTGTCTCCAGTATTCCTGGAACTACAAGGGACGTCGTTGAGTCTTGCATTGACCTGCAAGGATATCCTGTTGTTTTTGCTGACACAGCCGGCATGCGATTGTCATCAGATGAAATTGAAAAGGAAGGGGTAACATGATAAAATAACAGTATGACTTTGTAATTATTATTACGTCCACGTAAACAACATGACCTTTCCTGTGATAAGAATGTATCCGTAAGATAAGCACCCACCTGTTTCCTGATTGGCAGTGAAATTATTTCTGGAAAATATTTATGACTTTATCTCAATTGATTGCAGTTAGGCTTTATATCGATAATATATTATAGTTACATTACGAAAGTTGTTGAAAGAACTGTGAACTTGGAATGTTTTGGAATTGAATGATATACAGAATGACATAAGGGCATTGGGCGTTCATAAGGAATCATATTTCTTCTGTTTTTGACATTCACATTCTTTTACTTCTTTAAACTAATGATGCATAGATCCGTAGAGCAGTACAGGAAGCACAAACGGCGGACATAGTTTTACTGGTAACATCATACATGGACATTTCCGAGAAATCGACAACTCAACACCGTCAAAGCCACCATCGTGATAAGGCTCAACTGGTTCGCAAAATTTTGGAAAACATTCTACAAGACAAGGTTATATGCGATAATATATGCTTTATATGTGAACTTTCATACATTCGACATTCTAAGGAAATTGAAAATCAGCGAGTGTGTTCACTCCACGTCATTATGATGTCTCAAAATTTGGGAATGATTGCCAAACTGCTCCCATGTTTTCCTTTTGTATTCTATTGATTTTTTTTAGACTGGGGCATTTGAGACGAAGGAATTTCTGGAGAAAGTACTTTTGGTAGTGAATAAAATTGATTTAGCGTCCGCAGTAGACATGGATGAAATAGAAATGGAAGAAGCTATGCTCAAGTTAAAGGCTGTTGTTGACGCGTGGATTTCATGCAAGACGTTGAATGGCTTGGAAACTTTCACCAAGTTGCTTGCCACCAAAGTTGCAATGTTGTAAGATACATGTAATTTTAAATTGTTGTGTCTTTTATACGTAAACATATTATGCTACACTTGCTATTTGAATTTACAGAAAGTGCTCATTTCTTTCTAACTTATCACAAGATTACGCTCTTAGTATAACTGATTTATTTGCTTGTTCTGATTTGATAGGTGTACGGATCCCAAATTTGAATCCCCTTGCTTAACACGAGAGCGCTATCGATCACACTTGCAAAACTGTATACAGTCTTTGAAGCTTTATATGAATCCTGACAATCCACAAGACTTGGCATTAAAAACGCACTCCCTCAAAGTCGCAGTGAATAGCATTGGATTTATTACGGGACATTTAGGAACTGAAGATATTCTAGATATTATATTCAGGGAGTTTTGTATTGGAAAATAAAATATAATACTGTTTGTTATTTTTCATTGAATTTGTTGGATACTAGTTATCCTGTTATATAAAATTGATTTTCGTAATTTTAACATGCGATATTCTTGGCATCTGGAGTACTTTTACTTGCCTCTTTTGAATGTGCCACTTTTGCAATGTTAAATGAAATTAATTTGGAAAGTATAACATAACATTGTTACTTCCATTCGTGGAATTCAATCCTTTCTTTATGTAACTGTACGAGTACGTAAGTGTATTTAGATTTCATACTTGTTGAAGATTTTGTTGCTGCTTAATTTTATCACAAGAAGAATCCATTTGCGAAATGAATAAATTTTGAGGCAAGAAGACGCAAATGTAATCTCTCAGTGGTGAACTCTCAAGGGAGTTCAAGAGTTCGGTGTTTACTGGAAACTTTGTTTGTTCTAGTTGTTGCTGAGAGAAAGATGTAGCTCTGAAAAGTAGCATGGACAGGACCAAATGCGGTTACGTATCATATACATAGGTATATGCATGTATGCTGCTTCTAAATAAGCTGCATGCTGCATCAAAAGCAACTTCAATGGAGTAGTTTCGCCGTGCCTATTGCAGTTAATAATGCGCTTAGTTCATCAGGCTTTTAATATAATTTCCTAGAAATACTTTTCCTTCTCATAAACTGCCAAACCAATCAAGTGGTTAAATTCTCAACTGTACATAAATGGTGTATGTCGATTTCCTTCTCGAAATGACATTATAAACATCTGCTACTACAGTTTTTGCAGTACTATTTGCGCATTTCAATATTCAATGCAGCTGCAAATATTGCTTTAGAGCTCATTTATGTAATACGATGCAATTAGATAGACTTACGTGTGTTTGTTTCTCACGTAAAATCGCAGCATTACTAGGAACCGAGCGAGGTAATTTTGTAACTTCACATCAACATCCGGCATCCAGCGAATGACAAAATTCTGGTAGTATTCTCGGAAGGCCTTACTCTCACAAGTTATCGAGAATTAGACGCGTGTGTTTACCAGGCTATTATGCTTATAGGTACCTAAAATTACGCCAACAAAATAACTCGAATTGTTTTGCAATATTTAGTGTAAGTATTGATATCAATTTTACAGACTGTGATCGATGCTTCAATAAATCATACATATAATATTCTTCAGCGTGGTGGAATCTGATCGAGTTAAGATTTGGTAATTCCATAGATATAAATGTCAATCGTTAATGATACAATCGATAAGTATATGACAAGTTTTGAAGTTACAATAATTGCTCCAAAGTTACATAAAGTTGAAATTCCACAGCCAATAAATTTTGCAACGTTGTAAACGATGACAAAACTCTTCTAACCGTGCTTGTAGTAGTGAATTAGCAAAAGCATTACATCGCAAGTAGAAACTTAACTGAAAACACCCACAGTAGGAAATGGAATGGATGCACCTACATAAGTATGTATGGGCGTATATTTTTTGTTTGAATGACATAACAATCGGCTGACGCAACGGAGCATTGATAATATGTGTACAGTAAAAAAGAGAAGACAAAGATTCAAAGATGCTTAGAAAATACTTACCATGAAGACCTTTTTGCATGACAGTGAAAAGGTTTTTATTTCTTTATTGAATTTTTCTTGGTTGCAACCTTTCAAGGGGCACAGCATAGCAGCAGCAGTAAGTCTAAGAAAATTCATCCTCATCTGCAGTTAATAATGTGAGTTTGAGCTATTATTTGTTTGTGAAAATGAGTCAAAAGGTCGTTTCTATTTGGAAGGGTTTATTGTTGGTTCAAGCTGTATTAAACAGTCAGTGTTTATTAAAAAAAAATCAAAAACCCTTTTCATGGTTTGCTAGCTGCAAAGTTTTCTTTGAATTGCTATTCTTTTGAAATGCAATGAGAAACGAAAACATAGTACAAGAGTTTCATGAAGTAAAAGGCAGGAGGGATCAGATCAGGAATTTTTGTTCATTTATGTTATATGTATGAGTTTCAATGAAAGGAGATGAAATGATCAAAATTGAATACCTTCCTATTATTAATTTGAACACTAATTCTAAACATTTCGGGCTAAAGTAAGCAAGCAAATATGTACATGGAACGTTCACCTTCATGCTACTTCATGCTTTTGCATGAAAAACTAAGCCTTTGTGGTCATTTTACCCCAAATCTTCCTAACTTATCTACTACCACATGAATGAATGCGTGCAAAATATATTATACATTTCCTTAGTACATATTATGTATACTAATTATTGCTAACTATTTACTCCTCATATTTAGTTTTGAATGGCTTGTCGAATTTTTTGTATGTGAAAAGTGGAGATGGAACAACATCTGATCCGATTTGACTGCAAAAAAAGTAGCGAAATGGTAGAGCAAAAGTTTCGTAGTTTGACGCTCCTTTTTTTGCTCTGAATTCAATTGCAAGGTTGCTGAAAGTATTGTGTGCATTGAACTTTAAGAGAAACATTTTGTTCTAAGATAAGTATTACATTTATAATGTGCATATTATTTAGATGTTTCGTATTACTTTTCCATCTACGACATCGAGTGATTGACTAACTAAAAAGAGCTGTTTTTTTCGTTCTCGATTGCTGTCTCATGAGAGCTTCTCGTTTGAATGGGTTATCATGTCGGCACGAATTCCAAGATTTATCTTGATACAATCTCTTCCTTGAATTTCTGTCGTTAAAACTTCCAACATGTTGATTTAACGTATATGTATTTGTTACACACGAATGATGTACCTTTCATAGCAGTAGTTTGATTTGCTACATAGAAAGCAGCTGTAACATTTCTAGAATGAAAAAAGTCACAAAAGCTCCCTTGATGTACAGCAAGAGCAACATTTGACGGTGTACAATACCAATACCAGGTAATAGTGGTCGATACAGACGTTTGCAAACGCATATACGTAAACTTTCAACAGACATGACGAATTCAGGAAAAGAGTTTATACCCAAGGGGAAGTAAATGTTGAGAAATAATAATTGTTTAGTTTGTACACGATAATATTAGGAAATGGGCATGTCTTGTGTACAATTTTTTCAGCCATACCATATACAACGATGGACATATGCAAAGAAAATTGAATTGTAAAAATCCAATTCCTAATTTATTGCTTTTCGTGGAATACGTGTCCACAGATTTTTTTGAGAAATTATATAAGGATCATTTCCAGCACGATCTCATACTCAATTTACGATATATCTCATTCTTATGTATTTGACCTAAAATAAAATAAGCTTCCTTCATCTTCTTTCCATCGTATCGTGAACACCCCCAGAAATTTTTCTCACATCCACGCAAACACACACGGAAAAATACAAAGAAATGGTTCGATGAGAGAATGCCATCATACTTATGTCATGTTGATGTTATTTTTTCACAACGTTCATACATAGAAACTGAACATCTTATAGCCTGCACCGTCGTCCTATGCATTGTGTGGCCCTACACGTCCTCGTGCCATATTGTAGCAATAGTAGGTGTATTACTGGAACTGGATGATCATGATGATGAGAATGACTCATTGTCAAAGTCAAGAGAGTTTTGTTGAGCTGTGAGAGAGAATACTAGAGAAAAAAATGCTTCCTTCTTTTTATAATGAATGGGAAGGATTTTTCCTCGTTCCATTACTGTGAGCCACTCTGGCTCTACCCACCATATATTTTCCACCCAACCTTTTGAAGATTGATCCTAATACAATCATCAAAATTCAGGGCCTTCGGCTCTCTCTCTGCAGTTCCATCAATTTCACTCGTTCGTTCATGTATTCACCCTCCCATCCCAAGTAAATACACACGATGAGTTGACGTTGACTCTCATCTCACCACCACCGCACCACTAGTTGTACTAACTTTTCCCATTGCCCCTAGTCCCACATTATTTGTATCTCTACTACTCACTCACTACATACTTACACTCGTTCGTCTCATATGCTTCGTTTTTCAGCTGCGGTTATGTGGGTTCTGCGGATCTAAAAAAGGTACAGCGCATTCTATGGAATAACACCCTGTTAGAATATATAAAAAAAATCTCTCCTTTTTGCGAGAAATGTAGAATAAGCCATCGAAAAATTTTAACCGAAAAGGAGCAAACCCATTTCATGAGCTGTTACTATTCCGGTTTTCTTTTTACAAAAAGGGATCTTGAGCGCAAGAGAATAAATGAAAATGGTTTCACAGAATTAGAGAAATATGAGAGTGTATTATAGAAAAGCACCCTGTATTTCACTTGTACTCTTGAAAACAACAGAGAAATGCTTTCAAAAACCAGTAGCAAAACATTTACAAAGAGTAACAGCATGGATTTTCAGGTTGATCTCAGGCAGGATTGATGCATTTTTATTGCAGAAGAAGCAGATGGAAACCATATGGCATATAATATCTGGTTTATATATACAATCTGTTTTATATCGAAGGTTGTGTATATACATTTTCGTATGTTTTATTAAAGGATAACGGGAAAGGGACCAAAAAATATGTAGAATGTAACGCAATGTGATCTTTCACGGTATGGTGTGCCACTGCACTACACTTACTAATATTGAGAATGGAGTAGGTGGAGGATGAGGATGGATGATGAAATAAAATGCGTATATTTTATTTCATGTATGTTTAGGATCACTATGCCTTATTTTCGGTTGTTGAAAAGCATTTACATTAAAGTCCTTCACTTTTGCCATGTCTTTTTAGCTCACATCCTGCTTTTTAAAGTCTTCTCTCTCTGGGTCGCAGTCGCCGTCATCATCATCTTTGCAACTGACTCGGTATTAGAATAGAGCAAACTACATTTTCCTATATAGCAACTACTGGGTACAGTCAGTACGAGATCACATTGTGACACAATGTACATCTCGTTGTGGAAATGGAATAAAACATGTATAAAGTGATACAATGGCTTCTTCGCCGATTTCACTAGAGAAGCTAGTCAGCGAAAGAGCCAGCCGTCTTTTTTGCTTTTTGTTTGCACACTCCACCAATGCTACAGTAAAAAGGAGTACAGAGAAGCAGCCACTGAGAATCACATCATTTTACTTCTACAGCGCAGATATGTTTTTTTAAGTATAAGTGCTGCTGCCGATTTGTTAGCAGACGAGTCGTGCAGTTTTGCTTGTGTGAGACACAACTCTAAAACTAGCATTTTTGTATTTGAAAACTGTTCTGCAAAAATATCATCAACACCCTCACCATCATCATCGTCATTTCAGAGCAAGAACAAAACTTTTATATAATATTCCAGAAGCACAGCAAATAACCATACACCATCCGCTTCAATATTTTCCACTCTCGTTTACATCTCCTTCTTGTCGCACGAGTGCAAGCAAACAGGATTTGTACGACAAGTCAAGCCCTATACATTTTTTCGCAGCTCTTCAAGAAAACAGGTTTAATACTTTTGTACTTCCTGTAGATTTGTATTGTAAGCCAAATCAAACTACTACTACCATTCCATTCCTTCACGAAACTATTCCATCGTACCCCACATTTTATTCCAAGTTTATCTTCATTCTGTCTGAACCAAGTCAGCTTTCAGTTTTCTTTCCCTCCACCACCTCATCTCGTAATACAAAAAAAAATGCATGCAGTTCTCACGAGGGTTTACACGCGTTGAAATAGTACTGCAAAAAGGATACATTATTTGATCTCGTGATGAGAATCCAGATCAAATATATACCTAAAAAGTCATTTAGTTGGTTTAATGTCGTAGAAAGGCCATTATTGTTGTGAGTCTACCTTGAGTGAAAAATGGGATTATAGCTCTGGGAAAATTGAAACTGAGACACTTGTACTTGTACAGTATATAAATATAATGTAGGTGGAGAATGTGCCCAATGGTCATGTCAGCTTTTGACAACAGTATCGTAAGTCGTGTGTGGTTGGTTGTGGTGCCGAAAGAACCCAACAATGTTTGGCATTTATTTGGTAGCAGCACAGGATCAACTGTAAGATCCGACAGCGAATTGACCAAAGGAGATATAGGGTTTTAAAAAATCCAATTATATAATAAGCACCCAAGCAAACTAGAATCAAGAAAAAGTAAGTACACATAGAAATTCACAGGAGTTTAATAGCCTGACTAGACTTGTGAGTGGTTCTTTGTAGCTGGGACTTGCCTTCGTGAAACCTGTCATGTCATTAACTATCATTATGTATTTATTATGTATTTCATATTAGAGATGAATTAAAACAAGAATAAAAGTGGCGTGTGCTTTTTCTTATCTTTTTTAGCGTGTGCATTCGATTAAAATCGTGTTTTACCACTTTTACAAGAGCAAAATCTAGCGGATATAACTCTCTTTGTCTCTCGTCTCATAAATATAGCTTGTAACAACATTCATGCATGACTACTTTTCCTGGGAATCTTATGGAATTCTTGTGGATAGAGATAATTAATAGCTGAGCAATATTTTCCCCCATTTATGGATGGGAGAAGGGTTGATTTGATGGTTCTAAGAATGTATTTGAAAGTCAGTGAAGCCAGCAATTTATACGAACCTATAGAGCACACACTACGTTGACAATTCCGTTTGACAGTCATGGCTAGTAATTATGTGCTCATTAACAACAAAAAAGGGAAAAGAGTGAGATCAGGTTCATGGGGAGAAAGAGCAGGCCGACAGTCATAACTAACTAAATCTTTTTTTCATTGGGTTGAATAAGCTAAAGGATATATATATAGTGAATATGCGTTTATTTCCCATGTTGCACACCTACATATTTTATGATATTACTCACAGTGAATAGCTACAAAAAAATCATAATCATTCAGATTGAGTACCCACATCTACTAATCATTTTGGCATATCATCACCAACATCATTTTCACCACATGCATAAAATGGAACGTAGGCTTTAAAAAACGGATACACCGCTGCTGAAGGAACTGCTGTGTGCCCAATTTCATAGTGTTTTTATATAGCCCATTCATTCATTTTTTCTTGCTCGTTCACTCCATTTTCTTCCATGTAACCATATGTGGCATTCGCATGGCACGGCAATGATGGCATCACATTATGATGATGATGCTAATGGTACTGCACTCCCCCGTGAGTGGAAAATAAAAGGTAACAGCAGCAGCGGAGCGAGTTCTCGTTTCATTGACACTTTTGTCCACTTGCTCCTTTCCCTAATGCAATATCCCATAATTTGGCTGTAACTTAAAATGCTTTTTTTTTTGCTTTCTGTATTTGATGCACATGCACACACGCAAATAAGGTAAAGGATTTATTTCCACTTATTTCCCGTCTTATTCAATATTCGTAAAGGAGAAAGATATCTGTGTATAGTGCACTCAAAGACAATCATTTTTATGAACTGAATGTTATGAAAAGAAGTCGAGTTCAACACACACACTACTTCTAATGTGTACCGCATATAAACATGTATGTTGTACAATTTGAGATCAACATCAGACATATTTTATTGTATGCATGCACCACACATCACATCTCCCATAATATTGCTTGTTAAAAGGCAATATCCGTATCCTTGTTCTACCGAAAAAACTTTTTTCAATACCGCATGCATTTCGTCCTCGGTGGACACACACACCACCACCATCACCACCACCACAACACCGTGAATTCCGAATACCGTCCATCAGTCTGCCTTTTCCTGTAAAGTAGAGTGAGTGAACGAGCACACAGCATATATAAGTAGAATACAATGTAATATATATGCATTCTTATATTCACTTCATCCATTCATACCAATTTCTCTTCAGAGAAGAGTGAGCCCAACCAGACCAAATGCATTTCCCAACATATACATGGGTGCCAAGTAGAACCTCTCTCTCTCTTGCTCAAAAAACAAGTTTATCCACTGATATATACCGTACCATCATCAACACAAACGTCCTGTTTCATGTGATACCTACCCGTCAGCTATACAGCATACCCCAAAAAAAATTCTCAACAGGGTTGAATGTCTTTTTTTCCTGGCTTAAACTCTGCTCCGTTGGTCGTGGCGGTGTATATGGTGAACTCAGCTCAGCTCACACAATCAGCTCTGCCATAACATTTTCCCTTTACCACTCCATTCCACATGAAACAAGTAGTATAATATATATTTTGTAGAAGGGTCCTATCTAAATATCCTAGCATATTGTGTACACACACACACACACACACACACAACTCCACAATGAAAGCATATAGGCAAAAAAGCAAGACCCAAAAAAACTTTATCTGCGGATCTGGTTCTTGTGTTGGAGTTTTGGTGTCGTAGTCGTATGTATGATACTTACTTCATTGGGGGAAAAGCATAAGTAAACTCGAAACGAGAACATATTGTGATGATACTTTACTTTCATATGCATATAAATGCATAATACTCACATTCATTCTCAAAAAAATTTCTCATCTTTATCCATAATAATATATTTTTCATTAATATCAACATCGTCTTCTGGCAGTCTAGTACAAAACGCACGATAAGAGAAAGATATTGAGAAGAGAGTGAAAGATAATTTTTTTTGGGCATTGTAAGTATAATAATATACAGATAACAAAAATTTATTGCGCACATTTTCATTTGTAAAAAAAACTACTACAAGAAATGTAATATCTCCGCCAATGGCTCTGTTTCCGTAAAGGAATGGTTGTTCTGGTTCAGTTTCGAGTAATGCTTCATTTTTAATTACATTCTTACTTCAACAATCCACAGACAGAGGACACCTTTTTTTTGAAAGTGAAGATTTTGGCAACGGAATCTCAAAGTCATCTTTCATCATCAGAAGAAAAATAAGAGGAGTTGCTAACCCGGTGCTAAATAATATTTTGAAGAGGAGAGAGATAGTCAGTCACAAGTGCACAAGTTTTTCTTCCGTGTGTGGAAATAAAAATGAGTGGAGGAGGGAGATGCTCTTAGACACTAAAGATTATATACTGACTGAAAGGAACATGATATTAGTTTATGCTTACATAAATAGTTGACTTGATAATAATGATGTGGATACAGTGGGTACATTGCTTTCGCATTTCAAAAATATCTTTTTGGAATTAGAGGAGGCACAACCGCTGACTTTGTGGTGCACATGCTTACGTTGCATACGTGAAATGTGTAATGTGATGTGATGTCGATGTGTCAAAAAAATAAGATGATTTTGTGCATATGTGTGTATATAAACTAAGAACACACATATATTCACATGTACTACGTGTATATATATTGTGAACGCTGTATCCTCCTGTAATCTTGTTCTTTTTTGGCATTCACCATCATGGTAAAAATGGATAACTAAAAGTGACACCACGATACTCTCTGGAGCCAAAAACATAGAGAAGCCAGTGTACTCTTCTTCTTCTTCCATTTTTTGGCAGAGAGTTAAGAAAACAGAGTTTGGAAATAGATTGTTTTGCTTTTAAGTTGTAAATTACTCTTCAGGAAAAAAGTGAGATTGAGCTTGAATGTGAAATCATTGACACGGACATTAGCACCTGTAAATTGTTTCAATTTTTCTTGTCTACATATCGCAACAACAAAATACCAAGTCTTTATATTTTTCTCTGTTCATATATATTATTATCGTCAGTCAGTGATAAAAAATAGTTTCCATTCATAAGAAATATGGTGAATGAGAGAAAAATCGATAAATAAGACTTTTCCGACCTTCGTGTGTTTATGCGTATCTACCGTGCTATATGAAAGTTACATATAGTAACTAAGTACTTTCAGGGCATATATATCATCGTAACATTGTGTTTGTACTCACACACACCCGCACCAGATTCTCTCTACTAGTATATATACTACTACAATCTTTATCGTTATCCCAAATCACCTTCATCAACATTTCTCATAGTCATCAGATCACTTTACATCATTTTCCCCTTGTATGACAAAATTACTTCACGTGTATAGTAAGTACCTCAACACAACAAAATTGACAGGCACAAGCCACCAAGGGTAATAATACAGTCATCCCATCAATTTTCTGAACTGAAGAGGAAAAACTACGCGTTTTTTGTATACTAATTTATAATATTTACATTGTGACTACTACGGCGAAAAAACAAACAAAAAGTGTTCCAAGAAATCTATTAGCGTTGCGGTTGTAATATACACATTTACACGTAATATTTGTGCTTCACATTGATCAGCATCTCTATATACGTGGACTGTGTGGGAGTACGATAAAAATGTGACTGTTGCAAAGAGTGAATTGGATTATTTAACTAAAATGACTAAAATGAGTGTCCTATAAAGTCCTATTCTTCTTTGATGAGAATTACAAGACTTAAACAAAACTGACTAGATGAGCAAAAAGCTGACGCTTTAAATCCGTTTAATTCTACAGCATCTCACCAGTCACCATTCATTTTTGTGCATCAAAGCCAACAAGCCGCTTCATGTTGTAGGACTCACTCAATTAAAGCCACAAAAGGCAGTTATTTTTCTGTAGAATTGGTAGAATTTTTCGTTGAATAGAAAAACTAGTAAATTAGCTATTCAACAACGAGCATAACTGTTGAATATAAAAGAAATGTTATATATATAGTATGAAGATAGAACGTATATAACAGCAGGAGGAGCAGACAAGGATATTTATACAAAAAACATATCGTCTTTATCAAATTCAATTGGAAGAGTAGTAGGAGGAAGTGACAGAGTCACCATCATCAACATCAGCAGCGGCTTCGGTGACTGACTCCACAGAATTTTTCCTAACCATAAATAAATATGTATGTACAAATAAGTTAAGTGTGCAGTCTCATCATCATCATCATCATCATACGGTACAGAGAAGTTGTCACTAAAACTTGACTCGCACATTGTCAGCCCTGTATTAAAAGTCTGCTGCTGCTGCTGCCACTTACATATATTACTTGTATGTGTGCAAGCATTTCATGCCCCCAACGTGAACCATTCTAATCAAAGTACTCAACAATTCATTACATTATATATTATTCTTCATGAAATACAATTCCCTTGAAAGCGTGTTTATGAGTGACGACACTTCCTCTTCCCATTCGTTGCATGTAATCAGATTGGCGTGTATCTACATTGAAAAGTGAGTTTTTAGTATAATATACAAAGTAGTAACTATATTCTAATAATATCTACTACTACTACCTATATATATACTTGGAAGTTCGATGTATGTATTATATTGCATATCCATTGTGTATTGTTCACATGAAGCTTAAAAAAGGACAATTGAAACTTGAGTAGAAACTGATGTCATCAACGTGCAGCAGTTAAAAATACTAAGCGTGAAAAGAGAAAACGATACCATATTGATAGAAGACCACACGACTTGATTACGATAAATCAAACGCACAAGCTATAATTATACCCAAGCCGAAGGAATTATGGTAGAAGAAACCATCGTAGACATAAGGACGACCACAGCTACTACATCAGCAGCGTCTGAGACTAGTGCAAGTGTCGTAGACGGCTTAAATATTAATAGCCAACAACACCAGTTTGCACTTGGAGGAGGTTCTGTAAATCCAGAGGAAGGAGGTGATGTTCTATTAGTATCTTCATCCCCTTCTGGAGGTCTCCTGCTGGAAGATATAACTACTAAAACTTGTGTGAATGACAGTGGTGGTGGTGATGACGGTGGGACAGCAAGTGGAACTAGTGATAATAAAATTGCAGAAGAACTCACCAACAGACTCCTAATTTTGAAAGGTAGTCAACAAACTATTGAGCGTGCCAACGTCAACGTCGTGGCTCACCACGCTGTTAGTAATAGTGTAAAAACGTCAGGGTCAAATTCAGCAAGTAATTCGCCAAGTCGAAGGCATCCAGGGGCAATAGGGATTGCTGAGAGAAGTAGCAAAACAGGGTTATCCCTTTGTTTAAATCCTACCATTGTCTCAGGAAATTGTTCTGTGAGTGGTAGTGTCGAAGGACTGAGCACGGCTGGTGCTGCAGTGACTGCAGGTGTTTCAGGAAATGGACAAGATTGTAATCAAGTTCCGACTAATAGTAATAGTGTGTCAAAATCTGCATCCCTCAATTTAAAATCATCAACTAGTAATTCAAATAGTGTTGTTGTTGCTCCGGCTTCCAAAACCTTGGGTAGGAGCATGAACGCGACGTTAAATGAGCAAGAAGAACAGGTAATATATAAGTACATTGACGTATATTAATATATATTACATTTATGAAAAGTTTGCTTATGATTTTGAGCCAAATATGAGGTTTGCTAAAAAAAAAAAAGTATCATGCTTTTTTAGAGTCCTGTTATATGAGTAATGTGAGAAGAAGAGCTCACTGTCAGTACCTAATGGTTTGCATTGCATGCTCCAATGCTGTCTGTTGCTCAGTCGCAATTCAGACAGGAAGGAATACATATTGTGTATTTTTGCCCTTTGCAGAAGCAAGAGATTCAATACGCGTAAAAATCAAAATGCAAAGGCAAAAATTGTGAAGTTTCAAAAAAAAAATTAATACATTTTCTTGATACCTTATTGTTTAGGCCACTAGGGAATTCCTCGAGATAGTGAATGGTGCTCGGGTCAGTAAAGGCTACAGCCCATTATCCTGGCATGCCGGTGTGAAATTCCTAATGGCAAGAAAATTTAATGTTCGACGAGCTTTAGAACTTTACGAACAGCACCAAGAAGTACGAATTGCTGAGGGTCTCACAGCCTTCGATGCGGATTCGGAACCTTTGAAGTCTGAACTACTTTCAGGGAAATTTACTGTGTTGGTAAGTCCTTAATTTTCAAATTTTGATTGAACCACATGTTTTAAAAGAAACGTATCACCACACCACATATATAACTTCACTCTAATTTCTTAACAGCCAACACGAGATTTAGGAGGAGCAGCAATTGCAGTATTCACTGCAAAATTTCATCAGCCCTCTACAATTCCTCATGAGTACACACTAAAGGTATGCGGATTTAAGTAGAAATCTAGAAATAATAGCTCAAAGAATGTTCAAATTGTAAGAATGAAGAATAATAATGATTCTTATATTGTGACCATAATTTTTGTTTGGTTCTATTTCCTATAGGGCGTCGTATATCAGTTGGATGCAGCACTGGAAGATCCTCAAACGCAGAGATCCGGCTTAGTGTTTATATATGACATGAGCGATTCAAAGTATTCAAATTTCGACTATGATCTGAGTATAAAAATCCTGTCACTTTTAAAGGTAAGAATGCATGCACAAGTTTATTGTCTTTCTTTTACTTCGACTGGAGATCAAAGGTTTAGAAATGAACAATAATGCCAGGTCTCCGATTACCTTGCCTGTACTTCCGCGTTTGTGTAGGCATTATGAAAACGGGAAGAAAGAAGGTTCATTGGACGACGACCAATTTGCATACTAAAGTGTCATTGAACAAATCAAGTTCATGCATTTCGTTTCTGCATTCTGGTTCTAAATTTTTTATAGGTATCTTAACAGCAGTAAGTCACGCATCAATGCATTCAAAGTCAAAGGAAAAGGTAGATTTTGTAGAGATTTTTTTAGATGTTTTGTGTATATTTTTTTCTTGCGTGTGGGAGTCCCTTCTCGACGCAGTTGATAAGAAAATTACCCAGAATTATCCAGGAAATGTATATCCTTCTATCTTACACCTACTTCCGATTAGATGTAGTTTTACGGTTCGATTTCATGGAGAGTGAAAGTCCGTAATAATAGTAAGATATTTTGCTATTTGATATATAGTGTATCTCACAGGAACAAACTCACGTGATATTTCGTAAGGATGTTCACATGCTTAAGTTTTGGATCAGATATACATATTATGACGATCAGGCTGTATTAAGTTTTTTTGTGTAGGTGGGAATACGAATAAGATTGCACCAGTTATTTTACATGGTTGATTATAATATACTCATACACTTGCGATATATAATTTGATCAGCAAAAAAATTAGACTTTTACCCCTACATTTTTTATTCATTGCCTCAAAAGATTGCCTTCGTAGATCCTGGACAAATGAAGATAAAAAAATATATACTGGAATAATTTATTGTCTAGCACATTCATTCCCGCCGTTTTATTCTAAATAAAGCGATAAGTAATATACTTTACGACACAATATTTTGCGTCTAAGATTTCTGATACGGTAACATGAAACTTATTTCCTTTCTCCGAAGTTCATGATTGGGGCCCGCTGTGTCTGGTTCTACTGCTGCTAACGCTAGCACAACTTAGAAAAACAAATTAATTCTATATTTGAGCTTCAAACGAACCACGACAAATTGGTGGATATGCATGACATGGTCGTATAGAAGGAAGAAAGAAGAAGATTTTGCTTCTCAAATCAAATGATCGACTTACTTATTAAGGATTCCAAGAAACGGTCTCTCCTTCTCATTCAGAAAGTTACATACATACATAAGATATAAACTATAAGAGTCTAGAGACATGTACATGTACGTATACACAATACAAAGTACAACCTAGAATCCATTTTTTTGTAGGCATATATAAATTATGTCCTAAATTTTCCAGCGTTTGATCTACACTTAGAATATCTTTCAGCCACTCCACTTTGCAGGATCATATACTATCCTACATCTTTTAGTAAGCTACCTACAACCTATATTCACTGCATATTATTTTATGAGTGTATATCATTTCATTACTTTTTCTTACTTGTAGGGCGAGACTACAAGTTGCTTCTTTAGATAAAGTTTTAGTTTTTATTGATCAACACTACTTGCTCAAAGGGCTCTTGCTCTTGGCTTGGCTCGTCGTTACATATTTCATATACGAAATATGATGTATGTATATATCTATGCAGTACTTGAGTGAGAGAGTTCCATGAAACGTGAAGAATAATGAAGTAGTACGAGCAAACTCCAAGACTCAAGTACTGCGATGAAATATTAACAATTGGACATTATATATTTAAAAAGCAAAAGAATATTATTTATGTACATACAATACAAATGCATATCTACATAAGCCAGTTTTATCAATTAGAATGTTCCATAATTAAGCAGTCATTTCCGCGCATTACTACATACTCACGTTGTGTAATGTGATTTTTGATGTGATTACACAACATGCCACTATACTGACTATACTCCTCCACTACTACTCCAGCAAAGGAGTTGTTAGCAAGAGGCCCAAGCAGCTTCGCTTTTTTGTTATTGGGTTAACATGAATTTTTCACCATCCTCCAATAATGTTGTATTGTAGATTGTACCTATTGAATGTGTTTGGAGAAAGGAGAGAGAGAGATGTGAATAAATTTTTGTTTCTCATATATAGGGTGGATATCCAGCCAGGCTCAAGAAGGTTCTAATTGTTACGGCTCCTCTCTGGTTCCGGGCTCCTTTTCGTATTCTTCGCTTGTTCGTACGGGAGAAACTACGTGACCGAGTTTTCACAGTCAGTCTACCTCAGGTTGGTGAACCAAGTGCATTGAACGTTTCTCTCGCTTCTGTTTGCTTTTTTAAACTTTTGCCAAAAACGTAAGAAAAGGGTATATATATATATGATATGACTAACGAATTTGGTTTTTGTTTTCTTATGCTTTGTCTAGCTTGCAGTTCATATCCCTAATCACTCACTTCCAAGATCACTAGGAGGACAACTCCAGGTAAATCATATCGCTTGGTTGGATCGCTGTCGTGATATTCTAAGTTCCTCAGATATTTGGAGTGTAATTACTGACGAGCCAGTACAGGTGCAAAGTAAAAGCTTGCGGGTAAGTATTCAAACTCTAAGTCCAAAAAACGTCGATCATTTTTATTTTCCTTTCTAATTTTAAATTAAATTAGATGGGACAAAATTTACATTCAATTCAATTCAATCAAATTTAATTCATGCTAATTTATTTAATCTATTCTCCATCCTTTTCCTTTCAAACAGGAACTCGGTGGTGGCTCCAAGGATGACTCGGAGACGGCAGATAAGGAGGTGGAAAGTTTGTCTAATGGCATGACAAGGAAAATGCGGAGAAACGGTACAGACTCAAGTAATAAACTGCACCTTTGTCACAATCTGAGTAGTATGCATGCATGGACACTGATTCCACTTTAAGTATAAACGTATTCATTCTTCTTTTGTACCTAATCATCCCTAATATAAAGTATCATGTTTCAAATATCAATGTAGAACAATATGCATGATCCCTTTACTTTACTGCATGAGTCATATACAAGAATGAACATGTCTATCCATATCCATCATACCTTCATACCCTATCCGATGGAACATGAAAATGGAGGTAGGCAGTATTATTAGAAGGATTAAGTATGTATTTAGATAGGGAAATGTTCTTTATAGTCGAACAGAGAGACTACGAAGCGATATAGGATGCAGTTTAGATTATGTTAATCCAAGCAGCCAACGCATCGTTCTTATCAGAAGAAGAAACCAGCCTTATCTGCATAATATCAAATCAACTCCCATTCAATCAAGTCCTAGTTTTGTTGCTTGGATAGTCAACGGATACTCGCTTAGTTGTTTGTCGCACGTTGTTACGCACAAAAGTACACAATTTGTCCTGCAATTGCATGCGTTGTTATGGGCTGTCAGATGGGCAAAAAGTTAAAGTATATTTTTTGGGGTGGGTGTTTTCGCAATAATGATAATGAAAAAATTCGGTTTGGAATGGCTACAGGGCAGTCAACCCCCTCTCCTGTGCCACATTCTTCAGGAAGTAGCGGATTTTCAGATGATGACAGCTTACCGTTTGAAGAGCGGACTGGATTAACTCTATTAGATTTTGTAGCACATTTGAACCAAAAGAGCCGTCGGGGATTACTAGATGAATATACCGAGATTGTGTCAAAAAATCCGGAAGGCTCATTCAATGTCTCAAGGTATTTGGTGTTTTATTTATTACTGACGATGAATTGGGTGAATGAATGAGGATATTTTTGTTGGGTAATGTGATCAAAGTGATTATCTATTTTGTTTTAAAAAATATTAATTTTATAGGCAACGAGGAAACGTGAATAAAAATCGGTACAGCGATGTTTTATGCTTTGACCATACTCGTGTCGTGCTGACACCTGAAGGAGAATCAGAGTCTGATTATATCAACGCAAACTTTGTTGACGGTTACAAACAGAAGAATGCTTTCATCTCGACACAGGGCCCACTTCCAAGAACCTTTGGAGATTTTTGGAAAATGGTTTGGGAGCAAGTTTGCGTTGTGATTGTGATGACCACTAGGGCTGTCGAGAGAGGACGAACCAAGTGTGGACAATACTGGCCACCTGATAAGGGATCGTCGGTTACTCATGAAGGGTTTAAGATTGAAAATACGGATGTTGAATCACAACCGGATTTTGCACTGACGAGACTTAGAGTAATTAATTCAAAGGTAAGAAAGAATAATATTATGGAATATGCACGATATCTACTAAATGCAGTTGCAATTAATACAATTAACGTAATTTCAATTTTCAGACCGGTGAAATAAGGAGCATTACGCATTTGCAGTTTTTGTCATGGCCAGACTACGGAGTGCCGTCCAGTGCGGATGCTATGTTGAAATTCTTAATGGCAATGCGGTGAGGAATTTAATCTTTTTTCTTCATAATCGGTATTTTCGAGTTGAATAAAAGGGGTTTAAATGTTATACTATATGTGTGTCAGGGAGGAACAAATGAATCGGGTAGGCGATTTAGCTACAAAGTGGGATGGGCACGCACTAGGGCCACCAATCGTCGTTCATTGTTCTGCTGGAATTGGAAGAACAGGTAAACAAACATGATATTATTGTATTATTATGGTTGGGTCGTACGTGAGTAGTTAAAAATTAAAATGTTTTGGTGTGTGTCTAAATGTCTCGGGTTGGCTATTTATTGCAGGAACACTTTGTACAATTGATATTTGTATTAGACGTCTCAACGATCAAGGCACCGTGGACGTTATGGGTACCGTCGAGAGAATACGTAGTCAACGAGCGTACAGTATTCAGGTTCCCGAACAGTACCTCTTTTGTCACGCTGCTGTTATAGAGTATGCAAAGTCAAAGAACCTGTTATCAGAGTCACAATTGGATGGAATGCCGGATCTTCTTGCAGAAGGTGATTCAGACTCTGAATGACTATGGTGGTTTTCTTAACCACCCTTATTATGTTGATATACCTAATTAGTATTATTATTTACAGTCACAACTTTTGATTATTATTAACCCGGTTAATCTGTTCGGTACTCGGTTTACATTCTCATTATTACAACCACTACATTACGCTATATATATATATTCTTATTGTTAGGTCCATCTTGGTTACGGTTAGGATAGTATGTTGGTGTATTTATGTATGTATATCCCCTTTCCTGTTAGTCAAGTCAGATTAGGAAGGGAATTAACAAACGTGTTGTTTTTTTTTCGATAAGATGTAGAATTTGATAGGAAAATTCACCTCGGTTATGCGTTTTGCTTTGCTTATAATTGAAAATATTATGTCTTGGTTAGATAACGAAACTAGTCGATTAATCAGTTTTTGACATTATGGTGTTTTCAAGATTTCTTTCGATGAAGCGATACAATATACAATGACTAAATCGTTGAAAAATTTAAATTTAAGATGAGCTCAGTAGAATATGTATATTATGATTGATGACCTAATTACTTTTACATGACAGAGTTAACTAGTTTTGATCGGCATCCTACAGGAAACGAATACATTGATGATTGATGTCACAAAGTTTTGGAACGACTTTTAATAATTTAATGGCTTGTGGACTACATGGACAGGTATCTAAACAAAATCCTAGCTGAATTTCCCAACAACTAATGTTAAGGATATTTCGGTTTTTCTTGTCAAGTTTTCGTTTTTCCACCTTCCAGAGTCAGTTCAGGGGAATTTACTTACGATTCTTTTGTATTGTATTGATTGTCAATTCTCCTCCATTTGATACTACTAGCTCAGTTGGTTATAGTCTATATCCATATTATGCAGTTATATTAGTTATAAAACTCTGTCAGAAACATAAAAACTAGTCAAAACTATTGTCACCTTTCGGACAATACTGGACGCTTAGGTTGAAAATTGGCCCAAAAATTTTCAGAATGTCTTCTGTAAAAATGTTTAACCATCTGTAAATTAAGATCAGTTTAAAAAAGATCCAATTATTGAGTTGTGACTGACCAAGAGCTTTTTCTACTTCTACTTCTACGCTGTTCTACATTCTACTCATACTACAACACTACAAGGTTATTATATCAACTGTACTTTATGTGTATAAAAATGTATTTCTACAAACAGTGAAATCTGAGGCTTTCTTTTTTCTTATACGGACAATTTCTTAAAAGTTACCTCGTAAATATGATATTATATTATTGTATTAATCGTGAAATCTCTATATATATAATACTGAGTTTATTAGCATGGTTAACCAACTTTTCTTACCGACCGTGTAATTTATGTCGACTAAACTACATGACTAAATAATACTTTTACGTACTTTCTGTACGTATTATAATAGACTAGGAAATATTGAAACTTTTTATGTGACATCCTACTACGAACCATAACTTGGAATATGGAAGTCTAATATTGACATTATATTTCCTGATGAAAAACAGGAAACTGGAATCATTTTCTTAATCAAAGCTCTCTTTTTCCTACTACTGGTGTTGTAGAGATTGTGTAGTGACAGAATATATTAAATTACGTACTATATATATTAAATATTGTTAGTTAGTTAGTACATCCGCAGACAGAATAATCGGAAGTTGGATGGTTCTGTTTCTAGATCTAACATGATAAGAGGTTTATTGTATTCGACGGTTAGGAAGTGGATAAATATTTTTAGGATGGAATTTAGACGTAAGAACATATTCGTTTATCATGTTTTTTTTGTTCGTTTCAAAGTATTGAATCGAAATAAAGATATACTTGCCATTAGAATTCTCTCAAAAGTATATTTTCATATTTAGAACGGGCGTCATAATTTACCTCAGGAAAGAAAGAAACAACTAACATACCTCTCCAAATCATAAATCAAGTCTTGTCATGCGTTACTTTTAACATATTTAATGAAGTATGAGAAATTAATTTATTTTATAGTACATAAATGAAACTACTAAATGCGAAAGATGAAGTAAGGAACATTGTGAGAGAATTACTATATTTAGCTTTCTTATATATGCGAGAAGTGCATGTGTCATTGCGTTGCGTTTTGTATTTAAGAGCAACTAACAAAGTTTGAGTTTTTATAAAACTTGAATGACTGCATGCAAGTTGAGTTGGAGTTTACTCTTGGCTAATATTTGAAATTGTAATGTCGTGTTTGAAAACTATTTCTGATCTAAATGCAGTTCTAATAATGCTTTTACTAATTATATTTACTCTATTCGAATGAGTTTTTTTTCTACATTAAACGTTTTTAGTTTTAATCTTTCAACTTTGCATGATTGTATTTTCACTTCAACATTTGTCAATTATTTTTTCAGGATCATTGATCTAAACCAGTTGACTTGTCCTCGTCCACATCGTTAGATGCTGCTAATCAATTAACTTGGTCGATTTGATTTCTTGGTATGCCTAGCCGTATTATCAATAATTGTTTTCCTTCGACTGCTGCTGGATTTGTAGTTGTTGTTGATTTCAACTTCGTTATGTATTATTCGCGATTAAAATGTTATGGTATGATTCACGTTTTATTTAGTTGATGCTGTTAGTAGTATTTATTATTTGGATGAATTCGATATTCGCTTCTTCTTATATAGAGTTTGAAAACTGATTAGACTAAATAGATACTTCCTGTAACAATCGTAGCAATACGTTGGTTGGACCGTTTGTTCACCTTTTGAAAATGGATAAAAAGTGCTAATTATTGCTTGTCCTATTTGTCATTTGCATCATTTGTACTGAATTATCTCATAAACTGTGTACATTAATTAATTATTATTGCAATTCCTTTTGCATAGCTATTATGGATTGTATGCTTTTTCAATGACGGATATTTAACTAGCATATATATATTATATGTACTTTGACTATAAAGCACGCAGACAAATTAGTTTATGGTACAAGAGAATATTATGTGTAATCAGTATTACTTGATTTTAGCCATTATCGAGTAAATTATATAGGAAGAGGATCCCTTGAACATTGCTCTGGTTTCTTACAGAAAAATATCAAAATTGAGAACTACGGAATATAGAGCACCCTGTGGTCAGTTATGATGGATTTGTGTAATACAAACTCTTTGAATCTCTTTTCATAAAGGAAGAATGAGCTACTATATACTTTGTGCTAGAAAACATAGTCACAAACATAATATACATTATATGTAGTAAATGATATTTATTGTTTATAAAAAGTACGTAAAGAGAGTCAGTCAGTCAGGTTAATGTAGCTAGAAATAAATAAATTATAAGCATGAACCGTAACTTTAAAAATTATACGACAACATGTAAAGCGGCTCGGCTCTTCTTAAACATAACATGTCATATCAGAACTCACCGGTTTGTATGTAAAGATAAGTAATAATTTAGGTATACGTTTTAGTATTATATGTTTGAAGTATGTCAATTTTGATCTGAACTGCGAACTGTGAGGGGATTTGAAAGAAATACTTACAAATATATTCAAACAACTTTTTCTTAGGACTGATGATTTTTTGTTTGGATTTGGATTGTATGAATAATATATTTAGATAAAATGTTTTTAATGAAAACGTTTTACTAAAAAAAATCTCATCTTTGTAAGTATCCGGTACGGTTAGATTAAAGTTGCAGTTTTTTGGTATTTGTGTAAAATTACTGTTTGTACAGCAGGGAAAGCCAGTCATATATTAATAATAATTTTGTGAATGAGAATGTCCAAATACTTAGCGAGTTTAAGTAGATATTATTTACTATTAAACTTCGATTTCAGTTATATATGTGATTTAGAAAGAAGGATTTAGTGCGAGTTTTTAGTACAAGGAAAAAAGTATAAGAGATTAAATTAAAGCCAGAGAAAAATCCTATTTATTGTATTGTATTCAACAGACCCGAAAATTACAAATTAATTTTTACATGTATACGTGTTACATATATAACGTATAGTATAACAATTTACCTTTGTAGCCGCATGAAGAAACGCATACAAATGTGAACTTTTTGCAAGGGTAAAAATCTTTTGGAGTTTGGCACTCCACTCTCATAATTATATATGAAATACTATAACTATAAAATGTGTAATAAAGAAACTAAAAAGAAAGTCACTCACAGAATAACATTTTTGTGGATTTGGATATCATAACTCAAGCATGCTTGTTAATAGCAGAGATTGGTAACTTTTTTGAAAAGTTACAGTTACAAGTTAAGTTACAGTTAAGTTACATAACTGTAACTGTAACTTGTAACTGATCGAGTATCCAAATGTAACTTGTAACTGTAACTTGTAACTGAGCTTGTAACTGAATGTAACTGTAACTGTAACTTGTAACTGAGCATGTAACTGAATGTAACTGTAACTGTAACTTGTAACTGAGGCTGTTACAAAATGTATGACAGACAGAAATGTGATAAAATTCTTTATAATTTCAATTTTAAATTGGCTAGTTTGGAAGGCTGCAATTGTAGCTGGGTCCAGTAGCATGTATCCATACTATTTCAGAGCGTATCTGGCAGTCAGAGATGGGTAACTTTATTGAAAAATTACAGTTACAAGTTAAGTTACAGTTAAGTTACATAACTTGTAACTGTAACTTGTAACTGAGCTTGTAACTGAATGTAACTGTAACTGTAACTTGTAACTGAGCTTGTAACTAAATGTAACTGTAACTGTAACTTGTAACTGTAACTTGTAACTAAATGTAACTGTAACTGTAACTTGTAACTGAGCTTGAAACAAAATGTAACTGTAACTTAACTTGTAACTAGAACCTTCCAGTTACCAATCTCTGGTTAATAGAAAGAAAGTAGAAACAGCAAAAATGTGATGCGATTTCCTTAAATTTGGGGTAATATGAAACTTGAAGCATACCTTTCCATTTAACCTCTACAAAAATGCATACTGCGTATTGTACATATTTATGTGATTCGTCAACTTAGTAAAAATTACTTTAAAAAATAGGAGATGTAAGAGCAGTTTATCGTGATTCAGTAATTCGTAATGACAATGTATCTCTTCATTCCTTCAAAGATACTACTACCAATAGAGTGAACCCTCCTGCTTTCCAGCCGTCTACTACACAACAGCAGCAGGTACCAATCACTGGAGTAAGAAAAGGTCCTGGAAATGATAAGACTTTGAAGTCCAAGCATACTTAATTGTTTAAAATAGCCGTTAGTGTAGTATTAAATTGAAATCGTTTCAATAAAGTCAAGTAATAATATGAGTTATCCAATTTAATCATTTCAATTTCAATACTTTTCTGTATTATAATCAAGGTAATTGCATCCATTTTTTGTCATTAATTAGTACTCAATTAAAAACTCAACTATGCAAAGCCATTTCGTTCAAAATTTAATTATTTCGGAGGTTTGCCAATTTTGTGCAAAAATGACTTTTGTCGGGGCCTGCGGGGAAGACGGTTGCATGTATTGACTTTATTTTTTCTCTAAAACACTCTTAATCGCTTTTCCCAGGTAGTGTTTTCTTTGGTTTTTCAATTTTCAATACCGTTTTGGCTATAGAAAATCTCAAAGTTAGTGATGGAGATTCTAACAAACCTGGTTTCACAAAATAAATTATAACGAAGTTTGAGCTTTAGTTCGTGAGTATTAGAACTTTGAGCAACTAAATCATCATGCCAGTCTTTGTCCCTAAAGCATTCAACCATGTTCTTGAGACTTTCATTTTCTCGAACTAGTTTGCTAATTTTTGTCTTTATTCCTTCGGTCTGTGTAGTTAAGTCTCGGTTCTTTTTACTCGATGATATTATCATCTACTATTGATGGTTCAATATTATTTTAATTGATGCCATATTAATTTTGTAGTTTTTATGCACTAATCTAAAAAAAAATTGCATTTCATTTCGGCACCCAGACCAAGTCTAAAATTCCAAGTCGAATGCTCTTCTGCCCAGTCATGCTCAAAACTACCTTCGTTGCGAAGCCTCAGTCGAATAGAGGTATATAATAGAATCTGTTATTCTCTATTCTCAGTCGGGAAATGTAAAGTCACAGACCCATGCGAGTGTCGCCTAACCCTAAACCCAATACATACTGGATATCTATGGAAATACCTTCCAAAAAAAGGACAAGGGGATGAATGCAATAACTTTACAACTTTGTGATGTGTTGGTTTCAAACTTTCTGCGACTTCCTATTCCACACACTAAACTCACAAGAAAGTCAAGGTCCATTTACTGAATTTTGTAACTGTATCCTGCGATTTATTGCATTGTTGAATTTATTAAAAAAAATTCCTAAACTGAGTCTTGGATGGGCGTTTAATGAATGAGAACTACTGGTGACTGGAGCGTGTAGACTAGCGGTAGATCAATTTCATACAGATCAGGATATATTTATGGAGACATGGTATGACCTTCATAATTCTAAATAAATAACACCCTGCGTAAACTGTAGTAACGAACCATAGTTTGCAAGAGTTGTAGTCATTTGTTTCATGCTGGAGGATAGGATTCAAACAAGGATGGAAAGCCAGATTTTGAAAGGGATGCCGATACTGAACCACAGGATGAGCCTGAGGAAGGCACAATCAGTGGGAATGGGACATGCAACTTTCCCATCCTCCAAACTGATTCCTCCATAGACCCGAATACGGAAGATTTTACTATCGAGATCATCAATGAAGACTTTTTAAATAGTGATACGCTTCCTAGAATCGTAAATGAAACTACAAAGTTCAACTGGGCAGACTGGAAGAAACCTTGTTGGAAATCTGAAAATGGGTCTGGAGATTATAGCAATTTGAAATCCGCATCATCTGTAAAGTCTTTTTATAGAAAGGGATACCCGGAAAGAAGAAATACAAGTTTAAGTGCATTATGGAGGGTACAAAAACTGACATTTTATAGATTATAAGTTTCATAAACTACAAGACGACACAGTGTGATAAGATAGATTGTACTGGACTTTTCAGTACCCGACAGTTCGCCAAAATGTGTATGCATACCCCATTATGGCAAAACATAGTAATTCGCTTGCCAAAGCTCGTACTCAAAATGAAAAACTGAGACGTGAACTGGAGAAACCACCAGAGGGTGGCCGACTTTCAAGTGCTGATCACAAATATAGTCTACAGTCTTCGAATCTTGATCCCAGGAAAAGTCAAGGTGGTGGTGGTGGACACAGTAACAACGCGGCTGCCTCGGGTGAAGTTAGACGGAAAACTGCGAGTAGATTGCAGTCCCTCGGAGACACTGGGGAGCGACCAAGGATGAGTATGGGTGGAGTCAGTGGAGGGTCTAGTGTGGGTGACGATGCTAGGCGAAAAAGCATAAGGCAAAGTAAGTTCTCCACAACATCCCTGATTTCTTCGCTGACGACGAACCCGGTATTGAATTCTATCAGAACGCATAATGAGGATGTAGAAAAAAACAAGACATCAACCAAATGCAAAAAATGTTGCAGATCATGCAGGAAAAGTTGTACAAAATGTGTCACATCATACAGATGCACTTGCGTCTCCTTTTTTGTTTCTGTAGCAGTGGTAATTGGTTTGGCGTTGACTGCTATTATATACCCTGTTTATAAAGCCTTGACTTTTATAAATGACTAAGAATGATCAGGACCAATGACAAAGACACCAAAATAAATCAGCAATTATATTCTACCAATGATCAAGGTGTGAGATGATAAAATGACAAATTTAACGACCCGCAATTTTTTAAACTAATTAAATTACTGATGCTGCGTCATTTAGTGGTTTATGTTTTAACAGAATCATTTAATGGTCACTATTTGTGGCTTCTTACAACCTGCATAAATACTTTTATAAAACAAAATTTGATTTGGTTTAGTTAACTACAACTTAATCTGCACCTTTCCCAATGACTTTGGAATATTGATGCTATCTAGTGTACGGGTTACCATTCCAGTTGCAACAGTTACGTTATTTTCACGAATTGTAAATGGCTGACCCATTGTCATTGCCATTTGTTTTAGCAATGTAAGTTGAACGGTGGCATGTTCACCTGGCATCAACATGTCCATAGGAGGAACGAGATCTAAACGGCATTCAATGTTCCAAGTACGACTGAATAATTGTTGTTGGTATTTCGACATTACAGGTTTCCTTCGCCCTCCTTCCGATCTAGTAAGAAAGTAAATTGTGGCTTCATATCTGTTGCCCAAATGTTCACTACCTTCGGCACACAGGAGCATGCCAGTATGAACGGATTCTAATTTCACTCCTCGTAAAAGGACTCCAATGTTATCTCCTGCTTGAGCTATTGGCACTGATTTCTTGAAAATATGAATGTCGCCGGCAGTAGTTTTTATTTTAGATTCAAATCCCATCAGCTCTAGCGATTGATTCTTTTTAATTGTTCCCCTCTTCACGGTTCCAACAACAACAGTCCCCCTCCCTGGAACCAGGAAGCTGCTATCAATAGGGACTAGCACGGGAGACTGAAAATCTCGCGTTGGAAGTGGAATATATTCATCCAACACATCCATCAGTCTATAAATACAAGGTTCTCCAAACTCCCCTTGATCTCCATTTAAAGCTAGCAAAGCTGATCCAAATAAAAAGGGTGCGGAGGAACCATCATATCCAAAGTCCGTCAAAAGTTCCCGTAATTCTAATTCGACTAGATCAACAACGTCCGTCTCAACAATGTCACATTTATTAATGAACACGATTATATTTTCCACCCCAACTTGCTTTGCAAGAAGAAGGTGCTCCACCGTTTGAGGCATCTGTCCATCAGTTGCAGCAACGACCAAAATGGCAGCATCCATTTGACTTGTTCCACTAATCATGTTCTTAATATAATCCGCATGACCTGGACAATCCGTGTGGGCGTAACACCTCTTGTCAGTTTCGTAGTTAACATGGGCAATGTTTATAGTGATACCTCTCCTCTTCTCCTCAGGAGCCTTGTCTATTTGGTCATAGCTCACAAATTTGGATAACTTCTTCTTCGACATGACCTTCGTGATGGCAGCCGTGAGAGTAGTTTTGCCATGATCTACGTGACCAATAGTACCAACGTTAATATTCGGTTTATGAATTGCTGGTTTTGTACAGTAGCTGCTTGCAGTCTGAAACACACGACCAAAAAAATAAAACGTTATTATACTCAAACACATCACATCCAACAATGAAAATCAACAATTGCGTGATCATATCAGCAGCAAAACAATTTATATGTATTATCCCATACCACATAAAATGGATAACTGCTAATAATTGGCATGCAGCGTGTTAGTTTAGAACTTGACCCCACAAGTGATGACAATTCCGTAAGTATCTTCAGCATTTTCAAAAATTATACAAACCACGGATGACGGATGCCGGGAGTCAAGTACAGAGAAACTCTAATCGTAAGTTACTGAAAATACTTTCAGCTTTCAGTATAAATTTATTACCACTTGAGTAACACTGAATAGCTTACAACTTTAACCACTTATTTTTTAAAACAGATAAATAAATGCTTTTAATTGTCAAAATCTGTAATAAATTACATTTTAGCCGAAAAGTGACCAAAACCAAGTGAAACAAAAAAATGTTTGTTTTGATATTGCATATTTACTTTACACTTAAGCACAATATTATTTTGGTGTATCTTGCAACGTGATGATGAAGATTAGATGCTTTCGCGCAGCTTTTCACTTGATTATCTGGGACAAAAAGGAGAAAAATATACATATATGCAAATGCACTCAAAGTTTCGTTGGACCACGACCATACAATCAAGATCACAAGTTGTCCATTTCATCATTCACATCGATTGTTATTGTTGAAATACAAAATCGTCTTTCTTTCATTCAATTATTTCAATTCAATCAAATCTAATCTTCCACATCCACATCTAATTCCAGAAATATTTACAGTGGTGTATTATCCATTTTGATTGCCAATCTGCCCTTTCATTTTTGCGGCCAAGTTCCGGTTCCGGCTAAAGGTGAACAATCGTATTTTGACAAAAAGCTGATAGTGGCATCGTATATTTCAAGTTCAGATCAAATGTCCGCTTAGCCGGTAAGTTGTAAAAGTGCTTGTAACATGTAACTGATAAGTTGTCTTGGCGTGGTATCATTCTAATTGAAGAACTTCAATCATGGGTTTCTTTGCTTTTTGAAATAATGTGATTTTTTGTGCCGTTTGCAGTCTTTGGAATCCGACCGTTTGGACATCCATTTGCTAGCAACCTCTTGTGTCAGTTGTTACTGACTTTGACGGAAGGAACACCTTACATTTGTTGGAGAGGTTACTGAAACACTTGAGTATCAAAAAACACTAAAACAATACTTTGGCTCGTCTTTTAACATGCTTTTGTTTAAAATTAGGAGGAGTAAGAGGCGAGTTTCAGCTCTAAATTAATGCCTTCCATTTATTGTTAGAAGGAGGTACGCGACGTGACACTTTATACGAAAATGCATCGAAGCTTGAAGCTAAGAGGTTTACTCAGCACAAATTGGCAACAGCTTTCTCATCGGGATGCCAATTTTCGATGTATCTCTAAATCACCGGTGTTTAGTGTAAGTTTTACCAATTACTTGAAACAATACAATCTAAAGACTAAATTGTTGCAAATAAGGTTGGCAAAATTGGTGAAATGATGCTTGACTTTAATTTTAATGTATTTTTATAGAGAAACTTTGGGACAAGTCAGTCTTTGTATAAAGGGTCCACCCCTATGAACACAATCGTATTATTTGTTCCTCAGCAAGAGGTGAGCAATTAAATATTATGGATACTTTTAGAAATAATAAGCTTGTAACTGTTTCAAAATTTTCAAACGAAATGATATGATGTGCTTTTGTACGTGACTTTCAGGCATGGGTGGTAGAAAGAATGGGCCGTTTTCATCGTATTCTTGAACCTGGCTTGAATTTCCTAATTCCAATCGTTGATAGAATCAAATACGTTAATAGTCTGAAGGAAATAGCTATCGATATTCCCAAACAGTCAGCCATTACGAAAGGTATTTCAGTTATTTTTTTTTAAATTAGTAGGTGTTCTTTTCGGGCTGCAAATGTATGTGTGTATTTTTTATTTGTAGACAATGTTGCCCTTATCATCGATGGTGTTCTGTATTTAAGAATTAAAGACCCTTATAAGGCTAGTTATGGGGGTAATGATCCTAAATTTTAAACAATACTAATTTATGTGCGTGAACTAAACGTAAACGTATTTAATTTACCCTAATTTTGCAATTCTTTGTTCATTACAGTTGAAGACCCCGAATTTGCCATCACTCAATTAGCCCAAACTAACATGCGGTAAGTGTAAAGATGGCTCATTTAATTCTAACGGCTGATTTATGTTAGGAGAATTAAGCAAGGTATATTTAATACAGTTCAGAAATAGGGAAAATGTCACTGGACACGATTTTCCGTGAACGAGAAACTCTTAATACTGGAATCGTAGAATCGATAAATAAAGCTGCCGATGCTTGGGGCATAGCTTGCCTACGTTATGAAATTCGTAAGTTATCTTGATTTTTAATGTATGAATAATATATTTGGGATTTAGCAGCTCTAGAGTCATTTATTTTTCCACTTAAGGTGACATCAAACTTCCTACTAGAGTTCAAGAGGCTATGCAACTGCAAGTTGAAGCTGAAAGAAGAAAACGGGCTCAAATTTTGGAATCAGAGGGTATCCGTGAATCAAACATTAATGTTGCGGAAGGTCAAAAACGAGCCAAAATATTATCTTCTGGTAATATTTGACAGTACAGTTATTTAAATGATTTTCTGCAATTTTCGATGCATAATGCTTTATTTAATATAAAAAAAATTTCCAATATTTTAATTACAGAGGCGGAGATGCAAGAGAAAATTAATTTTGCAAAAGGTGAATCTGATGGAGTGATTTTGAAAGCTAAAGCAAGAGCTGAAAGTATCGAAAGAATAGGAAAGTCATTAGCTAAACATTCAGGACAAGATGCTGGATCCCTCATTGTTGCTGAGCAATACGTGACAGCTTTTCAACAATTGGCTAAAAAGACGAATACTTTACTCTTGCCTTCAGATGTTGGAAATGTCTCCGGCATGGTTTCACAGGTACGTCAATGTAGTAGTGTGTTAACTCATCAATTCATGATTCTTGTTGTTTTGAGTTCAACAATGTGTGACATACTTTTTTTAAATATCGGCAGGCAATGACAATTTACAAACAACTCTCAAAGACTCAGAACCCCAGTGTCAATGATGATGGATTAGAAGAATATTTTAGCGATGATGAAGAACTGAAAAATGCCCGTTCCACCAATAAGCAGAATGGCAACGCTAGCGTTAAAAATAATACATCAGGCTAAATTATACGTAAAACCTTATGACCAATTGGCCTTCTATTCATTTATTTAAAAATCTTGTAATAAATAATTATTATTCATATTGCATGTACAGGTAGCGTTGGTCAAAATTATTTTGAAAATAAGCTTCTTGTTTGTAGTGTATTACGTTGTTGTCGATATTCATTACTGACTCCTTCCGGTGACTTAGTTTATTGTTGTTCTTAGATTATTTATATCTCTAAATTATTATTTAAACTAAATTTATATTAAATATTATTACCGTATTGCTGATGATAGTTTGTGTGAAAAACTTGTGATGTTGCTAATAATAATTAAAAACAGTTCACTCTGTTGTCAGTCTTACATGCTAAAACGTTTACGTTATTGAACGCACTTGTCAGCAAATCTCAACAAACCGAATTGTATTACTCGTAGCTCATGCTTTAGATAAAAATGAGAAAAAAATATTGTTCTAGCTGTTCATCTATACAATGTAAGGCATATGTACTTGGTATGATACCATTGATACCACTTTAAGATACGGGCAATCCAAGAGCACTCGCAGCTTCCTCTTTGAAAGTCTTATCCTCAAAACTTGATGCCGGAATTGGTTGTGGATCTGTCAAACCTAGCACGTCTTCAGCATTTTTCTTGGCATTTCCATGACTCGCACGTGTTGAAGTGGTAGTAACAGTTGTAGGTACCATCAAGGCTTCCTCTAGCTGAGCTGTATGTTTTGTGCCGTTGAATGATCTTAAGTGTACCTGTATTAGATTGAAGTATAAAAAAAAATGATCATCCAGAAGTTTTGCTTAAAACAACCTAAGATTATGTACCACATAGACTAAGCAATACCATAATGTGCAGATTGACTTCATCGCTGCGGCTCAAGTATGGAAAATTGCCTCCACTCTTTAAATGTGCCAACTTTGCGTCTGTGTAATGTCTATTTAGATCTTCACGAGCTTGATTGGATAGGGCTGACTCGTCAAAAACGTCGACAATAGTCATTTTTATCTGCTTCAGTTTGAATGTGTCAACGTGACAGTTGACACAATTGAGAGTCATGCGTGATGCGAGTTCTTGTTGGGTAAGATTATTTAGCTAAAAGAGCATATCAGAATTGCATTTTCCAAATAATTGACTAGATCATAGTAGGTTCATTTTATATTTATATTTCGCATTTGTGTTATTTCTTAAATTAAAGTCTTACTCGCTCAATCATGAATTCTATTGCATGAGCAATGTCTAGGTCCATTATACGAGCTGCCGTGATATTCTCGATTATCAACTTTTTGAGAATTACAGACGGTAACATCCAAAATCTGTGGAAAATTAAGAAATATCATTAAAGGATTAAATTCGAACTGTAGAAAGAGTTCAAAATACGTTTCTCACATCATGGCTGAATCATGGTAATCAAAAATGGATGTGTCCAGAAAAGTATTACATAAAATGAGGGATGCAACTCGAGAGTAATGATATGTATACTCAGCAAATTTCTGGGCAAGAAATCCCCCTTTAAAATTCATCAGAGCAATATAATTATTATTATTTAATTGATTTAAAGCAAATGCCCACATCCTTGCACAAGGAGTACAAATTGCCTGCTTTATAAAATTTAAGATATTAAACAATTTGGTAATCCATAGTATACCTAGTGACGCCCCAAAAATATGAACTTTATCTAGGTTCATTGTGTCCAACAATTTCTTCAGACCTTTGCACCAATCTTCCACACTCCAGTATACAGGACTTTCGACCTTCAATGACAACATGGAACAGGAAACTTTATTGGATGTGATAACTTTTTTTTATGAAATATGGAATGACGGTAATTAAAATATAATGTACATTCATACCGACATGACTCGTATCCCTCGAGCAGTTAAATTGAGAAGCTGTCTGTAAAACACATCTGCACTTGAACAAGCTGGTCCTATGCAAAGTAATGGTGTACGAACGGAACGCGGCCCTGCGTCATATACTTTCCATTCCTGAAATATAAGTGTGTCATTCATTTAGTCATAAATCTGATAATTATTTTGATTGTAATCGGAACAATTGCAAATGTCTTGCAAAGAAATCATGTGAGACATTGAGAAAAGTGGAAGGAGAAAGCATTATATAATAATTTTCTTTGATGGAATAGAATGCTATCCAAGTACCATAAGTACATAGCCTGTTTTACAGGCTCCGCATATGTATGTATGTATGTATGAGAACGAAAGCAAAGCAAACGGAAGTAGATTTTTCTTATTCCATTCAATAACAATTGACACAATGCAGAGAGCATATACATACGTGCATCAAGTACTATATATTTTATATGAATACTGTTACGAGCACGTGTATAGTTATATAGTTCATAAATAAGTACTTACTTTGGAGCCATCAGCCTCCACACATATTCTCTTCAAGGGAACACTCGATGTAAAGCTCTGATACTCTTCTGATGTTGATAGGGCACTGGCAAAATTCATGTTGTCATAAAAAGTTTCGTTACTTCTTTTACGAATGTTGCTACTGTTGGCAAGTATCCTTTCTTCTTCTTTCTTTGACTCTGCTACTTTCACTGGCGAAGATAAAGGCGTATCTTCAGATAACGGCAAATACTCGGTGGCTTCTGATCCAGCTGAAGAACAGTATGAAGACAATGAGCCAAGATCATCTAAATACCGTGAGAAAACAATGGAATATGGATCTGGGTAAAAGCGAGAGACACTGAAATTGCTACTTCTGCGGTTATTTTCTTTTTCCCCATCCACAGATATTCCTGGTGTATGAGTAGTGGCAGTTGCTCTTGTCAGTAGATGCTGATCAACAGATCTCTTCCGTTTTCTTATAGCTGGATTGTATTGCGCGTACGAATGTCTCCGTGGGAAAAGAACTTCCTCTTGAATTGAGATGTAAGGATCAAGAGATTTCGGAGAATCATCAAAGCTTACATAATCCACTTTCTCAACTTGGGTTTCGTGTTGAAAATATGGTTCACCAACTATGTTTCTACTGTTAATACTTTCTACAAGTTCACTTTCACGTTCATCATCATCATCATCAACATCCTCCGGTACATTTACAAGTGTTTCACAATCGTCCGAATCTTCTTCCTCTGAGGTTTGATGCTCTTCCTCACTTTGACTCTCCTTCAATTCAGGAGTCGATTCCCAGACCTTTTTATCATCACGCACGGTTTCACTGTCAAAAGTTGATGATTTGCCGTAGTGCTTTTTATACCTGTTTAAAATTCAAAACATAATAGCATGTAATGATTTTTTTTAAATTTAGAGATTTTCCATCGTAGGCAGTTTCAAAGGAAGATAAGCCACAATACAGAATGAATTTAGCAATGTGAAAAGAATACTATCTACAACATACAAACCTAAAATATATATAGAGTTACATGCAATATAATAATTCAAAGAGATACACATTCACCCAATGCTCAATACTGGCAACCAATTGTAAAATGTGATCCTGATTTTTCGTATTCGTCATTCATTTCTTTTGGCAACAACAAGAAGACTCTGAAGACATGTATAAGCAAAAAATAAATATGGAACAAGCCCATCAAAGCAAACAGTTTATAATTATGTTGATGCTCATTATGTTATTATATGGTATGTTATGGTCAACCCCACTTGTCCTAAGTTGAATGTAAATCTACGTTTGCTATTACACCCACTATCACAGTTGTGCATTATAAAATTGCAGACATATGCATATAGCATAAAAAATACTACATAAATAAAATAAAGTTAAAAGTAAAGATAATGCTTGACATCATTATATCGTAAGGGTAAGGTTGAAATGTCACGGCTTAATCCTTCGCAACATCTTTTCATAAAATCATATAGAAAATGTTTGGGACAGGAAGTGATAAGCAATCATTTTTTTAAGAATAAGACTACATCAAATTCCCATTAATTTATTGTTTGTTCAATCTTTGTCTGATCAATATTAAATACACAAAAATGCAATGCGGAGTACAATTACTTATTTGAAAATTCCGACCCACACTCAAAACGCAAGCCAAAGAAATGTTCAACAATAATGTGAATATTATGCTCAAGAGTATTCAGAATTGGAACTTTGTGTGCAGTAGTTGTTGACTTTACAATTTTTCCATTTTTCAATATTTATTTAACGCTTTACAACGTACCAACTAATTCTAGAACGTGTTTTTAGTACAATTCAACATGATTATAATTCCAGGAATGTCGAATAAAACAACGTATCTGCTTCTCGTTTGCCAATATATTTTCACCTGTGACCTGAGTATCTTATATCAGATACATTTTTTTCATAGAAAACTGACACTCCACGAACCACTGTTTCAACCCACACACTTTCTGTACGTTCAAACCACATTTTCTACGTAAGTGAAACCAGGACGGAAAGTTTTGTGGATGATTATTTTTATAGCCATTTTCATTGGAACCGTAAACCTCAAATGAAAACCCAAATCCATCATTCAAATAGTATGAAAGTAAAAATGATAATATATGATACCCCACTCGAGAATGTGATTGCTAGACAAACTTACATGATGCCAACCAATTCAAGTTGTTCAGCCAGAAGTTGCCTTGAAAAAAAAACGGAATTTGCTTCCGTTAAATTGAATGGGATGGCAGATGCGTTATATTTTATTTACTCAGCTTCAGACAGGTGTGTGCTTCGACAAAGACCTGTCCAATTGTGGATAGTACACACTCGTCGTCGACGTTCTTTCTGGTTAAGTGTACTTACTGGTTACACTACAATAAGTGTACAGAAAATGCAACTCTATTTGCTACCAGTAGTAGGCATTTTAATTTTATAAGAATGTTTTATCCAAGAGCTGGATAATAATATACTTAACTCTACAAAGTTTGTGCTTTCACCACGTGCACTGCATTAAATTATGGGTCTACGCTGCTGAGCACTTGAAGGAAAATGACGAGACCAAGTCAAGACAAAAAGATGGATCACTTGAAGTTAGTGCAAGTGCTTGTTAAGATGTAACAGTATGAAAAGGTCAACGTATGTGATACTGCACAAAGTCATGATTCCATGTTTCAGAAAACGAATGACTGCATATATTTTTTTTCACATTTCAAACACACTTTTATAACTCTAGTTTTCCTTATAAGACTTTCTGGAAAGAAAATAAAATGCGACTAAACCTAGTACACTGGACGGAGGAAATGAACAGGCTATCATACATTTTTAATTTACTAATTTTTTGCATGCAGCATACACATATGTAGTAAGTTAACATATTATGGTTGAGAATATACCAATAATACAGGTTGTATTCAAGGACATTCCCTATAGATTTTCGGAAATAGAAAATTGCCAATCGTTTTGTGGGAACGCAAGTATTTATTCCAGACAAGGATATGAGGTTAAAGTAGTGTTGTAACTGTAAATAAGAACTAGAAACTAGAAGACGAGAAAATGCTAGAAACGTATGACTATGTAAACTCTTGCTTGCCACTAAATATCCAATAATATACAGACGACTTACGAAACTACTACCTATAAAATTGTAATACATGAATTTGCATGTGACATACATCACATAAATAACATAAGAAAAAGTCCTTCGGCTTTATTTATTATAGCAGAAAATATGCCCGATTTTAATAGTACAATTTCTGCTAACACCAGAAAAATTATCTTGAATTGGCCAGCCATTTTCACTAACAGTGTAAAACAGCCAAATGACAAGCTACTACTTCATGTTAGTATCTCTTCCATATACTTGAGTTGTGTTGTACCATATACAGAAAGTTCTTAGTGCACTCATGGGTTATTAACCGGCTTGTTACGTCATTTTTGACTGATAACAGTCACAAGTGTTTGAGCATATCCGCAAAGTTAGTTTTAGTTTTATATAAGTTCATGCAACTCCGTAAGAATAATTTTAGGAAACGGAACAACTTTCCGATTTCAAGGAATAAGATAAGTACGTACATATAGCGTAGGCTCAACTTATATTTTTTTAACTCAATAACCTCAAGGTTCTAATGGTTGAGACTTACTTCTATGTACACAAACGCAAGGTTCAGAACTTTCAAGAAAAGTTCTGCGTAAAATCTTACAAACTGTGGTATTCGAAACGAATGTATGTCAAGACTTGTGTTTCATCAGCTTTATATTCGGGGTAATCGTAATAAAAATACAATAGGACTTAAAACATGTATGCATGCATTTTCTCAAGAGTTCACAGTTCCACAAATTTTCCACCAGCAAAAATATTTACTGCATACAACATTGGTCAATGTTTTAGAAATTTCGAATGCCTCTATAAAAATCGATGATTTACCGACAAAAAAATTACAAAGTAACAAAAGATGGAGTACGAGAAAAGTCGAAGCAATAATAATTGTGTTCACATGTAAAACAAAAGTATTGGAAAAACTGAAATGCTACTGAAACAAAACTTTTAATTTTGTTTTCTTACGCAAAATGCAAAGATGCTTACGCATAAAACTTCGGCAAAATTTTTGAACAATGATGAATAGATCATCCAACCAAGGCCATAAATTCTCACGGATTGCACAAAATGTGTAAAAGCATTTCTCAAGAAATATTAGGCATTGGTGTGTAAAATAAAGGTAATATAAATACAAAACAATGTTAGAACTACCTGGAGATGAAAGATTTGTTTCCAATTCCCCCTTTCAATGAAAATTCAAAAGGTATTTGAGTAACTTGGAGTTTAACATGTAAAATAACACTTAACTAAAACAAGGAATAAAAAGAGCAACCTGTTGCACTCATCTCTATACAACAACTACCGATTGTAAGACTAACATTTAAAGTATCAAGATAATGAAACAAACAAGCAGTCAGCTTATATATACATATATAATAAATATAAATTACAATCTTTGTCAGCTGACCATAAACCGTATCGTTTTTAAAGTTTTTATAAGTAAATACTGTGTATGTGTACACGCTGAGTAATCAACAGCAATACTAAGCATGAACAGAGGCAATGGAAAAGTTTGTTAACAACATTTTCATATTGAAGTTTGCTACATGTTGTTGTTGTCCTCGTATGAGTTCATCGCTTCATCAAATGCAAGAGTCTATATTATAGATAGATGAGGTGGTAATACGTATTTTATGCAGTACATTTAGTAGATCTCGTCTATGCATCTTGCAACTAACTGCTTGGCTCTTCCTTCCTATTCTGGCATCTATCTCGTATGATAATATTTATGCGTACATGTTCTTTGTACTTACTCTATGAAACGCTTACTATCTATATTCTATATTGCTACATAAGATTATTTGTAAGAGTGCATATGAATGTGGAGCTTGAGCTTGAGCGTGTAAAGCAAACATTATAAGTGGAAGGATGATGATGAAAGATATTATCAAGAGAGATGCAGATCAGATTTTTTGAAGTGAATAATATGTCGATAACGAAAATAAATTGCTATTATGCTAAGTTGTAAAATGTAAATTCAACTCTCTTGAGTATGCTTACCTAAAAGCTTAATAACGAAAAAATTATTTATGGCAGGTTGTACATCGTCTTGAAAGTACAAGAAAAGCACATCATTCATAATTTATCCAGTATTGTTAGCTATTAAGCAAATACACCCGTTGAGAATGGAGAATGTAAAGTACGATAAACACCTATTACCACTGCCATATAATGTTTATCACATATAGTTACGATTAGTCAAATAGTCAACATTTAAATACATATATATATGTGTGTGAGCGGATATGCATTGCCTGAATCTATGACAAATACATGAATACATATCTGCATAAATACGAAAATCTATAAGGTCTAAACTGATGAAACTTTATAGCAGTTGCTTTGAATTACCTCCTCAAAGTAAAGTTTCCAATTCTGAACCGAAAGGGAGTTTTCAGTTTTTGGGCATGAGATCTGCATTCAATTTGTTGATTGTCAATTATTAGTTTGGTGGAAAAACTACGTGGACAGAAAAGGAATAACTGTTTTTACAGAAAGCTACTTGATATGGATGAGCTTTCATACAAAATATATGTTCACTCGTCCATTTCTTTAGTTCATCGTGTAATTGAAAGCAGTTCCTTTTTTCCAGTACAGAATGCATGCACATAATAAAGAAGCGATGGTTGTGTGTATAAGTAAACATATCATGTACTTTTTAAATTTACGTCTATGGCGCTATGAAAGAAAATCTTACGTGTGATCTTTCAATAAAATGATTACTTAATATCAAAGGAACTTAATTTGAACGCAAGCGAAAAAGAGAAATTTCATTAAGTTTATGTGTGCTTGGGTCATGACCAAAATTGAAACGATTTAAAATCTTGCTGTGAGATATTAAACGAATTGAGATTGGTTGGATGGATGATTGAAGTTTCCTTTTTATTTCAATTTTACACTTTTAAGCTTCTGACTTGAAATATGGTATGCTGCATCTGTATCTCATTTTATGATATTGCTGCTGCTAACATAATGAAATTTTGTGACGCAAAACGTCAAAACACAGATATTATATGCTCATGATGAGTGCAAATATTTCTAAAAATAGTCGTCTTTCCAACCGATGATGTTTTCTTGAAGTAAGAGGTTTTTCCATATTTTCTAGTGGTACACCATCTTAAAACTTGCTAAAACAGAAAATGGAAAGAGATATGGAGAGATATGGAACTTTGGTTCGACGATAATTGAATTAAGGGAATGAATGTCGCATTCTACTAAAACAAATAGAGAGCTGCAAGTACATCTGAGCCCATTCATTTTGGTATTAACTTAACATTCTCCAGTGCACATTTTCCTTCGTTGGTAAAAACAGCATTTAAAGTTGAGTGAGTACTTGAATTCAGTCAGTTCCAGAGATTTCCATACAGAAGTTTTATGTATATTCATTTTCTCAGGAGCACAGTTGATTACGTCATTTGCTTTCTGTAACTGAGATTAAGAAAGAACTTTGTAAGCAAAACTAAAATCTTGAGTACGAATCTTTTGCATACTGCCTCGAAATCAAGAAAGCGTTATGCGTTGCTTATTGAGTAGCACGTACGTTCATTCTATGACTAAAAAACCAGATCCAGTGTAGCAATAGAGTCAGCGAGTACCAAACTCTTTTTTTTGTCTTCTGCTCACCCAATAGGAATCCCAACGATAATTAAAAAGTCATTGTTATTGTATTTTGTAGTAGACTTGTACTTGCAATCAGGTCAAGGTACAAGAGAAACGATTCCCTCATATAATTCCAACTATTGTAGTGCACTAGCAGTAAAGAAGTATTATCAAATGGGGAGCCCCTCTCATATAAATATATACTTTCAGAGATGCCTTTGTCTTGTGTCACTCTTAAGCTGCATTTACAACCATTGAGGTTATAGGCACAGCTCTGAAACTTCATCCATTCTCATTTTATGCAATGACCATCGAAACATAAAACCAAGTCATTTTCTCTGTCATCGCATGATCATTCGCGTTCCTTTTATTCCACACAGGCACAACCCTATGAATTTTTGGGTCTAGGCGAATAATCGACTTTCGTTGTCAACTTCGTGGTGGGCAACTGGGAGAAGTTACTCCAATAAAGCCAAGATACTTTTGGGATATATTTTTCCATTTGTACTCTCCAATAAAAATTCTATATTATTCATCCGAATTTCTGTGATTTTCTTCCCACAGCAATAAAATGGTGAAACATTTTGTGCACCGTGAAAGCAAAGGAGCATCATCCCAAATGTACGAAAAGTGTTACATTTCGCATGTTACCCATGTAGAGTACGAAGATAGTTGAACACCACCCACCATACCACAATCTTTGGGATGAATGAAACAAGCAGGCTCATGTGAATATGATGATGACGACGATGTGAAAGCAGCGTTAGAAAAACCGGGGGATCAACTGCAGCATTGCTCGCTCTTGAGTTTACCATCAAATATTCACACTGCCACTTGCTCACTCACATGGAAAAGTAAGTCTTGCTTCATATCAGTCCCATTTTGTGTTTGGCTTTCTCCCTTGAAAGCTACCAAACTTGGGCCGTAATATAAGAACACACCAAAAAAAGTGGCTTCATATGATGGCTCGGTGGTGAAAGTTGCAGGAATGAGAGTGCGAGTGCTATACGGAAAGACTGGTTCCTTATGCCATGGACGCGCATATCTCTCATTGCATTCGCCCACGAATTCATATGAGTAAGTACAAGCAGCAGCAGCAACAGTCAAGAAATCTTCCTTTGCAGCAGCAGCAAAGTAGTTTAGCAAAGTGAGCCTTCATGGAGACAGAAGGAAACCAGGCGAGTCTCTTCATTCATTGCACACTTCCCTGCTAACCACGGTTGGATCATCATCAGTGTTTGAGAGAGCACGCTACGGTGGATTAGCAGTGTGAATCTGGATTTCCTGTGACTTTGAGTTGAACGTGTTCCCTCCAGTCAAAATAGAGGTATTTTAGACGGTGAAAGGGATAGAATATTTGTTCCGTTGTTCCTTGAATTCCTTTCAAATAGTGAAGTGAAAGAAACGTGCGTCTTCATCATCTCATTGTTGTTGTCAACTTGGTCAGGAAGAGAAAACTTATATTTTAACGGAATCAAATATACCATTTATGGTACTTTATTAGCAAGAACATATATATATATGGTTAGTTGGATGTGCTTGTGTTTACTTCTTGGTAATAGTAAATATTTAGGTGGGACAATTTATTGGTAATACACTTTTCGTCTTATTCATCGGAAACCTGCAAATGTGCAAGTCTAGTTTCCGCTTCTTTGAATATCAAAAGTTTTTGTAGCTATAAAACTTTACGTATTACGATCTTTCTACAATCTACAATGGGCTCACCTTCAACCAAGTCATTTTAGCAAATATTAAACACTTAACACTAAATACTTTCACCAACTCAGGCTTAAATATTGCAAACAATTTTGAAGCCTACACACACGGCCAAAAAAAATCTGTTTACTTTAGTGACTCCCCGTTCTCTCAAATTATGCATATAATTCATTAAACAAACGAACTGGTGGGCAAAAAGAACTTGAGTTTTCATCACTGGAGTAGTAGTGGTTCATATATCGTAATGTGTTTTAGTGGTACTCAGTCAGATTCAAATCCCTCTTGAAATAAGGTTCAAAAGGAGTGTGTAATCAAAAGTACTCGGAAATTGTAAGCTAACACTGCGTTCTGGTGATTGTTTGCAATTCAATTTACAAAGTTTGTCCGAATCCCAAAGTTCCCCTTTTACAATCCGATTTCATTTCTTTTGTGTGACTATTTTGTAAAAGAGTTTACTCGGCGTGAGAACGGATTTGTTCTACCGTCCTGAAGAAAGCAAGTCAAGCGATAAAATAGTGTCAGTGAGCTTTCACTTCATAGTTCAAGCTAACATTTACCAACCCACCATTCATTTCTCGACATTCAAATAACTCGAGTTTTGAACGGCTAATTTTTAATTCTACTATAACACCACATTCTACTACAACTTGGTAAGTATTTTTGTAATATTGGAATAAAATGTATTGAAAATTAATGTGTTTAGAACTGACGAGTAAAGCAAATCAAACAAGAGAAAGAGGAGGGGAATGCAAGACTTTATTCCTGATCCTATTTAAAATCGTTTTGAAAATCATTTGTAAATCCCATGAAATCATTTGAAGAGAATATAAATGTTCTAATTATAGATTCTCATGATTTTATGGAGCATTGAACATGCGTAATTCCTTTACATTTAAGTCCGTACTTTAACGTTGAAGAGATTTACATACATATACAGAATTTGGATTGGAACGGACGAACTACAAAAATCAAGCTCTCAAAGTTGTAAGAAGCGAAAAAAGGATACATTTTCTAAGGAATTGTTTCGAAAACAAATTATAGTCCTGTCTTTTGTCCAGTCCAGATCTGATTCAAGGAAAAGCAAAAAAATCATCAAACAAATTGCGTTGTGTATGCATGTCTTGAGCCATGATTTAATTCATTATGCAAGAAACGATGCCGGCTATGGTTGCACCATATTACGAGGGCTTGGTGACAACCAATGAATAATTCAAACTTAATTTCCGCCTCGCCGTTTCCTACACATGTCTCCACCTCCTCACGTTAGACGCGACACATTTTCTCTAATAATATATACAACACCACTGTCAAGCTGAGAGATCTTTTGTTAATATTGTGAACGTCTCCTTGAAAGATTTGCAGTAAGTAAATACGGAAACCCGTAGTTTTCCTCCAAAGCCATGTTGTACTTAAAATGAATCCTTGGAACCAGGACCAGCAGCAATTTACCCATAAATGTACGTGGTTTCTAAATTAGACTATCGTACTCAAAACCTAGACAGCAGGGGTTACCTTTTGTTTGTTTATGTATTTTTTCTTGATGTTGCAAAATGCTCATCATTTATCACTAACCTATTGCTTTCTCATCCATTTTCCCAACAACTTTTGAGTTATAGCGTATGATTATTTACGCATCTTTTAGCCAAATCAAATAGAAATTCTTGGTGTATCCTTTGAAAGGATGAAGGACATTATTATGGATAAAATCTTATGACTTTATGAGTATCCTGCACCTTGGCATTTTTGGTTTGTATGCCTTTGAAAGTTTGAAGATATTCCCTTCTTAAGCCTTCAAAGCAAATTTTAAACGAAATTGTTGCGTTGCTTTTACTGCATTTGAAAGGTTTACAGAACTTTTGGTCTCGGTTATGGTTATCAAACCACTACAGTAAAAGTGAGACATTATTATCTTACGCAAGCATAAATACATACTTGGTGTAGTAAATAAATATGTACATGTATATGTAACGTGCTATATAGTACTGGTCGTACCCACCCAACATCAAATAATATCGTACTTTATCACTCGCGTAAAGTGACAGTCGATGTCTCGTAGCTAGATGATACGACTCGTCTTGTTGAAGGTTCATTTATGATTTAACTCTTTTCTTCTCGGTCCCTGATGTATTTTCTTGACTTTCCGTCACACGTAACACTCGTTGACGATAAGTCACTTTCGATATAGCAGACTGAAAATACTGTATAAAAATCGGAAGCATAAAAATGCATCTTTGTGTCGGGTTTGATGAAATCTGAAGGAAATCAATATATGACGGGCCAGATGCTTTGCTCCCAGCACAGCACTCCACAAATAATGTTTTTTTTGTCATGTTTCAAGCAATTTCCTCCTTTCTCCAATGTGCTCCTTACTTTCTCCCCAAAGTTTATTTTTCTGCAGTGTGAAATTGATTCAAATATGGCTTCACCGAGGGAAACATATTATAACATGCATATATGAACTGTCACTCACAGGCTGCTATCGTCAGGAGTCTCTAAACCGGATCGGATGGGAGTTTGTCTACGAGGGGAAACTTGCTAAACCCACCGCTTACTTACCCGAACATAATATTATACTAGTTCTCTCACAAGCTTAAGTTTACAGTTACTGATTAGACACGTCATGTATGTAACTCATTCGTAGATACATGCCTAATCTATGTACAATATGGTAAATTCACTTGTTGCTTGTTGAAATCCCGAGTTCGAAAGCTCAAGAGCAGTGACTGGAGACATTATTATAATCTACTTACATACTCTATGCTGATCGCCATACACTCCAAGTGTGCGAAGACTCAATGCATTTTTATTAGATAAAGTTTAAACTATCCAATGAACATATTATTAGTATTTGATGCTGCTCTGAAACTTATTGGGGTAACGTGTTAAAAACGACATTAAAGCAAGTAGTCGAACATTTTACACAGCATTTTGAGTTGGAATCAATCCTCTTACATGGTAAATGCTATTTGCTTCACTGCGCTGTTAGGACTTAGCATTTTGTAGGTAATATTTTAATCGGATAGAGTATAAGAAGCAGGAAGGAGCTGTTCTTACAGGACTAGAATTTCACAAATTTAAAAATGAACCTAACATAATTTGACATTATACTTATATGTTGGAATCTTTGAAATAGAGAAAAGAATGACGATCTGTATCAGTATGAATTAGATTTTACAAAGCTTTCTCCTCAATTTCTAACACGTATATACCTAGCCAAATACATATCGGTAGGCAACACAGAATACCAGCACGGGCTGGAAGTGTTGTTCATGTAGAGATGGATTGCTTTTTTCTTCAAAATATATCGTAAAGGCATCTCACTGATAGAACTATTAAACAGATGTACTAGATGTAAAGAATTTGTTACTTGCACGAGGCTTCAGGTAGGTAACGGCCATGACATTTGTTTGCTTACTGTCAAGAGCTGACAGAGACATACCTCTCAGGGGATTTATTTTGTGATGGATTTAGTAAGCCAAACACTATCACTACCTAAGTAAGCATGAATACCGCAAATTATTATTATATTTGAAGTTGAATTAAATGAACTAAAGCGGAAATGAAGGTACACCTTATTTGTCCATGTTTACATTGCGAAAGGTTTCCACACTTTTGTTCAATGTTGAAAGTGTCATTTTCTGACAAAGGCATCTGTAAATGAATGAGGGCATCATTTAAAATTGTTTCGAACAAAACAGGAGCAAAAACAAACGCTGTGATTAATGCTTTTGTAATGGATAAAAGGATGAAGTAATGTTTGGATTGGGGACTATCATAACCTGTGTAGCATATATAATACCTGGCTCCTAATTAGTCAGTAATGAGATTGAAACAGAATCAAAGTGAAATTTTAGACAGGATTACTCATATCGCATATTATATACTGCAAGAATATGTCAGCATGTTCTCTCCCGAATGTGTTTGAAGTTATTCGTTTGATTTCCCAACTAAATCCACATTGAAAGCAGAGTTAAGTCAGCCTGAAGTTTGCTTACTTCGCAAATTGGAATACAAATGTGAAATTGATATCTTTGAGTTGAGTAGAATACATAGAACTGCCTCGGTTTAAGATTCTCTACAGACAGAAAAGTAGAATAGCAACCAGTAGAATCACAAAGGCAGACATTTTCCGACGAATATTTACTCATAATATAAGTATCGTTATAAAAGGTATCGTATAATTCACTGCCTGCCTGGTGCAGCCTATATAATCTACATGGGTTTGTCTGTACGTAAATGTTGAGACTACACATCTGTCTGAGCTTAAGAGTATTAAATTCAACAAATGCTCTATATGACGGGACTTAGAAAACATTCCATATTGAAAGTAGCAGAGCAGATAGATTAACTGGAGTTGAGAAGGCAGATAGGTACAATGATAATCAACCAAACTTTGCTTACGCTTCAATGATACTTCTGCATTTTGCATACACTTGCATAAATATAGAGTTCTCCAGGTATCAACTGTATTGAATTCGACCCTTAATGAACCAACCTAAAATTTCAACATTATGTAGTAAGTAATCCAATTACTTTCTTGGCTGACTCTGGTTGGAGTATCATTTCGGGAATCCTTCACAACTTCAGGTATCTTATCCAAAGTTTCCCCTTTCGTATAATAATGGGCTATGTGCTTGTGAACACAATAGCATAATAGTAAAGCAATTACGGGCTGAAATCAAGTATCATTCATTCCCTACAATCATTAAATTGAGCATTGAACTCTTTACAAACTTACCCCTGTGTCAACTCAATATAAGGGTTCATTACTCAAAAGCTGTGAAACCGATTTTGGATGCAGAGTAGTTTGTAAGAACGACAAAAGTGATTTTTGTAGCATGCACAGAAATTGCATTACACAAATTATTATTTGATTTCATGTTGCATGAACTTCTTCTTTTTTTATTTGAATGATTTATGGATCGTTTGGATTTCTAGCTAACAAAGTTCCAGACAATCAAACACACTTTTAGGATACGTACTACAACTATATGAGACAGTTTTTAAATAATTACATCTAGAAAAAAATTCACCAAAATTGTCGGCATCGTAATGTTTTGTTCCCTATATTATATCACTTGAAATTTTTTGAAGTGGGTTTTGATATGCACCTACTAATCTTGTAAGATGATGGCTCACATCTACCACAACTAGCTATGCAGATTAACTACTCCATGGTGAATGTCAGTAAATAATGAATCCTGCATCTTTTCTAAGTAGCTTATTCCATGCATGATGGCTTAATGTCATATTATATCGAAATGTGAAACATCTTTTAAAGCGAAGAAGGCAAAGCCGGAGATGAAGGCCCCATTAAATTCTACTCACTTTCCCCTCATTCTATCGAACAGAGGCTGGTATTGGGTATATAAATTTTAGGAAAAGGAAATATTATCTTCTGCAAGCAAACTGAGAATGTCAAAGCTCAAGAATTGCCTGTCTGATTATTAACCGGCACCCTTTGCAAAAGGGGGTAGGTTCTTATTTTCACAAATGGTGTCTGTCTGTCTGTCTGTCCGTCTGTCTGTGAACACGATAGCGGCGACACGGTTGAAGAATTTCAAAAATTCTTTTTGATAAACGATACCTTAGGTCAAGACCTTCCCTAGGAAGCGAGATGGGGCTTATCGGTCATCGATAACATGGTCAAATATAAGATCAAATATTTGTAATAGCAAAGTATAAAGTGTGATACATCAAAATGGTTCTATTTGCTGAGATGAATTCAGTCATGCTATTTTAAAAATTCTCCGATGACCCCAGCGTGACCTACGAACGTTTAAATGTCGAAATTTCTTAATTTTCGAGATAGCAGGAGAATCATTCAAAATTTTCAAATTCTTTGTTCTCCACTCAACAATTTGAGGAAATACCTTCAAATGAAATGATAAATATGTGAAAATGATTATCGAAAACCAGGTCAAAGGTCAAGGTCAAATATTTCTAAATAGCAAAGTATAGAGTGCGATGCATCTAAATGGTTCTATTTGCTAAGAGGATTTCAGTCATGCTGTTTTAAAAGTTTTACAATGACCTCAGCATGACCTAATGTCTTAATGATCGAATTAATTAAAGGTCGAAATGTCTTAATTTTTAATCAATCAAAATTTTCGAAATTAAGTTAAAGTGCATAAGGGTGTCGGTTCTTTACAGCTGTTGTCGGGTTTATTTGATTAGATTAGAGACATCCAAAGACCTTGCTCTAGCTCTGTAGTATTTAGACTTTTTGGCCTTCCGTCATCCTTGTAGGTTAATGAACAAAATTGACGAAAGTTCATAGTTAGAAAATTGCGTTCCGTACAACATACTGGTTGCAATGAAATAAAGTTTAATGTCTAGTTAGGAATTAATTCCTTATCTATGCAAAATCTTTATATATGGATTTTAGTGTGTGTGTAGGGCGGAACATTGTGAATTTTTAATTATAAGAAAACAAAAAAGACTTTTCTATGACTTACAAATCACAGCTTTAGTTTGTTTCATCTGTACAATTGACAACTCGAAGACAAAGACACTTTTATATACAAGATTCTATATGCGTTTAACATATCACAATTACTACACCATCTTGCCTCTCGTCAGTAGTTTCAGTTTCGTTGTCGTCCTTGGAGTATGTGTGACACGATGAGAGTCAAAGTCGTGTCAAATTTGTTTACATCCCGAAGCTTTAATTTTTATTGTTGTCTTACCCGATTAGAAACTTAATTCCTTTTCGTAGTAGTAGTAGTAATACCGTCGTGTAGCACAAAGTATTACTTCAGTTCATCTTCTGTGATGCCAATGCCACGCATGTACTCATTGGAATTGGTATCACATCACATTGAGTTTTGTCAAATAAGTTCATGAATAGAAATGGACTTTGATTTCGATAAAATACAGTCTAAATGCGGGCACACTCTCCCCTCGTCATAGCCTTTTCAACATTACAGCATGAAAATTTTCCGTAACTGAAACTAAGTTTTGATTCGTTTCGACATGTACTACTGGAGAAATCTGTCTTACTATTTTGACCTTATGTGTACACAGGCACGTGTATTGTATTGTTACGTTGGTCGTAATGCGCAGAAATTGAATTGCTGAAGCCAATATTTGCCCGTCTGTATGCATTGGTCCCCCTCTGTTGAAACAGCGGTGGCGATAGCGAGGGATCTGTTGTTCGTTGACCGGGTGAAAGCAGTGTGATAAATATGGGCAACTGCATGTGGCTATCCTATAAGTTAATGCAATGGACTGTAGAGGTGGGTGGTTTATATACTATGTATGATTGTGATTATATATATATATTTCGGATCCATCTTCCCCTTTTTGATTTCGAACATGAGCTCTGGATCAAAAGCTCCATTCAACTTTCACATTTTCACTTGCTCGTTAAATCCTTTTACGTGCATTATGTGTCATTCTTGATTTCTTTCATGGAGCCTGTTCTGAAATCTCTTTTTTTACAGATACGCTTCCAACTCGTGTATTATGTAAACTGATCCTTTAGTAAACTCCCTTTTGACTTTGTTCAAGGTGGTTTTTAATAAATGGCAGGAATGGATTCGTGTGAATGTTGTTGTGAGAATGCTTTCAGCTGAATCCACGTCTTACTCACAGGCTCTTACGTCCGTCTGTAATACAAAACGAATGAAAGTACTTGTTTTTTTCTGCAAAATTTTTCCTGACATTTAAAAAAGTGTTTTATCAAATTTATGTAAACCTCCAGCAATAACTCCAACCTTTCTTTTGTTTGTTTTTATGGGTTGAAGGTTGAAATGAGTTTACTAATCATCGAAAAGCGCAAGGAAATAAACTTTTGTTTACATCGCACTAACATTTGCTTTTGTTTTTGGGCTGCTACTTTTGAATTTTGAATAATGTGGGTTGAGCAAACGAATTTTAGACTAATTTAAACTGGCTGAACCCACCACACATAGGTGCTATTCGTATTACTTCGCAACGTTCTAACGGAAACTATTTAGCCAAGCTTTAGTTATGCTGTAAATAATCCAGCATGTGTGAAATTTTCATTTATTACAAAACCCCATTTAAATTAACATCAAATTATTACGTGCAATTAATATAGCACCTTTGGGGAAAAAAGGTTGAAAGTGATGAACATATCACGTTTGTAAGAAGACCACTTCAAACTCAGATAATACTAAGAACACTCAGGGCGCAATGTGTTAATCTTTTGTTTGAATACAAGATGAGAGATCTTATTAATTAGCTTGATTGCATATAAAATGTATATAATAATATCAGTGAAATTCTTACTCTAGAGTTCATTTTTCTCTCTTTTCTGTTGTTTTTGTGTCTGAAGAAATAACTTTCCGTTTGCAGCAAATTTATCAAAAATATTATATTGGCTACAATATGATCGTGTTCGTCTTCAAACTATAGTATCAGAATTTGAACAAAATTATTCAAGAAAAATGCCGTATTCATATTTCAAAAATCTAGTTTTCAACACGACTTAGTTAGTAGGAGCAATATATATGTAAGAGGTATTTTATGAGCGAATTTAGAAAAACACCTGACATGAATACTTTCACGCATTGAAATAGCATAGTTATCTTTCTTTCTTAAAAGTAGTTTAATATAATTGTTACGCTAAACAGGCTTCTATAAAAACTTTAATCGAAACTTATACACATATACTATTCTGTCATTGTTAACTTTGCCATTTATCTGGCAAATGTTAATGCATCAATTCGTTCATAGTTTTCGAGAGGAAGCTAAAAGTATTGTACGATTTCCATCCGTGTCACCTGTCAATTTCACCGATTTTAGTTTCACCTGTCTGGAAAAGTAGGTATTGCCACTACATTATAATTCAATCAACGCATTCTGCATGCTTCTATAACTCTCAACCACGTAACTGGTCCTAAATATAGCTATCAAGACTTCATTTACAAAAACGATTGGCTTGTTTTATGTCAAAATGAAATTGGGGCATTGTTAGATTCTGATGTAAAGCAGCATTTGTCTGGTATCGGGAGAGAAAACATAAGAGAAAGACGGCGTCATTCGATTGTAATTAAATTCCATGAAGCGAATAAAGTGAGCTTTCAGAAAATGAATGAAAATAGGATCCCATATGTAAATTAATTGCCTTCATTTGCGTCAGAAGCAATTGTAACTTTTTGTTGCTTACAGAGCTAGACTAACATTCAAATCAATCCAACTGGATCGGATTCCAGGAGTCAACTTGTTCGGCAAGTTTTATTCGCCATATCCATGACCAAGAAAAAAACATTCATTTGTGTGGTCTAAAAAAACTACTCTATGTACATAATTCTTTGACAAATAAGCCATGCAATTTTCTTCAATACATGCCTGCGTTATGGACTTGACTTTGTGCTGGCAATAGAGAGGTCGATTAAAAGAATTCGGAATATATAGATACCTTTAGCAGTAAAAGAGACAAATCGAGTAATGTATCTTTAGTCTAAGTCAGTCTGTCAGTCAGACGGAGGAGTCAAGTATCCATTATCGCAGTATAAATAAAACTCAAGTAAAACTACATTCCAATACAGACTGAATCTATAGACAAAACAAATAATTTATAGCTTTGAGCCAGAGAAGATTGAACATCGATAAATATAAAGACAATGCTCACTCCCACGCCCACATAGTTCACTGAACTAAATGTTTTATCTATTATCGATAAAAAGTATAATTTTATGTAAAACAAATTATTCATTCAAGCGTCATCAATTTCAACGAAAATATTTTTAAAATTGAAGTCCTAAAACATTAAACTGAAAGTAATTATATACAGGTTCATTCCAACTCATTTTACAAATTAAGGGGAACTTGCAACATGAAGTGAAATTTGTCAATAATATTTTCTGTGCAATTTTGAAAACATTAAGCTGCAAATGTTGTTAATAAAAACTCATTTTTAGTAGCATTCTGTTTAAAGTGGGGTACCATGTTGTAAACCACAGGTGATATAAAGTAGAGACAGCAAATTGGCTCTTGTGTTGTGGCCAGTATCATTATTGCTCAGCCGGTTACGAGAAACCATTCGCATTCTGCCAATATTGCATTACCCATCCGATCGCTATAACCGAATTACAGCCTACACACATGCATAAAGTTCCAGTTTATACAAGGTCAGTAGTTATGCAGCACTGCAACCAACTATACACTACTTACTGCACACTAGAATTACTAAACCAATTCTCCTAATAACACATTTTATGGACAGTTTAATGTAGCAAATAATGGGGCCTTCAGAGCCGTATGTGATTATTTCAATGCCTCATTCATGTCCTTCATCTACACTCACACTTTCCTAATTACTAATTACAATACTCCCGGAAAAACTATTATTTTGTTCATTTTCTCCACTTAATTTCCTTCAAATGCTCAAATTTGTAACGGAAGTGAAACTGTTAGCTAAAAACTTTCGTCGGCCCACACACACAGTCCTCAGCCAACCCTTTCCCAAAACTGTTTCAATATGCATACGTCTTACTAAAACAGCTACAAAAACCATTGCCACACAGGTACATAATATATTGCATCGCTGAATTTTGCACAGAGCTTTTAGCTTGGTATGAAGAAGAAAAAAGGACATTTCTAGTTTTTCTTCAAATGTGGACCAGAGAAGAGACACATCCAAGGTCGTGTAGATTTTTTATGTTCTCACTGTTCACATGCAACAAACTATATTAGAACTCCCAAAGGAACATAGATATATTGTGTCGTCAGCGAGAAATATAATAAAACGTAATGCGTCTGAACTTCTGGTACAGTGTTCTTTATCACGTCAGGCCAGGAGAAACGAATGAACGAATCATTATATCATTTCATTTGAGGTGCAACTCTCATTGAAATGGAAACATGATTGATGTAAGTGATATGAAAGGTGAAACATCATATAATTCATGGGAAATGCTGAAACTAAATACACAAAAAAATTCTATATGGTTGAGCTTCACAAACGTTACCTTTAGGTGGTTTGTATTTGGAGGGGGAAATAAGTTGTTTAGGCATTGCAAATTGAATTTTTTGATTACACAACTACTACGTGCTTTGTACAGTTCATCATCTCCTCTTCTAAAATCTTGAAGTTGAAGGAAAGTGTTTATAACAACACAAGGTGCATCACGGTGGGATGTTATTATACACATATGCTTTTGAATTTGCAATCACATCATAGCCAGAAACCATTTCAATTATCAAATGGGCGTTTGAAGGAAAAATTCGGATTAATTATTACTCAGGTTTCACTCTTTCACTTCTTTTTTTTTGAAAAGGGAACTGCAAAACTTTTCCTATTACTTCGTTGGTGTTCCTTCTGGTCATTATGCATTCATTAATGAAGAAATGGAAATATTGTGTCCCATTAGTTCACAAGCGCAAAATATTTTCCACTCCATTTCATACTCATACTTTCTCTCGCTACACACACTTAATACGGGAGAAAGTATGAAAGTGTACACACAATTATGGCAATTTGTATGGCTGGAAACTTCTGCTTCAAATATTCTTTCACGTTTCACTAGAATCTAGGTATAGAAAAGGGAAGGAGATAAACCCACTACTCCTTCATGTGGAAAAAATGGTTTAGAAAACAGTGTACAGGGTTTGGAAAAAATGAGCTGTGCTACATATATAGAAAACCGTAGTGTGCATCACAGCGAACATTTTTTTCCTCAGAAAAAGGAAAAACCTCAGGTAGTGCAAACCCCAAAGTAGTAGGATCTGTCTGGAGAGTCATTAAAGAGAAAACAATGGTCTGGGTGTAGTTTATGGTACAAGCTTAATCATTGGACTGAGAACGCTTTCATGATAAAAATGGTGTGCTTTCACTGCAAATCAAAACTGTCTGGTTGTGTGATGATAACGATAACGATGTAGATTCGTATTAGCAAAGCCTCGATGATGTATATACCATGTACTTTCTTTTAAGTATATGTATTGTAGTATATATAGCGTACATATATCCACATGCAGATTTCCACATATGGACCAATATATTATTTTAGTGAAAAACTTTGTGCCCAACAACGCTGCTTTGTATAATATTGGTTATAAAACTTGGTACTACTTTTAATAATCTCTGAAATGGTATTTTTAGGACCCTAAAATAATTTATTTATATATAAAACTGAAAAGCGATCTTGGCACATGTTTTCTCCATCTAAAAATAATGATAACTAAGTAATATACTTGTATAAACTGTAATCAGCACAAAAGTTTTTATATGACGTTGTTTATGACGCTGCTTATGATTGAAATAACCTCCAACTTCAACCTCAAAACTTTCAAAGTGTTGGAGAATAATTAAATTTTTTCTTTCAAAACTTATTATGAAACTTCATATTAATCGTCTGTTCTCTCTCAATAATCACTGATCCGCATTCATAACCAAATGTTGAGTTTATTTTCCAAGTTGTAATCATTTGTGAAAATAATAAGCATCATAATTGTGAATCACACTATTTCCGCTTGGTTAGAAGAATTTATAGGACCACATAAGCACAACTGCTGTTTCTTGGCTGATTTTTCATTAAATCATTTGGACGTGTAAACATAAAAATCAAGGGATTTTGTAATATATCAGGGAGATGAGAGTTCGAATGGTGTGAACACAAAAAATATTTTGGTAGCTATAAAAAATATTGTTGATGTTAATAAAATCAACTCTGTAGATAAAGTGATGGTACCACACACACGCTCATAAAATTAGTGAGGTATAAACAACGACTTGTACTCATACACATAAACAAACCTGCATTGTTTAATTATATTTAAAGCCATCCAAACTCAAAGTAAATTTCCTTTTGTTTGCATCCAACCATGCATGAGAGAAAACCTCCTGCTTGAATTATTAATTGTGTAAAGCAAAAGGAAGTTGAATTAGGGAGCAAAAGCTTGTTATAACTAGATTATGGAAGCGGGCTCGTCTACACTCACGATTGAGGTTTTCACCGGATGTGAGTGTATATGTATGCATATTATTTCCTGATATCTGAACCATTTCTTCCCGTCATTAAATTCATCTCAAGACTTCAAACGTGTGGGTAATATACACACATGAATGAATACACCATCCTAGCATCTCGAGCTCACCATCATCATCATCATCCTCATGAAGAGTGAAGAGTCAGTCAGTGCTGCTGAAGTCGGTAGTTTCTCATTCCAGTTTCCTATTTTCATTTGCGCTTTGACCAAATTTGTGCTCTACCAACACCAACTCCTCTCTCATACACAAGCTAATGTAGTATGATGTCATTATGTAAAACTATAACATTATGTAATTCCTAATGTAATATGTACATGCATATTACACGTGTGTGCACTTTATATATACAGATTTTGATATGCGTCCTTCGTCCTGTCATCGTTTTAGCCGTGCTAGTAAATTTAATGCTGCAAAGTATAATTTCCTATGATGGACCCCGTCATTTTACTTTCACTTACGTTAACTTAATGCATTCATGTACGTCCTGCTAAAATCTTGGCAACTCCGTAAAGATATGATGAGAAAAGTTGCTTTTGGAAATTGGATTGGAACACGTCACAAGTCATTAGTTTCTTGATGATGCTCCCAGGTTTTCCTCATCCTCACGAAAACTTGATGCTTCCTTGCACTTTCATCTTTTCTCTCTTCATCTATTGGATTTTGTACGGAGAATACTTGTGGATGTGACTTTAAGTGAAAGGAAGCAAGGTTTAGAGGGACGTTGAATAATAGAGTATGATGATTAGCAAGTAAGTGAGAGCGACAAATTACATCGCAATTTGAGAAGAACAGACACATTGTTCAACACTTTTCACCAACTGTATATTGTATTCCCTTTTGTTATAAATGAGGGGGTAGTCCACATCATCCATTCTGAAATAACTCAAGTAGAATATATCAACAGCTGTTGTCTGCCAAATGCTACAGGCTTATCAAACGGAAAATGACGCATGAAGAAAATAGCCAATAAAAACAGTGTAGAAATTTCCTCTGGGCAGTTTTCTCATCTAACTATATATGTATGCCTCATCAAAGGGAACAGCAAACAACGGCATCTCTGCTAATTTCTTACTCAAAAGAGTTCGACCGGTGAAAGATTACGAAAGAGATGCTGTCATGCATAAATAAATCCTGCGACTCTGTATGGACTGAGCTGTACATACGTGTATATATATCTCTCTATATGTACATACATGCAAAACTTGTGTATAAAAATTCCCCGTAATTAATGCGAGGATATAAAAGGGCGTTTCTTTAACTTATTACATCGACTTCACTGTACGCATAGATTGATGAAGAAGTTGAGAAACTATTTTTACAGTATTTTGTGGTGCATGTTATGTGGCATGATGGCATGGCGTAAGTTCAGGGGATTTTGGGGGCCAATTGAGGTTTATTTATTAGCCGACGATGAGTTGGAAATTATACTGTAGTCTTGTTACACATGAATAGAATGGTTGCATGTGTGTGGGCTGAAGTTGAACGTGTTGACGTAAAAAAAAAGATAATAAATATTCAATGAGCTGCTAGTGCTATAAAGACAAACACGTTTTTGCTTACATGCTCAACGTACGTACACAACATATATTGCACTTACTTTTGCTTATGGGTGTTCACGCACAAATTTTCTCATTCAATGTTGTCGTCGAATGCATGGGATTTCTTGGTGGCCAACTGAAGAAAAAAACTTAACTGTTTAGTTGGTAAACGAAAAAAGTTTGAGTAGCGATGCGCGATGGCTTTTGATTTTCGGTTTTGGTTGCGATGTAGCCTCTAGATATAATCTAACTAATCCGTGAGGTACTTGCCATGTTCTTCGTTCGTAAAATATTATACGTTCAACGCAATCACATTCTCTATTTCATATTAATTACTACAACCAGATGTAATACTCATCCTGTGAAATCTGGAATGAGAAAGTTGATAAAAGTTTGTGTGTACATTCCACCCACATATGCTAAATTTGAAGGTCCCTGTAGGTTGAAAGCTATAAGCTGTACTACCATAACTTGACACAAAATTCAAGAGCAAATCCCTTAACCTGTTATCATCTTCATACCACGCTAAAAACGATAGCGCCGACAACTCCCCCGTTGATACATAAATTGTCCATCTACAATAATTATTGTACTCATAAATGTCCTAATAATTCATGCGTAATTTATTAAAACACAACACGATCGGTTGCCTATATTTCGTAAAAGCAGCCATGTGCCCAAACTGGCTACAAATATTCAGGGAGAGAAATTGTGTCGACAGCATGCAATCTACAAAACCAAGTATTGGTAATTGCACTGCAATTCCGACATCCGAAAGCAGGGTAATGAGGAGACTCAACGCTGCTTTAACTTTATCAAGTTTTTCAACTTCCTTTCCCCTTCAATGTGGATGGGATGTGGATGTGGGTGTTGAACTGTAAGCAAAAAGTTTGTTCAAACTTCAATATAATCGGGTTCACACATTCTTCTACTAACTCTAACCAAAGTCGTTAATCGTTATCTACTCTCTGGCAAATCGTTCTTAGGTATTACTAAGACTAATCCAAAGATGAGCTTAGCCATGAAATTGCTACTTGAAGATTAACGAACGAAATAATAATAAGAGCGATGGGTTCATTGGAGTTTCCTACTTGTACATAAAATTATTACATGAACTACATCTAAAAAGTCTACCTATAGTCAACTGTTTTCGTCCTTAACTGCTTGTAAAATTACGATTTGTAAAGCCAGGAAGTTTTTGTACAGTTCCATGTTCTTACTCTTAGCTTTTTACCATTGACGAATTCTTCCGTTTGCTTTCTCATAATGCCCCATTTCCTTATATTCCTTTCTACGGAAACTTTTTCCATGCTTAGATTATCTACTTTGATCAGCTCACGTGGCCCTATTGCATCCAGAAAAATAAGAAGTATTTCGACTCTTAGATCTTTGAAGTTGTAGTTTATTATTAAAGCATTGCGTATGCTCGTATATTAAATTAGGTGTTTTAGTAAAACACAAGACAGGCGTAGGTGGTGCGTGTGTCTATAATGTCTACCCACATGTTTTCTTATGGCGTAAGAAAATGAGCAAAGCAAATGAATGTTTATCTGTTGGAACTTGGAACGCACCAGAGAAAACATTGTACATGAGATTTATATGTGTTTGCTTGTCTGTCCATTTAGTTTAGCATTTCAAACAAAATAAAAAAAGGAGCATGTGCAACTCGCTGGAAGAGATGAAGTCAATTATTTAAAAAAAATCTTATCTTTAATAATTGGGATGATACAGCTCATCGTTTAAGATTTTGCGGTATCAGTTAAAGTTTTGGAGACCAGAACAAAAGCTTGTATTGTGTCGTGGCTAACGACTCTTCAGTTTTCAGCAGGTTCAAAAATCTAAAGAAATATTATTAGTATAATTATTATCTTCATGCATTTCTGTGCGGCGGCATTACTTTATCTATATATACCTTCTGTCAGTTTATAAGAGGCTGTTTAGAGTTTATGACTTTGGTGAGTGAGAACAAAGAAGGACTGTTAGCAGCTTACTACTTAAGAGTTATTATATTGAGTAGTCAGGCAAGCGTTAAATAAGTATAGGAACCGCTACACGCTCTCATTTTTTATGACATCATTCTGCCATATCACACACAACAAGCTGCACCATGAACTATATCATTAACTAACATTAAATAAAAACGGAGTTTTTATAGTCTAGACAAATATTGTTCTAATCTGGGTAAAAAAACAAAACTATACTTATATGAAGTTGGGGTAGGATAAGTGACTACATATTACATATATTATTTACATCGTGTACATAGCTGTGTTTGTAAAGTCTGAAGCAAAGAATTTAGAAAGCTGCGTCAATTGCCAAGTTGATCTTAGGATCCGTGTATTCCTTTGTAAATGTATATTTGATACGATTACACAGAAACATGTTTAAGGAAGAACGAAGTGAGGAGGAAATCCTATTCCATGCCTCCTCATTTTATACTTGCTTAATCAAGTAATGTCTCACGTTATATCTGGTTTTTCCTTCCCTCTTAAACACACATTTTATATCCACGCAATAGCTTTGAGTATACCTTAAGATAGGTTGATAGGTATACTATTCCATTACTATTACTCCTACAAAGTTTGTTTTTGGATTCAGAAACCCGTTATTTCCAACCGGATCTGACAGCCTTGTTCGAATTCGTTACCCATTTTGTCTACGGTGCTAAAAATGTTTGTTTGGACTCTCGATAAGCCTCTAGTTCCAAATCCATATGCTATAGCACTAGACACAAAAAATCCATATAAGCTTGGTGTATGTAAATACAAAAAAAAGGATTGAAACACGTGCGCTAGTATGGTCTAGTAAGAAGATATGCTGCAACTTTTCCTTCTTTCGTTTGGTATTGTATTGTATGCTGTGCACACATTCATCAAAGTATTTTCATAATGAAAGGAAGTAGTGGGAGTGCTTTCTAAACATTTGCCATGCTACATTGTCTTTCCGTCAGCCCAAAAAGATTCACTTTCATTTATGAAGTTCGCCGGAGCACATCTAAATAATCAATACAAACAATACAATTTCGACGAGTTTTTTTTTGGATATGAATTACTGATTAAAAGAAACACATCATATTGAAAGTAATACTACTTAATTTAACATTGAACACTTTCACTTTCGCCAGTTTGTTCCATATCGCTTACCATAGTAAATCTATTTTGGTTTCATTCGAATAAGACTGGTTGACAAAGAGCATTATTATCATTTATATGATGAGTTTCGAAATGAAAAATCACGGAAGCTGTCAGCAGACGGAATCATAGTGATATTGTATTATTATTACGTGCATGATGTTAGGAGAACTATATTGAATGTTGAATGTAGCAAATAATATATTTAGGTATAGTATGGTAAACTCATTTTATAATTCTGTTTCCTTCTATTTTTTTGGTTCACAGGATTACTTTTGAACTCAACCAACTATATATACACTCCTTTGTAAAAGTCGCTTCATCTTCCGGACGGTATTACTGCCCAACAAGAGCTAAAGGAAGGAAGCAAATGACTTGGACATTTGATCAGATTGAACTAGAGCATTCATCCATGTGAAGGAAATTGGATCTACAGGATTATTAATAAAGTGTATTCAATACATTAAACCATCAGTTTGGCTGTAGTCATTATTTCTGCTGTCCAGAAACCCAAACTACTACTGTTACGCTTTGTTCATTTTGTGTTTCCATTTTTTAGGCGGTACTGGTACAGTTTGTGTAAGTTTCTTCATGCAGTTTAGAAGCACATCAGCTCTACAAAAGAACAAAACAAGCTAGGCTCGCAGACAACAAGATGCGGACCGGTTGGGACAAAATAAACGAAGAAAAAGTAGAATTAAAGTGTGCTTCTCATTGTTTCCCATTTCTTGAGTGAAAGTACACTTTGTCTTACTCTTCGTTGTCGGCCTGGGCTCGAAGAGAATAAGAGAAAATAAGTGTAGTATGTATGTAGTAGATGGATGTATTCATTAATGAGGAAAGCAGCAGGAAGATAAAGTTTCCAACAAAGAGGGAAATTACATGGCAATAACAACAACAAAAGGACAAAAGAAACGGTAGAATGGTGCTGTTGCAAGAAGAAGAAGTAAAATTATTTTTGCTTTTGGCAGAACGATCAAAAGAGATCGAAACCAGGAAGGAAAGGAAATCACGGACAAAAGGCTCTGCTTCCAAGGACTTCCAAGATTATTCACTATGAGACGACACACACACACTGATGGAGAGTGAAATTGCAAAATATTATTTTTATTCTAGTTTTATCTGGTTTAGTGGCTACAAATAAAGACATGAGTCATTGTTGTGGCTATTATTTAAAAATGGCTGCTCAGAGCCATCGACAAATGCTGCTACAACTTTTACATTTACGAAAAATTTTATCATTTTATCAAGCTTTTAGTCTGTCTCGACTTGTTTTGTATTAGATAAAGTTTGGCAATACTATATACTTGCTTCACTACCATCAAAATAATTACTATTCTATTAAGCAAGGAAACATTTGGAAAAACGATGACTTTGCTATTGAAGAATACATAATACATCCTAAATACTATAAACACAAACTATAAAGTTAGGAGAACAACTCAGGAAAAAGTAAAGAAGAAAAGGACAGTCAGCGCTTCAGCATCCGCCGATTTGGTTTCAACATATTGCTCTTGCTCTCTCTTATTCACACCTCACACAGCTGCGTATACTTAATCGAGCATCACGTTATTTGGGAGAAAGTTGGAAGTGCAGAGACGCTATAAAAAAAACAGAAACGTGGACGTGGACCATCAACACTAGAGAAACTTTTTTTGTGACATTGGTCCTCACCCACACTCTCTTTCGGTTTATCAGTATTTTTTTCCGGAGATGCGGTTTGCGGTTGGATTATTGTGGCGTTAGTGAGTTTCTGTTGTGTGTGTACTTGTTGTGGAAACTTTTCTATGATTGATGAAAATTTTGGTATGTTTGAAAACATCAATAATGTTGTGACCAGTAGTAGTGGGGATTCTGTGCAGGATGCATTTGTTGAAGGATCTCATTTGTGGTCCCTGTTGGTGGTCGGTTACTCTCTTGTGTTCGCTGTGGGGGTCATTGGAAATGTGGTCCTGCTTGCAGCCCTTTGTGGCACTGGGAGTCGTGCGAGAGCCCTTCCTGTACGAAATCACCTTATGGTCAATTTGGCAGCGGCTGATTTACTTGTTACTGCCATTTGTGTTCCTATCTCTGCTTGTGCGGCAGCATCACACGCGTGCTGGTAAGTATAAATGCGACAAAAATACGTGGTGTGTCTAGAAAAAAGTTTTTCTTTGACACTTTTTGCTTTATGTCATATGTATACGTACTCCTTTCTATTTATCCTTGATTCATCAATGTTCACGCACCACTTTTATAATATGTGTTTTTTGCTCTATATTTTCGACTTTTTCCTTCCTTGATGCCACACGGACTTCCTTGAAAACAATTTGTCAGGAAGTTTTCTTTTGCTGATCTTTACACATTTGCCATTTCCTGTCTCAATCATATAAATTTCATTCTGATAATGCTTTTCAAAATCAATGTTTGCATCAATTTTTTTAAACTTTGTTGATTCTGCTACAACTTTTGATCCTGCATTACTTCATTCCTATGCACCAAATGAAAAAGAATTTGAAATGCTTTTATGTTTATTTTGCCAACCACGATTTTGTGAGTTTGAATCGATAAAATAATGAAAATGTAGAAGTTGCAGTTGCAAAAGTCTGTTATTACAATGTTTGTAGTTGCCGTTAAACAAAATATCAGAAAATGGATGTATATATGGTCCCAAAAAAAATCCGGAGTGTGTTTGCTTTCATGAATATGCATGGCCATTCTTGCCTCAGAAAAATTCATGAAGAAACAAATAATACAAGCGAATGGTAAGACCTCAGTTATAGTTATGCACTACAGTGTAGTGTTTTGACATTTAACATTTGACGTATACATTTCAGTTAAAATGACTTTTCCCATTAATATAAAAACCATCCAAGAAACAAATAATAATAGGGAAAATGGCTTACAGTATTATTCTGTTCCTTCAAATGTCAAACAAATGAAACCAATATCAGTTCCATTATTATACGCTATCCTTCGTAGCCGTAAAGGATCTGCATTAAACTTAAATGGAGTGGGTGTTCTGTACTTGGAGCTGGGATATGGTATGCAAGCAGAAATGTCATGTGAAGTAGTCAAGTATCGCGTTTCAAGTACTATCATTCAAGATCCCTTTCCTAGAAATGTCCTTTAATTTATGTGTACACGATAAATCACACACAGCATACACACACATGATTTAAGTATTTCTTCCTCTTTAAATTCAATGCAGAAAGTTGGGAAATGCTGAATGTATCAAATGTCGTACACTCTATAGTCATCAAGGCTGAGTATAACACATGTAAGTAATTTCTCGCTGAAATAATAATGCAAGGAATCTTCCTGTTAAGTGCAAATATTTACGTCAAAACAGACTTTTCACATTTGCTAGTTCCTCTTTCACTTTCTTCTCGCAAATGCTCAAATTAAAATATAAGAAAGAAATTGTTTGAATTGAAGATACTAACCAGTAAACGTGCTACTGAATTTAGTCGTCGTTTTAGATTCCTTTTTTCACAGACCATGAGAATACTTGCCGATGAGTAGCACATCGTAATGCAGAGACTATATGAAGGCATGAACTGCGTACGTAAATACATGTTTTATGCAACATATATATAGTACTAACTGCGTAAGAACTTCCGTAGTAGTCGAATTCTAGAATCATGATGCGTAATTTGGAACATTTCTCTAGTTGAAAATACTCTTATTCTTAAGACGAGGAAAAATTTATATTCATTTCATGTACATGCGTATACGTGCTAAGATTATTTTTTTTTGCTGAAGCTAATGAAGCAAAAATTATGTTATTTTATTTTCACTTCTTTAGGCGTCTGCAGTTCAAGATAAAAAAGTGTTTATTCCGTTTCTTCCTCAAGAGCTTTGTATTTCTCTTTCTTTAAACCTCACTTTATGATGATTTTCCATTTACAATTTGCAGTGGGAACTTTATTGTTAAGCCGATTGTGTGTGCATGCTCTTAGCCTTTGCAATGTAAAATAGTCTTTTGTATTTTAATGGGATTTATTAATGGAACTGAAAGCAACGATCGCGTTCCTTCAATTAGATGAAAGAGGTTAATTCCCACGAGAAAGACAGTAGGAAGTAGAATAAAACATACATAAGTATTAAAAGTTTTGTGTAGTTACCCTCGCTAACCCTAATGACATGTTAAACGTATCAAGTTTAATCCAAAGTTTTGGTAAGTGAATGTTTAAAGCGGTAAGAAAATTCCGGAAACTATTTAAACACAAATGAAGTTAAGCGATATGGCTTCAACGAGCTCAGCGATTACGTTCACATACATATCATTTTCGTAGAATGAAACGTTAGAGAGAAACCGGACCTTAGATTACTCATATATTTTCATTGAGCCGGACATTATGCATTCGATAACAACGTATTTGTATCAGAACATTTATCATCTGATGATAAGCAGGATATGAGGATAGTTATAATGGCATTACAAAAATATTACTTTCTCATTCAGCTAAAAAAAATGACTTGCAGTTGCACAAAAAGTTCTCAAAATTTCTAATGTGCACTTGAGTGGGAGGAGCAATGTTTCATTCATGGCCACATTTTTGTGCAGAGCAGAGCAAGAGCAAACGGAAGCAAATCTGGGTTTCCATTAAGTGAATTTTAATATTCAGTTAGTCCTTGTGGTCTCGACATGCATTTATGGAAAGTGGTTTGGGTATGAACGATGTCTAGGACTGTGACTTCCATCTTTAACATTTTTATCTTCCAGAGAAAGTACAAAAAATTATTATCTTACCGGTTTTTAGACGAAAGGCTGTAAACCTGTCCCAAAGCACGGCTTTCTCAGTTGGTTATACATGCTAACAGCAGTGGAATATGTGTTCGTAGCATTCAAACGCAGTTGGTGGTATTATGTTTCAACTTTGTGTGGCCAATAAATGGATGTGAAAGAACTTTGACCGATGAAAGCTTTCCCTTTCTCCTTTTTGGATGCATGTTCCGCTCCACTATATATCCCATCTTGTTGCTACCCGCTTGTGCTACCCATATTTTCTTTCTTTATCCCATGAAAAAATGCATATAATGTCCTCTCTATGCAAATGTTCGTCGTGGAGAGGATTTTTATTCAATTTCAATATAAATCCTCTATTACGTGTACGTCCTCAACTCCAAGAAGTCTGCAAACGAGTTCTCTTCCTTCCTTCTATTTTTTTAGGTAGCTTGAATGCATAAATTTTAGAAAATGGTATAAAAATTTTGGGGATACTGAAACAGAGCTCCATGTTGTTAGGTACGGCACGACCATCAATAAATCGTTGAGTAGGGGGAGGAGGGAGTCAGTTTCTGTATGTAAGGAAAATTGGTGTCCCGTTAGTATATATTTATCTGTGAGACTATAAATATATTTGTATATTTCACTGCTATCAAAACGGTGAAAGGAACACCAATATTTGCCATGAAAAAGTCGTGATTGCACAAAGTCCACAAAATGAAAACGTGTGGCGTTGGCTGAACTTTGTACAAAAATGTTTTTGATGTATGTTTTAAATTGCCTTAGCGCACACGTGTGTACCTTGACAAAATTTACCCAGGAATCGTTAACGTTTTATTTTGCTATTTGCCACCAAACCATATATAGGTTTTCGTAATTTTTAGATGATGAAGCTTTGCTTCCTATTGAAACAATTTGTGTGCATAGGCAGACTTTGGGTAATGTTACTTTTCTTGTCAAACCTAGCATTTTTATTCTCAATCTTTTGGGTAATATCCTATAAAGTACATTATTATTATGAAAAGCACTCTTTCCAATTTGTAGGTAGTCCCAATGTAATTTGCACAAAAATTCCCCATTTGTCTTTAGAGGTTGAAGTGGAATCCAAATGGGTTTGTATTGGGGTCAAACAATAAAAGGGCTCGTAATATTGCAGCAATTCCCATTAGACGGGTTCGGCAACATAATTTTATCGAATAGATGAGATGGGATTTGATGGCTGACAGTTATCTTTGAAAAGGCCATATTTTCCTGTTAAATATGAGCAAGAAGGAGTCAGCATATAGTCAGGATTCACGTGAACGTTTTTTCCTTACAGAACAAGAAGGGACATTAGACACACATGGTTGGAAAGAATGGAAACGCATTTCATGTACGTATGCAGACAATGAGATGATCTCATCAGCATCCCAATGGACAAGTTTATGACAGTTTAGAAAGAAGGATGTAACAGAACAAGTTCAACAATCCCAGCTCAAGTACATCCAGCAGTGCCGTCAACAACAAAGTCCTTTTTTTGCCTCAACTACTGCTGGTAATCGTAATAAAAGTAATGAGTAGCCAGAGTGCAATGGTACGTACGTAGATGAAAAGAAGGACGGTGAAAGTAAAAAGTTCCTTAACAGTTGTTCTCAAAAACTTTTCCCGTTCAAGCAGTCAAATAATTATTTTGTGAGCTCTATACGAATATATATACTTGCAGATAACATAAAAAATGTCAGGCATAATGGGTAGTATATGAGCTCCAAGTCAAGAGCCCCAGTATTTCATACGCACTTGTTCACTATCTGAAATTACATTGGGACACAAAGAAATATGTGCCTACTAGGTTATTTCATGCCAGAAAAAAGTACGAATAATGTATCTTTTGCAAGTATGGTTAGTTGCAAACTTTTGCAGCTTTTTGGCATTAATTTTCTTTTACCCTTGCTAACAATATTCTTTTAATGAAGTTATTAGACACCTGAAAATTTCTGACAAAAACACACTGGTCTAATTGCCCAATTTCACGAATTCTCGCTATTTCAGCTTTTATTTTAGTCTTCTGTGATGATTACAAAAACCTGCATATAATGACAACGTGTATACTCCAAATTTATATTTATAGAATATCAAATATCAATTCACTGTTGTGTGTTAATAGTTAATAGAACTCTCATTTCATAGAATCATTGTCAACATTCCAATCTCACTTATTATCAATAAATATTCGTAGTAGGTGGATCATAAATATACATATGTAGAGCTGCGTTTGTCTAAACAACAATTTCGAAAATGGAGTTTATACAACCACCTTTTTCTGTGGAGTGGATCTTTCCCACATTTCCCAAATGTTTTTCACCAGATACAACGTCTCATAGAAATGTACTCTGTGAAGAAGAAGAAGATAGTATTTATAAACATACACGTGATAGAAAAGACATCTGAACAACCAAACCCAAAATCCCATGCCCGTTGCTTTTGTATCGTATGACGACGATTCCATAGGGGAATGGAATACCTCTCGAAATATGAGATATTTATAGCTTCTATCTTCATTTAATAAAGAAACTAGTTGGGGAAAGTTTTAGTTGAATGAATGCTCGCCCCTTTTTCATGCTCAATAGTGCCTCGCTATCTAATTCAACGTCGACTTGTCATCATGAATTCTGTTTCGAAAACTAGCGAGTAAATGCATGAACCTATTCTCAGTGAACCTATCGTTTGATCAAACACATCATGATTCAAGTCAGGGGAAGCATTGTGCGGTGAAAGTATAAATGAAATGTGTAATAAAATGGAGATAGCATCCTGCTCGGATGAAAAAGTCATCAATACATTAAAGCAAAACGATTGAACTAACTATCAAAACAAACCTGTGAGCAGAAGACATGATGGGAAATGTAGCAACATCTTACTCCTCATGCAGTAGATGAAATTGAAACACAAGACACTGTGTAAGGAATAATGGATTAGTATCAAAGTACATTATTCTTTGTACCTTTTCGGTAGCGCTATCTTGACTTTTTTTGGAACGTGTATAATATTCCTTTTACTTTTTGTGATTCATTACTATTCGTTTTCCGAATAATCATCGCTTTGTGAATGAGGGAGCATACGCTTTCTGTTTGCAAAGGTTGACTAACATGTGCGTGCACGTTCACAAAAATGCGTCAGTTAAAGTTAATTTAACGAGACTCTTATAGATATATACATATATGTGCGTGGGATGACTGGAACTGAAAATATTTTTAAGTGAATTGGCTAGGTACGACTGTTAGAAGTTCTGATTCCTTAAGTAGCTCACTTTATGTCATCTCCCTTTAAATCAACATGGCGCAAATCAAGTAGTTACAGATCAATTTTGAAATTGAACTGCCAGAAACATAAAACGTACAAGGAAAACAAGCAAGGACACAATTCGCGTCATGTCAAGTCAAGATGGAGATGAAATTGTATTTCAATCAATATATTCTTGTTGAATGAAAGAAAAAAAGGGATTTTTTGTTTACTATAACCTAGAAAGCTGCTACATGTTACATCTCAATGGAAGAGAGAAAGTATACAAAGAGGAGAAAGTTTATACATTACGTAATTTAATCATCTAAAAAGTATTTGTACGGGTTCCCGAGCTCTTAATACCTAATTCATAAGTTATATTATTAATGTATTTTAGTACCATAAGAGAAGTGTCAGTTTGTCTGTCTATCCACGATAGCTCGACGAGCTCTTGTACAGACAACGATATAACGTTTGGAGTAAATCAGGGGCGAAATGGAAAAACGATGAAAAATGTAAAAAAAATATTTTATGTCGCAGTATTTTATTGTTGCTCATAATTAGAACGACACTTATTAAGGTCATTGCCGGAACGGAAATTAAGTCTAAAAGTTCCATCCTTAAGCTACTTTATTATATCTCCATTGTTAAAAAAAAACTATTGACAGAGAGCGAGTAAGTATGAATTACTAACAAAAGACATATCTTTTGTGTCATCATATCATTAATAAGAAAGCTTTTACTTCCGTAGTTTTTATAGGTCCAACTCAATTGCTCAAACGATGTAAAATTGAGTAAACTATCTTCATTACGTCTATATATACTATACACATGCATCCATCCCGCATAATATATGTACATTGTAAGTGATACACAAATAAAGAGGATAATTTTGAAGATTGCCAAATGGTCAGACTGATTCAGCGGTTTTCGTTTTTGGACAGGCAATAAGTAATGAAGATGAATCGTTTCTTTTCTAGTTTCCATCTTACTTCCTCTTTCTGTTCACATGTTTTTTTTGTCTGCGGGTGCACTAACTTACTCACTTTAATATTAAATCCATTTTTAAACTTTAGTTTTTGGCTATTGACAAGGATGAACAACAGTGTATCAGTTTTTTTGTCCTTCGAGTTTTTGTGCCCATTTTCTTGATTCTATAGTCTTCAGCAAAGAAAAATTGATCATTTGTACTTACATCCTATGTTGTAATACCAAAGTAGATAGATATTACTTTCTCCAACTTAGATACGGTACTTACTTTAAGCTTTATGATCGATTTTTGTTAGGTTTACTATTACATTTCCCACACTGCTTTCCTCACAGAAAAAAAATCACAAACTTTTTGAGAATGCTTTTAGCGTTTATTCTTAACTTTGCTTGTGTGTCTTGATATGTGCGAGACGAGTGAGTTGATGCTCCTGCTTCCTTTATCCTTTCCTGTTAAATAATAGTGGCAGTTGTATGTATGCAGTGCATGTACTCCTTGCAATCATTTTGACAGGTAGAAAACACTGTTGTTCTATTTTACCTTGGCTCTGATCCAGGTTTTATAAAAAAATGTACCTTCGTTATTGTATGTATTTGGTGTTACACTTTGTGTTTTGATATCATCTCATTTTGTATTACAGGCCGGGATTTTTGGTATCGTGGATGTGTCAACTGGGGCCTTTACTCCAAAGAACACCAGTGGCTGCGAGTACTTTGTCCTTAGCTCTTTTGTCATTGGACAGGTGGGCTGCCATTCGACATCCTAGATTCGCTCAAAGGTAATCTATCAAAGTTTTCTCCTCCATTTATGGCCTTTCATTCCTTGTGCTTGTCAACTTTCTACTTAGTCGGCAAGATGAGCATTTATAAAGTGGAGAGCACTCTTTTAGTCTTTAAGTTGGATGGTGCATTTGCGAAACTCAAGATCACCTAGTAAGAAAGATGTTTCCTGTGTCTAGAAAAGACATTGCTTTATTTGTGACTATTTTTTTGTGAAAAAGAAAACTGCGTTACGTGACCCAAAACACATGACGTCAGCATCCCTTCAATACGTAATGAAAGTACTTGATAATAAATCTAGTAAGCTAACACTCCTACATTTCCAAGGAGTAGAGATATAGGGAAAATGTCATGAATCTTACAACATCAGTCAATTTGTTACCTACTATTATATTATTTGCTGTCTATGGGATCAATTTTTTAGCTACCTTTTTTCTATCCATTATGAAAATGACACCAATGAGAATTTCAATTTAAATTTTACTCATAACGAGATTTTTTTTCTTAATATTACGCTGAGTAAGTTTGACTGGAGATATTTAAAATGAATTATATATTACTCAAGTCAGCAAAAAATTAGAATTTTGATTTCTAATAATAGTTTTGATAGGAAATGACAGCAGGGGTATATTTAATGCGTCATTTTATTTTCCCTTTATATGTATTTCCAGATTTCGAGATCGACGTTTTGTAGCGATGTCAATGGTTAGCATATGGATTGTTGCCAGCTTAGTCGCAGCCCCTACGGTATGGGCGAGGCAATGGGATGAAAATCCTTCTTTGTGGACCGCAGCACAACAAGCTGCTACAGGGATGCAATTTGAGGTTAGAAATCCATAAGAATCTTTGTGGTTCTGTATTGTTTTGCCTTTGTAATAACTACACAATCAATGAACATTTTATCCTTCCATACATAAAGGTTCGATTTTCCTATTCCACAAACTATGAAATGTGCTCGTGCCTTTGATTACAAATTTGATACCATTGTTTAAACTTCAAATACAAGCTCGTCAAAAAGTTTATATTGTATTTGAAACTTGAGAGTTTTTACAACATGCTCGTATGCAAAATAATAATATAACCACACTGAAAAGCTGTCAAGACTGCGTACCCATTAGCTGTCAAAATTGTGAAACAAAGTTGAGATGAGGAAATGAAATAGCAACGAGATTTTATGTTTACTCGAGAAAAAGATTTAACTATCGTAATATTTTCTGCATTGCAACTTCCTTTCATAATGAAATGTATGTTATAAAGTATGAAGTACAACAACATGAATATTCAATGGAAACTCTTGTTAACAACTCCTAGAGAACCAATTCTTCCGAATGGGAGCAATCTAGCCAAAGTGGTGGTGTCTGTGTGGAACGGTGGACCAATATGGGTATACAAGTGGCATATGCAGCTACTTACCTTGGAACAGCTTTCGTTTCACCAGCTTTAATAGTAGCAGCATGTCATGCTTCAGTTAGTCATAAGCTGACAGCTCAGCTTCAAGTACTGTCAGGTGGAGCCGCATCTGGAGATCGATTAGCAAGTCGACCTCGACCCAAACAAGTCATTATTGTAGCCAGAGACCCTTCAAACAATATCATACCAAATCCTTTGAACCCACAACAAGGAGTCACAGTAGGATCCCATCAACCTGGCGGAGGAATAACAAAGCCCAATGGATCTATTACTTCACTCGATTCTCAAAACATGGGGTCCATGGTAGGTAAAGGTCTTGGAATCGTTGTTTGTGGTGGTGGCAGTGTTGGTGGCGGTGGTGGAGCAGTGAGTGGATCTCCAAGTTCCCAAGCTTCAGGAATCACAGACCATCCAAAACCGTCAAGAAAACTAGTCGCTTGCGATCCCAACTCTGATGATGATGACATTTACATCCGTATGCAAATTGAGGTAATAATCTCCAGTGGTTGTGACATAGATGTATGAATGCATTTTAGCGTGTATAATTAAAGAACCCTATGGTTTTCCTTTCTCCTCGTTTTGTGTCCCGCATTTTATATACTCCCTCTCCTCCTCTAGATGAGTGTTGAGCATGTACATACTACTGTAATTCAAAAGCTACAGCTATAGTCTCTTCCAGAAGACTCGAGCTATTTCATTTGTGTTTGAATTGTGTACGCTTCGCTTGCATAATATATGAGTAAAATGTAAACATTGTGGGAGAAACACCATATGCCTTTTTCCACCCAGTTACTTCATAATGTATGAACTATCAACATCAAACAGTCTATATTATTTATATTTTTTCCCATTTACTTCTCCTAATAATATATTGCCGTCCTGTCAAGATAGTACATCATGTGAAACTGTGAATATTAAGACTTACGCTCTAAATAAGATCCCTCGTGTTCCCTTTCAATTTTCATCTCCGCTTTCAACTGTAATTTTCCTTGTTAAGAAAGTAATGCGCATTTGGAAAGATTGCAATGAAATGGTGAAAACTAAAACAAAAATAAGTACGCTCACGCATTGCATAAAAGCTTATACATTGCATTTGCATTGTGTTGATTACGTCCTTGAAGGAGGTGAAACGTTATGTGTTACATTTTCATAAACTAAAGAGGAATTAGCATGTTGACGAACAAACAAAGGCTTAAACTTTGTCTTCCTATTGTGCCCATAGCATGCTTATTTACTGCTGCGTCAAGTATTTTCCATAAGATAAAAGCGCATCTGAGAAAAAGGCTTCGTGAATCGAACAAATGGGTCTTGAAACTTGCTGTACATTCCGAGACTGATGAAAACGACATTTTGTACAAATATAAAGCTCAATGCTTTCAAACGTGGGTGAGTGACTGCTTACCTGATCCTGTCAGCCGAACCGTTTTCAAGGGAGTTTTGAGAATGCCTCCAAGTAATAAAGTAAATATAGAGATAGAGATGAGATACTTTTCTTCGTGTGTTTTGTACATACATCAACAGGCCAGGCACACACAACGCAACGTATACAACATGGGAAGGCATGTGTGCAATTAGATTTAGGTTGGAAAATGTGCATATCGGATCACAAGCTCAATTCGACTTTCACCAGAATCCTTCTCTTTCTTCCTAACGAAACTCAATAAAACAGGAGAGTTCTCAAAAAAAATGAAAGATATTTGATAAGGTTGCCTCTTTCCTCGTTTCTTGTTCTTGTTCTTAGCTGGGAGAAAGAAAGACAGCACAAGTGGATGAAGCAGTACTGCTCAAGTATATATAGTAGTGTTCTATACCCAACTTGTTTGAAGTGAGTGAGTGTCATCACTCATGATTCCGAAATCATATTTTAGAGTATTGGGGTACTTGAGAAAGCAAGAAAGCAGAAAATGGTATCTTCAAGCACTTATGTAATATCATGTAGTATAGGTACGGCTCACATCTTAAATGTATAGCAAGCGTAAATTTCGTAACTACATAGTTTTTTACACTGTGGTGGTTCTTGGTTTCCTCATATTTATCCAGTTGTATACAAAAAGCCACGTTCTCCTCCATTTTCATTTTCAGAAACTCTATTACTTTCCCTCGTCCCATATCTTGGATCAAGTTCTTCAAGAAAGCTATGAATATGATCTACAGAGCAACTATACATATATATATAAGAATATATGTCCTCGCCTCTTTGAATAATGCTTTTGTACGTATGACGTATCAAAAAACTTACCTTAGATTACGAACATAATATGTCACGTAGATGAGATTATTTTCTTCTTCTATTTTGCTTATCCTGCTCCGAGTGGAAATTGAAAAGTACACCCACAAATTTTGTGTCATGCTATGCCACTTTCATCCGTATCATTTTTTTGTAGTCTTCTCTGCGTGAACACTACAAACATAATATATTTTACTTTTCTCTTTTTGAATCAGGATAGAGGATTGGGAATACTGTTGGGGGGTGCAATTCTTAGAATTTTAAGGATTATCCATCTCTACAAAAGATCCATTTGCATGGTCTTACTTAACAAGTATATGAGTCCCTTTACTAAAACCGAAAGTAATATTTCATCTTGTTGTGAAAGGCAGGGAAGGCGGATGGACGTCATAGTTAAAGATCATTGATAGTAGTGGAATCTTTCTTGTTTGATGCGTTTTTGTAAAAGGATCGAGTGCGTCTGCATTATATGCCTATTTATCTCTGCTGGTATTTCATGTACGTTTTGCTTTAATCTTCATCCCAAAATTGCTCCAAGGAAAATTTCGTGTGATCTCTGATGACGTGGTTGGGTTAGTATTTATATAAGGTGAAGTAGTAGGAGGATTCAGTGGATTATATTTCGTTTTAGCTTGGACTCCAAAGTATAAAGTATACATAAATGAGACGTGGCGTGGCGTAGTTGTTAGTAATGGTGGCGCATGTTATATAATTTAGAGCTGTGCAATGAAATTGATTTGCTTGCGGGGTGCAAATGCCATGCCTGCAATTGTTAAGGAAAACATGCATGGTCAGAATATGTAAATTTCAACTATGCGCATAATTTTGGCCAATTGGATCCAGGTCAAGATCATACGATAACGTTTTATCTTTATTTTAGCTATCGCAAATCACAATTTATTTAAATCTAAAAAAAAGTCAATGGAAATTCTACAGTTGGGCTCATTCATAACAAACAGGAAGCCATGCATAGCGATAGGTTGCACAATAAAATCTTTCTACTACAGGTACATAATTGCATTGAGAGATTGTGTTTTCTCTCACAGCATCATCCACCCACAACCGAACTGTTTTCTCGAACAATCTCTGCATTAGAGCAACTACTGCAATGGGTAGCAAATTTTTTGGATTCAAGACATGCTTTGCTTCTTCCTTACAGGACTTTTTCCTCTATTTTTCTTGGTTTAGTCAGCCATGAAGTTGTATGTATATATATAAAAGTAAGTGACCGCATTATGCAGTGTATTTGGGTTTACAAGATAATAAGTTGGTTGGTGAGTTGATGCTTTGCCCGTAATGAGTTTTCTATGAGAGAAACGGTAAAATTGATTCCGTTTTACAGTCTCATTTTAAAGGGCCCTAACAGGAAAGTACTTTGAGGGGGAAGGAGTTTGTAGAAAGCAGCAAGTCACAAAG